>OX465563.1:7596049-10002174 GCA_950022955.1 Xestia ashworthii
ATTTAGGAACATAGATACTCTGTAATCCAATCGAAATAAATACACACTACCTAAAGAATATGTTTGATTTACAAATTATTTTGGTATTAGTCTTTTTTAAACTTTCACGATCAGAACACATTATAAAACATATGACATCCGGGTATTTATCGCGAATTTACCTTTAATTTTATCCCGACGTTTCGACCGGATTGCACCAGCCGTGGTCGCGGGGAGACTGAAGTATTGGAGGTACCGCGACAGCAAAGTGAAGGTGTTTTTTCAACTACCCTCACTCATCTTCATAAATGTTAATTAGGGCCGGTTCACACTAGGACAGCACACTACACTAACAGTGTCCGTATATTGAGGCGGTTTCACTTGACGAGTACACTTAGTGATCACTGGATTCCGCGAAATCGCCTCAATATACGGACACTGTTAGTGTAGTGTGCTGTCCTAGTGTGAACCGGCCCTAATTAACATTTATGAAGATGAGTGAGGGTAGTTGAAAAAACACCTTCACTTTGCTGTCGCGGTACCTCCAATACTTCAGTCTCCCCGCGACCACGGCTGGTGCAATCCGGTCGAAACGTCGGGATAAAATTAAAGGTAAATTCGCGATAAATACCCGGATGTCATATGTTTTATAATATTTTGGTATTACGTTTGTATGAACGACGCATGCTCCGCCGGCCCCTTAATACACGGAACGTAAACATAAGTAACAGTTACCGTAACTATACGTACTTAGGTGTCTGCACCGCTACCTATCCCTTGAGGGAGGGATTACAGCCGTGACATTATATGTCGGTGTCGATCATTAGAACAGAATAACGATTCGGTGTAGTAATTTGCCATTCTGCTCGGTCATGCCGCCTCCAAACGCCTAAGAGGGTAAGAAGAAGAAGGGGAAATGAGAAGCACATCAGTGTGGCTAATTTCCGCACACCATTTATTTGTTCGTTCTTCGACTAATGGTTGCAGGAGATGGCCCTATTTACAAGTAGCAGGTATCCAAGGTACTTTAGATATAAAATGAGCATTGTTATCATGTTATAGTTATACTAAAGTAATATGACAAATGATGCATCATTTCAATGGCGCTTTAAAATGTTAGATATTTAATAAGATTGGACATGGAGGTGAAAGATTCTGGTGTATTCAATCTTTATTTGTAACCTAAAATTAATAATCATGGCTGAAATTAAAGCCAAACACGTATTAAAACAATTTCGTTCTAAGCCCCTTAAATGTTACGCATACAAACGATTGCTCAAAATTGTAAGTCGACAAAACAAAACCCGCTTCCTCAATTCGTCAGTTAATTCACCAATAGCAAAGACGTTTAAATCCAATCCCGATTTATTTATCGAAGCACCAAACTTTTATTTTACCCCATTTAGCCGCAGTTACAAGCTTGGCTCACCAATTTTTATTTGCGGGACTCGACGGAGACCGACATTCGAACAGCGACGTGATGTGACCACGACCTACATGCTCAGGCGACTCGCGTCTTGCCATTGGCGAGTACGGAAAAAACAAATGAACGAGCATGCCACGCGTCACCGCGACGCGACCAACTTGCGGTGCGTTGGTACCTACTCACGTTAAGGAAACAAGCGAAGATCGCGCGTTTCGCAGTGTCGCGCCGAGGTCGTGAACAAGAACTTAAGTCCCAACGGAGCAAGCTCCCGAACCGCGTCACCGTTCATACACATCAATTAACTTCAGAAACCCCGCTTTGACAGTTACGAACATTAGAGGACTAAAAAAAGATATATTACTCCATTTTGCATAATAAATTGAATTAAATTTTGTTGAAAAGAGTCCCTAGAGGGCCCCATCTCGCAGGGTTATCCATTTGCTGAAAACTGTAAGACTGATTGGCTTGGCCCACAGGTGCCTGTAGATAACATCTCCGATAGAGGCTGGGTACTCCCTCAGGGACCCAGGTAACATATTGGGCTTAATTATTCGACATTTAGGATTAATTTTCCAGACCACTAATATTGTTTTACTTGTTGAGTGAGATGTAGGAGAAACTTAAATATACCTAGGTCAGTATGTGAAATGCGGTAAAATTGTGCTTCCTGTTCTCGCATTGTTTGTTTGTGGTGTAAAATCAATGTCGAGACTAGAAACCAATAATTGAATGAAAATTTTGAATAGAATAGAAATAGAATAGAATAGAATAGAATGGAATGGAATGGAATGGAATGGAATGAAATGGAATGGAATGGAATGGAATGGAATGGAATGGAATAGAATAGAATAGAATAGAATAGAATAGAATAGAATAGAATAGAATAGAATAGAATAGAATAGAATAGAATAGAGTGAGATAGGCAGTCGCTCCATGTAAAATACTGGTATTGAAGACTGGACTGGAAGCCGACCCCAACATAGTTGGGAAAAGGCTAGGCAGATGATGACATAGGAAGGTGTGAAACAAAATAGTTTCAAAATCCTATCGAAAAAACTAATCTGATCGCCGCGTCCGCGTCGACACAATGATTTTACAGCTCCGACATGAAATATTGCGTAAAAAATGCACCCGACGTTTTTTGCAATCTAATAATATCGCTCCGCAAAATAAAATCACCGAAATACTAACGTGTATTTTCACGAGGATGCAAAAAGCAAGTGACATTGATGACTCAGAATTGCTGACAAAAACAACGAGTCGTACGAAGCGAGCAGTGAAACGTTCACGGTGGAAATCTCATAATGTCTATCGGATTTTATCGATGCTCGTTAGCCACACGTTCTGATGTTGGATTAGGTTGTCAGAATCAACTTCGGCTGCAGATATGGTAGACCGGTCTTGTATTTCAGTTTAATCAAGGACTTTAATTAATAAGCCACTTTCACTATTTTCCAATTTTGCACTTTTGTACATTCACTAGTACGATTATTACCGACTAAACCCGATTTGTATTACACGGCTAAAATACGAATAGGGTCTGTGTGTAATGTCCAGCGATATTTATTTATTTTTATAATAAGTTGTAAGGTACCTAACTGGACCGCCTGACGCAGGTCCTCACCGGACACGGATGTTTCGGGAGGTACCTGCACCGAATCGGGCGGGAGGAGACGCCCGGGTGTCTCCACTGCGAGGATCGACCGGAGGACACGGTGGAGCACACGGTGGAGGTCTGCCCTGCGTGGGCGGAGCACCGCCGTGTCCTCGTAGCGGCGATCGGCGGCGGCGACCTCTCGCGTCCGGCCCTGGTTCAATCCATGGTCCGGAGCGAGACGGAATGGGAAGCCGTCACCTCCTTCTGCGAAGCAGTCATGCTGGCGAAGGAGGTGGCGGAACGAGAGAGGGAGAGAGCCTCTCTTTCCGGCCGCCGCGGGAGACGCACCGGGCGTCGGGGGCCACGTGGTGGCTACCGGCCACCGTAGATGCGGGCCTGTGGACGGTAAGCTATGGGCTAGCTAGCCGTCCGTCCGTCTAGTGACGACAGGCCGTGTCGACGGCGCGTTCGTGTTCCACGCGCGCCTCAAAGAGATGTCAGCAGCAGAGAGGGGCCCGCAAGGGCCGAAGCCTGCCGGGGTTGCGGGACTGTTCGAAAGAGATACCGCGGCCCCGGAACGTAAAGGGCGAGGAAGGAACATGGATGGGTTTTAGTCAGTAAGAGTCTGACACTCCCTCCCGCTCCGCCCAGAGTGGGAGAAGTCATTTGATGATTTCCCATCCAAAAAAAAAAAAAAAAAAAAAGGTACCTAACTGGAAACTTCTCGACAAAAATAATAAAAAAAAAAAACATTATTTTACACAGCAGTACAACAGCTGAAAGCCGCAAAAACTTATTAAAATTCCATTCCCACAATTTAAAAGGTCATTTAATAAATTATTCTCACTTAAAAGCTTTCTCCGAACCAATGTTTATAGCAGAACACTGTCCATAAAATAAATACTAAGAACTTGTAACATAAATCAAGTGCACGTGCACTCAACGGTAGTAAAAGTACATATTTATGTAAATAAACATAATTCCCGTATATACGTGATCTTTTGTCAATAGTTATGAGGGCATTTACATGCAAAATAATAACGTATTTCTTTTATATGAGTTGGAATTGATGCATTTTTGATGGTGCACGTACGATGTTGAGAGAACTTTGACTGTCGATACGTTAAGGCGATAAATAATAAAGTATTGTGGTGTGATATTCTTTAATTTTTAACCGACTTCCAAAAGGAGGAGGTTCTCAATTCGTCGGAACCTTTTTTTTATGTATGTTCCCCGATTACTCAAAGATGGCTGGACCGATTTGGATTATTTTTATTTTGTTTGAAAGGGTATACTTCACAGGTGGTCCCATAATCATCAAGTCAAGACCTGATGATGGGATTTTGGAGAAATAGACAGAACTCTTCAAATTTTATAGGCACATATGAAGCGATTTGGGTAGTTTTCGGAAAAGTACTTTCTCGGAGTAGTCTCACTTCAATTTGGTGAAGAACTTCGGAGATATGGCAACGGAACTCCTCAATAAATGATAGCAAATGGACTGAGATTGCTGCTCTGTCTATTATTTACACCAGTTCATAACATAACGTCACGACAGTACGGTGTGAAGGGGTAAGCGCATGTGAGCCACTAAAAGTAGGTGACAAAAAAAGTAAACCAACCAAACAAAGGTCAACGACTTCTGAAGCTAAAGTTATTTTTCACTTTTTTGTGTTTATGGAAGTCGGTTTTATTTTTTTTGCAAAAATGTTTTTTTTTTTAGTAAAAGGTAATAAAAATATGAATAAGTAAATATACATGAACATTACACACAGCGCCATCTAGTGCCACGCTAAGCAACGAGGTTTGGTCGTGGACACCAGATAGTTGAAATACTACATAGGTACTTTTTAAGGTATACAAATGACAACGATACAAAATATTATCATACTCAATTGCCATCATTCGGACACAAATCCAGACAACAAAATACACGTTCATATACCAACATGTTGTGGAATCTTATAAAAAGTCACAAGGAGGTATAAGATCGGGAAATAAACAGTAAATGACTAAGGTATACGAAATCTTCTTGTAAAATACCTTGCTTTGAAGAAATTCATTTTTCAATTTGAACTTTCAACATATGTTCTCAACGAAGACCCGAAAAGAAGAATAAAAATGCGAGTTTATAAACCGAACGCCGAAATTGTAACAAAGGAGGTTTTGGTAAGACGCCAGCTACGGATGGCAACACCTGTGGGCCACGATCGATACATAACTGGCCACCTCTAGTCGCATGTACGGGAATTTGCATTTTTTCGTCTAACCACACATAGAGCGTAGTCCGTGGTCCCTCTAGGGATTAAGAAGGCTTTAAAAATAGAGGGTTTATTTATATTTAATGCAAAGATACTCTGTAAGCTGCTTCCTTCCTGTGTTTTACACTTTGTTGTGGGTTTCATGAGTCGTGGCTTTTTCAAGAGAAAAATATTTTTCTACAGATTCAAATCTTTTGATTTTAGATTGAAGCAGATTTTCTCCGATCTGACCGAGTTTCCTCCGTGCCTCGGCCAGCACGTTAAGCTGTTGGTCTTGGCTATCATTTGTAGATTTTTGACAGTCACTACAGGCAGTCAGTGGCCCGAAATCATGACAACCAGTCTTACCAAGAGGTATCGTATTACCCAGTACTAATTAGGCTGTGGAGGACAGATAGGCAGTCGCTCCATGTAAAATACAAGTATTCAGCTGCATCCGGTAAGACTGGAAGCCGACCCCAAGATTGTTGGAAAAATACAAGGCCGATGTAATGCAAGATCGGTGCTATTATAAAATCCGCAACCAATAAAACCGATAAAACCACAATTTTTGAACGGATCTCCAACCACAATAGATCAAAAGTAGTGACCGTTCAATAATGCAGTGCTGCAGCTTGAGCGCTTACTATGGCACAAGCAACAATACCTTATCGAGAGCCGCTTCAAGATCTGAAGCCCGAGGTCCCACTTCAGATGAACAATGTCAATGCTTGTGTAACTGTCGGACGTGGAAGATTTTAAATGAAACTGCTTTTGTTGGATATTTTGAGGAGTATTCTTTGAAACACCCAAATGTTTAATGTTCCATAAGTCATAAGGTAGTACAATGATGTGTTGTAGCAAATATGGACGGGGGTTTGAAAAGAAATCTTAGATAAATCCTGAAAGACTAATTAATACCTTTTATAATTATATTTTCAATTACGGGGTATTTTCGTAGTGTTTCGGTATTTTTAGCTTCCAATATTTCAATGCTGTTGATCGCGAGATGACTGGACAATGCGGGTGGATGGTAAATGAATTATTGTTAGGTGCAGACAAATCTGTCTAAGTTTCTTTCGTAGTCTTTTCAGGTATAAGTTTAGTCTTAAACCATAAATGCTTAAAACAGTGTTTGTTTGTACCTTGTATGTTTCTATATCAAATTATTAATCACTCAATCATAGAACTGATGAAACATCGAATATAGAAAAACCATAAACATAGGCAAAGATAAAATAATCACGCCACTAATTCACAACTAGACGGTAGATTCCGAGATAACCACGTAAGCCAAACCGGAAACATTAGCGAACAAACATAAATAGTTTCCGAAAGTTACCAAAATACATATAATATAAAAAGTACTAACTGTTTACTAAGCCTACGTTGAACTTTTTACGATAAACGAATTTCCTAGAATATTCTGAACTGGTGCCTGAAAGTGGACTTTGAAACGGAAACTACGGAAAGTTACACAGTTTTAGTTCTACCATTCGAAATGTTTAGAACAGTTTAAATTTATCAAAAACGAATTTTAGAATTCCGAGTAGTGATAACTAGCTGCTAGTTACCAGATAAGTACCTACTAGGCCACCGATACGTTTCAACCACGCAATGGTTTTAAAATCTCGAATAGCTGAATGTAACTCTGTATTAACTGGCAAGCATATTATAAGTTGGGGGATTACATTGATGATAAAAATGCTGGTCTCAATGCTGGTCCTGCTCCACAACCATAGGGGCAAACTAATTGAATAACAAATGCTTTGAGTTTGAGTTTGAATCTGGTCATACTAGTCTGGGTTTAGAAAAGAAAGTGGTATAGTATTTGTTCGGGTTTTAGAATGATGTATTTTAGCGTCGGTGTCCCTTCCGGGTGGATCTATTAATATATCTACTAAGTACAAGACTTTGTTTATAAGATATGTGTACAGTCGAATACACTGTGAAATCACTTTACCTAGAGTTGACTTAGCGTAGAAGCCAGTTTGCTTCTGGTTTTGTTACTAAGCTATTTTGTTTGTTTTTATGTATGTTACCTCTTACTGCCACCCAAAGCAGCAACTCACCTGAAACAAATTTAAAGGTCATTAAGGTTTTGAAAAATTAAAAGGTAATTAATATACAGGCTGACACACATAAACGCATTGCGGAGGCACGGGCGACTTCGACGCGGGTGACGTGGGCGCCGCTTAACAAAGCGTACAGGGGGTCTAAAATGGCCGCTGTACTGTCGTTCTGGTAGGTGACCATTTATTTGTAGTTTCTGAAAGCTGCTGGACGTGTTTCGAGGTCTCTATACCGTGGATCGTACTAAGCAGATCGTTTTTTTTTTTTTTTTTTTATTTATTTAGAAAATATTACATGGATATGAGACGTCAGAACTCTGGAATGCTCTCGCCGGAAATTTTTACATTGACAACTTTTAACGCGGTAACGCCCATATTGAGCAGACGATATTGTTACTATTGCGGGAATATCCTGGATGAGGTTGGCACAAGAGCGTGGAGCTTGGCATTAACAAAGAGAGGCCTGTACCCAGCAGTAAGTGAAGTCGGACTGTGGATGGTGATAATGATGAACGCCCATATTGGCGGTGCGTCACATCGACGTCGCCACAACGCGTTGTGTGTTCCGGCCCTAACTGAAAGTACTGTAAAACAGACGTATATGTATTTGCAATAAAAAGAGTCTGCGACATCTGTCTTCCAACAAATTCAATTAAAAAAGGTTTCAGTCAGACCGTCGTCGACATAAAAACGCAGACTGTGCGCAGTACTAAATAATAAACCTTTTCACACCGACCAAACTTTATACACTTTGGCAACAAAACCAGATTGATTAAAAATTTAAACAAATGGCTTCCCACGAAGTCCACAATGTAAGACAATATTCTTGTTCTTTACGTTGTTGTTTTAAGTTATTCTAAAATAAACCCACACTCGTGAAAACAACGAGATATACATATATATGTCACCGTAAAATTGTCAAATACGTTACATTACAATATAACGTGTATCTCTCTAGCGATATTGTAAAGTCTCGAATTATTGTCAACTGAACATACGGAAGTATCTCTGCCCCCATAATCGGGACTTGGGGCACCCCCCCGTTAGGTTAGTTAGGTTCCTTTAAACCCTGCACCCGGAAATAGGGGCCCCGCGAAGCGGGGCTCCGTCGACTACGCTTTTTAGGGGAATATTAAGTGTTTTAAGGTTAGGTTATATTAATCGATATTTCTCAGGAATGGTACAGTATTTTCTCATGAGAGTGGTACCACTGGGCAAGGGGGACCCCTCCTTCTCTCCACACCGCGTGAGTTGACTACCATCGCATGCATTTCACGAAAAATAATGCGTTCTACTGTAAGCAGTATGTTCATTTGACAATAATTCGAGACTTTACAATATCGCTAGAGATATTACAATATAACGTATTTGACAATTTTACGGTGACATATACATACTTAAAAGTATACCTAACAAAACATAACGCCTGTAAGCCTTAAGGGATCAGGCAGAAGTGAATGTAGACTCACATCTCTTCGCCAATTAAGTTTGAGTCCGATAAATTAATATTATTTATTTATTTATTTTATTGAGAAATTCCTAGTGACAAAAACATAAATATGTAAGTAGATGAGTATATTTCAATAAATATTCATATTGCATAACGACAGTATCAAAAAAATGCAAATCTGTTTAGTCCGTCAGTTAGAGTATTGGAAAATAATGGACACGTAGTTTTTTTGTTTTTGTATATCAATGAATATTGAGAAAGATAAAACGCATCACAACTCGGGAGTGGGGCTCGTGACGTCAGAACTCACTAAAAAGTTTACCAAGGCGTGACGTATTGCGCATTTTAAAAGCGTCGTATCTTCGTCAATTATGATTTATGTAACAAAAGAAAATACGGGTCAAATATTTGTTGATAATCTTTCTGATGTATACGGTCGTAAAGTATAAACTTATGCTTGACCTATGTTTTGGAGAGCGTAGCACGCAGCTGATCCGTGTGTCTGCCTACCCCTTTCAAAAAAGGTGTGAGTTTGTACACAAATTCGCGTCTACACACACAGGTAAAGCCTTAATTATAATAATGACGTCATCATACTCATTATAGCGAGCGGATGTCGTGGGAACTATCGATCGTGTGGCTACACTGCGCGCCCATGCGGAAAAATTATATACGATTATACTGGGACCAAGCTTTAAAGAGTTACGCGGACAATTTGAAAAAAGAATGGACTTACTTATTTGCTTGCCTCTCAAAAAGGAAAACATCGTGAGTGACTTCTACGAACCCGCACTGGGCCCGCGTGGAATCCGTTGGATGCAAGTCGCACGGGACCGGTCGATGTAGCGACACTTGGGGGAGGCTTATGTCCAGCAGTGGACGCCTTTCGGTTGAAATGATGATGATGATGATGTTTCTTGCCTACCTACGTCGAATAAGGATGAAGGAACTCACTGTTCAGAGTTAAAGTTTAAAGGCCTTCATATTTAAGTACTGTAACTTCATCAGATCATCATGTTTTTAAGAACTGTTTAATAATCAGATCCCGAATGATTACTTTCCAAAACCAGCCCTAAACTTCTGCTCTATACTCGTCTTGGTTATTTTATATTGTATTTATCTTTCTCCCTCGCCCTATCTCAGCAAATTGTAAGTATTTTCATTTAATTAACTAAAGAAAATTGTCATTAGAAAGTCTTCTATATTTTTTACGAAACAAGTTTCCGTTGTTTCACTATCATCTGGTCACCACGGCCATGACAGCTTTTATTTAATATTTTCACAAAAAACTTTCACTTTACCTTCGCGTTTTTAAATAATTTTCAGAATATTACAATGTTTCAGTAGGTACGACAACAATTTTAAATTTTATGAACTACTGTCTAACTTTACAACAAAATTATGGCCACAACGTAGTGTTAAAGGCAATTTAGACGCGTTTGGAGTGTAAAACATTCATGGAACTGTGAATTATGAAATTGTATAGTTTCATATGAAGGTGGCAATAGAGTAAAACCTCGTTGGTATTTGATTGGTACCCATTTTTAACTTGCTTTTATTATGTTTATCTGTAACTAAGTGTGTAAAAATCTTAGAAGATTAATTCGAGCCCCTTCCCGGTCGGTTTCCGATTAAGTAAGTACCGTTTTTCTTCTTTTTCGAATAACAAAACAATCCGATCAAATTCTCAGTTTTCTTTTAGTTCTAAACACATCACTTCTGTATTCCCTAAGCATACGCAGTCGTTTTGTAGTACACGCAGCGACACATCAACCTATACATTTCCAGCATAACATGGCCTTGCTTTGTATAGCAATCCCTACAATGAGAGATCCGCATAAACTGGTTTATGTATAGCTCAATTGGTTGTCGTGCGTACGTACACCGACACAGTTTACTTACTATTTAACGTAGTTTTGCTTGACGTGTACTATGGCACAATTCCCTAGTGACCCCATTCTTATGGACGTATGACCTTCCAGATATTATAATTGCAGCATTCAATTGTTACGTAAGCCGTTACGTAATTACCTGTATATTAGCTACCAGCACCGGTAAATGCTGTACTGTGCACCTAAATCAGTATTACTTAAAGATTAATTGGCTACCTTGCTTTTCAAGATCTTCGAGAATTGCAAGGCAACTGAGCGACATGAGCTAAATTAGCAAATCTATTTGTGGTGGTTCAAACTTCGTTTGAAATACTATTAAAATAAAGTTCTAATCAGCTTGCACTACAAAGTGGTTGTTATATGTCAGTCACTACGGGCCGAATAGTGTGAAATGAGTGGTTTCGATCGATTTACAAAAAAATCCATGGATTGGACTAAAAAAATAAAACACTATGATGATAATATGTTGCTTGCAGAATTATTTGCCAAAAAATCAGAATGATCGCATGTATTTTAGTATGGTTTTTACTCGTTAAAATATTTTTTTAGGGATAAGTTCGTTATTTTATTTATTTTATATGAAATTAATTGTGTTTTCAAAACACTATCATACTAGCATATGTCCTGAAGAATATCATATATTTTTCTGGTATTGTTTATTGCAGTGAATCATATATTTTCAGGCATTATAAAACTCGCGTTTAGCTCTTGTAGTCGCCTTAATAATGAGTTTCACGTCAGAAACAAAATATTGGCTGATTTACGAAACTACTTTTTGGATAGGAAACTTAAATCAATTCTTTTTCCTTGTTTTTAATCGACTTCCAAAAAGAGGAAGTTCTCAATTCGACTGTGTTTTTTTAAATTAACTTATTAAAAGAAATTGATTGACGTGGCAATGAATGGTAATTTGACCTAGATCTGCGGGCTTAAAATGGCCGCTTTAGCTGATCATAATATGAATCACGTTAAAAAAATTTAATTCTTAAAATGGACTTTATGGCTAGAGTTTATGACTATAAAGTCCATTTTTAGAGTTTATATTTTTTAACGTGATTCATATTATGTCCTGCTAAAGCGGCCATTTTAGACCCCCTGGTCAACCACACGTTACTTGTGACGTCACGTAAATGTGGATGTCTAAATGAAAAGCACCGTTGCCTGTCCCTTCATGAGAAATACACGTGATGCTATGCTTATGTTATTTTCTAACAGGAAAAATCTGCTCGTCAATAATTATGATAGCCCCGAGACTGTCGCATGTCATTTAACGCCACATTGGCTATTCAGGGCGTGGCCTTATTTATCACAAGCTACAACATGTTTTTTTACTCACGATTTGAATCCCTTTAACAGAGTTATTGATTTAGCTGAAGTATTTTTAGTTTAAAATACATACAGGTGTGGAAGGATCTGGGGCAATCAAAAAGCGAACGCAATTTTTTTTGGAACAGACGAAAAAAATATGTACTCATGGTGTAAAATAAACTTAACCGTACAACCTCTCGTGCGGTGTCATGAACACCAAAAATGTATTCTTTCTTAAAAATAAAAATAAAACAAGTTTTGGAAGCCCTTCTTTGTGGGGGCCCGGGCAAGTGCCCCTGTTGCCCTGCCTTAAATCCGACGCTGCTTCAGATATAGGCATGCACGCACATAATGTTAGAAATACATAATCCTTTACCAACCATGCTGACAAATAAATCTATTCATAACACGAGCCTCGTTGGTCGACTGCTGAGAAGAATTTCTAAGCCACGGCGGGATTTCTGCCCTATTGATGGCAATACGCTCTACCTCAATCACATAAGAATCAAAAATAATTAGCCACATTTTGGCTAGTTACCTACGTTTACCAACCCTTCAGGGTTTATATGATTTATGATAAGTTTTCACATATTTAAACCCTTTATGGGTTTAAATATGTTTCAAGAATGTCGGGTATGGATGCTTCCCAAATATACCCCAACATAAATACAACACGGCAAGCCGTTCAACATCCACTTAGTAACTTATGGTCTATATTGAACGCGAACCTATAAATAATTTATTGCTATAATAAACAAGCTCGCAATATGGGGAGCGATGACTTTCAACCTATTCGTATTGCTTTCGGTTTCAATTACTCTTACAACCTTACAGGCTTATTTTTAGTAGTATGTAGCTTAAGTTACCTATGTTATAGGGCTTATCTTGATTTAGCTCAACTTAAATAAAAAAAACAGCTTTTCTTGAGGGGTTTTAGTACCTCTGAAGAATTCTGGTATCCAACCCCTGGCTCCGTAATCCCAATCTATTAGACTTGTCAAAACGAATCATATGTGAGCTCAAACTGGAGGGTTTTGTGCGAGGCTCGGGGAGAGCCATGAAGAGTATCCACCTACTGGCTGCATCATCAGATTAGCTCCAAGATATCAAATTATGATATTGTCATCCAAACTACATACACATACAAAGTTTCAATTCGATACGACTATAAGAAGTAGGATAAAATTGACGTCGAAGATTTGATTTCGATAATGGTTACAAAAGTGGCTATTAATACAGGGTGTAAATCACCTCATCACAAAGCCATTAACCAAGCATTCTGTACTCCAAACTAAGTAACTTTACGCAAAAATTATTGCTGGGAAACAACTTTTCTTTTGAGGTTATAAATCATGTTTTGTGATAGAACTCAATGTAACGCACTTAAATTATTGTGCTGATGGATGGATTGAATAGTGCGGGGGTCGTGTTAAAAGTCAAAATCTTACAAAAAAACTTGTATTTAAAAAAAAAACTTGTGAAAATGTTGTAACTTTGACCCCCCATATCTCCGTAACTAGAAGGTTCCCAGGTATGGTGTAAAACCAAAAAATTATCGCAATGACGGGGAGGACAAGTGCCTTTCGGCTTCGTGAAGAGGTGTTTTACACCCTTTATAAGTGTGTTAAAAATTTTAACATTCTCTGTCATATAACATCTACGAGTAAGACAGTCGTTACAGATATTCAGTGAACTTATATTGTCACTTACGGGATATCTTCCGTGATTAGAGAGAGAGAGAGAGAGAGGAGAGAGAGGAGAGAGGGGAGGGGGGGGGAGAGTGAGGTGTGAGATATTCAGTGGTCAAAATTCTGACAATCAGTCTTACCAACGGGTATCGTTACCCAGTAGGTAATAACTCGGTTGTGGAGGTCAGATAGACAGTCGTTTCAAGCTTCATGCGGTGTGACTCCAACATAGTTGGGAAAAGCCTAGGCAGATGAATTGTTCACTGTTTGGTAGTGCATAAATAGTGCGTTGTTACTTTTAGGTGCCATCTTTTGTTGGTGAAATGGGGTAAAATGTATCCTCAAATGCACACAGATAGACCATGACATCGAATACTTCGATCCCGATGGTACGTCCCGATGAAATAATTCCTGACCTCCAAGTAGGCAACTACGCGGATAAAATCTAGTAAAGAATATTCCGTCGATTAAACAAAACAATTACTAAAGTTAGTAGTATAGGATGTCGAAGAAACTAAAGAAAGTGAAATAACTTATTGATTTCAACCGGCACCGTTTAGAGCTGTAGTAGTTACAATACATTGAACTACAGGAGTCAATGAAGAGGTCGATATCTTCCAAATTAAACGCTTTAACATCGTTAGCTCTTACGTACAGCTATTAAGCACCGAAGAAGTATGACTTCTTGTCTGTGGCTCAAAAAGTCCCAAGATAGATCGATTTTAAAAAGGTGCCAACACTTTGGTGTCAGAAAACTTCTACGAGTATGTTGCCTGTCATCCGATGCTCGATGAGAAACCCTTGTCAATACGAAGCATGTTTCTTTTCTGACCCTCACAATCTGGTTCCAAATAAACTTGACACACTGAGGACAAAGAGACCCAAGAATAACAAAAAGTTATTGCAGAAGTCGCAAAATGTATAGGAACTTAATTGGTGGTAGCATGTTGCAAAATGTTACTTTACAAAAAGTAATTTAAGTGTGGATGTACGTACATAAGAAAGAAAAGGCTAATTCTTACAAATAAATCATCAGTCACCCTTAAACAGGGTGTTTAAGTTAGAAAGCATAAATATAATAATAGTAATTTTCATGTAAACTTTAGTAATTTCTTATCTTTTTCGAGTCTTTTTGCTTATTTATCGGAAAAAATTATTTAATAATTTGATAGCCTCGTCGTTCATTTTTGCAATACGACCATTTGCACGTCTCTAGGTCTCTTAGATCAGCCAATTACAAAAACAAAATGGTTGTCATTGGCGGGGTGTGGGTGTAGAAATATTTATAAACGTACATTTATCGACAGAAATGATTATATAATATGCCCTTAAAGTATCGGTAACCGGTAGCCAAACACACTGTATCGCAATTCATTCCGAGTATGCTTTTCACCTTTCTGAATTTCATTTTATTTGGAGTCGTTCCTGACTTATTGACTAGAGAAGGCAAACACCGGGAGAATTAGAGAGGAATGGGGAGGCCTTTGCCCACCAGTGGGACAGAAAAGGCTAATTAATAAAACTAGGCTGTCATCACTAAACAAAAAATGTAAATGTATATATGTAAATCTTAGCAGATTTTAACTACAGATGATCGAATCATACTTTGCAATCACAGCCTCCAAAAAAACATACTGCCAACTTGTAAAGCAAGTTCAAAAAAAACTGCTAGTATTCACAAAAAAAAAACAATAACTCATCTGCAAGTCACGTTCAGAAAGTTCACAGTTCAGCTATCGTGTGGTCAATGCATTGGAACACTGCCATAACTTTGCGATATTGACATCCAACTGATATTAGCATATAACTTGGAGCGGTATTAGCATTTCGTGGAAACGCAACTAGTACTAGTCCTTAGTTTATTAGAGAATGTTTGATACAATGATTTGTTTGATAGCGAGTTTAAAATGGTAGCTGGGCTAGTTTTTATTAATTGTCCTTAAAAGAACTGTCCTTAAAGGAACTTAGATTATCTGTTCCAATATTATAAAGAGGAAGAAATTGTATTTTTGTATATAACGAATAAACTTAAAAACTACTGGACCGATTTGAAAACTTCTTTCAGCAATGGATAGCTACATTATCAGCAAGTAACATAGGTTATATTTTATCCCCGTACACCCACCGAACCGGGAGCCACGCGGTGAAACCGCATGACGTGCGCTAGTATAGAATACACAGTATTGGCAATATTCTATCTATTGGAGCTGGAAAACCCAATTCAACGTTACTTGGGCAAGTCATCGGCTAGACCTATAACCAGCTGTGGGTGATATCTGACACTGACAGTCTTACCAGGGCGCATTATCTAGTAACTGGGTTGCGGAGGTCAAATAGACAGTCGCTCCGTGTGTATTCAGCTGCATCCGGTTAGACTGGAAGCCGACCCCAACATAGTTGGGAAAAGGCTAGGTAGATGATGATTTTTATAATTATATTAAAGTAACATTGTGTGGTGTGTATTTGTCTTTGTTTATTTAATTACTAACATTATCTTAAAGTTTAAAACAAAGTAATGGACCGTTTTGTCTGAAATAAATGAATTGAATCGACTCATAATGTCAATGAACTCCTTCCAACAATACAACGAATCCCTTTGTAAATACTAATAATGCCACATTATTAATAATAAGCTTAGCGATCAAACAAACCAATTAGCAGCAATAATTATTATTCACAATACCAGCACGGATTACATACAGACGTTGAGGGATGAAAATGAGGTTGTAATCCTCCCTTGGGAAAGTAATTTATAAATATAATAACACTGCAATTCATTGCTTTTACACACAGAAATAATTAATAAGGACGATTGAATAGTAAATTGAATATTCTGGGATTCAATCCATCGAAACGAAACCGTAATATTGTGAAATGCATGCGACGGAAGTATATAGCCCTTATAATCTAGACTTGGGGCACCCCCACGATAGGTTAGTTAGGTTCCTTTAAAACCTGCAGACAGAAATAGGGGCCCTGCGTAGCGAGGCTCCGTCGACTACGCTTTTTAGGGAAATATAAAGTGTTTTGAGGTTAGGGTATATTAATCGGTATTTCTCAGGAATGGTACATTATCTTTTCACGAGAGTGGTACCATGGGGCAAGGGGGACCCCTCCTTCCCTCCCCCTCCTCCACACCGCGTGAGTCGAGTTCTATCGCGTACATTTCACAATATTACGGTTTCACTTCGATAGATTATAATCTATCGAAAAATCATGCGTAATATTGTAAGCAGTATGTTCGTTTGACAATATTTCGAGAGTTTACAATCTCTCTAGTTATATTATAATCTAACGGTTTTTACAATGTGACGCTGACATATAAGTTAAAACCACATCAACATTATAATCAAATCTACCAACATTTCCGTCTACACAAACGTTGAACCAACTCTAATTCTAGATTATAACTATAATAAAGAAATCGTTATGAAAACAGCAGGCAACGACCTCTGAATGACCTTAAACATTTTCAAACTACACAATAACCAAAGAAAATTCACATTTAACACCACGGAATTGGGTTGTAATTCCAACAACAAACTGTCAAGAATTATTAGCTACAATTTTTGCTTTTATAAAATGAGCTTATGACAAAGGAGATTTTAATAATTAGTGGGCCCGTTGCGTCTTCCGCTAAGCCTGAAAAATGCCGACTGTCTGATTAAACGTACTTTGGTGAAGACTTCACCATCTTGTTTCTATAGGATTAAATCGTCGACGCTGAATTAAATCTCGCCTGTGATTAAAAATGAACAGCTTTTAAACTGCAGCGCTTAAGCCGATCGGAAAATCGTTGAAAAATAAAGAGGTGATTTCATTGGTATCGCTTTTTGTTGCGAATTTGGGTATAAAACGAAGCAGCAATTGACAGTAAAATGGCATTTAAGACGATTACACGAGCTAAACGCGAGTTTTATAATTACTAAAAGTATATGATTCACTGCTATAAACAAAACCAGAAAAATATATGATATTCTTCAGGATATATGCTAGCATCATAGCATGATACTGTTTTGAAAACATAATACAATTATAAAACATATGACATCCGGGTATTTCCTCCAATACTTCAGTCTCCCCGCGACCACGGCTGGTGCAATCCGGTCGAAACGTCGGGATAAAATTAAAGGTAAATTCGCGATAAATACCCGGATGTCATATGTTTTATAATGTGTTCTGATCGTGAAAGTTTAAAAAAGATAATACAATTAATTTGGCTCGATAAAAAGAAATCACGAACTTACCTCTAAAAATATCTTTCAAACAATAAAAAACATACTAATATGCATGCGATCATTCTGATTTTTTGGCAAATAATTCAACAAGCAATATATTAGCATGATACTGTTTTAGTTTTTTAATTCAATCAATAGTTTTTTTGTAAATCGATCGAAACCACTCATTTCGCGCTATTTGGCCCGCAGTGGCTGACGTAACAATCACTTTGTAGTGCAAGCTGATTAGAACTTTATTCTAACAGCATATCAAACGAAGTTTGAACCACCACAAATAGAGTTGCTAATTTAGCTCGTCTAAGCGCCTTAAACTTAATTTAGAGTTTTGTTAGAAATCTAGAAAGTGCGAATCAGACTCTCGTATGAAGGGTTCCGTACCATCGCAGTAGGGGTGCTCCCTTTAGGGAGAGAACCTCTCGCCCCAGCCGCCGCGGGAGACACACCGGGCGTCAGGGGTCACGTGGTGGCCCCCAACCATCATAGGCACGGTACTGTGGACGGTGAGCTATGGGCTAGCTTGCCGTCCGTCCGTCTTATGACAAAAGGCCATGTCGATGGCGCGTCCGTGTTCCACGCCCGCGTCAAAGAGATGTCAGCATAATGAAGGGGCCCGCAAGGGCCGAAGCCTGCCGGGGCTGCGGGACTATTCGAAAGAGATACCGTGGCCCTGAAACATAATGAGCGAGGAAGGAACATGGATGGATGGATGGACCGGGACACGATGGTCTCAGCATCGAGCATCTGCAAAATGCGGGTGTTCATCTGCCTAGGGTCCTATCCATGTTGTTTACTTTCTGTCTTCGTCATAACTACCTACCAGACGATCTTATGAAAACCATAGTAGTACCTATAATTAAAAACAAGACGGGTGACGCGTCGGATAAGGCAAATTATAGACCTATATCTCTGGCCACGTCCTTAGGGAAGGTGCTGGATGGTGTGCTTAACAGACATTTAAGCCAAAATGTCCCTCTGCATGACGCTCAGTTCGGTTTCCGACCCGGGCTGTCCACAGAATCTGCAGTACTGTGTCTTAAGCATACTGTCCGGTACTATACCGACAGAAGAACACCCGTGTACGCCTGCTTCCTGGACCTATCAAAAGCATTTGACATGGTGTCATACAATGTTCTGTGGAGGAAGATGAGACTTAACACCAGGCTGCCTGTAGAGATCATCAATTTATTTAGATATTGGTATGATAACCAAATCAATTGTGTTAGGTGGATGGGCGAATGCTCGGATGAATATAGGATGGAGTGTGGAGTTAGGCAGGGGGGATTAACCTCACCTACTATATTCAATTTATATGTAAATGGACTGATTGAGGAGCTCAGCAGTGCTGGAGTCGGTTGTTCAGTGGGTGGTGTTTTTACGAACAATATTAGCTATGCTGATGACATGGTACTGCTAGGCCCCTCAGTCAGTTCCGTGAGGTCACTATTGACCATTTGTGAACGATATGCAACGGCCCATGGGCTCAAGTACAATGTTCAGAAGAGCAAGCTGCTAGTCTTTAAGACTGGGTCTAAAACTTACCCTGTTCCTCCTATAACACTAAGTGGAACCGACCTACAGCAAGTGCCTAACTTTAAGTACTTGGGTCATTGGGTCGATGAGAGACTTAATGATGATATGGACATGGATAGGGAGCGCAGAGCATTGTCGGTAAGGGGTAATATGCTTTCTCGCAGGTTTGCGCGATGCTCACGTGACGTTAAAGTCACACTTTTCAAAAGCTATTGCCAAACGTTATACACGTGCAACCTGTGGAGTAATTACACTAAAAAAGCCTGCAATGCTTTGCGCATCCAGTATAACATTGCGTTCAGGAGCTTGCTGGGGCTCCCATGGAGGTGTAGTGCCTCCGGCATGTTTGCTTACCACAGCACGGACGGTTTCCAGGCGGTGCTTCGCAAAAGAATAGCCTCCCTGTGGTCTCGAGTAAAAGGTAGCTCCAACACGCTTCTGAGCTTGGTGTCGGACAGGGTGGACAGCCAAATTCTGAGGCACTGGTCGCTCATGCATGTCCAAAACAATAATTATTTTAAATTTTACTAACATAGCCATAAGTATCTACCTACTAACATAATATGGACTTGTATAATTAATGTGTGCATAGTCTGAAATAAATATTTTCATTTCATTTCATTTTCATTTTAGTCAATAACAGTCTGACACTCCCTCCCGCTCCTCCCAGAGTGGGAGAAGTCATTTGATGATTTTCCATCCGGAAAAAAGGGACCATCTCTTTTTTTTCTTTTTTCGGATTTATTTTATATTTATTTCTTGTTGTTATATCGGCAACAGAAATGAAGTCTGTGAATATTTCAACTGTCTGCCTATTACGGAACAAGAGAAGGCCGCTGACAGACAGACGGCCAGCCGAGAAATAAGGTCCCGTTAGTTATCCTTCGGGTAGAACCAGGCAAACCAGAAATAAATAAATAAATATAAATATCGCTGGTCATTACACGCAGCATCATCTAGTGTCACACTAAGTAAGTAAGTAAGTAAAAATTTATTTGTTTAAACATGGTGTACATGAACAACGAGGCTTGTGTTGCGGACACCAGATAGTTGATTTACTACATAGATACATTTGTTTTTTTTTTAAATACATACTTACTATACATACAAACATCTATGACTTGCTATTAGGTACCGGGATTCGAAATGAAAACTTTTAGTTCTTACCGCACTAATTCATTTGAAACGAAACACATTAATTGTTGTTATGAACAATGACGAGTTGGGCATAACTTCCGCATGTTGGTATAAAAACTTTGTTTCACAAATAAATCTGCGGATTTCTCTATCCCTAGTAATACAAACGGATGTACCGTTCTTATACTTATTGAGATATTTCAATATACGGCTGTAAAAAAGAAAGGAAATGCCCATCAAGGGCTCCTGAAGGGACAATTGAATTTGGGACCCCATGGAGGACATACGAAACACGAGAGCGATGAACACTTGGTTTTGTTCCGCTACACTCAGCGAGGCATTCAAGTGATGCCTTCAAACTGAAAGAGGATTTTGTACAGGGCTGACGCTCCAGGGAATCGAACGAAAGATTAAAAAAAAAATCGATGAAAAGACATGCATTTTGCTGTAAAAAGGCAGGACATTTGAATGCCCACTGCTGGGCAGAGACCTCCTCCATTCTTTTCCGAGAGTTGGAATCGTTGTTCTCCCTTGTTTTTTTTTTTTCGTCGTCTCCGAGGCAGGCCCAACAAAAGCTATATAAATTATTATTTTTTTTTGCTGGCGTGATTATTTAGACATTGATTGGCCAGAATATACAATGCATGAAGTATAAGTTAAAACAAGTTATACTATACATAAAATTAAATAAACTATATAAATATAATAAATTTACAATAAAATTTAAATTGTGTTAGTATCGACATTAAATAATATGTTATTGAGCGTCCAAAACAATGCGTATTTATTTGTTATGAATAGGGCAATACGCGCCAGATACAATAATCATCTTAAATTCTAAAGGATGCCGTTGATACTGCTTCGCACGCGCTTTGACAAGAAACCCTTTGGTACTATGAACAGTAGGAATGGGCTTGCTTGAAAACTTAATACGATATCTTAAACTTCAAATTGATACCAAAATCCATAAAGTCAATCAGACAAATCAAGCAATCCATGATTGTATAATCAAAACGACTTTAAATATAAAATTCCTGTTTACACCTTAAACTTTTGAGAATATTATCATCTAAGATATCGATGTATACTATAAACAATTGTCGGTAGTTCATCGTAACGTTAAGTAAAAACGTTTCACATCCCAGCCCTACTCAAGGCCAGCCCCGAAGGCATAGCGAGCGAATTGTTTAAATATTTAATGAAATAAAATGTTCTATGTAAGTACAACGAGAATCCCCAAAAATGCTTTATGAAAATATTTTAAGCCGACGACATATTGTAACGCAGGGGAACGCTCTAGATACTCATTCACAAAACTGCCACGTATCAGAATTTCACCGGTATTGACCGGATTTTGATCGGCTAGTCGTATTGAAATGAGTTTCTTGATCGGAAAAGTTCGTGATCCGTTCGGGAAACAAGTTCAAAATGATTTTATTTAGCTTTATGTTTATGCCTAATGTAATGAATATATTTTTCATAATCATCTGTGGATGAAAGCTGTTTTGAAATGTTTTACTTTTCGTGGGCTTCGAAGAGCAATATTAATTTACAATCGATGAACGGAATTCAATACAGTACGTTAAGCAAGAGGAAAGTCGCCCTATTTATAACAAAAATTACACTTTCTTTTGCAATTAGGTAAGTTTTTCCTAATTAAAAGGTGTTACTTACATGATGATATAGACGTTGATGATTGCGAATTTTACTTGTCACAACACTTCGGTGGCCTTCAAAGACACGGAACCGTCTCTTTATAAACCACAACAAGTGTCCTTCCACAGCTACTTTAAACCTTAAGCCAACAGAATAAAAATCACTATAGCAAAATCCGTGGTAAAATAAAAACGGAAGGACACTACAATGACATGACGTCATCAATGACGTATTTACACATCAAATTTATTCAATAAGCAATGAACGAAGGCTACGTAACAATCAAATAAACAGCAATCAAGTGAATTGCGATTGGTTAACGTCAAAATGACTACACAGAAAGTTTATTTGTCGGTCAGTGAGTTTGCAAGTTAACTCCGAAGTAATCAAAGCAGGGTAATGTGTCATTAACTGTCAGTGTATGTTTTACCTGGAATTGATACTAATGACAAAAGAAATACGTAAATATGAATAAAATTATGGGATTTTGAATGTTTGAAAGATTCGGACATGGTTCCGTTGTTTTTAGGTGCTGTCTTGGAGCATTTTCCTTAAAGCGACAACCCCAAAGTAAATGAATATAAACCCAGTAAACCAATTAACGTACACCGCAAACTTTTACCGATAATAGGCTTGTGTCCTAAAAAAAATCTAATTAGTCCGTCAGTTAGATTATAAAAAAATGTTTGACCCGTATTTTTTATTTTGTTACTTAAACCAAAATTGACGAAGATACGACGCTTTTAAAATTCGTAATACGTCACGCCGTGCTATAGTTTTTAGTGCGTTGTGACGTCACGAGCCCCCGTGTTTTGATGCGTTTTATCTTTGTCAGTACTCAGTGATTTACAAAAACATAAGATACGTGTCCATTATTTTCCAATACTCTAACTGACGGACTAATTAATTTTGCAATTTATTGATGGTGGAAACTAGCCTATTACGGTTATACAAGGGCACAAAGTGACCATCCAACAGTCGTCCGGCTACCGTCCGTTCAGCCTCCGGCAATAAGGTAGCCATTCGACAGGGTAATCCGGCAACTGACAACTTTACACCGGCCGCACGTCATACCGGATTATTTCAGAATTAAGCCCTCAAATATGGGGACTAACTAAACAAGAATCGGCATTGTCACTTGCGATACGGCTGGATTAAAAAAGCTTTTGTTACGTGAATACATACCGTTTGGTATTTCGTGTGGTGACATTTGAAGACCCTTTTTCACTTTAGCTTTTCTACTTATCAAGTCATCGCGTTTGTGTTCCATGTACAGTCACGTCTAATAATATGTAAACACTCTCCTTAATATTATAGCTATTTTCGCGAGAAATAACGATTGTAACTAGGAGATCGGATCTTTTTCATAAAATATGAGTTCCAGAATACTATGTATGTAATAACATTACATTTTAATCAGTACATTAGGAAAAACACAATTTAAAAAATTCTGAAGTGTTTTCATAATAATAGACGTGACTGTACTGCTCTTTCATATTTTGCCAGATTTTTCAAAATGATTTTTTTATTGTTATACCATAACATCACGCTTGTAACCCTCGAAGTTAGAGAGTAAGGTAGAGGTATATCTAAAAATTACACCCACATTTTCCCAGTTTTGTTTAAGCCCCATTTAATTTGGAGCGACCATATTGGCATCAACCGGCCACGAATCCCGAGTTCCTGGCTGCTACTGAAAAATTTCTGATGGGCAAAGTCAATTACACTTTGCCCGATCCGGGAATCGAAACATGGACCTCATGGTCAATCAACGAAGCAGTTAAAGTTAACTTTAATAGAAGGATCTATTTCATCATCATCATCATCATTATTTCACCCGAAAGACGTCCACTGCTGGACATAGGTCTCCCCCAAGTTTCGCCACATTAACCGGTCCCGTGCGACTCGCATCCAACGGATTCCCGCAACCTTCACCAGGTCATCGGTCCACCTAGTGGGAGGTCTTCCAACGCATCTTCTTCTGGTTCGCGGTCGCCACTTCAGAACTTTTCAGCCCCATCGGCCATCCGTTCTGCGAGCAATGTGCCCTGCCCACTGCCACTTAGCTTGGCAATTCTTCGGGCTACGTCGGTGACCTTGGTTCTCTTGCGGAAGTCTTCATTTCTGATTCGATCACGCAAGGAAACTCCGAGCATAGCTCTCTCCATTGCCCTTTGGGTAACTTTAAGCCTTTTGATAAGGCCCATTGTAAGCGACCACGTTTCGGTTCCGCATGTAATCACTGGCAACACACACTGCCGAAGCGTATGTATGTGGTTATGGGCGCTAAACCATCATTTGATTTTAATTTTAAGTTAGTTTGTAATTTGAGGGTAGTTACATTATTATTTTGACTTATGCAAGTTTATTGAATTAATAGTTGTATTGCAGGGTAGTGAGTTTTTTATTTGACATGTATTGAATTACTGAACTAATAATTGTATTTCCGTTTATTTAATTTAAAAGTAATCGTTATTTCCGTTTGCTTCAATAATAAGGATTTACGATTGATTTATCTAAAATATAGTTACTTCTGTTTATTTTAATAGGAAGTTATTTTAATATGTCCGCTAGAATCATTTAAAAGTCTAGCCTAAGACGAATTTTGATGGCAAAATTAAATATTGTTATTTTTATTCTACCCATCGCTACCAACCTCAGTTTGAATTTCTGTGTATAAAAGCCGTTGTAATGTAAGACAAGGATTATTATTCTTGGGGATTCCTAGTTCGCTAATCATGGAATAAACACTCTAAACTGGAGTAAGTTATTTTCTTTAATTGTGCTGATATTTCCTATTATTTGCTGAGTAATTGTGTGACTGTGTAAATAAATTGGTGCCAACCAATATGTTGTGTGACTCTCAACGACGGCGGCCATGATGCCGCCGACATGGTCCACGGTGCTAAAGCCTTTTCGGAAAACGGCTTGTTCGGGTGGCTGGAAGTCGTCAAACCTGCACGCGAGACGATTCGTCTGATGTCTCTTGAAAACAACTCGTAGACATGGCATAGAAGTGAGATGGGCCTGTAATTCTTCAAGCGGGCATTGTCACCCTTCTTGAAGAAGTGTACCCCACACCCCTGCACCATGCCTGTGGCGTTTTCCCCTAGAGTATGACTTCTGAAGGGCCTTGCGTACTGGTTCTCCACAATGTAATGACGGAATTACGGCCGAACTCCTGAAGGGGCAGGAGTTCGGCCGTAATTCCGTCATTACCCGGTGCCTTGTTGTTTTTTAGCTGTTTCAGAGCCATCCTAATCTTGTACAGGCTGACGTCCGGGATGTCTTCGATAAAGTGTCGGGTCAGTCTAGCTCTTGGGTCGTTTGCTAGGTCAACAACGGGTTTACTGGTTGACAGTACAACTGTCCATATAAGCTCTCGATCTCCCTCAGTAGCTCCGGTTTGGCAGATAAGATCCTGCCATTTACTTATTATTGTTGGAAATTCAAGTCCCAGTGTCTACATTTTATTGTTATTTTACACTTTGCATAACAATTCAACATAAAAGCTAAAAAAAATACCTAAATACAAAAAATATTCTCAAGTCGAGAAAAGTAGACGGTACCTACATAACCGTAAGAAAAATCGAAAAAAATATCCCAAAACACTTCGGTCGCGCTCTGAAAACCCCATTAATACTAAGCAGATCCACTAACCCTACAATATTATATCTTATGGACATTTGACAGCTACATTACACCGCAAGATATTCTGCGGCACGACTCCGTGACACGTCCCAGAGCTAAATATTCCGAGTTGGGTCGAGTTGGGCACTGATCCAAATATGCAGCTATATTGACAATAACTGTCATAACGGGACGTCCCGTGTCGTGTGAACCGACCTTTTCGGAATTTGTGGTACTTTAGCTTTGGTAATGGTTGGCACAAGAGGTCTTATGGTGTGTGCTTTAGACAACGTGCTTGAATATCTGATTTAAATGGGGATTTGATCTTTTTTGGGTGTGTTCAAAGTCGATTTGGTTAGGTTTGCTGGTAAAATGTTCTTTCTTCTTTATGGTGTTGTTAGGGGGTCAAGTTCAAAGACTGGTGTCAAAGTTTAACAAAAAATTGATGATTAGATTTGATTGTTAGTTGTGTCAGATATATTTCTGAATAACACTTAAAGTACTTACGGGATAATATCCGTGTTTTTTTTCGTTTCATGATGCTTGCAATAGCGTCCAAATATCGAGAACTCATAGAATCATCACGGATATTATCCAGTAAGTACTGTAAGGTCCATGTTCACCGAAAAGATAACGGTCTGATTATCTTAAAACAGCTGTCACTGTGACATTCTCCCACACAAAAATGTGTTTTAAACAGCTGTTTTTAGATAATCAGACGGTCATCTTTTTGGTGAACATGGACCTAAGTGCAGTGAAAAACTGTGAAAGTCTAAAACAGAGTGACCTTGAAAAAACAAGCCTTTTGATGGTATAATGTTGATTTTATTCTTTTTGCCTATATTTTCTTAACACTCAAAAAATCTCAATCAGGCTTTGAAATATGGGTACCTACTCTATGCAACACTAGTTTAACACAATTGAAAATTCAACTCATACATACTGACTCCACATCATTTATCATTCCTTTTAGTCCAAAAGGCTTACCCGTTCAAGTAATTTCTCAACCATTCCGAAAGAAATGGCTCAAACTAAGTCATTGGTAATGGAATGTACGCTCGGATACATGGCCTGAGGTCCGGTAAGCCTCCCGACCCTCCCAACCTTCCCTCCCGGTATTGTTGGGCTAGTGAAGGATTATCCTAACAACTGAACGGAGACGAATCACGTACTGGACTTACGGGCATTTGTTGCGTGGGAACTGAGTTTGAATAACATAACATGATACATTTTTTTTTGTGAAGAAAAGTGCATTTCTACGTCTTAATAGATTCACAGTGATCACAGTTATATTTTTAATCGACTTCTAAAAGTGTGAAATATCACAACAATTTTTGTGCATAAAAAAATAAAAAAACGGCTAAAACAAACAAAAGTCACCGACTTCCAAAAGTCGGTTATTTTGCACTTTTAGTGTTTTTATGGAACTTGTCTAATGTAATAGCGGTATTTTTCGTTATAGTAAGAGCTTGCCTTGAAGATATCAGTAAAGTCTCGAAAAACACCCGGATTAGGTCCTTTCCGATTCTGGGCTGAAATGATGAAGACCTTAAGTAAGTCTTTGATGCATAAATGTGGCCTTGATTATACAAAGTTTCGCAATTACGAAGGAAAAAAATCCCTCCGGCAAGCCGCAGGAGGAGGTAGATTTCGAAGAAGGTGCTGGAGCGTCCGACTATTGAAAATTTGTATAAAGAGTTGTACTTATGTGTACAATCTACAAAAAAAATATGATTTCAAAATCGTTGTCCTGTAATGGAAAGTTTACCCTTTTTAAATTCTCTCATAAGAGTTTAGCATGGAAACGCCCTCAAATGTTTAGTTATAATTTTTTATTTCGAAAAGTATAAGTTTTATCGCTAAACTTTGAAGATAACAATTGTAAAGTAAACAATTTGCTTAAAAAAAAAAATATTTGTGACGTTGAAAATGTTTACTGTTTCGGAGATATGATTTTTTTTCGCAAAAAATTTGGAATATTCAACCCCCTCCCCAATTTAGGGGTTGCATCAAAAAAGTTTTAATTTAAAGATTTCCGTATTCGTACTCAAAATGATAAAAATGAGAAACGGTTCAAAAATTGTCCATAGGAAAAAAGTTATGGCCAAAAAACTGATTTTAGAAAAACCGCCCCCCCGCCACCCCCCATGGACGAATTCCGCCCATTCACGAACTTAGCCTAAGTTTTGACCGTTTCGATTTTTTGGCCAAGTTTGAAAGCAATCGGTTCATAATTGCGACCTGTAGAGTGTGGCTAAATTTGGCTTGTCACCCATATACATACGTATTCATATATATCCCCGTAGGTGAGAGACCAATAGGTAGATTTTTTTTTTTCAAAAAAAGGAAATCTACCTAAAAAAACTTTTGCATCAAAAAACAAAAGCGTCCAAAATAACTTTACTGTGGGAAGTCGGTGACTTTGTTTGTTTCATTGACGTTTTTGCCACTGCTACTTTCAGAATCGGTCCATAATTTACGAAAATATCGATAAACAAACATAAAAAATATATACGACTATATACAGCCAAACATACCTCTTTTTTTGAAGTCGTTTGGTCGGACTAGCACCCCAATATTTTTCTCCTCAGTTTTCCAAAATCAGGCTCGCTATAATGGGTGTTTCCGTTTTCATCATTCCTACTTTCCAGTTCAAAAAACTCCACTATGAACCAACCTATTTACACACATACTTAGTACATTTTTTAATACAAACTTGCCCTAATACTTAACTTCATCCAACCAACATAGTCCAACGTTCCGCCTCACTCATTCCACTTTGAGAATTTCAAAGAGCTTCGTTTCAAAACACCCACGCCCTGTATACAGCCCAGCCATTGAAAGCAGCAATGATTACTTTCCGAAACACCCTGTATGTGCTTAATGACAGCTGTTTGTTTTACCCCTAATGCTTTTCTGATTCAACTTTAGCATTTAGTAGATAGAGAGTGGTTTTGTTCGTTGACGTGATGACGTCATAGTCTGTTTGACCTATGGGTAGATGTTTTATCTTTGTCTCTGATTTGTTTCGTCGTTTGTTTACGACTGCATTAATTCGGAATGCGTTAGCACTTCTCCATGTCTAAAAACCTGAGTAAAAGCTTTGTAAAATGAGTCATGTCGTAGGTACTAGCCACGTGTAGCTAAGTCGAGCAACGCCTTGACTTTGAAAAAATCGTTCCTCGACCTTTATGAACTTGGAGGGTTGTGTTGATGATTTTGATGATTATAATTCTGTAACTACATACGTCTTACAGACGCGAACGCAATTTCAACAACATACTATACCTAGCACTCGCCTGTAAAGTGCAAAAAACGTAGGAAAATTGGAATTTCGTGAGCTACCTTGCATCCACCTAAAAGCCACCGGCAGAATCAAGTCCACAGAATATAATGTTTGAAAACGACCTCTTTTGTTGGATGTTGACTGTTCCCAGTGACCATTCAGGGACGCTGTTTTATAGCACCAGGTGACCTCTTTTGCGTAATAGTATTGAATTGCGTATAAAACGGCGAAGGAAATATAACAACAATCAAAAAAGTTTGTAGTTATACCAAGCCTATTTATAACAATAGTGCTATATTACACAAACAAATTAGAAATCCTCATATTAATTTAAAACTCGCTCTAGAATCGTAACTACAATAAAATGCCAAAAAATATACTCAATGGGATTTCTAGTAACATAAATGATTAACCCTCAAATACAGCCTCCACCTCATGACCCGCCATGTTTAATACAAATAGAATTTTCTTTCGTAAACAAAGAAATATAAAACACACGAGTGAATTGTTAACACGATCGGTTGCGGGTGGCTGTGGACCAACCCGACACGTTTGAACGTAAACTCACTGTTTTAATAGCTGTATTTTAAATGGAAGGTCATTGGTTCAGTGTAGGTTAGGTATGGATGCTCTACAGACTGGGTACTAGGAAATAAGCGTGTAGTAGGATACGCGACTGTAGGGTTAACATGATGAAAATTTGAAAAAAATAGCTTAGTAGTGGTTTATCTCTCACTTTTATCCCAATTTATTTGGGGTTGGCGCAGCACGCTTTCTTCTACCATACTTTTCACAGAACAGATAAAAGAGGTTAGAAAATAAACAGTTACTGATTTGTATTAGAACGCGTGTCGCCGCTTGTTTCCCACTCTTTAACTCTACTACAAGCAAGAGACCCATACGTACGTGCATCATGAACACAAATAAACTACTGACACTTAGATCGCGAGCTTGCGCTGAGCTGCATTTTTGTCACACTAACGCAAAAACTGTGTTTGACGTGCACTTCCGCATACATGTAACGGCGACCAATGAGCAATCGATTTACATTAGAGCGTCCACAAGGCCATTCTATTCCTCTTTAATAAGTTCTGTAACACACATTTTGGAGAAATATTCAAAGCAGAAAAAAGAGCTGACACTAAACTGCTGACATTTCAAATGACACCCAGCACCCAGTTGCAGTCATTTCCCTCCTAGTGGATCGGATCATATATATCAATCTTAAAGCTACCATAAACCAAGGGATGAACACCAACACTTGGCAGGACGAGACAGGACGAGTGCGCAAGTGTATAACTCTCGCACTCGTCTCGTGTCTCGGGTCTCGGAGTGTCTCGGGTCTCGGAGTGTCTCGGCGGTACTATACAGCCATTTTAACAGTGTAACAGTCGTTTTCTAAAACTCAATAGGCCGTATCCCCTGGTATTCTAGTAATTTCGACTAATTCAGCTATAATTAAGCCTATTCCTTAGTCCTGCATGCTACTATTAATACCTTCGATATGTTGACAAGGAGCCTCGTAACACTCAACATGGGAAATATCATGAAGTTACTGATAACTTGCAGTACGTAGTATAATTATCCAGGATATTAAACTACCTTGTAACTTATCCTATTAAACAAGTAGGGATCATAGTAAATGTTATCGCAATTCAAGGAAGAGTAAGTTTAATATTTTATTTTATTTTTATTTTTATTTTATCAAATAGGAACAACAAACAGCTACATTATGGAATATTACAACATGATAACATTAGTAACTTAAATAATAATGTAGCCCACAGCGCTGTTCACAGATTACCATTAAACTAAACCTTAAATTGCTAGGAAAAGCTGTTCATGCATGACAGTTAAAACACATTACAATTACAAAAAAAAAAGCGAAATTAAAAAAGAAATAAAGTAATAAAGTACTATGCCTACTTATTATGAAAATACTAAAAAAAAAAAAAAGCATTTAATAATCAATCGAAGTGCTTAAGTGTCTCATACAAAAGGCTTCGAAACTTTTGGATGGAGCATGTAAATATGTCTATGTGTTCGAGTTCTTTGTTGTATGATGCTGCCATTCGCCGAATTGGTGAACGTTCGCCAGTATTTGATCGGCAGGTACCTATTGCAAATAGTGTACCTGCTCGCACTTGGCGTCTATGAACAGTTCTGGGGACAGCATAACACATTACATTATTCAGGTCGATACAGTCAAAATTGCCATTAACAATATTATACAGGGTCATTGCTTCTAATTGTTTGCGTCTGGAGCTGAGCGTCAGAAGTTTGTATTTATCGAGCAATTGATCATAAGGCAGATACGCTCTGTGACATCTATAATACATTGCACGAAGGAATTTGCGTTGTACATTTTCGAGCATATCTATATATTTTTTATAATACGGGTTCCAGATGGGCACCGCGTATTCAAGCTGTGAGCGGACAAGAGTTTTGTATAGGCAGAGGTACGAAGAGGTCCGTTTAAAGTCATGAGTTGATCTCATTATGAACCCATACATCTTGTATGCTTTATTAATAATTTGTTCAATATGTAAATCCAAGCAGAGTTTAGCATCAAACAATATACCCAGGTCACGTACCGAGTTTACCTTGGTCAGAGAGATACTACATAAGGAGTACACAAACCTAATAATATTTTTATTTTTGGTAAAATTTATATAGCAACATTTGGGAACGCTTAGAAAAAGCTTACTTGTGGAACAGTAGTCTGTCAGTCTGTCCAAGTCCTCTTGGAGAAGGTAGCAATCCTGAATATTTTGAATAGGTCTGTATACTTTAAGGTCATCTGCATATAGCAAAAACTTTGAGTTGCGGAAGCAGTTACCAATATTATTTATGAATAGGATAAACAAAAGAGGACCGAGAATAGAACCTTGAGGGACGCCAGAGGTAACCTGTATAGCATCTGAGTGGTAACCGTTGATTACTACCCGTTGACAGCGATTAGTGATGTAGGAAACGAACCATCTCAACAAGTTACCCCGAATGCCGTTGAAGGCGATTCGGCTCAGCAGTAATTCATGATCCACCTTATCGAAGGCTTTCCGAAAGTCCGTGTACACCGCATCGACCTGTATACGATTATCCATCTTGTCGAATAAGTCGTTGGAGAAAGCCAATAAATTTGTTGTCGTTGATCGCTTTTTAACAAACCCATGCTGTTCTTGTATGACCGCGTGATGAAGAATAGGGTACACTTCGTTATGCACTAGTCTTTCGAAAAGCTTCGCCAAGGCGGACAGAATAGAGATAGGTCGGTATTTCTCAACGCTACGTTTAGATCCGGCCTTGTGTACAGGCGTGATATTTGCATTTTTCCATACCGTCGGCATAACACCTTCAGTGATGCATTTATTATAAATTATGGCTAAGGGTCTACATATTACAGTGGCAGTATTTTTGAGAAACAACGCAGACAGACCATCTGGACCTGGGCCTTTAGTTGGATCCAGTGATTTCAGTTCAGCCATTATTGTTTCCTCTTTAAAGTGAAGGTCAGAAATAACTATTTCGTTAGTCATCGATTCAGAAGATGGCTCCCATCGAGAAAGAGCAGGTGAAGCAGGCTCATATACGGAAGCAAAGAAATCAGAAAACATGTCGCAAATCGTTTGAGGATCGTTGGATACAACGTTGTTATATTGAACTTTTGCCGGTATACCGGGTTTGTCTTTGCGATTTGCGACATAGACCCAAAAATCTTTTATATTTTTGTGAATGCCATCTTCAATCGACTGAATGTATTTCGAGAAACATTTATCACAATTTTCCTTAAATAAGGCTCTGTGCTGCGAAAAAATTTCGTAATCTGCAAGATTGCCGTACTTTTTCCATTTAATCCAAGACTTTTGTTTTTTTTTTAATGTGTTTATGAGGGATTTTGTGAACCAAACGGGAAAGCCGGCCGTTCTGGATGCAGATAGTGGTGTGTGCTGCTTAATAATTTCATCAATCTTATTGTAAAACATGCTAAGTGCCTCTTCGGATCCTAAAGGGGTAAGAAGTGCCGTCCAGTCAGTATTTTGAATTTTCCGGTTGATGTGCTCATAGTCGGATTTATAAAAGTTGTATTTTTGTAGTGGTCGCTTTTTCATAGGAAGAGTATCTACATTTAGACTTATATCACAGACAAAAGGTGGATGATGCGTGTCTATGGGGAGCAAAGGCAACAACGCACTCGATACCTTACATGGATGGTTTGATATCACTAGGTCAAGAATTTTACCATTGGTATTTGCCACGACATTGTATTGCAAACCATCAAGTAATGACATTATGGGAGTGTTGGTGTGATAAATAACTTAGTCCAGACACGGTATCAAACGGAAAGTTTTTATTGTCCGGTTTGCACAAGCTACACAGAAGAAATAGTTCCGCACACACAACACGATCGATAGAATAAAAGTAGAAATAGAAGGAGTGAAGAGAATAGCATAAGCAAAGCGTTAGCATACGAAATACACACGACAATAATATTCGCGAGGTACGCGTAAATGCCAGTTGGGTTAGCAGGCGACACGGGCTTCGCGAGCGAGTACAGTGGGCCGACTGGTGGCCGGTGGCGTGATGTTTATGGAATGTGCCTGAATGCGTTTGCGCGTTTCCAATGCGCGACACGGCGAATTAATACTTTGCAATTATTGATAGTGTGTTTTTCTAATATTGATGATTTGTTTTTGTATACTAATGTGTTGAGTAGTGTATGCGACTAGGCCACAACATTAAATTATTTAACTGGATACAAGTCGTGGACGAGCCTATGCCCAACCCACCGCCGATCAGGGATGCCGTAGGACTTGATATGTGCCAAGTTATTTCTGGGAGATTGTAGTCGCCTAATATGTAAAAATGGTCAACGGTGGGGTCGCCCAGTAACTGCTGTAAGATTTCAAAATGTTTTTCATATACCATGGTAGCCGTTTTTGGAGGTATGTAAGCTGCACTAATAATATGACTCTTGGATGGTCGCAAACTAGGCACCTCTATAAGGACGTGTTCAATAATGTTGCAGAATAGTGGGTTGGCCGAAGCTACCGAAATATCACATTCAGAGGACTTAAGTGTCCTCAGCACGGCAACCAACACTCCCCCGCCATCCATTTTTTTAGTGCCAATACGATCACGATCACACCTGTACACAATATAGCGCTGATCGATAAACTCATTATTGTTAATCTCAGGTATCAACCAAGTCTCTGTGAGTACTATGATGTCGTGGTTACCGTTAAGAATATTCATGTATAGCGTGTTTAATTTTGTACGGATACCTCTGCAGTTTTGGTAATATATAGATAATTGCTTGTTACTCATCACTGGATATTGTGTATCCAAAATAAGAATTACCAGCAATGTAATCACAATTACGTAACAGGTACTCGCTCGTGCAATGCTCAATATAAAGTTCAAAAATTAAGTAGAAGTAAAAATAATATTTTTCAGTTACATAATTGACACCAACCAAACAACAAGACTGAACCCCAACGTCACAACAACATATTATATATTTAAAATAAATCTTTCCAAAATGTTGACCTAAAACAATACTATTGCGTAGTGACACAGTAATAAAAAGTTGCAGCAGAAGTAAATTACATAATTTAACATGTGTGTTGTAGCGACGCGTTAACAAGTCTAATAGATATTGTATAAAATAATGTACTGTAATAATATGAACCGATGTTAGTTTATGTAAGTTATTGTGTTCCTCAGTGATATACACGGTGTAAAAAACCTCATCACGAAGCCGTCAACCAAGCATTCTGTACGTCAAACTAAGTAACTTTACGCAAAAAATATTGCTGGGAAAAGACTTTTTTTTGGGGTGAAAAAACATGTTTTGCGGTAGAACTCAATGTAATGCACTCAAACTCTGTGGTCTGTTTAAACCCTGTATTATATTAAATGCAAAAAAAACAATAGAAGATCTCACGTTAAAAATAAAGAATATTTTCCTCCTACGAAAGTAAGACCTTTTTCAGCAACAGAAATCACAGGCCAGTTTTAAAATAATGAAAAATAAAAAATTCCGTGAACAAGGCCGTTTTTCTCAACAATACTGCATAAAGACTCTTTCGTTATTTTTTCCTTTTTCAAATCAAAAGTTGGCTAGATCGTGGTTGGATTTCATAATCGCCCTCTTCGTCGCCGATGAATTTTGAAACTGAATGAAAGAAAGAATTTGCGTAACAATGGAAAGTGTTTGTACTTAATTAACGTTATTAGTCTTTCATTTTCATGGTTCAGTTAAGGATCACACTGTTTGAAAGAACATAAACTTATTGAGGCACTATTGAAATTAAGTCTTATTATTGTAAGGCCTATGCTTATTAGTACTAGGAAATGTTAGGTATCATCATCATCATCATCATCATCATCAGCCTATAATGTTCCCACTGCGGGGACGCGCCCTCCTCTCTATGAGAGGAAATGGGTTATAATCCACCACGCATGTCTTGGTTATAGGACAGGCCGGTTTCCTCACGATGTTTTCCTTACCGCTTTTCACGATGTTAGATTTATTCTGACGTAATTTACATTTAGGTCTTGTAAATTGAAAGTTCAACTGAACGAAAATTTTGTTCCTTTTTTTCTTGTAATATCCGTCGTGGATCATCTTCTAGCCCTTTTCTCATTCTACTTGGGGTCTTCTACCTGTTCAGACGTCACCGCATCATTTACTTCTTAATATCATTCCTCACAATCCGTCCATCTTTTCTGTAGCATCATTAACATCACCCTTATTTAGTCGTGGAAATACTCACTCACCTCATTAAGAATCTTTTTCATTATGAATCGAGATAACTAACTTTTTACGATTCAAGATAGTGCTTTCTAATTGAAATAAAAGCTTCAACTTCTCCAATGATGATCTAGCTTTAGTGTTACATAAACGCTGAAATTCTACTAACTGGTTAGACAGTTAGGATCACAATTAGTGTACAGGAATATCTTAAATTAGTTACGCCCTCAAACGTCGTTAGGTGAAACCGGAGACATAATGTAATTGTGACGCTCCAGTACCCAGAGGGTCTTGGAGTAGTGGTGAATGCTTATCCCTAAACTAATTCCATCATAACTGGTGTGTAGTTTTGACTTATACTAGTTAATAACATATCTAGCCATTATTTGGAAGTCATCATCTGCCAATCCTTTTCCCAAATATCTTGGAGTCGGCTTCCAGTGTAATCGGATGTAGCTGAACACCAGTATTTTACATGAAGCGACTGCCTATCTGACCTCTGCAGCCCAGTTAGTGCTGGGTAACATGATACCCCTTGGTAAGGCTGGTTGTTAGACTTTACTACTATTGGAAGTAGAAGACAAGAAATTACATAATTTAATATCGTTCGATGGAGAGACAAAGAAATCAATGAAAAGATGGATTGTGTGAGAAATACTATGAAAGAAAAAGAGATAGTGGTGTGTAAACGTGGCAGGGGAGAAAGGAAGAAAAAGCGATCGGGCAGAAACGCAGAAGTGCAGGAAATAAATAAAAAAGGCTGGACCTCACGATACGGCGTGTGGAGTCCTAGTGTGAAGTCCAAGGAATATATGATGTGAAACTCTACCACTAAAACCTCATTTGTACTTTGATAAAGCATTTAAATATTGTACTGTTCTATCTGAACTTTCAGAATTTATTTATTCATGGAAAACTACGGCAAAGAGCTATTCCAGCAGTAAGACAATAGGTGTTCAAAACATTTAAAAAAAATTTAAAATTTAAAACTTTTTATTTCAAAAAACACTTCATAAATTTTGCTTAAACACACATCGCTTAATCTTAATTATGAAAGATTATGTGCGAGTGAGGCGTCTCGCTTGTTTACATTAAAATATATTATTATAAAATTCGAGATTAAATTATTTATTTATTTGTGAAAGATCTGGAGGAACTTTGTATTGATCCACTGTGAGGTAGTATTTAATTATACGATTTGTTTGCAAAGTAGTCTTTGATTTTAATTTATTATTTAGTTTCTTAGGGAGTTTATTCAACAAGTTTGGTAACAAGTACCTCCAGGTCCTTCTTCCATATACATTGTTACATTTCGGCAGATTATATAATGGTAGGTATTCTAAACATCTTAAGTTGTTGGGTCTTATTTTTTTACTTAATTTATCAATTTCGTTAGCATACTGTGATATTATAGCTAGTTTTACTTTGTCAAAGACATTTATTATTTTACAATATTCAAATAATTGTTGGTAGTTGTCTTTAAATTGAAGCTTTATTTTATATGGAACTATAGTTTTTAACATCCTAATTTGTATGTCATATATTTTTTGTAAGTATGTTTTATATGTTCTGCCATAGCTAGCTAGACCATATCCGATACTTGAATCTGCTAGTGCCAAATACATTAGTCTTTTGGTTCTGTATGGTAATTTATGCTTCAGTATGCTTAGTTCTGCCAATATTGACCTGAGTTTGTTACAAACATAATCAACATGGGGACCCCAATTAAACTTGTTATCAATTTTAAGACCTAGATAAAAGTGTTCCTGTACTACTTCAAGTTTGTTACAATTACACACTGGTGGACACTGGTGCATGCACTCATGTTCGTGGGCCACGACTTTCGGTATGCTATTTACTTTAACGTATGGTGAGTGAATGTGTAGTAGTTTTGTTTTCTGATAATTAAGTGATAATCCGACATCGTGTGCCCACTTACACAGAGTGTTAAATTCTTTTTGTATCAGGTTTTCTGCAGTTTCAAGGTTTCGGTGTGCTACAATTAAGCATGTATCATCAGCAAACTGGTACACAGAGCCATTCTGAAATATCTTACACATGTCATTTACGTAAATTAGATATTCTGTGGGCCCTAAAATTGAACCTTGTGCCGTTCCACATAAGGTTGGTATTTTGTTGCTTTGTTTTCCTGCTATATTTACTGTATTGTATCTGTTTGAATGATAGTTTTGGAACCATTCCAGCAGTGGGCCCTGTATACCATTTTGCTGCATTTTTTCAAAAAGCGTTTTGTAATCAAGCACATCAAATGCTTTGCTAAAATCAACCATAACAACCAGAACATGTTTTCTTTCATCCAGATAATTACAAATTTCATCAGTGAACAATGACAGCAATTGTGAAGTACTTTTCTTTTTTTGGAAGCCAAATTGTTTTTCGTGAATGATATCATTTCTTGATAGAAAGTCGTTTATTGATTTACCAAGGTATTTTTCTATTATTTTATCTATGCAAGGAAGTATAGTAATAGGTCTGTAATTGTTAGTATCTGTGTATTTACCTTTTTTATGTATAGGTCGTACTATACCTATTTTAAGTTTGTCTGGATAAGTACGGCTAGATAAACAGGCATTTACCAAGTGAGTGAGAACGGGCGTTATTTCGTTGGCTATATATTTTAGGTCTCTTGCTCGTATTTGATCAATGCCCGGGCTTTTTCGGTCATCAATTGATTTTAATATTTTGTGTAAGGTTTCTTCTTTTATTTTATTAATGTGTATAGTGACATTAGGTTCATTTATATACGACTTTCTATCAAGCAATGGCTCCTCACAATTACACATAACTTTTTTCACATTCGACTCAAAGTCAGTTCAGGTTAAGTCTAAATGATTTTATTAAAATATCGTCCACTGCTTTCATAATTCTGCCAGTAAGCCTGTTGATAATAGACCACATTTTTTTTGAATTTTTGAAGTTGTTAATTATTTCTTTTTTAATACAATTATTTTTAGCTTTATTCATTAATTTATTTGTTTTATTTCTATACCTATTATAGATCTGCCTATTTTTTTTGTTGCTTACATCTTTTTTCCAGATTTTTAATAATTCTTTCTTTTTGTTAGACATATAATTTAATTTGTCATTTATCCATTTACATTGACTTCTTTTGTTTATCTTAATTTTAACATTTTCCCGACACTTATTATACACAGACTCGAACCTAAGACTAATGTAATTGAAGATTTCGTTGGGATTAGTCATAGTATAGACGGGTGACCAGTCAATACTTAACAGTTCTTCTTTTAATTTAGTTTCATTCAATTTACTAATCGTTTGGTATTGACTCGTAGCCCGAACACTTGTTATTGCCAAACCGGTTATGAAGTGATCCGCCAGCGCGTATTGAACAACTGCCGATCTAATGTAAAATTGTCTGTTACACAATAGCATTGGTTTACAAGCGTCACGGATAAATATATGATCAATACATGTTCTAGATGTGCCTTTGGAACTCTTAGCTATTCTAGTAAAGTTTTTAATACAACACTCAAATCCCAACTCACATAAATTGTTCACATATTTATTCGTAACGGGATTGGTATCTTTAATATTTATGTTAGTGTCTCCAACTAGTATACAATTAGAATTTCCTTGTAAATTAGATAACACCTGTGCCAGTTCACACTCAAATTTACACTTATTTATACACGGGGGCTTGTACACTGCACATAATGTTGTTTTGTAGCCGTTATGTGTTTCAACCTCACCAATTATGCTCTCGAAATTATAAGTAGGTACGTCTGATTCCAGGAATGTTATAGTTGTATGCGCATAAACAATTATGCCTCCTCCTTTACGATGTTTACGTAGCTTCGTGTACATTGAGTAATCCTTCAGATGAAATAGGTTTTTTGTTGAGTCTTTTAAGTTTGCTTCCGTAATAACAATTAAATGTATAATAACTGGGCTAGTGGATACTAAAAATTCAAGATGCGAGTGGTTTTTTACCATTGATCCTATATTTGTGTGCAATAATAATAACTCATTATTTTCTGGGGGAATATCTTTTGTAAAATCCTGCCATGACGTATGTTCCGTCTCAAATATTGATAAATCACTGTTATCCATAAACAGGGGAAGGTTATGTCATGATGTTAATAATATTTTACTCATTATGTATTCAGCGTGAGTTTTAAGGAATAGTCGTACCCGTAGCTTTTTGCAGTTCGTTCGCAATTTTTTCAATGTCGGCGGTCGAACGCACTGTGTAGATTTTTTTTTCGTTTTCCTGCTTACGCACCAACACGTTCCCATTTTTGCACCACACAAATTTGCACAGTTGTTGATTTTTCAACTTTGTTTTAGCTTTCCACAGAAGAAATGCTGTTGTTGGGGTCAGTGACTCTCGTATGTACACCTTATCATTACTTCCACTGCCCACGTCTTGTTCACTGATGTTTTTTTTTTTCGAAGCAGCTAGCCAGTATTCACGGTTGTTGTCCCGCAGCGACACAATGATTGGCGTCTGTGACAACGCCCCGTCACTGCCATTGGCACGGGCTGGTTTCTTTTTACGCAGGACTCGGGTTATACTTTCAGGGTTCTGACTCAATAATTGGCAGACTGTTTTGGCAATCTGAAGAACATCTTCGTCTTCTTTTTCCGTTATACCACAAATCTCGACGTCATTGAATGACTGCATTTGCTCAATTTTGTTGATTTTTTGTTCCAGTACCTCATTCTGGAGCTCCAGGTTTTTGCACTTGTTTTTAATATCCGTGCATTGGTTTTCAAGGATCTTGATTTTACTTTGGTAATCAGTCATTTTTGTCTCGAAGTCATCGATTTTTCCCGCAGCAAAATGTAGGGTACTCTGTAGTTCTTCGGTTATAATTTTTCGGATTTCTTTTCTAAATATTAACAGTTGGTTTTTTTCTTTTTCAAGTAATCCATCACAATCCGATTCCTCATCCTCAATCTCGATCTCGGGCTCGGGATCAGGTAGTATGCAGGAGATGCGTTTCGGTTTTGTGGCTCCGGCGCATGCGCGACATTTCCAATCAACGGAATCCGTTAGCGATAACGCACTTAGTTGCTCATTGGTTATGGAAGCACACAATCCGTGAATCCACTTATTGCACTTACTACATTGCACTCCAGGTGTTTTTTTATTAATCACTTTATTGCATTTTGCACATTTCACCATTTTTACAACGCGCACGATTTGCAACAATCAGGTAGTCGGTATTTATTGGTAATTATACTGGTGATTCGACCTACCGCTAGCGTAGTGCACGCGAGACTGATATAAATTATAACATAACACAACATAAACAAAAGAAGCATAGACAAACATCACAAAACCGCTTTGCAGAAATGCAGAGAGCGTTGTTCAGTTTCTAAGAAGACATCATAATAATATAACGATTCTCCCTTCAGTAAGCTGTTGTAAGTCGGGCATGATAATAAGCTGCTTTCCAGCAACATTTCTGCTCTCCCGAAGATCAACCAGTTCCGGGAAACTGATGTTATTAGTGGCATCCTATTTATGGAATGAGATTTTTCCGGAAAAGCCAATTATAGGTAAATAAATTATGACTGCTTCAGTAAAAACTGATTAGATTTAGACGAGTTAGACGAGTAGGTTGATAATTGTATCTAATCTTACTTTTTACTATATAAAAAAATAATGTGATAATATAGTGCGAAAGTATGTGTTGTGTGTTTCAAGCAAAAAATACTGAATGGATTTGTTTGAAATTTGACACACATTCAGTTTTGCCAAAAAAGTTTTTATTCCGGTGATATTATCACCGGAATAAAAACTTTTTTGGCAAAAAATAAAACCGACTTCAAAAAAAAAACAAAAAAGTTAAAAATAACTTTAGCTTCTGAAGTCGGTGACCTTTGTTTGATTGATTTAATTTTTTTGTCACCGACTTCAGAAGCTAAAGTTATTTTTAACTTTTTTGTTTTTTTTTTGAAGTCGGTTTTATTTTTTGCAAAAAAAGTTTTTATTTTTCACTTTTTAGTGGTTCACATGTGCTTGGTACATGGAAAGTGCATACCGTTACAATTACAACAAGCCCAAACACGACTAGGATACATTGTCTCATTATGGAGTTCCGTGACTCTTGGCTTCATCATCCGATCTGATGGTAGAATGGTTCTCATCAAACGCAAGTGCTTCATTTGTTGCAGAAAATACCAAAATCGCTGTACGTTATCCTATAAAATTTGAAGAGTTCCCTCGGTTTCGCCAAGATTCCATCATCAGATCCCGACTTGGTGGCTATGGGACCATTTGGAACAAAAAAAGAATTTTTCAAATCGGTTGGCAAGCGACGAAGTTATGCGCGAACAAACATAAAAAAAAAAAATGGAAACATCCTAATTGAGAACCTCCTCCTTTTTTAGAAGTCGGTTAAAAAGTATCCTACTATGTTAATGGAGGATAATTTTTATCCCGTTATTACGATCTCGGGATCATTATCGAGCCCCACGCGGGAGGTGATATGTTTACGTAATGGATAAATAAATAACTTTATGCAATAGGTAATTAATTATTAGGTAATTAATTATTTATTGCCTACAGTTATTTAGTTTATGTTATGTGGTTGGCTTGCTTTGATACCATATAACTGTAATTAATGCAGCAAGTATCTGCATAAATAAAAGAATACACAGACATAATAGTCTGCCAATACTTAAGCAACCCTTTTACGCAACAAAGTAGAAGTTTGTGTTTGACAAGTGTTTTAAGAAGTTCCCACGAGTTTCCATTCACCAATTCATAGATTTTTAACCTATCTAGTTTTCTTCTATCACTTCGATCATTTTACGAGCTTAAAATAACCTACATACATATATGGCCGTGATAATATCACACGAAACATCAGAAATAGTCGCATGGAAACAATAAATCAAATACAAAATGACAAATGTGTCCCACCAAAGCTCCCATACGAAGAAACTCCGCGAAACAAAAGCGAAGACATGGAGCGAATCACTCAAACCTGATGACAATATGGCTCGTTAATCACTGGAGCTGAAAACGTTACTTTACGTATTAATAAGATGAGCTATCGGCCGTATTATGTGTGAGTGATAGAGGACTATGCTTTCATCAAAAGGTACGGTGATTACCCTCTACAAATGAAGTTGTTGTAAAACTAAAAGATAATAAAGAAAAAACTGGTGAAGAGCAAATTAATGTCTCGACCCCTCTGCTGAGCACTTGAGTAGTCTTTGAATACGATCACTGAAGCCTTAGTCCCTAGGACGAGTTTTGACGTTTTTTGTAAAGTACATAAATCGATTTTTGAATCGAAAATAAAATTATTAATTTATTTAATAAAAAAAATACACAAAAAAATAATAATTGAATTGTTTGCAACAAACACAATCAGTACTCGTATCATACGTAGATCTGAATAAATTCTTAAAATTATTAAAATATAATTTGTGAAACGTGTAGGTATTTTTAATTTTAAAATCGACGTATTTAATTTACTTACGTTACAAAAAAAGTCAAAACTCGTACTAGGGCCTATAATAATTACAGTATTGCACGTCTTCAAAAAAGAAAAACTACACCAGCTCTTACACCAGGTATACATTACTATAAATGAAGCAGGGTCACAGACGGGCAAAAGTGAGAAAGGCGCGACAAAATTGAAATAACAAAAAACATGCGTGCCAGTTTTTGGACACTGCCAAAGAAGTGAAAACTCGCTAGCAAGGATTGCCTACGAAGCGTTAGGTGACAGTCACGCGAATTTCATGATTTTTGTTCAACCAAAAAGTGCTAAACGCGCCCAAAGAAGTTTTCACTTCAAAATAACTCTTTGATTAGCGATTGCTCTTTTCCGTAATTCAGAATACGCTACTCTATATCTCCTTCATACTCTGTTATCCCACTGTCCCTGCCACTAACAAACAGATGACTTTGCCAGTTGTTTCCACTAAAGTCGTCTAAACACCCCACTAATAACTAAACCACGGGAACATGAACTAAGTTAGTTCTAAGTCAAATAAGCTGGTTGAACCGATTGCTTGATCCTTTGTTCTTGTTCGCCGGTAAACTTCAAAGTTTATACTACCTGGATGATGTTATCATTTACTTTGATAATTATTTAAGTTTATTATAATCAGTTATATATTCACCTGGTTAGTTTATTGGGAGCCCCGTAACGAATTCTTCTACTAATGGAAAAATCTAAATCTACTAATGTAAACTAACTAGACTAGAAAGATGGTGTTGTGTGTTCTTTTTAATACTCAATAGCAGTATTTAAAAGAACACACGCATAAAAAGGCATATTTAAACAAATCTGGTTCTATACGAGGCTAAAAGGGGAGCTATATAAGCATGGTTACAGCACCATGTCACAGCGCTGGTGTTCTTAAAGGACCAAAAAATGATTACAAATTAATAAGTAAGTATAGAAGAAGAAAACATGATGTCGATGAGCAAGACGATCATCATCTACCTAGCCTTTTCCCAACTATGTTGGGGTCGGCTTCTAGTCTAACCGGATGCAGCTGAATAACAGTATTTTACATTGAGCGACTGCCTATCTGACCTCCACAACCCAGTTAATACTGGGAAATACGATACTACTTGGTAACTGGTTGTCAAACGTTTTGGGACAAATGGCAGCCGGGACCAACAGCTTAACGTGTCGTGCTTTCCGAGGCACGGAGGAAACTCGGTATGTAAGGGTGGTCCCATCCACAGACCAACCTAGGCAAGCACGGCTTAACCTAACGATCGACCCGAGCGGCTTTTACTATTTAGCCAAGAGCTGGACCATAACGATATGGTAAAATATTAACCATTATAACAAAGTCCGTATTAGTGAGTCTATTTTCCACTGTGGATAGAGTAGAGGAAGACCAAAGAAACGATGAATGGACAAGTGTCTGATAAGATGACAAGTAATAGAGAATTAGTACGGAAGAAGAAGATAAGCTGAGCCTACCTCAAATGAAAAAGAAGTGACAGTGAGGCTACTTTCCTACCACGAGACGCTGATCTGGGCAGTCAGTGCTACTCATCCTGGCTGATTTTTGATCCCCGACGCAAAAACGACGGGGTATAATAAGTTTGACGTGTCTGTGTGTGTGTTTGACGTGGCGCCCGAACGGATGAATCGATTTCGATTTTGTTTTTTTTTAAAGGTTAATTAGTCGGGAGTGTTCTTGGCTATGTTTGAAAGAAATCTGTCAAAGATGGCCGCCGCCACAAAATGTCGGATTACATATTTTATCAAATAAAAGGGCTTGACTAGTATTATATTGTGCACTATATATTGAAAGGGATTATGGAATATTATTCTACTACACACGCAGCATACGCCATTTCGTTACTTGACAGTTTCTACTAAATCGCACTACCCGTAAGCCGCGCTAAGGAACTTCGTTCCAAAAACAAAATACCTTAAACATATGACCCGATGTGGCTGGGGTTATTTAAATGTATAATTTAATGTAACTTGTTTTATGACAGTATCATGTAGTTCTTACCTAAATCATCTAAGAGAAAACCCATGTAAGGAACTTACATTACACAGATTACCTACTTACATATTTTTCTAAAACTAACACAAAACCCAATCAGATAGAGTAGCTAGTTCTTTATTAGTACAGTGTTAGAGGTCTCATATTATAAGTAGCCGAGAAAACACGACAAACTTTCATAATAAATATAGAAAGAGGATAAAACACAGATTATACCTACTGCAAAACAAAGGTTGACAACATCGTGACGTCACATGAGGTTCTGCAACAGAATCTGTCCATTAGATAATTAGCACAAAGGAGTTTTTATAGATGCTGAGATCAATCTTGTTTAGTACACTTTTTAGGTTATGTGCTGACTTTGTTTATTACGCCTTAGCGGTAGCAAAGTCGCTAGTACTATTATCTATTCGGTGGCAAAGTATAGGTAGTAAATGATAATAGTCAGACCTCACTAATAGGGTAGACGATAAGTCCGTCAGATAGGCTTCCAGAAAAAATTGGACACATGTTTTTTCTTTTTTCACGTAAACAAAAATTGAAGACGATACAGTTCATACAGTGCGTCGAAAACTCGTCACATGACGTCACATTACGGTACATTTTTTTACCGGAAAGTGACGTCACAAGCCCCCACCACCATCTTTGATACTTCGTAAATTGATAAAACATAAAATACGTATCCAATATTATTTAACAATCTATAACTGACGAACTGAACAACATATTTTTTTTTTGCCAGTCGTCATCCCTATTTTGCCAGTCGTCATCCCTGTTTTGCCAGTCGTCATCCCTATTTTGCCAGTCGTCATCCCTATTTTGCCAGTCGTCATCCCTATTTTGCCAGTAGTTATCCCTATTTTGCCAGTCGTCATCCCTATTTTGAATATGAAAGTATCTCATACAACATCATCACGCCTGTAATCCGCGCAGGGTTGGTCAGAGGTGTACCTAATAGTAGTTATGTTTGAGTCCCATTTAATAGGGGGCGAGCCTATAGCCATCAGGCGGACACACCTAGACGCCGTGGTTGCTAATGAGATATCCCTAATAACAATTTGAGCGACCCGGGCATCGAACCTAGGACCTCGCACTTGAGACCACTAGAACAACGAGGCAGTCAACGTAAAGTAACTAAACTCTGTTGAGGCTAAACAGAGTTTAATGTTTGATAGTCGGATAGACTTTTGAGTTTGATATGACATATTTTTATCTCCAGAGAATATTTGTGCCTCTGAAATAATTTCACTTACCAAGGGAGCGATGCGGCTGATAGAAACTATAATCACTATTACTACATATTATAAAACAAAGTCCTCAGCCGCGTTTGTCTGTCTGTTTTGCGATAAAGTCAAAAATTACTGCACCAGTTTTCATGCTGTTTCCACCAATGGATAGAGTGGTTCTCGGGGAAGGTTTTAGTATATAATACGCGGTTTTAGTATATAGTACGCGGGAAAAGCCGAGAGCATCAGCTAGTACAAAATGTTTTGTAAACCTACAAACAGCACAAAACACATCAAAGTATATTAAAATGTATTTCCCCAAAATCTAGATGAAGTGAATAATGCCCTACTTCAGGTCCAAAATTGGTTCACAGCAAACAATTTGGTAATGAAAATCTTATGCATTTAGTTTTCTTTTCATTCAATACCAAATTGTTTGCTGTGAACCAATTTTGGACCTGAAGTAGGGCATTATTCACTTCATCTAGATTTTGGGGAAATACATTTTAATATACTTTGATGTGTTTTGTGCTGTTTGTAGGTTTACAAAACATTTTGTACTAGCTGATGCTCTCGGCTTTTCCCGCGTACTATATACTAAAACCGCGTATTATATACTAAAACCTTCCCCGAGAACCACTCTATCCATTGGTGGAAACAGCATGAAAACTGGTGCAGTAATTTTTGACTTTATCGCAAAACAGACAGACAAACGCGGCTGAGGACTTTGTTTTATAATATGTAGTAATAGTGATTATAGTTTCTATCAGCCGCATCGCTCCCTTGGTAAGTGAAATTATTTCAGAGGCACAAATATTCTCTGGAGATAAAAATATGTCATATCAAACTCAAAAGTCTATCCGACTATCAAACATTAAACTCTGTTTAGCCTCAACAGAGTTTAGTTACTTTACGTTGACTGCCTCGTTGTTCTAGTGGTCTCAAGTGCGAGGTCCTAGGTTCGATGCCCGGGTCGCTCAAATTGTTATTAGGGATATCTCATTAGCAACCACGGCGTCTAGGTGTGTCCGCCTGATGGCTATAGGCTCGCCCCCTATTAAATGGGACTCAAACATAACTACTATTAGGTACACCTCTGACCAACCCTGCGCGGATTACAGGCGTGATGATGTTGTATGAGATACTTTCATATTCAAAATAGGGATGACGACTGGCAAAATAGGGATAACTACTGGCAAAATAGGGATGACGACTGGCAAAATAGGGATGACGACTGGCAAAATAGGGATGACGACTGGCAAAACAGGGATGACGACTGGCAAAATAGGGATGACGACTGGCAAAAAAAAAATATGTTGTTCAGTTCGTCAGTTATAGATTGTTAAATAATATTGGATACGTATTTTATGTTTTATCAATTTACGAAGTATCAAAGATGGTGGTGGGGGCTTGTGACGTCACTTTCCGGTAAAAAAATGTACCGTAATGTGACGTCATGTGACGAGTTTTCGACGCACTGTATGAACTGTATCGTCTTCAATTTTTGTTTACGTGAAAAAAGAAAAAACATGTGTCCAATTTTTTCTGGAAGCCTATCTGACGGACTTATCGTCTACCCTATTAGTGAGGTCTGACTATTATCATTTACTACCTATACTTTGCCACCGAATAGATAATAGTACTAGCGACTTTGCTACCGCTAAGGCGTAATAAACAAAGTCAGCACATAACCTAAAAAGTGTACTAAACAAGATTGATCTCAGCATCTATAAAAACTCCTTTGTGCTAATTATCTAATGGACAGATTCTGTTGCAGAACCTCATGTGACGTCACGATGTTGTCAACCTTTGTTTTGCAGTAGGTATAATCTGTGTTTTATCCTCTTTCTATATTTATTATGAAAGTTTGTCGTGTTTTCTCGGCTACTTATAATATGAGACCTCTAACACTGTACTAATAAAGAACTAGCTACTCTATCTGATTGGGTTTTGTGTTAGTTTTAGAAAAATATGTAAGTAGGTAATCTGTGTAATGTAAGTTCCTTACATGGGTTTTCTCTTAGATGATTTAGGTAAGAACTACATGATACTGTCATAAAACAAGTTACATTAAATTATACATTTAAATAACCCCAGCCACATCGGGTCATATGTTTAAGGTATTTTGTTTTTGGAACGAAGTTCCTTAGCGCGGCTTACGGGTAGTGCGATTTAGTAGAAACTGTCAAGTAACGAAATGGCGTATGCTGCGTGTGTAGTAGAATAATATTCCATAATCCCTTTCAATATATAGTGCACAATATAATACTAGTCAAGCCCTTTTATTTGATAAAATATGTAATCCGACATTTTGTGGCGGCGGCCATCTTTGACAGATTTCTTTCAAACATAGCCAAGAACACTCCCGACTAATTAACCTTTAAAAAAAAACAAAATCGAAATCGATTCATCCGTTCGGGCGCCACGTCAAACACACACACAGACACGTCAAACTTATTATACCCCGTCGTTTTTGCGTCGGGGATCAAAAATCAGCCAGGATGAGTAGCACTGACTGCCCAGATCAGCGTCTCGTGGTAGGAAAGTAGCCTCACTGTCACTTCTTTTTCATTTGAGGTAGGCTCAGCTTATCTTCTTCTTCCGTACTAATTCTCTATTACTTGTCATCTTATCAGACACTTGTCCATTCATCGTTTCTTTGGTCTTCCTCTACTCTATCCACAGTGGAAAATAGACTCACTAATACGGACTTTGTTATAATGGTTAATATTTTACCATATCGTTATGGTCCAGCTCTTGGCTAAATAGTAAAAGCCGCTCGGGTCGATCGTTAGGTTAAGCCGTGCTTGCCTAGGTTGGTCTGTGGATGGGACCACCCTTACATACCGAGTTTCCTCCGTGCCTCGGAAAGCACGACACGTTAAGCTGTTGGTCCCGGCTGCCATTTGTCCCAAAACGTTTGACAACCAGTTACCAAGTAGTATCGTATTTCCCAGTATTAACTGGGTTGTGGAGGTCAGATAGGCAGTCGCTCAATGTAAAATACTGTTATTCAGCTGCATCCGGTTAGACTAGAAGCCGACCCCAACATAGTTGGGAAAAGGCTAGGTAGATGATGATCGTCTTGCTCATCGACATCATGTTTTCTTCTTCTATACTTACTTATTAATTTGTAATCATTTTTTGGTCCTTTAAGAACACCAGCGCTGTGACATGGTGCTGTAACCATGCTTATATAGCTCCCCTTTTAGCCTCGTATAGAACCAGATTTGTTTAAATATGCCTTTTTATGCGTGTGTTCTTTTAAATACTGCTATTGAGTATTAAAAAGAACACACAACACCATCTTTCTAGTCTAGTTAGTTTACATTAGTAGATTTAGATTTTTCCATTAGTAGAAGAATTCGTTACGGGGCTCCCAATAAACTAACCAGGTGAATATATAACTGATTATAATAAACTTAAATAATTATCAAAGTAAATGATAACATCATCCAGGTAGTATAAACTTTGAAGTTTACCGGCGAACAAGAACAAAGGATCAAGCAATCGGTTCAACCAGCTTATTTGACTTAGAACTAACTTAGTTCATGTTCCCGTGGTTTAGTTATTAGTGGGGTGTTTAGACGACTTTAGTGGAAACAACTGGCAAAGTCATCTGTTTGTTAGTGGCAGGGACAGTGGGATAACAGAGTATGAAGGAGATATAGAGTAGCGTATTCTGAATTACGGAAAAGAGCAATCGCTAATCAAAGAGTTATTTTGAAGTGAAAACTTCTTTGGGCGCGTTTAGCACTTTTTGGTTGAACAAAAATCATGAAATTCGCGTGACTGTCACCTAACGCTTCGTAGGCAATCCTTGCTAGCGAGTTTTCACTTCTTTGGCAGTGTCCAAAAACTGGCACGCATGTTTTTTGTTATTTCAATTTTGTCGCGCCTTTCTCACTTTTGCCCGTCTGTGACCCTGCTTCATTTATAGTAATGTATACCTGGTGTAAGAGCTGGTGTAGTTTTTCTTTTTTGAAGACGTGCAATACTGTAATTATTATAGGCCCTAGTACGAGTTTTGACTTTTTTTGTAACGTAAGTAAATTAAATACGTCGATTTTAAAATTAAAAATACCTACACGTTTCACAAATTATATTTTAATAATTTTAAGAATTTATTCAGATCTACGTATGATACGAGTACTGATTGTGTTTGTTGCAAACAATTCAATTATTATTTTTTTGTGTATTTTTTTTATTAAATAAATTAATAATTTTATTTTCGATTCAAAAATCGATTTATGTACTTTACAAAAAACGTCAAAACTCGTCCTAGGGACTAAGGCTTCAGTGATCGTATTCAAAGACTACTCAAGTGCTCAGCAGAGGGGTCGAGACATTAATTCGTTCTCGGGGAAGGTTTTAGTATATAATACGCGGTTTTAGTATATAGTACGCGGGAAAAGCCGAGAGCATCAGCTAGTACAAAATGTTTTGTAAACCTACAAACAGCACAAAACACATCAAAGTATATTAAAATGTATTTCCCCAAAATCTAGATGAAGTGAATAATGCCCTACTTCAGGTCCAAAATTGGTTCACAGCAAACAATTTGGTATTGAATGAAAAGAAAACTAAATGCATAAGATTTTCATTACCAAATGTTAAAAGAAGTGATTGTGAGATAATATTGAATAAAGAAAAACTCGAATTCGTAGATAAAACTGTTTTCCTGGGGCTTACGCTTGATTCAAGGCTACAATGGGGTTCTCATTTAACATCGCTTGCGGGGCGCTTAAGTTCAGCAGCATATGCCATTAGAAAAATCCGTCAATTCACTGATGTAGATACCGCTAGACTGGTCTATTTTAGTTACTTCCATAGTATAATGTCTTACGGTATTTTGCTATGGGGACGGGCTGCTGATGTTGAGTCTATATTTATTCTGCAGAAAAGAGCCATCAGAGCCATGTATAATCTTCGTAGGCGCGATTCTCTAAGGGAACTATTTAAGGATATTGGCATCATGACGGTTCATTGCCAATACATCTACGAAAACATAATGTACGTCAGAAAAAATCTGCATCTTTTTGGTAAAAGAGGTGACAGACACAATTACAGTACTAGAAATAGGGACCAACTAGTTCAGCCAGGCTTTAGACTCGCTAAAGTAGACTCATCTTTCATGGGGTACTGTTTGAGATGCTATAATAAAATTCCACAAAGTATTCTTGAACTGAATGAGACGAAATTTAAAACATGCGTTAAACGCACACTATGTAAACAAGCATATTACAAGTTGAGCGATTATATCGCTGATAAAAATGCTTGGCTTAATGCTGGTCCTGCTCCACATGGACAGGGGCGCAAAAATTGATAGCATTAAATAGTATTGTTGGAGCTGCTGAAGATTGTACAAACTTATCTTTGCATTGTATAGATTCAATGTTAGTATTATATAATCGCATAGCCTATATTGTGTGAGTACTATGTACTAGTAAGCTATCATTCACTGGAAACCTACGGCAGTTCTTGACTTGAATGTACCCTGGCGGTTGAGAGTATGTCATGCTCTCTCAAATGTCTCGCTGATGGTGGCGCGTGTGTCGGACCATTTAGTTCCCTTCAAAATGGTTGAGCTGAATGGTGCTGATCCATGCGTCATGTTCGTGAACGGGCGCTGTCAGTTGTGACTGGTCATCTCTTAGTCGCCATGGTTTATTTTAATTATTTTGTTTTTGAGTTGTATTTTATTTTTGTTTTGCTATGGACACTTTTAACGTGCACATCTTGCTACATTGTTCTCACATAATATACCATCTCAACATGAATGATGTAACCAAGATTTTGTAGCAATATTTTGATTTAAAAGAGTGTCCATGGAGTTTCTTGCCCGTTCTTCTCCATAGAGATCTACGCTAGGGAATGGGCAACTACAGTACTTTCACAGTTTTTATGTCTTGTGACTGGGACTGTAGCTACTTTAAATGTTCATTTTTGTTTCGACAATTCAAAAGTGCCTGTAACTGGCCTACTTGAAATAAATGCTTTGATTTTGATGATTTTGATTTTGATTTTTGATATTTAAAAACATTTTTCTCAGACGCAGTTAACATCATTATTCCGACTTCAGTGCATAGCTTTTAAACAAAATGCTTCAAGAAGACACGTTAATACTACCGCAGCCTGCTTTCGTAAAAAGCTTGCATTTAAAATGTGCTATAAAAAGCTCCTATATTTACTGTAAGCCTACATATACCTATGTCAGTATACACTCATAAACCTCACTAGTAAGTACTTATAAAATATAGGGCTGCGCCTAACGAGTCGAGGTAATGAGCTAGGGTTGTACCTACTGCGCATGTCGGCCATTTTAACTTTTAACCTTCTGCTTGCCGGTAGCCGAAATCGTTGGAGTCTTTCTATCTTAAATCTTTCTTTTCTATTACCTTTTACTTTGTAATCTGTTCTGTCCATAACTGTACGTTTTGTGCCAAAATATGTTCGTCTCGTGGACTGCCCTTGATCTACTTGGCTCGATGCTGCTCGGTACAGTTCCCTACTTCTGTGGACAGTATTGAAATAGAGCTAGTTTTAGTATTCAGTTATTCCTTTTGGAAAATATTTTACCTTTCATGTTTTTGTTTGTGCTGCCCTGCCAAAAGTTTTGTGGATAAAATGTACATTTCCTGAGCTATTGGGTTAGTTAAAGGCCAAGTTGTTTTATCAGTCCGTTAATCTAGGTTTCATCAACTGAGATTTACGTCTACTAAAAACATTACAAGAATACGATATTGGACGCAACGTATTATAATAATGTACTTTACTTAAATATTAAAACATTCTTCATCGCCTTCCGTAGGCAACAATTTATAGAGAAAAAATCATTTCTAAAACTTCCTAAGAACCTAGATAAGCCACTATTCCAATATAGGTCAATAAAAAACAACGAAATTACCCTAAACAGTAATTAGACAGCCCCCGAACCCATTCCTCTATCGATCCTACATAGTTTGTCATCGAGGCCTCGCCGTTGAGCCAGGCCAAAGAATTCACTAAGTAGTGCCTGTGTATAATGTGGACGGGTAATTAGGGTCTCATTATGACTGGCCATAATCTTTATTAATTGCAGGAAAACGCTGTTAGAGGAAATGGCAAAAAGAAGAGATGAAAGGTCCGCATTATTGATAAGAAGTAAACGACCACTATAAACCTGGATCGCAAGAGATCGATCAATCAGCTGGCCTTTGACCAGCAGTGGGATGATACAGGCAAAGAGACAGAAATATAAAAATTCAAATTCAAATTCAAATATTTATTGCTCAACACAGTACATTTATACATTTCCAGATGTCAAGTGAATGTGCACTCCACTGTATTGTACCAATTCAGGCATGCAAAATTTATAATTATAATTATACATTTCATAAAATCCAATTAATACCACGAACAGAGTCGGAAAGAAAATAAAATGGAATTAACCTAAGAAAATGTCATAAGTTCAAATTAATACGTTATAAAATGTCATAAATTGAAAAATAATAAATAAAATAAAATAATACCCTGTACAATGTCAAAATCAAATTAATCCGTTACACAATGTCATAAATTCATAAATAATACCTTTTACAATGTTATAAATTAAAACTAATATGTAAGTAATGTCAGAGTATCTAATGTCAAAATAATTAAGAAATATGTAAATGGAAAATCATAGTATAATTTTCATAAAATAACATAAATCGGACTCAAGTATTCCCAAATTATTATTATGCACAGAAATTCCTATCTGACAGGTATTCATTAATAGTGTAGTATGTCTTACTTAACAAAAGATTATTGAGTTGCTTCTTAAATACATTTATATCTTTTATACTCAACAAAGCATTAGGTAATTTATTATAAATATGTGGTGCCATTCCTAGGAGGTTTTTATGGAATACTGCTTTTTTGTGTTGTCTAGTGCTTATTTTATATCTGTGTCGCGAGCTGTGTAGTTTTTCAAATAAGTGGAAGTTCATCTTCACAAATACAGCCACCTCATATATATACAGGCAGGGTACTGTTAATATACGGAGATTCGCAAAGATCGGTTTGCAGCTTTCCGTGCTTTTTATACCGCATATTGCCCTAACACACCTTTAAAAGCCAGCTATTTTCTTAAAAGTACGATACAACACAATCAAAATAAATTTAATCCAGTAAAACTAAAACCCAAAAATATTACTTATCAGTGCAAAAACTGAGGCCCGACTACCAGGAAACAAGAAGATACAGTAGGTATAAATAATACCGAAACGAAAAGAAAATAAACTTACGTCCCTAGCATCATGCATTTGTTAGCACGTAGGCGTTTACTAAAGAAAATATGGAAGTTTACGCGCGAGGCCGTGCGGGTAAACAATCTAAATCACCGTATCTGCTTACCCACTTAGCGGGTTATGGGAAGATAATGATTTAGTGACGTCATCTTGAGACTCACGCGATGCTGAAGTGACCTTGATACGTTTTTGAGTGATTTTAGGATTTGAAAGATTTTAAGTCGAATATATTGTATAATTAATCAACAATATTCCCATGCACTGCCTAGATAGAGTGCCTAGCCTTTTTCCAAAATCTCAACTATGTTAGGGTCGGCTTCCAGTCTGTCATATGCAGCTGAATACCAGTATTTTACATGGAGCGACTGCCTATCTGACTTCGAAAACTCAATTAGTACTGGGTAATACGATACCCATTAGGAGTTAAATATAGGGCGGCAAATTTTGGCTATGGGAAGTCCCACAGTCTCACGGCTTGTCATTTTAAAAAATCTGTGTATTTTCTACAACAAACAAAATAAGTTTTGTAACAGCTAAGTTGCTGTCCGTTTTAAATTCATAATTTTTAACAATTTATAACAGGAAATGGTTTATTTCTTTTTCACGGTTTATAAATTTTAACTGGTGTGAAGTCCAATTTATAAATCTCTTGTCTATTTTAGTAAAAATGAAAATTGAACGTTACAATTATTTATATATGGTACCGTTATATTGGTATATACCTACCGTTTGCTGGTAAATAACACCGGGGATAACTGGCTATTAATGTCCGATCAAGCGGCTACATGATGTATTGATAACTCGACTACACCGTCGCAGGCTATATAAATATGAAATTGGCACATCGAGACCGATAATAACTCTTCTGGAGACCTATGAGGGCTTTTTAAATGTTTTATTTTTTATGGTAATTCATTAGGGTGCATAAATTATGGCTGTTGCTGCTTGTTTTTTTTTTATATTATTATTTAATTTTGATTAAATTTTTAATTTTGATGTTAATTTTGATTTTAATTTCATTTTTGATTTAAATTCTACTTTTAAACTCTGATTTCAATTTTGATTTAATTTTGTTTTTGTTTTGTTATGAAGATTTTTGTGTTGTTTTTATTGTGTATTAATGTAATTGCTATGGGTTAATACCTGAAATAAACTGAAATTATTATTATTATTTTAAGGAAACGAAAAAGAGAAAATAGGTCTAATATTATTAGTGATCAGTGAAAATGTATTTGTTTACTTGATTGTCAATCATCATCATCTGCTTAGCCTTTTTCCAACTATGTTGGGGTCGGCCTCCAGTCTATCCGGATGCAGCTGAATACCAGTATTTTACATGGAGCGACTGCCTATCTGCTTCCACAACCCTGAGTGAGTGAATGGTATCGTATTTTACCCAGTACTACAACTACAGTTAGTACTGGGTAAAATACGATACCACTTAGTAAGACTGGCTGTCAGACTTTTGTTGCCACTGTACTACTGTAATTGTTTTGTAGATCGCCCCACATAGTTTTAAATTTTGCCTAACTTACCGACTTTTTCACATTCAAAAGTTAGTAAACGTTTTAAATGCTTCGAGTTAGACTTTACTCGACAACCTCCCCCATTACCAGAAACTCTCACTCAAATCACTATTGGCATTTTTTTTTGGGACAACTAGGTCCAAGGGTAAGTTATACAAAAACTTAGTACTTAAGGCGCTACCCCAGGCAAAATTAGCAACTCTATTTGTGGTGATTCAAACTTCGTTTGAAATACTATTAGAATAAAGTTCTAATCAGCTTGCACTACAAAGTGGTTTTTACGTCAGTCACTGCGGGTCGAATAGTGCGAAATTAGTGATTTTTATTCTTTATAAAATCAAATTTCCGTCTTTTGAAAAAAAAAAACTAGCATTATGTTCATTATTAAATTGTCTATCCATTAGTATAAGAAGCAAATCAAAATAATGTTAACTTTACGAGAAGAAGCATGTTATAAATATTTTTTTCTCATTTTTGTGGTTTCAGTGTGAGGGGATTTATTACACAATAAGAGACTTAAAATAAAAAATAAAACTACCACTTTGCAGTCTAAGAATATGTAGAAATTTAATGTATTTTTATTACTTGGTATTTCTTTTGGATAAAGAGGAGTTGGCTCCAAAAAACTGCACAAAAAACGGCTTTTGCCTGGGGTAGCGCCTTAAATACAATTACAAAGAACAACACTCATCAAAATAATATAATCTAATCTAAACACAAAAATAAATACCCCTGTGCTGAGACAACCCACCCGCCCCGTCAAGATAACCAATAGGGAGATACCTCCCTAGAAATCACCAGACAAACGAAATGCCTCATTTTCAAGTAATGACTCATTCTCAATTTTGCCCTCCTCCAACCCTTAACGGGAAATCGTTATTTTTCTCTTTTCCTTAGTGCTTGAGCGCCGGTGCTCAGCTCTCCTAAGTGACTATTACAGACTTAGACAGGATTTATCTAGGGGGAGAGGTTTAAAATCGGGGGGAGGTATTTCATTACAGGAGGCTTTAAACTAGATATTTTAATGATAATGCGAATCATCACTACATATTATAAAACAAATGTCCCTATGTATGCTTAGATCTTTAAAACCACGCAATGGATTTTGATGCGGGTTTTTTTAATAGATAGAGTGATTCAAGAGGAAGGTTTTAGTATATAATTTTACGCGAGCGAAGCCGCGGGCATCGGCTAGTGAATTAATATATTGTAATTGTGATAACTTTACATTACAAGTAATAATTAATACAATTTATTAAACCCAGTATGACATTTAATTTTATTTTAAGCGCGGAATTTAATTATTTATTTAAAACTATATTTTGTTAGTTATTTGATCTGTGTTAAGAAGGATATGGTAAGAAAAGAAGTGTCTGATGAGATGACGAAAAATAGAGGAGTATGGAAGAAGACCACACCGACCACAAATAAATTGAGATAAGGGCAAGAGAATGATGATGATTTGATCTGCGTTAGTCTTAGATGTTTATTGTTTTCAATTTCTTAGTTAAATTGTATTTCTATTTCTTATTTCATAAAACACTTGGCACGCACCCATTTAATACCTACATAAGAACCTTAACCTATACATCTTTGTGTACGTATGTATGGTTTTGTAAAGCTTGTTTGGTCGTCGTACGAGCTTTACAAAACCATATTAAGCGTATCTCTCATTGTACGGAAAGCTCATACAAAGTGAGGCCAGGTTATACCGGATACGTATAGCTCGATGTGTCGCCGTGTGTACTGTTGGTGAACCCATTTTAAAAAAATACAGTCGAATTGAGAACCTCCTCTTTTTAGAAGTCAGTTGAATAAACAAATTGAAGTAAACGTCTAAACGCACTAAATTTTCATTAAAACGTCTGATAAAACAGTTCCAAGTATCCAAAATCCAATTTGGATGGAACATAAAAAACCCTTCAGGAATCACAAACAAGTCCTCGATATAATATTCAGTCCGTCTTCTCCACAATTATATAGCAGCACATTAGAGTTAGTTTGCCGCCATCACGAATGCATGAGCCCGCCCTCCCCGAGGTAATCACTGTAAGACGCACGCGTAGACCCCGTGTAGACCCCCGGATCTATTGAAACATTCATCATCAAATAAAATATGTTTTAAGCTTCACATGTGTTAAGAGTCGTGGTACTCTTTTAGGTTCTGAACGTGATACAACAGGGTTTTAGACAGAAAGTTACGAAAACCGTAAGAAATATAACTTTTAAGCCGACGTCTAAAAAAGGAGGAGGTTAAAAATATTACTAAACCTGAGTAAAATAGTTACTAACCCTATGGACTCCAGTCTGAAATAAAAACTTTCTATTCTATTCTATAACCGGCTTCCAAAAAAAACAACTTTTCTTTCGGAAGCCAGTGGCAACAAATGAACCAACAGGGTTTAGTATTTTTTGGAAGTCGGATATTTTTTTTCAGGTGAATCTCTAAGGTTAAGCAATGTTTTTCGAAAAGCTTGCTAAACTGATTGCTACAACCTGTCTCCTGATGTAAAAACCCAAAAACAATTTGCCTGAACTGGGAATTTAACACAATCCGGAACTTTGAATATTTGGAACCAGCTTCTGCCAGCGGCTTCGCCCGTAATTGTCCCATAGGATTTTACTACTGGCATAAAAAGTGTCCTATGTTCTAATCTATGTTGTAAACTATCTGTGTGCAAAGTTTCGTCCAAATCCCTTCAGTAGTTTTTGTGTGGAAGAGTAACAAACATCTATACATCCATCCATACATACATCCAAACTTTCTCATTTACAATAGTAGTAAGATATGTATAAGTAGCAGAACAATTTTAAAATATAGCGCTCTCGTAAATAAATAATAGTGGAAACTTGGTAAATCAAAAGTCCACCTATTCCATGTTACAATTACGTGTTTTTGGAACACTTTAGAGCGGTCATGGCCACTGGCTGGGTACTATAAATAACTAATCGTTATAAGACAGTACATATCGTACATTATTTAGTACCTTTGATATCGACTGGGATTTCCGTACAATGAACTGGGGTATGGATTTAATGGCTGTAGAAACCTACTTTTACAATCGTTTCTATCCTACATGGAGATACATATTCATAAGTTTACGCATACTTACAAGGTGTGATTGGGACATCAACATTAGGACGCCGCACCAGCGCATTAAGGCGACATGAGCAACATTAGCCACTCTATTTGTGGTGGCTCAAACTTCATCTAAAATTCTGTAAGAATAAAGTTCTAATCAGCTTGCACTACAAAGTGATTGTTACTTCAGTCAGTCACTGCGGGCCGAATAGTGCGAAATGAGTGGTTTCGCTCGATTTACAAAAAATCTATTGATTGGACTAAAAAAATAAAACACTGATGCTAATACGTTGCTTGTAGAATTATTTGCCAAAAAATCGGAATGATCGCATGTACATACAGGGTGAAATTGAATAGATGCGACAAATTTAAATATACAATAATACGTGTTGTCAAGAAAATGTATAAAATATCAAATGTAAAATTGTAATGAACGAAGGAAGGGTAGTGGGCGGCGCGTGGTCGCCGGGAAGGGAAGTCAGCGCTGGCGCACATGCGAGGTTTGGCAACGTCGCGCGATACTTACATTAGAAACTAGGCTAAATTAGGTAAATGACCGCTATGAACGGGAATACCGATAATTCGTACTTAAATAAAGATAATAACATCAATGGACCTTTTGAAAACGATAATCGCGTAATTTTTTTTAACGATTTAGATGGTAGAAAAAACAGTTTATAATTACTATGTTACTGTAACTGAAGCTCCCATTTCATTTTGTCGCATTTATTCAAATTCACCCTGTATTTTAGTATGTTTTTTTTTTTGGTTAAAAGAAATTTTTAGAAGTTCGTGTTTTTTTTTTATCGAGTAAAATTAATTGTATTATGTTTTCAAAACACTATCATACTAGCATATATCCTGAAGAATATCATATATTTATCTGTTGAATATCATATGTTTTGTTTATTGCAGTGAATCATAATATATACTTTCAGGCATTATAAAACTCGCTTTTACCTCCTGTAGTCGCCTTAAGTAGCTACAAAAGATTTTGATGAAAAAGCACGTGGTGTGCTGGCGACTGCAACATTTGCTACGAATATACTAGCTTGACCCATCCGCGTATTTCATGACTGATTTTTGATAGCCACCGAAATAATGATTGGAATGTTAGAATCATGTACCTACTCAATACGTTGTAGCAGTCCATATTACAACGCAAACTGTTGCGATCAAATGCCACAACAATACCTTTCAAAAATGGTTGTAATACCCGAACGACAGATGCGCAAAACTTATCTATAATGTTACAGTAAAATAGTTAAATCATTCAACCATTTCTCGTGTATGTGAAACTGAATAAAATCGTCTCTTAACCTAACTTTATGTCCACTATCACAAACCACATGTCATTGTGACAAAACTGCGACTAAAACCAAAATGGCGACGAAAATTCAAAATGGCTGCGTAACGGTAACATAGTAAAAATTCGCTGGGTAGAAAACTGAACGGGACGGCGTCATACCGATCGAGAAAAAACAGTATTTTTTCCGTTCCAATTTCTATCAGCAGCCGTTACAACGGGTAACTCCCGGTTTGTTAGATCGACGCAGGAAGTTTTAAAACGGTTCTAACCATGAGTGGCTCTTTTACGTAAGTACTCAAGTACCATGTGCTTCCCTGTGCGCTCATGTAGCTGTACTGTGCATATGTACTTACAGTTTATCGAATAAATATACCTAGGTGTGCCTTGTCCTTATACAGGATGTAAACAACCACATCACGAAGTCGTGAACCAAGCATTCTGTACATCAAACTAAGTAACTTTATGCAAAAATTATTCCTGGGATACGACTTTTTTTTGGGGTGAAAAATCATGTTTTGTGGTAGAACTCAATGTAACGCACTAAAAACATTGTGCTGATGGAAGGATTGAATAGTAGTCGTGGAGGTGTCTAAAATAAATTAAAACTTGTATTTAAATAAAAACCTTGTCAGAAAGTTGGATCTTTGACCCCCAATATCTCCGTGACTAGAAGGTTCCCAGGTAAGGTGTAGAACAAAAAATGATCACAATGATGGAGAGAAGAAGTGCCTTTCGGCTTCGTTAAGAGGTTTTTTATACCCTTCATGTAGATTTTTAACTGATGAAATGGATGTGTAATTTCAAAGGACTGTCTGTCTATCTACTTCTACAGTGTCTGGTATTCATATCGATCTGAATATAATAGATTTTCTTTTATTTTAGTTTTCTTCTTCTTTCTTCTTTTATTATTATGGCTAGTAACTAACCAGAGGCCCTACTCCCTAACGCTTCGTCCGTATATTCGGATCTATCCGTCTCCCTCGCGCACGTCTGCAGATGAGTGCGAGTGAGAGAGGTGGATAGATCCGAATATACGGACGAAACGTTAGGGAGTAGGACCTCTGGTGTCACAGTTTTATGTCGCCCATGGCCCTCTGACTTGGCTTTACATGCCATCGAGAAATATTTCTCAGTCTCAGGTATGCCTGTTTCCTCACGAAATTTTCCTTCGAATAAGCGAGTGATAATTGAACAATACATGCATGAATCCGAAACATCAGAGGGGCGTGTCTGGGTTCGAACTCTAGACCTATACTTAGCAGTCCGAATGTCACACCACTTGGCTATCACTAGACTATTTTAGTTTTAACAAAAACAACACGAAGACTTCCCCGAGAAATGGAAATATTACGTAATCAAAACATCAAAAAAACTTCCATTTAAAGTACACAAAACAAAGTGTAGGTTTCGCCGACAAAAACTTAATTACAAATGGTGAGGGCGAAGCTACACCGGCGGCTCCGTTCGTGTCATTTCCGGAACCGGTCCCGGCATCGTACACACAGACTAAATATTATTACAGAAAAACCGTTTTGGCACACTCTTAGCCACCGTTGCCGGTATCGGTAAAACGATTAGCTTGTATTTATGGTACTTACGTCTCTTTTTAAACGTGGAATTGTTGTTTTTGTGCCAGTAACCTTGTGGCAGCTACGCATTTATTTTTATTTAATTGCTTAAGTAAGTGGTAAGGGCTGGTATTGACTTCGGCGTGGACTGGATTAAGATGTTTCCGGTTTTTGAGAAAACCGGGATTTTTTCAGTACCTGGTTTTGAGTGGCTGAAATCTTGTTTCATGAGTTTTTTTTTCATGAAGGCTTATTGCTTGTTTCGTGTTTCATTTCTACAAGCTAGTTTGTTGGTTAAACTATGTGTATGGTTTGTTAAGATTTTGTTCATAGATTCCTGATTAACTTTTGACAACGAAGTGCAAAATAGTGATTGTAGTGTATGTAGATATCACACTACAAACCGATAACAGTATTATGACGTGCGCACCCGAGGCAACGTCATAATACTCTTATAAGTACCGGTTCGAGTGGTGGGGCAGTCAGTCGTTGTCAGACTGTTGGCCAGTGCGGTGGCGCGTTGGCGAGCCAACTAGTGTTGTTAAAAGTGCATATTTTACAGTGATATTTCATAATTTTCCAGGACTCTATCAAAATATGAAAAACGGAAAAATACATCATCGTCTATATTCCCAGAGGGGTTAGGCAAAAGTATGTTTAGTACACCCACATTTCGCCAGTTATGTTTAAGCCCCATGTAATAGAGGGTGAGCCTATTGACATCAACCGGCCACAAATTCAGACTCCGTGGCTGCTACTGACAAATTCCTGATGGAAAAACCCAATAACAACGGAAAAATACCTGCTAATTATTCGATGATTCAAATTAGCCCTTCATTTTCGTGACACTTTAATAACCCGTTTCCAAAAATGTTCAATTTTCATTCAAACTAAAGAAAACATAAGAACAGTCGCTGAAAAAAGTATTCAACTGAACGAGCTCCCATTTATCTACTCATTAATGCTTAATTGCACTTCGCTTGTCTTTTCATTTCCTCAGTTGAACGAGCTTTCAATCCTGACGTTTTAATACTTGCTAACCGCTCTAAAGCCGAAAAGTAAAACTTTGAACGCAACTGTACATCGGTTAGTCGATGACAAACTTCTCAGAGTCTTGGGACAGATTGTCGTGGATGGCAAATGAAACCGAGACTAACTGAGGTTAAAGTTTTGATTTGTTGTACTTTTTAGTGTTTCTCGTTCAATAAACGAGTTTGAGGCAAACCGATGGACTTTGTGGCAAGACTTCGACGTATTTTAAACGAGAATCGTTGAGGGAAGCGCTGGATTGAAATTGTGTAACTAGAGATGGTACGAACAGAAGTATCACGAATACATAGGTTGTACAAGGGTGTTACAAATAAATATAATATAGCGAGTCCATCTACGTCTTGCGTTGAAGCGTACAAATATAAATCCATACATAATAATCAATTATCAGTTTATAAGCAAATTAAATATACTAGCAGAAGAGTTGTCAATGTCGGAATAATCATTATGAATATAAAATAGGAATAGGGGCGCAAATCCATACTCCGTGGCTGCGAACTACGAAAAAAACCTATAACACTTTGCCCTACCTGGGAATCAAACTCAAGACCTCCAGCACAGCTTTGCAGTACTGCTTAGAAATACCTTCAGAAGCTAATAAACGAAAAAATCTCATCTCGACAGCTGTAAAACTCGAAGAATCCCATTGACTTTTACAGGTACTATATAACAGTAATGGGTGAGTCAGCTGTCGCCTGCATTATTGTGATCTTTATTATATGGTACACATTACTTCCATCAGCTTGGATCATAAAGTACCAGGACTCCATACATTGGTAGAAGGAACATTTACTCATAACTCCCTAAGCCTCACATTCCGCAGAAACAAATGAACGTATTTTCACATTACGCTTTCAGTCTCGTGAAAAACAGTGTATAAACTCAAGCAGGATTTTGTTCGATAATTGTGGAATCTTATTATGTAAAAGATACGCGATTCAAGATTCTTAAAATTACTGATTTTTTTTGTTGGCGTTATGTACTTAGATGATAGGGATTTACGGTAATGATTTTTGTCAGTCCGTATAAACGTTTCTGCCAAGTCAGTTAAAAAGTGGGATGAATGGCCTGGTTTCATCAATAGTACCTCTGTACTATTGATGAAACTCTTCTATTATTGCGTCACGTAGCCATTACCGCTGCACGGGTTTTATGTCAAACCATTACATTTTAACTTTTCTTTTTCTTTTTGATTTTTATTTTGTTGTTTTTTGTAGCTTATGATACCACTGATCAACAATAACGGCAGCTATCTTCAGGAAATCTGGATATAATTAAGGACTAATATCGCTAACAAGGACATGTACTGTGTTATTTTTCTGTATGTAATCTGCACATTCAAGTAACTGCCACATTCAAAGGATTTCATATAATTTATATTTTAAACTACTGAAGTGTCGCATAATAAACACTCTGAGATATAATAAGTATGGCCTTGATTTATAAATAGGTCTACACTAATATTATAAAGAGGAAAAAAAAATATTTTTGTGTGTGTGTATGTTTTTAATGAATAAACTCAAAAACTACTGTGCCGATTTCAAAAATTCTTTCACCATTGGAAAGCTACATTCACCCTGAGTAACATAGGCTATATTTCATCTCCGTACTCCCACGAGAACTGGAACTACGCGGGTGAATCCGCGTGACATCCGCTAGTGTTCAATAAAATAACGATCCACTTTGCGCATTTTTTCCTCTTTCCAACCAATTCAGTTTTAAATACAGTAACAGGCCAAAGTCAAAGTTTGTACAAAAACTTATTGGAGAGGAAGCCTACACGATCGGTCCCCCAGGCTTGGTATACGACGGAAAGGATTAGTTAAGTTCACATAACTTTTAATAGTGGTTTACTGTTAGCAGTTTAAGTTTCAAGTAACTAAAAAATATTTTTAGGCGTAGATATACGGGAATTGGGCTTCATTTAGGGATACGTTAGAACCTTTTTTTTCCGTAACCCTTATAAGCTTTTTTTTTTCAAAATAATTAGGTATATTAATCTACAATTCTACACAAGCATGTCCTCTTCTTTTCAAAAAAAAATAAAAAATGTTTTAAATATCATAAATAAATAACTACGTACTAGCTTAAAGTTTATTTTAGATACAAAAATTTCAGATTTTTACGGGCATGTTTTTCTAGGTACTTATTCATAAGAAAGTTAAGTATATATTAACACACTTTTAAATACACGATACTAGGGAAAACTATAATTGTTTCAATTCCAAGTAGCTTTCTAAACTGAATCAAACGCGCGCGGTCGGCGCGCAAGTTACGCTTCACCAACTCAACCTCGTTGCACTACAGACCTACCTACCACCGGAAAGCCATCACGCGGTCCGTTCGCTGGCTGCGCGCCGACCGCGCTCGGACGCCTCAAAAACGACGGGGTGTTATAAGTTTGACGTGTCTGTGTATGTGTGTGTGGAACATTGATTATAAAATTCATAATTTCATCGTGATGGGAAGCCGAACCTGAACATTCAGTCTGCGTTTGGTCCTCGAGCCGGCAACAAGCGGAAAAATAAAATACATAAATAATTATAATTGCATAAGTTGATAAAAAATGGTTACAAAGAAGGTGTAACATCAAATGTATACCTACAACCTACAACTCCTAGTTACGGCAATATATTAAAAAGAAAACTTTAACGTTTTCTTCTTAATATGATTATTGGGGTGTTATAGGTTTACATACTCTTTGGTGTTAGGTTTTTTCGTTACGAAATTTCTGGATTCGGTCTCCACGCTCAAGGCCCGCGATAGAAGCTATGCAATAGCTTAAAAAATGGTAGGTATTCGATTTTTGGGGTAGAAACAAAAGCTTCTTCTCAAGAAACTATTCTTTGATTTATATAGATTTGATACTATTTTAAGCTTGATAAGGATAAATACCAAGTTGTACCTATTCTAAGTAACAGTACAAATTTATAAGTACAAATATTGTTAATACTGGAAAAGGAGTTTCTTTACACGTGTTTGTTATTTATATTGAGGTCCCGAAATTATTTCGACGCTGTTGCAAGCGCCATGATCGCGGGTTGTCAATCACGGAAGATATCCTGTAAGTGACATTTTAAGTTAAGCTGTGACTTGTTTACTTAGTAAACAACTAGTCTAGTTGTTTATGGAAATAGATAATATTTACGTATAAGCGTTTGAGTTAGTTACCTGAGTGAAATACAGGTTTATTCCTAGTTCAGGTAGAATCCAATTATTGTAAACCTATAGTTTATAAGGCCATGTTGTAATATTTTTGTATTTCAATAAACAATGACATTTTTCCATGTCATATTAGACAATATGCTGAAAAATAATAAATGAGTAATATAATTTTGTCGCAAAGAAAAAAAACATGTCGAATTTGGTCAAAAATAACTGCTGTCAATGCTGTGTTACCCTTTTTGCAATTTAATAACTGAACATTTAATATTTTATTTTTAAAAAAAATGGATTTACCAACAGTACATAAGTACATCAAACATTCAAAAATAAAACTGGTGTATAAGTTCTTATGTAGGCATTTCCAAAAATGAATAAGTAAAAAAAATAACCGTTTAAATTGCCAATTCGAACTCCCATTTTTATGAAACAGAACTAAAAACATATAAAACGACCATATTCTAAAACGGATTGAATCCGGTCAGTTTAGCTGAATATTCGCGAAGAGTGTTTCAAGAGCAGTGGAGTGCAAACTTCTGTGTAGCTAGTGTTGCAACAGGTCTGAAAAATATATTCAGGAATAATCTGACGTGAAATAGCGATAGAGTAAAAATATGGTTTAGTTTAGTTTTTTGAATAGAGATTTCTATTTTTTAGCTCAGTGTGGGAATTTCAGTTTAAGTCAGGTTACCAGTTAGAGTTACTTTTTATTCTAAAAATGTACTGTCTCATGGCATAATTTTGGATATAATCCGCGTGGGAAAAGTAGCGAGAATAAGCTAGTCGTTTAAAAGATCAGTTTTGAATTGATTGCTTCTTATAAAAAACTCCTAATAAGTACGTTCCAGTAACAAAGGACATACCTTTTGAAATACCACACAATTTGGTACCTAAACAAAATAAACTCTTAAAACAAATAAACACCCAATCACATAGAAGATTCCAATCCAAGATAATAAAACAAAAGTAAATACTTAAACAAAACAGAGCCAAATAACTTTTTAAATAAAACAAACTCGAAATATCACAAGTTATTGATCCCCTGATCCAATAGGGACCTTTTGAAACCGATTCCATTTCCCTAATAATAACAAATCTGTTAGACCACTTACCTGAATAAAATCGTAATAAACAGTATTACCAAGGGATTGTGTGGAAAATACAGGGGTTAAACATGACCACAGGACCCTGTTTGTTATTTTGGGGCATCTTTTTTTATAAAGAAACAAGCTTATGGGAGTTATGGCGGATAGAACGAATTGTGCACCGGTTGCGTACACTGGAATCTCTCTGAAATATAAAGTATGTAAAAACAAGTGTCTTTACGAAACCGAACGGCACTTTCCCCGTAATTGCAATCATTTTTTTGTTCCACACCATATCTGGAAACCTTCTAGTTACGGAGATTTTGGGGGTCAAAGTTCCAACTTATTGACAAGTTTTCATTGTAAGATTTGTACAACTCTACGACCCCCGTACCTACTATTCAATCTATCCATCAGCACAATGTTCAGACTGCGTTACATTGAGTTCTACCACAAAAGATGAGTTTTCACCCCAAAAATAAAAATCGTTTCCCAGCAATGATTTTTGCGTAAACTTAGTTTGATGTACAGAATGCTTGGTTGACGGCTTCGTGATGAGTCTGTTTACATCCTGTATGTACTGAAGACACTGACTATGCAGGATGTAAGGAACAGCCGTCCGCAGACAAATGGGGTGAATTCAGTACATCACATTAAGATGATCGTTACAAGAAATTATTTCAGGAACGTTATGGGAATTCAATAAATTAGATTTGTTTAATTTCCTCATACGCAATGTATCGTTAAGGTGGCAAAACGCATGTAGCCAACGGCAAGCGCGACGACGAGTTCGTTTTGCGGAGGGCTATCACTTACACCCTGTGTAGTCAATGTCTAGCTTCCGCAGCTAGTTCACAATTTGACCATATCACTTTGACTGGTCCTTTATACCGATATAAGATACTCGTAGATAGTGTTGTTAGGTATCTAGATAGTGTCGTGCGATATTAACTTGTTTCAACCAAAATAAACCTAGTGGATCAATATTTTATTAGAGTTAATACAGGCAGATTATAAAGGCTACTAAGTCACAAGTACTAACATACACGTAGGGCCAAGATAATAACACATTCCACCATTGACATTTGACACTTCATCAAAATATGACAACGGAACCTTGTAATGGCTGGAATAAAATATTATTGATTTTTTCGAAGTTAGAACTGCACAATTGCTTAACATTTTTCATTATGCTGGGGCTACACTATCGCGATAACGCGAAGATTTGCGTTGTCGCGACACGTCTGGCCAAAGATTTCGTCCTATCGCGAATCATCTTCGCGAATACGAATGCCCTTCGTGCCGCTGTCTGTAAATTGCCGAACATCAAAGGGTTTTGTCGCGACAAAGTTCGTGCGTTTGGCTACACTTCGCGCGCTCTAGTTGACTGCGATACTCCGAGAGGTTTGATCGTGTTTGATTGAACTTGTTAATCACGGATTGGAATAATGAGAGGATAAGGAAAGATGCAGTAAATAATTATTAGCCGCCATGTGATACATCGCAACCGCCTCTTCCATGTTTTCCCCCAAATGAATTATAGCGACGTTCTAGATTATCGCGACAGTAGAAAGGTTTTTTCAAGTGTGGCCAAGCACTTCGTCATAGATCGAACACGAACTTTTATCGCGACAACGCAAACACGAATCTTCGCCTACAAGTCTGGCCGTAGCATTACGATTACCTACCTACATATTTATTGTAATAATGGCAAAAAACGGTAACCTTTACTTAGTACCTACTGACAGTTGTCAAATGTTCTAAATTGGCTACTCTAACATACATACTCGTAGGTACATTTATTGTGTGACTTTGACTTTGAACTTACTAGGTGGTAAATAACAGGCTAAAAATTCAACACTTTTCAAGCGATAATACAGATACATATTGTGGTGTTATTTAATATAGACACTGGAATCTGGCCCAATAAAATACTTTTTCATTACTCATACTTGGAAAGTAGGTCTGAAGTTGCCTGAGGAGCGGGCTGAAAGTAATACTTTTCAGCCCTAGGGAGAATCACTTTCAACTGACAGCTGTCACATTATTAAAAAAAAATCTAGTTCTATTTTCACATTTCAATTGAACCATGTTCCGACTTCTATACAGCCTGTAAATTACAGCGCCATGTAAAATTGAAATAACATAAAATTCAGTATTAATTAAAGGGTATAATTATTTTAAATAACTTGTTATAATTTAGTTACAAATATTTCTTTAAAATAACAAAAATTTGGGCAAAATATTTACAATTTCTCAGTGACTATAGTGAAAATAAAGGCTGAATAGCCGGCCACTGAAAAAAAAATCAAAATAGGCGGGAAAGCGGCAATCCGATCTTCATTTTTTTTTGGGTGGTTTCGTGTTTTTGTTTTTATTTTCCTTGTATTCGTAATGAAAAGCACAGTGTTTACCTCGGGTTAAAGACTTATTTAGTCCCTCGAGCTATTAGCGCCCAAGCTACGCTTGGGCGCCAAACCCCGTCTCGGGACTAAATAAGTTACTTTCACCCCTTGGATAACAATGTACTATTTAAGCATGAATTCAAGTTTGAATGTAGGAAAATACTCAATACCTTCTACTTTTGATTCAGAAGATAAAAATAGAATATTCCTATTTTGGGTTTTGCCAAATGGACCCGCCTTACAACAATATAAGTCAGACTCGACCTTTTCCCTCGCCTGAAAGGTATGAACGACCAAAACAAAAAATATGAATTTTAATGTTGCACACTTTCTTTTAGGACATTTTTTACGTTTATTCTGCTATTTGGTCGGTTTCTTTTTAATTCCGTTGTGTGCTTTAAGTTTTTTATTATTAGGCTGTTTTTTCCCTTGTTATAAAACCACGGGCTGTATAAAAATAAACCTTTACAGTAGGTAACTTACCCTGTGATTACGCGTTATTCAATGGTAGGCAAGACATCGAAACTAACGCTCTGTTATTTAATTTGTTACACTAACAGATTCGAATACTTAAAATGAAAACACGGATAGACGGAGGACTATGGTTTCGAAGTCAGCCCATTTCAATAAGTCAGTGGAAAAAGCCATCCTCGGCAAAGATAAAATCATCATCATCATTCCAGCCGCAATACGTCCACTGCTGGACATAGGCCTCGCCCAAGTGTCCCCCAATTGCAACGTAACGCAACCTTCACCAGGTCATCGATCCACCTAGTGGTCCTTCCAACGCAACGTCTTTCGGTTGACAATTATATTTTAAAGTAAATTAGAGCAAAATAACAATAACCATCTAACTTTCTACATAGTACACCACCAACTATAACATAATTAATCTAACCCATACAACATTAACATAATTATAAACAACAATACTAAACAACCTTAATGCTAGGCCACGACCTACACGACCGACCGTGTTGCGACAGAGACTGCGGGCAAAACAAATGATAGAAAAGAAATAGCTAATAAGAGCATTGCCGCGCCGCTGCACCGCCGTGGCAAACCCAGACGGAGATGGTGCGACGAACTCGACGCCTACAGACAGGAGAGTATTGTAAGGGCAAAAGGACCAAGCACTGCAGTGCGAAAAAAACTTGAGAGGTGTCAAGGGACACCCGGATGGAACGAAGTTCTTTCGATTAACTAGTGAAGGAATTGTAATAAAATAATCGTCGCGACACCACACTTTTCAATGCGAAATAGAAATGAAACAAACGCATTGCAACCTTCATTTATTTTTAAAAAGAAAAAAAGTGTCGTGACAACTTTTCGTAAGAATTTTTTCCGTCTAGCCCCCTTTCACAACGCGCGATAAGGAACTTCGTTCCAAAAAAAACTGAAAATAATAAATGTTACTTGGAAACTAGTCGCGTTGAAAAATCGCATTGCCTTTTTACGGATGCGAAATCATCGAAGAACTTCTCCCACTCTGGGCTGAGCGGGAGGGAGTGTCAGACTTTTACTGACTAAAACCCATCCTGTTCCTTACTCGCCCATTATGTTCCGGGGCCGCGGTATCTCTTTCGAACAGTCCCGCAGCCCCGGCAGGCAAAATCGCATTGCCTCAAGTTGCGAACGGTGCCTTACCGGACTGACTGTACAAAACTTAGATTGGACGAAGAAGACCGTTTTCTGAGCCCGTTTGTGCATATTTAAGCACCATGAAACGCCTTTTCGTGTGGCAGAAATAAGAAACAGTTTTGTAGTAGCACAAAAGAGTTGCAGAAGGTTGATTCCTTACAGGGTTAAATTAAACTAGAATGCCAAAATTCGCCCCCAAATACCTAAACTACATTTTTTTTCTTATTATTTTATCGTGTGTAACTCCTGAGTTCAAACAAAAAAGAGTTTAACTTAAGTATATTAAGTCTAACCCTTTTTTGTTCGAACTCACTGTTCAGTTCTGTCACTGTTGACTGGTAGAAAATGCCGATAACATTAAGTCCGCCTTTGTACTTAATGTTATCGACATTTTCTTTCTGCTTTAAGTGTTAAATAAACAAATGCCAATCGCGAGTGCGCTTGCACTACCAATACGTGAACCGTGTCTATGATCACGTGCATATTCGCTCGTTATATAGAACAGACCCATCTATTTTATGGTAGCAGTATGTAGTACTATGAATTTATCGTAAAACATAGCTACGATACCGATAGATTTCGGAATACTGCCGGTATACTGTCGCATATCGTTAACGATGTTGAATTCGGTATATTATGTTATGTTTCGATTACGACGCGGCGGCGTCAGCGTTTGAACGGTTTCAAAGGTGTTTTAGATGGTTTTCTAATCGTTGGGTACCTAACTACCTATGTTTTATTCCCTACTTATAAAAGCTTATCACAGAATCTTTCACTACAAAGTATTCGATAGTGTCATTTAGATCGTATCTATATTTTTTTTTATTTAAACTGAAATTAAAAAATTAAATTTATTTTTAAATTTAAAATCGAAACACATATCTTTTTAAGGAAAAGGATATATGCTTCGATTTTAAATTTGTATCAATTATAATTTACCGATTAATTATCAATTATAAATTGTCAATTGGCACTTCTCATGATACTATGATGCAATAGGTACCCCTGAGACGCGAGCTAAGGAAGGAGGGGAGTGGAGAGTTGGATTCTCTGAAACCTAAAGACAATAGATTTCCTTGAACATCTCAAAGTGTACTTACTCGAGTTTCCGATGCAGAATCCTGTCGTACAGTCGACGGTAAGTACAAATAAATATGTGTACATTTTTTTTAGGCAAATATCTGGTTTTGCATCGATACTATCGTTGAATTATCTAAAATACAACTGTCACGCAGTTGTAAAGTACGAAGAACCTATTTGCCGAATATCTCAAACTATAATGCCATTTACGAGAAAATTCAGCTGCCGGAACCTGCCACCAACATAGTTGAGAAAAGCCTCAGTACATATTGATGACTGTGGAAGAAAATTGTTGCTGACTTAAGAACCCTAACGTAATACATATCTATGTCCTCGACTGTACCAGCATACCAGGAGCATCTTATTCCGATCTCATTTGTGCAGAAAACCACTAAGCGTTGCTATAGCAATTTCCTCTCGTTCACTACAAGTAATACTTGACATGGAAATTTCCGAGATTCATGTTTAAAATGTTATATAAACTTAACTTTTCAAGTATATTTATGTTCTTAAGTTATTGCCCTCACGGGAATTGTTTTGTTTACTTTTAATTAATCGCTTGCTATAAAATATTTGAGTTGTTATTTTACTAAGAATAGTACGTTCTGCTGAATTGGCGTTTCAATTTGCAATAACTAACACCGTCTCGCTAGTGGTTGGGAATATATTTTATGGAAATATACGAAAAAAGGAAATTAAATATGCGTGCACTTATGAAACCAATTTGCACACATGCGTGCACTTTTTGTGATCATCAAGAAATAGTTAATATAGCAAAACATACTACCCAAAAGGAGAAAATATCATTACGCTAAACGCTAGTTCTCCAAATCCTGAAAATATTCACAAAAACACGAAACTTGTCGACTCAGCGGCTACTTAAGGACCCTTTATAGATCAATTTATGAGATAGCTTCCCTAATCGCACTCATATGTTTCCCGAACTACGAGTCATCCGGTCACATAGGATAGGAATGTTGATCCAATGACATGCGACAAAGAAATGCTAGAACTTCTCTCATTGTTACTGTAACAAAATTTAGTTCAATTTCGTCATCTGCATAGCCTTTTCAAATTGTGTTGGAGTCGGCTTCCAGTCTAACCAGATGCAGTTGGATACTAGTATTTTACATGGTGAGGCTGCCTATCTGACCTCCACAACCTAGTTACTAATGGTTAATACGATACCCTTGGTAAGACTGGTTGTCAGACTCTCGGGCCACTGACTACCTGTGACAACTGTCAAAGATCTAGAAATGACAGCCGGGGCCAACAGCTTGACATGCTTTCCGATGTATGGAGGAAACTCGGTACGTAATCGTCATCCATCCACAGACCGACGTATAGGCTGATTCAGTTCAATATATTTCATACAAACTGATTGTACGTACCTTAAATAAAGTTAATTAATTAAGTCCTTATGGACAGTTACATTTTTCTACGAAAACGCGGCAAAATTCCAATGTATTCGTCTGAAATAATTGTTAGAATTTACAATCAAAAATAAGCTTTTGCAACACTTTAAAAATATTTACTTTTGTGCTTTCTGGCTTCGATTTTTTCTTACCTTTTAAGTCCCACTTCTGGGTAATGATGGAAGAAAGGAAAGAAATGGAAGCTTATAGGGGAACCTATAAGCTTTCATTTAGATTCCCAAAACATTAAAAGTCCCTGCTATTCATATTAAATATTCTCACTCCCCGATACGGGCCTTTGTTTCCACTTCCAAAAATAGAACCCTTTCCTTTTGTGAAAATAAGAATAGTTTTCCGTTGCAGAGCAGACTACTCTATTGGAAAATTGGATTTGCATGGCGTATGCGTTAGAGCGAGCATTGCTTGCGTATCTGTGGTAGCTCTGACGTCACACCTACTCCATTCAAGTGTAGACAGCATATACATTTATCACCTAGCTATCTAGTGTTATGTTAGAGTGTTGGTCATAGGAGACAATTGATGAAATGGTAGCAAGACTAGAAGATCAGAAAATCCGTCATTAAGTTTTTCTAATATATCCCTCAATTAATTGACTGATTGAAAAAGCTTAGATGAACACAAAGATAAAAAAATACGCGAAGGTATGAGAAGTCACATTCAAATGAATAATTCTCCAAAAATTTTATAGGTCTGAATAACAATGATATTATTACATAAAATATCATTGCTGAATAACTGACACACAACACCTTAACCCTGAAGAAACCAGATATCGAGAAGTTCATTCATACCGTGCCTTAACATAACAGAGTAATTACTTTCGCATTATAATACATATTTGTATGGATAAGTGATAGAGACGATATTCTACAAAACCGAGACTTTGTACAACTGTAGTGTACTCGTATGCCCAAAGAGGGTAAAGAATAAATAATAAATATCGCTGGACATTACACACGGCGCAATCTAGTGCCACTCTAGACAACGAGGCTTGTATCGTGGACACCAGATATTTGATATATACTACATAGATATATTTTGTTTGTAAATACATACTTATTATACATGTAAACATCCTGGACTCGGAAACAAATGTCCAATGAAGTAACAATGACTAACAAAAGAATTTTCACGACTCCAGGTTAAGTCAACGTTTTCAAAGCTAACATGAGTCTAAGTCTGAACTTACCTGTGGTCTAGGCGTCATATAAATAGTTTATGGTCCATTCCTATTGATTTTATTCACTTTATTGCTCATAAACCATCGAGTTGGGTGCCATAAACAAACTTTGATGGACGATAGTTTTCTTTGTGTTTGACTCGGGGTTTTCTTTTTGGGTTTTAGTGTTTGTAAGTTTTAAAGAAGCTCTAAAAAATATAATTATGTAAATAAACGTGTTTTGTTTTTCAAGGCATGTATTTAGGTACTACTGGGAATAACCAACCGTAATCCCTACTAATATTTTAAATGTGAATGTAAGTTTGTTGGTTACGCTTTCACGCGAAAACTACTCAACCGATCATCATAAAACTTTGTACACATATTCTTGGAGGTATTAGAAGTAACATAGAATACTTTTATTAAAAAAAAAACTAACCCTCACCCGCAGACGAAGTTGCGCGGGTCAGCTAGTACTAAAATAACTTCTTCATCATCATTTCATCCGAAAGACGTCCACTGCTGGACATAGGCCTCCCCTAAATGTCGCTACATTGACCGGACCCGTGCGACTCGCATCCAGAAAGTTCCCGCAACCTTCACCAGGGGCCCTAGTCAGCTATTTTAAAAAATCGTCATTCCAACACGATCCTATTCTCATCCCATTGTCATTTTGCTACAAGTTCGAAATCTGTTAAATTCATAATGGTCGATCATTGGTCGGTCAATGGTCTCGTAATAAAATTGTGTTTTAATGACATTATCGTGTTGCCATTATTATAAAACCCGTTAGTACAAATGGTTTTCGAAATTTTCTTCAAAATTTGAACATTTATTCATGACAGATTTCATTTATTAATAGGTATATTTTTACACATTTTTCAATATTTACCAAATTACCATTCTTTTCCATTTCTTTCAATGAAGTGTCAGTGGTTGACCATTGTAAAGTCATTACGACGCCATTATATTATTAGAAGATTACCAATCTTGTCAAAACTTGACTGAACTTTACAATTATGAAATCAATTATAGACTATTCTGACACCATTGTAATAGCAGGCTTGAGGCCCTGGTCATCGGTCTACCTAGTGGCAGGTCTTTCAACAAATAACGAAGGCTTAATTTATTCTTTTCCACACCGTGTCTACGTTCCTTCTCTATCTGTTCTCTCGCAGGCCCGCTGGAAGAGATTTAGAAATGAAATAAGCGGTATCTTTGTGCTGTATTGTCTGTATGTTAATTCCTGTACATATATGTATTTATGTGTACGTAAATAAATAAACTTGCTTTGAAGTTGCATTAAATTTTAGAACATTGGATGTTTGTTATATTTTTCTATTCGACTCGATTTTTTATTTATTTATTTATGATGCCCAACAGTGAAAACATTATGTACTTGTTTTATAGACTTCTTAGGTATGTAACGTTTATATAAATGAGTAGACGAGTGATTCCCTTGCTGGATTTATTGCTACTGAAATATAATTACACGATTACACTCCAAGTTATAGAAATGCATTTCCCAAATAATTTCAAAATACATTATTAAATACATTAATTGAGTATGACGTACAAACTACACAAAGGTCATTGTGCAGCGTAGCTAGTACGCCCACCTTGTTTTCTCAGGATAATCCTGAGATGTTATTATTAACTACTAGCCGATGTCCGCGGTTTTGCCCTCGTAAAATTATATACAAAAACCTTTCTCTTGAATCACTCTATCTATTAAAAAAACCCGCATCAAAATCCGTTGCGTAGTTTTAAAGATCTAAGCATACATAGGGACAGACAGACGCGGCGGGAGACTTTGTTTTATAATATGTAGTGATAGTGAAGTGATAGTGATTCTTATCTCAATCTAAGTCCTCAAAGCAACTGTTTACAAGCTACTTCCCTTTCATAAGTAAAATATCAACAAAAATCATCACGTCCCATTAAGTAAGGCATCCATTCCATTGGAATCCTCTATCCATTCACCTACCTAGATTACAAGTACATAAAGAAAGAGGCGGCACTTCGGTAGGATAGTAATCCCTGATAAGCTGACATTGTAACTTAGAGATACGGCAGTATACCTACCACAACACAGAATAACACAGAAGTTCAGTTCCATACATAACGTAACAAAACATCACTCCTGTAATCTCGGAATGGATAGCCAGAGGTCTACTTATTAGTACACCCCCATTTTGCAAATTATGTTAAAGTCCCACGTAATCTAGGGGTCTATTGCCATCACCCATCAATCATCATGATGATGATGATGATGATGATGTACGCAAATCGGGGCACTGTAGCTGCTACTGAGAAATTCCTGATGCAAAAACCCAAAAACACTTTGCCCTACCTGGGAATCGAACCCAGGACCTCATGACGAAAGCGCACGCACACATACAGGATGTTAAAGGGCCCGTCACAAAACTGTCACACAAGCATTCTTTCTATAAATCAAACTAGCACTACGGAAATTTTAAAACTGGGGAACGATTTTTTTTTTTTGTAAGTCAAAGTTCTGGTTACAGTAACACCAAATGTAACGCATTCAAATCATAAATGTTCATAGATACATTGAATAGTACAGGGGTCGTGGAGTAACTAACAGTTTTTAATAAACATTTAAAACTTGTATTTAAAAACATATCTCTGCAACTAAAATGTTCCCAGCCCCCAGGTATGTCAAAATCGTAATGACGTAAGAATAAATGACTGTTGGCTTATACCCACAGACTCGCTTCAGGTGCAAGAACACACGCGACTGTTTTTTTTTTTTTTTGAGTTCGCTGTACGTACGGTTAGGCTAGGTTTTGAGCTTTCCAAAATATATAAGTTTTTTGTTTTTCGCATATAGTTTCCGGATCATTTCCCAACCTACTCTATTAATTTGTGTCGTTTTAGGTACTTGTATAGGGAGAAATTTGGCTATTTGTCTTTTTGATTACTATTAGACGAAAAATTATAGTTGAAAATTTTGCTTTCGTTATAATATAACGTCACCACGTCATCACCTTTGTTTATTCTTTTCTGTATGTAGTGTGTACATAAATTGTTAAATAAATAAATTAACGAAGTAGTAATTTTATGCCATCTCTGTCCACGGGAATTCTTATATTTAACCAGTATGTAACACGTCGCCCAACTAGCTCTAAAAGAATTTAATAATCGGTGAAATAGGTGTTACGCATTTTAGACTACTGATATCTGTTGCTCATAATATTTTGTGCCGATTTATTTGTGCGTGTGCCTGTCTTCGCTCAATGTATGGAACTGACCTTCTGTAGTTTTCTGTGCTACTAAGTACCTTCTATGAATACCGCTCGCCCTACGTTACAGTTACCTTTCACAATGGAACCTTTTTACTGGGAAAGGTAAAAGCATATACAGCAATTCGTTTTAAAGTAGAGTTCTTTTTTTAATGACATAGAAAAAGGTTTAAATTATGATTGTACTTGAATGAAAATTTTGTAATTCTGGAGTAATCAATTATGAAAAGCACTTGTTTAAAATTTAGGTAAATAATTGATTAGAATATTAATTGGGTTCGCAAAATATTGAAGTTTTCATTACAAATCACTTTACACAGTACCTACTGTCTTTATTTGTAAGCTGGAAACAAAGTTTTTTTTATTTACTGACTTATTCGAAAAGATCTAAAATCTGCCAAAACTTAAACAAATACCTTTAAATAAACAATGTAACATCATTATAGGATCTTCTTCTTTATTGTGTGGTTAGGGCCTAGCCTGGTATCAGAGTTACGTGCATCTGACATGGCTTTACATGTCGTGGAGAAATATCTCTCAGTCATGCTGGTTTCTTCACGATGTTTTCTTTCCCCGTTTCCAGAACAACCAAACAACAGTACAGTTAGACAAAATCAATATTCTAGCATAACATCAAGTCAAGTTATATATTATACAGCAACATAAAAGTAAGTAGATATGCACAACCCAACAATTTCGGTGCAATCAATCCGCGGGCCCCGAGAGAGGCGTAAAATTTACTGCTCATTGATATCAGGCGATGGGCCGCGAGTACGAAGCCGAGGTACCTCGTAAGTCATGTGGAATACACGATTTTGTAAGAATGTGAAAGGTATACAGGAAATTATATTGTGGCGGCAGAGATTGAAGTTGGGAATAAGGCATATCTACACTAATATTATAAAGAGGAAAAAAATGTATTTTTGTGTGTATGTTTGTAATGAATAAACTCATAAATTCTGTGCCGATTTCAAACATTCTTTCACCATTGGAAAGCTACATTCACCCTGAGTAACGTAGGCTACATTTTATCCCCGTACTTTCACAGGAACGGGAACTAAGCGGGTGAAACCGCGTGACGTCCGCTAGTTTTACATAATAAGGTTGTACCTTTAAATAAGATATGTTTTTTATCAAATCAGATCAAAATATACTAAGTATTTCGTTGAAAAATAGTGAGACAGAACATTGGTAATGTAATAGGTACCTTAATATTCAAGATCTTGTCAAAAGGTAATCATTGTCTGCCTATAGCTTGTTCTCAACTAAATTGGCGTCAGCTTCCTGGAATGGAACATCTGCTGGATGCAGCTGAATAGTTTACCAGTATTTTACATGGAACAACTGCCTATCTGACTTGCACAACTCAGTTAGTACTGCGTAATACGATACCCCTAGGGAAGACTGGTTGTCAGACCTTTGAGTTTTTACCCGTAAAGACAAGCCAAGAATCTTGCCTATGTTTTAAACAAATAAACATTTAGCAACAAAATAGGGTAACACTGACGTCATTATGTCACTTGAGATTCTATCCTGTGCTAACTCAATTAAGTTATTGAATTAACACACCATTACATTGGCATTCCTACAATTATGCCCATCAGAGATAATTAACTAAACGTCACTTTGAAGCACTAAAATCATTCAAATGCATTATATCATATTAACTCGGTATTAGTGTATGAAATTCTCGCACCAATAGGTTATAGGGCTGTCGCTATCCTTAAAGCCAAGTCTAGATAGACGGTAAGAGGTACCTTGACCACGACTTACAACGACATGCGACTTGTGACAGAAACAAATGAATGTAGTGGTTTTAAAGCATGCCACATGCAACACTGCGGAGCAGCGGCAATCATGCGATGTAAGTAAGATGCACTTCTCTTGACGCTAGCCGCATCAGTTGAAGTCGTGGTCGTGCGTAAGTTCGAAAATTCCCAGACAAATAGGGCTGTCCCGGTTCTTAAAAGCTATGTACGGTGAGACTCAAGGATTACCGGCGGGATCAGCCTAGCGTATCGGGAGATAATGCCGGACTAGAGCTTCATCGGCTCGATGGACCTGTAGAGGTCCGAGATCAATGAGATTAGCTGACACGGATTTTTTTGGTTCAGTTTAGACATGTTAACAACAAAGTAACTAGGTGTACTAACAGGTATATTTTGTTAGGCCATGGAGTAATTTCTTAACCTCTTGTATGCCGTAATTATAGACACAATTAAAAATCCATTGTGTCTTGTGTAGATATAAGAGGGGTAAATAGAGAAGATGGAAGAAGGAGAATGCTACTCGACCCGAAATACATTGGTTTTTGGTTATTCGTAATACACTGTTTGAAGTGATTCAAGTTTCATAATAAAAGGCACTGCATGACGTGAAACTTCAATCACTTTAATTATTTTATTTACGTCAACGATATTTTGCACTAAGACACTATCGAAGCAACGGAATAAGATTTTTGAACAATCCTTTCAATAGAAGTTGAAACTGTGTTACACAATTGAGGTGCTGGTTGGAGAAAATTACCAACAAATTCGAGTGGCGAGAATAATAACTCGAAAATCAAGTGCTGAAAATAAATTGCCTTAATAGCCACGTTTCGCAAAGGGATTTCCTCTACTGTATGTACCTACACTTAGTAGATACTGGGCCCTATTCTATGAAATTATTTTTTTAAGAGGTGATTTGACAGAAGTCCAATATTTTGAATCGGTGCAATGTCCAAGACCGATATCTGTTATCCGCCGATAAAATTCAATCGACATCAGGTTTTGAATAAAAAAAAAACATAATAAGCAAAATCACGCGGTTAGGATAACCTTAATATGCCAATTAGATACTAAGCTACCTTCTAATTAGCGTTGCATGCCCTGACACCCGCGCAATCGTCGATCTACTCTATCTATCACAGCATCAGGGAGGGGAGTTCGCATAGCTGAATTCTGGGCCAAATAATAAAGGTTGTAAAAAACCTTTTAACGAAGCCGAGAGGCACTTGTTTTCCCCATCATTGAAATCATTTTTTTAGGGTTCCGTAGCCAAATGGCAAAAAACGGAACCCTTATAGTTTCGCCATGTCTGTCTGTCTGTCTGTCCGCGGATAATCTCAGTGACCGTTAGCACCAGAAAGCTGAAATTTGGTACCAATATGTATATCAATCATGCCGACAAAGTGCAAAAATAAAAATTTAAAAAAACATTTTTATTAGGGTACCTCCCCCAGACGTAAAGTGGGGAGCGATTTTTTTTTTAATTTTGACCCTGACGTGTGATATATTGTTGGATAGGTATTTAAAAATGAATAAGGGTTTTCTAAAATCATTTTTTGATAATATTAATATTTTAGGAAATAATCGCTCCGAAAGTCAAAAACAATGTGTCCCCCCCCCCTCTAACTTTTGAACCATAAGTTTAAAAAATATGAAAAAAATCACAGAAGTAGACCTTTATATGAACTTTCTAGGAAAATTATTTTCAACTTGATGAGTTGAATAGTTTTTGAGTTATATAGCACTTTTTCAAAAAAACGCAAATGGTAACTTTGTTTTTCATACAAATACTATGAAAAACAAAGTTATTTTTGCTGACGAAAAATGTTGGTATTTTTAATGGTCTGGGAAGCTACGGAACCCTACAGTGAGCGTGGCCCGACACGCTCTTGGCCGGTTTTTGTTTTACACCATACCTGGGAACGGAGATATTGGGGGTCAAAGTTCCAACTTTTTTTCAATACAAGTTTTTATTGTAAGATTTTACCTCCACACCTCCACAACCCCCGTTCTTTTCAATCCATCCACGAGCACTATGTTTTGAGTGCGTTACATTGAGTTTTTACCATAAAATGTTATTTTTCGCCCTAAAAGAAAAGTCGTTTCCCAGCAAAAAAATTTGCGTAAATCTTGGTATGATGTACAGAATGCTTGGTTGACGGCTTCGTGATGAGGTGGTTTACACCCTGTATATTTGATGAAAATTGGCCATCGACTCGCTAAGAAGATTAAGGCTTGGTCAAATACGCCCTAAGAAGTTTTAAAGCTTGTCAGAGAGGAACAAGATGCTCGATCAGGTTGGACTGGAAGCCCATCCCAACATCTTTATCAGGCTTTATTATTTTCTTCCAAGATTATTAATCGAAAATATAAAAATAATAAGAACCGTTCTAGCGGTAAAGCCAGAGTGTAAAATGAAGAGGACACGTACGGTTTTCCAATTTATCGTGCCAAAATGAATTATGGCGTTTTTCCTCATAAAGTATTTTTAACATGAAGGCAATATAGGAAGTTGAAAGAAAACATAACTGTCGCTTTTGAGGAAAATCATTTAGCCACTTGCTGAGTAATTGGAAACAGTTATTGAATAAATATACTTTACATACTTTGTATGCTTTAAGTTTAAACAAAGCATTGATATCATAAATACTTAAAGTAAATCACTGCTATGTTCTCTTTTACAAAGTAATACGGTAATAAACTGTAAAACTCACATCATAATAGTTATGTTTTAAGGTTTCATCGTTTATAACTAAACGTATTCTGTCACTTACGGGATACCACTTCATTAGGCTTGTCAAGTGAAAAAATCGAATTAGTCCGTCAGTTACTTTAGATTATCAAAAAATATCAACTCTCAATACGTCACGCCGTGGTATAATTTTTAGTGCATCCTGACCTCACTAGCCCCCACTCCCGATTTTTGATGCGTTTTATCTTAGTCAATATTCATTGAAGTACAAAAAAGAAAAATACGTGTCCATTATTTTCCAATACTTTAACTGACGGACTAAATAGATTTATTGATGGTGGAAACTAGCCTTTTCTTCTACAGTCACTTGCGCATCCCGCGATCATGGCGTTTGCAACAGCGTCGAAATATCGGGAGCTCAAAATAATGGATTATCACGGAAGATAATATCCTTTAACTGACAGTATAAGTTTAATCATAGTAGTTTTCATTGGCTTAAGGTCCGGTCCATGCACATTTAAACTGTTTACTTAAGCTATTTATGTTTTCTATATGTGATAGCAAAAAAACCTAAAATGAGTCTGAGATTAGCTACCAAAAAGTCGTTTAATTCTATAAATAAGAAACGCTTCGAAGTAGTTTTGTTATTCTAAATCATGTATATTGAAAAATATAATTAGCAGATATAATGTCTATTTGCAAGGTGAGAGTTGTTAATCACTAAAAGTGTAATAAAACCTAATATTCGAGAAGTAATTTAAGTCTAAAAGCCAATAAAGTATTGCCTTTTCCGAACTTCCTAAACTTGTTCGGATAAATCGGATCACAGAGGTTTTGTTTCTCTTTCTTAACTTCTAATTAAATACTTAAGGGAATTCCATAAGTTTCTCAAAGAACTTTCCCTTCGATTAATTTATTATTTTGAATATTTTGTTACATTATTTACTAATTAAAATATTTAGAGAAGAGCTTTATAGACAACAAGCGTTCACTTCATTCTTCTGGTCATACGCACGCCGATTGGGGCGTGCGTATGACCAGAAGAATGGAACCAAAGTAGAAGTATGTAAAGATCGTAGCGGGTAACTTTCTATGGTTTCTGCCTACCCCAATACGTGAAAAAGGCGTTGGTTTATGTAGAATATAAAGGGTGTAAAACACCTCATAACGAAGCCGAAAGGCACGTGTTCTCCCCGTCATTGCTATAATTTTTTTGTTCTACACCATACCTGGGAACATAGTGGGAACCTTCTAGTTACGGAGATATTGAAGGTCAAAGATACAACTTTTTGACAAGTTTTTGTTTAAATAGAAATTTTTATTGTGAGATTTTTAAGTTAAACACCTCCACAACATCTGTACTATTCAATCCATCCAACAGCACAATTTTTAAGTGCGGGACATTGAGTTCTACCACAAAACATGATTTTTCACCCCAAAAAATAAAAGTCGTTTCCCAGCAATAATTTTTGCGTAAAGTTACCTAGTTTGGTATAGGTACAGAATGCTTGGTTCACGGTTTCGTGATGAGGTTGTTTACACCCTGTATGATGCATCTATCATGTGTAGACTCTTATTGAATATTGAAAGGTCAATAAAAGTCTGGTAAGACCCGTAACACATAATTGACAATCACTTTAATTGATCAGTAATCTGTAAAAACTTGACTAGAAAAAGAACCGTGAGGAAAATAGAGACTAGAGATAGTTTCAGCAAACTCAGCACGCTAAGACACGAAGATTATCATCTGACTAGCCTTTTCCCAACTATGTGGGAATCGGTTTCCAGTCTAATCGGACACAGCTGAATACTAGTTCTTTACATGCAGCGACTGCCTGTCTTACCTCCACAACCCAGTTAGTACTGGGTAATATTGGTACTAAGGGTAGAAAAGGTTTATTTCTAAATTCCGTCACAAAACCCGAATAAATCTCTCTAAGGAATAAGGCTCTATCAACAGGCTACATAAATATACCAAAAGATGTAGCAACAGATAAAAAAGAAATCTCTTTGTTATTTACCTGAATGGGCTTTTGAAAAGTCTATTAGAAAACACGGTCTTTGTTTGCTCCTGTGCCCAATCTCCGGCAAATAAAACTATTGGAAATCACATTTTGAAAAATAGAATGATTCTTCGTTTGTTCATTGGTACTCGAAAACAAGAAAATTGAAAGAATGCTACAAACATTCTGCTTTATATAAACTGTATGTATTCATGTGTGTGTGTATGTGTGTTGTATATAGAAGTTTGTATGAAGGTATATGAGTAAGAATGCCTTTGACCATGCCGAACTAGAGAGCGGGTGAGCGCAACACGACGCAACTATTTAATGTTTTAATAAGTTTGTACGCTTCTTGTTCAAAATTATGTGCCAACGTATTCATTTAAGTTCCATATAAAATTACGATGTTTTTTTTTCATTTATATGTATTTAATTCAATATCTAAATCAGTAATTGATCTATTATATATTAGGTATAATGAATGTCTTTAAATAATAAATAGGTGAAACATCCGCAGTACCGGGACGTAACGAACTTAGTTTCGGCTTGCTGACCTTTTACCTTTAACGCAGCGCGTAGTCGCGGCACTTATTGTATTATTAGGAGCAGTGTTGTGCCTACCAATGTTCCGTTACGACGACTGATGCCGTCATCGATCTGCACTATTGAAGTAGGTCAGGATACCAGCATGGGATACATCCAACCATCCCACACAACATGCGATACCCACGCGGACAACAAAACTTTCGTCAAAGAAAATTTTAAATACAACCTACAAAAATCAAAAATACACACCGCGCCGTCCCAAATCTATAATTAGGGGTAACACCAAATTAAAAGTCCTTTAATAAATAATGTATCAGTAACACGACTCACCAACAAATATCGATCTCAGCGACGAAAGTTCAATTGATTTCACGTTAAAAACCGTAAAGTTTCACTATTAGTGCATGCTCACCTGTGCCCGGTATCACAACACTCGCAACATGTTAGTGGGCGGCGAGCGGAGCAGGCAGAGGGCGCTCGGCGCGTGCGACGCCGGCTCGGCGCGGCGCGGCGCGGCGGGCGCGACAGCGCGGGCGCGGGGGGCGCGCTCGGGGCACACGAGCGGCCGGCGCGGGGCGCGGCGCGGACTGGCCCGGGCGTGCCGGCGCCCTCGCCCCCGGCGCCCCACGCGCCCCACGCGCCCCACGGCGGTCCGCGCCGCCGCGCCGATGCCCTAAATTCGCGCTACCGCCGGCACAATAATTGTCGTGCCGCTGCCTGCAGCCGCGACGGCCGCACACCCTATCGATTCATGGCGCGTACGTTTCGTGAAAGTAAAAACTCAGTTAACTCGATCGAATACGATGCGGTCAACGGTTTTCTGAAAACGCGATCCAGTCGTTTTCTAGGTCACAAAGTCGATTTAAAAGTTACTATTGATCCTTTGACTTGTACGACTATTATAAGGATTAACTCGGAAAATATACAAACTAACGACAGCAAGTTCTACGATTGCTTTAATAAAAAATAAGCTAACAGATTATCGTAGCCCTGAAAGTCTGTAGCAACAGGAAAATGATTTTAAACAAACGAGTAGACGTGGGTTTTATTATAGTTAATAAAAAAACACATTTCCTTGAATTAATAAATAATTTATAACGCCGAAATATTTTTATTCTAATCGAGTTTTATGCCATAATTTGGTTTTATAAATAGCTGTAGGCGTATACAAAAATGATACGTAAATAAAGCTATACTCTGTCATTTATCTACGCGGAGCCGTAAGTTCGTAGGCGAATGCTACGAGAAGCTACGCGGCTACGACGTCAGCGCTACGACGTGCTACGAAGGATAATCATGATTTTTTTCTCGTGATAGTGGTAGGCGCTTTTGATAAAAAATATTTTTTTGATGAAAGTAGTAATAAAAGAAACGGTTGTAACTCGTAAGATCGTATTGCTTGAATATGAAATAGTAGAAAAGTTGTGAATATAATTCATTGTACTTAGAGTCCATACTTATTGCTACTAATTGTTTCGAAAGATTTCTCGGGATCTGTTTATTTTTTAAAGATTTTTTTAAGTTGGGTACTGACCCAACTGAAAAAAATCTTTAAAAAATAAACAGTATAATATATAATGTATAATATAATCGTAAATTATATTTACCTTTGACGATGAGCTAAATATAATTTACGATTTACACAATTAACTGTAATTGTGTAAATCGTAAATTATATTTAGCTCATCGTCAAAGGTAAATAAATGCTTGCAATCGAAAAACTAAATCCTGAAGATTCATAAACGGAATGTGTTCATCGCGGGGTTCAATTCTAATATAATTCACTTTCGGATTCATTTAAGTCTTCAGAAACTGGGTCGTGGAGGTCAGATAAGCAGTCGTCATCATCTTTTGAGCCTTATCCTAGCAATGTTGAGGCTTCCTGTGAAACCGGATGCAGCTCAATACCATTATTATTTTCAGATAGGCAGTCGCTCCACGCAAAATCACAACATCAATTCCTGGAGTCGGTTTCCACTCTAGGTGGATGCAGCTTAATACCAATTCAAAGGACAAAACCAAGAAAACCAACATGTCTCAGAACCAAAAAAATCGAAGACATGTGACATCTACCAATCCGCACTGGGCCTGTGTGGAGGATTATAGCCCATTCCTCATAGAGAGGAGGCCGTGTCCCAGCAGTGGGAACATTAATAGGCTGATGATGGTGATGACCAATTCAAAGGCCAAAATGTCAGTCACCCCCTAACTGAACGTAATGACATAAGTCCAGTAGGAGCAGGTTCGATCCCCGGGCACTGCGGGTAATCGACCAGCTCGCAGGTCGCACGGTAGCGTGCAAGCCTTGCGTGACACCAGATGCGTGCCACTTTCTACTTTATTTGTGATTCTTAAAAAACGTATTAAAACTCGCACACGGCACTGTGCTGACCAACGGGCGGCGGCCGGCGCACATCCGAGATACACTTGTATGTAGCTTTTGTATTGCCGATTTTTTGTGAAGTTGGGTTATGAGTTTTACAGTTTTTTCATGACTAACAGCAGTGTAGTTACTGACACTCAGTTTAATCTGGGGATGCTATTACCTAGTACTTACTTTAATAATAAATAAATTTTGTTAAATTGTTTAACTGGGTTGTGGAAGATCTAGGCAGTCGCTCAATGTAAAATACTGGTATTCGGCTATTTCTGGTTAGAATGGAAGCCGACCCCAAGATAGTTGGGAAAAGGCAGATAATGATTGATGATGATTTATGATTTAGCTGTAGTCAGCTAAATCACCATCATCATGTACCTGCCTTCGGACTTCCCATCAGAGAAACAATTTAACTGTCTTGCATCCCGCAACGAATTAATCAGAAAAAGTAGCATAAGTTTGGTTATGAGTTTTACAGGTCTAGTTGGTGTTTGATTCTTTGATCTTGAGTGGACTATTTTAAGTCGTTTTAAATAACGAGTCCAAGCTTGGCACACTCAGAACTATTTAGTTATCACTTTTTACACGGACACAATCTTCTACAATCGCAGCGTATGAGGAAGAGAGCACGAACCAATCAGAGACAAAAAGAGCTCTTCTAAACAGACTATACAGGGTGTAAACAACCTCATCACGAAATCGTCAACCAAGCATTCTGTACATCAAACTAAGTAACTTAATGCAAAAAAAATTGCTGGGTAATGTCTTTTTTTTTGGGTAAAAAATCATGTTTTCTGGTAGAACTCAATGTAACGCACTCAAACATTGTGCTTATGGGTGGATTGAATAGTACGGGGGTCGTGGAGGTGTTTAAAGTAAAAATCATACATTAAAACTAAAAAAAATACTTGTAAATAAGTTGAAACTTTGACCCTCAATATCTCCGTAACTAGAAGGTTCCCAACTTCCCAGGTATGGTGTGGAACAAAAAATTTAGCGCAATGATGGGGAAAACAAGTGCCTTTCGGCTTCGTTAAGCGGTTTTTAACACCCTTTATAATATTCTACTCAGTCATAGACTACTTGTGTTGCTAGCAACAGTTGGAGAGGGCTTGAACTGTTGCTGTTGATGTTTGGCCTCCGTAGTGATACCCGCGTCATACCCGACTGTCCCAGAAGAAGGGTAGTATTTTTTGTTCTTCTTTTTCTTTATCGCGTGATTAGTACCTAACTTAGTGTCAGAATTTTCTATGCCGCCTATGGGCCTCTGCTTTATATGCCATACCAGATAAGGATTTCCGATTTGATACCCAGGTTGTTTTTGTTACTCATTTTCATTTTCATTTATCTTGCGTTCCCTAAGTTTAAAAAGATGTTACATTACACCTAATAGTCCGGTCAAAATAGACATTCAAGGCTACATTAATTCGCACCCAGCTAAAAATTGGCATGAATGTTGGGAACCCTATTACACACATTTGTCAATTATCCACATGAATCCAACGTGTGGAAAAAAAAATATTCAAGGTCAAATGTTGCAAAAATCGTTTTTTTGCAAGGAAAAAAATATTTAAACATTTTTATAAGTAGATAATTATCTGATCTACAATTTTTGTCTCACCTATTTTTATGATAAAACTTACCGTTTAGCTGGAAAACTCAAAAAACCGATTTTTGCAACATTTGACCTTGAATGTTTTTTTCCACACTTTGGATTCATGTGGATAATTGACAAATTGTGTGTAATAGGGTTCCCAACATTCGTGCCAATTTTTAGCTGGGTGCGAATTAATTTAATGTTGCCTTACCCCTATTTTTTAAGCTAATTTGACCGGACTATAACAACTAACAACAATAGGCTAGTTTCCACCATCAATAAATTGCAAAACTAATTAGTCCGTCAGTTAGAGTATTGGAAAATAATGGACACGTATTTTTTGTTTTTGTAAATCACAGAGTACTGACAAAGATAAAACGCATCAAAACTCGGGAGTGGGGGCTCGTCACAACGCACTAAAAACTATAGCACGGCGTGACGTATTGCGAATTTTAAAAGCGTCGTATCTTCCTCAATTTTGGTTTATGTAACAAAAGAAAAAATACGGGTCAAATATTTTTTTTATAATCTAACTGACGGACTAATTAGATTTTTTTAGGACACAAACCTATTATGAACAATTGTTTTCATGAACTATGAAACTGACAAGAATAAACAATGTTGTTTATCTGAGTCATCGTGAATTTACAAATAAATGATTCAGATATTTTATGTTGCCTTTATCAAAATCTGTGATACGGGAGTACGAGAGTCATATTTTTTTATTATGTGCAATAAGAATCATAAAGTTAAGTCGTATAATAAATTAAGAGACTTTAATCCTACCGTTACACCATTATACATCATTTGAGAAGGAAGAAGTATTTTGATCTTGTTCGTGTGTACAACACGACAAATGTAGACTGACTGCCTCATTAGTTCAGCGGTCGCAAGGACTACCGATGAGCATGCTAACCTGGGTTAGATTCCCATATTGCTATAATCTATTTATTTTCAGGTAACAAAAAACCTAAATATACAAACTAATAACATGTGTGTTAGTATAACAACTTAAATCTATGTTAGTAAAACTTCACTTTTACGATGTTTTGTGCGTTCTTGTGGATATTGCACGGACAGGGCGTAAACAATTAAACATCTCTCTGAAAGCTGTGTACTGGTTACCTCTGCCTTTAATGAAATCCAAGTTTTTGTTGTGAAAAACAGTGTAGAAGAATCTTAGATAACATTTACAACAAGAAGTCGGACTAAAGTCATTACAAAATGATTCCTCTAAGGGTAGATACGTTAACACAAGCTATCCACAAGGTTCCAGCCAGCATTGTACACTAAACTACGAGTATGTATTCTGCCTAGGCTTTTAACAACTAATTTGGGGTCGGCTTCCAGTCTAACCGGATTCAGCTGAGTACTAGTATATTACACCGAACTGCCTATCTGACCTCCACAACCCAGTTCATACTGGGTAATACGATACCACTTGGTAAGACTGGTTGTGAGACTTTTTAGGCCACTGACTTGTAACGACTGTCAAAGATGGACAAATGTCAGCCGGTATCAACAGCTTAACTTGCTTTCCGAGGCACGGAGGAAATACTAAACAAACACACACTAAACTATTAAATATAATAGAAGCGATCATTTTGTAGCAAGACTACCGAACTTCATACTAACGAGCTAGCTATAGTTCTTTTACAGTAATGTAACATCTCACAACTGCTAATATCAACGTTATTGCAACAATTTTAAAGATGATCGTATTTTAGTTAAAGCAATCCGAAAGCAACCTTATTGCAATGAAAGTAAAGTTCTCTTTTTTTTGTGCATGGTGCAGAGTCAGAGGTGAATTATCCTTGAAAGGACTATAAGTGAAGTTTGGCTAAGTTAGGCAAGTACGTGCCAAGCCTCTAAGCTAGTTCACACAATACTTGAATAGTTTATTATAACGCATGACATTCTGGCCCTTTCCGTGAGCAAAAGCCTTTACTTTTAGAAGTTTTTCATTACGACTATGTCCATGTCTGAATGAAAGCGAAAACTGAGTGTTTTAGCTATTTAAGAGAAGCTAGCGAAGCGAAGCTAAATAATCGAATAAAAAAAGGCTAAAAATAGCTTTGAAAAACTATTTCGATTGTAGTAACAATATTCGTTGTTAACATGACTACGGCCAAACTATAAGGAAGGGTTATGAATAAACAGTTTAATAATAATAATAAAATAATAAACCATTTGTTTCAGGTAACAAAGACCCATAGATAAATACCTTAACCTAAAAATACATACTAATAACAATTTTTGTAAGTGTAAGTAACTTAAAACTATGTCAGTAACACTTTCACTTTTTTTTGTTAGGTGTGTATATTTGTATTTACGTATGTTCCACCCTAGCTCCTAAAACATTCATCCGATTTTGATGAGTAAAGTGCCAATCGGTTTGTTATTATTTTGATGAGTAAAGTGCCAATCGGTTCGTTATTATTTTGATGAGTAAAATGCCAATCGGTTCGTTATTATTTTGATGAGTAAAGTGCCAATCGGTTTGTTATTATTTTGATGAGTAAAGTGCCAATCGGTTCGTTATTATTTTGATGAGTAAAGTGCCAATCGGTTCGTTATTATTTTGATGAGTAAAGTGCCAATCGGTTCGTTATTATTTTGATGAGTAAAGTGCCAATCGGTCCGTTATTATGGCCCGGGTAACATCGACTACATCTTATTCAGTAGCCGGGTTTTTAGTGGTAGTATAACTCACAAATTCTTGTTGTGTCGTAATTCATTGCTCTAGTGGTTGCAAGCGCGACGGCTGAGCATGGAGTCCTGGGTTGATTCCCAGGTCGGGCAAAATGGTTATTCCATTAGGAATTTCTCTACAGCGCCACGAAGTCTGTAGCTGTGCCCCGTTGATGGCAATAGTTTCTCCCCTGTTTCATGGGACTTAAAACATACCTGGCGAAATGTGGGTGCACAATTAGGTACACCTGTCTAACCCATAGATATAATAAAGAAGGAGATATGCCCGTTTGACGAAAATGTATCGGAAATTCGGAACCCTGTGTCTCCACTTTATCCCTACCACACGGCAACTACTACACATGCAGTTCAGTAAAAGCAATAGATACGCAGTCGCGCACACACCAGTATTTCTTAAATCAGAACGTACTACACAATCAATTATAAACCTTATGCCATCAAACACATCGTGTATTTACCATGCACCGTACAACTTACCCACACAAAAACATCGGTACACAGCACATCACTAACTCGTCCGTAAGAAACAGCGGCGGCACTACGCGACGCGTCCGCTTATTGAACTATAGTTTGGTGATTTTTACATTGCTTGTCCAGTCACTTAGCGACAAACTTAGGTAGTGGTTGAGGAGCAATGTATTTATATTTCTATGGCTTAACCTTTCGGGGCGTAGGCGGTAGGCGTGATGTTATGTGTTGCATATAACTACTATTAATTTGATACATTTAATTTACTGTTCCAGCAGCAGCTAGCAAAACCAGACAGTACAACTGACATCAAAGAAACTCAGTTTAAAAAAAAAGTTTATTTCAACTTTTTCCTTAATAATCAACACAGAATACACATCAACAGTACAGGATTTTAAAAGGTAATCATTACAAAAATCTGCTCTTATAATTTACGAAAAAAATGTGGTCCACTAAACTGCCTGAAAACGTCATTCTAATTATGATGTACGTGAAAATGTTTAGGTTCGAAAACGCCCTCGGCGGGAGCGCTGCTAGTGGGGTTAAAGTAATTCACGACAACTTGGAACCAATTTTGTAGGGTGGACAACATGCCAGGGTCCTCTGGCCCATTGTACTGTACCTGAACGTGTCCATCATTGTACACGTCATTGTTAAACTGAGGAGCGGCAACTGGCAGCTGTTCCGGCTTGTCTTCAACCACGGGGACAGCGGGAGGCGGCATCACAATAGGTTCAGGGATCACTGGCTTGGAAATCTCAATAGGCTCAAATCCCGGGGAAGGTATCACGTTTGGCATAGGGTGGAGATTACGTGCAAACTCCGCCATATCCCTGTCAACGACTGAGACATCATTTGAAGTAGCTGCGGCGGCAGCTTCAGCGATGCCAACAGCAGAATACGGATGCAGGAGGTCGGTAGTCACGACTTCACCATCGACGTGCTCCTTCAACTTGAGTTCCAGAATGTTACTGGCTTCGAAGGCTGCCCCATCAGGCAGTCCGTTCACGATCATATCAACGGCATCACTTCCTGATTCATCCACGGGCACCGGGGCGGTAGTCACCGCCACGACGAACAAAGCCAAAAATATCGCTTTCATTTTGAACGACCTTAAACAAAAATAGACTTTAGCATTAGTTTTTTAAACCAAAAGTTTGAACAGCAATGTAATTGTGCGAAATGTTCTGTCATGGTGCTACACTTGTCAAAAGATTTATAGACAAACTTACTGCACGTGATCACGACAAAGGTTCGTTGACGAATGCCCCAGCAGCTTAGTAAAAAGACTATTATGGACGAACGATAACAATATTATTATGCATTGTAAACATTATTAATACTATTTAGAGGTGGTAAAAGATTAGGCTACTTTTGGATACTAGTTTTCATTTTATTGAACTATGTGTTGATAAGATATTGTTAAGATATTAAACAATAACTGAATTGTGTTTTACTTTTCCGTTGTCTACGTTAAGCCTGTCTAGGGCACGCCACGATAGTGGCGGTAAGTCCCCTCTTTGAGGAGTGGCTAGAGAGGCGCCACGGCGTCCTCACCTTCCGCCTGACGCAGGTCCTCACCGGACACGGATGTTTCGGGAGGTACCTGCACCGAATCGGGCGGGAGGAAACGCCCGGGTGTCTCCACTGCGAGGATCGACCGGAGGACACGGTGGAGCACACGGTGGAGGTCTGCCCTGCGTGGGCGGAGCACCGCCGTGTCCTCGAAGCGGCGATCGGCGGCGGCGACCTCTCGCGTCCGGCCCTGGTTCAATCCATGGTCCGGAGCGAGATGGAATGGGAAGCCGTCACTTCCTTCTGCGAAGCAGTCATGCTAGCGAAGGAGGTGGCGGAACGAGAGAGGGAGAGATCCTCACTTCCCGGCCGCCGCGGGAGACGCACCGGGCGTCGAGGGCCACGTGGTGGCTACCGGCCACCGTAGATGCGGGCCTGTGGACGGTTGGCTATGGGCTAGCTAGCTGTCCGTCCGTCTAACGACGACAGGCCGTGTCGACGGCGCGTTCGTGTTCCACGCGCGCCTCAAAGAGATGTCAGCATAAGAGAGGGGCCCGCAAGGGCCGAAGCCTGCCGGGGTTGCGGGACTGTTCGAAAGAGATACCGCGGCCCCGGAACGTAAAGGGCGAGGAAGGAACATGGATGGGTTTTAGTCAGTAAGAGTCTGACACTCCCTCCCGCTCCGCCCAGAGTGGGAGAAGTCATTTGATGATTTCCCATCCTAAAAAAAAAAAAAAAAAAAAAAAAAAAAAAAAAAAAAAAAGCCTGTCTGTCTGAGCGCTGTCCTGTTTGCTACTTTAGGGCTAAAAGCTAAAATATTAGACTACTAACGCCATCTATGTCTTGCTTCTTGTACTACCAATGTATCAAAAAATTGTCGTAGCCCAAGCACTACCTAGATATTTTTAGAGACCCTAAATACTACGATATAATTGTTACGAACCGAACTTATTAGCATCACCTTGTCGAAACTTTTAATTGTTTTTTAATTTAATTCTAAAATGACTGACAGGAAGCTAGACTTGTGACTTTTGGATTGCTCGTTTTTATGTATGTTTGTAAAATAAACTGTGGTTACCTACCTATACCAGCGCGTTTTAGTCGTAGTAGCTACGATCAGTAACAATAATGAATGTGTAATTTTTCATTGTGCCAACCATTTATGTTGAAAATACTAAATTATATTACGTTTCGTCGTCAATACGTTTGTAGTATTTATGTTTTGTATTGAGTTAATGAAACTTAGAAATATCCTTCTATAATTAGAAATCTACCCATTTTAATGTTCAAGGGGCCAGCGGAGTGTGCGTCGTTCATACAAACGTAATACCAAAATAATTCGTAAACTAAACCATATTCTTAAGAAAGTGTGTATTTATTTCGATTGGATTACATAATATCTAGGTTCCCAAATATATGTTTTGAAAGGAAAATGATATTTAGACGAGATATGAGGAATTTAAAATTTCTATAGAAAACTTATTTTTCTTATAACTCTAGTTTAAATCAATGTCCATTCATAATATATATTTGGGAACCTAGATATTAGGTATGTAATCCAATCGAAATAAAAATATACATTTTCTTAAGAATATCTTTGGTTTACGAATTATTTTGGTATTACGTTTGTATGAACGACGCACGCTCCGCCGGCCCCTTAATATTTGCATTCTATTTTTATGACAAATTTAAAAGTGTCATTGTACTCATTACATATAATTTTTACCACCTTTTGTTATACTACAAATAAATAATTTTGACTTTGACTTTGTGTTTAACGCCATCTGTGTTTAGACTACATTATCGAGTTACTAGAATTGCCTTTTTTTTCGTATGGGAAATCATCAATTCTCCGGCTCTGGGCGAAGCGGGACGGAGTCTCAGACTCTTACTGACTAAAACCCATCCATGTTCCTTCCTCGCCCTTTATGTTCCGGGGCCGCGGTATTTTTTTCGAACAGTCCCGCAGCCCCGGTACTAGAATTGCCTAAACTGTTGCTAATCAAGCAGCACTTTTACTGAAGTAATTATAATTATCTCTTTTATTTCGTGTGACATAACCTGAACGAATGTCTGGGGTCTGACAGACTCCTAACGGTGGTTCTCGCCATTTCTTACACATCTCCTGTGGACACAGAGGAACGAAACAGTTGTCGAGAAGAGGTTTGGGTTGTTGTAGGTTGCATTGTATAGCCGCTTCTGTATGTCCCTGTTTTTACAGACGGGAGGGTAGTGCTGCAATTGGCATTCAAACCTTTGTAAACTTATGACTGGTTTAAAATAGATGAACTGGTTCTAGGGTTCCGGGAGAAGTTAACAGGAACCATTTTCATTTATGCATTTAGCGCGCGGATATAGTTTTTGATGGAATCAAAAGAGAACTGTTTACTGACATAAATATACCATTAAATTATAAATACAGGGTGTAAACAACCTCATCACGAAGCCGTCAACCAAGCATTCTGTACATCTAACTAATTAAGTAACTTTACGCAAAAACTATTGCTGGGAAACAACTTGTTTTTTAAGGGTAAAAGTCATAGTTTTACGTTAAAACTCAATGTAACACACTCAAAACATTATACTAACATATGGATTGAATATTACGGGGGTTTTGGAGGTGTTTAACGTAAAAATCTCATATTTAAAACAAGTCTTTTAAAAAAAAACTTGTGAAAAAGTTGGAACTTTGACCCCCAATATAGTAAGTATGGCCTAGAACAAAAAAAAATGATGGCATGACAATGAGAACTAGTGCCTTTCGGCTTCGTTAGGCGATTCTAAAACCTAGCAATGTGACAGTAGCATTGAGGTAGTAGGGAAATTATAAAATAAATTTCTTATTTGCCCCTTAGATAACTCTCTAAGCATTATGGACTAACTTAGTGAACATCATAAAGTATTGAATGACACAATATTTTTTGTTTCCTACTGAAAATACGAAAATCGGATCACCATCTCAATATCTGTCTGTTATGGGACCTTTGTCCATCTTTGTCACTATTAGTTGACATTGAGCGATATAGCTTGATCACGCCACGGGAAAAACACCCAAAAAATAACTTGCCTACGTATGAAATTGTGTTTGTTACCTCAGAACTTTCGACTGGGTGAACCGATTTTGATGGTTCTTTTTTTATTTGAAAGCTGGTGCTTCCCGTGTGGTCCCATTTTTTTTTGTTGAGGTCTGACGCTGATCTTCGGAGATATAAATGGAACTCTTCAAAAATAGACGGCAAATCTACAGTGATTGCTTCAATAGATTGGTTGTTTATTGTTTATACAACATCATGACTCTGAGGGGGTCCTCAGAAGTGTACAATACACCCAGATTTCGACAGTTAGGTGTGTTAAGTCCCATTTATTGGGGATAAGCCTATTACCGTGACATGTATTGTTTTTTTTTTTTTTTATTGGAAAGGATGTATTTCGACGGTAGTTTGATGAGAATTTGGTTAGGTTCTGATTACTTCTGATAATGAGATCCATGATAAAGGAACGGAACTCTTAAATTCTTAAGAGCAAATTAACGATACTCGGACGAATCTTATATTATTATAGGCTATAAGGGTATTTGATGACTCATATATCCTAGTCGGTTAATAACGACGTTATGGGAGGTGACCCTCCCATAACGTCGTTATTAACCGACTTCAAAAAGGGGGAGGTTCTCAATTCAATGTTCCCCGATTACGCGATGATGGTTGGACCAATTTTGTTTTTTTTAGTGTTGAAAGGGTATAACTTCCCAGGTTGTACCATAATCATCAAGTCAGGATCTGATGATGGGATCCTGGAGAAATAGAGAGAACTCATCAAATTTTATAGGCGCACCATAAGGGATTTGGGTGGTTTTAGGAAGGGTACTTTCTGGAAGTGATCCCATTTCAATTTGGTGAAGATGTGTTGAAGAACTTTGGAGATAGGCAACGGAACTCCTCAATAAATGATAGCAAATGTACTGGGATTGCGTTTTTTGAAGTCGGTTTTATTTTTTGTAAAAAAAGTTTTTACTAACCGAGTTTTCAAAAAAGAGGAGGTTCTATGTTTGACTGTATTTATATTTTTTTTATGTTTGTTCACCCATTTTTCCCCCCTTTGTGGACCGATTCTCAGAATTATTTTTTCATTTGATACTAAGTACTCAAATTCAATACCCATTTGAGGTACTCCTGAGGTGATCTGTCCCATTTAAATTTGGTGAAGATCTGATTCTGACCATCGGAGATATACAACTCTTTAAATTTAGACGGAATATCCGCCGTGATTGCTGCAATCGCTTGGATGTTTATTGTTTACACAGCATCATAACGTAACATCACGCCTGTATGCTCTGAGAGGTTACGCAGAACAAAAGATTATAAAACAAATATATATACAAGTATATATAAACAAGTATCGTTCTTATTAATTTCGGATCAGTGTAGCATGCCTTCTTCTTCCATAGTTCTACCTACAACGCGTAACGTTAAATGCGCAAAACCTGAAAATAGTTTGATCAGAAACACCTGGATAAGGGACCCTGGGAAGCAGAAGAAATGGTTAATTATATCTTGTTAATTTTAATCTAACTTATCCCAATGAAAAAACTTATATCAAATCAAAGCCAAAGGATTTTTTATTCTTTCTCGCTCATTATTTTGTGAAATTTTTTCATCACCTCTGCGCTCAAAATGGTTAAGAAAAACATAGTAAAGAAACCGACATGTTCTAAAACCAAACATTCTAAGACTTATGACATACTAGCTTCTGCCAGCGGCTTCGCCCGCGTGAAGTTTGATTATTGTCCCATGGGTTCTTACTACCGGGATAAAAAGTATCCTATGTTTTAATCCAGGTTATAAACTATCTGTGTGCAAAATTTCATCCAAATCCGTTCCGTAGTTTTCGCGTGAAAGCGTAACAAACAAACTTACATTCACATTTATAATATTAGTAGGGATTCCACCAACCCGCACTGGGCCCGCGTGCTGTAGCCCATTCTCTCCTATACAACGCGTAACGTTAAATGCGCAAAACCTGAAAATAGTTTGATCTGAATCACGGACAGAATCAATTGAACCACTTTTTAATAAAGGTCACATTTTTTTCAAAAAAATCTTCATCCAAAATGTTGCCCTGTCTATACAACGTGTAACAAAAAGGATATAGTCATATGAAAGGGTGTGCTACAGACCATCAAAATGAACAACTTTCTCTATGGGACTACCATCATATTCACGAAAAAATTATCAACAGAATTAATTATACAGAATTCCAATACCTACTCGACCAAATTTATGAGACAGCTGAACAAACACAAAATGGTTGTCATCCAGTTTAAATTTTCTCATACGCGGGATAATAATAGTTCTTGCCAATAAATGTAATTGCCAGTAAAACTAAAATAGCATCTAAAACCTATAATTCTTTTTAATGTTTTTTTTTTTCTCTCAGAATTAGATCAATTGAATTGAAAATCATTTGGGGTGTCTGAGGTTTTGCACATATTGTAACGTTACACGTAGTATATGTCACCATAAAATTGTCAAACACGTTAGATTGTTATCTCTCTAGCGAGGTTGTAAACTCTCAAAATATTGTCAACTGAACATACGGAAGTATCTCAGCCCCCACTCGAAAATAGGGGCCCCGAGTAGCGGGGCTCTATTGACTACGCTTTTTAGGGGAATATAAAGTGTTTTAAAGTTACGTTATATTAATCGGTATTTCTCAGGAATGGTATATTTTTTTCTTGAGAGTGGTACCATTGGGCAAGGGGGACCCCTCCTTCCCCCCCACCGCGTGAGTTGACTACCATCGCATGGATTTCACGAAAAATTATGCGTTTTATTGTATATTCGTTTGACAATATTTCCAGAGTTTACAATCTCTCTAGTTATTTTACAATCTAACGTGTTTGAAAATTTTACGGTGACATAATATATGTATAAGTCGTCATCTCATCAACCCCTTTCTAGACATATCATCTTTCACACTGTCCATCCATCATTTCTTTATTCTTCCCCATGTCTTATTGCCGTACTCTTATACCCCTACGTCACACTGTCCATCCATCATTTCTTTATTCTTCCCCTTGTCTTATTGCCGTACTCTTATACCCCTACGTCACACTGTCCATCCATCATTTCTTTATTCTTCCCCTTGTCTTATTGCCGTACTCTTATGCCCCTACGTCACACTGTCCATCCATCATTTCTTTATTCTTCCCCTTGTCTTATTGCCGTACTCTTATACCCCTACGTCACACTGTCCATCCATCATTTCTTTATTCTTCCCCTTGTCTTATTGCCGTACTCTTATACCCCTACGTCACACTGTCCATCCATCATTTCTTTATTCTTCCCCTTGTCTTATTGCCGTACTCTTATACCCCTACGTCACACTGTCCATCCATCATTTCTTTATTCTTCCCCTTGTCTTATTGCCGTACTCTTATACCCCTACGTCATCAGTCACCGGGATCATCATCATCATCTGCCTAGCCTTTTCCCAACTATAATGCAGTAGAATACCAGTAGATATTTAACATTTTACATACCTACTTTTCTATTCTACTCCTTTATTATGAACTAGCGGACGTCCCGCGGTTTCACCCGCATAGTTCCCGTTCCCGTGGGAGTACGGGGATAAAATATATCCTATGTTACTCGTGGATAATGTAGCTTTCGAATGGTGAAAGAATTTTTAAAAACGGTCCAGTAGTTTTTAAGCCTATTCATTACAACCAAACAAACAAACAAACAAAGTTTTCCTCTTTATAATATTAGTGTAGATTAATATTAAAGTTATTTTATTTTGGATAATATAGACCAAAAAATTCTTTGTGGATTGTGGTGGGAATGGATTAACTTGAAATAATAATCAGAGTGTAAAACTAAAAGACTTTATTTCTCAAAGTAAATCTGAATACATTGAGTCTAATCTTTGCGTTTAATCACCTATGAGAGTTTTACTTAATTAAACCTGACTTAGGTACAGGCAAACACCTAAGATTGGTTCTCATATCGAGAGCTTCGAAGCAGTAATTGTCAGACACATTACACAGGATTGAATATACTCGATGTGAAAATCATCTAGATTCTAGATCATCCGGATAAATATTTTTTGCTGTACTACCTACATGTGCAAATCAACTCGACCTATTTTAGTTTTATCTGACGTCAGAAGAACAAAAATATTATCTTTTGAATCAATGTCGCGTCGCAGCGACTGCTAAACGGACAGAGTTGCAAATTTTTTTGCAGCTAGAAATAAAACTAGACAATTCTTGTTTTTGTTTTATACAAAGTCGTGGAGACACCAGAAATCTAATTTTACGATTCATTGAAATATTAAGAAACAAACTTAAAGTATCAACAACACACAAAATGTAATAGACTGTTATTAAATTGCCCTTAGTATGTTACTAGGTAAATATATTATCAGGAAATTAAATATTATCCTCTTAAGGGGCGTCAAACATTTTGCAGCACTTCGCTCTAATGAGCTTTGCGCGTACTGTTGTAAAAGTCCACAATCCACAGTTTTATGCAAAGTAATGGTGTTTCTAAAAGTTTTGATAAGGGAACAATTCATGTACGGCGTCACTTGTATAGAAGGGCCCTTCACATTCAGAGCGTCCTCCACTGTGTTATTTGTCGTCGTCACCGTCGATACCGAATAATTTCCAGTTGCGTTCACAAACTGCGTCACTGTCACCTGCGTTGCGTTCATCACAACTGGTTGCTGGATCTGTGTTGTGTTCTGCGCGGCTTCCCAAATAAAACTCGACATCAGGTTGCAGTCGATGCGCGTCTCCTCGAAATCGACGGGTCCTTTGCTTATGCGCAGCTTGCATTCTTCACCCGGGACGCTACTGTACCGTCTATCGGGGTCGTAATTATGAGAGTTACTGTTGCGGCCCAAGTTGTACAGCGCTAGTCCAGTCAGCAAGTTGTCGAATCTGCTGCCAGAGTTTCGGTACTCGTACACGTAGATAGGCGGGTCTCCTCGATAAACAGGGTGGTAGTAGGACCCATACCTTATTTGCTGAGGCGGATTGTAGTGGTAGTGGTGATAGACTCTTCTCGGGGTGTAGTGTGTGGTAGTAGTATGATGTACTACATGATGCACACTGCCGCCGTATGAGTTACCAGACTTTCCAGACGAGGAAGGGTAAGTATGGATCTGCGGTTTACTTATGTGCACTGTCGTATGCGGGTGGTGAATCGTATGTGAGGTATGGTGGATACGAGACCTATGATATGAAGGTGAACGTGCGACTCGAATGCCCGGATATGCGATGGCGACGGTCAACGATAAGAGAAAAAGTGATAACAAACTTAACCTCATATTGCCAGCTCGACGGAATTTCTCTAGACAACGACCACTATCCGTCACGACATAACCGCAACTAACACTACTAGTCTAGATGCGAAAAATAAAAAGTTCTATTTATCTGTTATTTCGGGCAGCAAATCCATGTGCCAAGGAATGCGACTATACGTAAAGATAGATCATAATGAAAATAGAATTATCAATATTAGCAAACGAGTAGGAAACGCTGCTTTTTCCAGCAAGACATAAAAGAAAGAAAATTCGTTTATGTGGTCATAGAAAACCTAAAATCCACACTAAGTACTCTTGGATTCATCTTGAATGCAAAGCGTACCCTGACGATCACCCACAACAACTCAACAGCAATTCAGGTTACATAGCAGACAGGAAAATAAATGGGAACCAGATGAGCCTATATGGAACAAACAATAGTCAAAAGTTATTTTACGCACGATTGAATAAGTGGATGGTGAGTCGGATGCGCCTTCGGATGGTACGATCGTATGTTCCGGTCTCTGCAGCCCTAACCATCGGTAGCTTGGACCATGGATCCCGGCGTATCACTATTTTTTATATTATTAAATGCTTTTATTTTAATAAGTTTTTTAAAAGTAATATTGTAAACTAGCTTCTGCCCGCGACTTCGTACGCGGATCCTGTTGCTTATGCCAGCGACAACGGGGTCGTCAAAATCGAAGATCTGAATCTGATGTCGAATTCTAAGAGCCCGGGGACGGGAAAATAACGGATCTATCCCACCTGAGCACCATCTTTTTGCCAGCTTCACAAAAAGTAAGTACAATTTTGAACCATACCTCCGATGGCGGAATATGTGGCGTATTCAATCATAAGAGTATACATAAATGCACTCCGTTCCTTATCAACCCAAAGAAGGTCACCATGCTCTGCGGTTATAATATCTTCAGACACATCCGATTCTTCAGATGATATCGACATTCTGTTCTGAGAATGTTGAAGTATTCGCGCTCTTCTATCTCTTCATGCCGTATCCTTTCTCTCTCACTTTCTAACTGATTATGAATATTTTGTTGTGTGCGTGTTAAGGGCAATGTTTGATAATCTCGAGCAGCAGTTAGTCGCGCATCAAGTTCATCACTCGTTTCAAAAGATTTGTTAGTAGATGTGCGAATACGCTGAGAAATCAAGTGTGATTCTGTATCGGTAAACGTTTCTGATTCGCGAGACAATGCATGTCGCTTACAGTCGGCGCATCACGTTCCGCACTTGTCTAGCTCTATAGACCTAGAAGCAGAGGCGCTGAGGCTTCGCGATCCGAAGAGGTTTCCATGGAGCAAGTTGCAGCCTGATGTTTTCGAACAGCATTAAATTTCTCCTGACGCTCTTTGGTAGATTCTTGGAATCTTATGATCCTCATTAGTTTAGCTCCTTTCCTTTGGAACATTGGGGGAAAGATTTGACCTCTTTCTAAACATGGTTATAGTTTTGTTGTGGAGATACCTGATCAATTAAAATCTAAGTGACTGCTACCCTGCGTTACCGGGTAGGCTCCCGAGTCACGAAGATAAATGGAAAAGAAAATTAAACACTCAAAAAACATAAGCCCGAAGACATATTTATTCGATAAAATAAAATAATAAATGGGAGTTTTGGCCAGTAGAGTCAAATTATTAATGATTTACGATCGTCATTGGAAATCATTCCTAAACTGTAACATAAGCTGGGAAGCTTATGTTGTTTTATAATTATATAGTGAAATTAGTGATAGCTTTGCAATAATTTTCACATCAGATGTTTCTGATCTTCGATTTTTTAAAAGTCAACAGGAAGTGCTCATCAGACCGAACAACTTTTGCTAAGACGACATTCCTATGTATGTGTTATGGTGTAGCTGGGCTATTGGAGTTCCACAACAGGTGCCCCAGATCTTTGTTTTTTATAAGTCAACAGAGAGTGCTCATCAGATTGAACAACTTTTGCTAAGACGTCATTTATATATGTGTTATGGTGTAGCTGGGCTCTTGGAGTTCCACATCAGGTGTCCCAGATTTTCGATTTTTATAAGTCAACAGAGATTGCTCATCAGATTGAACAATTTTTGCTGAGACGTTATTCCTATATGTGTTATGGTGTAGCTGGTCTATTGGAGTTCCACAACAGATGTTCCAAATATTCGATTTTTATAAGTCAGCAGAGAGTTCTCATCAAATTGAACAACTTTTGCGAAGACGTCATTCCTATATGTGTTATAGTGTAGCTGGGCTCTTGGAGTTCCACATCAGGTGTTCCAGATCTTCAAATTTATTCTCTCAGCAGAAAATGCTCATCATGTGGTACAATTTTTGCTATGGTGTCATTTTTGTATCTCTTATAGTTTAGAGGGTCTGTTGCGGTTCTGCATCAGGTGTTCAAGTTTCCAAGATAAATTATAGCCTATATAATAATAATAATATATTTTATTGAATTTTACAACATTAGTCCTCTGGTTAGAATACAAACAACTTATCAACTAGTGTTAGTATTTATTAACTAAGTACACATACATAATTACTATTTTCACCCCTGCCACACGAGCAACCGTACAAAGTGCCTCACTATCGGTGCATCGTGCTGTTCAGCTAGGGTTTTCAAAATGCTGTTGCGGCTAGCCCTCATTCTGCTTATTAAGGATGCGGTCTTTTTCCTCATAATGGCATAAAACTCATCAGTTCGTGCTGCAGCGCTCTGAAGCCATTATTATATTGCACACGCAGAGCATCTAGAGCCCTCCGCGTATAGCTGACCCACAAACTGCTCGTGTAGAACCCTTGACAATAAGCTTTAAACAGAGTTATTTTGACTTCGTTGCTACAACGAGCGAATCTATGGGCCAGTATGTTGCATGTGGCTGCTAGTGCCCTGCGCTCGCGATCCATATCTACCTGATCTTTGAGGTCCTCGGTGACATAATGTCCTAAGTATTTAAATTGGGCTACCCTTTTAGGGGTTCCTCCATTGAGGGATATAAAGGGCTCATAGTTTAAACGGCTCCCGGCAGCAAAGATCAGGTACTCACTTTTATTTACATTGTATACCAGGCCGTGGGCTGCTGCGAAGATTAGCGTGTACAAACAAACAGACAAACAGACAGACTTTTTTTAGATTCGGGCTCTATTACTGTTTCTTAACCCCCCTCAATTATATATTTTTTAATATATTCAATGTACAGACACAGTTTTTTTACTCTTTTATTATAATTATGTATAGATATAGAATATAGATCATCATCATCCGCCTCCCAGCTACGTTGGGGTCGGCTTCCAGTCTAACCGGATGCAGCTGAATACCAGTATTTTACATGGAGCGACTGCCTATCTGACCTCCACAACCCAGTTAATACTGGGTAATACGATACCCCTTGGTAAGACTGGTTGTCAGACCTAAATAGTATCAAATAGGTAGTAAACAGTGCACATGGTCTCATGTACACATCTCGTTTGGTCCAGTCAACCTGACGGTCACGTTTGTCAACTCTTATATAAAACAAAAAAACTTCAAAAACTTTTTTATTAATTTTTCAAACAATGGTCTGCGTTTACTGGGTATGTTATGACTTAGTTGTTTTCAATTGCTTACAGAAGCCATTCAAAGTATTCAAAAGGTCGCCTGAAAATTTTGTGAAATACGGGTGGTCGCACTGTTGTTTTTTGGAGGAAAAAGCATACTTTCCTTATGCAACATTATTTATGTTTACGCAACAATAAAGGGTGTACACAGACTCATCACGAAACCGTCAACTAAGCATTTTGTACATCAGACAGCAGACTAAGTAACTCTATGTATCTGATGAAAACTCATATTTTGTGATAGAACTGGGTGAATATCAGCTAAGTGCATTTTTTGACAACTTTGGGGGCGAAATTTAATCTTCAGTTTTAAATATGGATCTGGTATAACAATAGAATATAGATATAGATTAAAATGTAAATAAATAAGATGTTAATTAAACGTGGTGTATTCCCTTAATTCTATCACTTTATATTTGCTACCACAGTTTCGTAGGGGAACTCCAAGTCCTAACACACAATGTTACCATCTGCACCCGGTCAGGCCCGCCGCTAGCTGTTTAGTAGCCCGCGTGCAATACCGATTATGCCGCCCTACGACTACTTACGCTGAGTTTTGTCAAAAAATAGTACATTGTTATCCTAGGGGTGAAAGTAACTTATTTAGTCCCGAGACGGGACTTGGCGCCCAAGCGTAGCGCGGGCGCTAATAGCTCGAGGGACTTAATAAGTCTTTAACCCGAGGTAAACACTGTGCTTTTCATCACGAATACAAGGAAAATAAAAACAAAAACACGAAACAACTCAAAAAAAAATGAAGATCGGATTGCCGCTTTACCGCCTATTTTGATTTTTTTTTCTGTGGCCGGCTATTCAGCCTTTATTTTCACTATCGTCACTGAAAAAATTGTAAATATTTTGCCCAAATCTTTGTTATTTTAAAGAAATATTTGTAACTAAATTATAACTAAGTTATTTAAAAAATATATATTCTTTAATTAATACTGAATTTTATGTTATTTCAATTTCACATCGCGCTGTAATTTACAGGCTGTATAGAAGTCGGAACATGGTTCAATAGAAATGTGAAAATAGAACTAGATTTTTTTTAAATAATGTGACAGCTGTCAGTTGAATGCGATTCTCCCTACGGCTGAAAAGTATTACTTTCAGCCCGCTCCTCAGGCAACTTCAGACCTACTTTCCGAGTATGAGTGACTTCTATACAGCCTGTAAATTACAGCGCGATGTAAAATTGAAATAACATAAAATTCAGTATTTATTAAAGAATATATTTTTTAAATAACTTAGTTATAATTGAGTCACAAATATTTCTTTAAAATAACAAAGATTTGGGCAAAATATTTACTATTTTTTCAGTGCCGATAGTGAAAATAAAGGCTGAATAGCCGGCCACAGAAAAAAAAAACAAAATAGGCGGGAAAGCGGCAATCCGATCTTCGTTTTTTTTTTCGAGTGATTTCGTGTTTTTTTTTTTATTTTCCTTGTATTCGTAATGAAAAGCACAGTGTTTACCTCGGGTTTAAAGACTTATTTAGTCCCTCGAGCTATTAGCGCCCGCGCTACGCTTAGGCGCCAAACCCCGTCTCGGGACTAGTTACTTTCACCCCTAGGATTACAATGTACTATTAACTCCTCGAATCTATTCTTAAAGATGTTATTGTCTGATCTATATAGAACTTTAAAATAAAACTCTACTCTATATTTGATTTTGGGGTCTACTAAAACTTCATCACTGCGTTCATATTGAAATTGTGTTGGTTTTCTTCTTGGACGAATTGTATTTATTGATGGAAAATCTGCTTCTACATTGAGCTCGTGAGCCACTTTGGAAGCTTCTGCTAACACCATTTCAAAGTGTTCATCCGTGCGATATTCTGTGAATTTACCAATTTAAGTAACTTTATGCAGATTTGATTATTCACTGTGGGGCTCTGCATCATTTTGCTCAGAGCATTTATTTCGTTTAAAATATCGAACCAAATTACTACCGAGCAAATGAATCTATAATTTTGAATGTTCAGAGCAAGTGAATGAGCTTTGTGAGATGTAGTACAATCCCATTCCAACGAATCACCAGATATTTCCAGCAAAGCATCAATTATTTTTTCGAGGTGATACCGTAATGGTTTAACTGCATCAATTCTGCTAAACCATCGCGTGGCGCTTAAAGCTTTTAATTTTAAATTTGGTAAATGTTTGCGATTGTAAAGGGCGATGGAGCGTAGTGTATTGGGTATCAAGCTCAGTGACCGAATTCGCAATACCACAATACGCTCAAAAACGGGAATCGCTGATGTGGGCAGTAGGACTGCTGGGTTGAAGTGGGATTGGGCGGGCCATGTCTGTAGAATGCATCAGGACCGATGGGCCAAAGTCGCCACTCAGTGGGTGCCAGAAGACGGGCAGCGTCGCCGAGGGAGGCCTAGAAAACGCTGGCGTGACGACTTAGAAGCGTTTGCGTTAGATTGGCCTGAGAGAGCCGCACGTAGAGAGGAGTGGAAGACTATGGGGGAGGCCTTTGCCCAGCAGTGGGACAATATAGGCTAATAAAAAAAAAAAAAATGTTTGCAAATTATCGACCATCTCTTTGTAGATATGATGAAAAGAAAACGTAAATATCTTGAATTATATTAAATTAAAGAAATTCACAGTTTCGTGCGTAATATTTGCTACATCATTCACTATGAGCCGAGCATGGGACGTAAAATGCGCGGTTATTGATTCCCAATTTTTTTTTTGTAATCCATTGTGTTTTCCACGCATATTAGAACCATTATCGTAAACTTGACCACGTAAGTTTTCAATGCTGAGATTTAATTGTGAAAATAAATCTGAAACAAAATTTAATAGACTTTCACCTGTGGAGCTGGTGATCGGACAGAAGCCAATAAATTTTTCACAAATCATAACATTTTTGGTGTCATTATTTAAAAGAACATACCTGATTACAACTGTAATTTGGCATTAATTACATCTTAGTTTTAACGGATAATAATAGATGGCGTTGTTAACGCTAAGATTGCGCGCCGCCAGTCGGGTTTTTTTTCCATGCGATGACGATCGGGGTGGGTATAATGACAATGATTTTGAATATTACGTGATCAGTCGCTCGATTTGCCGCCCCCTGGACGTGCCGCCCGCGTGCGGTGCACGCCTTGCACGCCCGCTTGCGGCGGGCCTGCACCCGGTCGAAGAAGACATCTCAATATTATAGCTATTACTCATTTCTACATAGAGAGGAGAGCACGTAGAGAGGAGTGGAAGACTATGGGGGAGGCCTTTGCCCAGCAGTGGGACAATATAGGCTAATAAAAAAAAAAAAATGTTTGCAAATTATCGACCATCTCTTTGTAGATATGATGAAAAGAAAACGTAAATATCTTGAATTATATTAAATTAAAGAAATTCACAGTTTCGTGCGTAATATTTGCTACATCATTCACTATGAGCCGAGCATGGGACGTAAAATGCGCGGTTATTGATTCCCAATTTTTTTTTTGTAATCCATTGTGTTTTCCACGCATATTAGAACCATTATCGTAAACTTGACCACGTAAGTTTTCAATGCTGAGATTTAATTGTGAAAATAAATCTGAAACAAAATTTAATAGACTTTCACCTGTGGAGCTGGTGATCGGACAGAAGCCAATAAATTTTTCACAAATCATAACATTTTTGGTGTCATTATTTAAAAGAACATACCTGATTACAACTGTAATTTGGCATTAATTACATCTTAGTTTTAACGGATAATAATAGATGGCGTTGTTAACGCTAAGATTGCGCGCCGCCAGTCGGGTTTTTTTTCCATGCGATGACGATCGGGGTGGGTATAATGACAATGATTTTGAATATTACGTGATCAGTCGCTCGATTTGCCGCCCCCTGGACGTGCCGCCCGCGTGCGGTGCACGCCTTGCACGCCCGCTTGCGGCGGGCCTGCACCCGGTCGAAGAAGACATCTCAATATTATAGCTATTACTCATTTCTACATAGGGTCACTGGTAATTAGTGTACGAAACTTTAACACGTAATTGTGCTGATGATAACAAACAACTTTTACTATGGGACCAAAGCTGAAATCGCAAAAAAAAACCAGCTGTTTAGTACATTTTTGTTCGCCTAATGTACTGAATAGAAAAAAAAAACTATCATTAAAAAAAAATATCGTCAGATGTAGGCCATGCACAAGAATGGAAGGCCATGTTATTTTTTTTTTGCTTTCGTAATTTATTCTCCTTTCTACCTTATTTCTACATGAGCTAAACGCGAGAGATAGGCACCGGAACTCCTCAATAAATGATAGATAATGGACTGGGATTGCTAACATCTATTGTCTGTTTATTGTTTACACCAGTTCATAACATAACATCACGCCGGTACCCTGTGAAGGGGTAAGCACAAATGAACCACTAAAAAGTGAAAAATTAAAACTTTTTTGCAAAAAATAAAACCGACTTCAAAAAACACAAAACAGTGAAAAATAACTTTAGCTTCAGAAGTCAGTGACAAAAAAACTAAATATATCAATCAAACAAAGGTCACCGACTTCTGAAGCTAAAGTTATTTTTCACGTTTTTGTATTTTTTGAAGACGGTTTATAATGCCCAAAAGTACGGTCGAACAAGCTAATTGGTATACACTTTAACCCACAAATTACATTGTAAAGTGTAAACCAAATAGTTTGTTCGACCGTACATGATTCACTGATATTAACAAAACAAGAAAAATATATTTATGACCTTCTTTAATTTTACTCGAAAAAAAATCACGAACTAATCTCTTAAAATTTCTTTCATCCAAAAAAATACATGCGATTATTCTGATTCTTGGCAAATAATTCTACAAATAACATATTAGCATCAGGAGTGTTTTTTTTAGGCCAGTTAATAGAATAGAATAGATTTTTTTGTGAATCGATCGCAACCACTCATTTTACTATTTGGTCCGCAGTGACTGACGTTACAACCATTTTGTAGTGCAAGCTGATTTGAACTTTCTATTTTAATAGAATTTCAAACGAAATTTGAACCACCACAAATAGAGTTGCTAATTTAACTCATGTAGTTCGCGTTAACAGCAATTATTAATATTGCACTTCCATTCACTTCCATTCACTTCTATTCACACCCATTCACTTTGGCGCTGTCTCCACGAGCGAGAGAATCGCGGCGATTTGACGTATTTCTATACGAAAATATCGCCGCGATTCTCTCGCTCGTGGAGACAGCGCCTTTTGGAAGTCGGTGACTTTTCAACTTTTTTATCCACCTACTATCGAAAGTAAAATCATTTTCGAGATCTTAGTGTTTTTTAGGGTTCCGTACCTCAAAAGGTAAAAACGGAACCCTTATAGGATCACTTTGTTGTCCGTCTGTCTGTCTGTCTGTCTGTCTGTCAAGACCTTTTTTCTCAGGAACGCGTGGAGGTATCAAGCTGAAATTCATATCAAATACTCAAGTCTATGGTCTCTTGGAGCTGTGAAAAAATCAAACTTCTAAGTCAACGCGATCAAAAGATACTCCCGTTTATGCCGCAAATTTTCGACACTCGCAAGGGAATCAAAACCTACAGGGTACTTCCCGTGAACTCAGAATCTTGAAATTTGGTACGAAGCAACGTCTTATAACACAGATAAAGGAAAAATTGCGAAAAGCATAAATTTTTAGTTACATCATATAATAAAAATATTTTTAATAATTTTAAACTTATTACCCCTTTACTCATGAACGCGTAGTGGTATTATATTGAAATTCTTAACAAATACTCAAGTCTATAATATCTTTAAGCTGTAACAAAATCAAACTTCTACGTCAACGCAATCAAAAGATACAGCAATTAAAGCCGCATATTTTGAAACTCGCAACTACTCGCAAGGGAATCAAAACCTAAAGGATACTTCCAGACGACCTGGAATCTTGAAATTTGGCATGAAGCAACGTTATAAAGTACACATATAGGAAAAATTCCGAAAATCTTAAATTACCATAACTTTTACTTATATACCTACAGGTTTGTACGGAACCCTCGGTGCGCGAGTCTGACTCGCACTTGGCCGGTTTTTTTTTGGAAGTCGGTTAGTTCTTTTTTATTGTTCTTTAATTTAGTACAATACTGGGTAGTAATTATTCCTAGCATTGGTTCGAATTCGTCGGAATCGATACATAATTCCGTTGAATCGATCGGTTCGTGAATCACTAATCCGTAGTCTCTATAGATGTAGATCACTGGCCATCAGACGGGGTGAAACGAGCCGTCTGTTTGTTTTCCATAATTAAATACAAATGTCATACAAGTGTGATCTGTGAAACAAGCCTTCATTCAATACAGAGAGGGGTCAGATAACAATGGAGAATAGACTTCACAGAGCATCTATATATACGGGATAGACTTGTTGATCCCTGTCTGTCATTTCTACAAAAAAGTTTTTCCGACGCGGGTTTAGATAAATATTCCGTGCACCGATTTGTTTAGACTTTTTCCAATAGATTTCGTGTTTTGACTTCAAGCTGAACGGCTGCATTTGGTTTTCAAGCCGCCTAAAAATACAAAATCGTTTGTGTTGGAAACGCTTGCACTAACAAAAGTGTGTTCAGTTACATTTTTCCGTTCTTTCATTCAGATGTGCGTATAAAGGAACCTTAACGAAGCCAAAAGGCACTGGTTCTCCCTGTCATTTCGGTCTTTTTTCTGGACCAGCCCTAATAGTTACGAAAATATTGGAAGTGAAAGTTCTAACTCCTTCATAAGTTTATTTTCAAATCCTAGTTAACTGGTACCCGTTGTAAACGAGTACGGTACGTTCTTGTATAGTACTAGTATAGTACGTTCATAAGTTATGGTATGGTTCGGTGTGGTGAACAGTTAACAGACATGGTGGGAGCGGTGCGGCGGTATGCGCCAGCGGGTGTCTCTTCTGCGTGTGAACATAGTTACAGGGGCGCGCATTGCAGATCGCCGCAAGCGCCGCTCCCACTGTGTTTCTACACTGTTTTTGTTCAGTAGTTTTCTAAATAAGACCAAACAGTTCATTTCAAAACTTTAATCATTAATCAAAATACAATAAAAATAACGTAAGATAAAAATAAATAGTAAAACAGATTCTAGGCTTAATCTAAGGGTTAGGGGTGATCAGGACTAAGACAGGGGTGTATTTGGGGTCCCATGTGCCGTCATTCTTGGAAAGAGGAGTGAGATCCCCGCTCTTAGCCGTTTTCTCGATCACGGCAAAAACATCGTGGAAGTTCTTGGGAGCGCTTTCGTCAGCTGCCGCTTTTTCGACGTCTGAAAGTTCAGCTCCTGATGGCACGACCTGTTTTCCAGTTGTGTACGGTGTCTCCTTCCCGTATTGCAAGTCCATGTAGTCGTTGAGCAAGCCTTCGACCACCTTCTTGGTGCTCGGACACAGTGTGTTGTCCTGAGTCGCGTCGGACAGCTCGCGAATTGTGACGGTTGGAAGAGCCATTTTGTTTTGTTTGATGTCTGTTGGGAGAAGAGTTGTGTGATTAGTGATTTAATTGGAGCTTATATTCGGTACTTGGAGAGGGAGAGGAAGGCAAAAGAAAAGATATATGGATTGTGTGAGGAATGATATATGAAAGAAAAAACCGGCCAAGAGCGTGTCGGGCCACGCTCACTGTAGGGTTCCGTAGCTTCCCAGACCATTAACATTTTTTGTCAGCAAAAATAACTTTGTTTTTCATAGTATTTGTATGAAAAACAAAGTTATCATTTGCGTTTTTTTGAAAAAGTGCTATATAACTCAAAAACTATTCAACTCATCAAGTTGAAAATAATTTTCCTAGAAAGTTCATATAAAGGTCTACTTCTGTGATTTTTTTCATATTTTTTAAACTTATGGTTCAAAAGTTAGAGGGGGGGGGACACATTGTTTTTGACTTTCGGAGCGATTATTTCCTAAAATATTAATATTATCAAAAAATGATTTTAGAAAACCCCTATTCATTTTTAAATACCTATCCAACAATATATCACACGTCAGGGTCAAAATTAAAAAAAAAATCGCTCCCCACTTTACGTCTGGGGGAGGTACCCTAATAAAAATGTTTTTTTAAATTTTTATTTTTGCACTTTGTCGGCATGATTGATATACATATTGGTACTAAATTTCAGCTTTCTGGTGCTAACGGTCACTGAGATTATCCGCGGACAGACAGACAGACAGACAGACATGGCGAAACTATAAGGGTTCCGTTTTTTGCCATTTGGCTACGGAACCCTAAAAAGAGGTTAATTATGCCGTGACGTGTAATAGGGGAGAATGGAAGAAAAAACGCCAAAGAAATTACGCCGACCCCAATTAGACTGGGATAAGGGCGGGAAGATGGTGATGATATTAGCTACTTAATAATGCAGTTAAAATATGTCTGACTAGTTTAACACCCATTGCTTACATTGGTGACGTTGCATTGGTGAGGTTGCAGTTTGGTTCTATTCCGATTGGTTCTTACTGATAATTGATTTTTCCGTCGAAAAATCAGTTACCCAGTGAAATATGAGCGTCCCAGTAAAATATGAGGGTTATATTACATACTAACGCTTCGGAATTTCAGGCGTGATGTTTTCTCAGTATCAATGTGATGACTCGCACATTATTGGCTTTTGGACTTCATGGCTTTTTTATCGCTATCAATGATAGGGTCACAAATCAAATAATCTTATCAGTGTTTTAGGACTTCTATCTTAGTGTGAAGTTAAACACAACACACAACTGTCTTGTACAAATATGGGAAATAAGTACATATCCATCGATGATTAGACATCAGATACAATTTGGATAAAGACACCCAGCTTGCCAAAGAGGCACGTTTTGTGATCTATTTGGTTGTTATTTGTCACGCTAATTATCCCCAAAGAGTTAGGCAGTAAACCTAATGGTCCCGCCACATTTTGCCAGCAATAAGGGGCGAGCTTATTGCCATCAACGGGGCACAAATCCAAACCAATCCATGGCTGCTACTGAGGAATTCCTGATGGTAAAACCCAATCACACTTTGACCGACATGGGAATCGAACTGGATCTCATGCTCACGAGTCACGGTTGCGATCACTCGACCAACGAGGAATATATAACAGGGTCAAAGAAGGAAGCTCTTGAGCTAACATTCCCTTTTACACTAAGCCTAGATTATACTTTATCGAATTTTTAAATAAAATTTTACTAAGTATTCGATTTTTCAAACATGCAGTAATGATAATTTGTAAGTGTATAAAAGTGAAAACAAACAAATATCTGAACTAAACGGTTAAGATAAAGGCATGTCGCTATAAACACAGTATATGGTGAGGGGAAATCGCTAAAAGAAAGAATAAAAATCATACAGTTCATTACCGAATTGCCTTTATTTTTAAACACAACGTAAAAAAAAACAATTTCAGTACAAAAGTAATGACTAAAAGGAAATTGAGAAAAATCTAACGCTTTTCACCAAAAAGACAAAGTTAAATAATAATAATTGAAGATAATATCTGCGCGTGTAAAAATTATCAACAAATGTGGTTATTTACTTTAGATAAAAAAAATATCGCGTTGAAATCTCAACTCGACAACGAATACATAAAGATAGAATCGACAACAACACATTTCGTGTAACTAAATAAAACAATCCTGTTAAATCGGTTAAAAAGTATTGTACCAACTTACTATTCAATAAACAAGAATTTAATTTTTAATTGTGTGGTTTATTACCACTAAAAACCCGACTATTAATAATAGATTGACACCTTATTCTTCAAAATCAGATGAATAGTTTAGGCGCCACGGTAGAATGCAAAAGAAAGTCTATGTATGTGTGTTTGTATTTAGATACCTAAATACAAACACACATACATGGACTGCTAAAATTATAACCCTTTCTTTTGGCTTCGCCGATAATCGGGTAAAAAAACCTGCACTGTCACCGACAATGCTGTGGGTGGTGTTGGACCAATAAAAAATAATAACTATTAAGTTGATTCAAACAGATTTACGTAGTACGCGGAACATCTATTCTATGACCACGTGAATGACATAATTATATTGCCGGCTAGTAAACATTTCGAAATGCATTCCGGTTGCTAAAATCGGGATACTCAGCATCTGCCTAGCCTTTTCCCAACTATGTTAGGGTCGGCTTTCAGTCTTACCGGATGTAGTTGAATATCAGTATTTTACACAGAGCGGCTACCTATCTGACCTTCACAACCCAGTTAGTACTGGGTAATACGATACCCCTTGGTATTAAGACTACAGTTGTCCAACTTTCGGACAACTGACTACTTTACCATTGTCATATAGATCTACAATTGACAGCCGGGAACAATGGCTTAACATGCATTCCGAGATACGGGAGAAACTCGGTATGTAAGGGTGGTCACCCATCCACAGACCAACCTAGACAAGCGCGGCTTAACCTGGACACTAACCCAACCTAAACAATAAGTAGAAACACATTAGATTCACTTGTAAGTATATTGTAATAAACACCTGAAATATGATGTTTACGAGGTTTGATGTTAAAGGCGCAATCTATAGGGTGTGAAACACCTCTTAACGAAGCCGAAATGCACTTGTTTTCCCCGTCATTGCGATCATTTTTTTGTTCTACACCATACCAGGGGACCTTCTAGTTACGGAGATATTGGAGGTCAAAGTTACAACTTTTTGACAAGTTTTTTTTTAAGTACACCACCAGCACAATCTTTTGAGTGCGTGACATTGATTTATAGCCCAAAGCGTGATTTTTTACCCCAAAAAAAAAAGTTGTTTCCCAGCAATAATGTTTGCGGAAAGTTACTTAGTTTGATGTACAGAATGCTTGGTTGACGGCTTCGTGATGAGGTGGTTTACACCCTGTACTATCGGAACTATTTCAAAAAGCACAATAATTTAGATACCAATTTAGATACAAAAAAATACGAGAGATTAAGAACGAAACCGAAATCAATACCCAATAATTGTATTGTAGTGTCTATTGGAACTGTGGCAAACAGTTACTGAGCCGAATTAGAAGAAAACCTTCAGCAAATTACATTTAATTATATAGTGAACGGGTTGACGATGTGGATAAAATCGCGGGAAATTGTGGATGAGACGGAAGAACGAAGAAGAAAGGGGAGGCCTATTCCCAACAGCGGTTGATTCTGGGCCTAAATACTGAACTAAATCAAAGACAAAAAAAAAGAGTCCAAAAAGCAATCGTGAAAACAATTTCAAAAACTTTCCAATATCTTTATTTAATCAAATAAACCGTATGGCGGATTAAGAGGATAAGATACGTTATCAACTACATATAAAAAATGCCATAATCGACCGTATTAATATCAAGGAAGTGAAAAGTAAATCACTGTAATACCGACGATAAAATCACAAAAAACAATAACAACACACGATCTTCGACTACACTAGACCAATTCTTCACAAGTAAAATGAATCCAAAGGAAGAGAGAAGAAGAACAGAGAAAAAATTCTTCTCCTATGATTACTCACTTGATTAATACTGCTAGAACTCAGTCCTTGTAACTTTAGTGGTGTACTGACGTCGATAGTTTGGGTCCCAGTATATAAATCACACCCAATCGATGAGTGTCGAGATATGGGCGTGGGACGTGTCAACTTGTCATGGGTGTGTCAAGTGCGCTGGTGATAATTTTTCGGGGTTCCGTAGAATTATTCTTGAAAATTCTGCATTTTGATTGACAATCGCTAGCTCAACATCATCTGCCCAGCCTTTCACTCAACTATGTTAGTGTCAGCTTCCAGTCTAAACAGATGCAGCTGAATACCAATATTTTACCTGGAGCGACCGCCTATCTGAATTTTACATTTATAGGCAGATATTTTTACACTTATTTGAGGTAGCAACTCAAACAATATAAACTATACTATCAGCTATAACAAAGGGGTAATAACAGAAACCGTGAATATTGCGTTAGCTATTACTAATCATAAACTTCACAAACACGAAACTACACGAGCGTAATTAAATTATCCCCAATTTAGAACATTATTTACTAGTTTATTTACTCCACCAATAATGTAGATTATACTTAAGCTTCTGCCAGCGGCGTCGCCCGCGTGAAATTTGATAAATTGTCCCATGGGATATTACTACCGGGATAAAAAAATATCTTATGTTATAAACCAGGCTATAAAATACCTTTGTGCCAAATTTCATCCAAATCCGTTCAGTAGTTTTTGCGTGAAAAAGTAACAAACATCCATACATCCAAACTCACAAACTTTCGCATTTATAAAATTAGTAGGACAGTAGGATAGGATTAGTAGGAAGTAGGGTAGGATATAACGAAATTTAAGTGATGGGATTCTTGTTTCTATAGTTCTCGACAAAGAAATATTGACAACCTCATCTTCTTCTGGCTAGCTAAATGTGTTGGCATCAGCCATCGTCAAGCAGTGATGCCAGATTTATTGATTTAGCAGTTGATCTATCTGATTTCATAAAAATCTACTGATCTACTGCCTTGATTGATATTATTTAAAAAATCTACCTGTTTTTTTCCAAATCATCTGGCATGGAAGCATGGTGGATGGCTAAATAACACGACATTTTTTCAACAAGTTTTGTGAATTGACGACCCGAAGGGCGTAGTGGTGGTGAGGCTGCCTTACGTTTTTAGGGCCCTGGGTTCGAATCCCGGTAGGAGCAAATGTACATTTGTTTCCGAGTCATGGATGTCTGTATGTATAATAAGGATGTATTTACAAACAAAAAAGGTATATAATTATGTAGTATATCAACTATCTGGTGTCCACGATACTAGCCTTGCTTAGTGTGGCACTAGATGGCGCTGTGTGTTAATGTCCAGCGATATTTACTATTATAATTATACATTTAAAATCCAAGATGGCCGTCACCACAAAATGGCGAATTACATTTTTTTTCACAATTCCTTAAAGAAAGAAAGAAAGAAAGAAAAATATTTATTTGACGTCAGTTAATAAAGCACACACACACAATAATAAAAAAAGATAAGTACAAAACAATGAGTAGGACATAGTAGAAATGTGCTGTGTGCCTCACGGCTGCGCCAAAAAGGCGAAGGCTCCTTCAATATGGGTATCAAATGAAAGGGCTTGTATGTGGATAGTACAATAATGTATGGACTATTTTGAAAGGGAATAAGGAATACTAACTTACGAAATGTTATGAGGAAAGTGGAGTGATTACTGGTCCCTAGGAAATAACGATAACAAATTGTTTTCTATTTAACTTTTAGTGCATTAAGTGTCGGGGTTTTTTTGATTTTTTTTAATTTAATTTTACTTATTTACATTGCTTTTAAATATAAGTTTACTAAAATTGATTTCTTAATCAGTTGGGAATTATAAAAAAAATTAGACCCTGGATAGCAAAAATCACAATATGCTTCCACTGTCCAAATAATATTGATTTTGACACATTTACCACCATGAATCATAACCGTTTTCGTTTATCAATACGGTACCCTAAAGTCACCGCACACTATCAGTCAACTGATAAGCATTTCGCAATATCTGGCCAAAAATTCGCACATACACACATGATTCAAACCCACTGATACCAAAAAAAAGTGATAAAACACTGATGCAGCGTTGCGAAAGTGCATATCAAATTGATAACATTTTCTTTGAGAACACTTGAATGGTTTCATAGTTTTTCCATTCACTATCTTACGCCTGCGACTTTGTTCACTTGGTAGGTATGGCCTAGTTTGTAGTATCCATCATCATCTACCTAGCCTTTTCCTAACTGTATTGGGGTCGGCCCCAGGTGGTAGTGGCCCAAAAGTCTTTACAACCAGTCTTAACAAGTGGTATCGTATTACCCAGTACTAACTGGAGTGTGGAGGTCAGATAGGCAGTCGCTCCATGTAAAATACTGGTATTAAGCTGCTTCCAGTTAGACTGGAAGCCAACGCTAGCATAGTTGGAAAAAGGCTAGGCAGATGATGATGATTTCGAAGACTGGTTGTAAGACTTTCGGGCCACACGGGACCAAAGGCTTAACGTGCTTTTCGAGGTATAGAGGAAATTAGGTGTGTAATGGGTGGTCTCCCATCTACAGACAAACCTAGGCAAGCGTGCTTAACCATGAGCTCCCTTTAGTTTGAAAATAAATAAAACTCAATTATGTATGAAATTGTTCATCTTGAAAATATTTTAAGGGTACACCAATTTTATTTGGTTATCGAAATGGGAAAGTTACGAGATGGGACGTAGCGTAGCCCAAATTAGGTTGATTTTTAATAAAAAACAAATGGACAAAAGACTGTCACCCTTTTATGCTGAAAGTAAGTCGATCAACTTATCGACTCACTCTTCGGATTTTTTTTCACTCTTCGGATTTTTTTATTAAACAAATGGACAAAAGACTGTCACCCTTTTATGCTGAAAGTAAGTCGATCAACTTATCGACTCACTCTTCGGATTTTTTTTCACTCTTCGGATTTTTTTATTAAACAAATGGACAAAAGACTGTCACCCTTTTATGCTGAAAGTAAGTCGATCAACTTATCGACTCACTCTTCGGATTTTTTTTCACTCTTCGGATTTTTTTAATAAACAAATGGACAAAAGACTGTCACCCTTTTATGCTGAAAGTAAGTCGATCAACTTATCGACTCACTCTTCGGATTTTTTTTCACTCTTCGGATTTTTTTTATAAACAAATGGACAAAAGACTGTCACCCTTTTATGCTGAAAGTAAGTCGATCAACTTATCGACTCACTGTTCGGATTTTTTTTCAATGACAATAAGGATCAGTCATTTGTATTTCTAAAAAAAACGTATTACGTGTATAAAAGTCTGAGAAAGCGAATACCTGGTACCAATGAGAATTGATAAGACTGCTATTTAGCGTTTTAACGGCCATGCAAGCTTAATGAATTATATTGATAATTTCGAAAGATACAAATTATCATGTTTTGGGATTAATTACATAACATTGTAGATCAAAACAGCTCATTACTTGATAATGCCTAAATATTTCCAGGATTTAAAATTGCTAATTTCTTTTCTATCTCGAAAGATAGCAATTGTACATAATAGGTATTTATATTTTCAAATCGATTGACACTTGGACTGCGACCGAAGTTCTTATAGCATTTCGGTCCGCATGGTGGATTATAGCCCATTCCCTCTCTCAGAGGAGGCCGTGTCCCAGCAGTGGGAACATTATAGGCTGATGATGACTGCTGTAGGAACATAATATGTCTTCATATTACTCATCGTAAGAGGATGCATAAAGTTTGGGTCGTCACATTCTGTTCAGTAGTAGGTATACAGGGTGTAAGCCACCTCATCACAAAGCCGTTAACCAAGCATTCTGTACATCAAACTAAGTAACTTTACGCAAAAAATATTGCTGGGAAACAACTTTTTTTTTTGAGGTTATAAATCATGTTTTGTGGTAGAACTCAATGTAACGCACTTAAAACATTGTGCTGATGGATGGATTGAATAGTACGGGGGTCGTGGAGGTGTTAAAAGTCAAAAGCTTAAAAAAAAACTTGTATATTAAAAAAAAACTTGTCAAAAAGTTGTAACTTTGACCCCCCCATATCTCCGTAACTAGAAGGTTCCCAGGTATGGTGTAGAACAAAAAAATGATCGCAATGACGGGGAGAACAAGTGCCTTTTTATGTCCTGTTCTTCCTTACTCCTTCTTTTTCTCAAAAGTATATGGACATAATATGCGAGATGGTTGTGCCAAAGCATGTTGACCCGTACATTAGTAGCGAAGGTTTATTTTTTGTAAGAGATAAGCTAGAGTACATACTATATTTAATTTGATATTCCTATTTGTCTAGAAAATACCGACTGTGTCATTTATCAAAGAGAAGCCGGTAGGAATCGAGTTGTATTGAACCTTCGCCACTGTCTGCGATAAGCGCATGGCCCACACGTTGCGAAACTTAGGTGAAGTTTTTGGTATGGATCTATCTGTGATTATTAGTATCATGTAAGCATGGACTATTGCGGGTTTGAATAAGTCCCTCGTTTAAACTAACATACTGTATAACACCCCATTATTCGAATAGCTCATATGTATATTTTAAGATCATTCTCAACTGTCCCAGTTAAGTTGAACATTATTATAACAAATCCCAACCGTTACGTGCACCTCAATCACATCCAATCATAGGCGGAAGAAGGGGAAACTTTAAATGAGTAAAGTTACGTCATAAAATACCACGATACCGATACCCGAAATCGACGATACCGATAGGATACCAATAAATTTGTCTTTACATCATTTTAACTTGAACTTAATGATTCATACTGATTTACAGCCGTATTCACAGGCATTGATGGATTCGATGTTTATGTATTTATTGTGATTAGAAGTTGCATGTATTTTGGAGTAAACTAAGTACGTATACTAGCCATCACAAAAGCAAAAAATAATTTGACAAGAACAGTTCTCAACTCGAAGAGATTCAGGACTATATTAGAACTACTTTTTTTTTTCATTTCCTGAAGCACCTATACATACTATACTGGTGCCAATAACAATCAGGAAACTATGTAATCATAACTCTATTTTACTCAACCTGAGAATCTTATTGAACCACCTGCAGTACCAGTAGCCACCAACGACGCAATAGATAGGTACTTTCTTAAATAACTGAAAATGTTTTCAGTTGCTGTGAGTGCGGGCTAAACGTTCAATTCATTCAAATGTTTGACTTATAGATAAAAGGACACAAAAGCCGAGATAACAAAGGTTTCAATGGAACTGAACACGTATCACTGTGACACATTTCAATGACGAATAATGCATGTCCCATGATTCGTACTCCGCAGTTTAAAATGAGGATAGTTTCCACATGGCATTATTGGCTTAGCCTTTTCCAGACTATGTTGGGGTTGGCTTCCAGTATAACCAGAGGCAGCTGAATACTAGTACTAGTATTTAACATGAAGCGATTGGTAGACTATTGCAAAAATTCCTCACGTATCGACCAGCTGCAGCCATTTACAGTTTTGCCACCTCAATTCCTTGCTCTGGTTTTATGCAGTTATTGGAAACCTTAGAAATCAGGTCTGCTTTAAAACCTCATGTGATATTGGTTTATTATGTTTGTTTTTGTAAATCGAAACTCACGGGTGAACAACCCGTTTACTAGGCGTCATAAACTTTCACAGAAAGACACTTCTGCAGCACTCTTTACTTTAGCAGGGGTGAAGATAAAGATATATTGAAACAACAATATACTTTCAACCGTGTATTGAGATCATTTTCGCTTGACAATAATTTTGACCGAGGTAAATCCACTGCGCATCTTAACACCGCGATTCAGGATTCGTCGCAAAAGGCACAACGCCATCTATCGGCACAAAAGTAAACAATTTTCTCAAACATTCCGCCCACCAAGGGCAAATTAACGAATTTGGCCTTCCATTACTTTTCCCGTTAGAATTCCGCCCACCATGAAACATTAGCTATTGCTATAGAGTTAAATCCTTAAAATTAATTACATTAAACCTTATAATTCTAAATAAACGCATTTGTTTGTCTAAGTTGACATTACAGGTAAGATGCAAATCTTTGAAATAGACCTTTTTATTATACCATTTTTTGTACGTATAGATACAACTCTAGTAATGTCATCGCTGCCAGGGTGTTTAGCAACCACACGACCAAGCAGCCATCGACAAGGCGGCAAGTCGTCCTCTTTAACTAAAACTAACATACCGACTGATGGTTCTGGAGTTTGTTTACTCCACTTATAGCGATTCAGAAACATTACCAAGTATTCCTGCGACCACCGTCGCCAAAACTGTTGCGCCATCCGTTGGGTCAGTTGCCACCGGCGTAGACTACTCAAAGTGCTAGATTCGAAGTTATACTCCGGCACTGCCACTAATGGCTCACCCACCAGAAAATGACTTGGCGTCAATGCGTCTAAGCCATCCAGATCCTCATCCATCCTCGACAGTGGTCGCGAGTTCAGGCAAGCCTCAATTTGTGTCAGGACTGTTGATAACTCCTCGTAAGTAAGGGTTGAATCTCCAACTACTCGCCGAAGGTGGAATTTTATCGATTTAATTCCGGCTTCCCAAAGACCACCAAAGTTAGGCGAGTATGGAGGGATAAAATGCCACTTCGTTCCCTGTGACGCTAGACAGTCAGCGAGTTCCTTTGTTAGACTAGCTTGCTCCGCCGAGAATAACTGCTTTAACTCCCTTGATGCTCCTACGAAATTGGTGCCATTGTCTGACCAAATATCCGAACAATGGCCTCTGCGAGAGACAAATCTCCTGAATGCTGCTAAGAACCCTTGAGTAGTCATGTCACTTACAGCCTCGATGTGTACGGCTTTCGTGGCCATACAGATAAACAAGCAAATGTAGCCCTTGTAAGCATGATGACCCCGACCTTTGGAAGTCCTTATATTTATAGGACCAGCATAATCAATCCCAGTACATTTAAAGGGTCTTGTAGGCGTAACCCTCGCAGCCGGTAATTGCCCCATTAACTGGTTTTTTATAGTTGCTGAATGTCTAACACATTTAACGCACTTACGAACGTGTGATTTGACCAGTTCCTTGGCCCCCAAAACCCAATACTTAGTCCTCAAATACGCTAACATGAGTTGAGGCCCCCCGTGCAAGGTTTTGTTATGAGCGTCTGCCACGATTAAATTGGTTAAGCTTGACTTCTTCGGTAACAACATTGGGTGTTTCTTATCTTCACTTAGTTCCGACTTCTGTAACCTACCTCCTACTCGTAATATTTTGTTTCCGTCTATGAATGGGTTTAACGATTTTAAAGGTCCTTTCAACTTAGCTGAATAACCATCCTTTGATATCTTTTCTATTTCTTCTCCAAAACCTTCTGCTTGACACTGATGGATACAAACACGTAACGCGTCCGCTAATTCTTGCGCTGATAACCCTGTTTTTTCACCTTGATCCTTCTTTCGTTTTATCCACATACGTCTGCAGTACGCTACCACTCTTATTAATTTCGTTAGGTTTGAAAACCGATCCCATAAGTTTGTTTCTGTGCCCGAGAAGTGCACCCTTTTTATTGCTTCTAAGTCTGTATCTATGTCTTTAGGTTTGTTATACTCTATTTTTTCTGAATATAGAAAGGTAGGACCATTAAACCATGTCGTTTGTTTCTTGAGATCAGACGGGTTCAGTCCTCTTGACGCACAATCAGCCGGATTTACGCCGGACCGTACATGAGACCACTGTTGTGTGTCTAAAGTGGTTAAAATCTCAGAAACCCTATTCGCCACAAATGTTTGCCATCGATTTGGGTGACTATTAAGCCAGGCCAGCACGACGGTGGAGTCACACCAGGCATGAATGTTCTCCTTCGGAATACTCAATGTGTGAGCTACCTCAACCAATAACCTACTCAGAAGAACTGCTCCACAAAGCTCCAAACGTGGAATTGATATTTGTTTTATTGGTGCTACTTTTGTTCTCGATGTCACCAAGTTTACAGACACGTGACCCTGATCGTCGATGGACCGAAGATAAATCACGGCTGCGTAAGCCATCTTGGATGCGTCGCTAAATCCATGTAATTCCACGAGTGTATTATTACGTTTTGTATTGATCCAGCGAGGTATTTGCAACTCCGACAACTGGCACAAGTCATCACGGTAAGTAAGCCACTCATTTAATATTTTTTCGGGAACTTCATCATCCCAGCCTATACCTGATAACCACAGCTTTTGTATGATTATTTTTGCAACTATGACACTTGGAGACACCCATCCAAGTGGATCAAATAAACGTGATACGTCCGATATAATTATTCTTTTTGTTACAGGTTTCTTCGTCGGTAGGAGTGTCACTGTGTAGCGGAACGCATCTGCTGTTCGATCCCAGGTAAGTCCCAATAATTTCATAACTTCGTCTATTTTAATTTTCCTTCCTTCTTCTGTAGTATTTTTATCTTTAGCTTTCAAACTTTTCAACAGCTCCTCACAATTGCTTGACCACTTTTGCAACGAAAACCCTCCTTTTTCTACTAAGTGATTCATTTCAGAATACAGTTTAGCTCCTTCCTCAACGGTTTCAACGCCCGTAAGCAGATCATCCATGTAAAAGTCTTCTTTAACCTTTACAGCAGCGGTAGGGTATTTCTCCTTCTCGTCTATGGCTACCTGTTGAAGCACCTTAACAGCAAGATATGGGGCACATGCTGTACCAAAAGTAACCCGCAATAAACGATATTCTTGAGTTTGATTGTCTGCAGTCCCTTTCCACAGAATTCTCTGAAAGTCCACGTCGTGTTCATCAACCTTGATTTGACGGTACATTTTTACTATGTCCGCAGATAAACATATTGGATATGTTCTCCATTTCATTAAAATATGTCTCAGCGTTGGCTGTAAAGTAGGGCCTATCATTAATAGATCATTTAATGAAACGCCGTTTTCACCTTTACAGGATGCATCGAATACTATTCTCACTTGCGTGGTATCCTTATCCTCCCGAACAACCGCAAAATGAGGTAGGTAAATTCCCTTACAGTTATTTATCTCCTTTTCAGGTATTTTCTCCATATGACCCAGCCGTAAGTATTCTTCCAATACCTCTTGATACTTCGCTTCCATGTTTGTATTTTTACTTAACTTTGTGACTAATGAAGACAATCTTTTTTCAGCTACCCTTTTAGAATTTCTTACTGTGGGTGTTGCATCTTGGCCTTTAAATGGCAACCGTACTATATAGCGCCCGTCACTGTCTCTTCGCGTTGTTTCAGCAAAGAAACGTTCGCACTGTTTATCTTCCTCGGATAATATGGTGTGACTGTCCATCATATTGTCCTCCAGTTCCCAGAAGCGCTTCATTAGGTCTGTTTCCTCCACATGCGAATGCATGACTAAAACATTATCATGTGGCTGGTGTGATTTTTCCACCACACCCGATAAAACCCAACCCAATGAAGTCGCTTGCGCAACGAGATTACCCTGAGGTCCCTTCTTAACTCCTTCCTGGATAATTTGCCCATAAATGTCTGCCCCCAGCAACATGTCAATTTTGTTTGGTGTGTGATAATGCGGATCCGCTAACGGGAAATCACAAACCCAACCCACAGGTACAAGTTGCTTGCCAGGCAGAAAAGTGGTTATGCTCTTTAGTATGTATGCGGCAACCTTAAGCTGAACGTTGGGGTTGTGAATGGACCTTAGAGTAACTTCCACCATAAATTTTGATATAATTTTATTATTACCTTCCAATCCCGCAATGTGTCCCCTTACTGGCGTCTTTTTCAGCCCTAAATACTGTGCTGTGGCCTCTGTTACAAACGAGGCTTGGGACCCTTGATCTAGCAACGCCCTTATTGTACGATAACTACCGTTGTTGGCTGTGGCGTTAACTAGAACCGTAGCCAACAAAACTTGACTTGTCCTATGTAATTGGTTAGCCGAAAAGAACGTGGCCACTGTGTCCGAGTTAGTTGATCCGGATGGTTTAGCACTTTGCACCGCGTCTCTCTCATTCTCGTTTTGAGATACGTTACTATTTTTATGATCGGAACTGTCATCGGTATGACCTGGACCCACGGGATGGAGCAAAGAATGATGTTTGCGTTTGCAAACACGACATACACTTGAACTCAGACACTGCTTAGCCGAGTGGTTGTTCCCTAAACAGTTATAACATAAACTGTTTTGCCTAACGAACTCCCGTTTGGTATTTACATCCATTTTTATAAAACTCTTACAATGTATAATTTTATGGTTTTCCTTACAGCATTTACATTCTAATACAGCATCAGTCGCCGCGTGGAAGGTTTTTGGCGTCTCTGTGTTTTTTCCTTTACCCGCATTAGAGCCAGCGGTCAAAAATTCAAAAGCGCGGTATCGACTGGTCAAGAAACTTTTAAATTGCTCAAAGGTTGGAATCTCATCGCTGCACGATGTATCACTAGTGACGTTTAATTCCCATTGTTTTCGGGATTCTGGATCTAATTTCAAAGAGATTATATGTACAATGATAAGGTCCCAATTACCGACATCGATACCAAGATTAGTTAGAGCATTTAAACAATCGGAAGTGTTATCAACTAATTCTTTGAGACTAACAGCTGATTCGTTATTCATATTCTTCTGACTAAGTAACCTTTTTAGTATATAATGTGACAAGTATCTCTTATTATTGTATCGCTTGTTAAGTTGTTCCCAGCACCGTTCATAATTGGATTCTGATATAGGAATGTGTCTAAGTAGTTGTTCCGCTTCCCCAGATAAATACCCTTTTAAATATTGCATCCGCTGTACGTTATCTATAGACTTATTATGGTGAATGAGCGATGAGAACAAATCTCGAAAGGTTACCCACTCCGTATATTTCCCAGAAAATGTTGGGATAACAATTTTTGGCAATTTAACTTGACACTGTTTTACATTGCTTTGTACATGTTTAGGATATTCAGTCTGTTCCTCTCTTACTTCAAATGACTCTAAAATAGTTTCTAACTCCGTTTTATATTGAATGTAAAGCTCTTCCGTCTGATCATAACAATCTTGTTTAACATAAATACATGTTTTTAACTCCTGAGGTTCATATGCTTCGTATAATTGACTATGACCATCTGCTAATTGTTGCCACAATTTTTCTAAGTTTTCCAATCTTACTTTAACATATGGACGTGTTATTCTATCCTTAGGAGATTTCTTAAAGTTACTATAAGCTTTGACTATTCTTGAACAATTGTCCTCTAATTTATTACTTAACGATTCCATAATTATATTTTAATTAAAACCAGTGGCAATTATCTATACAACAGAACACAAGTTGAAACGAGAAAATTATTACTAAACCAACTTATAAGAATAACACCGAATTATCAATTTTATTATGGAGACCAACAATTTATGTTTAAACTTGCAAGTCTTTAAAACACAACTATTAAACTTAACCTAAACACAACTATAAATTCTAAAATAATAAAGTTTTAAATCTGAAGTTATAAAGTCCCAAAACTCCGAATTATGAAGATCCAATCACAAACTGCACTTAAGTTATTATCAAAAGTTCACTCACGGTTATATCTTCATTTGATACCACCTGACGAGTCCACTGGTAGATTGACGTTGCGTCACGTCACGCACGTCCCACACCTCCTCCAGGTCCAGAGGTCACCCTGCTGCTGATTCCTGACGATGCAGATGTTGTTCACCCGGCACCGTCTGCAGTAGCTCGCTTCTCGCGCTGCTGCTGCTGCTCCCAGAGTTGCTGCTGATTGTCACCGCCGCACTGATGCTGATGCCACTAGCACTTCACTGATGCTATGAGCTTGGTCAGTTATCGCAAGCGATCCACTTGCCCGACCAAGGTTGATGCACAAAAACAAGTCCGACTCGAAGGACCAAATGAACAACCCGTTTACTAGGCGTCATAAACTTTCACAGAAAGACACTTCTGCAGCACTCTTTACTTTAGCAGGGGTGAAGATAAAGATATATTGAAACAACAATATACTTTCAACCGTGTATTGAGATCATTTTCGCTTGACAATAATTTTGACCGAGGTAAATCCACTGCGCATCTTAACACCGCGATTCAGGATTCGTCGCAAAAGGCACAACGCCATCTATCGGCACAAAAGTAAACAATTTTCTCAAACACGGGACTGAGGGTTTTACCAACCATAGATTACAATCATGTTAGATAATTGACCTTATCAATATATGAGTGCCGCTCTAGGATACCGGTCAATCTTTGATCATATAGATTAGACCTACTGGTGATTTCGCTTCTCTACTATTAACTGTAGGTATTGTTTGTGTTCTTCAAAACGTCTTATTCGCCAGATAGTAATATTGGCAGATGGCGCATACAAGTCTTGAATTGGAGACCGCGCATCTGTAAGTAGAAGAGACAGAACAGCTTTCACGGATACAGATAAATCTATAAAAGACCACATACAGCGGTCACGCGGTTCAAAGATACGCCACGTCAGTCATTCCATCGTGACATGTCATCCACCCACACAATGCAACTGCATGATACTCAGCCCTCATGCGTTATCATCGTCTCCGGAGACACATCGATCTGTCAGTCTTATCTCTTATCATCCTTATCTTATCTCCTCATGTCTTGATGCGCATTTGTTTATGTTTGTTTCTTTCCATAAACCCATAGATTGGGAGATAGCGTCTAAAAATACCTACTTGTGGATTAGATGATTCTTTTGTTCTGTTTTTAGTGAATCATTACCTGGAACTTGATTAATAGCGTGATATAATTTTTTTCTTATTAGCTGCGGAATCAATTCGATGTGAATGAGTTTTACATCACCTGATTCTCTAATTTAGCTTAGGTATTTGATCATTCTAGAACTATTTCATAATTCATATTTCGGAGAAGTAGTTCTGAAGATTACCCCCTACATCTAAACTTACAAACTAATCTAATCTAGTCTGCAGTGTAGTGTCGTATCATCATCATCTCGTGATATACAACCGCTTTAACCTGGTGGAGTATATTTCTCGTTTGTGACCAATCTCCGACTGTTTCTCACTCCTACAGTTTTAGAACAGTTGTAAAGAAATAATATTTTTAGTGTTTTACCAAACGCTGTGAATTATAATGGACTGTAGAATATGAAATAACGATGATTACAGGAATGAAGGAACAAATAGAAAAAAAAAGTTATGAATTATGCCGCATTTAATTATGTAGAAATAACTAAAGGATTACTTCAACAAAATTAAGCCTGTTGGTTGACGTTGACGATGATCTGGACGAGGGGGCTGGTGGCAGTGGGGGTGACGGGGGAAGGCTCGACATCCACCACGGGGAGAGGGGCGGGGACGACGACAGGGTCGGGCTTGACGGGGGCCAGACCAGCGGGGGCGACGACGGCGACGACCTCCTGTGAAACAAGTGCAAAGTGTGAGTTGTTTTCAGCTATAAAGACACAACAAATTGTGCTGAATTGTTCTTTAGATGCGTGACAATTTCAATGTAAGTCGTATTACCTATGTCACTCACTTGTTCGGAACCAAAACGTGACTTATGTGACTGTTTTTAGGCAATAGGACTTTTTTTAGGATCAGTCCAACCATATAAGGTTTTTAAATATGCAGCTTATAACTTCTTCTTTAAAAAAAAAGTCAGCCTTTGGAGACTGCCTATAAAAGTGAAAACTAAGTGTAATATCTGCTACGGGTTGTGCCCCGCGAACCCCCAAGTGGTGCTACGCCGTAGTGGATCGGTTACGAGTGCTACGACGTTCAGACGAGTTCCATGATTTTTGTTCACCCAAAAAGTGTTCAACGCGCCTAATGAAATACTACAAAATCATACATGAGTAAAACTTCTTTAGGCGCGTCGAGCTTCAGTACAAAGTGATTCAGAATGTTGTTCTTACAACTTGGTTGCCAGCGAAGAGAGCATCCATCATCTCGTTGAGGGCGTGTTCCAGGTAGGGGACGAGGGCGGGGTCGGTGGCAGGGTCCGAAAGGGCAGCGTCCAGCTCCTGCAGGCTCCAGTAGGACACCTCCAAGGGCTTTGCGGGAACGCCGACGGCCTCCTGTAATGAAAAATGGAGGATGTGCAAAATGAAGGATCTATGTGGGTAGGTACATTTTTTGGCAGTGCATCAGTCCGAGGACATTAAAGCTACTATGGAATTAATTACGTTGCAAAGAAAATTTCACAACTGATTTTAATACCGTTTTCACCGTCGTTTAAAGAATACGATGTATTTTTATTATGAAACAAATAATACTAATAAAGAAATATCGATTTTTTATCAACTCGAAAAGGGGTTGTAGGACAATCATAATTTGGTTTGATGTTATCAAGATTAGTTGCCCTATCCAGAATCACAGTTTGGAACATGTTTACGAGAAGTCTTTGTCATTACTAAAAGCCACGTCACAGCCGTTCTCCAAAGTGTTGTGTTATAACTGTCAGCGACAGAGATGGACGTCCGTCTTATTTTTGAGTGCACTACACCAAGCCGCAATGACACGCCGTCAATCATGCATCGTTGGATTGATGCATGTCGGTCGGTAATAACCGTCTACATAACAGTCTTCACAGTTAGGGTTATATAACTTTTGTTTTAACAAAACAAAACCGAAAATGTCTACGTCTGAACGGACCGCGGTCCATTCATTGTGGTCCATTCAGACTAAACACCCAATGTATGGTGTATGTGTTTCCAATATAAAATGAACGTTGCCAGAACAGAGCCAAAGCAACCTTGGTAATGCAAAACAAGCAAGTACTGTTGAAACAGCTTGCAGATTGCCGTAGCAATTACTTTTCATGTGAAATCTTGTACCTATTCCCTAAGATTTTCTCAACTGGCCAGATTCGCAGCTAGACAGATTAGCAAGATTAGAACGTGTCATTGTCTGGTCCATGACATAATGAAAGTGGATCAGTTGGAAATAATCGTAATAACTCACAACAGGGATCCCAGCGTGGATGGCGTCCATCATTTCGTTGAGGGCCTGTTCCAGGTAGGGAACGAGAGCGGGGTCGGTGTCAGGGTTCTGCAGGGCAAGGGACAGGTCATGCAGGGTCCAGCCTGTCAGGTCAACGGGGGCGTCTGCGGGTGCCTGGAACGGAAATAAATAATCTTATGAAAGAACCTGTGTCTGTGTTCCCTGAAGAACAGAGATATAAAGGGTCTACAACTTTTGCCAGTTACGTTCTGTCCTATAAGTTTATAACAGCCTTTCCCAAAGTGTGGGATAACGCCTCTTGTGGGCGCTGCAGGCATAAACATTTTATTTAAAAAATGGAACCAAATGCGCCGAACGCGTTCGGCGTTCTTTGGCAGGATGTGTGCGTTGCATTCCAGCTACAGAAGAAATAAAAAAAGGCATTGGCGCGAAATTAAGTTTTTTTCTGTATTATTGATTTGAATTTCTCTCCTACGTTTACCTCACAGACGACACAATATTATATTCGTCTTCACATAGAACTGAGATTATGTTGCCGGGAAAAAACATCTCATTAGAACAACAGTACAAATTGTACATTTCATTTTTAATAAAATAAACTATCATATTAAATATGGTTATTTTATTTTCTCGCAATCATAGTGAAAAGTACGGTGTAACACACGGCGCTAAAATCCCATTATAACTCGGTTCCTATTTACTACCTCGTCTATAATGGGTCATTTTAGCCCCTTGTATCACATTGTACTATTTTTTTTTTATGGGACAGTAATAAGTCAATAATTCTTTATGAATTATGAGTAAAGACTGCGTTTTCGAACACCGACGACGAAATTTAAAAAAAAAGCTTATTTTCCCTAGCTATAATGAGCAATTTTACGCCCTCTGGTACGCTATTATGACGGTCTTTTCGAGCAAGAGGAGTGAAAAAAGATTTTTTTCTCAAAATGGGCAGTACGCAAAATAAATTTGGGAACCCCTGGTTTATAATAAAAAATGAGCCATTAACCAGGGGGCCTAAAGCCACCATTTAAAGCAGTATTACTTTAATCGTACTTTTAAAGGTCGAATGAGAAGGATTTATGTCTTGTCTAGCACCATCTCTTTCAAACAGAAAAATAGATTGAAATAATACTGCCATAACAGCTAGTGATACAGTCCTTGCAGTCCGTGCCTTCTGCGTGTCTACGGAAATGTTAAATTTTATTGGCCCAATCCATCGCCACTTCCATGGTATCTTTGCTGGCAGCACTGAAGTCGCTTTGACCGCAGCTTCTTGCCAAGACCCGTATAAAACTGCATACACCGAGTAAAATCCCTTACTGAGTAATTGTTAATAAACAAAAACCCAACAGCTCTTTACTGGATATAAGAATCGAGGTCAGTATTACCCCCACCAAGATTATTAACGTTACTATTCTCAACTGCCTTTGATGCTGTCTAAAAACTATATCCAAAAATATGTTACTGCGATGATTATCCACGATTAGAAACCACAAAAGACTTACCACGGGCTGCTCAGCGAAGAGAGTGTCCATCAAGTTGTTGAGAGCATCTTCCAAGGCCGGGAGGAGTGCGGGGTCAGTCTCAGGGTTCTGGATGGCATCGGACAGCTGGGGCAGAGTCCAGGAGCTGAAGTCAGCAGCAGCCACGGCCACCAAGACGGCGAAGACAGCGAAGAATTTCATCTTTCAAGATTTTTTTTTGCTGCTGGTGAAGAAGGATTTTTAGGCAGTGTTAGAAGATATTAAAGGCATGGAAATACTGTTTAGTTGTTTTGTAACTTATTATGCTAAAAAAGAAATCTGCAGCCGAAGTTTGCTGGTATGGTATCTGCTATAGGTTAGGTAATAGTGTATTTATCAATACTTATAAGATTATTATATAGACACTATCTAAGAAAATGATATTACATCACGCGTGTACTACTGTATGCTAAGGCAGAATTGTAAGGGCACTTAAATGCTAGTTTTAAAAACCACAATGCAAAAGGGACAACCCCATTGCCAAGAAATGGACACAAAAGTAATTCTAGATTACGTGAAAAAACATAACGCTTTTCCCTTCACCAAGGGCTCGAACCCAGGACCACATGGACACCAATGGTACTAGCTATGACCAGAAAACGGCGCAGTCAAGTTCCAATAATTTGTAATGATTACTTATGATGATTATGAAGCCTACTTATAATTACATAGTGTTAACATTTTAATATGTTTCCGACTTACCTACCGTCGAGTAATTTAGTGATATTTTGCGTGACAGCAATATTTATACAGGTTTTAATCGAAACTGCAATAAAGCATATCTTGAGTAGTTTATTGCATTCGATCAGATATATCTTATTAATAAATCATGATAAAATAATCTCACTGTTATGAAAGAAAGACACACGTTTTGATCGTCACATATTAATCTTGCAGTTAATCCTGGGAAAGCTCCAGGGGATGTACATAAGCATACCTACTTAAGTTGATAAAAACGATAATTTAATTTTTCCACAATATTTTTTTTACTTAGCCTCGATTGTTTATTGACCTGGAAAAATTATAAATTAATAATTTATTATATTTACAATATTTTACATTGAAAAGGACCCCTCCTCTTCAATGTAAAATATTGTAAATGTAATAAATTCAAAAATGTATAATTAAAAATGATAACATAAAATAAATCGATCGCCGAGATCGCAGAAAAGGTGGCGAGACGATTTGGACGCGTACCGCGAGTGTTGGTTTGAGGCGGAACAGGAAAAGAGCACATGGAAGGAATTGGGGCAGGCCTTTGCCCAGCAAAGGGCAGTACAGGCTAACAAAAAACAATGTTGACTTTGAATAATAATGTGCTAGACACATAGTTATAAGTATGATTTACTATCATGTATGGATTTTTTTTTGATTTTGGAAATAAATTAATAATAATAATTGTCCCACTGCTGGGCAAAGGTCTCCCCCATAGCCTTCCACTATTCTCTCCGTTAGGTTTTCTCTAGCCAATATCGCACAAACGCTTTTACGTCATCACGCCAGCGTTTTCTAGGCCTCCTTCGGTGACGACGCCCTTCTTCTCCCCCAACATACGAGTAATCTAAAGGAAATGTGTAAATATACTTTTAATAAATACACTGGGTGTGTACTGATTTTCAACACGCTTAAAAATACCCTTATATCGAGATCACAGAGAGGCAAATTTAGCGAATCACACTTAGAGCGGCATTACTTAGTAAGGCCACACTACGCCAGTGTAAGACGCTTGTAAGACCATTTGCTCTTAAAATAGCAGTAAGCAGACTACTCTGTAAGATTTAAAACATTCATTAGTGTGGTTTTATGATAAATGTTTAACAGTAAGGGCAAACGCTCTTACAAATTGCGCCCAATTCCACTCTTACCAACAATAGTAAGAGTACTTAAGGCCGTTATCTATAACTTACTTACGTATAACTGTCAGTTAAAATGCCTACGTCTCGTAGCTATCGGTGTTTGTATAAACAAAGTTAGCTTGAAATATCCTATCCGCGTAACCTACCTGTCACTTGATTCACAGCAAAAATCCTCCCATCTCGGAAAGCGTATTTTTGCTCTTCGATATCTGAGTACAAAAGCCGTTTTTATCCTCTAGAGGATAAAGTAAATTTGAATTTAGAACATCGTGTGCACTAAGTTTGTGAATTAAAAACATCATTAAACCTATTTACTTCTACCTCTATGGTGCCGAATTTATCATACAACCTTTTTTTAATTTGTTAAAAACTCAGACTCGGAACCTTCTTGGGGTACTTTTTTTTTAAATTTGCTTTGCGCGCGCCATTTTTTTAACGTCATATTGTTAAAACCTTAGGTTAAAAACAAGAACCTTGAAAACAAGTAAAAAACCTAAAATTAGTGGTTCTAGCGTAGCGACGAGGAAGTTTATTTGAGGCCAACAGAATTAACTGAAACTGTTAATAATGCGCAATATTTTTTTTGCCTTTAGTCATTTCCTCGCTAAGGTGGGCTGAAAAGTAACGTGTTGCACTCGAGTGCAAAGATTTGTCACCTCGTGGTCTTTAGATTCCCTCGCTAACGCTTAAGCGAAATATTCAAAACTTAGAATAAGTTTTGAATATTTCGCTTGCTTGGTCATCAAAATCGAGAACGCTTTTAAAAAGCAACTTTGCACTCTTGTATAACAAATAACTATTCTCTGACGTTTTGTTTCCGTCGGTAAACTAAACAAGTCATACAGACAGAGATCGCAACCTACCGGTACCTGTCGGTATTAAGTTATTGAAAATGGTCGTAAAAGAGTAAGAAAAATATGGTCCCAGGATACTAATGTAAGGCTGCCTCGTTGATCTAGTGAGTGCTGAGCATGGTCTCCTAGGTTCGATTCCCGGTTCGGGCAAACTGCTGTTGGTTTTTCCGTCTCGACTTTCTCAGTAGCATCAACGGAGTCTGGATTTGTGCCCGGTTGATGGCAGTAGGCTCCCCATGGGACATAACTGGCAATATGTGGGTGCACTATTAAGTACACCTCTGCCTAACACTTCAGGGATTGCAGGTGTGATATTACGTATGTAGTACCTCCCCACGTGTTTTATAAAGTCGCACCCTTTATCTATCATTCATAGATGACGAAATGCTGTGACAAACACGTCTCTCATATCATTCATGACGTACACTCATAAGCCTATGTGGACTGTTAATGGATTAATTTTATTATTTTTATTATGTTTATATAACATTCTTAATCTAACGAATGTTTTTATGCGTAGGTAGTAGGTACAGCGAAAAATTGTACGCTACCGTAAGATGCGGGCAATGTGAACTCGCTTGTTGTACATCATTTATTATTGAGATGTTTAACGTAAGTAAAGTCAATAACTGCTCCTCGGGTCGACCTTACGATTAGGTTGGTCCGTGCATAGAGTCCGTGAATGAGTGATCGCTCATTACGTACCGAGTTTCTTTCCTGCCTCGGAAAGTACGTCAAAGATCTACCTACAAATGACAGCCGGAAATCGTAGATCTTTGACAGCCGTTACAGGTAGTCAGTGACCCAAAAGTCTGAAAACCAGTCTTACCAACGGACGATATCCTTTGGCAAGACTGGTTGTCAGACTTTCGGGTCGTATTACTAAGTGGGTTGTGGAGGTCACATAGGGCAGTCGCGCCATGTAAAATAGAGGTATTCAAGTTCATCTCACGACTTATCACCGAGGTGGAGAGGGGGTTGAAAAAGTGGCTTTAGAAACCTCACGTGATTCAAGGCAATGATGTTATATATAAAACTGAGGATTCAAGGACGGTCCCATAACAATGAAAAACAAAATAAACAAACATGACATTGGTGTCGATTCTGTTGTGCACAAACTAAACTTAATTTATACTATTGCTATCTTTTTCCCTCTAGTAAAACGAGAAAGAGACGGACGTAATTTAGAGCTGTCCAATTTAATTGGAACTAATCAATCAATCAATATAGGATATAAAATCAATGCCACTTTTTGTTGTAATTTTATAACTCAAGAACGGGCTCACCTATCCAAACCAAATGGTTAGGCTTTGTTCGGACTATTTAGTAGATGGTTTATGTGAAGTTTGCACAAAATCGGTCGAGCGGTTCTTCACGCAGCTAGACGAAGTTGCGCAGGTCAGCTAGTATTTCCATACAAATGAAGGGTGTACGAAAAAACATGTCAACTAAAAACACGGTGAAGCGCAAAGCATAAACTAGTTTGACTTCTCTAACTTAGTTCATAGCTATAGCCGTCCTTTTCTCGCACTCCCTTTTAATAAAAGATAGTAATAGCCGACATTAAGTTTAGTTTGTGCACAACAGAAACGACACCAATATGTCAAGCAATTTTCCAGTGTAATCGTCGAATTTTACTGAAAACTGTAAATATCTTTTAGATTTGCATTTTTCTGTTGAACAAATATTTAGTTTCATTAATTTATCTTACAATTTCACCTGTGCGTGCCTAAAGACAGACTATCTACGTGTCTTGTGACAAGATAAAGCCACATTAAAATTTATTTTATGGCAGAAAAGAGTTTTACAAAATTATCTATCAAAAGGAAGAATAAGAAGCATACCATTGCGTTTATTATATTGAATGATTCACGCATCTTTTTAGCCGAAATCATCCACGGCTAGACGTAGGCACTCCAAGCGTCGCCACCTCGACCGGTCCTGCCGTCCTGCGGTCTCGCATCAGCCGCGACCCACGACCTTTACTAACGGCCGTTTTCTATAACTTAGGTACTTACGTATAACTGTTAACTGTTAACTGCCTACGTCTCGTAGTTATCAGTGTTTCTATAAACAAAGTTAGCTTGGAATAAATTTCCAATGCGCGTCACCCTGTCACTCGGAGTACCTACTGTGATTTGTAGAAAAAATAAAGAAAGCTTTTCTGTGACGTTTTGTTTGTAACTGTCCTTAAGCTAACTAAATATATCAAACATACAGAGATAGCAACCGTCCGTTACCTGTCAGTATGTTAGTGAAACTGCCGTTAGTCATCGGTCTACCCACGCTAAACCTTCCGACACGTGGTCTGGTCACCACTCCAGAACTTTTCGGACGTCTGCCATCCGAATAATGAAGTTAATTAAAATATACTTTCTTTAATTAATACTTCAAGTTATATTATCCGATTCTCCTTAGGGCTGAAAAGTATTACTTTCAACCTGATCTTCCGGCCACTTCAAACCTACTTTCCGAGTATGAGTAATGAAAAACTAAAAAATAAATCAGCTAAATTGCAGACAACATTGTGACCATCGTGGAAATTACATGAATGGGGCTGGAACAAGCAAAGGAAGGCCTATACCCGACATACGTGACCCGTCATGAATGATGATGATGAATAAATAAAACAGCAATATTTTTTTACCAATTTATTAAAAGCCTAGTCAACTTAAGACCACCAAGACTTATCTTATATCACAATCTCTTCACACCACATTCGTCGATTTTCTTGAAATATTTCTTGAATTTGTTACCTGAGAATAAAGATAAAAGGTGAACTTCAGGTTCAGACTATAATAAACGACAAAAATGGATCATTATTAATCCCAAGCTTACAAGTTTGTTTCCTGCGATTTCCGACCACCAATTTCAAAGATCTGCTTATTTTGACGTGATGGTAAGGGGACTGCATGAGCTAGATTAGCAACTTTTATTTGTGGGGGTTCAGACTTCCTTTAAAATACTAATAGAATAAAGTTCTAATCAGCTTGCACTACAAAGTGATTGTTACGTCAGTCACTGCCGGTCGAAAACTGCTAAATGAGTGGTTTCGATCGATTTACAAAAAATCTATTGATTGGACTAAAAAAATAAAACACTAGGTATGATTACTGAGTATGGTTTTTACTCGTTAAAAGAAATTTTTAGAGATAAGTTCGTGATTTTTTAACCGACTTCCAAAAAGGAGGAGGTTCTCTATTCGACTGTATGTATTTTTTTTTTTTTTTTTTTTTTTTTTTATGTATGTTACCCGATTACTCGAAGACGCCTAAACCGATTTGAAAAATTCTTTTTTTGTTTGAAAGGGTATACTTCCAAGTTGGTCCCATAGTCGCCAAGTCGGGATCTGATGATGGAATCTTGGCGAAATCGAGGGAACTCTTCAAATTTTATAGGATAACGTACAGCAATTTTTATATTTTCTACAACAAGTGAAGCATTTGCGTTTGATAAGAACCATTCTACCATCAGATCTGATGATGAAGCCAAGAGTCACGGAACTCCATAATGAGACAATGTATCCTAGTCGTGTTTGGGCTTGTTGTAATTGTAACGGTATGCACTTTCCATGTGAACCACTAAAAAGTGAAAAATAAAAACTTTTTTGCAAAAAGTAAAACCGACTTCAAATTTCAAAAAGAAAAAGTGAAAAATAACTTTAGCTTCTGAAGTCGGTGACAAAAAAATTAAATCAATCATACAAACGTCACCGACTTCAGAAGCTAAAGTTATTTTTCACTTTTTCTTTTTGAAATTTGAAGTCGGTTTTACTTTTTTTATCGAGTAAAATTTATTGTAAGTATTATTTGTTTCAAAACACTATCATACTAGCATAATATCCTGAAGAATATCATATTTTTTTCTGGTTTTGTTTATTGCAGTGAATCATATACTTTCAGGCATTACAAAACTCGCGTTTAGCTTCTCTAGTAGCATCCAAAAAGTTGGCAACGTAGCAAATTGCTGTCAAACATTTAACTATTTTAGTTAATTTGCCTTTTGTATGGAAATAAGAAATATGGCTAACTAGTAGTGAATTGGAATATTAATAGTGAATTGCGATTAAAACACTGAATTTGATGTTGTAACTGTTTTAGGTCTAGAAAAAGCATTAGGATTGTTTCTTAATACTTTTTTTACATCTAAAACTGATTATTTGGTATTACGATGATAATATTGCATTTCATTATCAATATTTTAAATCTCTAGTTAGCCATATTTCTTATTTTTATACAGTAATATTGCCGAATTAATAAAAAAAACATCTAAATATTTGACAGCTATTTGCGATGTTGCCAACTTTCTGTACAAACGCTCTTATGTCTCATGATTAAGTATAACTTAATGATTACCCATTATAGCCATTTCTTCGTCTTCTTGATGAGGTTCTTCAAAGGCTTGGGAAGATAGTCGTAGTCTGCCTTAGGAGGGATGAGACCAACAGGTGTCACCATGTATAGCTTTTCCTGAAAAAAAAAATGTTTTAGCGTCAGCTCACACCGAGTCGCTACGCTACTACGCGGCTATTGTACTGGAAGTGATTTCGCACTGCGCAGCGCGGGTGCGCCGCGAGACCGATCGCAATTAAATGTGTATCTTTTCTTGTAGTAAGTAAAGTTTCATTTTGAGTGGCTCTATTGCAATATGCGCGCAGCGTCGCGTCTCGGTGTAAATTGACCCTTAGTTACCAAAGAACTGAATCGTCGCCGAGAAGGCTGACGATTTAGATTCAGCTTTCTTCGGATTTATTACTCGTAAAAAGTCGTAAATATATTAGTATTCTTGAAATTGAGTTGTTCATATAATATACCACATTGTTGTACCGGTTCTTTTTCCGTACTTTTTTATCAAATAATTATCACGATTCAGTTCTAAAATGGCGGATAGTCTTCTCTATAAAAGAAATTGTGGTTAGTAAAAAATACAATGTACTTATTAAAAAAACCTTGTCCGATCCGTGAGGGTATAATTAGGTATCAAGATTCAAATCTCGAATCAATTCTATAAAGCAAGCGTGACGAAATATTCAAGTATGACGCACGCTAGACCGTGCCGGGTCCAAGCCGACTGTCGACCGTGCAATTTTGTATGGACAGTCACGCGGCACGCCTTCGAGTCGCTACCGAGCCGATGCTCGGTACAACAATGATGGTCGAGGTGGTGAGGCGGTGGTGGTGAGGCCGATGGTCGAACAATCCATTGTCCGATGACAATGGATTGTTTTACCGACACTCATGAGTGACACACACTAGATCATGCCGGGTCCGAGCTGCAGCTCGGACCCGGCATGATCTAGTGTGTGTCATCCTGTACTCGTATTTACCCTCATTTCTCCTTTCTCAAGAGCCGCCACCAATTCGGCGTTTGCCTTCTCCAAGTAAGGAATGAGGGCGGACTTCGTGGTAGGACTCCTGAGAGCCTCGATCAGATCCTCCGGAGTCCAGGTCGAGATATCCAAAGCTGGGATTGCTACCTCCACTGTATCCTGTAAAGAATAAGAATACCTATTTACATACGTTTTTAAATATTTATTCTGTGGTCCAAAACATAGATAGAGCTAACTGCACGAGGTACATTTTGCATAGTGCGGTATTATTTCGAAAATATGAATGAATATAACCTATACAGTATTTTGCAACAAAGCTCTTAAAAGCCGACTCGTAATAAGATGTCAGCTATACCCTATGATTGCCTAGGTTCTACGTCCTAGAAAATGACAAGGGTACTGTGCTGTTTTCGAAAGAACCAATTTCAAAAGAAATCTTAGTCTAGATATTTTTTTAAATAATTGCAGAAAATAGGATTTTTTTCAAAATTACTTAAGATATGCATTACATCGACAATAAACAAACAGACCAAATTAGCGTTTAATGGATGCACATATAGGTCACATGCACTTTTACGCTACAATATGAATTCGTCGAATTTAAAGTTATTCATTAACGAATTATAACATTCCAAAGAAAATTAAAAAAACGCGAGCGTCGACATATATTTTTTTAACTTTCTTCTCCACTCATCTAGGAACTCAATAAAAAAGTCCCATGAAAATCCGCTCACTTTATACTTCGTTCCACCTTTTGAGTATTTGTCTAATTGCACTCTGCTATTCTGAGAAAGTCATTAAAATGTTTGAAGTGGTAGCGCAAACTGATCTGTATGGTTTGGTAAAGTTTCCAAAAACACCAAATTTTATTAAATTGCATGTTCAAAGATGAGTTAACAGTAATATCTAGGTTTACCAGTACGTCGCCAGTTTCATTCTTCATTTGAACGAAACCCATGGCTTGCAGCAGCGCAGGTCTGTACTCCTGCTTCGTCGCGGTGTCTGCGAGGGCTGCTTGCAGCTGTTCCACAGTCCAGGCGCTGCCACCGGTAGGGGACGGCACTACAGCCTGGACGAATTTCTGAAAATGAATCAATGATAAGCAATGATACAGCCTAGGGTGGAGCACGCCTGCCTATTTTTTTGGGACAAGCCCGCCACACTATTCCCAAACCACTGTAACTCCTGAAAGCCAGAATCAACAGTGGCGACCACCAGAAAAGCGCCGAGACAATGAAGTTCGACGAAGTCCCAGAGAATGAATTTAACTGTCTTGGATCCCGCAACGAAATTAATCAAAAAAGTATAGCGCAGGAGTAGGAAAAAAAACCGTAATTTCCACTACTAGTACGCCTGCCTAGAAGAAACTGATTTCTCGAAGTTTCTCGAACTTTGAATAATCCAGATTGTAATGATCAGGGAACTAAGAACCTGGCAGTGAATTCCACAGACTGGCGGTTCGCATAATAAATGGGGAAACAAGACGCTTTGTTCTTATCGCAGTTTACTACTACAGACACTAGACACACGCCTCTGCAAAGTGGCACGATAGCACACTTCAGCCTTCAAAATCCAGTCTGACCCAGCCATATTTTGAAGACCGTTGGATCACAAACACACGTCCGTATGAACCTAATACTTCATCATCTGCCTAGCCTTTTCCCAACTATGTTGGGGTCGGCTTCCAGTCTAACCGGATGCAGCTGAATACCAGTATTTTACATGGAGCGACTGCCTGTCTGACCTCCACAACCAAGTTAGTACCGGGTAATACGATAACCCTAATTGGTAAGACTGGTTGTCAGACTTTTTGGGTCACTGACTAGGTACCTGTAACGACTGTCACAGCAAATCTGCAAATAACAGCTCAACGTGCTTTCCGAGGCACAGAGGAAACCAGACCAACCTAGACAAGCACAGCTTAGCCTAAAGATCGACCCGAGCGGCTGTTATTGTTTAGCTACGGACTCCTCTATGAACTTAATACATATGTATTTAATTTCAAATTAACGTGGTTTAGTTTTTCATTTTTGGATAAATCCGCCAAAATTAATCGTGCCTATACAAAAGTTAATGGCATTAAGTTGGCGTTCTTGGCACGCATTGCTAACGTTGGAACCACAGAGTATATAATCACTACGTTTAGTTGGAACTTCGACAGTGCGTGATGTGAGGAAAAAAAACTAAAACCCAGCTACGGCAGAAACACATAAACAAGAAATTGATGTAATTTTTATCGGTTTCCAAAAAAACGGAGATACACGCGAATTAGATCTGTATACAGGGTGAATTTGAATAAATGCGACAAAATGAAATGGGAGCTTCAGTTACAGTAACATAGTAATTATAAACTGTTTTTTCTACTATCTAAATCGTTAAAAAAAATTACGCGATTATCGTTTTCAAAAGGTCCATTGATGTTATTATCTTTATTTAAGTACGAATTATCGGTATTCCCGTTCATAGCGGTCATTTACCTAATTTAGCCTAGTTTCTAATGTAAGTATCGCGCGACGTTGCCAAACCTCGCATGTGCGCCAGCGCTGACATCCCTTCCCGGCGACCGCGCGCCGCCCACTACCCTTCCTTCGTTCATTACAATTTTACATTTGATATTTTATACATTTTCTTGACAACACGTATTATTGTATATTTAAATTTGTCGCATCTATTCAATTTCACCCTGTATATCTAATTCGCGTGTATCTCCGGTTTTTCCGGTTTATACTGACCGATACGTTACAAAAACAACCGCTATAACACGCCCGGCCTGGAAATTGAACTTAGGACATCGCGCTGGCGACTACTAGACCAACGAGGCAGTATAATAATTTAGTTATTTTAATACAAACATGTTTTTCGGTTCTTAAAAATGTTGAATATTTTTTATAACCCGCTATGGTAATCTCCTACCTACTTGCTTAAATTACCGATAGCTAAAAATAATTAAATTATTAGCTAAGTAGGTATATTTTTCTTAACGTTTACTTAATATTCTACGTGTGGAGTAATAAAACAACTGTGTCCGCGATAGTAAATCACAGTAGGTACCTATACTCGTATGAATACATGACATAATTATTTTTCACCTTTTTGAAAAATTACAAAAAAAACTACGGCTTTATTTAATTTCAATGCAAACTACGCATTTAAATTAATTAAGTCGTAGTTTTTTTTGTGTACATTAAAATGCTTGGGTTCCGTATAATTGGGAGCAAAAATAAAACATGTTTGCCCACTTTAGTTGCTGCCAGTAAAGACGACAAAAGCGGTCATTGCCCTTTTCCTCATAGGTACCTCTTTGTACAAACCAAAATAATGAACCATGTATCGTTTTTCATTAGAAAATAATGTTGAAGATCACGATAGATGACGATTCAAGGCTTGAACAAGTTAATTTTTGGTTTTTAAAGTTAAGAACTTTAATAAATATAGGTGATGTCAATGTCCGCTATTGTCATAATTTTTAACTGGTAGCAACTATAGTTGTCGGATTCTCACTGTGTCTTTGGCATAAAATAGTAGGTACCTACGTGATTTAAAACTGATAGAAAATGACTTTGTCATTAAGTCTGCCTTTTTTCTTTTTTTTCTGATGGGAAATCATTAAATAACTTCTCCCACTCTGGGCGAAGCGGGAGGGAGTGTCAGACTTTTACCGACTAACCCATCCATGTTCCTTCCTCGCCCTTTATGTTCCAGGACCACGGTATCTCTTTCGAACAGTCCGGCAGCCCCGGTTATTAAGTCTGCCTTTGTTCTATATTTCGGTGTTTGGAGTACCTATTAAATCAAAATAAATACTTTAGGTAAGAACGTGGTTGGGAACTCTCAATGCAAAACTTTGACTCACACTTGACCGAAATTAGTTTATTGTTGGAAGAGTAAAGCTTACGAAAAACGAGTTTTATTAATAAAAAATATATTGACAGATGGGCTTAAATTATATAGGTACATATATCTGCAATAATCTACATATCATTATATAGATACCTAATAGGTATACATAACTACGCAGAAATTCCACAACAAACAACACATTTTATGAGTTGTTTCGAATTCTAGATCAGGATGGCTAAAAACAGGTCAATGGTGTCGATTCTGTTGTGCACAAACTAAACCTAATTTAGACTATTGCTATCTTTTACTAAAAGGCAGGGCGAGAAAAGGACGGCTATAGCTATGCACTAAGTTAGAAATGTCAAACTAGTTTATGCCTTGCGCTTCACCGTGTTTTTAACCGACTTCCAAAAAGGAGGAGGTTCTCTATTCGACTGTATGTATTTTTTTTTTTTTTTTTTTTTTTTTTTATGTATGTTACCCGATTACTCGAAGACGCCTAAACCGATTTGAAAAATTCTTTTTTTGTTTGAAAGGGTATACTTCCAAGTTGGTCCCATAGTCGCCAAGTCGGGATCTGATGATGGAATCTTGGCGAAATCGAGGGAACTCTTCAAATTTTATGGGATAACGTACAGGAATTTTTATATTTTCTACAACAAGTGAAGCATTTGCGTTTGATAAGAACCATTCTACCATCAGATCTGATGATGAAGCCAAGAGTCACGGAACTCCATAATGAGACAATGTATCCTAGTCGTGTTTGGGCTTGTTGTAATTGTAACGGTATGCACTTTCCATGTGAACCACTAAAAAGTGAAAAATAAAAACTTTTTTGCAAAAAATAAAACCGACTTCAAAAAGAAAAAGTGAAAAATAACTTTAGCTTCTGAAGTCGGTGACAAAAAAATTAAATCAATCATACAAACGTCACCGACTTCAGAAGCTAAAGTTATTTTTCACTTTTTCTTTTTGAAGTCGGTTTTATTTTTTGCAAAAAAGTTTTTAGTCGACATGTTTTTACGTGCACCCTTCATTTGTATGGAAATATTAGTTCGAATTAAATTTGACAGCTCTAAATTACGTCCGTCTCTTTCTCGTTTTATTGGTGAGAAAAAGATAGTAATAGCCTAAATTAAGTTTAGTTTGTGCACAACAGAATCGACACCATTAACTACCTATATTTGTTTTCATAACTCATACTCGGAAAGTAGGTCTGAAGTTGCCAGAGGATTTTCCTTGTATTCGAAAAACACAGTATTTACCTCGGGCTAAAGACTTATTTAGCCCCTCGATCTATTGGCGCCCTCACTATGTTCAGGCGCCAAACCCAGTCTCAGGACTAAATAAGTTACTTTCACCCCTAGGGTAACAATGTGCTATTATAACTCTCGTACTCCTGTTCTTATTATGAAATTTTTTGATAATAAAGATCTTAGAAACAAGAGATTTCGTAAAACCTAATTTTGTATTATGTACCAAATCGTCCAATTATGCCCGAACACAAGCTGAACCTTGCAGTCAACTTGCACAAGTATAACATTAAGTTACAAGGGTACAAGTTGCTATTAAATTACGAACAGGCACACGAAGACGAAAACCCTCCTGATCAGAAGCTCTTAGTAGCAAAATGTTTAACAGCGTGAAACGTCTAATGAGCAGTAAGTCCAATAAGCAAAATATCCATGTAGCATAACGTCCAACTATCAGATGGTCTGTATAGCAGAACATCTATTCAGTAAAAGATCAGATTCTCAAAATGTCTGGATACTCAGGCACAAAATACAACACACAATTTGCATCAGGAGGACAACAGACATTATAATATTTACATACAGACTCTTTGGTATATGTACTCGTACTGTTACTGATACTATTAGTCTGTGTCATCACACTGCTAGGCAAAGGCCTCTCTTCATGACTAAATTCTTCGATCCAGGACCAATGTGGACCACTGGTCTTTGGTTTTGTCCAGCTCGTCCTATCATCTCCTGCGAGGTCTGCCGTGTCGCTCTCTGGCTGTGTCAGGGCTTCACAACGTGGTTATTTTGGCCCACAGCTCGTCGGACATGCGGCAGATATAGCCGGCCCACGTTCCACGCTCTTCATCGCTGCCATATCGATTCCCGCTACGTGGATGTGCTGCGGAAACTAAACTCATCGACCACTCTGCAGGATCGCATGCATACCCTATCTAAACCCGTACAGATCAAGCGGGGAGTGCGACCGGGTGACACCATTTCACCAAAACTTTTCACAGTAGTTCTCGAAGACAGTCAATAGAATCTGTAATTTGCATATTAGAGTAATTGACATCACTGTCTGTGAATATATAATTTGCACGCCATGTTATGGCAGGATATGCTGAAACAAACCTACTGTAACACCTTATATACCTACCATGTTCTAGCAAATAAATGTTTTGATTTAATTTGATTTGATTTAACATTGTGAAGTGCTTAGATTGGGACTGCTGCGGTGTTAACATCAATGGTGTTTACCTGTCGCATTTAAGATTTGCAGACGACCTTGTCCTCTTTGCTGAAAACTTCGGAGATCTTCAAGATATGTGTCAAGACCTGTACGATGCTTCTTTTGAAGTAGGTCTTAGAATAAATATGACCAAGACGAAGGTTATGGCAAACATCATTCAAATCCTTCATTCAAAGTTGGAAATGAAGAGATGACGACGGTTGACGAGTATGTTTATCTTGGTCATATACTTTCATTTGGCAAAGAGCACCAACAAAAGGAGATATACCGAAGAATACAGCTTGGGTGGGCTGCGTTCAGCAAATTGGACGACATTTTGAAATCACCCAAAATTGCGGTATGTCTAAAGTCCCGCCTCTATAACCAGTGTGCCCTGCCCACAATGACGTACGGTGCTGAAACATGGACGCTCACGCAGGAAGCTGTTTGTTACAGACTGAGATTTGCAAAGAGAGCTATGGAGCGGTCCGTACTCGGCATAAAGCTCGATCGAGTTCCTAACGTCGAATTCCGAAAACGCAACAAAAGTTTTTGATATTGGAAATCGCGTTACGGAACTCCAATGGAGTTGGGCAGGACACCTAGCAAGACGCAATGATGACAGGTGGACCAATGAAGGCTGTCACTTCTGATCAGCCCGGCTAGCATGGGCAGGGGATAAAAATTTTATCCACCGGTTATTTCCACTTTTGTTTGAATTTTGTCCCTTGTCAGTGGAAATAACCGGTGGATAAAATTTTATCCCCTGCCCATGCTAGCCGGGCAGGAGGGGATGAAAAATGGCGACATCAAGGTAGATGAAATGATAAAAAAAAAATCTTATAATATAACTGACGGATCAGTTATATTATAAAAAAAATATTTGACCAGTATTTTTTTCTTTTAACGCGTCAACCAAAATTGACAAAGATACGACGCTTTTAAAATTCTTAATACGCCACGCCGTGGTATAATTTTCGTCACGAGCAACCACTCCCACTCCGGATCGGCTTCCAGTCTAACAGGATGCAGCTAAATAACAGTAGGATTTTACATGGAGCGACTGACTAGTTTAGTACTGAGCAATACGATAATAGGCGATTTCTGTCGGAACACCGAAAATTCATCAGAAATATTACCTATATATCTACCAGTAAAGTCTTACGGCCATTTTCAATAACTTACTAACAGGTAACGGAAGTTTGTTATCTGTAACTATTTGACATTTACCTAGCTTACGAACCGTTAGAAACAAAACGTCTCAGAAAATCTTTCTTTGTTTTTTCTCTGATGTCATTCGGAGGACTGTGACCGAGTAAGCTCTGTGGAGTAACATCTAGGTGACGCGGATATGATATTCTAAGCTATCTTTGATAGAAATACCAATAGCTACGAGAGAAATGTATCAATAAAGGGTTTATGTGCTGTTTTAGTTTTACTCGCAAGAACTAGTAGGTATTATCCCGCGTATGAGAAAATTTAAATTGGACGATAAACATTTGTGTTTGTTTGTTTACCTATTTTGGCGGGTTTGCGCACGTGATGGCTTGACCTATTAATAAATAGACAGGGCAATATTTTTAAAGATTTTTTGAAAAATGAGACCTATGTTAAAAAGTGGTTCAATTGTTTCTGCTCGTGATTCTGATTAAGTAAACTATTTTCAGGTTTTGCGCATTTAACGTTACACGTTGTACTAACTAACCGTTTTACGTAAGTAAATTATATAAAACGGCCGTTAGTAAGGTTTACGGATCCTGATGCTATAAAAATCAAGTACTTCAAAATGCTACAAACCTCATTTGTGCCAATGAATAACGCATACATGATCTGGTTCAGCGCATCTTCAAGATACGGCATCATCTGAGGGTTAGATTTGGTCTCGATGGCATTCGACAGCATGGAGAGGGTGAATGTCTTCACGACTGGATAGCTGGTGGCTACTGCCAGGACCAAAGAGAATACTGCTAGCACCTTCATTATTGCTGAGGAGAAAATGCACAGGAATAGAGTAATTGGCGGTGTTCTTTAGAAAGGTCACTATTAAGTAGGGATAAAGGGTTCCCCATCATTGCGATCTAGTTTTTATTCTAGACAAAACCTGCCATGGAACCTTCTAGTTACGGAGATATTGGAGGTCAAAGTTTCAGCTTTTTTACAAGTTTTGTTTTAATTTTAAAATGAAATAAATTTTAAATACAAGTTTTTAATGTTATATCTCTATATACCTCCATGACCCGTTTACTACTTATCCGTTACCTTTTTTAGGGTTCCGTACCTCAAAAGGTAAAAACGGAACCGTACGGAACCCTTATAGGATCACTTTGTTGTCCGTCTGTCTGTCTGTCTGTCTGTCTGTCTGTCAAGACCTTTTTTCTCAGGAACGCGTGGAGGTATCAAGCTGAAATTCATATCAAATACTCAAGTCTATGGTCTCTTGGAGCTGTGAAAAAATCAAACTTCTAAGTCAACGCGATCAAAAGATACTCCCGTTTATGCCGCAAATTTTCGACACTCGCAAGGGAATCAAAACCTACAGGGTACTTCCCGTAAACTCAGAATCTTGAAATTTGGTACGAAGCAACGTCTTATAACACAAATAAAGGAAAAATTGCGAAAAGCATAAATTTTTAGTTACATCATATAATAAAAATATTTTAAATAATTTTAAACTTATTACCCCTTTACTCATGAACGCGTAGTGGTATTATATTGAAATTCTTAACAAATACTCAAGTCTATAATATCTTTAAGCTGTAACAAAATCAAACTTCTACGTCAACGCAATCAAAAGATACAGCAATTAAAGCCGCATATTTTGAAACTCGCAACTACTCGCAAGGGAATCAAAACCTAAAGGATACTTCCAGACGACCTGGAATCTTGAAATTTGGCATGAAGCAACGTTATAAAATACACATATAGGAAAAATTCCGAAAATCTTAAATTACCATAACTTTTACTTATATACCTACAGGTTTGTACGGAACCCTCGGTGCGCGAGTCTGACTCGCACTTGGCCGGTTTTTTTTGTTTTGAATTATCAGCACAAAGTGTTGAATGAGTTACATTGAGTTTAACCCTAAAATATGACTTTTCACATAAAAAAGTAGTTTTGCAGCAATCATTTTTGCGCAGAGTTACTCAGATTAATGTACAGAATGCTTGGTTGCCTGTACCCTGTATTATGTTATAGTCAAAGATAGATATTTATGTAGTCTCTTCGCGGAATGACTAGATGGCTATCACAGGTTTGACAAACTCAAAAATAGATTCCAATGTCTGCCTTTGGCTGATGTAAGTATTTTTGGACAAACCTAAGAGTACCTTACTACCTTACTTTTTACAAATTAGCTACCAACGCTGTTTGTTGAAATTGCTGCTGTCTTATTTGATGACCTTCTCGAAATAAAAATGCGGAAAACAGGGTTGATGATTTGGCGTTTAGTAAATGATAACTTTAAAAAAAGAACAAAAGGAGAAGAAAAAAATATAAGAAAAAGAACAAGATCTCCATAAGTAGAAGGTTCTCGGGTATGATCCGTACAAAAAAAAACACGGTGACGGCGATAAAAAGTGATTTTCGGCTTTTTCTTAACTTATAAGAAAATTATGCTCTTGTTACTAAAAACAAAAAGAACCCTTCATAACAATTTGAAGTTATAGATAGATGTTAATTAACTTAAAATAAAATCATTTAAAAAAAAACCACCATACATAGCGAAAGTGTTAACACTCACCTTATAAAACTCGAGAATTTGCAAACAAAATTAAAATAAATTAATATTTTCTAACGCCAATACACTTGCAGATACCAACACGACCCGCACAATACTAAGCATATTCGAAGAATAAAATCCAATATGAATTTTAAGTCTCCCCCGTGAGATTCACATATCTTACTTGTGTTATGCAAACATCATTCTAATTTGTTAAGTGTTAGAGTTCAGAATTAAGTAAAACCCGTCATAACCGTATATTGCTCTAAGGTACATGGCCGATTGAGGATAATAATCGTCTTGTACATTAGTGTCGCGACCCACTGCCATAATATAATTGTTTTTAGAAACACCATTACATGCAGAATAAATGCATTTGTTCTTTTGTAGGCGGGTTGATAAATAAGTCGAAAATAAATAAATAAATCTTGCTAGTGCATGTGTATGGCCTTGCATGTCCCACAGCTGGGCACTCCTAGCCTCCCCTCCAAGGGAGGCTTGGAGGGGAGGCTAGCCATATCCTTCCAGGTACTCTTCTACTGCGCCACCTCGAAATAGAATAGAATAGCATAGAATATCTTTATTATGTACACTATACAAGTAACAATAATAATAGAAAACTTTTCACATACTTACTTACTTAGGGTGAAACACTGTGCGGTCTTATCGCTAAAAGCGATCTTATCAAACCACCTGATAACAGGAAGAGCGAGAGACAATACATGCAGGTAGTCTGTGGTGTACAAATTACAATCAATATACTTTAAGCATGTATGCTATCAATAATAATCAAGTGACAAGAGCAGAAAACCGTGTATATAGAGCTGTCTATGAAGAGAGGAAGTGGTTTTCGGCCATAATATGTTTGAAAGTAGAATAAGAGTGTTTTCACACTGCGTCCAATCCGAGTCCAATCCGTACCCGTGAAAATACATTTAAAAAAAATCTGAACAACGTAGAAGTAGTTCTACGACTTCTCTAGACCGGGTTCAGATCGTAGTGCGAAACTAAGTGTCTATGCCCAAACCTTGTTCGGTTTGGGTATCGACAATACCAAATATACTACTGAGTAGCATATTTCGGATAAGGAAGTAAATAGGTAAGACTGTAAAACCACACACAAAAAAAGGTCCTATCCATATTGCTGTTCTAACCACACGAGTACATCCCTTTTCATCAGTCTCGTTCTCATACTCTCAGCTTTAGGTACCTATTCTACTCATCCCGCATCATGATAAACATGAAGTTAAGTCGCTACTTAAACCTTGATAGCCCAATAACCTAACGTACCCGTGTAATAAGGTACTTACGTTAGGTTAGCATAAAATCTGCGGCTCATAAGGCTGCGTGTCCACCAAAGATGTGGCAGGTAGCTGAGCGGTGGAGCTGTGAAACGGTGCGCAGATGAGCGGTGGGAAGACGTGTAGCGGGCTCGGTTCAGGGGGTCCACTCTCAACGTCCGTCAACGAAGATACGGGCCCGTCCGAAAGTAGCTTATACTTTGAAATGACACTACTTCTAAATATTTTTGGATTCATTAGTTTTGATAACAAATTGGGAAGGACAGATGACCAATCGAGTTGTCATTCATTTTTACTTCGGGAATCTAACGAATCTTATGGCTGTAAATGATACAGAGTAGGAAACGACCGTAACTTCGGCTGAAACTACGGCTTTCGCGCTTAGAGAGTAGACCTGATGAGAACGGTAACCACACCGTCTAGTGACTGCTATTTTTTCGGTCGCATCCGTCCCTTTAACACATTCCTCGCATAAATCCCTCGCACACAACCTTCCCTTGTTTTGTATGGTACGGTGGGCTATAACAATTACAAAATTTAAAAAATTTGACGTGTAAAAGTGTTTGTGAAAACCTACTTACAAAATAAAGATCATTTATCATTTACAATTAGGTACCCCAGTACCTCGGGTTCGAACGTAGTGCTTTCAATGGTCCTTTCAAAATTTTCTTTACCCACATTGTGAAGCTGACTGTACAAAACTGGCTTTTCAGACGTTTCAAACTTTTTATCCCTCGCTACGCATCCTCGCACATCTCTGGTGGAAATGCAGCCTAACACCACCTTATCCAACCTTTTCTTTAACACAGTATTAGAAAGAGACAAAAGAAGATGCGGTCCTCCCTATATTTCAGAATAATAAACAAAGGGCATTTGGACACTGCAGGCCTTTAGCCCCGGAATTGGATGCCGATAAAATACAGGTTCCCGATTTAAATCTCATGAAGACACGCAAATGTTTGTTAACCACGGTCATCGACAGAAACAGGAACTCACTAAACAAGAATCTTAGCAATGTTTTGCTTAAAAATCAAAATAAAATTCTCTACCTAAAAGGTAGTCATTTATTTTGTCCCTTGATACATTTTTATTTTATTATTTCTCCGTCCCATACCCAAGGTAAATTAAACATTCAATAAGTACAATCGTGCACAGTAAGTGCTATGGAATTTTCAATATCGTGGTGAAAATTTGAAACGAAAAGCGAGAACAAATTCCACGCGCCGCTAGTGCGTAATAAGTAGTTAATTGCAATCCGCTGTTCGGGATAATCCTTTCTACTTGAGCGAGCTTGGATCTAGTTACTAATAGGTACGCTGGAATTTCGGAATAAAACTGGTGTTATGTACACGAATATTGTCGAATTATATGTAGGTAGTCAGGAATCCGGAGACACAGAAGTCTGTATCTCACATCTTATCGCAGTCGGAATGTTTTTGCCTTCTTACTTCGTGTGACTTTAACTGATGTGACTTTACATGCCATCGGGAAAATCTCTCAGGCATGCTGGTTTGGCTTCCTCATGATGTTTACCATCATCACCAAAACAAGTGACATATATACAATACGCATATGAATCCGAAAAATCAGAAGTAAACATTTTTTGACGAGACTGTACCTTAAATGTAATTTAAAATTAGATCCATAATCCGCTAATAAATTAATCTTATTGACTGCACTTGACTGCCCAAACAAGTTTTTTGTTGTTTACATCTGTCTAAAGACGTTTATCTACAGTTATGTTCTAATAATGTTTCTTTTTAATTAAGCCGTTAAGGCCATCCACATTCATAATTAGAAACATATGACTGGGTCGTTGAACCCCTATAGAAATAAGCTATTAGTTTAAATAATATAATAAGCAAAACACTTTTATAAAAAGCTTGCATGGTCAATGACACCGCGTTCAACGATGCTCACGGTTCAATGACCAACCAAGTCAACAGTCGTCTTAAATACTAACATATTTACTACCTAAAAAAGGTTTATTTTATTGATAGCTTTATAAAGGGTGTTTCGGATTACAACCCCTTCTACGAAGGGTCTAATTGTGTATCTTTTGTAAGTACCACAGAATATAAAGAAGCCGAGCGGGTGCGGCAGCAAATGGACACGACAGTAACGTAAAGCTACTTATCACGTAATAGGGTAGATGACTAAAAAACAAATTAGTCCGTCAGATAGATTTCCAAAAGTGCGAGTCGGACACGCCCTTGAAGGGTTCCGTATCAAAATTGTGTAAATTGCGGTTTACTATATATGACGTATTAATTAAGGCGCTTAGACGAGCTACATTAGCAACTCTATTTGTGGTGGTTCAAACTTCGTTTGAAATGTTGTTAGAATAAAGTTCTAATCAGCTTGCACTACAAAGTGGTTGTTACGTCAGCCACTGCGGGCCAAATAGCGCGAAATGAGTGATTTCGATCGATTTACAAAAAAACTATTGATTGGATTAAAAAACTAAAACAGTATCATGCTAATATATTCCTTGTAGAATTATTTGCCAAAAAATCAGAATGTTCGCATGCATATTAGTATGTTTTTTATTGTTTGAAAGATATTTTTAGAGGTAAGTTCGTGATTTATTTTTATGGAGCTAAATTAATTGTATTATGTTTTCAAAACAGTATCATGCTAGCATATATCCTGAAGAATATCATATATTTTTCTGGTCTTATTTATAGCAGTGAATCATATACTTTTAGTAATTATAAAACTCGCGTTTAGCTCGTGTAATCGCCTTAAAAAAAACTACTCACTAGATCTCGTTCAAACCAATTTTCGCTGGAAGTTTACATGGTAATGTACATCACATTTTTTTTTTTAATTTTAATTTTATTTATTTATTTATTTAAACTTCATGTACAAGAGTAGTACATAGGCGGACTTAATGCCACAAGGCATTCTCTACCAGTCAACCTTTGGGGCAAATAAGACAGTATTGTGTGTGATAGAGTACCTACAATAAAAATAAAAATACCATTTTTAAGCATAAAATTAAAACACATAAATGGCTATACATACTAATACATATATGTATAATAATAATAATCATTTTATTATCAGGCAACTAAGGCCCATAGATAAAATACACAAATAACAAAACAACAAAAACAATAAACTAATACATATTCTAACTTATGAACTTATATGCATATAAAATAAAGTAACATATATAAAAAAAAAACATACAAATAGACCGAAAAACGAGAAACCTTATAATAATTAGTATGACTCTAGTAAAGACTGAGAGGAAAACAATTTAGTCATTCTCATATTTTAGAAGTTAGACGGGTAAAGTGGTAAAATGGGGGGGACACATTTTACCACTTCGGAAGTGTCTCTCGCGCAAACTATTCAGTTTAGAAAAAATGATATAAGAAACCTCAATATAATTTTTGAAGACCTATCCACCCCACACGGTATGGGTTTGATGAAAAAAAAAAATTGAGTATCAGTTCTAAGTATGGGGAACCCACAAAATTTATTGTTTTATTTCTATTTTTGTGTGAAAATCTTAATGCGGTTCACAGAATACATGTACTTGCCAAGTTTCAACAGTTTAGTTCTTATAGCTTTGGAAAAAAGTGGCTGTGACATACGGACGGACAGACAGACAGGCAGACAGACAGACATGACGAATCTATAAGGGTTCCGTTTTTTGCCATTTGGCTACGGAACCCTAAAAATGAAGACCACATAATACAGTGCGTCGAAAACTCGTGTGTGCGTGACGTCACATTTGAGTAGATTTTTTATCGGAAAGTGACTTTACAACCCCAGTCAATTTTTGAAGCGTTTTATATTCGTCAATTATTATTAATTAGATAAAATCAAAAATACGTATCCAAAAATTTTCGATAATCTAACTGACGGACTATACAGAATCATGTTTTTTAGTCAGGAATCATCCATATTGAATATTAAGCCGGAAACACACTCATGTGGCGTGGCGTGGCGTGGCACTTGCTGTCGTGACATTGACCGTGCACACTATTATGTCGTATCGTGGCGCGCTCTGGCGTTATTTCTGAACAGCACATATTGAACCTTTGCAGCGTTCAAACGTGCATAATGTTTTTTTATCGGCAAGCTCGCGCCACGAGCCACGTGGTGTAGAAACACATTTGCCTGTTGTGGCGTGTCGCACCATAACACCCACCACAACACCCACCACCGCTCTGGCGCAATCGGTGGTGAGCAGTCAGCGCCACGCCAGAACGCGCCACGACACGACACGACCTACAAATATGTCTCTAACCATACTAAATGTATGAAACCGATATGCTTCTGGCGCGCCACGCCACGCCACGCCACGTAGGTAAGTGTGTTTCTAGCTTTATTTGCACGCCCATGGACGGATATGTTGGACTATACTAGGTGTTGCCCGCGTGCGACCTACGTCCGCGTAAAATTATTATAAAGCTACTAAACAGGGTGACTGGGTCTGGACCCGCCATAGCAAATTCGCATATAGAGGAGGTCATTTTCTTATTACTGAAACTTACTTTCCATAACCAAAGTTTTATAGTTTAGGAGATAGGTAATTTTTTATACTTCATTGAGATTTTTCCAAAATTTTACCTTCGAGCATTCATAACCCTTGGTTACAGAAAGTAAGGTTCAGTAATTAGAAAATGGTCTCCTCTATATGTGAATTTGCTATGCCGCCGGGTCCAGACCCTGTCACCCTGTATATTCCTCGTTTTATCAACAGTGTTCATTGATGCTCCGCTCTTTTTGGTCGTAGCGTGATGTTATATAGACCAAAGTCTACAACTAACAGGAACTACTTGGATAAGTAGCCCATTTATAGAGGAAGGCATTTTACTCGGTGAGTACTTATAATATTCGGGCCTGCACAATTTTATAATCGCTGAGTACAGGTCAGATGAATAGGCATGACGACGGCATCAAAAAATTACAAATCTATTCAGCCCGTCAGTTAGAGTATTGGAAAATAATGGATACGTAAACCAATAAATGTTGACAAAGATAAAACGCGTCAAAATTCGGGAGTGGGGGCTCATGACGTCGCGTCGGTACGCTCTAAAAATTATACCTAGGCGTGACGTATTGAAAATTTTAAAGCGTCGTTTCTTCGTCAATTTTGATTTACGTAACAAAAGAAAAAATACGGGTCTAATATTATTTGATAATCTAACTGACGGACTAATTAGATTTTTTGGTCGTCGACCCTATTGTCTGCCATTTCCAGTCCTCAGCGTCTAACGCTTGGTGAAGTTAGCGTTGACACTATGCATCTTATTATCATGCTGTGGCCACCATGTTGTTTTTGTGCTCTCTTATTTATGTTTTTTTTATTTTAAGGAAACCCATAAAACCGGATCACAGAAAAAAGAAAGAAAACACATTTGGCCCCAAATAAATTTTATTATAGTAACTCTTAACTATGTATATTTTATTTTTATAATTAATTATTATAATTTACGATATATTCTTCTTTAGATTCTTTACATTCTTCTCGTGTCCCTGAAACAAAACATAGTTTTATTATACGGTTTTAATTCCTAATATGAATTTTGTTTCATCATCTGCCTATATGTTGGGGTCAGCTTCCAGTCTAACCAAATGCAGCTGAATAACATTGTTTTACATGGAGCGACTCCACAACCCAGTCAATACTGGGTAATACGATACCACTTAGACTGTCAAAGATGGACAAATGACAGCCGGGACCAAAAGCTTAACGTGCTTTCCGAGGCACGGAGGGAACTCGGTATACAGGGTGGAATTTTGCAATGCCAACTGGAGGGACAGTACTCGAAATACTGGAGATAGCAAATTTAAATCAAAGGAAACATTCCTTTATTTTTAAAAAGAAACAAATCTGCATTCACAGATTTTCTAAAATTCGTTTGCCCAACTCGGGAAGTTTTTTTAATCATCGTTTCAGTCACCTAGTTTTTATCTGAGACTGAAACGATGACATTTACGTTTCTGCAATTTTCACATTAAGTGTCGTGTTTAAATTTTTTACATATTATTATGAACTTTATGATATTTGGGTTATTTTTTGATAAATTGGTTTAGGAAATATTCATTCATTTGTGTATGCGCTTTGAAAAGTATCTTATCAACGCTCTGGGCGACGGCAATTTGAAACAATTATCAATTTTTGGTCGTGAGGAGGAAAATTTCCAAAAAAACTTAAAAGGTTGGTTACTCCGAAACCACTCAGATAAGACCCCTAGTTACCAGGGTCAAAATTTGTCGCAAATAATGTCTAGTTTCACCCATTTCAGGGGGTGCACCCAATTACCAATCACAATGTATAGAATACTGGCTCTACAGTATAGGCAAATAATATGATCACATTAAAGATTCCAGCTTACCTTTTACAAAAATTGACCATCAGCTACTGAAACGTATAAATATGTAAAGTAAATACTTACTGTACATTCCATTCTCAAATCCGTCGATAATCATCCAGTCTTTGCTCTACGCCTCGGCCGCCGACACAGCCAGCAGTTTCTTGTAGGAGCCCGCCAGTGACCGCGCCGCTAGCTGTAGCAGTTCCCGCCTTGATACGCCGGTCGAAGCCTCCTGCCATTGGTTGTGGGGTACCTGGTAGACGATAGGATAGGATACAGTACTTTTACAGTTATATTCCAATAGCAGCTCATTGCATTCAGATTTTGTGATGCAACGTAACAAAAGAGGATGTTTTTCCAAAAAAAAAACATAACTACATGAAAAATTAGTAAATAATAATTCATTTATTTCAGATTATTAAAATCCATAAAATACAAGCACATTTAAAACATAAATCACATAAAATTAAATGAAAATTGAAATAGTAAAAAAAAAAAAAAGTAAAAAATTGCGGGTGGAATACGAAACCTTCATATTTTTTCGGAGTCGGTTAAAAGTAAAGTTACTTTTAACCGACTCGTCAGAGACTTGAACCAAGGCAGCTCATTGCATTCAGATTTTGTGATGCAACGTAACAAAAGAGGATGTTTTTCCAAAAAAAAAACATAACTACATGAAAAATTAGTAAAAAAATTGCGGGTGGAATACGAAACCTTCATATTTTTTCGGAGTCGGTTAAAAGTAAAGTTACTTTTAACCGACTCGTCAGAGACTAGAACCAAGGTCTAGAACGAGGTCATCGAAGCCGACTACTCAAGACAGGGAACCGAGATGAGACGTGCGAGAAACGCCACGCTGTCAACCAAAACATGGTTTTCCATAATTTTTTGTTGCTGATTGCGTAAATACGGCCTAATAAAAATTCAAAATGGCGGCCGGGAAAGTATGCACATAACGTATGTTTTATCAGCTTAGGATATGATTCTATAGTATTCGAGGTCGCTGTTGCCGAAAACTAAAGTGTAGGTGCTCAAAACGTGGCGTAGAACAATCCATGCACTTTCATTTGCCAGTACGACAGCGTTTGTATGGCTTGCTGTATGGTTCTCTAAACTGTGACATAGGTATACTTGTGACATTAATCATTTATTCATGAACAATAAATTGTAACCGAAATTACTTGGTATGAAAAGAAATTTAAATTACTTACATAAACAAAACTCACACACAAAAATATTACAACAATGCATAAATCTAAACTAATATTATAAAGTTGAAGAAATTGTTTGATTGTTTGTTTGAACGCGCCAATCTTTGGAACGACTGGTTGGAATTGAAAAAACCTGTTTGTGTTGGATAGTCCATTTATCGCGGAAGGTAGGCGGAGGATAAATGAAAAATGTTGCAAAAACGGGGAAATACGAGTATTTACTCCTTTTGTGAGTCTTATGAGACTTGCGTGTGTCAGCTAACATATATAGGAATTTCATTATAGATCTTCAACAGCATTAAAGACACTTATTCAACTTTTAAAGAGTAGATAGCGCTTTTTATATGTAGAGGCAACTTCTTAAACAATATAACCAATGTTCCGTGTGTTGAGACTTCATCTTATAATGGCGTTACCTGTAAGCTAGGTCCCATAATAGATCCAATGGTGACGCTGTACCCGGTCTGGTTGTGCGCGTAGTCCGGCGGCGTGGCGGCGCTGGCGGCGGCGACCGCTGCGGCCGGCACCGGCGTGCCCTGCGACTGCAGCTGCAGCTCGATGCCGAGCGACGGCTGGGACAGGATCAGTAGCGACACGTCGTACCATCTGGGGGGAGATGATCTACTTCATAACTAAAATATCTGTGTATGTTTTTGCATCGTCGCATTGAGTGACAATTTCATGAATAAGTCATAAATGAACTTAGAGGGTACAACCTAACACTGATCTGCAACTTATAAAAAAAAAGGTAAGAAAGGGGATTGAAATTAAGAGCGCGTATTCCAAAAGTTGGCAACGTCGCAAATAGCTGTCAAATATTTACATGTTTTAATTAATTTGGCAATTTTACTGTATGAAAATAAGAAATAATTATGGCTCTGTAGTGCACTAAAAAATTGAATATGAATTGCTATTAAAACCCTAAATTTGATGTTGTAAACGTTTCCGGTGTAAAAAAGGCATTTGGCAAGTTCCCAAATACTTTTTTACATCTAAAACTATGTATTCGGTATTACGATATTATTATATTAATTATTGCATTTCCTAATCAATTTTTTAATCCACTACAGAGCCATATTTCTTATTTTCACACAGTAACATTGCCAAATTAATTAAAACATCTAAATATTTGACAGCTATTTGCGACGTTGCCAACTTTTGGGATACGCGCTCTTAATGGCAGGCCTAACTTTCGTAATTTTAATTTTTACCCGACTATGGCAAAGCAAAAAGGAAGGGTTATGATTTTCTAAAGATGCGGCCACGCATGTATATTATCCGATAGCTGGTATCAATACAAACATATACGAGACAAAATAATTAAAAGTGTCACGTTTCTGACTTATGAGCTATCAAAATTGTGCCGAAGAGATTACACTGGATCAGACTTTCTTCAAGAAAAACTTGTCAATAAAAAGTTTTATAAATAAAATTTCGCCTATTCGCTAGCTTTCAAAGTCCTGTTAATCTACCTCTTTGATACACTGTTTTAAGCTTTCACGTTTTATAACTAAACTTGAAATGTCACTAACGGGATATCTTCCGTGATTAAACTCTTCCAAAGTCGCTGGATAGATGGCGCTGATCTCGATGTGTTACTGCAAGGAACAGAACGTCACATAATTTCACTTGGACCTAATGGTTATATGCGGAAGCTTATGCAAACGAAAGTGTCAGTCAACGAGCGTATGTGACGTGTGTTTTTCAAGCGTTTTGACTTTGGCACCAAGTAACGTAGTCAGATCAACGCCATCTACCGTCTACATCATGGAAACTATTATTTTTTAGTTCTCGAAAAGAAAACCTCTCATTTATTAAGTTAACCGCTTTGATACTAACCTGTCCGTAACAGACTCGTGTAAATACCCCTCTACAGCGAGCACAGGCACATTGTTATTCAGTTCTCCATGCACAGACCGTATGTGAGCGATGCGTTGTTTAGCCGCTGCGTATGCGGCCGCGTACCCGACCGGCTGATCTGCTGTGACGTCACTCTGTGCCGCGTACCCACTGGAAATTGTTCCTTATTCAGTACAGTATAAGGCGGGTTATTGATTGTTACATTACTACAGAAGCTCAATAAAGAGAGAGGTGGTCTAAAAGTTACAGAGGGCTAAAGGCTCTCTTTCTAATAATGCTTGACTAAAGCCGGCTTAAAGCTTCCTTCTTCGGCTGGCGAACCGCAAGACGTTGCGTTGGAAGACCTCCCACTAGGTGGAGCGATGACCTGATGAAGGTTGCAGGAATTCGCTGGATGCGAGTCGCACGGGAAAGCCGGCTTGCACTAGCAATGATTAAATATGTTCGAAATTTAAATCATCGTTCTATTTCTATCAATAATTTCAAATGAAAGAGACAGAGGGATCTAATTTCACATGAATACATACACTACATTAGCTTTGCCGAAGACAGTCTGAAATGCTTCTCTGACTGGTGAGACCTTTACTTCTTTATCTGATGCAACCACCACTAACAAGTCTCCTCCGCTTCCTGGAACAAACTCAGACATTTAATACATCTGAAACATAAGCTTTAAATAACTAATAATGGTGTGTTGCTTGTATGGACTTCTCGAAGCTCGGAGCTATGGAGGAGCTCGTGGCCAGGGGCTACCGCTGTATCAGCCATATCAATGATACATACAATGTGATTTTTTTCCATTGTAACATGGGGGCCCCCATGTTACAATGGAAAAAAATCACAAAATCATGTCACAAACTCAAATATTCTTCATTATGAAAGACAAAATGAAAATAAAACTTATCACGGTCCAGGAAGCTCCAATTGTCAGGATGCTATTTTCTTTGTTTTGTGAAAAACATTTGATTGACATAAATGATATTTTCCTGTTGTCGGGCTTCAAAAGCCCCTAAAAAAAATTGATACTGGGCCCTACTAAGACTAGCTACGCCACTGATCTTGGCTAAATACTAACAGCCAATAGTGTCGATCTTTAGGTTAAGCCGCACTTGCCTAGTTTGGACCGGTGCCTCGGAAAGCACGTTAAGCCGTGGTACCGGCTGTCATTTGTAATTCTCTGATATTCATTACAGGTGTCCAGTGGCCCGAAGGTATGACAAGCAGTCATACCCAGTACTATCTGGGTTGTGGAGGTCAGATAGGCAGTCGCTCGATGAAAAATACTGGTATTCAGCTGCATCCTGTTAGACTGGAAGCCGACCCAACATAGTTGGGAAAAGGCTAGACAGATCGTCTTGTAGACTTCTCATAAAATAATATCAGTCTGTGACATTCATAACTGGGACAAAGGCTAGTCGTCACACTTCGAAGTTTTGGATTTAGGGCATGCTGGTTTAATCACCACCTTCACCGATTTGAGAGCAGTCGTAAAAAAGTAAAAGTTTTGTGCATCTGGGTTGGAACTGGGAAACCACTGCTCACATAATAATATTAGGCGCAAGATATGGATACACATTAACCTTTTCATTCCACAATAGGGATGATTCCTAACTAAAAAAAATATGATTCTATTTATTCCGTCAGATTACCGTAAAATATTGGATACGTGTTTTTGTTTCATAAAATTAATAAAAATTCACGTAGATAATCCGCGTCAAAGATCATAAGTGAGGGTTTGTGACGTCACTTTCCGGTAAAATGTACTCAAATGTGACGTCACGGCACACGAGTTTCGACGCTCTGTGAGACATTTTGTGTTTACGAGAAAAAAGAAAAAGTCATCTACCCTACTGTACTTACTAAGATATTCCTTCATCTGAGGATCGAGAGTGGTGATCATGGAGTCAACGGAACTCTTAGCCTTCTCCGCCACCCGCTGCAGGATGCCTCCCGTGGAAACTGCGCCCCTCATCCAAGTGAAGATGCCACTTCCTGGCATTATGTCACCTGGTCATTAGAATTGTGATATATATCTGCTGTTTGGTTATTCAGAATCTTATGTTAAAATAGTTCATTGTATAGACCAGTGGTTCCCAACCCGTGGTTAATGTTATTCGTACTTTTTAACTTGCACAGAAGATGTAAACTACTAACCTGTTAGGTTTTCAATAAGGTTGCTCAATCCAACCTTATTGAAAACCTATCAGAGGGCAGGTGCAAAAAAATCTACGTATCTGGGGGCACGGCAGTGCCCCCGCCAAGTCGAGCGCGAAGCAAACACTGCCGTACCATCCTTTACTGGAACCATTTCGCCGCATTTTCAGGCCCCTATTTGAGAACCTCTGGATAAGACCAGAACGCAGAAATTTTCGTCATCCAGTAAGCTATAATCACATACTTAAAATCCAAAATTTCAAGTCTCTAGGTCATTTAGTTCCGAAGTTAAGCGAAAGCAAAGTTTCGCATTTATGACACTCACTCACTCACTCACTCATGATCATCAAAATAGAACTAGTACTTCCCATAAACTCAGAGAGCTGAAATTTGGTACAGAGTTAGGGTTTAATGGCCACATAAAGGGAAAACTATAAAAACTAGGATAATCGAAGATCTGGAGTACCTGCTGACCCTGATTAGAAAACACAAGAGCCCAACCAAACTATTAGAGAGATCGACATACCGCCTTCACAAAAAATATTCAACTTGGTTGGCCGCTTCATTTGATGTCAAAAATCGAAGGTCTGAAGTATCTGATGAAGAACCCTCAGCTGGTCTCAGCTGTATTAGAGACTAGCTTCTGCCCGCGACTTCGTTCGCGTGAATTTCCCGCTTGCAACATTTCTTATTGCTGCGCTCCTATTGGTCACAGCGTGATGTTATATAACCTATATAGCCTTCCTCGATAAATGGACTATCCAACGCAAAAATAATTTTTCAATTCGAGCTGGTAGTTCCTGAGATTAGCGCGTTCAAACAAACAAACAAACAAACTCTTCTGCTTTATAATATTAAGTACAGATATATGGTAATGCCCCCTTCTACTATTGGTACATAAAAAAAATCGACTGTCATTGCAAAAAGCCAGCGTAGTGGGACACATCTTCTAATTTAATCTAGCCTATAGCGTCCCACTGCTGGGCGAATGCCTCCCCTTCTGCTTTTAATACGCATATAAATAAAATTGAAGGAAAACTCTGGATAAGACTAGACTGGCTTTTATACTTAAACTTACAAGTTTACAAGAAGAAATAGTCGAACGATTAACTTTATTCTACTCGAACATTACACAAATTAAATAAACAAATTACACTAAAATATTAATTTCGCATAGAGAGGATGCCTGTGTCCCAGCAGTGGGAATATTAATAGGCTGATGATGATGATTAAATTCGCTCAAAATTTTGTCAAAATATAATGCATTGGACTAAGAGTGGCGGTGATACCCGCAAACGTCGCTAGATGGCGCTGACTGTATTTTAAAACGCGCTTACGTTTGTTTTTCCGATAACCTTATATGGCGAAGTGGCAACCGGCCGCGTTACAGTCGTTTACGACATTCTCCTACTGCGCTTGAAAACGTTTACTAGGGATTAGGAGGGATTATTTGCATTTCGTTGATTTCGCTTATTATTTCGTGAGGTTTGCTAAGGTTAGCAGGTTGTTATTATAACAATTCGAAAATTTGAATAGGTTAGGAATTTTATGAAGAAACAGTACTTCGAAAATTCGCTAATAATTTGATTCACGAATTATTGCCTATTAAGTCAAAATTTGAGATCATACCCCGGGCATACGTGTTTAGAGAACAATTCCCAAGCTGTGTGGCGTCCGCCGTGGGAGACGCACCGGGCGTCGGGGGCCACGTGGTGGCTACCGGCCACCGTAGATGCGGGCCTGTGGACGGTTAGCTATGGGCTAGCTAGCCGTCCGTCCGTCTAGTGACGACAGGCCGTGTCGACGGCGCGTTCGTGTTCCACGCGCGCCTCAAAGAGATGTCAGCAGAAGAGAGGGGCCCGCAAGGGCCGAAGCCTGCCGGGGTTGCGGGACTGTTCGAAAGAGATACCGCGGCCCCGGAACGTAAAGGGCGAGGAAGAAACATGGATGGGTTTTAGTCAGTAAGAGTCTGACACTCCCTCCTGCTCCGCCCAGAGTGGGAGAAGTCATTTGATGATTTCCCATCCTAAATAAAAAAAAAATGCTGTGTGGCGTATGCCCTAACAATTCACAAGAGCCAAGGTCTAAGTCTAAAAAATGCCCTCATGGACATTGGCACCTCCATATTCTCTTGTGGCTAAGCCTACGTGGTGCTTTCACGAGTAACCGATATCTTCATGTGGTGCACCTCATAAATGTTGACTTCAAGAGTATAAAAGCTCAAGCTTCAGCGATCACCGAATACAACCGGCTTAGGCGTAAATACCGCGCCGATCTTTCAGAAATTAAACCGTCTAAAAGAATAAATAATGAACGCGAATGGACCATACGAAAAACTGTTGCTACTGTATACAATAATCTGAACCGGAAAAAAAGAAAAGAAAGATTTGTAATAATAAAAAAACTACTCCTAAAAAGAAAAAAAACTGTGTCAAATAAGAAAATCTAATTAAATAAATCAATTTGCCCCACGTTTCTACAAAAAGAAGTGAAATCCCACCAAAAACATTCTGTAAAAAACTAGCCAAGTCTCGATGGAGCTGCTTGTTTATCTCTAAAAAGTAATGAAATCTAGACAAAGTCGTGCCAAGGCTAAGGTTCCTTACTGCAATTTCTTTATTATTTATAGTTAATGTTGTGTGACTTGGCCGTTGAACATTCTTTATACGTTAGTGGGTACCTACAAGTCAATTTTGTAGTAACAATAGATATAACATTACGCGAAAACTAAATTGATGTTCAACGGCCAAGTCACACAACATTAACTATAAATAATAAAGAAATTGCAGTAAGGAACCTTAGCCTTGGCACGACTTTGTCTAGATTTCATTACTTTTTAGAGATAAACAAGCAGCTCCATCGAGACTTGGCTAGTTTTTTACAGAATGTTTTTGGTGGGATTCCTATTTCTGTATGAATGATGGCTAAATAATTTGAGTTTACTTCGATTGCTCTTGTATCTTTCATTTTCTAAAGGTTCTCATCACATTTTGCATAGCGTAAGATAAAGAGTCAGTGGCGAAAACTCGAAAATACCCGCTATCTTCTTTTTTTTAATAAACTTTCTATCAGTAATGTTGTACTAACCACACCCCACTATCAATGTCATTCAAGCGTCATAAGTGAGTGGATGGTCTTTCAGGCTCGGGGAAAGTCCATAAGTCAAACACCACAAGTTAGACTGAATGGCTATCCCATTAACAGGGTAGAAAAGATTAAATATCTTGGGCACTTACTAACCCCGGATCTGAAGGACGATAATGACTTAGTAAGGGAGCGTAGAGCGTTGTCTGTTCGTGCGCATATGATAGCACGCAGATTTGCTCGCTGTTCAAGAGACGTCAAGATCACCCTGTTCAGGGCATTTTGCACGTCCTTCTACACGAGCAGTCTGTGGGTGAATTATACGCAAAAGCAGTACAGCGCTCTACGCATCTAATACAATAATGCGTTCAGCAGGGCTAGCATGGGCCGGGTATAAAACTTTTGTCCACCGTTTATTTCCACTGACAAGGGACAAAATTATTTTATCCACCTGCCGAAGCACGGCAACAGGGGGAAAGAGAATTATATCACTTTTTGACATTAGACGTGGATACTCACCCCCCGCCTATAACATGGCGACTAGTGGAAGAGAAAAAATACAGATATTTTGACATAACAGAGGGAGAAAGGAGATTGCCCATCCTTCTATGGACCGCCGTTGCGCATGAAAATAAGTTGTATGATAGTAAAAATTGGACAGAAAAGAGGGGAGATGTCATATTTTCTAAGGAAATAAAAATGAACTATTTATTTTGTGGGGATTTTATTATTCTTTGATTTTCTGTTCAAGTTTTGAGGTTAGTTTTGTAGCTAAACTTCTACCAAAGAAACAGTCCTTACAACAATATGATTTGAATTCTCATAAGACAACAGAAAATTGTTCCATCAAACCAGTGAATAATCCTAAGTAAATAACATTAGCTACAATGGTAGGTCGGTTACACCTACTTAAATGTAGGGGTTTATAAGTTAGTATAAGGAATAGAAAATAATAATGCTTGAATAGAGGAATAAAATATTTTTATTGGTTCATATGATCATCATGTTCATAAAATATGTCGTCTGAAAACGGAGCCGGCGGCTCAATTGATCGAAATCGAGCCCTACCAAGATACCACAAAATGGTAATTACGTGTGCGCAGCATCCCACGGTTCGATTACCCACCAAACAATTCCAATAGTAACCAGCAATATCCGCTACTGAGTTACTTATAGCCCTATTAACTAAAATGTATGCATAATACACTTTACTGCTTCCAAATAAACCTTCTGGAATGATCCCTTGAAGGCACAGAAGTTTCTGATGCACTTTCCACTTAATGACTTGATGTAGCAACATCCATGTTCTCTTGTGTTGCAATGGCTTCTTCACTAACAAACTGCGGTTGCCTATCTTGATCATGCTGAGTCTGTCTTCTCACACTTCTATAGGCATTAGTCCAACAACGTAAGCAAACTCTTTCTAGCCTAAAAAAAGAAAATTGAAAGCTTTAACCTTACTATAAAGGAGCATAACATTATATACCTAAAACAATACAAAAGTGGTAAAAAATATAATATAAAACATAACTCAATAAATAAGATTATACTGACCGTTGCTGGTGCAATCCAGGATCATGAAATTCTAACTATTGCATCCGTTGATTCCCCGAGTTGACGACAGGGTAAAGGATGTACCAGAGAAAGGGCACAGTTTACACAGCGTGACATTTTTATTAGAATCGTTTTGATTTCCTGCACAGAGTCTTGGACGGTAGTCCCAAAAAAACGTTCTACACAATTCAAACCAGTAGCACAGAAACAGTACAATAGTCTTCAGAAAGATATCTTGTTCGTACATGAATCCGAAGACTACTGGAAACGTACTCGACGTAATAATAAGTTATTTGTTATCACAACAAACTCAACAACTTATCAAGAAAAACAAAAATTCGCTGCCGCACCGACACAATAGGCATGCCGCATGTGCAAAAAATATCGACATATCGATATTTTTCCATCCAATTATCGATACATATGGTCGATATTTTTAAATCGCGATATATCGATATTCGATATTTATTTTAGAGTATCGAATTCGTATCAAATCCGATTTTTTTTAATGTAACTTTGGTTTCGTGTCGATATCTGATGACTACTTTTTTCATTAAATTCTATTTTATTATTTAGGCTCAAGCATCAATAAAAATACCGTTTTCTTTTATTATTTTCTACGAAGTTTGAATGCTTTGGGAATATGTATGAATAATCATACGAAACCTGACGATAATAGATATTTTTCGCACGATAATTATCGATACTAATTAAGAATATCGATATATTTTTTTCACTTGCCCATCCCTACGACACAATGCTGTTTGACTTGAAAGTGACACTTTTGATGACAGTTCACCTTTTATTTGCCCGTGGTAGTGTTATCCTTATCAACAGTTAATCTAAATCACCCTGACCATTACTGATTTGTAAACTAATGAAAGATTGTTGATTAGAAAAGAAGTATTTATTTGATTATATTAATTACTAGCGGACGTCCCGCGGTTTCACCCGCATAGTTCCCGTTCCTGTGGGAGTACGGGGATAAAATATATCCTATGTTACTCGTGGATAATGTAGCTTTCGAATGGTGAAAGAATTTTTAAAAACGGTCCAGTAGTTTTTAAGCCTATTCATTACAACCAAACAAACAAACAAACAAAGTTTTCCTCTTTATAATATTAGTGTAGACTTACAAATAAAAATATGAATCACGCGGGATATCTAATAGATATTTGAAATATTTTTAAAACAACGTCTACCTCTACATATCAGTTAAAACCGATTACCGGGAAGTTTTTCAAGTTGTCAACACTGCTTTCACTTTAAGAAAGCCATTTTGAAAATAATGCAATAAAATCGAATTAGTAACTATTAAGACACAATATATTAACCCAACATACGATTTCGATCAAGATAAGTAACAAAAGTTAAAAAAAAGATTTCATATTTTATGACTATATTTTTGTTGCTATAATGTTTTCTTTTAGAGTGATACTGGTTTTGGGCAATGGCCTTTGTCCTCATCTTTAGATGGTGGGTTTAAGTATACTCTTTGAAAAATTATTAATAAATGAATTCGCGTCCAGGAAATCAAAAAAGAAATGCATATTTTGTTACGCCCGATTAACACCGAACATTTTTTTGGACGTGTACTACAAATGGCGCGACGACGTCTGATTTTTCATAAAGATAACTTTATAAAAAATCAGACATGGCCATCAGACATATCCCAATTTGAGCGGGAACTTAAGGAGCTGGAGCAAGGTAATACAGTTAATCAACACTGTTAAAGTGTAGTTACTGTTAAGCAAGTAACCCGCGCTATCGAGTTTTTCGATTTGAGGTTATATACTCAGAGATATTGATAACAAAACAAAATAAATATCCAGCACAGATGTAATAAATCGAAAAAAGTACTTTGGTTTACGACGATATTCTCGACTATTTTGTAATGAAATAAAAGTTTTCTTACAATGGCAATAATTTCGGGGACAAGCGTTCCCCTGTTTTGTCCCCCATGAATAGTTTATCCCACCAAAAACATTCTGTAAAAAACTAGCCAAGTCTCGATGGAGCTGCTTGTTTATCTCTAAAAAGTAATGAAATCTAGACAAAGTCGTGCCAAGGCTAAGGTTGCATAGTGCAATTTCTTTATTATTTATAGTTAATGTTGTGTGACTTGGCCGTTGAACATTAATTTAGTTTTCGCGTAATGTTATATCTATTGTAACTACAAAATTGACTTGTAGGTACCCACTAACGTATAAAGAATGTTCAACGGCCAAGTCACACAACATTAACTATAAATAATAAAGAAATTGCACTATGGAACCTTAGCCTTGGCACGACTTTGTCTAGATTTCATTACTTTTTAGAGATAAACAAGCAGCTCCATCGAGACTTGGCTAGTTTTTTACAGAATGTTTTTGGTGGGATTTCACTTCTTTTTGTAGAAATGTGGGGCATATTTATTTATTTTATTAGATTTTCTTATTTGACACAGTTTTTTTTCTTTTTAGGAGTAGTTTTTTTATTATTACAAATCTTTCTTTTCTTTTTTTTCGGTTCAGATTATTGTACACTTATTTTTGCGTTGGATAGTCCATTTATCGAGGAAGGCTATATAGGTTATATAACATCACGCTGTGACCAATAGGAGCGCAGCAATAAGAAATGTTGCAAGCGGGAAATTCACGCGAACGAAGTCGCGGGCAGAAGCTAGTCTCTAATACAGCTGAGACCAGCTGAGGGTTCTTCATCAGATACTTCAGACCTTCGATTTTTGACATCAAATGAAGCGGCCAACCAAGTTGAATATTTTTTGTAAAGGCGGTATGTCGATCTCTCTAATAGTTTGGTTGGGCTCTTGTGTTTTCTAATCAGGGTCACCAGGTACTCCAGATCTTTGATTATCCTAGTTTTTATAGTTTTCCCTTTATGTGGCCATTAAACCCTAACTCTGTACCAAATTTCAGCTCTCTGAGTTTATGGGAAGTACTAGTTCTATTTTGATGATCATGAGTGAGTGAGTGTCATAAATGCGAAACTTTGCTTTCGCTTAACTTCGGAACTAAATGACCTACAGACTTGAAATTTTGGATTTTAAGTATGTGATTATAGCTTACTGGATGGCGAAAATTTCTGCGTTCTGGTCTTATCCAGAGGTTCTCAAATAGGGGCCTGAAAATGCGGCGAAATGGTTCCAGTAAAGGATGGTACGGCAGTGTTTGCTTCGCGCTCGACTTGGCGGGGGCACTGCCGTGCCCCCAGATCCACCCATGTCGCCATGCTCGGAGGGTGGACAAAATTGACATAGGGGAATAGTATTTTGTCCTCTACCCGTGGATAAAATGTCTCCGGCCATGCTAGCCCTGCAGGGTGCTGTTGGGCCTGCCTCGCTTCTGTAGCGCTTCGGGGATGTTTGCCGAAGCGCGCGTGGATTGTTTCACACTATCATGCGCAAGCGATGCACATCCCTGGTGCGCAGGGTGCGGGTCAGCCCGAACAGTATCCTGAAAGCCTTCGCCCAACGTTTCGACTGCCAGTACGAGTATCACTGTGACATGGTACATGTACAGACTAGTGCGGAAATATTATTTTAATTATTGTAAATTGAATTTTTATATTGTATTGTGACTGTGTTTGATTGTATGTATTTGTAAGTATTGAATTATTTTATGTTATGATTTTATGTTTTATAATTGGTCCTTGTTGGCTTAAATATAAATACTTAAATATAAATAAATAATAATAACGTCACTTTAGCACTATAGACAATAGTTCTGTCACTCAGCAAAACCAAAATATTAAACGTGAAAAATCAGCTTTATCGAAAGAAATTAAAAACACCCATAAAAAAACAACAATTGGATAGCAATTACTTTTTCTGCTTTTGAGAAAAACACCTAAATCTCAAAGGTTATGGTTTATATTGACTTGACAATTTTACCTTCTGATACTCTCTTTCATAAAAGCCAATTAAAAGAGTCTCAATATAAGTGCAAAATATTTGCTGCTTCAGTTAACCAAATCAAATCATTCAAGGAATGACGGATCAGTTTTTTTTGGGTGATGTAGACGAGGCAAAGGCCACAGCAAAGCCTGACATGATGATGATAGATGGACAATAGCTGCAGTCTGAAGTAGTTTTAAATATGTGCCCATAGAGCCTATAACAAACTCACCAAGTTTTTCTACATCTGATGTGGAGTCAGGCAATGATTCTGGAGACGGTGTGGCCTGCGAGTCTTCAGGGGACCTAATTGACATGAGTGGCTCCCCCTTACTCAAAGGAATTGCTGGGCTGGAACCAAGAAAATTAATTTACTTATGCAAATTTGATTACTTTTATAATAATACTACTACTAGTGGTTACCCACAACTTCGTTCATGTAGATATTTTGATGTGGATGCATGAGAAAAAAAAATGATAGCATAATACTCTTACATGTTGTTTATTTATTTATTCAATGCACAATGTACACAACCAATTTCACGCTTAAAACTAGTGAGTACATGACCCTGTTAGGGCGCAGCAAGATAACTTATAACTAATACGTAACTAACTACTTAATTAATATTGCAGAGCATCTATTATTTATATTCATTAAACTTACATCTAGCTTTACACAATTAGGCAAGTAAAAATTAACTAACTAAATAAAAATAAAACCATCAAAATATTTTTAAATGTCGTACCTACATGAACTATATATCTATACATATAATAAAATCGTTAAGACCAAAAAATCTGTACATTGAAGATTTAAAAAAAAAACCGACCAGGGTGACTTAAAATAAGTAACTGAACATATTAAAACCATTTTTAAAATTTTTGTTTGTTTGTTTGTTTGTTTGTTTGTTTGTTCGTTTGTTTGTTTGAACGCGCATCACGTAAAAACTGCTGGACGGATTTTGATGAAAACTTCACTAATCTATTTAAATAAACTCAGAATAACATTTAGGCTATAGAAATTATGGAAAATTTTGGCAAAAGGGGGTGAAAAGGGGGGGTAAAGTTTGTATGAAAAAAAAATTTTTGATTGTTCTAGAATCATGAAACTCAGAGTAAATACTTATTATTAAAAATAAAGAAATACCTGTTTCAGCATTTTTAAAATTGCATTTTTGTTGCTAGGTTGATCATGAAAAGGTAACAAACAAACAGAGTTACTTTCTTAATATTACTAGCTGATGCCTGCGGCTGAGCCCGCGTAAATATTATACACTAAAACCTTCCTCGAGAACCAGTATATCCATTGGCGAAAACAGCATGCAAATCGGTGCAGTAGTTTTTGAGTTTATCGTGAACAGACACAGGCAGATTTGGAGGACTTTGTTTTTATAATATGTAGTGATAGTGAAGTATGGATGCATGAAACAGTTGCTATAATCTTGTATAATTGGATCTGAAAAACATTTCTATTGGAATGTTTTATTCTTATTTGACTTTATGACACTGCAGATTGAACCAATGTTCTGTTACTATAGGTATTCTCAAATCAAAAGGTAACTTGCTAAGTAAACATTTCCATACAATTTGTCAAAGAAGGCATTACAAATTCTGCACATGAATGCATCTACAGTTACTTGTATTATTTTATGACTGTGTACAAGTACTTATCATTACATTCTGCATACATGCTTCAACACATTCTTGAAGTGTTTACAGATACATATATATTACCTATAATAATTAAAAAAAACTATCAGCTATGATTTGCTTTCAATTCTGATAAATCTCTTTACATATTACAAGACCTCTAAAAACACGGTCATAATACAAAAATATTAGGTTTTAGATAATACCCAACTTTACTTTAACTATTCTTAGTCACTTGGTTCATAATTGAAAAAAAATACTGCCTTAACACTACTGTGAAAATAAGTCACTGCAAGCCAACCCCAACATAGTTGGAAAAGGCTCAGATAATGGTTATGATGGAAAAATCAAGTTTTTTTCAAGAAAGCATTGGTTCCACACAAAAACTTTAAATGAGCTTATCAGAAAACTGATACATATTTCTGTGTTATAACAGTTCTTTTGGAGATATGAGATATCCAGAATATTTGGCCACAGTGAAACTTCATAAATTAATTTAATATGTTATTCTGATTGCCTTTTTATATAACTGTACATATTATAGCTAGTTAATTGGTCACAGATACAGGATATCCTGATAAGAATAACAATATCAAGAGGATTCATATTAGAAACTTACTAGGTAATAATAGTCTAGTTTATTATAAACAATTTTCAACCAGAAATATTATTAAACATTATGCAACAAAAAATACTCCACATTACCTGAATTTCTCCACATTTTCAGGTAGCGGTGGAGGTGCATCTCTAGCCTGCACTATGATTGGCTGAACTGGCACCGGAGCTGCTAGAGACTGGCCTACAGGTGCTTGGGGTATCTGCAATCATAATAAAATCATGAAAATTTTGGCAGACAGACTGATATTAATACAATTAAGTATCAGAAAATGACCATAGAAGACAAGATAATGGAACATTTTTGTTGGTTATTTAATTCTATATACGGTGCCTTTGCACCAAATACTCGGTTTTGTTTTAAAGCATATGCTAGCGATGTTGTAAACAAATATCAAATACCTCGGCAACTGGAATTACGGGACTAGCAGTCACGAAGTTAGGCAGCTGCGACGGCGGGGCCACACTTGAAAGCAGGTTACCGGTACCACCTGCAGGCGCCGGTGGCTGAGGAATCTTCGGCTTCTTATCCAACCCACTCATTTTGTGTCGCTGTTTCGTATCACTACTACAACATGACAAAAGAACTATCTAATACAACGCCAAACCTAACTTTTTACTGACTACAAAAAAAGAAATACACGATAACTATAATTATCTTCAATAAATTTAAGTAAGCACACAATATCAAATGTGAAAAAACATGTTTTTTACCTTCACAACAAAACAATTTCGTGGATATATTTACGATTTGACTAGCTACTACTAGTTAATAGTAATCTGTGGATTTGACAGCAGATTTTTTTTTATTATTATTATCTTCTTTTCCCTTTTGGGAAGGCAAAGGGATCTAGCCCATGCAGCCAGTGTTGCCACTGCACCTCGGTCAAATTCCACACACATACCTCCCTGATTACACACAATTACACACCAAACAGACCGCCAAGTTTGCAGATTAAATAATATCAATAGTGTTATTATAAACATAGAGCCATCTTTAAAATCAGTTTTTGCAGGAACTAGATCACAATTTTCAAAATTATTTTATTTTCAGATAGGCAACTAGAAGGGTTATGATTTGGGTAGAATTAATGTAGTTATATTTCTTGAGCCAATTAAGGTGAAAGCGTCAGGGTAGCCCGCGAAATTCAAATTTTGTTACGTTCTTTGCAATTTGCAGCCCAGTGGTAGGTTTTATGAAGTTGAAAATATCGTTCGCGACTGTAAAATATGTGTAGTTACAGAATTAAAATCCTCAAAATCCCATACCTCTAAGTTCATATAAGTCGAGGAAAGATTTTTTCAACGTCATTGTCGTTGCTAGACTTTTGTGAGCTTGGAGGGTTGTATTGACGATTTCGATGATCATAATTCACACGTCTTACAGTCGCCAACGATATTTTCATCAACATACAACCTAGCACTGGCCTGCAAATTGCAAAAAACGTAAGAAAATTTGAATTTAGCGGGCTACACTGCCGCCATTAAACATTGCAACTTCACCGATCGATTAAAAATTTCAAAATAAACCAAAGACTACAACAATCTATTAGATAGGACAGAATTTCAAAAGTTCAAACACCACAGATAAGTAAAATTTGATGGTTACAAAGAACTGTCATCTCAGGTATAATGCAACCCATTTTAATTAAGATGTTTCGCATTAGGTACAGTTTTGTACGTGTTAAGTTACCCACGATATTTGACTGTATTATTATCATTGCAACGCTCGTTTACCTACCCGAGCTAGAACAAGTTGTAGTGACTGAAGCCGATTGTAATTGTACACAATTACACACATATGCTTAATACACACGGGTTACACACGATAAGCCTATATTACCCACAAAATGTGTAATTACACACAAAACGGCAACACTGCATGCAGCCTGGCAGATTTTTTTTTTGTTTGTTTGACAGCTGATAAAAGAAAGGCACAGGCCAGGCTGACAGACTGACATTGACAGTTAATAAAGAGTGCAATCGTTTGCAAAAGGCTAATTAAACATTTAATTTTATTGATTATTTACAACAGTTTACAATATTTAACTAGAAATCAGTATAATACAATGAAATAAAATATTGCATGTAATTTAATAAGTTAAGTAATTGATTCATAATTAAATGCAATTTATCTTAAATATGTTTGTACACTTCTTATTTGAAACTATATTCGTAAACAGAGTTGAATACGTCATTAAAAATCTGACAATTGGCAACCGACCGAACCATGGTAATAAATTCGTTTACATTTTAAACATTAGTATTGCTTTATCTCTCTCAGACCATATGAATTTATTGAGAACGTCATTTTAAACATGTTAAAAATTGCATTTAATTTATAGTCTTAATTACAGACGGGGGGTTGTTCATTTCTGTCAAGCGAACCTTGGTATCGGAAAGTTATTTCGCTGTTTTCGGAAAAATTTGATTAGACGCTCTACTGTTCGTTTAGTTATTTGCGGTCGTGTCTACTTTTAGTGCAATTTAACCATGTCGGAAGAGCCTGATACGCCGCCCTTCAGCACAGTGGATATCAACAATGATAATAGGGATGACGAAGATCTTTTCGCATCTGCGGTCCAGGTATCTTATTGGAATCCTGTTTTAATAACTTGTTGTGTTCGCGTCCGCCCCCCGGCGCCCGCAGATCGTTGACGCCCCTGTGCATGATGTGAAATAAACGAATTTACAACATTCCACCGACCTCTTGTTGCTGATGCTGCTTTATTACTGTTAATTACCGCATATTACCATCATTCGACCAAAATTTGCATAAGAATCGTAAATAGCATTTTTTTACAAGATACAGAGTTCTATAGAACTTGATTTCTCTTTGAAACATCCTTGAAAGGTAATTTAATTACTGAATCAATGCCCTAGGTGTAAGAACTCGGTGTATTATCTAGTATTAGTCACTTTCTGATAGCTGTTTGTTCTCTCAGTTGTTGTAGTTATCATTAACAATAGTATTTTGTTTTTGGAAGATAGTGTCATTTCAGTAACCACAATGGCATTTGAATTTAATCCTGTGTTTACATTTGTGCAGGTATTTTGGAAAAACAATATTTTAATCTTAAAGTGCCTCTTCATTTCTTTTTTCCAGTATGTCTTTTGCAATCTAAATTGATTCATTCTGTTTCAATGTCACCATTCTAATAGGAAGCCACAAGTGTAATAAAAGACTGCTGTGTTTAATCAGTTGCCATATTATTGTAATAATTTCGTTATTTGCAACTTCGCTGTTAATAATTGATGGTAAATGAATGTTTCCTGCATAGCATTTGTTTATCCATCCAACAGCATTTCTGATGTGGTTTCATCCATTTTCCTTTCCTTTTATTATAATAAAAATAATATCAATTCTTTTCCTTGTAGCTGGCAAAAAAGACCCATGGCAATTAATCAGAAACTAAAATACACACTACACGTCATAGTAAAATAAAATAACTCAATATTCACAAACAAAACTTCTTTGTTTAACTTTTAAACACAATGTTTTGCTTTGCCTAAACAAAGTGTCTTATCAATTACTTTATTTCAGTAAATGTGGAAAACTTCTAAGAAGTTGTAGAAAATAAATAAATATAACACTATGAATCACTTGTATGTGGGTAGATTTAATAATAAGATGATATTTTTGTCTAGTATTGACACAAAATACTATGCCATGGTAAAAATATTTGAAAGATACCAAGATGAATATTTGATATAAGAATCACAATTTATTTATATTTATTAATTTATAATTTTTAGCTAGTTCTGACGTCACGAGCCCCCACTCCCGAGTTATGATGCGTTTTATCTTTGTCAATATTCATTGATTTACAAAAACAAAAAATACATGTCCATTATTTTCCAATAATCTAACTGACGGACTAAATCGATTTGTAAATTTTTAATACTGTCGTCATGCCTATTGCCCAAGAGATGCTGGACATATCTTTAAATGAAGGTTATTTCTTGCCCTCATTTTTATTTTGTTTAAAAACATTCCCCATGCAATAGATTTCTCCGGTATTGTGGTCATTACAACATCAAACTTAAAACCAGGTTTGTTCAAGCTAATATTGCTCATACAGGACAAGTATGTTTGTGCACACATATTTATAATTACTAAACATACTTTATTTAATTGTATCCTACTAATTCCTGGGATGACTGGATGTTTGGTACTCTGTCATGCAAAAACTACTGAATGGATTTGGATGAAATTTCGCATGCAGATACTTTATAACCTGGATTAACACATAGGATATGTTTTATCCCAGCAGTATGATCCCATGGGAAGCATAAGCTAGTTTAACATAAACTCAGTTCAAAAACATTTTTACATTAATTTGCAAGAGAGATTATCTGCACGACATCATATCTGAGATTATCGTAGACTTAAAATTCAAAGACTGTGACGTCAAGTAACCCACACTAGGCTTGCTATGTCCCACTCACTCTTACAGGAATAATGTCTGTATCCCAGCAGTGGGAACATTATATGCTGAACCATTAATTCATGTTGTGTTGCAGCAAAGTAAGATTAGATTACAAGAATCAAATATGTTGTGCTTTTACTAAAGTAGATAAGGCACTAAGCCTACCCAACTAACAGACAGCGAGTGTGACACATAATTGAAATATTTTGTTGGATATTTCAAATAGACATTGTTTTCCCCAGCCTTGATACTCATTTTTATTGAAAAAAGTAGCGACCAATCCCTGCTTCACGTAGTCGCAATGACGGTATGTCAAAACATCTAGATCAGATAGATCGATTTTAGGGATTTAAGCCCCTGTTAATCCCTATCATGCAACTTTCATCAAAATCGTTAAGGCCGTTTTCGAGAACGTGATTATTGGCTAAATATTTCATGACAAATTCCATAAAATTGTAAAAACAGCATCAAAAAACATAGTGGTGGGATTATAACAATCCCACCCACTGGGACACAGGCTTTGTGAAAGAGTCGTAATCTATCACGGGGGCCAATGCAGTTAGATGTCACATATCTTCGAACTAGTTTATGTTCTCGGCGTTGCCCGCGTGAAACTCGGTAACTGTCCCACAACATCATACAGCCGGGTTATATATACATATTATCCTATATCTTAATCTAGGTTATCAACTATCTGTCCTGTAGACGGTGAGCCATGGGCTAGCTCGCCGTCCGTTCGTCTTATGACGACAGCCCGTGTCGACGGCGCCAGTGTTCCACGCGCGCCTCAAAGAGATGTCAGCAGAAAGGTAGGGGTCCGCAAGGGTCGAAGGCCTGCCGGGGCTGCGGGACTGTACGAGATTCCGTGCCCCCGGAACATAAAGGGCGAGGAAGAAATATGGATGGGTTTTAGTCAGTAAAAGTCTGACACTCCCTTCCGCTCCTCCCAGAGCGGGAGGGAGTCATTTGATGATTTCCCAGCCGAAAAAAAAAGGCCGAAATCACTGAGCCATCTCGACTCTCACACTACTAAACTGCTAGCTCTTGGCCTATTGTTATAAATTGAACATCTATTAAGTAGTTAAAGAGTTTGTTGCCTGTTACAGGAAGTGAGCCTGGACCCAGAGGTGAATGGAGCCCGTGAAGGTCTAGAGAAGGTCAGCATTAGTGATACAGTACCCTCTATCACCACTTCACTGAGCAGCCCTATCATGGAAGAGGTAACAATTAAAAACTTTAATTAAAGTAATTATTATTTTCCTGTAATTTGATGTTAATCGGTTAAAAACACTACCTACTTGACCCAATCTTGATCTTGGCCATTCACAATACTTCAGTAAAATAGGACTGTAGCAAGCAAAGTAGCGTTTTAGAACTACTACTCGTTTGTCTTTCATATCTTCACACAATCCATATTTTCTTTGACCTCAGGTATATCATTTTTCTATAAGGGACTATCAATATTTTCAGTATACAAAAATACCTACTAGCAAACAACTAGCTATAATGACTAAGTAATCCCTACAAAAGTACCATAATTAACTGCTCAGTATGGCTTCAATCGTGTCAAATAAATCGGTAAGCCTCTCCGATGCCTGCGCACGTACAAGGTCAGCGATCGAAGTAATCGGCTAATAATGAGCTGATTTTAAATCCGCGACCAGACACGAGATCACCCGACGAGAAACGAGTCATGCGCGACCGATAGATTGTCTAGTAATAGCTAGCGAAGTAGGTTGCATAGATGTTGGTTTATTATATTGTGAGATTAATATGTCAGTGGTTATTCAACGGTGAAGGAAAACATCGTGAGGAAACTGGCATAACCTAGCACCAAAAGATTCGAAGACCACGCGGGCCCTGTGCGTATTGGTAGATGTCACATACATATCAATCCGCACTGGGCCCGCGTGGTGGACGCCTGTGTCATAGTATAAATAGGAGCAGTAGTGCAACTAAAGCTCAATCCGCGTTATAATTACCTACCGTACTTGCCTGTCTCAGGGTTGTCACTTTTAGCTAAATTTAAATTCAGTGCCTAGAAATGTGTTGTCTGGTTTTCATTGAGATCTACAGCATATTTTTTTTAACTCTCTTATTTTAAAATTTTGAGGGGTGGGGATGGGTCTATCTTTCAAACGATTGTAACGCAATGTAACGCATTCAAAACATTGTTCTGATGAATGGATTGAATAGTACGGGTCGTGAAGGTGTATAAAGTTAAAATCTTACAATAAAAACTTGTTGGTCAATAAAGCGCAGCCGCTGAAGGCGTCTGGAATGGAAAGCACATTTAATATACCTACATTAGGTATCTATCATAAAAAGTGGAGTAAAGTGACTAAAATATTATATAAAAAAACATCGTAAAACCACCAAAAAACTATGTGACCTAAATGACTAGGTATATTATGACCAAAAAACTATTATCAAAAAAAATCTACAACTGTGAGTGTGAAATTTACGATGAACACAATGTTTACTATTTGTTTTACCTTATATTTCCTAAACTACTGGACCGATTTACATGATTTTTGCATGGATGTCGGTTTTAAGCCAAGTCCAACGTTTTTACACTAATTTCAACGTCATATCTTAATTAACAAAAAATCACCTTTCAAGTTACGTAAATATGTGACACAAAACTTTAAATTACATTTTTCTTGGTCTTATTGGACTTTAAAATTGTGATGATGCTAATTCATCATAATACTATGAAGATTCCAATAAGATACCATCAAAAAAATACTTAGGTATATACGACATTAAATTATTAGGTAGGTACCTATCACAAGTTTTCAAAACACAAAATTTTGATGGATAATTATTAATAATTGACACGTCCTTTTTTGGTTTTGTAAATCAATGGTCAATACTAAGATAAAACGCAGCAAAACTCGGGAGTGGGGGCTCGTGACGTCATTCAAAACTCATTCAAAATTATACTAAGGCGTCACGTTCGTAAATTTTGGTTTGTCTAACTGACGGACTACCTAATTAGATTTCTTTTGTCGTCTACCCTATTCGTCAATCATTTTAAATTACGTATTTTATAACTTTAAATATGGACAGAGACAACTCTGGAATAGTTGAATTATTTAGACACCCATACACACAGCAATAGGTTCTCCTGCGATAATCACCCATTTTTAATTTATTTACGTATGCCTTTATGCCGTGACGCGCGAACTTTGTGCGGTGTGCAAGCCTCGACTGGCGGCAGTAAGACACGGGTCGAGATTTTGTTAGAGTGTGCGTGCGGCGACGTAAAGATAGTATGACGCACACATACAAGCCGCGCGCGGTGCGTTTCTATGAAGATACCCTACTTGTCTTTTTTTATACTTTGCCTGTGTCCCAGCTGAGGAAACACTAACAGGCTGATGATGATGATTATTATTAAACGTGTCAATAATGTGTAAAATTTTGCTTGTATTCCTCGAAAGGATGGGTTACTTAAATAAGAATAACTTTATTGAGAGGTTACGTTAAATATAAGAGCTTGAGAAATATACGTGTTATGTCTAGAAAATTTGCTATTTCTTATGAGTCTACAATGACAAAGACACACCGCACTATGCTTTGCCTGGACCTGGAATGGAAGAAAGGAAGTTTATTAAAATAAGATTTCAATTAAGTTTTTTTATTACAAAATTGGCTGGCTCTTGAGCTCGATCACGCCGGATGAAAGCGATGAATGAGGTCTATGATGGAACGAGCAAATAATAACTTGAATACTTTTGTGTATCTTTATGCAATAGGGACGGCTCTTAGGGCTTGAACCGGACAAAAATCCAGTCTTTCAAAAACTATTTTAAGCTTTCACGGTTTAAAACAAAACTTATATTGTCACTTACGGGTTAACTTCCGTGATTATTTGTTATTTTGAGCTCCCGGTATAAGAAAAGGGTAGACAGATTTGTTTGCTCGTAACAATTTTTATTTTCCATCCACCCACCCGCATTCTCCAGTCAACCCGCGATCATGGCGCTTGCAACAGTGTCGAAATATCGGGAGTTCAAAATAACAAATAATCACGGAAGAAATCCCGTAAGTGACAATATTAGTTTAATCCAGTCTTTGACCTGCTTCAGATCCTACGTAAAGGGACTCGATCGCAGCGGGAATGATTCCTCCCAATCTGGGGATCGAACCTACAGCCCCATACTCAACAGTCGTGCTTATGCGATCACTAGATGTTTTAGGACTTACATCCTAACACCGATTCTAACTAGCTCATTTTTAAAAGAACAAAGTAATAAAAATAAAGGTCATATTAATGTCTAACTTCAACTACCATCATGAAACCCATTAAATTTGATGTAACACTATTAATTAACTTTCAGTGCTACACATATTACGACTTTGTGTATTTACCAAGGGCTCTTGATAAAAGACAAATATTGTAATAACAGCCGCACAGGTCGATCGTCATGGTTAAGCTATGCTTGCCAAGGTTGGTGTGTGGATGGGTGATCATCCATCACATAGCGAGTTACCTCCGTGCTTCGGAAAACACCTTTAGGTCGTGGTCCCGACTGTCATCTGTATATCTTTGATAGTCGTTCCTAGTAGTAAGCCCGAAAGTCCTTAACTGGGTTGTGGAGGTCAGACAGGCAGTCGCTCCATGGTTCAATACTGGTATTCAACTGTGTCCGGTTAGACTTGAAGCCGACCCTAACACAGCTCTGACAAGGGTAAGCAGATGGTATAATGGTCCGAAATGGACATAAAATTCTATACAAACGTGTCCTATTTATGTCACTCTTGAACACTTTCGTGCAAATAGCATTGCGTGCAGTGGGCGACGAAGGCTGCAGTATCTAGGTGGTGATCGAAACTGACAGACACAGGTCATATAAGGGTCAGGGCTTTCCAACCAGGCTCGTGGTCGTTGGTCTCGTAAAGGATGAGATTTTTTCTTAAGAGGCCCGCGGGGCATGCGTACTTCATACAAACGTAATACCAAAATAATTCGTAAATCATGCATATTCTTAAGGTAGTGTGTATTTATTTCGATTGGATTAAGTACACAATATCTAGGTTTCCAAATATATACTCGTATTTTGAATGGACACTGATTCAAACAAGAGTTATGAGAAAAATGTAGTTTTCTATAGAAATTTTAAATTCCTCATATCTCGTCTTTATATCATTGTCTTTTCAAAATATATATTTGGGAACCTAGATATTATGTAACCCAGTCGAAATAAATACACACTTTCTTAGGAATATGTTTGATTTACATATTATTTTGGTATTACGTTTGTATGAACGACGCACGCTCCGCCGGCCCCTTAACACTGTATAGGCATGTTATACTGAGGAATAAGAAAAACGTCGTGAAAACAATTCTGAGTATGAATGGAATAAATAATAATAATAATTGAATATAAGGTTAGAGGAATACCAAAGAATCGCTGGATGGACAGTGTGAAAGATAATTTTGCTAGAATGGTCGTGACTTCAGATATAACAAGTAATAGAAAAGTATGGAAGAAAAAGACATGCATAAGGGCAGGTGAAAGATACACTTGTGTGAACTTGCTCAAATAATATGACCCGTAAGAGGAGTTCTATAGTCACTCAGATCCAGCCTGTCTCTTTGCTGGCCTCCCTAGCAAAGACCTAAGCCGAGACTCGTACCCCACAGGAGGTGCACAGAGCGAGCCCAAGGCACCCACAGGAAAGTTCAGTTAATCAGAAGCCAGCCTCATAAGTTGCCCTGCGAGATGCCATTAAAAAGTGGAGTTCTAGAGCGTCTTCAGCCGTCAAAAAATGGTCCGAAAACGGCTGAAAGCTACAGCAAAATCTTTAAAGCTTAAAACAAAAATAATATATAATCTATCTACAAAGCCAGACCCCAACTGACGTCATCAAAAGATAACATTCGCCGAACACGAACACTATGATAAATAAAATAACTTTATTATCCCACAGATAGCTACGGAACGCGCGAACAACATCATTATCACAATAACGGAACCACAGAAGATAGGCGAAGGAATGAGCTCGTACGTCGCGTACCGAGTACTCACGAAGACCAACATGCCTATATTCAGCAAACATGATTTTGCAGTACTGAGGAGGTTTAGCGATTTTCTGGGGCTACATGAGAAGCTGACCGAGAAGTATCTGCGATCGGGGAGGATAATACCGCCGGCGCCTGAGAAGAGTATAGTTGGTGGGTAAATGAAGATTTTTTGATGTCAATTTTTGTACGAACACTTTTTTTTTTTTGCAATTTTTCAGATGATTTCATACAATGTATAGTCATTTGGCCGTAGTGCAACCGATAACATGGAGTGTGTTTCGTCAACCCGAGAGATGGGTGGACGAAATTGTTTTTACCGCTCTAGTTAAACCTGGATGAGATCCTTCGTTCCCACTAATACCATAAACAGTTCCATGAATCATGATGGAGCTAATGATATTTTTTTAAACCTCTACTTCCAGTAGAACTAATGTTGAATTTTGTTCCACTTTATTATTTGGCACGTAAATTCGACACAAGCAGAAAGTGGTCCATGTCCAATGTTCCCTGAAGTCAGTCTGTGGATGATGAAGAGTAGTCATTTACCAAGTATGCAGCATCTTTTATAAAAATCTAATCTTTAGAAGCACGAGGTTGGGGCACGATCCGCACGATAAACTCGACCAAATAAAATACACATTCCGTTTGGTAGTTTTCCATGCTTAACTAGAAATAACTTGCAACAAGTTAAAGCAAGGCCACCCACACTATTCCCAAAGTACTGCATCTCCTGAAAGCCAAAATCAAAAGTGGCGACTACCAGAAAAGATCGAGACAATGAAGCTTTGACGAAGTCCCAGAAAAACAATTTAACTATCTTGGACCCCGCAACGAAACTAATCAGAAAAAATAAAACCGACTTCAAAAAAAAAAGTGAAAAATAACTTTAGCTTCTGAAGTCGGTGACGTTTGTATGATTGATTTAATTTTTTTGTCACCGACTTCAGAAGCTAAAGTTATTTTTCACTTTTTTGGTTTTTTTTTTGAAGTCGGTTTTATTTTTTGCAAAAAAGTTTTTATTTTTCACTTTTTATTGGTTCACATGGAAAGTGCATACCGTTACAATTACAACAAGCCCAAACACGACTAGGATACATTGTCTCATTATGGAGTTCCGTGACTCTTGGCTTCATCATCAGATCTGATGGTAGAATGGTTCTTGTCAAACGCAAATGCTTCACTTGTTGTAGAAAATACCAAAATTGCTGTACGTTATCCTATAAAATTTGAAGAGTTCCCTCGATTTCGCCAAGATTCCATCATCAGATCCCGACTTGGCGACTATGGGACCAACTTGGAAGTATACCCTTTCAAACAAAAAAAGAATTTTTCAAATCGGTTCAGGCGTCTTCGAGTAATCGGTGAACATACATAAAAAAAAAAAAAATACATACAGTCGAATAGAGAAAAAAGGAGGAGGCTTTTTGGAAGTCGGTTAAAGAATACCGGAGGAGTAGACTGAAATAAGATTATTGACGTATGTATGTTTCAGCTTATGCTGGATTAACGCTGTCTTTTGCAGTAAGCAGTAACAATAGGGATGATGACAAAACAAATATCTAATTAGTCCGTCAGTTAGATTATCAAAAAATATTTGACCCGTATTTCTTCTTTTGTTACGTAAACCAAAATTTACGAAGATACGACGCTTTTAAAATTCTCAATACGTCACGCCGTAGTATATTTTTTAGTGCGTTCTGACGTCACGAGCCCCCACTCCCAAGTTTTCTTGTTTTTTATCTTTGTCGATATTCATTGAATTACAAAAGATACGTGTCCATTATTGTCCAATACTCCAACTGACGGACTAAATAAATTTGCAATTTATTGATGGTGGAAACTAGCCTATTGCAATCGATGCATGGTTTAATTGTAATTCCTGCAATTTCCTTTTCTCAGGCACCACAAAACTAAAGATGACATCCACACCATCAACGGAAAGCGCAAACGGCAGCGTAGCGGCTGGAAGCGTTCAATCACAGTTCGTAGAGAGACGTCGTGCAGCGCTCGAGCGCTTCCTGAACCGAGTAGCACAGCACCCAGTGTTGTGCATCGATCCTGACTTTAGGGAGTTTCTCGAGTCAGGTAAGTCAGTATAATCGTCTTTACTGCTACGACACAATGCATAAGTAAAAATACGTGTAGTGGCTGAAAGCGTTCAGTCACAGTTTGTAGAGAGGCGCCGTGTAGCGTTCGAGCGCTTTCTGAACCGACTACCACACCTCTCGTGGTATGAATCGATTCTGGCTTTGGGGAGATTCTAGTCAGGTTAGGTTAATTTTGCATCAGGGACACTCTTTTGAATTGTACAAAGCGTTCTTCTCCGTAAAATTTATTAGAATTTATTTTTGGCCCACTGTCTACCTGTAACGACTGTCAAAGATCTACAAATGACAGCCGGGACCAACAGCTTAACATGCTTTCCGAGGCACGGAGGAAACCCGGTATGTAAAGGTGGTCATCCATCCACAGACCAACCTAGGCAAGCACATTTTAACTTCAAAGATCGACCCGAGTGGCTGTTATTATTTAGCCACGAGCTCCTTAACCTTCAACATTGTATGTTTCAAAATCTTTTAGAGAGGTTTGATAGTTTCTGGTTAATTGATGTACTATAGCGACTGTACTTTGTGTGTTTCACATCCAGAATCAAATTTGACGCAAGATTCTTGTTCCTACAGACACAGAGCTGCCAAAAGCGACGAGTACATCAGCGTTGAGCGGCGCAGGAGTGCTGCGTTTATTCAACAAGGTCGGAGAGACCGTTAACAAGATCACGTACAGAATGGATGAGTCTGACCCGGTAATGTACCTGTTTATTTGTTTTTAAGTTTGTACTCTTTGTTCTAAATGGTTCCTGAATATGTTTGAATGTTAATTTTTGTTTCTTTGAGTGGTTTAGATTCTTTGTTATATCCACTAGTATGTTTAAACTTAGCAAAATTAAATAACCGACTCTGCCGTAAAGAAAGAATGTGGACAAATGCAACTTAAAAAGAACCTATTACATAATACATACAGGGTGTAAACAATTCCAAAGTACTATATTAAATAACAAAAATGAAATTTAACTGTTTCCCCTTTTTTAAATGTAGCTACATATTTATATTAGTATTTTAGTTTGTTAATAATTACGTCAATATTCATAAAAAAATACAATCTATCCAAAAGGAGAAAATTACTTGTAAAAGGTGATCATTGAACGTTTGAATGCTCGTGAATGTACATGAATTTCTATCTTGATCATTTGCCTAGTATTTGCCCTAGGTTGGAGTCAATTTTCACTCTAACTGGATTCAGCTAAATACCAGCATTTAAGCTGAATCGATTGGCTTTCCGATTTTTACAGCTCCATATACCCACTTAAATTTAAAACTAAACTATTTAGTTAAGAGAGTGGGACAGAGCAGGCTACGAAAATGAAAAATAAAACTTTAGTTAGTTTGATAGTAACTATGTAGTTAGGCTGCCTTACGTTCTTAGGATCCCGGGTTTAATCCTGGTAGGAGGAAATGTTTGTGTGATTGAGCATGGACATTTCTTTCCAAGCCATATTTATTTATGATAAAAGTATCTATGTAGTATATTAACTATCTGTGGTCCACGACACAATCCTCGTTGCTGAGTGTGGCACTAGATGTCGGTGTGTGTAATGTCTAGCGATATTTATTCATTTACGTATTTCAACAGTCCATTGTAGAATTCTTTTGTTTTTATCTGTTTGATGTGCAACTATCTGCTATCCATCGTACAACATGAGTTTTCTTCACCCCAGTGGTTCGAGGAGCGCTCTACCCGCATAGAAGCGCTGGAGGCGTGTCTGCGGCGCACGCTGGGCGCGTGCGAGGCGCTGGCGGGCGAGCGGCGCGAGCTCAGCGTGCGCACACACGAGGCGGCGCGCGCCTGTGCGGCGCTGTCCGGCGCAGACCCGCACGCGCCGCTGTCCCGCGCACTCTCGCACACCGCCGACTTACATGAGAAGGTAACATTACTTCACGCCTGGGTGTAGCCTACTGAGACCATGCCATGACCCAGCGCACCGCGATGGTATTTACGCCGCATACAAGTGACGCAAAACGGGTCGGTTGTTACAAGTTGGATAGTACTGGCATGACTCACCAAACCATACCGCTCCTAAGAACGTGCAACACACACCACGTCGCATGGCTACTAAATAACCAGAATAGGTAATGTGTTTTTTTTATGGGAAATTATCAATTGAACCTTCCTGCTCTGGGCGGAATGGAAGGGAGTGTCAGACTTTTACTGATTAAACCCCATCCATCCTTCTTAGCCCTTTGTGTTCCAGGGCCATGATATCTCTTTCAAACAGTCCTGTAGCAGATAGGTAACCTGTCACACAATGATTGTGCACTACAACAAAACCGACCGAAAACAAGTAAAAAGGTTTACCTCTGTGGGGGGTTATTCTGAAGTGTGATACTTGTAGTGATACTGAAATACGGAAATGACCAAAGTTGATACTTTTTCTTCGTTATTTGAGAACCACAGAATACGATGTTGACAGTGAACACTTCAAGTTATCCTCATAGATGTACTTAGCAACGATTTCCTATTGTTTCACAGATAGAACACTTAAGACTGGAGCAGTCGAACACAGACTTCTATGTGCTGGCTGAACATGTTAAAGACTACCTCGGACTCATCGGCGCTATCAAGGACGTTTTCCATGAGAGGGTCAAGGTAATTTATTTTTTTTAAAAAGGGGATGACGACTGACAAAAAAAATATGATACTGTTCAGTTCGTCAGTTAGATTATCAAAAAATATTGGATAAGTACGTGTTTTTTTTTCCACCTAATTAATAAAAAATTACGAAGATGAAACGCATCAAAGATGTAGGGGCTTCCCAACCAGCAAAAACTAGGCTTACAACAATCTCAAGACTACTCTTAAATCATTCCTATATATTCGTATAAGCCTGGGTTTGGGCACTAATTATAAGCTTATTTAGTTTAATATCGTTCTAATATCAGTCTAATTGAATGCTGTTTGCACTTACTGAACTCTAGCCAAAATCAATTTAAGCCGACTTAGGCTAATATTGGTCTAAGGTTAGAACCATTTGAGGCAATACAAGCTCATTATGATTGTACGTCAGATCAAACTTAAAAGTTTGTTTGAGTGTTGGTTTCAAAGTTACAATGAAACAATTAATAAATGAAAACAAATTAAAGTTGTTGTGAAGTTAATGCGTCAGTGTATTTAAGTTTTACGGCAAGTAATCGTATTGGAATTTATTATTTACTGTTAAGTAGACCTCGTTTTACGCTTCAAAATTCATGCGCCTTGTTAAATAATAATTTTCTGTTCTCGTTTGATAATTTTATTTGTAAATTTCTATTGATAGTGTCGCCATTAGTATAGCTGCATTTTACAAGAGCAATATTAGACTATTGTAAGATTGTTTACTCTAATTTTAGCATTTGGTATGCTAAAGATAACTCCATATTGGAATAAATTAGGGTGCCTCGCAATTTTACATAAAACCTTAAATCGAAAGGGAGAAAAAAAAAATTACATAATTTTCCAGTTTTTGTAATCCATTATTTATTACTATTAAAATTAAAAAAAATGAAATTAAATATGGCTAGCAAAATGACTCGATCTAAGATCAAACGGTCTTAAATGAGTCTTGTCTTTTGTATTGTAAATACATTATGTTGATCCAAAATCACTCTAATATCATACTTATCCAGTGCTATTGATCTAATAATAGTTTAAAATAAGATCAGAAATGCACGTACTCACAGTACTCTTATGCAATGCTGATATTAGTCTGACATCTTACAATAGCATTTAGCAAGTCTAATATAAAATCAAACGAGCTTAGAAATTGCGCATATAAGAGCAAGTTTTCTCAAGTGCAACTAGTCTTAGTAAATGATCTTATATACAAATATGAGACTGAGCGTTCTTGAGCCCATACCGGCTTATCTAAAAGTATTATAGGATCGATGGCATGTTCTAAAACAAACACTCTTATATAGTGCGAGCTATTTTGCTGGTTGGGTTGTGACGTCACTTTACGGTAAAAAATGTACCGAAATTTTACGTGCACGAGCTTTCGATGCACTGAAATAAACTTTTGTTTAAGTGAAAAAAGACAAAAATGTGTCCAATATTCTTTGGAAATCTATCTAACGGACTTTAGATTTTTTGTCGTCTACCTATTGTTCTCGAGTCCCATATGAAACCATAACTTACACTAAAGTCTATGTTACCAGGTGTTCCAGAACTGGCAGCACGCTCAGATGCAGCTGACGAAGCGGAGAGAGAACAAAGCGAAGGCCGAGCTCGCCAACCGACCTGAGAAGATCGAACAAGCAGCCAATGAGATTATTGAGGTGCGTATTACAACTTGCGTGCTACCTGCGTGTCTTGCAGACTCTGGGGCTTGTCACCTAAAAACCACTACAATTCCGTGAAAAAGAAGCCGGGAACTACTTTTCACGTAATCTTAATGCAATTTTACAGAATTCCACACGTATAAAGGGTGTGATTTTCCACCCCAAATAAAGCCGTTTCTCAGCAATATTTTTTGCGTAAAGTTACTTAGTTTGATGTACAGAATGCGTGGTTGACGGCTTCCTGATGAGTCTGTTTACACCCTGTATAATCGAGTTCGGACCAGATATTTAATTTTTGATGTGGAAACAACATATTTGTTCAACGTTTTGATGAAAATCGACTATTATGAGTCCTAACAGTCGTTATTGTACGTCAACCAGCTTAATAATATGAGGTTATGGTCCACAGTGGGAGTCAAAGGTAGAACGTGGCCAACAAGAGTTCGACACAATATCGCGCGTCATAAAGAAGGAGTTAGAACGATGGGACGAACTGCGCCTCAACGAGCTCCGCGCCGCACTACTGCGCTATCTGGACGAACACATGAAGCATCAGGCACAGGTACCATCACTTCTATATACAACTAGCATCTACCAGCGGCTTCGACCGCGTGAGGTTTGATAATGAGAGGTCTTCTTTTTGAGAATTAAAAAAAAAAATAGTTTCCATGAACTCGATAGATGGCGTTGATCCGACTACGTTACTAGGTGCCAAAGCCAAAACGCTTGAAAAAACACACGTCACATACGCTCGTTGACTGACAGTTTCGTTTTCATAAGTTTCCGAATATAATCATTAGGTCCAAGTGAAATTATGTGACGTTCTGTTCCTTGCAGTAACATAGTCAGACCAACGTCATCTATCCGGCGACTAGGGAAGATTTGAAAAATAGTAGTAAGTAGCAGTAAGTTTTGTGTGAAAGAGTAACAAACATGCTCACGAACTTTTGCATTTATAATATTAGCAGGAAATAGCTATAGCTAGCTTGTGCTGTTCCAACTGCTGGGCATACCTTCCATTCTGTCCATCGGTCCTTTAAGCCTTTGGTCCCGAGTGTCAATCGTAGGCCTTTGGCAATTGTTACGTAACTGTGTCGTATACTGGTTATCAGCTGCATCAGCCAACCCTAAAATAGATGAAAAAGGCTAGGCAGATAATAAAATAATAATGCATATATTTTTACAGGCAATCCGCTACTGGGACGCGTTCTTACCAGAAGCTCGAGCCATCAAATGAGTGACGGAGTGACGGCGACCGCGCGCGCCTCACACCTAACGCGTCGACCATCGCTTAACGTTACTAAATGAATTTCATACTACCTTCCATACAGACAGTTCAGCCCCATAAATGTTGCAAACGAGAGTTGTGCAACATGTTTTTGTGTTTTTGTAACAATGTTTCATTTTGTTGCCAACATGTTTCGTGCAACATAAAACATGTTGCTGAAACATTGTTTTGAAACTTTTCTTTTTCATATTTATACGGAGGTACTGTTTTGAGTACAGAAAGCCTGTTGAGAGTAAATAGATTGTTTATATGAGTACGTCAAAAATTTTTGTTTGTATATTTTCGGTAAAATAATTAGGCCTTACGATGTGTTGTTTAATGGAAGGGTAGACCCACATACGCCTTTGAAATAAGGTAATTAGGAAAGGAATTTCGTATAGACACTCCGTTTATTTCCGAAAAAACTTTCATGTTACTTCCAGAGTATATTAAGTATGTCTTGTTAAATAGCAGCTTGGCAATATTTTTAGTTTTATTCATATTCTCGATTAATGGTGGCAATTGTATCGAAGTTTGCTCAGTGGTTTTCGAGATCAAACGCACAGACAGACACCGTCTGCTTATTGCGATAAGTATAGTCAAAGATTTATTTCTAGAGATAATATTTTTTTCTCAATAATTTTCAAATATTATGTAAAATTAATGACCCATGTCAATAAACTAGCTAAAATTAATTCTGACCATCACAAGGGTTTCTAGAGCTTTGAGGATTTTTAATACGTTTCTTTTTTTATAATTTTATAGATAATATAATACTTACTATAAATATCTACTTATGTATAGATTATATTAAAACCTAAAAATGTAATTGATTTTAGGTTTAAATTGTATTTTATAACGTGTTATAATTTGACAAGAATCGTTTTCATAAATAACATTGAATTCGGTATTGTAAATGAACCTAAATCTAGTGTAAATCGTAATGTCGTAGATAGCTATGTAATTTCTGAATAAAGTAAGCGGAATTTTAATGCCAAATAAAAAATTACATTCCAAATTGATTCTATAGTTTAAAATAACCATTTTGTTGCATTATATCGGCATTTTTAATTCATTTACTAACGTTAATTGATTCCTTAAAGACATGAGATACTTTTAACAATAATGAAAAGGTTAAAATATCACATGTCCATGTAATGTAAACCGTATACTATAATTAATAAACAAATGTAAGACTTATTTTCAATTCATTACAGTTCAATTTAGATTGCACGCCTCAGTCCGCGCTAGACACGATGATTTTCAAAGGTCCAAAAAAACGTTTGTTCATCAAATTGATCTCTGCGTTTTTATATGAATATAAATTAAAATGTTTACCGTAAAACGGGGTGAATAGAAGCGCAGGGGTTAATCAAAACAAAACTTTGAAAGGGATTTAAACATTTAATTAATATAGTATGTTGCCAACAAGGTTTCTTACCCCCAAATACCGAAACGTCAATCACAATTTAAATTTCATATAGCCCAACGTAATTTTTGAGTATCTGAAAAATATGTGCTTCTTAAATTTTGAGTGACGTTTCAGTATTCGGTTGTTAGTAATTAAGTTGATAAAACAGAGTACCTGTTGGTAACACATCATATGAACTCAACGTGAAAATTCATTTCAAAGTATTGTATCAATTTACTCGCTGTGTCTTTGTTCACCCCATTTTACCCGGTAGTTACTTGATTAGTAGAAATAGAAGCCTGGATTGTGAAATTTTAATATTTTGTCTCGAATTAGGTTCGTCTAGGTTTTAGAGATTAATTTTCACCAATATTTTAATTTTTCTTAGACCATTAACTAACATTTTTCCTTCCGTCTTCTGTCATGTTATTATGCTATTAAGATTCTGGTAAAGCGGTAATTTTATCTGATATAAGAGGCCAATTGGAGTGCAGGCAAGATCAGGTATGTACTTGCGCGTACGCACTTAGCTCAAATGTACAGTCGAACAAGCTATTTAGTTTACAGTTTAACCCACAAATTACATTGTAAAATGTATACAAAATAGCTTGTTTGACCGTACTTGGACGCTCGCGTGACCACTACGAATGCAAACTGGAACAGTCTGCACTTGTTTAGGGGTAGTGTTTGCGCGGGACGTAAGTTTAGTAAAATTATAGATAGATCAATTTATAATTTTTACATTCAGCATTTGGTTTTTACTTTCGTTAGCTGTTATGTGCATTGTATTGTTCTTGTTGCCAACGTGGGTTTATGTTAATGGCCCTGCAGGTCGCTATAAATTTAAATTAAATTGATAAGCAGTTTTGGAAGCCGCGACTCGAGCTTTTGTTGTTTAATCTCAATTCAGCTTCTTTAATTGGTTGGCCTTAAATAATAGACAACAAATTCAATTCATTGATTCAATTTGCCTAAGGGGTCCCATGAAATACGCTCAATTTCAAGATCTTTGATAATATAATTTTTTCAATAAAACTTATGAACAGCTTGCATTTGTTTGCTTTCGCACATTTTCAGTCAGGCTTCAATTTATTTATGTTTCTATATAGAAAAATGTGATGTATTCCTTACTCTTTTTTGTCGACATTACCTTTAAGGAAACGTTCATTTAAGTACTAAATTGTAATTTAGATATTTGCTTTTATTACTTGCGATGAACCTTTATAAAATCGAACTAAGAATTTTGGGAGAAATTAAACGACTTGTTGTATTTTTATCACAGTATCTGACACTTTTGAACTACCTCTCTCTTCTGATATTTTGTTTGTTGCTATTTTTATGATAATATCTCGTCTAACACACTCAACACACATTACTGTGTGCAATAATAAATATATTAAGATCATTTTCTTCTCAAGTTTTAGTTCTATTCCAAAGCACATGTGTCTTGCGAATTTCAACTCTCAATGTTAAACCGAGGCTTGGAAATCCAACCGTAAGCTTCTTCAACGCCCTAGGAATGCGCTTCGTTAGATTATCAACGGTCGACTCAGTGCCTACAGCAGAAAATCCAGTGCTCGGGAAAAAAATCATCGCAGTTAGATACCCTTGCAAATGTGGGGTTAGGTTTAGGTAGGTATAGTTTCATCGCAAGACCACGCTCATCGCTTCGTCATTTTAATTTCACGAATAAAGGCGTATACACTACACATAAACACGATACGACGTCGCATCGTGCTGCGACATCGTCTCACGATGCGACGTCGTATCGTGGGAATCTACGACATCACAACGTGTCATGATTTCGTCTTGTTGTCGGTCGCAGTGAATTTCGAAAAATGGACCGCACGCCTACTCGCTACATTCAGTAACAAATGAATGCGGCACCAGGAAAACGTAGTTTCCACGAAGTCGTACCGTGTATTGTGGTACGTTGCGATACTGGCGATGTCGTAGATTCCCACGATACGACGTCGCATCGTGAATGATGCCGCGTCATAGCACGATGCGACGTCATATCTTGTTTATATGTACGAGCCGTATAATTCTTAAGAATTTGTTATATTATCATCCTTGTATATTTTTATACAGTCATTTGTTTTTTATCTTAAATGTAAGTATACTAGATATTGCATATTAGAATTGTATTCCAAAAGAATGGTTATGCCTATGTTACAGTCAAAGTATTAAATTTGAGATTTTATAATATTAGTTGGTAGTACGATTAGAATTTTTCAAAAATGTTATGTAATATCGATGTTTGTCGGTATTATTATTACGTTATAGCTATGTTGTAGTTTTATAATCGTAACTTGTAAATTTCCATTTTGTCCAAATTCATTACTCTGACCGTAACACAATATTTACATTAGATATGAATATTAGGTAGTATGATTGAAAGAAAATTCGAGTCTAATGTATTCCTTATTTTTTATATTGCCAAATATATTTTAGTGGTAATTTGGTGTAATGGAAGAGATGAATAATTATGAATAAAGTATATAATGTTGGTTTCCATTTCAATGATCGTGTCATTCCTTGAATTCCTTGGTTTTCTTTCATAGTCGTTACGGGAGTCAGAAGCCCGAACTATTGTGTAACTGAGTAACCGATCTAACTCGTTGGTTTAATAGCCGCAGGCGCAACTTCTGAGACCGAGGTCCTCGGTTCGATTCCCAGGGCCTCAAGTCTGCTATTACAATAGTGTCAGAATAGTCGATCATTGATTTCATAATGGTTCTGTCAGGTTTTGACAAGTTTGGTAATCAACTAATATAATGGCGTCATTATGACTTTTCAATGGTCAACCACTGACACTCCATTGAAAGAAATGTCATAGATTGGTAATCTCGTACAGTAATAAAATATATTTCATGAAATCTGGCTTGAATAAATGTTCGCATTTAGTAGTAGATTTCGAAAACCATTTGTGCTAAGGTTTTTATAATAATAGCAATACGACAATGTCAATAAAACACAATTTTAACGAGACCATTGACCGACCAATGATCGATCATTGTGAATTTGGCAGATTACGAACTTTAAGCAAAATGAGAATGGGATGGGAATGGAATCGTGTTGGAGTGACGAATTTATAAAAATAGCAGATCAATTGGGCCCCTGGTCGGGAAAAAGTGTTATTGCAATGGGTTTGTTCCATCAGCAACTTCTCAGTCACGGAGTCCGGATATGTGCCCGGTTGATGGTAATAGCTCGTCCCTTATTACATCATACTTAAACATTACTGGCGAAATTTGGTTGTACTATCAGGTGCGTTTCTGCCTAACCCGATTACAAGCATCATATTATGTTATGTATGTAGTAACTGGGTTGGCGAGGTCAGATAGGCAGTCATTCCGTGTAAAATACTGGTATTAAGAGGCCTTTTTTTTTAGGATGGGAAATCATCAAATGACTTCTTCCACTCTGGGCGGAGCGGGAGGGAGTGTCAGACTCTTACTGACTAAAACCCATCCATGTTCCTTCCTCGCCCTTTACGTTCCGGGGCCGCGGTATCTCTTTCGAACAGTCCCGCAACCCCGGGGTATTAAGAGGCCTGCGGAGCATGCGAATTTCATACAAACGTAATACCAAAATAATTTCTAAATCAAACATATTCTTAAGATAGTGTGTATTTATTTTCATTAGATTATAGAATATAAAGGTTCCCAAACACTTATTTTGAATGTACACCGTTTTAAACAAGAGTTATAAGAAAAATATTTTTTTACTTATAGAAATTTTAAGTTCCTCATAATTCGTCTTTATATCATTGTCCTTTCAAAATATTTATTTGGGAACATAGATATTCTATAATACAATCGAAATATATACACACTACCTACCGTAAGAATACGAAAAGGTTAGGCAAATGATGATGCGTTATTCATTAAAATAACGTTATGATATACAAAACATCACGTTTTAAACATACATGAATTTACACTACACTTGCTTTGGCAATTTCAGGATGTCTGCCATTCTCTGTTTCACCCTTGGCTCACGAACGCGAGACGTAAATTGAACTTATTTTTAATTGAAAATTATAACTATCTTAAACTATCACCTAAGTATTTAAACAAAGTAAATATTTTTTGCGAAACGTAAAATAGTTTGAATTTACGTTAAATTTACTCTGCATGTTCGTAAAAAAAAATCATTAATTAATGAAAATCAACATGGACAATAATTATACCTCAGTGGAGGAAACAAAAGTTTGTTGTCTATAGTACCTATAGACAACAAACTTTTGTTTCCTCCACTGAGGCAACCAGCTCACTCACTGACTGACTGACTGGCTGACTCTATACCAGTAGTTGTATCGATAATATATGCGGTTTAGGTTTTCCTCTAAGAGTCAAAAACCGCAATAAAATTTAGAAGGAAAATAGCTATCAGTGATTATCTATTTCATATCTATCTTTATTATCCAAGTAGGTATAGGTAATAATAAATGAAACACTAAACTGTTCGTGCGGGTCCGCCCGGTGGTTTTTAGCTTAATGCCTGTACCGGGCATAAAACTAGATAGCGAATCTTCGCAGACGAGAGTAGGTAAATAGTATTTTTTGGGGTCAACGACCGTTGCTGTATTTAGTTGACTTTATTGTTTGTTTTATCGTGTTTAAGTATCGATATTCATCAAGTATGTGAAGTTAACACAAAAAATAACTCAATTTTGAATTGATATTTTAAGGACTCAAATGTGTTAGTTTGTATTGTATGTATTACGGGCTGGTGTCCGCGAATACGTCAAAGCGCGTATTTTGCGTACCTATGGGCTATAAATCTAACACGCGGGCGGGCCCAGTGCGGATTGGTAGATGTCACATGTCATGTCTTCGATTTTTCTGGTTCTAGGACATGCCGGTTTCCTCACGATGTTTTCCTTCACAGTTTTGAAAGCAATGGTGATGAAATAAATCACACAAAGTAATGCGCCTGTCTGGGTTCGAACTTACTGTTCGTAAGTCGGGGCCGCCACCACTGGGCAAATGTGTTCACACCAAAATAAAGATTAACCTAACCTAAGTGAAGTATCGCTACTTCGCTAGCCAATTAAATTGACTGCAGAGAACGAATGACCTGCAACAGAAAAGAATACACGGAGCTAAGAATAAACCGGCCAATAAGTGTAGAGTAGGTATATAGTGGTTAACTCTTTACTTTTTTACGAGAAAACTAGGTTTGGAGCTAGACGGTGCTAAAGAAAGTAGGTATTGTAACAATGTACTTAAGCTCAACTCTGAAAAGCCCCGACTGCCTCATTGGTCTCGTGGTCGCGAAGCCCGACTGCTGAGCGTGGTATCCTGGGTTCGATTCCCGGGTCGGGCAAAAGCGAAAAGGTAGGTAGGTACAGGTACCTACCGTCAGGGAAAAAAATTATGTCAAAATGACAAACAATGTAAGTACATTTCCTTTACATATTATAACGAATTTACCAAGACTTTACATAATACAAAAGATCACAGAAAACATGAACAACAATGATAGATTTATGTATAAATTCGTGGAAACAACGGCAATGGATAACGCTGGTTATGCAATAATCGATGAAGATGGTTTTGGATTCTCCAATTTACTAATTTGTTTTTATCGTCCTCAATTCTATTAACGTTTATTAATAGATTGAAGTGAATGAGTAATATTTGCGATTTACATGGGCACTAACTAATTATTGCAGATAATGAAACCCGTAATCTAAGTATCTACTTAGGGAGTGATTTTTATTATTGTAAGCATAATAATCTATAAGACAAAAGTAATGATAAATCAGTAATGGATTAGCTGATTGGTGTTATCAATTCACACTAGGACAGGAAATTACATAAAATTCCCCATTTCAGCCTTTACGAAAACTTCCTCTGGGAAGCTATGATTACCTTCTGAATAACTTGTATAAATGATCCTCCAATCATCACGCTTGTCAAGTTTGGTGAAGAGTTGTCATGAAAATAGACATTAGTTTGTTTGTTTTTTTTTTCACCCTTTTTTCATTTTCGGATAGGAAATCATCAAGTGACCCCTCTGGGCGGAGCGTGAGGGAGTGGCAGAATTTTACTGACCAAAATCCATCCATCTTCCTTCCTCGCCCTTAATGTTCCGGGGCCACGGTATCTCTTTCGAACAGTCCCGCAGCCCCGGCAGGCATCGGCACTTGCGGGTCCCTTTCTTTCTGCTGACATCTCTTTGAGGCGCGCGTGGAACACGAACGCGCTGTTCACCGTGGACAGACAATTGGTCGACTTAAATGGAAGAAAGAAAGATAAAAATATTTAGTCTCGCAAAAGGCTGATTCGAAATGCAGAGTTATAGGATAGGATACGTCCCAGCATTCTACCCTGAGGAAGCCCTTTCTTCCGACAAGCCATCTACTTATTAATCTTAGTCAGTTCTTTACTTGTAGTTGGGACAAGTGTTTACTTAAATGATTTAAGTATTTGCGTACATAAGCGGACATACCTATATTGAGTAGAAAGTAAGTTATTTTACTTGCAACAATAGTTTATATTTAATATTAAACGTGTCATATGCTGATGGCACGTCGACTCAAATCAAATAAGCGGCGAGTAGTGTTCTTCGTTGCCGTTGTAGAATCAGCGCTTGGTGATGGGGTCTAATCCTGGAGATGACGGGGCGGGCTGACACCAGTCAGGAGTGTGAATGTCTGCGCAAATGTATTCGTAGGTATCTCCCGAGCCCCTGACTCATGGTTGTTGAAGGAACGGTACTGTTACGGTGGTTTTGTTTAAGGTAGGAGTCCGACATAACCCTCTTCTCTTCAGTAAGAGAGAGTTTCCTTTAATATTTTCTCATGTCAAAAATGAACTCAAATCGTCCAAAATTTTTTTTTACATTAAAGCGTTATTTACTTACCTCAAAACCATGAGGATTTGGATGGTACCTATAAGATTTGCCAAGCTGTTGTAACTAACTACACTGATTAGCACGAAATAAGAAGTAGTAAGGACTTAACACTCCTTTTTACCCGACTACGCTACAGGGAAAACAAAAGGATTTTGGAAGTTATGATTTTAGCAATCGTACGAGTATGTACCTACCTATGTTTGTATATACGTATATTATGTTCCTCCGTAGTGCCTTAACTATTCATTCTATTTTGAATAATAATGTGTCAATCGATTCGTTATTATGGCCCGAGTAACGTAGGCTATATTTTAACGGACTTCGACAATGGGAGAAGTCGATTTTACCTTGTTAACCCCCAATTAAATTTAAGTTGATTTATCAGTAGTCGGTTTTTTTTAGTTGCACCTAGTATAAGTACTTACCTACCAAACAAATACTTGCTGGGCAGTCTTGTAAAATTAAATTAGCAACAAACCTTTATGGAAAATCCTCCAAAGACGATGGTACGAATGTACGATACGTATATTGTTTGGTAAAGATAATCAACTGTCTGACTAATTAATTATAGCTTACTGCGCCCGATTTAGTCACTATTTAGGCAACAATAAGGCATTAATTTAAAAAATCAAAGTACCTACGTGGACAAATCAGATCAGTCGATAGACTTATCTTAAGATAAGGATAAGCGTAAGTATATATAATAAAGCAAATGTAATTAACGACAGTTTATTTGTTGAACAATAAAACGAACAGGTGAGTTTTCGATTCCAGCATATTGTTAATTATTTATATACTTAAGATTTGTTTTCAATTATTTTTCGCTTCTCAAGAATATTTAATCAGCACTAGATGTAGTGAATGCAAACGCTGTTATTCTGCTGTGTAGGTACCTACTTTTCAAAATATTTGTCTTCTTTAGAATATTTTGTTTTCTTGTTGCCGTAGTTAGATAAAAACAAATTCATATTGCAATTTTATTAAAGTGGTTTCAAAATCTAGTCACCTTGCTCTGGCTATCAAATTCAATTAATCATAAAACACTTTTCCCTGTTTGACAACAGATAAGATTTTTTAGATTCAATAACTAACGATACATTAAGCCGTTTCACAATCTAGAAAACTCACAAGTAATTGATTATACCTACCGATATGATTTTAAATGTTAATTTTCTGTTTTCAGCAAATATGAAGCTCTTCATCGTACTCGCACTCGCCACCGTGGCCATGGCCACCCCATTGGTCCAGCCTATCACAATGCCTGAGGCTCCCCTGCCTGAATTCGAAGACACGCCGTACGTGCCTATGTTTGAGCCCATCGCCCTCAAGCCTCTCTTCGTCCCCCAGGAGATCGTTGAGGCCCTCAGGCTAGCAGAGGAACAGGAGGTACCTTCTGATGCCGCAGCAGTTTTTGAGGGTATGCAGCAAGAAGGGGATGTTCACGTCGTGGAACACGTTGTATACGAAGAAGACCAAGATGTCGCTGCAGAGGAGCTCGTAGCTCCTGCTGATGAAGAGATTCTCGCTGATGCTGTTAACTTCGTAGATGTCGCTGACAACGCTGAGGAGGAAGTCGCCGCTCCCGCTGCTGAGGAAATTCCCGCTGACGCCGTCAACTTTGTTGATGTCGCCGAGAACATTGAATACAGCGAAGTCGCCGATGAGGAAATCGCCGCCCCCGCTGCTGAGGAAATTCCCGCTGACGCCGTCAACTTTGTTGATGAAGCTGAGGAGGAAGTCGTCGCTCCCGCTGCTGAGGAAATTCCCGCTGACGCCGTCAACTTTGTTGATGTCGCCGAGAACATTGAATACAGCGAAGTCGCCGAAGAGGAAGTCGCCGCCCCCGCTGCTGAGGAAATTCCTGCTGATGCCGTCAACTTCGTAGATTTCGCTGACGAGGAAGTTAACGCAGAGGAGATCCTTCCTGAGGCTGTTCACTTCGTCGACAATGCCGAAGATGTCCCAAGCCCTGCTGCTGATGTTGCTGAAGAGGGTTCCGTAGTGAAGGTCGTAGATGTAGCACCAGTCGCCGACGGCTTCCCTAGGTACCCCGGCAAGATCTACGACAACGACATGTTGCGTTAAGTTATGAACTCTCGTCGGTTGTAATTTTGGTTAAGCGACACAATCTTTGTTTTGTCTCTGTTCACAATCTCACAAATAAATGTTTTTTTTTACACCACGATGATTTTGAAATTTATCAGGACCAAAATAAAACAAGGGAATACCAAACAATACTGGTCTTTTACGTCACCTAGTTACCTCTAATCCTTTAAGTTTATAATAGGCACGATACCGAGTACGTATATATCGTGTAACTGAGAGGAACAAACCGATTTGCTGGTTACTAATCCGTTACTCATATAAACTGTTGATGACTAATGACAGAGTAGGAATTATACAAGATCTGAATGATCAGAGATTCAGAGCGGATGATATAGGGTTGGCACAAGGGAGACTTGAGATAACGATACCCAGCACACACCATCCTCTTCCAAGACTTTATTCATTCAAGCTCTATAACAGGATAAAATCTACAACTTGTTTACCATTCAAAAAAAGGAAATACCACTGATTTAGTCCAGTCTTTGATAAGATAATTAATAATACCTAATTAGTAATATAAAATTAATTACTGGGAAAACCAAAACATTATACTTATTTTTATAGATAACTTAGCCGATTAGTATGAGATAATTATCTACCCACTGCGTGATTAAGTGGGTTTTGAAGTCGGATCACGGCGGGCATAGCTAATCCGCTTCGGCGTGTATTGCCGTGAAAAACAAAGACGCGTCTGTATGCCGTACGTAACGGCCAGCGCAACACAGCTACCAGCGCGGCGGCGACGCGTACTGTGGTATACTTCTTATGTTGACGACCATTTGTTTTCATCACTCACCGTCGCCGCCGCCGCTCTTGGCTGTGGCCAGGCCCGGTAAGTCGACCGACGCCACCATAGACAACAACATAATCCACGACAATTGACACGGTCAATGATTTGTTTTTCCGCATTTACTCATTATTTTATTTTTATTATTATTACCTATGTCATTCTCACCTGCACACAGAAACAGGGTACATGCAGGCCTAGTACTGCACTCTGCAGTACTCTCCCCACGCGAAATGTTAACATACTTGATACTATACATTTCTACCTAATTATCCGGTTATGCAGGCATGATGATATGACAAATGTTTAAAAGAAACAGGTAACTCATCAATCCTCATTTATTTATTAACAATCTAATCTTAGCTACTTAATATTTACATAAAAACTAAACCAATTTATTTCAGCACATAGTCTTCAGGGTATTCCATTACTTTGGGATAGGTCTTGGTCACCTCTTCAGGTATTTGATCAAGCCTGGTTGGTACAAGACGTAGCTGACGGATCTGATTGGTCACATTTTGCAGAACATCTTCAGGCACTTTTTCACCAGGATATATGAAGAGTCGCTCCATAGTGTGACGTCTTTGGAGATTGCCTTTCATTGCTCTATAAACTGCTTTTTTGATGATCTGAAAAGAAAATAATTATTAAGAGCCCTCTGCCCTCGCCATTCATACACATAAATTTTGATATGGGTGGTATAGTTAGAAAAGTTGAACCATTTTTATTACTTACACAGAATGCAGTAAAATCCTCAGCACTGGGTGTTATGTGACCAATGTCAGACATTTTTTTGCATTCCTACATGCCCATGTGCCCCCAGAATTGATTGATATAACAAGAAATATGTGGAGTCATGCAGGGATGCATTCTTTCACCACAGCTAGCATTTGTTCGTATGAGCAATTGTGTATGTAATGTGTTGTTTGAGTATCACTTTGTCTTGGCAGCAATGTTTACTAATTGTGTTGCCTATTCTATACTCAGGAGACACAACAAATGTTACTGAACTGACATTAGATTGTTTTTAAACCAATTACTTAAGGCCAGTTTACCTAATTCACTTCATGGTGTTCAATGAATAAGTTTTTGCTTACCATAGTTGGGTCTTTATTGTGAAGTTCCCATGCTAATGTCCATGAAGCTCCTCCAGGGTACCCAGTGTGGTGAAAATATGCCCTTTTACGCCACTCGTCACCTCTCAACGCTATATCCCGGCTATTGATACAGACTACTACATCTCCGCAGTCGTTCATAGGATGATAAATAGGCTTATGCAAACCCATCAGATATTTCTTAATAACGTTGGCAGATTCATAAGGGTCTTGCCACTTGCAGTCAAATACATGCCAAGTACGAGCAAAAGTGGCCCATTGCTGAAAATAATATTGTTTTTGTTAGGTTATGTTATCTTCAGAAATTGTTGTTTGACACAGGATAAATTGCAAACGTTGACTTAAGAGATGTTGATAGAATGTTACCTGTACTCTTTTAGCTGCAGTCATGATGTTTAAACTCTGTTTTTGTTACCAAATCGAGTAAAAATATTGTTAGTTCGCAAAAATGCAATAAAAAGCAATTTTTAGGTTATATTTGTATGTCAATGTCAAAACAATTTTGTCACTTTTAAATGACAGTTTTCAATTCGTTCTGTAAAGCTGCCGTAATGCTGAGAACCCACAGAGCATATCTATATGTCACCGTAAAATTGTCAAACACGTTATTTTACAATATATCGTGTTTCTCTAGCGATATTGTAAACTCTCGAATTATTGTCAACTGAACATACAGAAGTATCTCTGCCGCCATAATCGGGACTAGCGGCACCCCCCCGTTAGGTTAGTTAGGCTCCTTTAAACCCTGCACTCGGAAATAAGGGCCCCGCGAAGCGAGGCTCCGTCGACTACGCTTTATATGGGATTAAAAAGTGTTTGTGAGTTGACTACCATCGCACGCATTTCACGTGAGTTGACTACCATCGCATGCATTTCACGAAAAATAGTGCGTTTTATTGTAAGCAGTATGTTCGTTTGACAATAATTCGAGAGTTTACGATATCGCTAGAGAGATTACAATATAACGTGTTTGACAAGTTTACGGTGACATATACAACGTTTATCAGAAACGGTATAGTCATATGAAAGGTTGTGCTACAGACCATCAAACTGAACAACTTTCTCCATGGGACCACCATCGTAACGCGAAAAAATTTTCAACAGCCCCATACTAAATTCCAATACCTACTCGACCAAATGTATGAAACAGCTCATTATTTTTTTACGATTACGATAGTGGTCCCATAGAGAAAGTTGTTCAGTTTGATGGTCTGTAGCACACCCTTTCATATGACTATACCCTTTTTGTTACACGTTGTATAAATGTTAGAACCCCTCACAGAGTTACGCCAGCGAAAGCTGTCCAAGAAAAAAGGCGGGAATTTAAAAAAATCATGAGCTGTTAACCCTGGCTATACACTGCTTAAACGGTTTTGATACTTTTTATTATTCAGGAAGTAATTTTTTTATAAATGTAATAAAGCGATTTTTTAAATATAATCTCACTAGAATCTTGTTGGATTTATGTTAACTTGTCATCATTATAGTGGAAGTCCAATAAGAAGGAAAAAACGTTGATAAAACTTTTGTCATATAATTACGTCACTCGAAATTATGACTTTTTATTTGTTGATATTAAGTATAAATTAGTGCCACGCAATAATCATGTAAATCGGTCCATATAGTTTAGGAAATAAAAGGCAAAATATGTAATGTAATAGTAAACATTGTGTACATCGTAAATTTCACACTCATTCCGATTCAAATCACTTTTATATTTTTATTTTTTAATCATAGTTTATAGAAGCTTCCTCATCGAACTTTTGATAGTTTTCGGCATTATTTTAAATAAAACCAATGTAAATATGACCCACGTAAGCCCAAGATCAAGATGACTCAAGTACGAAACTTTGACAGTCTTGAATTATTGCCATATCAAAACTTCTGAAAATAATTCGTGGACAGCTTTAGTTGGCCAAACTCTAACTCTGCATTAAGTTTCATTTCAAAAATATATATTAGCAGCACTAAAAGGCGTGGGCGAACTGTAGAGGATCGTGGGACTCCAGGATTAGGGAATATTCTTTAAAACAACGAGCGTGCGTGTGGTGATGACCGAGATACGAGAGTCTATCTTCTTTAATAAAAACCACAGATAATCTTACATATTACGATTGATGTCACAGATAACATAATCTGTTACATGCCCTTTCTTAAAGATAAAAAGGCAACACTGAACCTGTTAGTTGACATAAATTTGACATCGACTAATTATGACATGACTTGACATTGACGTTAATGACATTTGACATTTCTATTAAAACGTAAATAAACATTAGGACAAATTAAATAACTTAACCTTAAAAATTGAATTAATTGACTCATTAAATTGACATAATAAATATACATTCATTTTTATAAATCTAGTCTTTTTCTTGACTTTAATAATCTCCCTTTGGATGAGTATCTTAACTCCGGTGTATTTGAACTTATACTTATATCTAACATTTCAGGTAAGTCTTGACTATCATACTGTGACTGACTTAACATTTCATTTTCTGACAAATATTCATTATTTTGTACATCATCATTAACTTCTACAAATATAGGAGACTGTGTCCTACTTTTATTCATTACATTTGACTTGACAGACTTATCCAATTGTGTTGGATTTTCATCATTAGATGACTGACTTGACTCGGCAGATGCATAAGAATCATCTAAATTTACAATTTGTTCTTCATTAATTTTTCTTCTACAATATAGATACTCAGGAATATAATAATGATGTATCTCTGTATCCTCCTTTTCTATTAGACTTGACTTGTATGATTTTTGATACGATTTATTATCTGACTTGGACGACTTGTGACCAGAATGATTAGCATTATCATTGTTATTTTCCAATATATTTTTGGTATTTTCCTTTGACTGTGACGATTTATAACTATTTTGTGACCTTGACTGTGACAGATTTGATTTAAATAGCTTAATATGATGTGAGTTTCTTCTATAGATTGTCCCATTACTATCTTTGACTAAGTATGATCTTGGAAAGTTAGTTTTTGATAAAATAACACCTTTAGACCATGTTGCATCCTTGGGATTTCTCTTGAAAAATATTTTGTCATTTGACTGAAATTGTTGAGGAGATACAGCATTTCTATCATAATATAATTTTCTATTTTCCAATTTTTGTGACTTATTTTTTAAATGACTTGAAAATTGAACTACTTTTGGCTTTAAATTACTTGTTGTAGTAGGCAATTTTGTTCTCAGTTTTCTTGACATAAGTAATTCTGAAGGTGATTTGAGATTACCTCTTGGGGTATTTCTGTATTGTAACAGACCAATATAAAAGTCTGTACCTGACTGTTCACATTTTCTGAGAATATTTTTGACAATTTTTACAGATACTTCCGCAAGACCGTTTGATCGAGGAAAGTGAGGACTTGACATGATATGTTGAATATCCCAGTCTTTTGTGAAATTTTGAAATTCATGAGAGTTGAATGGAGGGCCACCATCACTTACTAATTGCAATGGAATACCGTGTCGTGAAAAAATTGACTTGATTTGATTAATGACTGTATAACTTCTAGAATCTTGATTTAATTGTGCTATTTCGATGTAATTTGAATAATAATCGACAACTATTAAATATTTTTTGCTTTTGTAATCAAATAAATCTGTAGCTACTTTTTGCCATGGTAAAGAAGGTTGTTCATGAGATAATAAAGTTTCCTTTGTTTTATTTGAACTAAATGTCATGCAAGTTTCACATTGTTTTATTTTCATTTCAATGTCATGATAAATATTAGGCCAAAAAACAGTTCCACGGGCATGATTTTTAGTTTTTTCTATGCCCATGTGTCCTTCATGTAAAATTGAGAGAATTTCAGAACGTAGAGATTTAGGTATAATGACAGACTGATTCTTGAAAACTAGATCATTTACAACATGAATCTCATCTCTAATGTTCCAATAGGGTAAAACAATTGAATCACATTTTTGCTTGCAATTAGGCCATCCTGACATAAAGTATTCTTTTAGTTTTTGGAGTGACATATCAGATTTTGTATGAGACATGATTTTTTCTTGTTTTTCTTTAGTAATTGCTAAATTAGAAGTTAGTAAATTTACTTGACAAACTATATTACTATCCAACTCATCCAAATTAAATTTTTCTATATTAGTTTTTGATATGGGTGCACGGGACAAAGTATCAGAGACATACATTTCAGTACCTTTTGTATATGAAACGTTAAGATCATATGACTGTATAGCTATCATCATTCTTTGAAGACGAGGCGGGACATCAGAAAGTGATTTTTTGAACAAAGTTACAAGAGGTTGATGGTCAGTTTCAACATAAGTTGTTTTTCCATAAATATATTGATGAAATTTCTTGCAACCAAAAACTATAGCATACAGTTCTTTCTCTATTTGGGCATAGTTTTCCTGAGACTTATTTAAAGTTTTAGATGCATATGCAATAGGATTTTGTCCATGAAAAATTACTGCTCCAACTGCATTTTTTGAAGCATCTACTGACAATCGTACAGGTTTGTTTACATCATAATGTACTAGGACAGGTGATTGACAAATAAGAGATTTTAATTTAGTAAATTGTTTTTCGTGATTAGGAGTCCACTGCCACATATTTTGTTTTTTAAGGAGTTCTCTAAGTAAAGTAGTTTCATGAGCTAAGTTAGGTACATATGAACCAAGGTAATTTATCATACCAAGCAATCGTTGAAGATCTTTTATGTTTTCTGGTCTTGGCATTTTCATTATAGCTTCGATTTTTGACGTATCCGGTGAAATACCATTTTTGTTAAAAACATGACCCACATACGAAACTTCAGACTGTCCAAACTGACATTTTGATTTATTAAATTTTAAATTGATTTCTTTAGCTTTTTTTAAAACATTTTCTAATCTTTCATCGTGTTCACTTTGCGTAGAACCATAGACCAATATATCGTCGACAAATATAATAACACCTGGAAGGTCACCAAGTAACTCGGACATTACTCTATGAAAAATTTCACCACTTGAATTTATTCCGTAAGGAAGTCTTAAAAATTTATATCTACCAAACTGTGTGTTGAAAGTGCAAAGATCACTACTCTCTGGATCTAATTTTAGCATCCAGTAACCTGAATTAGCATCTAACTTTGAGAATACTGACGCATTCACTACCCTTGACCGCAAGTCATCAAATGTAGGGTATGGAAAATGAGGTCTTTTTATGGCTTTATTTAAGTTCCTAGGATCTAGACAAATACGTAAGTCACCATTGGGTTTTTCTACAGGTACTATGGAATTTACCCAGTCAGTAGGTTTAGTAACTTTTTCTATGACTTGTAGTCGCACCATTCGTTCTAATTCATTTTTGAGTTTTTGTTGTAAAGCATATGGTATTCTCCTAACTGGACAAATCTTTGGTGTGACGGTTGTATCTACTTGTAAATTAACACTACCTGGTAAGCAACCCAATCCTTCAAAAGTATCTGAATATTTGTTAATAAGCATTTGTACTGACTTTTGTTCTTTGTTAGTGGTTATTTTAGAATTGTTTTGGGATAGTTCGAAAATACGTTTTACAATGCCACATTCTTCACATGTCCTCCAACCCAAAATTGTAGAACAGTCACATTTAACAACTATGAAATTGATTGGCATAAATAGTTTGTGATCAAAAGAACATTCAAGTCTGACAGAACCCAAGTTTTCAATCAATTGACCTGCAAATGAAAATACTCTTTTGTTTGACTTTTCAATGAAAAAATTTTTCTTACACATGTTTTCCAAACTTTTTAAAGTATTTAGTGAAATTACATTTATATCAGCACCTGTGTCAATTTGACATCTTATAATATTGCCATGAACATTCAATTCTAATTTCCAATTTTGTGAATTTGAATTACAATTAATTGAATTAATAATAAAATCATTTTGAGGGTAATCCAGAATAACATTATTATGAATATCATTTTCATGACTATGCAATTTTTGTATACATTCAGAACTACTAATTGTACTTACATTCTTCTTGCTATTTTGATTTTTGTAGAAACAGTAATTGGCGAAATGGTTCATTTTCTTACATATATTGCAGATTTTGCCTTGTGCTGGACACTTGTACCTATGCAGCTGACCACATCTATTACAGTTAGAATTATTTCTAATATTGTTGTTTGACCTGGAATTGGCTGAAAAAGATTGTGCTGGATTGGACTTATATCGATTTTGACTAGAACTTCTATTTTCCAACGATTTTCTGTATGGAGTTATTGACCTTTTCTTTGAATTTTCTCTTTTTGATGGCTGGTTCTTGAAATATGTACTTCTGCTTTGACGAATTGATTGCACTTGTGAACTAGAATTATTATTAGCTTCATTTCCATTCTGTAATTTTCTAGATCTTTCTTGAGACAATTCCATATTTTTTGCAAATTGAACAGCTTCGTCAACATTCGTTATGTTTTGATTTTGCAATATTTGTTCCTTTATTTGAGTATTCCTTATTCCTATGATAAACATGTCCTTTACCAATGACTCTTTCAAATTTTCAAACTTGCAGCCTGATGCTAAATTGTTCAAAATTGTTACATATTCATCCAATGATTCGCTATTTTGGTACTTTGTAAAGAAATTGTATCGCTCCACAGTGACATTCTTGCATGGATTGAATTTTCCATCAAATTTTTCACTAATAGTCGTTATTGTTTCGTCCGTTTCATTTTGGATATTGAAAGAATTATAAATATCTAGGCCTTCATCACCGATAGAATTTAACAATATGGCAATTTGTTTTGACTTTGAGACCTTCTGTAAATCATTTGCTTCAAAGAAGATTTTGAATTTTTGTTTCCACAGCTTCCATGACTCGGCAGCATTTTTGCCATCTTTGCCGCCATTTACAACTAACGGCTTTAAGTTATTAGCTAGAATGATATTTTGTACCTGTTCCGGCATTTTCTTCGGTTCTTCTGGGTTTCGATTAAACTTCTGACACCATGTAGAGGATCGTGGGACTCCAGGATTAGGGAATATTCTTTAAAACAACGAGCGTGCGTGTGGTGATGACCGAGATACGAGAGAGAGTCTATCTTCTTTAATAAAAACCACAGATAATCTTACATATTACGATTGATGTCACAGATAACATAATCTGTTACACGAACTACACCCTACTTGAGACAGATTTTCTAAGCAAAGCGGGCCCACGCGAGTTTTATCGTACGCCCTAATTTTTGTCTAGATTACCCTATTATATAGGGTGTGTAAAGCACCTCGTATCGAAGCCGAAAGGTACATACTAGTACTCCACGAAACCCGTACTATTCAATCCATCAATCAGCACAAATTTGTTGAGTGCGCTCTATTGAGTTATACCATAAAACGTGATTTTTCACCCCAAAAAAAAGAAGTGGTTTCCCAGCAATAATTTTTACGTAAAGTTACTTATGTTGATGTACACAATGCTCTTTGTTGACGGCTTCGTGATGAGGTGGTTGACACCCTGTATTAGATTCGTCTCCAGGAACCTACCATGACATGTTCCTTTATTGCAAAATCCGTCCCATCAACTGTCCCAGACCATAGGCACGCTGTGCCACTCTCGCTGGGCGGTACGCGCGTGTATGCGTGACGTCATCGACGCCGGCGGCACAGAGTATATAATCACTAGGGCCGGCGGCGTCCAGCAGCCGGCGTTTGGTACAAGTATTCTACTATTTGCCAAGCAGCTCAGCCACACAGAGTATATAATCACTACGTTTACTCAGCCATTACTTACTACCATAGAATTGCTAATCTGTAGCTTTAGTAATAGGCCCATACATCTAGCTACTAATATAGTAATCTGTGCCATACATGGCCCATACCAAAAAAGATTTTCTAATAATAAAAATCTCGTGGGTTGACGGATTTTTGTTTTTTTTTTTGTATAATTATGTCACCGTAAAATTCTCAAATACGTTATATTGTAATATCTCTAGCGATATTGTAAAATCTCGAAATATTGTCAAATGAACATACTGCTTAGGTACAACAGAACGCATTATTTTTCGTGAAATGCATGCGATGGTAGTCAACTTACGCGGTGTGGAGGGAAGGAGGGGTCCACCTTGCCCAGTGGTACAATTCTCGTGAAAAGATATTGTACCTACCATTCCTGAGAAATACCGATTTTTATAACCTAACCTTAAAACACTTTTTATTCCCCTAAAAAGCGTCGTCGAGGGGGCCCCGCTTCGCGGGTCCCCTATTTCCGGGTGCAGGGTTTAAAGGAACCTAACTAACCTAACGGAGGGGTGCCTCAAGTCCCGATTATGAGGGCGAGATACTTCCGTATGTTCAGTTGACAATAATTCGAGATATTACAATATCGCTAGAGAAAAACACGTTAAATTGTAATATAACGTGTTTGACAATTTTACGGTGAAATATATATTTGGTAGGTTTGAGAATTAAATAGGTCGTGTGCTAATTTTTAGTCTCACACATACGCATCAACATTTCCACGCGAACGAAGCCGCGGGCACCAGCTAGTAATTTAGGATACTGCTCAAAAAAAGTAAAAATAAAACAACAATTAACCATCATAAAATAATAATTTAAAAAAACCAGTATGGCATTAATTATAGATACACTATCTTACATTATAAACGTGTAAAAATACTATTCTGTATTCTCATTTTCCACAAGATGGAGGTCCTTTCTCAAGGTATAGGCTGAAACATGCATCATGTATTTCTCGTTCTTGAGGAAGTTGTCTATGGCCTGTTGCCGGATGTCCTCCCAGGCATAGAGGTCCCTGTAAATAGGTCGGACGTACTTCATGCGGCCCTGACTGTTTACAAAGTTGAATACTTCGCTGATCTTGGACTGGTCTCTGCTTCTGATGCACAGTCTCAACCATCTGGAAATCAAATAACATCATTTGTTATCTATACTAATATTATAAAGCAGAAGAGTTTGTTTGTTTGGTTGAACGCGCTAATCTCAGGAACTACTGGTTCAAATTGAAAAATTATTTTTGTGTTGGATAGTCCATTTATCGAGGAGGGCTTTAGGCTATATTAAATCACGCTACGACTATTAGGAGCGGAGCAGGAATGAAAAATGTTGCAAAAACGGGGATTTTTCTTTCCTTTCGTTTTTCTCTCTTATGTGACGCAGACGAAGTGGCGTGGGTCAGCTATAGGCTATAATTTATCTTGGAAACTTGAACACCTGATGCAGAACCGCAACAGACCAGCTAAACTATAACAGATACAAATATGACACCATAGCAAAAATTGTTCCACGTGATGAGCATTTTCTGCTGAGAGAATAAATTTGATAATCTGGGACACCTGCTGTGGAAATCCAATAGCCCAGCTACATCATAACACATATAGGTATGACGTCTTAGCAAAAGTTGTTCGGTCTGATGGGCATTTCCTGTTGACTTATAAAAAAATCGAAGATCAGAAACATCTGATGTGAAAATTATTGCAAAGCTATCACTAATTTTACTGTATAAAATAACATAAGCTGGGAGTACCTCCACGCGGTGAAGGCGGTAACAGTTTAGGACTGATTTTCGATGACGATGGTATATCATTGCAAATTTGACTCTACTGGCCAAATCTTCCATTTATTATTATATTTTATCGAATAAATATGCCTTCGGGCATATGTTATTTGAGTGTTTAATTTCCTTTTCCAATTATCTTCGTGACTCGGTAGCCTACCGGGTAACGCAGGGGAGCAGCCACTAAGATTTTAATTGATCAGGTATCTTCACAACAAAACTATAACCATGCCTAGAAAGAGGTCAAATCATTCCCAATGTTCCAAAGGAGCTAAAAGATTGAGGATTATAAGATCCCAAGAATCTACCGAAGAGCGTGAGGAGAGACTTGATGCTGTTCGAGAACATCAGGCTGCAACTTGCTCCGTGGAAACCTCTTCGGATCGCGAAGCACGCCTGCGTTCTCAGCGTGCTTACGCATCTACATCCAGGTCTCTAGAGACCAGTGAAGAATAGATGTGCGACTGACCGCTGATCGTGAATGTCATGCATTGTCTCGCGAGTCGGAGACGATCACGGATAGAGAATTGCGCTTGAGTATCAAGCGTATCTACGCATCGACTTCTAGATCTCTAGAGACAAGTGGGTAACGTGATGCGTGACTGACCGCTGGTCGTGAACGTCACGCATTGTCTCGCGAGTCGGAGACGTTCACGGATAGAGAATTGCGCTTGAGTTCTCAGCGTATTCGCACATCTACTAACAGGCCTTTTGAAACGAGTGATGAACGTGATGCGCGAATAACTGCTGCTTGAGATTATCATACATTGCCCCGAACACACACACAACAAAATAATCAGAAAGTGAGAGAGAAAGAATTGCTGGAGTACGGCATGAAGAGACAGAAGAAGAGCGCAACGAACGTTTGAATTCTGATCGACTTCGACATTGTCTGAACAGAATGTCGATATAATCTGAAGAATCGGATGTGTCTCAAGATATAGCCGTAGGGCATGGTGACCTTCTTTGGGTTGATAAGGAACGGAGTGCATTTACGTATACTCCTATGATTGAATACGCCACATATTCCGCCATCGGAGGTATGGTTCAAAATTGTACATTTTGTGAAGTTGTTAAATGGCAAAAAGAAACAAACGGTTATGTGTTGCTCAGATGGGAAAGATCCGTTATTTTCCTTTTCCCGGGCTCTTAGAATTCGACATCAGACGTTTCAGATCTTCGATTTTGACGAACCCGTTGTCGCTGGCATAAGCAACAGGATCCGCGTACGAAGTCGCGGGCAGAAGCTAGTATGTTATAATGCTGATATTTAATTTAATTCAAATAATTTCAAAGTACCGCTAGTCTAACACAACGCTCACGGTAGGAAAACATGGATGCTAAATCTAAACATCAGACATTTAGGGCGCTTTCAATTTAGACGTTTCGTGTCGCACTGCTGCAGCGTCGAAGCAGTGCGTTTGTCGTACTGCGTACGGACGTTCGCTTGTTTTCATACAAGACGCGCGGTGCGGCGTCGGTCCCGCCGCGCATATCGGTGCCGCACGATACGGAAACAAGCGAACGTCCGTACGCAGTACGACAAACGCACTGCTTCGGCGCTGCAGCGGTGCGGTCTAAATTGAAACCGATGTCAATAAGGATTGACAGCTATTTAAAACATTCTCTCCATTAAGAATTTATTGCACTCTTGATTATCAACACATAGAAAAAAGTTATCAAAAAAACTAATTTAGTTGGTAATTTTCGATTAGGTATACGTTTTTTTATATCATATTTTCGTGATTCGTCAGTTCGAATTAAGTACTTTTAGTTACATTTTTTTTACATGACCTATAAACCTTTAATTTTGATACCCCAATCCTGTGACATTCGCGCCACCAAGACGAATCTAACCATGTATAATTTATCGAAATGAGGTAACAATGAAAGAACATTCATACAAACAAATCAAACACATAACCCTCCTTATGGGCTACGGCGCAGTCGAAAAAAACTTAGAGCGGGTAACAAAATGTAAACTACCCACCTATACAGAATCTCGGTATTCTTATTCCCGTTGACTCGGTACTCGGTGCCAAGAGTGGCGAGCCTGTCGGGAGACAAGGCTGGGCGGTCGATCAGCTGCTGCAGTATGTGTATCATCTGGTGAGGGGTGAACGTTTCCACGTCTTCGTGGGATAACTTCGCGGACGGGTCGTCGATCTTCACGATGAGGGCCATTATCGCTTTTGTCATTGTTGTATCGTACCTGTGAAGGATATCAGGGAGTATTTAGTACTATTGCACCCACTGTTTTATCTCTGCATAACCCTAAGGTAGACTGGTAGAAAATGCCCAAGGCATTAAGTCCGCCTTTGTACATTTTGTGCATAAAGTTTAAATAAATTTAGTGAGGTATAGACTTTAACCCCTTACCGCATAGCTACCCAAATGTGGGTAATTTACGAACTGAGGATTGACTTAAAATTACCTTTATAGCATGCGATGCCAAATATGGCAATTAGTTTCAGATGCCTTTACTGCAATGCATACTATGCCATTTATGTCCAATTGGTTTTAGTTGCTTTTACTGCATAATATGCCATATATGGGAAAAATAAGTTTTTTATCATATTTCGAAAAGTAATCGGATTTTGGAAAACTGCTTGAAGTAACTTAATAGTACATGTCAAGAACTATCAAATATATTTTGTCCAGAAAAAAATAAAAACTCATGCGGTAAGGGGTTAAAGACATGGATAAATCTATTCATAAATGCCAAGTTTGAAAAAACAAATACAAATACAATACAAATACAAAATCTTTATTTTATAACCAAAAAGTTTTACATTAGTTGGTGATTGGAGCCTCCTTTTAAGCAAGTAATGCCTGTGTTAGGAGACTCCGCTCTTCCACAGCAAAATTCAATTTATTTGGTTCCTTAGATAAAAACGGTTCCGACGAATTGAGAAGCTCCTCCTTTTTGAAGTCGGTTAAAAAGTAAAGTGTGGTCTATGTCAATGCGATGGATAACAATTTTATAACAGAAACCTTTTACTGCACGCGTAGCATGCCCGCCGTAGAAACTGGTTTTGTCGACGGAAGAATCGACGAAATGAAAGATATCTTTTAATTCGTTTTTTGTATGAAAAAGTCATCCAACGGGATTAAATAAACTTAGTCTTGTATTGATGATTTTAATAATAATTGCTCAGTAAAGCCATATTTGTTACGATCGTAAATCATATTTTAATCAACATACAACCTGACACGTGCCCGGCCAACAAATTGCAAAAAAAGTAATAATATTTGAATTTCGAGGGCTAATCTGGCGTTTCCGCCTTAGTCCAACTAATATTATAAATGCGAAAGTTTGTATGGATGTAAGGATGTTTGTTACTCTTTCACGTAACAACTACTGAACAGATTCGGATGAAATTTAGCACACAGATAGTTTATAACCTGGATTAACACATAGAATACTTTTTATCCCGGCAGTAAGACCCGTGGGACAATATCAAACACCAGGCGTGCGAAACCCTGGGCATAAGCTAGTAAATGATAAAACTCACGCTGGAATAACCGGCGGCATACCGGGCCTGTACAGCCACAGGTCCCAGTCAATGTTCTTTAGAGCCTCGTTATCCTTGAAGTAGTTTACGAAGAAATCCTTGAACTGTATCGTGTCCAGTGACTTCTTCCTGAACTTGGTCAGGTACGCTCTGAGGAAGTCATCGAACACTTCTGTGGACAGAAAAAAGTGGGCGGTTGGATAGAAGGCTATTTACTGAGAAGTTCTTGAACTTCATCGTGTCCAACGACTTCTTCCTGAACTTGCTTAGGTACGCCCTGAGGAAGTCATCGAACACTTCTGTGGAGAGAACAGAGTGGGTGGTTGGAGAGAAAGCTAGCGAAGTGGTGTTATGGCGCATCCACACATGCCGCCGGCTTATGCCGCCGGGTTTCAGACCGCCTTGCCGCTGAATGCAGGCCGCCGGCTTTACCGGCGGTTGCCGGCGGCCTGCCGATGCGGTTGCAATTTTCGCAGTAGTGTTGTGACTTTCGTCGAAGTTAGTCGTGTACGTAGGATTGAAAGATGTTGGACTATGATATAGTTGCGTGTATCGCAAGTGTATTCCCTGCAGCTCTTGCTGCGTCGATAACGCCTTGTTCACATACTCTTGTATGTTTCCTGTGTATGCGTTTCCTAACAGACTCTTCATTAGTGCTAATCTCCTTGTCAGTCCGCTATCGGCGTAGGCCTTCTTCAAACAATTGAAGGTTTCGAATGCGGTTTTTGCTGACCTTATGACTGGATAGACCGACTCGTCACACGTGAGGCAAATCTTAGCTCGTGCCTTCGCGTCTCTGCGCGTGGCGATGGGATCGGTGGGATCGACCGCTTGTATTACAACGTCCCATAAGTCGACGTCCGTCAGATAGCACTCCAAACTAAATGCCCATGTGTTGAAGTTATGACCATTTAGCTTACTAATGCTTATTGCATTTGTCATATTTGAAGAATTTGTTACCGCTGTACTGGTATCCGCTGCTGACTGCTGCGTTGTGGTGGACGTTGGAGGGACCATAACCACTAGTTCATACAAAGCCAATACAGTAGGCTAGTAAAGGAAAAAACTATTTTTATCGGAAATAAAAAACGTGTATTTAAAATTACGTATAACAAGAGAAGTGAAGTGATAGATATATAGTTTGTCAAAAGAGTAATGGCCAGGGTGTGCTTATTAGACTAAAAAAGGTTTTAACAATTTACTTCTATGAAATTATACGACAACACTACCACTCCGTATCGAAGCCGCAAGCAAACTGCCGCCGGCAACCAAAAGCCGCGCGTGCCGCGGCTGATGCCGCGCGTGATGCGGCAAATGCCGCCGGGCATGTGTGGATGCGCCATTAGGTGCGGTTGTTAGGCTAGTTACAAGATATTTAGTTATTGTAATGGAAACTAAGTACATGACTACAAAATGGGTCCCAAGCAGCAGCAAACGGCAACGCGGCAGGCCCAGAAGATGGCGGGACTTTTCACAAGGATTGGCGAATAACAGCATTGGATAGGGATACATAGAAGGATGGAAAGGAGGCCACAAATGGCTGATACTAATAATAACGACACCCTCCCTTCGTCTGTGAATTCCGACCAAATCGGTGTGACGTCATTGTTTAACCATTGTGTCTACTTCGCTACCAGATGAAGGTTAATAATTAACTGATTTACTTATTTGTGCAAAGATCTTTTCTAACTCACCAGGTCCACCGAACAAGTCTTCCAAATACCTCAAGAATAACGACCCTTTCTCATAAGGAACAGTCGAAAAAGCGTCATCGGGGTGGACTCCTTTCAAATCTACCACCAGCGCCGTCAATTTATTCGTAGGACCCAGTACATCATTGATCTAGAACAGAGACGGGAGGGTCAGGACTTACCGGGGCCTCCAGCCTGGTCTTCCAAATAGCGAAGGAAGAGGGATCCCTTCTCGTAAGGCACTCGTGAGAAGGCGTCGTCTGGGTGGATCCCGTCTAGGTTTACCACGAGGTTCGTTAGGGGACTAGAACTGCCGAAGACTTGGATCTGTAATTTTGCGCTTTCTGTCATTTTAGTGTTCAAGCCGCTAGCACAATAATGCTCAAAAATTTTGAAATCTTACTAATAAAATAACCTTAGAATTAAATAGTTAGTTTAATTAGTTTAATAATTGCTGATTTTCTCTCTCTTTCTCTGTTGTTTGCATGCCTGTCTATGTTTAAGTTCACTTTTAAATGTTTTTTTGCTTTAAAATCATAGAATAGCGCACTGTTAGATATAACTTTTAATATGATATGCAAAATGTTGTAGGTTATACATTTATATAAACCTTGTATATTTATAACTTAGTGTTCGATTTTAATGTATAGCTGTTTATTTTCTTGAATAAATAAAATTAAAAAAAGAAATGACGCAGCGAGGTGACATGCGTTTTGTTTTATCTTTGTTTTCTCATTACACCTTTTTGCAGCTCACTGCCTTGCTTGTTTGTGCTCACTGCCTGAAGGATACGTTTTAGGGCAATTCAGTGCAATATAAAATTAAAAAGGTTATTCTACAAACAATAGAAACAGAAAGTTAATACTAAATTTGTCCAAAACCGAAATACGAGTAGCTGACGTTGTCCTTGCAGCTGTTAGGTTGAAGTGGAAATCTGCCGCATGTCGGAGGACAAAAATGACCACTCGGTGGATACCAAATAGTAGGAAACCGACGCGGCAGGCCCAGGAGGAGATGGCGGGATAAGCTAGACTCTTTAACTATAAAATACTAACGAAATAAAGCTTAAAGCTTAATTTATTGATTTACTTGCTAATGCCAAATCATTATGAATTTCCTACTGGCGTTATTTCACTACTGGTCAGCCTTTTGTGCTATTGTAAGATATTTGTGTTTAGTTTTAGTTAATGTTTAGTTAAGTTTCTTTGCTATCAATGGAAAAGTACCTCCGAGTAGTTACATAAAAGTAGAATAATTTATATGGGAGCTACATCTGCCAACAAACTGCTTTACAGTTTGGCAGAAGTAATTTTTTTTTGTAATATGAGTTCTCAACGAATAAACGCTTTTTCTTTTCTTTTTTTTTCATTCTCAAAGGATTGTCTTACAATCGCACTAGAATGGGGCAGTGGGATAGGGTTATAATATGATAATAAAAAGTAAAGAGATCCACCCAGACTTAATAGAAAAAAGTATAAAAATAAAATAACAGGTTGCAAGCTACATTGTAGATTTGTAGTCTTTCTTTATCGTGTGGTCAGTTGCCTAACCTGCAGTACAAGTACGTAGGAATCGATATGATTTATGGAGTCAAACTCATTTTATCGAGAATAACTGTCAAATTTATCTTATCGAGCCCTATCGATCAAAAACTCCAAACTCATTTTATCGAGAATAACTGTCAAATTTATCTTATCGAGCCCTATCGATTCCTACGTACTTGTACTGCTGGTGTCAGAGTTTTTATGCCGCCCAAGGGCCTAGATTTGTAGTAAAGAATGATAACATATATATAAAGGGTGTAAAAAAAACTCTTATCGAAGCCGAAAAGCACTTGTTCTTCCCGTCATTGCGATATTTTTTTGTTCTACACCATATCTGGGAACCTTCTAGTTACGGAGATATTGGGGGTCAAAGTTCTAACTTTTTCACAATTCTTTTTTAAGTACGTTTTTAATGTAAGAACTTTACTTAAAAAACCTCCACGACCCCGACACTATTCAATCCATCCACCACCACAATGTTTTGAGTGCGTTACATCGAGTTCTACCGCAAGACGTGCTTTTTCACCCCAAAAAAGTTCATTTCTCAACGATAATTTTTGCATAAAGTTACTTAGTTTTATGTACAGAATGCTTGGTTGACGGCTTCGTGAAGAGTTTGTTTACACACTATACAATTTTATAAATATTTAGGTAAGAAGATAAATATTGCAGGACCAGTGCTTTATGTCAATTCCTCAGAACTTGAATTTTACAAGAAAAGTATTATAATAGCATTCAAAAAACCATATTCTTTATTAACTCACCGCCTCATTCAGTTCTTGAAGCCCCAGCAAGCTTTGGAAGTCCCTGCTCCTCTTGGCCTCAACCGAGTCATTGATGAGGGATGCCCCGACCTTCCGCTCCAGGAACACGGTTAAGCCCTCGTTGAGCCAGAAGTGCTCGAAGTTCCTGTTCGTCACCAGGTTGCCTGTCCAGCTGTGCATTATCTCGTGGACTATGACGTCGGCTTGACTCCTGTCGCCAGCCTGGATAGATGTAATGTAGGTACATGAGTATAAACTGAATGTAGCCTTGATGCAGTATCTCAAAGCCTTTTAACATAAGGGACTTTCCATCTTAATCCTAAGGATTTGGAACAAAATTTCGAAACCATCATAATTATGTTCGCCTGGCGAATAATGTAAGCAACGCAATTAATATTGCAGAGTAATTGAGTTGGCAAAATGAAAGGCATAGCTTTGTAAATGAGATACCCAATTATTTATTTATTAAAACTTTGTGCACATAATGATCAAACGTGGACTTAATGCCTTGGGCATTTTCTACCAGTCTCCTTAGGGAATCAACTCTATCGATATATTCAATCTTTTCAGGTAATGTTTTGATTGCTTGATCAAGAGATTAATGAAATCCATGATCATCAAAGAAAATTGCATTACAATTTATTGCTTATCTTATCAAGTGAAAATCTAATCAGAACATGAAGCATTGATTGTTAATCTCTGTGTTAATTAGCAAATACATTAGTGGGATTGTAATTACAAATTGGTCCATGACTCGTTTTATACCTAATTAGACTAGCTGTGTCCGGCATGAATCATAAGTCATATTTATTTCTGTAAATTGGTTTTACAAAGCACTTTTATACATCACATCATGTTATGTTTTTAAACTAGATGGGGCCGCACTATTCAATTCATCCACCAGCAGAATGTTTTGAGTGCGTTACATTGAGTTTTACTGTAAAACGTAATTTTTCACCAAAAAATAAACCAGCAATATTTTTTTGCGTAGGGTTACTTAGTTTGACGTACAGAATGCTTGGTTAACGGCTTCGTGAGTCTGTATACACCCTGTAGGTGGTGTAGACTCTCCTTATTTTCTGGTGCTAGGACAGTCCTGGGATGTCGGGTTGGGCAGTTCTTCCTCCAATAGGAGCTTCGTCATGCTAGTGCACTACGTGGCCAGAGGTCGTCGCCTACCGCTCTATTGTAGTTCCCTACACCAACTTTGAACGCAATATTATGTTGGATATTGGATAGTGTACAGGTTACATCCGGAATTAATTACTATACGGACCTTGTGAAAACTAGAACAAAGGACTATGGGCACAAATTTATGGACTCTGGTCCTGGATAAAATAGATATAAGTAGTATATCGTTAGAAAGGTAGATCTCATAGAGCACGAATAGGTATTGCGCTTGACCTGAAATGCTGTCCGATCGGAGTACGCGTACCTTGAATGTTAATCATTTTGTCATCAAATCTCTAAGTATTTTTGTTACATTTTTCATTCTACTGAACCGATTTTAATGATTTAGATCTTAAATGAACAACATAAATCTCTTCAGTGCTATAGGGTACATACAATGTGAAAAAATCAAGATGGCGGTCGTAAGCTATAATTAATGATGTGTTGGGAATGTGTTAGGATTTATTTAGTTTTTGCTGGAAAGTGGAAAATAAGTGCATGATTTTTATTACTTTCTTTACATACGTACATTTATATCACGCCTGTCTCTGAGAGGGGTAGGCAGAGACTATGGATCATGCACCCAACTTTTTTTTTCGTTTTTTTTTTCTGTTGTGAAATCATCAAATTTTAATGACCCCTCCCGAGCGGAAGGGAGTTTCAGAGTTTTACTAAGTAAAACCCATTCATGTTCTTTCTTAGCCCTTTGTGTTAGTTGCTGACATTTCTTTGAGGCGCGCGTGGAACACGAACGGGTTAGTACGATACCCCTTGGTAAGACTGGTTGTCAGACTTTTTGGGCCACTGACTGCCTGTAAAGACTGTCAAAGATCTACAAATAACGGCCGGGACCATCAGATTAACGTGCTTTTTAAGGTACGGAGGAAACTCGGTATCCAGTCACCCATCCACAAACCAACCTAGGCAACCACGGCTTAACCTAAAGATCGACCCGCGCGGCTGTTATTATTTAGCCACGATCTCCTAAAAAACTAAAGTAAAATAAACAAAAAATTCCGGCTTGGTAATCACTACACAATACGGATTTTATTGATTTTTGGCGTACTGTCCGAGATACTGAAAACACATATTTTATAAGCCGATATCTCGAATCGGACAACAAACCCAAATGTAACCCCATAATTACTTCTTTTCTTCTTGAAAATACCTATCCATCGATGTACAACTCAAGTCTATTGGTCATAAGGACCAAAACGCCCGAACCCCCCGTGCGTTTAAGCGGTACCTATTATTGGAATGAAATATAACAGCTCACAAGTAAAAATAAATTAAAAATTAAAAAAAACCCCAACACAGTACTAAAAGTTAAATAGAAATTAATTCGTTAATTCGTCATTTCGTGGTGGCGGCCATCTTGGATTTTTAATTTATCATAGTGTATAGTAGTCAAGTCCTTTAATTTGATACCCATATTGAGAGAGTTGTTGAATAAATATGTAATCCGCCATTTTGTGGCTTCGGCCATCTTGGACTGATTTTTATCAAACATAGCTAAGAACACTCCCGACTAATTCGGCTTTCCACCAAAAAAAAACAAATACCAAATCGGTTCATCCGTTCGGGCGCTATGTACAATGCAAACTTAGGACACGTTAATGTTAATATTTATCCGTGGTGCTAGGCAACTGGGCCTATCACAGTTGTAAACGTCCCTTTGTGCCTATTGGCCTTGTTTCGTTCTGTCTCCTGCTGATATAGTGGAAATTACGGTATTTTCTACTCCTCCGCTATACTTTCTTATTAATTTCGTTGCGGGATCCAAGACAGTTAAATTCATTCGCTGGGAGTTCTTCGAGCTTAATTGTCTCGGCGCTTTTCTGGTGGTCGCCACTGTTGATTCTGGCTTTCAGGAGTTACAGTGGTTTGGGAATAGTGTGGCGGGCTTGTCTCTACACCAACTTACCAAAAGCGTAGGAGTAACGAAGGTCAAGCAGGGGTTCTCCATCCCCCCATAGGGGAAGGAGGGCGGTAGCACGAGCAGATCGTACTGCGTCCACTCGTATGGACCGCACAGCTTCTCAGCAGCTTGCAGGTATTTCTCAGTCTCCGAGAACTCCCACGCACTGCGCTCGATTTCTTCCTTCTCTGACCATACTTTTGATCTGAAACAGATGTTTGAATTAATGAATAGGTACTATCAAAGGCGTAGCGAGGTACGGCTAGAAGATGCAGAAATGCTTGCTAAAGCAATATTACGTAGGTAGCCCATTAATAAATAAAAACAAAGTTGATTCTATAGACAGGCGAATTTTATAAGATTGTACTATGAATGGTTGAATCTAGTTTTGTTTTTCATTTTTAACGTAATCTGTTCCATCGCTCATGCAGCATTTACCTTAGAATATTCTTGGTTTGTCTATGCCTGCCCCTTAACAAAATCTTAGCTACGCCCTTGGATACTTTGATTTTTATAACAGGATTGCATTTGTTGGACGCTCTCTGACACTCAATTAGAATACGATGAATGGGCTATTGTCGTGTCAGGACAGTTGATTTCGACAGATCCCATGTACTTCGAGTTCACTGACGGTCGACCAATTTTCCACCTCATAATTACTTAAGGCATAAGGGATAAGTAGCAGACCGTCAGTATACTCGATAGTACATTATGTCCCTGTAATACATTCTAAAAAGGTCAATAGGCTTACTACCAGGTTTCTTGATAAATTCTTAAGTGAAACCATACATGGGCACTCTTAGCAGATCTTGGTTCCTCCACCAGCTATGGGATATCTAAGTGGACAGATTACTGCATTTTTCTTCTAGGGCCTGTTTGGCCCCAAAAACAACTATGCTAACTCCGCTCGCTGATGCAGTCATAACATCGTCAAGTCTGCAGGTGTCAGGGCATGCGGCGCAAGATGGAAGTTCGGCTGTCTGTGGAGACACGCCGCATTCACATTTGAGATCTGAGTTGTCCAAAAACCCCCATTGAGGAGATTGTCTTTACTATGGCCGACGTGGGTTCGGCATTAAAAGCTAGCCTGTTACTCACCTAGGTCCAAGCGTCCTCGACTCCAGCACGCCTACAGCGAGGGCCACGAGATAAGAAGGCAGTGGCATGGGCTGTCTGAACGTAGTCTTGTTGCTCTTCTGCTCCCCCCTCAGTGCGCTCATGAGGACCGTGAACTCCTCAGGAGCCGTCACTTCTGCGTCATAGGTGAACTTGACAGCAGGGGTGTCTTGGCAAGGTAGGATGGAACGGGCGTGGATTGGCTATGGAGAAAAGTGTAGATGAAAATAGTATGTAAGTGGAGTGACAAATTTTAGTCATCATCGTCATCAACAGCCTATTAGTGTTCCCACTGCTGGGCACAGGCCTCCTCTACATGAGAGGGAATGGGCTATTTATTATACACCACGCGGTCTCAGTGCGGATTGGTAGATGTCAAATGTCTTCGAATTTTTTGGTTCTAGGTCATGCCGGTTTCCTCACGATGTTACCCATCAACGTTTTGAAAGCAGCGGTGATGAAATAAATTACCTACACAAAGAAATTCACCTGCCTGGATACGAACCCTTAATGTTCCCGGAGGAAAGCCGGCAGGGATCGGATTCTTAGGTGCCTTCGGGCCTGGTAGGAGATAATCGCAAAATGATACCAGCGCCGCTTGGTGTTCGGTCGCGAGGCCAGCAGGGCAAGCCCATATGCTTCTCTCTCTATCTACCAAATCAAGGCGGAATCAGCCGCATCAGTGTTATTCCGGGGTAATTTCACCTTTCATTTTGTCACATATTTGTGTCGTTTGGCGTATAGGGCATGACCTTGCTTGTCAGTTTGTCACGTATATATGATCATAGCGGTCAAAAGCTTAACATTATCTACGAGTTATAGCAAACGTACAGGCCAAATAATTACACATGTTGTAATGTCTATCAGAGTATTAAATTTAATGTACCGCATCCCGACACATACAAATGGTTTTATTATTTGTATTGTTCATTCGATTGTTTTCCTATATTATTGATATGCTCATTGTTTGAAATATTACAGGTTTTTCCATTAGGAATGTCTCAGTTGCAGCCACGGATTCTGGGTTCGTTCCTGTTTGATGGCAATACGGATGAGACGCGATGGCGGACCCGATGCGTGGGAAAACCTCCTACTAGGTGGACCGATGACCTGGTGAAGGTTGCGGGAATCCGTTGGATGCGAGTCGCATGGGACCGTGTGGCGACACTTAGGGGAGGCCTATGTCCAGCAGTGGACATCTTTCGGCTGAGATGATGATGATGATGGCAATAGGCTCGTTCCGTGTTACATGTGGGACATACATATGTAGCGGTACTACAAAAAGTACTTCAGCTACATTGAACAAAAAGTACTACAGCGCCATCTATGAGAAAGATGATGAACTAACAAGCGAAATACGTCAGAATTCCTACATCGCGCAAGCAACATTCTCCGCGACTTAAGAGCATATACGAGCACCCGCCAACAACCGTCGGGCAGTCTGTAGCCCACCAGACATAACACTCGTTTGGTCGGAGGATCCTCCCTTTTCTATGGAGGATGAAGAGCTTTACACCCTGTTTTTCTTACCCCCAAACATATAACTGGCAAAATGCAGGTTTTCTATTAGCTACAACTCTGCCTTACCCTTCGGAGATTATAGGCGTCATGTTATGTTTCTTAATGACTCAATAAATAAAGGGTGTAAAACCCCTCTTCACGAAGCCGAAAGGCACTTGTTCTCCCCATCATTGCGATCACTTTTTTGTTCTACACCATACCTGGGAACCTTCTAGTTACGGAGATATGGCGGGTCAAAGTTACAACTTTTTGACAAGTTTTTTTTTTAAATAAGTACAAGTTTTATTTGTAATATTTTGATTTTTAACACCTCCACGACCCCCGTACTATTCAATCCATCCATCAGCACAATGTTTTAAGTGCGTTACATTGAGTTCTACCACAAAACATGATTTATAACCTCAAAATAAAAGTTGTTTCCCAGCAATAACTTTTGCGTAAAGTTACTTAGTTTGATGTACAGAATGCTTGGTTAACGGCTTTGTGATGCGGTGGTTTACACCCTGTATAGTATGTCGATACAAATGTAAATATGTATTTAGGTATTCCCCGTTAGTCAGATAAGAAGCCAGGTGACAGTTCATCTGTGTAAAGTACTGATATGTTGTGGCATCTGGTTATATACCAGCATAGTATAAATTAAATTAATAAACTTCAAACTCAAAACATTTACTTCAATTAGACCGTTACAGTTACTTTTGAAAGTCAAAAACAACTGGTCAGAAGCTACAGTCCCAGTCACAAGGCTAAATAACTTGTGAAAGTACTGTAGTTGCCCAAATGTAGTAAATTGTTTTTTTTTCCTGCCAATATTATGATCTTAAGCGCTAAGCAGATGATGGACAATTTGTCCGCGAACAATTTGCAACAACCAATGGACGTCAACCAATAGATGAAAAAACAACACTACAACCAATGATCAAGAACGGTAATTTTTTATCCGGCGGACAAAGCTCCTACGTCTGCGCAAGAGCTTATTGCGAAAAGAAGTCATGAATTACTTCGTAAGTCACATTACAGTCGAGAACTTTCGAAATCCTTTTTTATTTTTATTTATGTTTATTATACTGACCTGACATTGACTGAACAAGTAAGGGTGTTTCTTGCCCGAAGTCTGTTCTGGGTCCAACCATTGCAAGGCAGACGCCTGAGGATCCGTGCTGTACTTTATCGTAACGGATACTCTGGAAAAATAAACAAAATACAGTAATTATGAGATTCCGAGAATTTTTCTATCCATTACGGTGAAACTCTAATGCTAATCATTGAAAAAATTCTATCTAGTGAACCAGAATCTAATGGAATGGCGACGGATTTGGCGGTGTGCAATTTCGTGTCTGACGACCGTATCCCAAGCACCACCACGAACATTGGATCTACCGTTTCTTTTTTCAATTCTAGGTTTACACAATGAGATGGACCTAACAATACACTTCTGAACTACAGTTGACGAAAACAGTAAAAACTGGAGTTCCAAACCTAAACCGATGATAAGAAAAGAAGCCCTTATAGAAGGCATAAAGTTCAATTTAGCTCTTAGGCATAAAGTTCAATTTAGCTCTTAGGCATAAAGTTCAATTTAGAAAGCTCTTATCGAAGGCATTAGTTCAATTCAGCTCTTGCACTAATTAAGAGGGCTATCACATTTTTTCTTGTATTTGAGTGTTTTAACACTCTAACACAAGCATAATTGTGATATTTGTTTAGAACACTCCCGAGAGAAAGAATCAAGGTTTCTCGAGCATATTTTTTATTTAAATTTCGTGGCCATATCTAAACCATAATCACACATCTAAATTCTCAGCTTGATTATTTCTCTCGGGAGTATTCTAAACAAATATCACAATTTATACAAATACAAGAAAAATTGTGATAGCCCTCTTAAGGTACGACAAGGTTTTAATCATCCAATCTTTACAGACTCCTTGCTGCTAACCTATATCCTTGATACGCCGTTGCTGACATATCGTCACAGCATCCGACCAAGGTAGCAGAAGATGCCTCTGTTGAGAACGGCGCCACGATAGAACGACCCGTTGTCGGTTCGTAAACAAATCCGTTAAACGTTAGAGGGAGGCTTGAAGGGAACTTGTCGTAATTGCTCTTGCTGTCTTTTGAACAAGGTTTACTCGGGACAGCTTTAGCTCTCGTTGTGCATAAATCCTCATTTCTTTTCAAAGAAAAAGGGTAAGTTAGTACTGAATCATTTGTTCGGAAGCAAAAACCTAACCTGATTAGGGTATTGTTTGTTACTTTGGCCAAACTTGATAAAAACGTTCATCAAGGCATCCAGTCTTATCTGATTTGGAAGGGACCGACTCCATTCTGGTTCTTTTTTTTTGTAGGTTATTAAAAAAAACAGTTGCCAGTTGTTAGCGCAGTTGTTTTTTAATAATACGTGAAAACCGTTTTAGAATCGTCCACCCTGTATTTTGGCCAGTTAGAATCAGAATCTAGCTCTTCATCTCGCTTGCGCGAAAGAAGACCTTTCAGAGTGAAGATTTGTTAAATAAAAAATTTATCCATTCCAAACGACCAACAACTCACCACCAACAACAAATATGCTGGAGTTGTCTTGATAAGCAAAAAATTATGGCCAGTTTCTATTTCATTAAACTATGGCCTTCATATGTAGGCATCTAATACAAAACGTGCCATATACCTATATCAGAAAGCCTTTTTGATCGATATTGCGAAATGAAATATATTGGTGTATTACATTTCCATCTATGTCATGGTTATTATATGTACTTATTTTATTGGCCAAAACTACAGTATACACCGTTATCAATCTTAATTGCCTCGCCTAGTCCCAAACCTCTACTATTGATGGGGTCTGGGGACAGTACAATATCATAAGGTTCAGGAATCTCTCATTATCAGCACGGATCATAGAATTGTGTCCGGGTGAATAGGCTCGCCGACTATACATAGGACTTTAACTAACTTGACATAAAACATAATATAATTTAACAGCGGTGTAGGGTAAAGGCCTGCCGGGGCTGCGGGACTGTTCGAAAGAGATACCGCAGACCTGGAACACAAAGGACTAAGAAGGAACGGGGATGGGTTTTAGTCAGTAAAAGTCTGACACTCCCTTCCGCTCCGCCCAGTGCGGGAATAGTACATTTTGATACAAGTGGAGAAAGTTTGTTATTGTAGTTCAAGGCAGTATTAACACACGAGCCGTAAGGCGAGGGTGTTTTTGAGCCGAGAACTGCAATAACAAATGTCCACGTGTATCAAACGACGTTTTTTAATACACTTTTGAAGAAATAAAATAAAAGAATGTAGGTACTTAAAATATTTGTGTCATCAATTATTACGAGACTATGTTTTTTTTCCGCGCTTTGCTTTCGCCAGGTTGAAGGAGAAGCAAAGGTATGAAGCTATTATACAGCCTAATATAATAAATAGTTTATTTTTATTTATTTTTGAATTTAGAACACATTAAATGTTAATTTGTTTATAAAGAAAATATTAGTTTTAAAGAATCATGTTTATCTATGATATTGAATTTATAAACACAATTTGAGTATTCAAAAAATGATTACGCCGCCGCGCCGCCGTAAAGACGTAGTTCGCTTAGCCGAAATTAAAAAAAAAACATTCGCCTCTGACTCTATAGTCAGGTGTGAATGTTTTTTTTAATTATGCATTGACCAGTTTGGACTAAGTATAGGTATAGTTATCTGTGGCAATTTTACTTTCTGCACATGTGTAGAAAAAACATGAAAAACACACGTGTGTGAAATACACTGCATTTTGAACCTAATAGCAGTGCGAAAAAAACCAGTTTTCGAGGAAGTGTATTGAAAAAGTCATTTGATTATTTTCACATCCGAAAAAATAATAAAGGGTATGGCTTCTGCCCTTCGAGAATTACAAGTATTAATTTTTTTCCAGATCGGAAATCATCAAATAACTTCTCCCAATCTGGGCGGAGCGGGAGGGAGTGTCAGACTTTTACTGACTAAAACCCATCCATGTTCCTTCCTCGCCGTTTATGTTCCGGGGCCGCGGTATCTCTTTCGAACAGGCCCGCAACCCGATCTAAACCTGTACTAAAACTGCACCAAAGTACCCATTTTGAGGCTAGATTTTTTTCGGGAGTTCCTTAAACCGATTAAAATAATGATGAATATATTAAATCAACTTACTGTTTCCCTGCAGTTAACTGCTGTGGCAAAATAATGGTCAGCTTGGACCCCATGTTAGGCAAATGTTGGCCTATATCGAACAGTAGTGGCGCGCCATCTTCCGCTTGTATGGACTCGATTTTGAGATTGCTTGCGTCTAGTATCTGAAATAAGTGGTTTTTAATTATCGTTAAGCCTTATTTTTGGTTATCTAGTAGTTTTTCCCGCGGCTTCGCTTGCCTGCTAATCGGAAGATATACCACAGAAACGTTCTACCGAGTTAAAAAGTATCCTACTGACGTTAAGAGTCCTATTACATTTTTTTTGCAAATTTTTGATTTTTACGTCCTGGATCAAATTATTTCGATCGACATAATCATACGAGTGGATTGTTATTGACGAAAATTTTGTGTCCAGGTCCTTCCTCGTCCTGCGCTCGCGTCAGAATGACTTAAACTGAGGAGCGAGCTGAATTGATGCAGAATTTATAGTGCTTTAATTTTATTTTATTGTAACGTTGTCTTATTATACTGACAAACGAAACGTAATTAAACGTACTCATTGAAGATCGAAGTTTTATATCATATTAATTTATTGAATAAAATTGAGTTTATTTGGAATATAATGGCCGCTGAATGAAGACATTTTTGGCTTAAATTAGGCTTTCTTTACGATTTGTTTTGTGAAAACTCAAGGAATTTAACGAAATTCTAGAACTCCAAATTTCAAGTAAAACATTCGACTTATCTTTTAGTAATTTTAGCTTTTGTAAGAATTGAATGTAACTATGTGGATTTGATCGTCAAACTTCCAACGACGACGGTTTTTCTTGCAAATTGAGTTCGTAAAATATTTATAGTAAACTACACGAAAAGAAATATGAAAATGTGTAACTCCAACTTTCAAGAAAGAGAATGGCACTATTGTTATTCATAAGCAAATAATTAAAATAGCTTACTGCTGCTGAAAATTACAGCGTCAAAAATCACGAATTTGCATAAAAAGTGTAATACGAGTAGGACTCAAGGGATGAAGAGGTAACGAACAGAGAGACGGAGTACCTTCCACATTTATTGTTAGTAGGTATGGATTAATATTTTTCAAATACCTACTTAACAGAAAAAAAATGTGTATTTTTGAATGGTTAAATTCAAGTTTGTTAAGGAACAGGTTACCACGGGCTGTTAGGCAAGTTTTGGCACGCATTTCATTCTATGTTATGATTATGATGCCTATCAGATAGGTAAGAATTATTGATATTTTCAATTGATCTCAAAAATGAGTGACATATCGATACTTGTAGCTGTAAATTATTACCTAACCTGGTGTTTATCTCTCTTATCTCAAACCGCATTATCTCATGGATCTTCTATGCAACCAGAAAATTTTAAAGCCCTTACTTTTTATTCCTATTCAAACAGCGAAGTCAGATTCTTATAATAAAGGTCGCGGAGTCATGGATGTTTATATATGTATGTACTAGCTGTACCCGCGCGGTTTCACTCGCGTGTATCATACGTTGGTGTTTAAAACAGCAATAAAATACCATCCTGAAACACCTCAAACTCAAATGGGAATAGTTCTCCCGCTGCCATGACTTCACAGGCGGTTCCGTAGGTGCCATGGCAAGACATTTCAGTAACGTATTTACGCATCGAATTATAAACAGCTCTTGACCGCTCCTGGGTGAAAGCTTGAAACCTTTCCCAGTTGTAAGACACGTGGCGCACATTGCTGGCTCGAACACGTGGCCCAGACAGGTGCATTACTTTGTGTAATTTATTTCATCACCACTGCTCTCAAAACGGTGAAGGAAAACATCGTGAGGAAACGAAAGGAAAGGAAAGACATGTCTTAGAACCAAAAATTCGAAGACATGTGACATCTGCCAAACCACACTGGGCCCGCGTGGTGGATTTGCCCATACGCAAAATATGCGCTGCGAAATTTAAATTGGCCAACGGAATCAAACATCAAAATGACCTTCACTGAAGTTTCATGAGAATCGGATTATTTTATTTTTACTCCCTGTTCGTCCCTTGAAACACCTGGAACTCAAATGGCAATAATTCTCCCGCTGCCATGAGTGATGCACCAAATATGATAGAGATGAAAATAAGCATGCGCCATCGCCAGGATTATTTACTATTTGGCTAAGAATTTGCACTTAGAAGTGATAACCAATATTTTGATTATCCATTTAATTAAACAATGCTTACGACCAGTAAGTACCATAAAAACATTATTTGGAACGTAATTTTCTTTATAGCTATTCTTTTGCAACACCAGCCTAAACCAAAGATACAACTTTAAAATTAAAATACGATCGTAGGTATTCAAGGACACCTTTTCTAGTAAGAACGACTAATACTAAAAGACCTACTATTATAGTACTTAATACCAAAGTGTGAAATACACAATATGTAATTCGCGAAGCAATAGACATAACAAAATTCCAACCAGGCAATAGGTAAGAACACAATAAAATGATTATCCTCCAATTTAAAATTACTAATGCTACGGCCAGACTTGTAGGCGAAGATTCGAACGCACGCACGAACTTTGTCGCGACAAAAGCCTTTGATGTGCGGCAATTTACCGACAGCGGCGGGAAGGGCGTTCGTATTCGCGAAGATGATTCGCGATAGGACGAATTCTTTGGCCAGACGTGTCGCGACAACGCAAATCTTCGCGTTATCGCGATAGTGTAGCCCCAGCATAAGTGAAACATACCGAAACGAAGACAACCCAAACAACGATGATGTCAAATATTTCAAATCAAATTAGTAGTAACAGCAAAATATCGCAGAACAGAAATGAGCTTGAGCTTGAGCGTGTTTCGCTTAAGTTCGTTTTTTGAAACGATTTTTTCTTACCCTTCAACAGACGCCTGCGTACTGAAAAATACTGGCCACCTAGAAATTGGCATAAAACTTTAAAACGTTATAGAAACTCATTTCAATACCTTTCAGCACACGCCTGCATATCACTGAAACATACTGGCCACCTAGAAATTACGCCCTCAATGAACTTCCAAATTCTTATTTCAAAATATGCATTAACGCGTTGTCGTAAAATTCAATTTGGATCCATATCGGTTTCCGAATTCTCATTTCAATGTAAAGTATGCAATAACGCGTTGACGTAAGATTCAATTTGGATGTTTAACTTTTTTCATACAAACATTAAAAACCCTTTTTTGTACCCTTATGGGCCGAATTTTGTAATACCTTTTCTTAGTGAGCACCTAGAAGCCAAAAGGAACATTCAGGCTTTACATTCATATCTCTAACTTTAAAAACATAGGACTTTCATACAAACTTTGACACCCCTTTTCAACCCCTTGGGGTGCGAATTTTAAAAAATCCTTTCTTAGTACGCGCCTGCACCCCCTAGAGAGTGCTTGTGCCAAATTTGAGTCCTTACGGAACAGTAGTTTCCGAGATTTCGTGATGAGTGGATAAACTTTTTCCATACAAACATTAAAAACCCTTTTTTGTACCCTTAAGGGCCGAATTTCGTAAAACCTTTTCTTAGTGAGCACCTAGAAGCCAAAAGGAACATTCAGGCTTTACATTCATATCTCTAACTTTAAAAACATAGGACTTTCATACAAACTTTGACACCCCTTTTCAACCCCTTGGGGTGCGAATTTAAAAAAATCCTTTCTTAGTACGCGCCTGCACCCCCTAGAGAGTGCTTGTGCCAAATTTGAGTCCTTACGGCCCAGTAGTTTCCGAGATTTCGTGATGAGTGGTCAGTGAGTGGACTTCTCCTTATATATATAATAGAAGATAATAAGTATGTATTTACAAACAAAAAGTATACATATTATGTAGTATATCAACTGTCTGGTGACCACGACACAAGCCTTGCTTAGTGTGGCACTAGATGGCGCTGTGTGTAATGTCCAGCAATATTTATTTATATTTATTGATGAAGACATAACAGTCAAGAAATCACAGCTGATGAACGTACTTCAGAACATACTTTTCTTAAATTCAAACTTACGCCATAGACACATCCAATAGTCGAGCCTGTATAAATAATAACTAGGTAAGTACTTAGTGCGGCGTCTCTTCGCCTCTTTGAAAAAATGGAAATCGCGTCCGTGACTTATCTGTTCCATGCCTGCTCTGCGCCTGTGCCGCGCCTGCACCGTATGCCTTTTCTGTATAATTCACGCCTTAAGTTTGGATGTAGTAGGTAGGTGATCTTCGAAACTATAAGCATCCGATTGGAAAAAATATTTCACTGATGGGAAACTACACAAGGTAGGTATATCCGAGTAAACTAAAGTACGTTTTTTTGACCCGGACAAAGTGTAATTTGCAATCTTCCCGAATTACCGACACTTCTCATTTCGATAAACACCATCTTTGTTAACTTACCAATTCGTTGATGTCTTGTAAAACATCGAAGTCTAGCTTCGCCTGTCCACTAAGGACATGCGTTTCAAAGTTGACGTTTAAATTTAACGATATGTGTTTTATTATCGCCAGTTCTGTAACAAAACACATATTCTACATCATGCATGCATAAAGAACAAGAATTAATGTGGTATACTATCACTTTAAACCCGACTACTGTTGAAGTTGGTTAAAATGTAGCCTATGTTCATAATCATCATCATCATTTCAGCCGAAAGACGTCCACTGCTGGACATAGGCCTCCCCCAAGTGTCGCCACATTGACCGGTCCCGTGCGACTCGCATCCAGCGGATTCCCGCAGCCTTCACCAGGTCACTAACCGTAGCCTATTAATAACAAATTGATTGACACTTTATTTATCAAAAACGGATTAATAGTTTAGGCGCCACAGGGAAACATACTTAAATACAAACAAACATACACAATTACACATACATACGTAGACTGCTAAAATCATAACCCTACCTTTTGGCTTTGCCGTAGTCGGGTAAAAAAACTAGTCAACTGAATTCAATGCATGGCAGATAAATAAGTACCTACTCAGGTACAAGCAGAAGGAAGTCCGTATCCGGCAGAGTAAATTGTTTAATCGGGATCTACAAAGGGGATAATATCTCATCGAGACCTATTGTCAGGATTACGCCTCGATTATTCCCAATACATTCGACATGTCTACATTTTTTAGGTACGAGACGTTGCATATTAACGCCATATAAAGCTTATTTTATAGGAAATAAAATATAATAAAATCTTGAATAACTTACCCGGCCGCGAATACGAAGACGGATCAAGGGGACTCAAGGCACCCATGGCTCTGATTTGACTAAAACACAGAACAATTACGAAACATGATAGTAAAATACATATTTTATCGGCCATTGTGAGGCACGTCCTCACTGGACAACGTTTCTAACACAATTGGTACACAGAATGATCAATATTCTCTTAGCGATAACTAGATTGAAAAGATTAGAAAGTTAGGCTTCGGAATAGCGAATGGACGAACGTAACGCTTATGTTCAACAGAACAGCAGATCAATATTGGAGCAGTAAGATGTGTGTATAGGCGAACAATATAAAGGACTGCTAAGCTACACCAATTTAATGCTAATTAAATCGCCCGTTAATTTGACTTCGGCCGCGCTGTCGTGAATAAGGAGTTCCAAACACGAAGCGCGATGCCTTCCAGCGCGTAATATCGACTCATACCAGTCATACCCAAGATCTATGCCTCAAAAGGAAATTATTTTAGAACCGATATAACATGACATGATTAAAGAAATACATACGCATTCGGACTATCTGTTACAGGCTTTAGGTTTTGTGAGCCTGTAGTCGACATTTTTGGGGGAGACGCAAAAGCAACACGGGTTCCGCAGCGTAATAATTGTTGGTGATCAGACAACATTTTTGTGGAAAGGGCTTCCTCACTATAGCTCGTAGATGCTAAGTGAGTTTCCTCATCAGTAGACAATAATGTTTTGAGAAGCGCTTCGCAAATACTGCTTCGTGAATACGTCTCCTCATCGGATGTTTCTGCAGGAGGCTCAGGAATGGAGCTTTCACAACATAATGATTGTGTATGACAAGAACACGAATTTGTTGAAAGTAATTTGTTATCGAATCTCGATGATGACAATAACGATCCATTAGTCGAAATGTTTTTTATAAACTCGCAAGCAATGCGCTTACTGCTTGATTGACCCTGACACATTGTATGTGCAGAATCAGACAAAAGTTTACTGATAACGGCTTCATCAATGGAGCTCATATCCTCAACACTGAAAAGCGCATCGCTACAACGGCTTCGTGAATGGATCTCCTCATAAGTCGACATTTTTGTGGAACACCCTTGGCAAGCGTGGGTTTTGCAGCTTTGTGATTGGCTCTGATCAGCCACCGTTTTTGTGGGAACCGCTCCGCTGCATATATTCAGTACTGACAAATGATTCTCATCGTTATTCAACATATTTCCGTGCAACGCTTGGCAATTGCTTGATTGACTCTGAGACAATGTATGTTCTGAATCAGACAAAAGTTTTTTGATAAAGGCTGCATCAATGGAGCTTATATCATCAACATACGACATTCTTGTGAGAAGCGCATCGCTAAAATTGCTTCGTGAACAGATCTCCTCATTAGTGGGACACCCTTCGGAAGCAATGTTGGTTTCGCGATTTAATGATTGCCTCTGATCAGATACGAGCGCTTCGCCACTGTAGTTAAATGTTGACAAAAGAGTCTCCTCACTATTCAATATTAACGCTTTGTTGCACTTTTCGCGACCCGCGTTAACTGATTGGATCTGAGCCAACCTTTTTATGGGAATGTCTTCTTTACATTTACAGATTTCGTCGTACTGCCCAAGCACGCAGTCTTTGCAGCTCAAGTTTGGACTTTGGATCTCCTCATTAGTTATCATTTTTACGGAAACCGCTTGGCACGCTTCGCAATTAGAAGTCTGCGAATGGATCTTCTTAATCGTAGACATTTTTGTGGTAACCGTGGAACTCAACCTTGGTGATTTTTTCTCGTCATCAATCGAAATTTTGGCATAAATAATAGGTAGGTAAGTAGTGTACTAAATGTAACAAGATTTGTCTAAATAATAGTCACCACTGGTTACAAACTAATAATATTCACAAAAGTATACTTGTTGACATAAGTAGACGAAATTAAAACGGAATTTTTGACAAGTCTCAAAATTTTTTTTTTCAGTTTTTTTTCATAAGCTGTCTGTACACTGGCGTCAAACAGATGCAAGAAGATGGCATGTCGCACTTGGTAGTATGGTATGTTCACAAGGTAGTACTTGATAAAGTTGTTTTCTGCAGATAAGTTTAAAAGTCTTCACGAGGCACCCGAGTTACTCTCCAGCATACCTTCAGGTTCACCAATAGGCTTCTATAGTGAACCGAACAGAATAAAGGAATGTTGCCTGTCGCCAATTGTCAACCTGATCCATGGCTGGGGTACCATTCTAGACTTCCAGAGACTTATCTTTTACGGCAACCTTTGCACTACTTTAAAAAGCATTAAGCTAGTCGGCTGAAAATAGACAAAAGTGGATCGAGTACAGTGGAAGCCTATTTTCACCAGTCAATACAGTGTGCTTGGCTACCGGCTTCCGATACTTAAAGGGCGGGCATATTAAATACTCATTTCAATCCACAAATACACGTTTATAAATACTCCTAACCCCACACACCGCGAATAGCAGCCGTTTTGTTTTTTGATCGGCTGATTTAGGGTATGTTCAATGATATGCTAATATCTTTGAATGTGAGGCCCGGTTTCCACCAAAGAGGAGAGATGTGCAAGATGCGGCTTTCAAATTTGTAAATCAACCATAAATAAAATAAGAATACAAAATTTTACACAAAAATTACTACTTAATTCTTTTTTTATATTTTCTACTCTAGTGCAAAAGTAGCTCCGGAATGTTGCGTATGTTTTTATGTTACTAACCCACTACCACTAACAATATCAATCAGAGACGGCCTCATAATCTAACAACCAGTGAATAAAAATATCATTGCCTTACAATATCACTATAGTTAAAGTAAAAAGCAATAAGTAATAAAGAATAGAGAAAGTAAAAAGCGAAGAGATAAGAAAGAAAACAAAGCTGACAGATGCCATCAAACAAGCCTTCAAGTGGCAATGCTGCAATGGGTGGGTCACATAACAAGATATTCAGACATAAGGTGGACATCGCAGTCGACAAAGTGGTCTGGCCCACTGGGAAAAAGAAAAGTTGGTAGCCCAAGAAAACGGTGGGCAGACGATATAATAGAAATCGCAGGCAGGAACTGGTGGAATCTCGGTGCAAAAAGAGAGGATTGGAAGAAGATGGAGGAGGCTTTTACCCAAAAGGGATCAATTACAAAAGCAGAAACCATATGAATAACTAACTAGAAACACTATGTATAATAGTAAAGATTACTTTGTAATTAGAATAAAATAAGCTTTATATAAAATAAAATAATATAAATAATCACTTTAGTGTCCCCTTGACATAACTGTAAATATCGTGAAAATCTTATCAATATATGTAATTAGAAGTTGTAATGAACTGTTCAAACACTAAAAAGGTTAGGTTGTATTACATTGTACAAACTTACCTTTCAAATGGTACTAAAAGTCTCTGATACTTAATATTCCTGGTTCACTACTAAATAAAGTATTTTACGTGTTGTTAAATGAGTGAAACTTGGGAAACTCTTTCCAGTTTTTATTTACTTGACGCGGCACTTTTTATTTAGTGCAGTCAGTGCATTTACGTTTAGTAACTTCGTTCAAAAAGATACAAATGCAAACATTAAAAATAATATTCATCAACAACGATCATTTGCAAACAATTAAAAGTATAACTGAAATATTGTGTTGTATTATAAGTTATAACCCTAAAAGATTTTGAAGAACAAACTTAAATTGCACTTTTCAGTGATTTTAATTACTACTCGATTTTAATAGAGCAAAAACTAAACGACTTACGGCGCTGCTGTTTTTGTTGCTATGGTGGTACACAAAATTCCTTTAATATCAAAGACCTTCTGCTTTATAAAAGTACTATATTGGTGTTTATGTTGTTCTAAAATAACTGAACATGTTCGTTGCCTGATATTTAAAATATTATTTCGTAAATTTAATTGAAAAACCCGCGTGACTACTTTGCCGGAGAGTGACATTTTGCTTTTTTTTTTTGTTCACGCTAGTTTAGGCCAGGGGACCGTGGACGTATTATGCCGGGGACAGATTGCTGCATACGGGACTGACTATTAAATATAGTGATTATTACTCTCTGACTATTATTTGCAAGCCGCGCTGGGATGGATTAAACAAAGTGTGAAATATTTTCATTTGTCCATTCTTTCAAAAATTAATTAACTTGTGCAGAATAGCCTCAGAATTGTATAACAACGTCGCGTCGGATGCAAGTGCTACTGAGTGACAAGCCAAACAAGGCCTGCGAATAATAGTCAGCCCCGCATGCAACAATCTGCCACCGGCTTAATACGTCCACGGTATGAATGGAATGCACTGACTGACGTACATGATTTATACGTCAGTGCATGAATGGTATAGGTACCATCTTGTCAAAAATATGCATGACATTTCTCAGCTAACTGTCAAGTGTCATGTCGTAAAATGAATGTCAACAAATTCCACCTCTATAGAACAACGACAGATGGACGTCGGGTTATTTGATAAGTTTTTGTTTAATATTTACCGTTCTGATGTTCATTACAAAAAAAAACGGTAAAACGTATTAAAGTGTATTTAAAAAATTATAGTAATAAGTAGTGTTCTCATTCTCCAAAAAAGCCCAAATGTGTTTGTGAATATGTTGTCGAGATTTCACCATTATCACGGATCAAATATTATTTTATTCGAGGATAATACCGTTGCGTATAGAAAAGCGAGTTTTGCCCATGGGTTAACATTTAGCGAGAAACCCCTGCTACCTGGGGAAATATTTCTTGTGGAAATTGAGAAAACTGAACGCGGTTGGAGTGGTCATATGCGACTCGGGTTGACATTGCTCGATCCTCAGACGGCTGCACTGGGTGATAAAGGATTGCCACAGTATGCGCTGCCTGATCTTGCAAACACTGGTATGTCATGGATATTTCCTATTTCAAAATCACAGAACAATGTGCTTGTAGAACTTGTGAATCAAGTAGCTAATGGGCGGAGAGAGAACGAGCCGCGCGTGTCTGTGCTGGGCGACGGGCACGTCGTCAAGACGCCGCGCGGCTTTGTGTCCAAGATGGTTCTCAGACCACAACCACTATCACAGAGTGGAGTCCCACAAGGCATATTACCAATGGATGCTGGCAGTCGCATTGGTGTTATGTTTGTCCCTTGTGCCAAAGTGAGTAAAGATGAACAGGACTTAGCAGAGATGCATTTTATAATAAATGGTGAGGACCAGGGGCCTTGCACGAAAGCTATCCCATACACCCGGGGACCCCTACATGCGGTTGTGGATGTGTATGGCACAACCAAACAAGTGAAGATTGTTCAACTGTATGGAGGTGAGTCAACCATTGTTATTGAAACTATCAATTGTTGAAGTTTAAAGTTTATTTTGTTTGCAAAAACAGAAATAATTGAAATTCTTTTGAATGCAATTTATAAATTTTTCATTGTTTTCTTACTACTTGTTGAAAGTAAGTAGTTGAATTTCTGTAAGTGTATTGTGTTGTCTTATAATCATTAACACAATTTTTATCATTTATTTCAGTGAAAACATTACAAAGTGTATGCAGGGATGCAATTCTACAATATGTGAATAATGGCTCGATAAAGGCGTTACCTTTGCCTAAGTGCTTAAAAGACTTTTTACTTTCATAGAATTGGGCTTTAAGCAAAGTGTGAAATGTTTGACAATAAGGCTGTTAAACAACTGTTCTTTTAAAAACAATGACTGGGTGATATTGTAACTATTTAAAATTTTATATTTCAAATTTAGATCTAGAAATGTCTGAAAATCATCATGAAGTGGCTATGGGCGAGAAAGTGGTGCAAAAATTGATAATATTTCTATTTTAATATTAATTTGAGGGTCAGAAACTTATAAAATGTTGTGGAATTTACTGAAAACAGGTAAAAAAGGTACTGTTGGAGTTCAATTTATTAATCTACAGCTATAATACCTAGATCTTTTTAGAACCCATAGACAAGAAATTGTGTAGATAGACTATTGTATTAATAGAGTTTGTATACCTTTTGGTTCCTAAAGTTTAAATCCAATGTTTAATTCATGAATGTAATTGTTGTTAAACTTGGCATTAAAAGACTGAGGAAACATATTTACGATATTGGTTTTTATTAAGATTGAATTTTAATTGTAAATATATTTACTGCCATTGTGGCTCAGAATCAGTACAAGGGTTGAACCTCATCTGGTATCTGGAATTGCACTTTTTCATACTTATATCCTTTTCTGTCACTAGGAATCTTCATTAGCTAGAGCGAGAAAAAGAGTGAGAATGCTATAGCGAGAATGCTATATATGCGGCATATCAACGATGCGATCGGCAGCATTCTCATGAGCACAGGAGCATGGAAAATTGTGATACCATGCTGCCAGTTGAGTTTGAACTGTTAACCTAATTACAGGATAATACAGTAGTTGCACCACCAATCAAATGTTGACTCCATTGATTTTGTATGGCAATAGCAATTTGTGATGTCAATAAATTACCAATTGAATGACTTGGACTTTTTATTGATTTCAAAGCAAATCAAGTGATACTGATTTTACAGTAAATTGAAAATTACTTATTATGTTTTCAGGTCTAAAATTTAATTGTTATTTGAAGATGTTGTGTCTTCCAATTATTGGTTCATGGTGCAACTACCATAAATAATGCAATAACAGCTCAGTACTGTACATTGTTTAGTGATGGCTCTTGAAAACTGTTTTTGTTTAGTAAGGATAGAGTGAGACAAAATTAGTTGACAATTAAAGAACAAAAAGAGAGAAGAAATAAAATGTCAATGTAACAAGTACTTGTCGGGGAGAACTACCATTGCATTTTAGGTAGTGTTTTTACGCCGATCGGTTGCCATCTTGTTCAATAGATCTCGAATGACTGAAGTGATAAGTGAACCCAGCGTCACCTGACGCACCCGCGGTGGGTTTAGGATTGGGAGGTTATGGAAGTTGTGTAAAAATAAAACATAGTTTACATCATTCGTTAGCTGCATGGTGGAAGGGGGATTATGCGTCAGCCGCTGATTAACTTGTAAAACGAAACGCCTGATGAAAAACTAAAAGCAAATTCTCACACTTAACTTGGTGATAGATTGCTATTAGTTTTTCATCACACTCTCTAACGTGGTGCTGTTAGTTGCGATTGATGCGAGCGGCTGACGCATAATCCCCCTCCACCACGCAGCTCACGATTTTTTCGAGCACAGAAGGTATAATGTAAAGTATTTATGAATAAAGTTTCAGCCGGCGGCGTACTACGACTTAATTTATTATTTATTTTCACCACTTCAGGAACCTCCCAGTCCTACACCCACCGCTACTTGAGCAACTGACGGTTGGTTTACTTATTGGTAATAATATAAGATCAACCTTTGATGACAAGATCAGCCGGCTTACTATGACTTTCTAATTTGCAACGATACCTACCTCCCGTATTTTTAATTCATTATGATTGTATCACCCAAGAAATTGTAAATGGTTGAAGGTTAGCTTTTTATGTGGGAACTAGGTAGGTATGCAATTGAATGATAATATTTCGTAATAATTGAATGAATGGATGTGCACATTATGACCTAGAATTTATAAAAAAACGAATGTACCAGTGATTTGTAAGGGATTCTACACTTTTTCGGTTTGGCACTCTCTACTTCACTGTATTTCTTGATTATAGAAGTAACTGGCGACACATCCGGCTTTCATTCGGCTCGTGCCGATCAGCGTCTACTATCACTGAATTATTTACTATTAGGGTCGGCTCGGAAACGCTACCATAAAGGCTCGTACACATGATGAACACGATACGACGTCGCATCGTGCTACGACGCGGAAGGCTTATTTCAGAGCGGGACCGGTGCCGCCGCGCCGGTCGGGTGCACCGTTCGGGCGTTTCGGTATCCATAGAGTTGTAAGATATTGCTCACTGTTCAACGCCTCGCCTGTCGTTAAAATCGCACGAAAATTCCACGTAATGCCTTAACGAAACGACCGGCCGACCGGCACCGGTCTCGCTCTGAAATAGGCCTTGCCGCCCGGCTGTGCCAACCCGGACATGTGTGTAGCATCCCTAACTTGTGCAAATGTAATTTGTACCAGTTCATTTGAACAAGTCATCATTAATTTATTTAAATATATGTAATTTTAATCTTACAATTTTCATAAAATGCTTTTCTTAATGATTTTCATAATTTGGAAGTTGAATTGTTAGGACTGAGAAACGAATTATTTTTAACAATTTAAAAATCTTAGTCTTAAATACGCATTTCCTTGGTAGTGTTAGCTGTTTTTAATTTTTAACAACTGAGAAAGAAGCAATAAATGGTAGCAAATCACTGGTTTTAATAATTTGGATCTGCATTAGTCAACTTAAGGAAATCACTGTTTAACTGAACAATGTAACATTTGTTAAATACTCCATGGACAAACAAGTAAGTTATGGAACAATTAACAATTGTCCATGATGCCTCTTATTTTAAAGCCAAGGAGACTAAACAACAAACTTGTCATGTGGTGTTCTTTTTAAATTATAATTCTGTAGCATTATCGAGTAATTAGTGTTGTTTTAGAAATGTTAAAGTTGCTACTCAAATTACAGACATTATAAAATCTACAACATAATTATATCCTTAGCTTTAAAATAAAATAGGTAGCGCTACAAGCCAAACCCAATTTCCGTATTTAAACTAGACATGATGTAGAGTTCAACGAATGTGATTAGTCGAGGGCGATTCCTGTACGTCACATCGTTCCGTTCGCCTTAGCAGAAAGCACCTTTAGAATTAGATAACGCTTGTTTCGCCTACAAACATCCTGAGCCTGTAAAATAAATTATTTAGCTCAATTTTACCTCTGCTCTGCCACGAAAGACTACTGTATTCGCGGGTCTCGAACGTGGTGCACCTACGCCCTTAGTTGGTTCTAGTAGAACTCCGGTCCTCGGCCGCAAGGTACCTACCTGCTCTGATACTCAAGATTTTTTTCGGCTAAAGCCAAATTTAGACGAAGCTAGTAACGCTGGCGCGTGCTCAGACAAGCCAGCGCTGGCCTGGCCCGTATTGTTTAGATAAGGTCAATGGATTTATTTAATTCTTGCATTTTTTTGTGGCGTGCACACGTTTTTCTGTACGGATAAGCGCCACCGACTGGCGCGATGCGTCTACACGCTTCCTCACGCTGGCGCGGGGATTGCGGGGCACAAGGGCGGAGGTCACTGGTTTAAAAAATAGGCCGGCGCTCTATTCCCGCCAGTGCTGCCAGCCAGCACTGGCTTGTCGTGGAAAACTGTTTATAGGAAGCCAATAACAAGCCAGCGCACTGGCTTCGTCTAAAGAGCTTCGAAAGAACTAGTTTTGTCCCAGCCAAGCCAGTTTATCTAAAAATTGGGTTTGGTCAATAACAGAGACATGTTTCCCAAAAATTTTTACCACAAAATTGTATATTTTCGATGTTAATGTGATACCTTTGTATATTTTTATTATTTTTTTCATTCCACCATAAGTTATTACAATGTAATGTAAAGTTGGTTCATGTTATGATACTTTCATTGATATTTTGAAAACCATGGCTGTATGTCATATATATTAATTTCGCAACCTGGATTTGAATTATGAGTCGATGTAGACGAGACTATCAACTTTTCTTGCCAAAAGGCTACTTCGACAGTTTTCACTTCAAAAAGTCATTTTTGAAGAGTTCTTTTAGGTGCGGTTCCTTTAAGACGTTACCTATATTATTTTAAGAATACCAATGTTTTTATGATAACAGCACACATGACTTCTTACTCGTACGTAACATAGGCAAACAAACAAGTTCTATAATCATAATATGCAGGCTCTGAACTGGCGGGCATCCATTGGTAACATATCGAAATGTCTCCTAGGGCCTATCGAAGCTGCTCATAAATAATGTGAATCCACGAGTGGAGTTTCGCTAGGTAACTTACTTTGACCGTGTATAATCCATTTAATAGGCATGTCGACAGTATAAAAAAATTACAAATCTATTTAGTCCGTCAGTTAGTATTGGAAAATCAATCAATCATGATTCATGACAAACAAAAAAATAAAACGCATCAAAACTCGGGAGTGGGAGCTCATGAGTCATGACGTCAGTACCCTCTAAAAATTATACCACGGCGCGCGGCGTGACGTATTGAGAATTTTAAAAGCGTCGTATCTTCGTCAATTTTGATTTACGTAACAAAGAAAAAATACGGGTCAAATTATTTTTTAATCTAACTGACGGACTGATTAGTTTTTTTCTGTCGTCTATTTCGTGTTTTCGGTTAGGTTTCGTGTCGTCGTTTATTCTATCATGAAATGCAATGCAGGTAGCAGGTACTTAAGAAGGTACCTCCCGCTGCATACGAGGTGTAAACAAACCTTTCACGAATCCGTCGACCAAGCATTTTGTACCTACAGCAAACTAAGTAACGCTATTCCAAAAATATTACTGAGAAAGCCTTTTTTTTTTGGGGTGGAAAATCACGTTTTATAGTAAAACTCAATGTACTTAATACTCAAAACATTGTGTTGATAGATTCATTGAATCTTAAAACACTATAGTACTTACCTATTTAAATAAAAACTTGGTGAAAAAGTTGGTGATGGTTCCCAGCCCAGGTATGATCAAGAACAAAAAAAAAAAAACGATCGCTATGATGGGGAGACCAAGTGCCATTCGGCTTCGTTAGGTTGGGTCTATTTATCATGAAAATGAGACCTACGTAAACTAATATGAATATGCCAAAAAAAAAACCACCAACTCTTTATTTAGTTCTCGTCTACACCAGCTCTATTTAAATGGTAGCTATCGAATTTTATTATTCAATAAAATTATTTTGCCTTTCACTTATTGGATTTTAATTGAAACCCACATACAGTTACTTTTAATGCTTTTATTTAATTAATGACACATAGGCAAACTAAAATATTTTTCTTTAAAATAAATAAGGTTAGTGAAGTGCACTTAAAAATAACTAGCATGACTGGCATGAGGTAAAAAAAAAATGCTGAAAATAGAATAGAAGCATCTATTTGTCTAAATCGGCGGGCAGAGGCAGAGTGTAGGGCACTATTGTATCAGTCTCCGAATCAAAATCTCTGTAGTCTAACAAATTGTTCTGTTCAACGTGATCACACCAGTAGTCCACGTACTTAGGGCTTAGAGTCCCTTTCCAGTGCTGAAAACATACAAGACTATTATTTTAAAGAATAAAATATGCCTTAAAAACCCCGAAAAATGTAGACGTAAAGTAGTTAAAACTGAAGAACATGTCTTAGTGTACCTAAGCTTGGAACTCAAGTCAAATTTTGTTTAAAAAAAACTTGAATAAAACATTATTTATTTACAACTCTAATGCCTATATTGGCGAAGATTTTTATAAAACCCACCCACCACCCAAGTAGACATGTGTTAACTGCTTAATGAGGAATGACGGTATCTTTGTACTGTAAGTAATTGAAATGATGAAGTCAGATTCTGAGACCCATCGTGACCTTTTGCAACAACAGTCCAAATTGACTAAATTGCTCCAACCTAATTTGCTCAAAATTACCACGACACGAAGAATCAAGCTGGTAATTTGGCACGGCTTAATATGTGAATAACGTGTGCCGGTGAACATTACGAAGGCACCTATCTCGTCTATTAACTACCTACATAGAACATTCATCTCGTTTCTCAAGGTTCCCGAGAGTCGAGACAATAGGTAAGCTACATTATAAGAAAACTATCGTTTGCCATGGTGTCAAATCTCACTAAAACGCGTAAATCTCAACGCTAATCTTAATCGCCACTTTAAACTAGGATTTTAAACGTCAAGTTAAAGAAGCATTTGTAATGTTATTCTTATGTTGTTAAGCTCACCGTATCATCAAAGTACTTAATTGATCAGTTATTTCAGATTGCAGAATACCTTTAAGGGGTCGTCCTTTAATCACGTGAAGTTCGGACCGGGGTGCAGATGGTTAGACAAAAAACACTATACTACAAACTCAATCGATTCAATAGCATAAAATACACGTGATGCAGGGAAGAGGGGGTTAACCTAAAACAACACGACGTATCCCCAAGGCCTAAAAGCTTCACGTAATTAAAGGAGAACCCCTAACTGGCCATCCAAATAATTAGCGAAAACAAGTGAAAGTGTCAAGGATGAAGGCTAGGTCTGAAGCAATGGAGAAGATGAAGAATGCCAGTTAGGTACTCACATCATGAGTGTGCTCAACCCAGATCACGAGGACAAGATGCGAATACTTGTTGGCAAGGTCCCGAGCCATTTTTAGGTACGAATATGCTCTGTGCTTATTTCCGGTAATGTAGTTGTAGTAGGCGAACATCAGGCAGTACCTACAAATTAACGAAGCCGTAATATTCCGGGAGGTAACTTGCATTTTAGGTACTGTTTTTACGCCGATCGGTTGCCATCTTGTTCAATAGATCTCGAATGCTGAACTAACGCGGTGGGTTTAGGATTGGGAGGTTATGGAAGTTGTGAAAAAAATTAAAACTTAAGTCATAGTAGGTACGTCGGCTGAAACTTGTTTCATAAAATATAGTTTATATCATACTAAGCTTAAAAAAAAATCGTCAGCTACGTGGTGGAGGGGGGATTATTCGTCAGCTCGCATGAACTTGTAAAATGAAACGCCTGATGAAAAACTAACAGCACCAAGTTAGAGAGTGTGATGAAAAACTAATAGCAATCATTCACCAAGGTAGAGTGTGTGAGAGACTGCTTTTAGTTTTAAATTTTTTTCAACTCAGTGTGATGTAAACTTTTTTCAAAAATAGTTTATTTATTTCCATCTCTTCAGGAACCTCCCAATCCTACACCCACCGCTACTTAAGCAGCTGACGGTTATAAGATCAACCTTCGATGACAGTATCAGCCATTTGCAACGGTACCTCCCGGACTATAATCAAAATTCGTTTGAGTTTCGCTCAAGTGGTGTCAAAATACACGGACCCTTCACAAAGCCATATAAAACATTAAACTGTAGTACATGCAGCCAATTTATAGATCACATTTGACATCTATCAGTTCTAAGTAAAGGTTACCTAGCTTTTTTTTGCAATTATTACAATAAGTAAGCAATTGTCTTCCAACGCATCGTCTTCCGGTTCGCGGTCGCCACTCCAGAACTTTTCGGCCCCATCGGCCATCCGTTCTGCGAGCAATGTGCCCTGCCCACTGCCACTTCAGCGAACCGGAAGACGATGTCACGATGCGTTGGAAGACCTCCCACTAGGTGGACCGATGACCTGGACGACCTGGTGAAGATTGCTGGAATCTGCTGGATGCGAGTCGCACGGGACCGGTCAATGTGGCGACACTTGGGGGAGGCCTATGTCCAGCAGTGGATGTCTTTCGGCTAAAATGATGATGATGATGATGCAATTGTTATTGAAAAATGTAAAGCAATTGTGCCGTTCTAACTTCGAAAAAAAAAAATTAATATTTTATGCCCGCCGTTACAAGGTTACGTTGTTGTATTTTGATGAAGAGTCAAATGTCATCTTATTTCTATTAACTTGGCCCTACTGTAAATACCCAAATACTACGCAATGCTTGTGCTGGTGGATGCATTCAATATTACTTGGGTCATCGAGGTAAGTATTTAAAGTAAATACACAAGTTTTTAACACATTCAATTAATGTGTTAAAAAAAAAATCTGACAACCTTGGAACTTTACCTTGAATATCTTCGTAACTAGAAGGCATGGTCCAAAACAAAAAAAATGTTCTGCTTGACGGGTAGTAAAAATGGCCTTTCGAATTTGTAAAGGGTCTTTTTACACCCAATATGTTTACAAAGGTAATAAATTAGCTGGCGAAACTTCAGCCGTGATTGATATTGAAATGTAATGACAATAAAACACATAACAACATCTATACTAATATTATAAAGCAGAAGAGTTTGTTTGTTTGTTTGTTTGTTTGTTTGTTTGTTTGGTTGAACGCGCTAATCTCCGGAACTACTGGCTCGAATTGGAAAATTCTTTTTGCGTTGGATAGTCCATGTATCGAGGAAGGCTATAGGCTATATAACATCACGCTATGACCAATAGGAGCGGAGCAGCAATAAGAAATGTTGCAAACGGGAACAAAGCAGTTTAAACTTCCGTTGAGTAGGCGATGCGTTGCGATATCAAAACTTCACGCGAACGAAGTCGCGGGCAGAAGCTATGAGGCTATAATTTATCTTGGAAACTTGAACACGTGATGCAGAACCGCAACAGACCAGCTAAACTATAAGAGATACAAAAATGCCACCATAGCAAAAATTGTTCTACATGATGAGCATTTTCTGCTGACAGTATAAGTTTGAAGATCTGGAACATCTGATGTGGAACTCCAAGAGCCCAGCTACACCATAACACATATAGGAATGACGTCTTAGCAAAAGTTGTTCAATTTTATGAGCACTCTCTGTTGGTTTATAAAAATCGAAGATCTGGAACACCTGTTGTGGAACTCCAAGAGCCCAGCTACACCATAACACATATAGGAATGACGTCTTAGCAAAAGTTGTTCAATCTGATGAACACTCTCTGTTGACTTATAAAAATCGAAGATCTCGGACACCTGTTGTAGAATTAATTTCCTTTTCCAGTTATCTTCGTGACTCGGTAGCCTACCCGGTAACGCAGGGGAGCAGTTACTTAGATTTCAATTGATCAGGTATCTTCACAACAAAACTATAACCATGCCTAGAAAGAGGTCAAATCTTTCCCAATGTTCCAAAGGAGCTAAAAGATTGAGGATCATAAGATCCCAAGAACCTATCGAAGAGCGTCAGGAGAGACTTGATGCTGTTCGAGAACATCAGGCTGCAACTTGCTCCGTGGAAACCTCTTCGGATCGCGAAGCACGCCTGCGTTCTCAGCGTATTTCTACATCCAGGTCTCTAGAGACCAGTGAAGAATAGATGCGCGACTGACCGCTGATCGTGAACGTCACGCATTGTCTCGCGAGTCGGAGACGTTCACGGATAGAGAATTGCGCCTGAGTTCTCAGCGTATCTACGCATAGCTTCTTCTAGGTCTTTAGAGACAAGTGCGGAACGTGATGCGCGACTGTCCGCTGATCGTGAGCGAATCCGAAATTTTTACCGATACAGAATCAGGCTTGAGTTTTCAGCGTATTCGCACTTCTACATACTAACAGGTCTTTTGAAACGAGTGATGAACGTGATGCGTGATGCGCGATGCACGTTCATTGAACGAACGTTTGAATTCTGATCGACGTCGACATTCTCTGAACAGAATGTCGATATCATCTGAAAAACCGGATGTGTCTCAAGATATAGCCGTAGGGCATGGCGACCTGCCGTGTCGACGGCGCGTTCGTGTTCCACGTGCGCCTCAAAGAGATGTCAGCATAAAGGGAGGGGCCCGCAAAGGTCGAAGCCTGCCGGGGCTGCGGGACTGTTCGAAAGAGATACCGTGGCCCTGGAACGTAAAGGGCGAGGAAGGAACATGGATGGGTTTTATTCAGTAAAAATCTGACACTCCCTCCCGCTCCGCCCAGAGTTGGAGAAGTTATTTGATTATTTCCCAACCGAAAAAAAAGGGCATGGCGACCTTCCTTGGGTTGATAAGGCACGAAGTGCATTTACGTCTCCTATGATTGAATACGCCACATGTTCCGCCATCGGAGGTATGGCTAAAAATTGTACTTTTTGTGAAGCTGTTAAATGGCAAAAAGAAACAAATGGTATGTGTTGCTCAGGTGGGAAAGATCCGTTATTTTCCCGTCCCCGGGTTCTTAGAATTCGACATCAGACGTTTCAGATCTTCGACGACCCCGTTGTCGCTGGCATAAGCAACAGGATCCGCGTACGAAGTCGCGGGCAGAAGCTAGTAACGTAATAAGGGGCGTGCCTATTGACATCAAAAGGGCACAAATCCGGACTCCGTGGCTGGTACTGAAAATAAAACGTGATGGAAAAACCCAATAACAATTTGCCTGACCCGGGAATCAAACCTGGAACCTCATGCTCAGCAGTTGCGATTGCGGCAACTCGACCAACGAGGCAGTCGTAAAAACTCTTACCTCATAATTTAACCTTTTGAACGCCATTGTGCCAACATATACGTGACAAGCAAGCGCGTGCCCTGTACGCCAAACGACACAAAAATGTGACAAAATAGTACATGAAATTGTGGTTTGGCGTGGAGGGCACGCGCGAGCGTTTATGCTGTGGCGGTCAAAAGGTTAAGTAAATGCCTACAGTTGATTACGGCTGCTGAAAGAGTACCTAGTCACTGAAATTCAATTAAAGAATATGCGGGGCAGTCCAAAATTAACTTTATCTTAATTGTATAGGGTTGATTATGACAAACCGTTCTATGGAAGCGTTCAGTGACGATAGCGCGAATTCCATGATTTTTGTTCACTCAAAAAGTGCACACGCCTAAAGAAGTATTCACTTCAAAAATATTTTTGTTAAATCACTGTGGAGATGGACCGCGGAAGGTGGTGTGAAATCAGCCAGCTTACTATGACTTTTTATTTGCAACGGTACCTCCGGGACTATGGTATTACCTTGATTTATGAATCGGAGTTCTATCACATGCTTTTTTCATATCTTTGAACAGTGATTTGAGATGTTTCTCCAACACCACGACTTTTTTAAAATTCATTTTGTCCATCTGTCAAAAAAGCAAGCAAAGTATGTATTTGTATAACAATCAAGGTATTTGTAAACTTAATTCAGGCGGAAGTTTGTAACGGACATAATTAAACCTGTATGTATTGTAACTAAAATCAGGCCTATTTTTACTCGGAAATGCTGTAATTAACTTAAGTCAAGTATGAGGATATCCGGAGAGGCAGGAAGTCAGGTCGGAAGGCCAAGCGCGAGGACTAGCACACAAAGGGTAGAAGACACCTACTCCACAAACAAGTAAAATTAAATTAAAAAACCCCCGACACAATAATTCGTTAGGTCCTCCTAGTTACCAGTCCTCCACTTTCCTCGTCTCATTTCGTTAGTTAGTTGGTATTCCTCAGTCCCTTTCAATAAATTGTACATTATTCTACTAGTCAAGCCCTTTCATTTGACACCCATATTGAAAGATTAGTGAAAAAAAAATGTAATTCACCATTTATTGGTGGCGGCCATCTTGGATTTTAAATTTATCATGATACACTACAGTATTCTACAAGTCAAGCCCTTTCATCTAAGACAAAAAAAAAAAAATGTAATCTGTCATTTTGTGGCCACGGCTATCTTGGACCGACTAACATCAAACAATATACATACACTATAGCTAAGAACACTCCCGACTAATTCACCTTTCAAACAAAAAACAAAATCAAAATCGGTTCATCCGTTCGGCAACTATGATGCCACAGTCAGACACACACACACTGACACAGACATTTCAAACTTATAACGTCGTTTTTGCGTCGGGGGTTAAAAACTGTGTGGTGCCATCATTCTCGGAATAAAATGGCTGGGACATATTATGCCGACGGATTGGTCGAATATACACTAAGGTCCATGTTCACCAAAAAGATGACAGTCTGATTATCTAAAACAGCTGTTTAGCACGCATTTTTGTATGGGAACATGTCACACTGACAGCTGTTTTTAGATAAACAGACGGTTATCTTTTCGGTGAACATGGACCTTAAAACGCAATTAACGCTAAATAATTTTTGACATGACATAAATAGCATTGGGAATGAGTGTTACAGAATTACCTGCTGATTATGAACATTACGATTGCGCTTGCCTGACTACTGTTCCTGGCTAAACAGGCACAACAAAATACTTACCTCTCTCACAAGCGTTATGAGAAGTCCTTCGACTAATCGACTGATTATCATCATGTTAAAATCATGCGTTAACTTCATCGACATCAGCTGTTTGATCTTTTCCTCCCATCCGACTGTCCTCTCCCATGCACCTACTCGGATAGTTCTGAAAATTAAGAATTCCTAAGTAAATAAAAATTGATAGGCTCATAAGAAAACGTTTAAAAAAACGATATTCAAGCATAGATCTCGCCTTGAGCGCAGATTTTAAATTCGTTTGATTGGTTGAATCAAGTTTATAAGAAATTACTACCTTAAACATGCACATAAAGAGTGAACAGAATAATTTTAACTTACACCAGCCACATGCAAACGAAGAAATTCCAAGCGGCTTCAGGTATTTTGGTCCTAAGTAAAGCATCTCCCTTCTTCATGTAAAAGGTCTCGCACGCCGTGTATGACTCCACGCAATATCCAGTGTCGAGCATGATCACTATTGCATAGTAATAGTACCAGGTTTCAGCTGGAAAATATCAATAACATTGGAAAACTTTTTTGTGGTAAATTCCAAGGGAGAAACCAGATCACCAGAGGTCCGAAAGTATTGACGATGTTTTAACAACGGTGGTACTAGGTAAGTACCTAATAACCGGATCGTGAACGTCAGAAAGGGAGTCATCATTATCATTTCAGCCGAAAGACATCCACTGTTGGGCATAGGCCTCCCCAAAGTGTTGCCACATTGACCGATCCCGTGCGACTCGCATTCATCAGATCCCAGCAAAATTCACCAGGTCCATCGGTCCACCTAATGGGAGGCTTTCCGACGCAACGTCATCCCGTTCGCGGTCGATAGGGAGCTGATCCATGAGAAACACCTACTGGTATTCAGCTGCTTCCATTTAGTGTAGAAGCCGACCTCAATTTGCCATGAAAGTTCGGAAAACGGTAAGTAGCTAAAGAAAATACCAAATCGTAAATACATTCAATTATTTTTATAGGTGTAGATTCAGGGAGCTAGCTCGATTATGATGATGAGCTATAGGAACACAGATCTTGCATAGCTTTGATATGAACCAAACTGGCTTAAAAATTGCCGTCTTTTAAGGCCAAGGTTGTGCCTTAAAAGACGGCAATTTTTGAGCCAGTAGGTATGCTACTTACAGCATAAGTCGTAATGATCAGTCAAGTAGAAGAACTCTCTCATAATAGTGACCATGTCATGTATCTTCAGGTCATCCAGCAGTAGCTTCAGCATGCACAGCACCAAGGTCTCCCGGGTGTTCATCTCTGTGCGAGTGGTTACCATGTGCATCACTGAGAGACCAAACTCCAGACTTTCGATCTTCTTACCGCGATCGACACTGTAATAGTAAGTTTAACTTGTGACATCTCATTGTGGGAGGCTGCTGCTAAGGTGTCAGGGGCGTAGCTATCGCTTCATCAGTATCTTTGATACGGAGCCCCCGAGTAAAGAGAGCCCCTGATGAAGAAAAAAATCACAAAATCTTCCTACAACTTCAAATATTCTTCATAATAAAAGATAAAATGAAAATATAACAGGTTTGACATTCATGATTTCCTCCTCTGTCGTCCTTCGCCCCCCAAAATAAGTTCACCAGGCAGGGCCCCAAAAAAAAGTCGATACTGGGCCCTAAGTATCTAGCTATACGCCACTGAAAGGTCTATCTATCTGTAATCAAAGAGACCAAAAAGAACATTATGTTAGGTTATTGTACGTTTGCGATTATAACAAACTAGCTGTTGCCGACGAACGACTTCGCCCGCGTGGTGGTCAGAATTTTTCTCATGGGAGGACCCGGCCCGGTCTCCAGCCCCGTTTCAGTTCGACAAGTCGTAAGTATGTCTATCTTTTTAGCATAACGATAGCGAGCGCGATAGACATACTTCTTCCCGAATCGAAATAGCTAGTCCCAAACTAGAAAACTCGCATCACAATGAACTTTTAGTACGATTCAGGTTTAGGCGTGAAAAAGTAATAGACAGAGAGTTACTTTCGCATTTTTGACACGAGTAGTAGCATGTATTGATGACATTAATTATGATTGATACCTAAATAAATACAGAAATAAATCCTTGTTTCATGGTTGCCGATGAAGCCACTGTTGGTTCTGTCATTGGACTATGGGGAAACTGCAAGTACAACGACAGAAATAACTGAAGACGAACCGACGAGATGGACCGAGATTAAGTATCTATTTTGTTTCTAACGTTTCGTAAGCTAAATGTCAAACACACACTAGAGATAGCAACCTTCCGTTACCTGTTAGTTAGTTATAGAAAATGGCTGTAAGTGTAGTATGCCAGCTAGGTTACTATGTTTACCGATCTTACAGTTAAAGGAAATGAATACAATACTAACTGGGTAAGGAATATGCTGGTGTACAAATAGCAGACCGCGGGGACCTCGGTAACATCCAACTGCCCTCGTTTACGACGACACACCTCCATAGCTCGGTGTTCAAGCTTTTGGCATACCGAGAACTGCACAAAATAGAAAGAAGATGAGTTTCAATCGGAGTAAACGACATTGAAAATCTTGAAGCCCTTATTTCTTTTCATTTGGGGACCTTCTTGTATATTAGAGAGGGATCTGAAGAAGTCAGGTGATAGATAGACACAGAACTCGTTAGATTAAATTCTTACAAAAAAGGAAAAGAATTTACTTGTTGTCTATGTCCATAATCCCTTATCATATTCGCATAGCTGACGCATAGAAGCCGGAAGTTGGAGTTAGTCCGCAGAGCGTAGCTCAAACACCACTTAGCTGCTAAAGTTGCGTTTTCTGGTTCCTCCACTTCCTGTAGAACATTATACAGGGTGTAAACCACCTCATCACAAAGCCGTTAACCAAGCATTCTGTACATGAAACTAAGTAACTTTACGCAAAATTTATTGCTGGTAAACAATTTTTTTTTTGAGGTTATAAATCATGTTTTGTGGTAGAACTCAATGTAACGCACTTAAAACATTGTGCTGATGGATGGATTGAATAGTACGGGGGTCGTGGAGGTGTTAAAAGTCAAAATCTTACAAAAAAACTTGTATTTAAAGAAAAACTTGTCAAAAAGTTGTAACTTTGACCCCCCCATATCTCCGTAACTAGAAGGTTCCCAGGTATGGTGTAGAACAAAGAATGATAGCAATGATGGGGAGAACAAGTGCCTTTCGGCTTCGTGAAGAGGTGTTTTACACCCTTTAATTGTAAACCAGTTTCTATAAGAATGCCCTTATTATAATATTGAATTTGACTCGTAATAAAAATTGTCAGTACAGGCACAGATATTATAATACTTCGTGTACAGGGTAGCTTACGGGTAAGGCAAAACATTAGGAATTTCTCGTAGCAGTTTTGATTTGGGGTCGGTTGATAGCAATCGGTTGCTCATAAATGCGACAACGTTACGTGTCTAATAATAGTTTTTTTAAGTTAGAATATGTATTAGTTTATTGTTTTTGTTGTTTTGTTATTTGTGTATTTTATCTATGGGCCTTAGTTTCCAGATAATAAAATGATTATTATTATTATTATAAATAACTGAGAAATATAGGATCACCTTTGGGAAAAGTAGGCGTAATTTTACATTACTCACTATCATACAGGCGACCCATAAATTGAATACCTTCAACTTACCGTGAAAAGTCGGTACAATCTATGGAGAGTAAAAGCAATATCCTCATAGAAGTTGCCAATGACCCCGCTGTCTTTTTCTATGTAGAGATTTGGGGCAACATAAAGTGCCATCTTTTGATGAAACGACGCGCTCCAGTTACAGAATCTTCTCTTGTGCCTAAAAGCAATAAATCGGCAATCTGAAAACTCAGAGGTGCATGTCTTGGGTTCGAACTTGAGACCGACTTGGCAGTCCGACGGTCATCATTAGAAAGAAAAAAAGAAAAGAAAGAAAAGAGAGAAAAGAGAGAAAAGAGAGAAAAGAAAGAAAAGAAAGAAAAGAAAGAAAAGAAAGGAAAGAAAGAAAAGAAAGAAAGGAAAGAAAGGAAAGAAAAGAAAGAAATTATGTTTAGGCAATCACTGCTTATAAAGCAAAGGTTGTAAGTATAGGTTACAAGTAGGGTTGACAATTATACTGTTTTAAACAGTATTATACTGTTTTTAACTAAATTATACTTTTTACTGTTGAACAAAAATAAAGTATACAAAATACTGTTTTCAGCATCAAAATGCAAACACATTATTATGTGTTATACAATGAAGCTCACACTAATTTCGCCACCTCAGCATTTACTGAAAGAGTTTTTTCAGTAATAAGTAAATGCTAAGTGGCGGGAGGACAGAAATAGAGCATGAATGAGCATCTATAAATTTAATAAAAAATGAGCTCCTCATTTATTTTAATTTCTGTTATAATTGTGGAGAGGCGTATGAAGTTATTAAAAAGATTGTAAATTAATAAGTTGTGCGAGAAGCTCTAAAAAATATGTATTTAAAACAATAAATAAATAATACTGTTCATTTTTCTAAAAAACTGTTTAATATTCTTCATAGACCTGAATATACTTTATTTCTTGTAAAAAAAGTTGGCAACCCTAGTTACAAGCTAAATTCAATACGTCAAAAGAACACTCACTTGGTAGTAGGGAAAGGATGATTATACAGCTGCATAGCATGAAACAGTTGCTTCCTAGCTTCACCATGGTCTCCGGACTCTAGCATACATATTCCTCGCAGTGAGTATACACCCGCCATGCTAAAATCTTTAACCCATTGCTTGTTCATGTCCTTTGGGTAGAAATTCTCATTCTGAAAGACACTCATTAATTAGGAAAGGGTACTATGGTACTATGGGATGTGGGCGATTAGTTCGTGGCTTGTGTCGTTTTGGCTCGAATGTTTCAGAAAAGCATGTGTTGTGTTAGATTGTCGAATGTCGGCATTTTATCTGTCTCTCATATCGCCAGATGGCGCTACGGAGTAGACCAGCTTTAGCGAAGAGATCGAATAAAACCGATTTGTTTGACGCGGTGTCGAGTAACATCGTTAGAACTGAAAGATGGATAACCGGATTCAGCCGATTCTGCCGATCAGTGTATAGTTCCTTTCATTATCATTAAGTACTACTTTGACCACAGTGTGTATATTTTTACTGGAACGATGTTTCTGTTTCATGATGCATGCTGCATTATGAATGTATTACCTATCTAGGTACTTAATTTATAACACTTGTACCTGAACAAAGTCCTCAACCTCAATCAGCAGTCGCACAGCCTGTGGTATGTTCGAATTGATGTTAATGCACAGATCTGTATACTCCAAATACGCCTCGTACAGTTTCTGAAATTCGCCTGCAAAGACGGACGCAAAGATGCACGATTTTTATTACAGTTATGCCATTTACACGAATTGGGACAAGAGCAGCTGCGACCAGTGCTCTACATTGGCCTTGGATCGAAACAATTGGAAGTCAGTGGGGCCTTTTTCCAGCAGTGGGATGAGCAAGCTAACAGTATCAGTATGCCATAATATTTACAGACGTCACCAATATTTTCGATTAAATAACCACGCAACTTCGTCTGCGTCACATAAGAGAGAAAAACGAAAGGAAAAAAAAAATCGCCGTTTTTGCAACATTTTTCATTCCTGCTCCGCTCCTAATGGCCGTAGCGTGATGTTATATAGCCTAAAGCCTACCTTGATAAATGGACTATCCAACAAAAAAAGATTTTTTCAATTTGAACCAGGAGTTCCTGAGATTAGCGCGTTCAACCAACCAACCAACCAAACAAACAAACTCTTCTGTATTAGTATAGATGTAATTCAAAAATCCTCTCACCGAATGACGCCCACGGCCAGTGTCGTGTTGACTTGTCAGACCTTTTGGCAGGACACTGGTGCACCTTCCTTAGTGGCTATATAGCGTCATCATCTGCATAGCCTTTTACCAAACATAGTGGGGTCGGCTTCCAGTCTAACCGGATGCAGCTGAATACTTGTATTTTACATGGAGCGACTGCCTATCTGACCTCCACAACCCAGTTAGTACTGACTAATAATATGATACTCCTTGGTAAGGCTGATTGTCAGACTTTCGGGCCACTGAGTACCTGACGACTGTCAAAGGTCTACTACCCGAGCGGTTGTTATTATACAAAGTGATTGGAAGATGGGTGCAAAGCTTTAAGGTGAAGATAGTACTTACAGACAATTTCGAACCATTTGAGCCATGGTTGTCTTAGACGAAGTCTTACCACTTTTTTAAATTTATTTTTTATGATTTTATTCGAAAATTTATCGAGACTCGACTGATTCGAAATTTGTCGAGACTGCCGGCCCAGGCCCGGCAGTCTCGACGGAGAAAAAAAAAAAAAAGGGTACCGAATGTGCGAGTGTTTTACAACACTTTTCGTCGACTTGACCAAGATGGGTTTCCATAAAATCCATTAAAGCGCTTTAAAGATTTTGAAACCCCTTAAGAACACCTAATACATTATGAAAACACTCCAGGATCCCTTTAAGCAGTCTAAGAACCCTTAAGATCCCCTAAAACAATCTAAATACTTATTTAAAAACTCAGCCATTAAAAAACATACTGGGCGGAGCGGGAGGGAGTGTCAGACTTATACTGACTAAAACCCATCCATGCACCTTCCTCGCCCTTTATGTTCCGGGGTCACGGTATCTCTTTCGAACAGTCCCGCAGCCCCGACAGGTTGTCGTCGCCCCTGAGTTACGCTTCACCTACTAAACCTTCGTTATTCCATTCTAATTCTTGTCTCATGTTACTTCTTTAGGCGCGTTGAGCACTTTTTGGGTGAACTAAAATCACGGAACTCGCGTGACTGTCACCTAACGCTGCGTAGCACTCGTAGCCGATCCGCTACGCCGTAGCACCACTTAGCGTGCGCGGGGCACAACCCGTAGCAGATATAGATTACTTAGTTTTCATTTTTATCGGCAGTTCCCAAACACTGTACTTATATATCATGTTTGTTTTCTTCCATTCTCCTCTTTATCCCTATACAAAAGATAGATATAAAAATGTAATTCTCACCAGCTCCACGACAATGGTCAATGACCTGAGAGTAGAAACTCATCAGGATCGCTAAACATTCACAGTTCTCCATCTCCAAGGAGGAGAAGGAACGAACACGCTTGTTCTTCGAATAGAGGTCCCTTGACAGGTCATCACGACTTGACACTGCAAACAGAACAAATGCTTATCTGTCTTAAGGGGTAACAGGAGCAGGGTCTAAAGATCCTCATCCTCCGTTGCAACGAGAGGGTCCGACCAAAGAGGAGTGGTGTCTGATGGGCTTCTACTGCCCAAATGATATAAATGGGTTGTTGTTCTTGCGTGATGCAGGATTTTTTATTGTCAGATATCACTGCTATTCTTTTTGTACTGTTCGTGTCCCTCCTACATACAAAACAATACAATACAATGTCTTTTTTTTTGACATGTCAGATTAATCGCTTCAAATATCTATGTTATGGATGATGACAATGAAACGCAGTCTCATCTGTTACAAGAAGTCATCATTACATCAGTCGAAAACCGTTCACTGTTGGACATAAATTACATAAGGACACCCTCAATTTGACCGTTCTTGTGCCCCCCGCATACTTAGGAGTAAATTAACGAAGTTGCTCTGACTTTGAGCTTTCATATTTCCGGCACAAAAGTTTTAAATTCTAAACCACTTCTAAACGGCCCAAGACTTTCCCGTGACAGGATAATGACTTTAGGTTATAACCAGTCCATAGCTAATTTGTACATGAGTTGTTGGTTGGCGGGTCGCCAAGCTCGTCAATTGTTTATGATTGTAATTTACCGCGACGCCGCCGCCGCCGCGTCATTGTGATGTCATTTTAAACAGGGTGATAATAAACTTAAAGAGAATGAAGTACTTATAAATATAAATAAATATGAACAACTTTTATTCTATGGGACTAACTAACTACCTATAATATACAAAAAAAACTGCTGATGGTTTCAGATTTTCGCGTTACGCGACATATGGAGCAGCTGTTTTATTTTTTCGCGATTTCATGTTCGGTTCCTAAAGTAAATTACCAACCTACATGATAATCTAATATACCTACTTAATAAATTTAATAAAATGAAACCATTTAGGTACCTACTTAATTTAAGATCCCTCAAATGCCCCGGGGTGTGAAACATGTCGTAGTCTTCTGGCCACATTTCAATCTAAAACCAATATTTGTTTACTTACAGTAATAAAATAATTTTACTTATTAATAGAACATTGCGCTGAAATACTTAAAAAAAATCCGGTTGAAGGTAATACGGTTAAATCACGAGCAATGAAATATAAAATTCAAAAGCGATTTTCTCCTACTTATATTTATATTATTTAGGACCTATTTCGTAATACTTTACTTAAATACTATGTACCTATGTTCGTGAAAACGTAAAATGTTCATCAAAACACTAGGAAAAAATCACATTTATTAAAAGTAGATGCGTGTATAAATTTCATTGCTCGTGAGTGTACGTCTTACGAGTATCTTTCTGAACGAGTGAAAATAATCCCCTAGACAGAGATTTTTCTTTTTAGGCCATGTCCTAAAAAGAAAAATCTCTTTCTGCCCATGTCGGTCAGTCTCAGCGGAGATTAGCCATCGGCGCATGACTCTCTCTTCCCTGCACTCTCATATTACAATGGGACGGCAATTCGTCAAGATCGAAGAGAGATCAGCGAATTCATATCTATCTCGCTCGTTTTCGTTGTGCCAAAAAAGGATAGACATACGACTTGTCGAATCGAAACTTCATTAGAAGCGTTGTGAATATGGGGGCACGTGTAGGACCAACGGCTTAACTTGCTTGCCCAGACACGGTGATATCCCGTCAAATTCCAAACGTCATGCTACTGAGAAATTCCTAATTTAAAAACCCAACAACACAGCCCGACCCGGGTACCGAAACCTGGACCTCGCACGCTCAGCCATCCGTGCTTATGACCTCGTGGTCATGAAGGGTTCCGTACCATCGCAGTAGGGGTGCTCCCTTTAGGGAGAACCTCTTGCCCCAGCCGCCGCGGGAGACGCACCGGGCGTCAGGGGTCACGTGGTGGCCCCCAACCATCATAGGCACGGTACTGTGGACGGTGAGCTATGGGCTAGCTTGCCGGCTGTCCGTCTTATGACGACAGGCCGTGTCGATGGCGCGTCCGTGTTCCACGCCCGCCTCAAAGTGAAACCGAAACGTCCCGTATACGGGACGTCCTTTTCATCTCTTATCCACATTGAAGTAAGATTAAAACAATATTTGTATAAAACGTATGATAAGCCACCAGGTCTTCCCCGAGATCTTCTGTAGACTAGCCAACTATTGCTATTGGTCTACCAAGACTTCTTGAAGATAGGTTCTATATCTCGGCACTTCCATTAGGTCTACAAAAAAAGGTTGATACCGTTAAACTATTGGCATTGTACAAGTAATTCGTGTCTTCACCGCTCATCCGGGCTTCAGCGCTTAGAGCACATATTTGGCGACGCGTTTTCTTTAATTCCTCCGACTCTTGGATAAGACCCTGAAGTTAAGACACATGATGAAAATCTTATGCACATAAATACTGAACTCAAATATTGATCAAAGACACCACTCGGCTTGAAATTAGATTTTTTTTTTTGTACAAAAAAACTTCTATTCAGCTGCATCGTTTGAAAGCCGACTCCAATAATAGTTGGGAAAAGGCTTACTAGGTGATGATTGAGCACATATTTGGCACGTGTATCAGATTGTCAAGTCGTAAGAAGTCCGACATTACTTGGATACTTTCTTTTCCATTCTCCCACATAGTTATACTATCATACATTTCCCCTCCATCCATCAATGATCATCATAAATCTCCGTAGCCTTTTCCCAACTTAACCTGAAGTTCGACCTCAAAAGGTTAAAACCCCCAACAGCCGACAATTATGGATCATAATTTCAAGGTTTTTTTTTATTTGAAACCCTTATTGAGTGAGGGAGTTGTGAAAAAAAAGTAATTCGCCATTTTGTGGTGACAGATCTTAGATTTGAAATTTATTATAGCGTATAGTGTTGTACTACCCTTTCATTTGATACACATATTGAGAGAGTTGTTGAATAAATATGTAATCCGTCATTTTGGGGCCGCGGCCATCTTGTACCGATTTTTATCAAACAAACAAAAAGTGATTTGATTTGATTTTTGATTTGAACACTCCCCACTAATTCACCTTTCAAACAAAGAAAACAAAATCAAAATCGGGACATCCGTTCGAGAGCTACGATGCCACAGACAGACACACACACACAGACACGTCAAACTTATAACACCCCGTCGTTTTTGCGTCGGGGGTTAAAAAAGGAACCCTTATAAGATCACTTTCTTGTCCGTCTGTCACCACTGATTTTCTCAGGAACGGGTGGACATAGTTATTATTTAGCCACGCGCTCCATCCATCAATATGGATATGTTTCGCAGTAGTTATAACTTATACAGTAGGTATCACATACGTCATTACACCGCAGTCCTAGAAGCTTCACGAAGCAGCCAGCACCGCAGGTTCTACATCTTCTTGTGTAGCGCTCAAGGAAAAGCAATGCACGCCCATGCATTTCGAGCTGCGATACATATGATAAATGTCAATTAAACTTGTGTGTTTGTCCAGTGCTGTGATTCCCAAAGTGGTCCAAGTGGACCCCCAGGGATCCACGGGAGACTCACCACAAGTTGTAAGTGTGGGTCCCCGAAAATTTACCTGGTTCTGATACTAAAGAACAAAAATGAAGGTTTGACTGTATGCAGATAATAAGCTATTCAAAAAATTTATGACAGTTTATATTGCGGTGTAAATGGTCGTATTGAAACTTAAATGAAGCATTTTGAAGCTTTTTGATTTTAATTTTCCGATTTATTGCCGAAATAATCTTAGGACCTAGGAGGTCCTTACGCAATCCTAACAGATAGCGGAAACAAATAGAATTGAAATTCTATTGCTTTTCCTTTTTTGGTCCACATGCGTGAAAAACTGCAGCAGGGGGTTCACCGAAACCAGGAAATTTTGAAAGGGCTCGACCAGACAAAAACTTTGGGAACCTCTGTTTAGTGGTTGGAACCAGTACTCCTGACCATGAGGTTCCGAATTTGATTCAGAGACCAGGAAAAGTGTTTTTGGGTTTTGAGAATTCTCAGTACAGCACAGAATCTGGATTAATGCAGGTTGATGGCAATAGAGTGGCCCCCTGATTACATGTGCTGGTATAGCTAATATGTGATTTTACTGTATACATGTCACTGTAAAATTGTCAAACACATTAAATTGTAGACTCTCGAGATTGTAAACTCTCGAAATATTGTCAAACGCATTATATTTCGTGAAATGCATGCGATGGTAGTCTACTCACGCGGTGTGGAGGGAAGGAGAGATCCCCCTTGCCCAATGGTACCACTCTCATGAAAAGATAATGTTCCATTCCTGAGAAATACCGATTAATATAACCTAACCTTAAAACACTTTATATTCACCTAAAAAGCGTAGTCGACGGATCCCCACTTCGCGGGGACCCTATTTCCGTGTGCAGGGTTTAAAGGAACCTAACTTACCTAACGGGGGGGGTGCCCCAAGTCCCGATTATGGGGGCAGAGATACTTCCGTATGTTCAGTTGACAATATTTCGAGAGTTTACAATATCGCTATAGAGAGATTACAATCTAACGTGTTTGACAAATTTACGGTGATAAATACGTCTGCCTTCCCCTTCGTGGTCAACAGCGCGCTGCGCACACTCGCGATGCGTCTCCACCTCCACTTGTTGCGATTTTCAGCGTCTCGCGAGCTTTGGACCATGGACGTTTGTGTTGCAACTTCTATAAGGTCTGTCCAACGCGTAGGTGATCGGCTGCGTAACCATTTCCCTTTACTTGCCCCTGAACAACAAGTCGTTCCATGGAGTGTTTTGTGTTCATTTAATGTGGCCGAAGTATTTGAGGATTTCGCATCTGTACAGTCGACCAAGATCGAGACATTGGTGCGAAACGGGAGGGTCCCGTCCAAGGGATCCGCAGCAGTCGCCGCTAGCACCATATTTCGAGTGCATCGATTGCAGCAAAATGTGGGTGTACTATATTAGTTAGGTACACGGAGACCTCTGTCTAACCCTCCGGGAATTGCATGCGTGATGTTATGTTACATCGTGCATCGTTGCCAATCTAATCTCTTGACAGTGCGAAATACTATAAAAATACCACGTCATTTATCTCATGAAGAAAAACTAGTCATTTTCGTTTGTCGCGTCGCGTATAATCCCTCAAAGAAAATATCGGTAGATAGGAATTAAGATACGGTTCCGTCTTATCTTACCTTTCGAGTCTCAGTCAATAAATCGTAAGTGGTTGTCCTGAACAAGGTGTGGCGGAACTTCATGTAGCCACAGAACGCGTACACTGGAAGATCTCTGCAGTTAGCTGCAAGCAAATAAAACAATTTTTGCAATACTTAACGTTGTTTAAGGCTGATGCTCGATGCGGGCCTGTGGACGGTTAGCTATGGGCTAGCTAGCCGTCCGTCCGTCTAGTGACGACAGGCCGTGTCGACGGCGCGTTCGTGTTCCACGCGCGCCTCAAAGAGATGTCAGCATAAGGGGAGGGGCCCGCAAGGGCCGAAGCCTGCCGGCGTTGCGGGCCTGTTCGAAAGAGATACCGCGGCCCCGGAACATAAAGGGCGAGGAAGGAACATGGATGGGTTTTAGTCAGTAACCCATCCATGACTCGACATTATGAGGTTGGAGGGTTGTAATGATGATTCTGATGATTATAATTCTGTAACTACATATGTCTTACAGTCGCGAACGATATTTTCATCAACATACAACCGAGCACTGGCCTGCAAATTGCAAAAAACGTAAGTAAATTTGAATTTCGCGGGCTACCCTGACGCTTTCACCTTAAATCCTACTAATCTAAAAATGTGCGAGAATGGATGGATGGATCTGTGTTACTATTTCACGCAGAAACTGTTTAACTGGATGAAATTCAGGAGACAGTTAGTTTATATAGCCTTGATTAACTTATAGGATACTTTTTATCCCGATAGTACGAGTCCCGATAGTACGTACGTATAGTAGGTACGAACTCGTAGGTATGTTCCCGTCGGACAATATCGAACTTCATTCGGGTGAAGTCGCAGGCAAAAGTAAGTAGAACAATAAAAAGAAGTTTGAATTATGTTGTTTTTGAGAAAATCGTTCTAGTTCGTCTTAAATTAGCTTCAACCAGAGGTCTGTCTGTAGTCGAGTGCAAAATTAGACATAAGTCCATCGATCACTAATTTAGTGATCGATGCATAAGTCCCATCAAAATCTAACCACTACAAACTTTGTTCCAGTTTTTGAGTGTTTTTCCTAATTACATTCGGCTGCCAACTCGACAGCGTTGATGGTGGCTTCGGGCTGGTCCCTCAAAATGCAACTAGAATGACACACAGAGTGGGATAGGGAGACAAAGGCACTTTCAGAAAATCGTTGTCTTTATTTTATCCTATTTAACATAGGTATATATTGAAGCTTACCGACTTACGAACAGTAAGTCGTGGGTTCGAACCCATGCGCATTACTTTGTGTAATTTATTTCATCACCACTGCTCTCAAAACGGTGAAGGAAAACATCGTGAGGAAACGGGCGCGTCCTAGAACCAAAAATTCGAAGAAATGTGACATCTACCAACAGTACCAACCCGGACTGGGCCCGCGTGGTGGATTATAGCCCATACGCAAAATACGCGCTTTGACGTGGAGTTGCGGACACCAGCCCGTTGTACAATACCAATACAACATAGATATTGATAACCATCACGTTTATACCAATAAACTTGATGTAATATCGATAACTGATTTGTCAACTGATATTTCAAGTAACTGTTGCGTTCGTTGATCCCAGAAAACAATAAGCACTCTAACCATGTATTTACTTTGTTCCATTATCTCAGATATCTAATTGAATACTCGATGTTTCTATATCTTATTTGTTTGATTCTGTAGAGTCCCAACGTCCCAACTGTGGTGCATCCTCCTAAGGAGGAGGATCCTAAAGGAGGATGCGCCACAGTTGGGACGATTTCATTAAATAGTAACTGAATGGGATAAAATGAACTTAGAGGGTTTTATGGATGATTGTAATGATTGTAATTCTATATTTGGTACAGTAATGAACATACAACCTGATACTGACCTACAAATTGCAAAAAACGTTAGAAAATTTGAATTTCGCAGGCTACACTGCCGCTTTTCCCTTGACTTACGAGGTATCCTGGTCCCCAAACAGGAACAGTAGGGCGGCGTGGGGTTAGACAGCGCCGGGGCCGGATGCACCAACACTAGCGAGGTGTCGTGGGTGAAGTCCCCCCCCTCACACTCCAGCACTCGGATGCTGAAGAGCTTTGCCACAGCTGTGAAAAGGTGAGACCAAAATAATGTCTATTCGTAACCACATGTGAGCTACCGTTGCATACGAATACGAGTATGAACATTTATGTTGTAAGAAAAGTTTGTATAGAAATGAAACTCTTATTCTAATGTATTATTGTTCCGGAGTTTATAGGCTATCGATACATACGAGTATTTTGTAACAGTCCTCCGCCGCGTCGGCGTCGGTCTGTTCGCGATAAACTCAAAAACTACTGCACCGATTATCATGCTGTTTTCACCAATGGAACGAGTGGTTCTCGAGGAAGGTTTTTGCATATAATTTGTGCGCGAGCGAAGCCGCGGGCTACAACTAGTAAATTATATATAATTCGTGCATATTAGCCGAGCAATCACAATTTTAGCGGAAGAAGTCGCGGGCAAAGTACTAGTTTGCTATATTATAATTATGTATAGCTTAATAACCTAAAAACTAATACACACCACAAGAAGGTCAACCTGAAGAGCAGCGGTGGCCCAGTGGTGGCGGCCCTGATTTACGAATATTAGGTCGTGGATTCGAACCCAGACCGGCGCATTACTTTGTGTAATTTATTTCATCACCACTGCTCTCAAAACGGTGAAGGAAAACATCGTGAGGAAACCGGCATGTCCTAGAACCAAAAATTCGAAGACATGTGACATCCACCAAACCGTACTGGGCCCGCGTGGTGGTTTGCCCATACGCAAAATACGCGCTTTGATGTGGAGTTGCGGACACCAGCCCGTTGTATAATACAATACAAGGTCAACCTGGCATAGCTCCTGGGATTCAGAATTCATGAAAGAGGTCCTACCTTCAGCAACTTTTCTGGGACAATCGCTTTGAAGTAAATTCATGAGCATCCGTCTGGAGAATATATCTCCCAGCACCGAGCCACATTTTAGCAGCATCTTCTCAAAGGGTGACAAAGCGTCGTATGTTTTCAGGATTATTGCTGCGAAAGTTAAGTTAGGATCAAGCAAACTCTCTTATTCTTAAAAACTTGCCCTGGGGGTCTAAAAAGGCCGCTTTAGCAGAATCGTAAATGAATCACTATAAAGTCCATTTTAAGAATGATTAATTTTCGTGATTCATTTTATTGAATAAAATTTAAAATCTTAAAATGGACTTTATGGTAATGATTACAAAGACCATTTTCGAATTTAAATTTTCTTACGTGATTCATTTACGATTCTGCTAAAGCGGCCATTTTATACCCCCAGTACTGTTCTTTGTGAAGAAATCCATCACTTATAGATGTCCACCGTAAAAACGGAAGAATCGATAAAATGCAAGTGAACAAAAGAAATCTGTCATTTTGTCGACTCTTTCTCCGAAGTAACCCGTCTCTACGGTGAACATGCTACAAATACAAATACAATACAAATACAAATCATTTATTTGCATAACACAGGTTTAGAGGATGTTACAAAAAGTTCATAAGGTACACTGTATTATAACCATGCTAGGTGCGCAAATATGTAAGGACACAGGAGATTAGAATTTATTAGTACGAGTATGTCAGAGATTATTAAATTACAATGTCAAAAAATAAAGTTGGTCAATATTCACATAATTAAACAAATTTTAATAATCAAACTTAGTAATTTACAAGTAATGATAATGGAATAAGGAAATTAAATCAAATTAATAATGTCATAATAATGTCATAGTAAATATCCATCGTAATTATGTATTGAACAAATAAATTCTACTATTAAAATACAATATCTTTTTCTTCTAGATATTCCTTTACATTGTAATAACATTTTTTACTTAAGGGGCCGGCGGAGCATGCGTATTTCATACAAACGTAATACCAAAATTATTTGTAAATAAAATATATTCTTAAGGTACTGTGTATTTATTTCGATTGGATTACAGAATATCTATGTTCCCAAATATGTTTTTTGAGAGGACAATGATACAAAGACGAGATAATGAGGAATTTAAAATTTCCATAGAGAACTTATTTTTCTTATAACTCATGTTAAAATCAGTGTCCAATCAAAATTTATATTTGGGAACCTAGATATTCTGTAATTCAATCGAAATAAATACACACTACCTTAGGAATATGTTTAATTTACAAATAATTTTGGTATTACGTTTGTATGAAATACGCATGCTCCGCAGGCATCTTAAGAAGGTATATAATTTTTTCTTAAATAGAGGAGTAGGTAACTTTTTAATCTCATCGGGCAATTTGTTATAAATCAGTGGTGCCATACAAATTATACTTTTATTGAGTAGTGCCGTTTCCCCATACGGTATTTCTACTTCTAACTTTTTTTTGTCTCGTAACTGTCTATAGTAGCTTTTAAAGACAGTCTTATAATAGCTTGGATTCGATTTCACAAATACATTTAATTCGTATATGTACAAGGAAGGTAATGTTAGTATTTTTAAATCTTTAAAGGAAGATTGACAGCTTGTAGTACTATCTAGATGGCACATTGCTCTGATGCATTTCTTTTGAGCTTTGAATACAAATTCCTTGTCTACCGAGTTGCCCCAGAATATTATTCCATATCTTAATATAGGTGCAACAAGTCCGTGATATGCCGTTAAGACAGCTGCTTTGTTGACAATTTTGGAGAGTTTGTAGAGTGCAAATGAGGATTTATTAATTCTTTTACAGAGGTTGTTTAAATGTGTTTTCCATGACAAATTGTAATCTATATCAATTCCCAGAAATTTGGTATTTGTTACGGGCTGTACTCTCTGTCCATCGTAATTAACATTAATATTTTTAGGTTGAATTCTCTGGTAAAAGTGCATTATTTTTGTTTTGTCCATATTTATTTTAAGATTATTGTTTATTAACCATTGAATTATTGTACTTAGTGTTTGATTTATTTCATTTTCATAGTCACTTGTCTTGTCACATTTTATTATTACTGTGCTATCATCTGCAAAAAGTACCATTGGTTGCTTGATATGTCTAGGAAGATCATTAATATATACCAGGAAGAACAAGGGACCCAAAACAGTACCTTGTGGGACTCCAAATTCTATGGTTCTAGTGTGGGATCTATATTTGATCTCATTTCGTGTTTTCCGGCATATTCGTGTAACTTCTGTGATTTGTTTTCTGTTAGAAATATATGATGAAATCAGGTCGAGAGCTTTACCTCTTATGCCGTACATATTTAATTTCTGGAACAATACTTTGTGGTCAACACAGTCAAATGCTTTGCTCATGTCCATGAAGATAGCACATATTGGATTTTTTTTGTCCATACCAGTCAAAACAGTTTTGATTAAGTCATAAATGGCAACGTTAATTGATTTTCCCTTGCGAAATCCTTTTTGTTCGCTTACCAAAATGTTATATTTTTCTAAAAAGTTGTTTAGTCGACTATATATGATTCTTTCAAATAGCTTTGAAAAGATGGGGATCAAGGCTACCGGTCTATAATTTCCCATGTTTTGATTGTCATCTTTTTTGTGCAGTGGAATAACAACAGATGTTTTTAGTTTTTCTGGGTAAATTCCAATAGAAATGCATAGATTTATTACGCTACGCGGGCAAGGTTGAGCGAGAGGGTCTATCAAACTCTAACTGGGAAAAACTACTTGTTGTCCTTCAAATATCTTTGGCCGAGGAGTGCGGGTGAGGAGTCTTGCCCGTACCTGTTGATTCCGTATTGTGCCAATTTTCAGGACTAAGATAGAGCAAGCTTATTGCCATAATTTACCGAATCATTCTCCAAACGATGGCTTACTGCTTTTCCCTAATAAAACAAGAGACGGAGAAACTCTGTATTCATTCTGTGGACATTAAATATACACAGAACATATCTTGAAATTGCTTGACCTAAAAAAAGCACAAATTGGATTTTTTTTGTCCATACCAGTCAAAACAGTTTTGATTAAGTCATAAATGGCAACGTTAATTGATTTTCCCTTGCGAAATCCTTTTTGTTCGCTTACCAAAATGTTATATTTTTCTAAAAAGTTGTTTAGTCGACTATATATGATTCTTTCAAATAGCTTTGAAAAGATGGGGATCAAGGCTACCGGTCTATAATTTCCCATGTTTTGATTGTCATCTTTTTTGTGCAGTGGAATAACAACAGATGTTTTTAGTTTTTCTGGGTAAATTCCAATAGAAATGCATAGATTTATTACGCTACGCGGGCAAGGTTGAGCGAGAGGGTCTATCAAACTCTAACTGGGAAAAACTACTTGTTGTCCTTCAAATATCTTTGGCCGAGGAGTGCGGGTGAGGAGTCTTGCCCGTACCTGTTGATTCCGTATTGTGCCAATTTTCAGGACTAAGATAGAGCAAGCTTATTGCCATAATTTACCGAATCATTCTCCAAACGATGGCTTACTGCTTTTCCCTAATAAAACAAGAGACGGAGAAACTCTGTATTCATTCTGTGGACATTAAATATACACAGAACATATCTTGAAATTGCTTGACCTAAAAAAAAAACAAAGTTCTTTGCAAGAATTTACCATCCATAGCCATATCGACTTTCATATCCTCGAATGAGTAGGAATCAGCCATCACGGCCACTTGAATGGTTCCCTTATCTTCATCGTACAACAAACTACCAGGTTTTCCTATATTTGAACCGACGAGTTCACTGTAAATACTCTGAAATACGAAGATTCGAAGACATGTGATATCTAGGTACCTACTAAACCGTTCAAGCCCCCGCGTTCACAAACTTCAGATTGGATTTCGATTCGACAAGTCGTATATCTGTCACCGTAAAATTGTCAAACACGTTATATTACAATATAACGTGTTTCTCTCTAGCGATATTGTAAACTCTCGAAATATTGTCAACTGAACATACGGAACTATCTCTGCCCCCATAATCGGGACTTGGGGCACCCCCCCGTTAGGTTAGTTAGGTTCCTTTAAACCCTGCACTCGGAAATAGCCATACCAATACCATCGACTACGCTTTTTAGGGGAATATAAAGTGGAGGAATTATCTTTTCATGAGAGTGGTACCACTGGGCAAGGGGGACCCCTCCTTCCCTCCACACCGCGTGAGTTGACTACCATCGCATGCATTTCACGAAAAATAATGCGTTTTATTGTAAGGAGTATGTTCGCTTGACAATATTACGAGAGTTTACAATATCGCTAGAGAGATTACAATATAACGTGTTTGACAATTTTACGGTGACATATCTATCCTTTTTCGGCATTACGAAAGCGAGTGAGATAGACATACTCGTACGACTTTTCGAATCGAAATCGAATCGAAGCGATGTGAATACGGGGGCAGGAGGTCTACTCACTAAGCACGAAATCCGCAGTTTCGGCGGAAGTTACGGTCGTTTCCTACTCCGTATCGGTTACGGACATAATTTAAGTTTCGTTAGGGGTCCGAACTAAAAATGAATGGCAAGTTGGCAACACAATTGGTCATCTGTCCTTACTCCCGATGTGTTTTCAACATTAATGAATTCGAAAATATTTACGAGTAGGACGTTAATTTCAAAGTGCTACTTTCGGACGGGCCTCGTATCTTCGTGCCTTCGGCCTGCGTGGCGGATTACGGGCACCTCTCTCTTACAAAGAGGGTTTTAGGCAAAGACGACTTGTTTCTTCATGCTAATTTTATATAATAGCATTATTAGCCTTTAACATTGACACAGACATCGTATTCTGAAAATGTCATTCCACTGCCGTGACGGAGCCCTAGTCTCTGTGGTGGCCATAATCCACCACGACAACCTATTTGACACTTAAAATTAGTGATGATACGTTTCAAATTTTTATTCTAGAATATTCTAGATCTGATTTCCTGATGATTTACTCCAACATTTTATAAGTACCTGGGCACTAGGGATGCGTGCCATCTGGTCCCCTTCAATGTCCGAGGGTTTATGTAACAACGACTGCGCAGGCATCACTACTCCTGGCTTCTTTACGACCTCACTGCGATTAAGCGTCTCTATAGTCAGGGCTCCCCTCTGAACCAGGCCTATTAGAAAGTTTTGAATCCAACCCGGCAGGCCACTACTCGCGCTTTCGATTACCCTGAAAATAGTTTTTTCTTAAAGGAATTTCGTAGCAAGAATCCGCTGGATGTGAGTCGCACTCGCACGGGACTGGTCAATGTGGCGACACTTGGAGTAGATCTATGTCCAGCAGTGGACGTCTTCGGCTGAAATGATGATGACCGATGCAGTGTTTGACTACCGTTATTTATATAGACATCAGCATTACTTAATTGATGTCTTGCCAACCATTATCCGACACCTCTCATATCCTACAACGTGGTACCCTTGGAATAGGAGCAGCCACAACTATGATGACGGTAGTATTAGATGGGTGGAAGGTTGGTGGTGGTGCCAAAAGTGAAAAGAGTGAAGTGATTACTTCTCCAAATCAGCAGGAATGGCTTGCACGTCGAGGAGCTGACAGGCTAGCGCGGCGTGGTACGTGCGGTCAATGCCTGACAGTGGAATCTTCAATATCATGTTGTTCTGCAGACAGGATTTAGCTATATCTGAAAGGCGAAGTAAGTCCAGTCATGAGTAGCTTTGACAGTATAGTAGTAACTAGTCATTCAAATTGAAGCCTCCTAAAGCTCATAAGATGCCTACAAGTAAAGCACCGAACCAACTAATAATCTTGTCTTGGTGATCCCGATCAGGAGCGATGCCTATACAGTTGTTATAAGTGAACGTTGCAGTATTGAGTTTAATAGAAAGGATCTCGAAGGACTCGAGTTGAGGCGATGGATACTATGATACCCGTGAAATGCTTAGTGCATTAATCTTAAATGATTTTAAACACTGCATAAAGAAGACAGTTTTACCAGGAAGGCTGTCAGCATTAGTGATCGATAGGAGGAAGAACATCATCTTTGTCGCTAGCAGGACCAGCATAAGACGCCAAGATTCGGTGTCCATGTTCTGAGCATCATCGACGACCACCAGCGAAAAATGGTTGAGAACCTTAAAACGTTGGTCAATGATTTCGTTAATGCAGCCAGTACCTTAACGCTATAACACGTAGGTACTAAATAGTCAAGTAACTACACTCGATGCTTTTTCAACATAAAGTGCATGTGTTTAAAACGTCCTCATCTTCAATAATCTCACCTACAAACACCACAGCCTTAACCGCTAAGTCTCCATGAATTTATTTTACACAAAATTTCAGAAATTTGTCCTAAAATAATTGTACTCATATAATGAAAGTCCTTAGAGGACTTGCTCTCACAGGGCATAAAATGTCGAACTTGAACACACTCGGCTCGTCAGTAATAGAGAAGTATTTGACCTTAACATTTTCTCGAGACCTAAGGATTGGAGACCAAAGATGATGGATCGTTTCAACTATTCGATGGCTCTTGAAAAATATCTCAAAAGGCGTTTGGTGGATTCCAGATATAGGAAGATAATTTTATCTATACCATAACAGTTAATGCAGTTACCTTCATGCAAATTTCCCGTACGATCATCTTGACCATGGTTTCTGATAGGATATCACCTTTGTAATAAAAGTTTTCTGGCAACGGGAACTGGCAGTCAAATATGATGTTAATGCCGTGGATCTGAAGTGGGGTTAAGGTCTCCATGGCGATGCTTATGGAAAAAGAAATTATTCATAGGAGAAATGAATGATTGACATTTTTCTATACTAGTAATATTTAATAGAGGAAAGACTTGATTTTTGTTTGTATGTGTGTTTGTTACGATTTAACTCTAAAAGTACTAGACTGATTTAAAAATTCTTTCTCCATTAGAATGCCACGTCTTTACTGAGTAACATATTATCCCCTTACTCCCACGGGAACGGGAACTACGCGGGGGAAGTCGCGTGACATCCGCTAGTCCTACTCGAAAGTTTGTGAATATGGATGGATGGATGTTTGTTACTCTTTCACGCAAAAACTCATGAACGGAATTGGATGAAATTTTGCACACAGATGGTTTACAACCTGGATTAACACATGGATTTTTATCCAGGTAGTAAGATCCCATGGGACAATTTTGAAACTTCACGCGAGCGAAGCCGCTGGCAGAAGCTACTCGTAGTTTGTAATATTTTGAAGATCTATTAGGCCCTGTCGTGGGACTTCTGCAAAGCCACATAAAAAATGTCTAGCATTTAGCATTTATATTTCTGTTGGTCATTTATTGGGAAAGTCTTTGTTTACCGAGAATATGTTATTAAATATTATAGATGCAAAATATTCAGCTTGAAAAACATACGCCTGTCTTATTTTGTTCTCTTGGTTTTCTCTCGGATTCCGTGGACTTGCTCGCTTGAAGTGCTTCATCATGATTTTCCGAAAGAGATAGTACGGCACCTAAAAGAATATTATGAAGTTAAGGAAAAATGATCTTCCCGTCAGAATTTTGGCCACGGCTGCCCATCTCAAAAGAGATTAGAAGACGAAAAGGACGCAAGAGTAGCACTTGCTATACTCTTGCGTCCTTCTCTTCTTGAGAAGTTCTGTCCCACACTTGGCAACTAAAATACTTATTTTAGTGCCCAAGGGTGGGCAAAGACTTTGCTTGTTCCCTTTCTGTCATGGTATGGTTCTTCGATGGTATCTCTTTAGGCGACTATGAGAGAAAGTTTAAAATTGGCTTGGTACTTGAAGTCTAACATAAGTTTTATTTTCATCTAGGCAGTTCTAGGCAAAGTGTGCTCCACCACCCGTCTTTTTTTTCGGTTGGGAAATCATCAAATTGCTTATCTCACTCTAAGCGAAGCGGGAGGGAGTGTCAGACTTTTACTGACTAAAACCCATCCATGTTCCTTCCTCGCCCTTTATGTTCCGCGGCCACGCTATCTCTTTCAAACAGTCCCGCAGCCCCGGCAGGCTTCGGCGCTTACGGGCCCCTCCATTATGCTGACATCTCCTTGAGCCGCGCGTGGAACACGAGCGCACCGTGTCGCCACGGCCTGTCGTCATAAGACGAACGGACGGCGAGCTAGCCCATAGCTCATCGTCCCCAGGCCCGCGTCTACGGTGGCCAGAGGCCAACCACGTGGCCCCCCACGCCCGGTGCGTCTCCCGCGGCGGCTGGGGCGAAGAGGTTCTCTCCCTACCGCCACCTCCAAATAGTTCATAATATGGTTCGTTTAATTCGACAAATATAAAGAAAGAAAGAAAAATAAAGATATTAGAAGACAACATACATACCTTTCCATTTTCAGGTAAAACAATGTTTGCCTTTCGTATGAAATCGGGAGTGACAAACAGACATTCTTCCAATAAACGTGTCTTCCCAACACTAACCGGACCCTGGAGTTGCAAAAAAACACTTTTCACTTCTTATGCTCTAAAAGTACGCCATTATAGCCCTACGAAGCGGGATTAAAGTGACCGTTTATTCCCTAGGGAGTAAAAAGTAATTTAAAAATGGAACGATCTTTTACTCTGAAACATGGTCACAAAACAGTAACTTTTTTTTTTTAATGGGTCAAAGGTATTATTTAAATTTCGAATTTGCTTGCAAATAGAAAGCGGTTTATTGAAAAAAAAAAACAAATGAACTCTTCAACGCGAGAAAAATTATTGTTGTTTGTGTGCATCTTTGATTTTGAAAAGTATGTGCAATGCTTCTGTTGCTAGCCGCTGCAGTAATGTAGGTACTAATTATTTGTGGAGTGTGGATCATCTTCATTGCGACAATGTTGAGAGTTTGTGTTGTGTTTTAAATTTTTAATCTGTGACTGACCTGATTGAAGAAAAAACTGACCGCTCAGTTCAGAATTTTTGTCGAGTGTAAATTTGTTCGGTTTTAAATGACTATTTTTCTCGCACTCGAAGTGAAAAGTACAGTTTGCACCTCGAGACTAAACGCCAACTTAATATACCCTCGGTTTTTAATGACTCCCTCGCAAGCTCGGGAGTCAAACCACCTCGGGTATATAATGGCTTCGTTTAGTCCCTCGTTATAAAATATACTATATTTTCACTTGAGTGTCTATATCTCACTGACATGCAGTATGAATCAACCGTCAAGCAAACCTTGGTTAGCGGTTGTTTTTGGACTGAGTCGGGCAGCGTTATTGGGTATTTTTCACCAGGAACTTCTCAGTAGAAGCCACGGAGACTGGATTTGAGGCCGGTTGGAGACATGGGACTTAAACGTAATTGGCGAAATGTGGCTGTACTATTTATTACCCATGTACATCTACTTTCGGGGATAACAACCATGATGTTTTGTTATAACATAATTGAAATGGAAATGCAGCTGCATACCAGTATTTTACATGGAGCGACTGCCAATCTGACCTCCACTCTGACCAGTTAGTGCTGGGTAATACTGTATTGTATCCCTTGGTAATACTGGTTGTCAGACTTCTTGGGCCACTGACTATCAGAAAGGACTGTCAAAGATCTACAAATGACAGCCTTCTGCTTAATTTGCTTTCCGAGGCATGGAGGAAACTCGGTATGTAATGGGTGTTCACCCATTCACAGGCCAACCTAGGCAAGCACGGTTTAATATACAGCCCCGTCCGTCCGTTATTATTTTGATGCAACACTGATGCAAAGTACCATACTAACAGTAAAAGCTACTCCGTATACATGGTCCCGGTAGCGAGTAAATGGTTTAGCATGTTGCTCCAGCGCGTTCTGGAGTGCCATGTTGAATTTGCGCACCTCTTCCTTTCGGCCCAGCAGTGGGTGACGACTACCGGGTGGACGATCTGGCCATCTATTTACAAAAGACAAGACGTTTTCGATGTACTGTAGGTATCGTCTTAATTTTTCATGTACGTGAAAAAAAAAATTTCGTTTTGTCATTTAAGTACCATATTTGTACAGCGTTGGTAGGTTTGGATTTTCCCTCCTTTTTTCGGAAAAAATAATAATTCTTGGGCAAATAGAAAAATCTGGCAGCTCTTCATCGTCTGTAAGACTTGAAACATCTATTTGCAATTCGGTTTTTAATTACTTTTTATGTATAGGTACCTGATCATGTTTCCAAGTTTTTGCGCAAGAAAATCTACATGGATATGGGAGAGGAGAGGTATAGCCTTGGCCAAGACGATAGAGTGACTTTGTTTGAAGTTGGGGTTCCGCATCTCGTTATGAAAAGAAACCACAAATCGACTATTCATATTAAGGACTAAACGTGAGGGCCGAGGCATGGTGTTCGATCCAAGGTAAGGCCAAGTATACAACCTCTACCTTCGCTTCTTCTGGTAATAAAGAAGTGATATCATGTAGAGCGAAATAGTAATGGTACATTTTACCTAGGGTACAATGGTGAAAGTAACTTATTTAGTCCCGAGACGGGGTTTGGCACCCGAACATAGTGAGGGCGCCAATAGGTTGGGGAGGAAGGGAAGAGGAGGAGGGGAAGTATTACTTTCAACCCTCTCCTCAGGCAACTTCAGACCTACTTTCCGAGTATGAGTAATGAAAAAATATGTACTGACCCGTTATAATCAAACTCGTACACCGGTCCAGGCTCCGCAATACCCTTCAAAGGTTTCGATTCAATTGGCTTGAAGAGCTCGTGTTCAATCTTGCTCCTCAGAAAGGTCTCTTTATCACAAGTAACTTTATCCAGATAGGTCATCATCAGTCTTGCAGCCTTTAAGGATAAAAAAATATTACAAACCGTGTCCCTCACGACTCGTGAGTCACGAGATACTTTTGCTGTTTCCCCACAGAGTTAAATGTCTAGCAACATGGAATTTGCTTCAGCGAGTCAGAACGAGCTTTACTTATGTAAATGCAATAAAAGCGAAAAACACGTTCGCCTCATTCGGACGACGCGATTCGACACTGCAACTACGTTGGGGTCGGCTTCCAGACTAACCGGATGCAGATGAATACCAGTCTTTTACATGGTGCGACTGCCTATCTGACCTCCACAAGACTCCTCCAGTTAGTAGGTAAGTAATACGATACCTTTTGGTAGAACTGGTTGGAAAACTTTCGAGTTTAAGACTACCTGTAACGACTGCCAAAGAACTACTAAATGACAGCCGGGACCAATGGCTAAACGTGCTTTCCGAGGCATGGACGAACTCGGTATCGGTAGCCCTCCACTCTATTCCCAAACCACTGTAACTCCTGAAAGCCAGAATCAACAGTCGCGACCACCAGAAAAGCGCCGAGATAATGAAGCTCGATGAAGTCCTAGAGAATGAACTGTCTTGGATCCCGCAACAAAATTAATCAGAAAGTTTAGCGGAGGAGTAAGAATTAAACCGTAATTTCCACTTCCCTCCATATCAGCAGGGGTCAGAACGAAACAGGCACAAAGGGACGTTTACAACTAGGATAGGCCCAGTTGCCTAGCACCTCAGATAAAAGTTTGAACTGTTTTTTTTGATTTCAATAATAGGTAGGTACGGCAAAAACGCTTGAACGCACGGAATTTTGTTTTAATATCTACAAGGTCCGAAAGGTAAATACCTAACTCCGGATGGAATGTTTCTCTCTTACATGTTATTATGATACTACCTTATTGACTGCAGGTCCAATAACAGTGTACTCTCTTCGCAATTCATGTCCAACAACTCCACAATAAGTCGTTCCTGTACAGATTAAAACGATTCAATGAAAAAGAGACGTTTGAATGTGAATTGATGATCGATAGCCTATCAAAGATGAAAGGCCATCATCATCTTTATCTTTTGTAGGTGAGCATGCTTACTCTTTTTTGCCGTTGCAATAAGAAGAAAGACGCACGACGCGACTAATACGCTGCAGTCAGGAGTTCAGAACGTGTGTCCTTCGCCCGAGTTTGAGCAGTCAGCTTTACGATGTGGTGCCCCCATTGAAAGCACCCGGGGTACTAGGGTGCCCAATTGATGTACCTCACTGTACATACGACGGCCGCAAAGAAGACATAAGACCACCTAGCTGGAAATTTTATGTGGGTGTATGAGACTAAAAAATAGCCTACGACGTATTCTCAGACCTACCAAATACCTATACTTAAACAAAAAAATCATTAAAATCGGTCAAGCCGTTTCGGAGGCGTTCAAAAATTAACACTGACAAGATTTTTTATATTAGACTAGCTGACCCGCGCAACTTCGTCTGCGAGTGAGGGTTAGAGAAAGTGTGAATCAACCTTAAAAAAAAGACATATGATAGACTAAATTAGCAACTCTACAAGTGGTGGTTCAAACTTCGTTTGAAATGCTGTTAGAATAGAGTTCTAATCAGCTTGCGCTACGAAGTGGTTGTTACGTCATCGTCAGCCACTGCGGGCCAAATAGCACGAAATGAGTGGTTTCGATCGATTTACAAAAAAACTATTGATTGGATTAAAAAACTAAAACAGTATCATGCTAATACTCGTATATTGCTTGTAGAATTATTTGCCAAAAAATCAGAATGATCGCATGCATAGTAGTATGTTTTTTATTGTTTGAAAGATATTTTTAGAGGTAAGTTCGTGATTTATTTTTATCGAGCCAAATTAATCGTATTATGTTTTCAAAACAGTATCATGCTAGCATATATCCTGAAGAATATCATATATTTTTCTGGTCTTGTTTATAACAGTGAATCATATACTTATAGTAATTATAAAACTCGCGTTTGGCTCGTGTAATCGCCTTAAGTGCGTAAGAGGAACAATTCCTTCGTACGTAACCGCGTTATGTAGTGCTTGCAACGGAAGCAAACAAAAATGAATAAATCTTTGTCTTTGGGAAATTTGTCATTGATGCTCCGCTCCTATTGGTGAGTGGTAGCCTTCCTTGATGAACGGGCTGTCCAACACTAAAATATATTTTTAACTCGAACCACCATTTCCTGAAATTAGCGCGTTCCACCAAACAAACAATCTCTTCAGCTTTATAATATTAGTGTAGATTCAAGTAGGTAACAATTGAATTTCTCGGAAATCTTTGCATTAATCGCTCATATATTCTACTTATGATTTTACAAATAAGGGCTTCTCTCGAAAGCTTGCCCATGCTGGCTCACTGGAGACGGCTGAACACATAGGTGTAAGTCGTATCTATTTTGTATCTAGCGTGTTTCTTATTTTTTATTAACATTAGGTTAATACAAAAATGGATTGTATTTGATCTGAAATAAAATTTATATTATTATCATACTCCAGCTAGGTCGAAAGTTCTCATCAAGGTGCATGCAATAAGGCGGGACACGATATAGCTGCTGTAAACCGTTGAAGACTTCTTGCAACTGCCTTTTGTCCCCATCGTTGGACCGTCAATGACAGTCATACTTTTGCCAGGTTTAAAGTTCTCATCGGAGTGCATTAAATGAGCCGAAACACGATATAGCTGCTGTAAACTTTTGGGGACTTCTCGCTTTCATCTCCATCGTCAGATCATCGATGAAAGTCGAACTCTAGTTAGGTTAAAGGTTCTCATCAAGTTGCATGAAATGATCCTAAGGGCGCTTTCAATTTACACGTTTCGAGTCGTACAACAAACGCACTGCTTTGGCGCCGCAGCGGCGCGACACGAAACGTCTAAATTGAAAGCGCCCTAAACACGATAAAGTTGTTGTAAACTCTTGCGGATCTGTTGCAAGGCCAACTGCCTTCCATCTTCATTGACATACCTTTGGTGACAATTTTGAAATCAAAATGTTTTAATCTTCCATTTCAAATTTCTAACTCTACGTCCCATGAGGCCGTGTCTTAAAAGTGCATAACCTCTAAAGCTTTGAAACCTTCAAATATAATACGGTGACTTTCGAGACATTCCAATTTTAGAGTATTAGCATCAAGGTTTTATGTGAGTTCAACCTTTTTGAATAAAATCGGATTGAGTTTTCAAACATGTACAAATAAAATGTAGTTTAAATCAAAAGCTCTCGAGTATTGATATCAACTTCGAAGCAAATCATCGTCATGGCCAAAATAATTGTTTACCCTTTTTTAACCCCGTTAGGGGTTCATTTCAATAAAATACGAAACACGTCTTCCATCAATTCTGTTAAAAAGGTTTATGCAAAATTTCAAGTAGATTGGACCATGGAATCACGTTGTCTCTTACAAACTTTGGCCCCCTCTTTTACCCCCTTAGGGGTTCAATCTTGGAAAATTCTTCTATACCGGATGCCTACATCATATAAAGAACACAACCTGCTAGTTTCAGGTCTCTACGATCAGCGGTTTAGGCTGTGCATTGATCCATGAGTCACTAAAGCCAAATAGTCAGTCATTAAATCGCTATTTTGTTCGTATTCAATATTCACCTCAAAAATCAAATTTCAAGGAAACTGAGAAATTACATTTGTCTGTATTAGATTTGAAGTATATGTAGCAACTTTTAAAGGTTTACACTTCATTGGATTTTATTCTATAGGTGTATGAAGTTAATTAATTTTAAACACAAAACCCTCTTTTTTAAGGTCTCTGGATGAAATTTAAAAAAAAATGCTGAAACATGTATTTCTTTATTTTTAATAATAAGTATTTACTCTGAGTTTCATGATTGTAGAACAATCTACATAATGTATAATTTTTTTTCAAACTTTACCCCCCCTTTTCACCCCTTTTTCCAAAATTTTCCATAATTTCTATAGCCTAAATGTTATTCTGAGCTTATTTAAATAGATTAATGAAGTTTTCATCAAAATCCGTCCAGCAGTTTTTACGTGATGCGCGGTCAAACAAACAAAGAAAAATTTAAAAAATGGTTTTAAAATGTTCAGTTACTTATTCCACTCAGGAAAAAGTCTGCTAGTCTCAGTGCTTCGACATCACGATCTCTTTAGTCACTTAAGTACCTAGCCAGAAGAAAGAGAACATCATATCTTACCAGAAGTAACCCCAATAGAAACGGTGATAATATTCTCATCAACGATCTTGTCTTTAAGCATGTATGCGCAGAGCAGGGCGTGTTGCGCCTCATCTTCATGGCTCAGACCTCGCAGTCCAAAGACGATGAGAAACATCATGTCTTTGTCGAACATCGACACTTTGTTCACCAGCCCGTCTGCTTGTAATGTCACGCTGTAACGATTTCGAAGATTATAAATGTTCACGTATCTAATACCACCCGGCTAATCCAATACCCCGTACTTCGGGAGATCGCGAGTTAGTAATCTGAGAGAATGACGAAGAAAAATAGACTGAAACATTGATGTGGTGGAAGAGCAAAAAACATTATTTCTACGAAGTTACTTGACTCGTAGGTACTCGGACTGAATCGGATGTAGGTAGGTACTCGTATACTGGGCCGCCCCACGCTAAAGCATTGCTTTCTCATGTAACATGCTTCGTGATGACCAGCTGCCATGGGTGGTACTAAGATGAATTTTGATAAATACGCAACTCACACATACATGCATTGGTATTTGTACTCCAGAAACTATCTGATACTCAATTACTCATCATCATCTACCTAGCCTTTTCCCAACTATGTTGGGGTCGGCTTCCAGACTAACCGGCTGCAGCTGAATACCAGTATTTTTAAATGGAGCGAATGCATATAATAAACTATATGATAATATTGAACACAATACCTTGAAACAAGCTTATAAACACCATCAACTAGAGCAATAAGCGCTTCTTCAGTGACAGTTTTCGTGATGATATTGAGGAACACCACGACGACGCGACGGACTTCGGTCAAGAACTCCATGGGCTCTTCATTGTCCACTGCCCGAAGGACCGGCGTCGCCATGAAACGGCGAAGGCCAGGAAACCACGAGGTTTGGACTGCTGCGGCCACAGCTTGGCGAACTAAAATCAACAACTATATATATTAAGTATTCGATTTGAACGTTTTGGAATCAACATGCCAAGGTAGACTATCTATAAAATTTTCGATTTGGCTGTTTTGGAATCAAAATACCAATGTAGCCCATCAATCAATCAAATCATTTATATGCAATGAATGTAGATTACATTAAAATACAGGTGGAGTAAAATACAGGTGGAGTAAAAAGGAGTAAGCCATGCAGCCATAAAATTCATAATTTCTTACGGTTCTTACAGGATTGCGGAATTAGATCTACGTTAAATTCAACGTACGGATAGACGGAATCACCATAATATTTTTTGTTATGAAATGAGAAGATTACCATAGAATCTACTTGATTGGCACAATGACTTCTAGTGTGCTTGAATTTATACTATTCTAACGAAATATCTTTTTGGGTCTGAAATGCAATCTTTTGTGTGACAAAACGCACCCAAAAATTTCGTATTTTTAAGGCAAACTACTAGGTACAATCTGTCGAATTTCTTTAATCAATTTTCAACATTAAGGCGTCTGTACCTACCAAGGCATCAGTGGCGAAGGGTCAAAATTGAGTCAGGGGAAGCCGAAGGAAACAGTTTTTTGATGCATTTTTTAATATAAAAATAAATAAAGTGGCTGTACTGCAATGTGATACCCACAGATCTGTATATAATAGGCATGACGACCATATCAAAAAATTGCAAATCTATTTAGTCCGTCAATTTTTCTGTCGTCTACCCTGTTTACTATTTGAATACAGTAGACACCTCGACACTACGTAGAGTGCCTGTTCCCGAAGGGTAGCCGACAGGAATCGGCTTCTTAAGTGCCCTCGGGCCTGCTAGGCACAGAAGTAGGTTAATACGTGGACAAACTTAGGCCCACACTATGTCTTGACAGTTAATTTATTATTGGTTTATAGTTGGCAAAAATCATGGACGACAGTAATCGTGTCGTCCTATATGTGGACACCTCCATTTAAATACACAAGTCACGACACAAAAAATACACGATTATCTGTCGTCACGACATACTGGGAACGGGACCTGACGTTAAAAATATGTCCAAAAGATCAACTTACGAGAAAATTTCTTATACATATTACCAAGTGAAGGACTTGATTCTGCACATGCCATTGACTGTTTTGTAAAATCCGATACTGAAAACGAGATTAGTCCAAACATTTACTAAATGTAAGACTAGCTGTGGCTCGCGACTTTCGTCCGCATAAAATTATTGAATCTGATTTTGTTAACAATTTCGAAAGGTGCTTTTTCTGAAATACTTAAATGAAGCCTAAATTACTTCGCATATCATCAAAATCTGTCCAGCCGTTTCGGAGAGTAGCCGAAACAAACAGACAGACAAACAATACCGTAGAAACTTTCATTGTGCAAGAAAAAGCTGTTATTTGTAAATAACAAACAGAAACTTCAATTTTATATTTTTTTATACATCAGTTACGAGAATATGGATACAAGTAGTTACGTAGCCTACAGTGACTTACTTTTTTTGTCTTGTTTTAGTTTTTCCACCCTTTTCCAAGAGGCTCCAACTCCAATAACCTAACATCAAAGAAAAGTAATGAACCTCAGTAAAACAATAAATTAATATTGTTTATAGAAAAGCAACTTTTTGTTCACCGCGCCTGTAAAATAAGGAACCCTAAGGACGTAAATCCGTCCATATCATCATCATCATCATCATCAGCTTATTAATGTTCCTATACATATACTGTTGGGACACAGCCTCCTCTCTATGAGAGGAAATGGCCTATAATCTACCACGTGGGCCCAGTGCGACAGCTAGGTAAGTGACGCGGTTTGGATATTATTTGAGATATTTCAACTTGAAATATCTCAAATAATATCCAAAGTAATAAACAAAGTTAGCTTGAAATTTTCAAGCTAACTTTGTTTATAGAAACACCGATAGCTACGAGAGTAGGCATGTTAACTGACAGTTATACGTAAGTAAGTTATGAAGAAAACGGCCCTATGACAAGTAGAATGTAGAAACAGGTAGGTACGTACCTGCGTGTATTATCCTGCGCCAGGGATTAAAATATATCTATGTTACCGGCCACCACCAGGACAAACTAGTTTTGCCTAGGCTAAACTATACCGACTTGGGGCACCCCGACACGGATAGATTAGGTTAGAAGTAATACCCTTCTCGGTTATTTTTCTATAAACCATTAAGGCGCTACCCCAAGAAAAAGCCGTTTTTTGTGCAGTTTTTTGGAGCCAACTCCTCTTTATCCAAAAGAAATACCAAGTAATAAAAATACATTAAATTTCTACATATTCTTAGACTGCAAAGTGGTAGTTTTATTTTTTATTTTAAGTCTCATAATGTGTAATAAATCCCCTCACAATGAAACCACAAAAATGAGAAAAACATATTTATAACATGCTTCTTCTCGTAAAGTTAACATTATTTTGATTTGCTTCTTATACTAATGGATAGACAATTTAATAATGAACATAATGCTAGTTTTATTTTTTTTTCAAAAGACGGAAATTTGATTTTATAAAGAATAAAAATCACTAATTTCGCACTATTCGACCCGCAGTGACTGACGTAAAAACGACTTTGTAGTGCAAGCTGATTAGAACTTTATTCTAATAGTATTTCAAACGAAGTTTGAATCACCACAAATAGAGTTGCTAATTTTGCCTGGGGTAGCGCCTTAAGAAGTAGGAGCCCCGTTCGCGGGGCTCCGTCGAACAGGTCTCCCTCTACTAGGCACGAACGAGCCCTTAAGTTTCAGTTTAGCCTAGGCAAAACTTTTTTGTCCTGAAATCGGGTTTGGCCGGTAACATCTATACCAAATTTTAATTTCACCAAAATCAGTTCAACGGCTCAGGAGAAAAATCGACAGAAAAACTTGGCATTTAGATATAGGCGGTAGCCTGTACTAACATGGATTGATTTCTTACTGTAATTTTTTGTATAGGTACGAGTACCTTAGTATGCCTCCCATCACCACAAGGCTGCGTCCAATACTCAGCTTCGTTCACATACATCCAGGCACTGGCGGATGTGAGCACATCTCCTGACTTAGACATGTACTGTGCCATCTTGACGTCCCACACTGGCTGACCGACGATGACGAAGCTCGAGGAACTCGACTGGATTAACGACTCATCTCCGATGATTGAGAAGTGGGACACGCCGGCCGAGATCGCGACTTTTACTGGTTCAGGAAAGGTTTTTAGGTTTATTTTTTTATTATACGGATCTAAATACGAGTGGGTGTCCCACAAAGACATAAGAATATTAGCTGCTCGGCAGTTTGCTGAACTGGGCCTATTTGGCGCAGGCAGTCGCAAACACACAAATCTTCTCTTTTTAGGGTTCCGTAGTCAACTAGGAACCCTTAAGCGCGGGACAAACATGAGTGGCGTTTTTCGAATGGCGGTGGCGCGGGTGCACGGGGGGCGAGTAAGTGGCGAGGAAGTGGCACCATTTCCTCGCCCCCCGGGCACCCGCATCCGCGCCAGCGCTGCAGCGCCGCGCCACCGCCATACGCGCCATGTCTGTCTGTCCGTCTGTCCGTCCTCGCTTAATCTCTGTGACCGTTAGCACTAGAAAGCTGAAATTTGGTACCAATATGTGTATCAATCACGCCGACAAAGTGGTAAAATAAAAATTGGAAAAGAATGTTTTATTAGGGTAGCCCCCCTATATGTAAAGTGGGAAGTGATTTTTTTTTTATTTCATCCCTAACGTGTGATATATTGTTGGAAAGGTATTTAAAAATGAATAGGGGTTTTCTAAAATCATTTTTTGATAACGTCAATAATTTCGGAAATAATCGCTCCAAAAGTAAAAAACAATGTGCCCCCCCCCCCCTCTAACTTTTGAACCATAAGTTTAGAAAATATGAAAAAAATCTAAATAGTAGAACTTTATAAGGACTTTCTAGGAAAATTATTTTGAACTTGGATGGAAACAAGTTTTTGTACAAAAAGACAAAAAGTTGTACAAAATAATCTCTGGAAGTCTGGACTAAGTTTGTAGTATATTCGTATATAAGTATGCAAGCATTTTTTTTAACTTCGTTTACATGTTTTATTACCCTGAACGTATCTTTTTTCAAACAAAAAAAGACTTATTAAAATCGGATTGGATTGAACACTTATTGTGACGGACGGGAAACTACGGAACCCTACACTGAGCGTGGCCCGACACGCTCTTGGCCGGTTTTTTTTTTTTGTCTAGTTTGTTTTGTGATTTTGATGATTTTGATTTTTCTTTATTTCTAATTTAAAAAGCGTTCCCTCCACTCATTCCTTTTCTTGCGAACCCCTCTTTCTTCCATTCTAGATAGGTAATTATTGGCATTTTTACTTTTCGGGGTGGAAACCGGGGTGGGATCATGCTTATCTTGTAACTTTGGCAATCACCCAGTTTCCAGCCACAATATTTACAGTTCTTTGATGTTGTTCATTGAAACAAAACAGCTAGGTTAAGGCGCGTCCCCGAGCAAAAGCCGTTTTTTGTGCTTTTTTTGGAGCCAACTACTCTTTATCCAAAAGAAATACCAAGTAATAACAAATACATTCAATTTCTACATATTCTTGACTGCTAAATGGTAGTTTTTTTTTTTAAGTCTCATAATATTTAATAAATCCATCCCCTCACAATGAAACGACAAAAATGAGAAAAAAATATTTATAACATGCTTCTTCTCGTAAAGTTAACATTATTTTGATTTCCTTCTTATACTAATGGATAGGCAACTTGATAATGAACATAATGCTAGTTTTTTTTTTCTTAAAGACGGAAATTAGATTTTATAAAGAATAAAAACCACTAATTTCGCACTATTCGACCCGCAGTGACTGACGTAAAAACCACTTCGTAGTGCAAGCTGATCAGAACTGTATTCTAACAGTGATTCAAACTTGTTTGAATCACCACAAATAGAGTTGCTAATTTCGCTTGGGGTAGCGCCTTAACATAAGGTTCACATCAACACGCAGTCTTCTGATCTTCGTGCCCATTAACTAAATATCAGTTTACTAAATTAAAACAACTGGAGCCAATAACTAACCATTAAGAACCACCCCAACATCTGTGGTAAAAGTCCCGTAGTTCTTCTGTATAATGAGTCCGCAATCAATAGCATTGTGCACCACATCTTGCATGGATAAGTGCTCAGTCTTCTTCCACATGGACAGGAAGGCGTCACCAGAAAATTTCAGCACGTCTCCGTTGTGCGTCAGTATCTCCTGAACCATGGCTCCGATGTACGAATTCAAAACTTTAGTCAGTCGCGAAGGTCCGTCGCGACCAAATGTTGTGTATTTTTCGCAGAGGTTACTGAAACCTTCAAACAATGCTTTTTTTGAGTTCCTGTTATTTGCGTGACTAGATATCCTGCCTAAGTGCCTACGAAGCAATGGTGCTTAATTTATATTTCGCCAGTTATGTTAGCAGTGAGCTTATTTCCACCAACCCGGCCACGAATACAGACTCTGGGCTACTGAGAAGTTCCCAATGGACGAACCTGTTACAGCTAATAGACTAGAATAATAAACTTGATAATATAGATCTATATTGGGAATCGACCTCAGCTCCCCGAGCACTGCTGCCGTGTTTGCATCCACCAGGTAGACCAACAAAGCTTTCGGAGTTTTGTAAGCATTTATTGTAAAAAGTGTTATTTTGTTCATTTATATTATGAAGAATTCAGACTAATGCCTCATACTCGAAGTCAGCGGCGCGGGCGCGCGGCGTCGGCGTCGTCGCTCCCCGAGGACGGTATGCTAGAACCCGCACCCGAGCCGCGCCCGCGCCGCAGCCGCTGACTTCGTGTACAAGGCCTTAGACGTATCCCTACTGTGATCACAGAGGGGCTAATTCTTATTGATAGGTATGTGGCTCGCAATTATAATTAAAAATGTATCAATTATAAGCCCAAAACTTCTAATTTCGCAGATTTCCAACGACCAACCTTTTGGGTAAGCGTGGTAATTATTATCAAGATTACCCACCACTATGTATGTGCTTTTTACCAACTATGACTCTCAAATAGCTAATCATAGAGACAGCCAATGTACCTACATTACGATTTACTAACCAGAAACATCACAAAACATCAACGCGGTCTCGTAGCTCCTGATAGAATAATCGCTATGCTTGTAAATGATCTCATCGGGAACCATGGACGCTATGATTCCCATTCGAGCCGCATCGGTCATGGAGTAATTGTCTTTGCTATCCAATCTGGGGAATAGTTTTTGAATAAATAGTAGGTAAGTATATCACGCCTTTTGTCCCGGAAAGGTTTACCAATAGTATACCTAAACAGTAAACCCACATTTTGGCAGTTTGGCCATTTTACGTTTGCTAAATTATTAACATAAATAGCTAAACGTTCGAACATTGAAAATCCAGACATTTTAAATTTTCCCTTTGCACTACCCAATTTTACATAACTTTGATTCAATAGTTACTATTGTATGAGCAAATAGCGATTGTTTACAGCCAAAAAATATAGATATTGTAGTTGACTAGGTAATTATCTACTTTGATAATTTGTGGTTCAAAACATGAAATCGAAAACTTCACTGGATCAAAAAAAATCGAAACAAGAGCCTTTTTCGATTATTTTTTTATCTTTTTCTTATTTTTCTTGGAGCATAATAATATTATGAAAGTTTTACTTCCAAAAAAAATATCAAAGCAAGTTAATAACATAAAGAACTATTATTTTTAACAAAAAAAATCCTAGATACTGCTGCCATCTGTGTGTTTAAGGACACCAATGGGCCACCGCTGCTCTAAATCAAAATCAAAGCATTTATTTCAAGTAGGCCAATTACAGGCACTTTTGAATTGTCGAAACAAAGATGACATTTAAATGTAGCTACAGTCCCAGTCACAAGACATAAAAACTGTGAAAGTACTGTAGTTGCCCATTCTCTAGCGTAGATCTCTATGGAGAAGAACGGGCAAGAAACTCCATGGACACTCTTTAAAATTATTAAATATTTTTCAAATTATTGTTACAAAATCTTGGTTAGGTACATCATTCATGTTGAGATGGTAAATTATGTGAGAACAATGTAGCAAGATGTGCACGTTAAAAGTGTCCATAGTAAAAACAAAATAATTCATTAAAATACGCCATGGCAACTAAGAGATGACCAGTCACAACTGACAGCGCCCGTTCACGAACATGACGCATGGATCAGCACCATTCAGCTCAACCATTTTGAAGGGAACTAAATGGTCCGACACACGCGCCACCATCAGCGAGACATTTGAGTGAGCATGACATACTCTCAACCGCCAGGGCACATTAAAGTCAAAAACTAAAGTAGGTTTCCAGTGAATGATCGACAGGGCACACCCCCGCGCCACCCCGCGCTCACCTCAGTGTATGCGCGAGCGCCGTTACTTCCGCATGTCTATTATTGCGTTTCCGCGTATCGCATTTAACAAACAACCCCGCTTACTTCGCGATCGCGATATTAAGAGTTTCCTGTAATCGTGTTCTTTAATAACCAAAAATTACGTCATATCATTATTCCAGTGAAGAATATTGCGATTATGGTTCGTGCTTAAGTGTTATCTAGTGATATTGTGCGAGGAACCGTTAATTATTATGCAAGGTGTCAATCAACGACTGCGAACATTCGGTCAGTACCTAGTTACCTATATATTTGCCTGTCTAAAGCCAGATTTAAAGTATGAAGGGAAAACGGATTATACCTAGAAAGGTCATTGACCCGCACACATGTTCTGCGATAAGCGCATTGCGCACACGTTGCGAAACTTAGGCGAAGTTTTTGTATGGATCTATCTGTTATGTATTAATGTTTTCTTTTTGATCATATGTTTATTAGTATCATGTAAGCATGGACTATTGCGGGTTTGAATAAGTCCCTCGTTTAAACTAACATACTGTATAATACTAAAGAGATTGAATCTATACAATGCAAAGATAGTTGTACAATCTTCAGCAGCTCCAACAATACCATTTAATGCTATCAATTTTTGCGCCCCTGTCCTTGTGGAGCAGAGCAGGACCAGCATTGAGCCAAGCATTTTTATCAGCGATAATTATAATCGCTCAACTTGTAATATGCTTGCTTACATAGTGTGCGTTTTATGCATGTTTTAAATTTCGTCTCATTCAGTTCAAGAATACTTTGTGGCATTTTATAATAGCATCTAGCATTATAGCATCAGTACCCCATGAAAGATGAGTCTACTTTAGCGAGTCAGCCTGGCTGAACTAGTTGGTCCCTATTTCTAGTACTGTAATTGTGTCTGAAAAGATGCAGATTTTTTCTGACACGGTACATTATGTTTTCGAAGATGTATTGGCAATGAACCGTCATGATGCCAATATCCTTAAATAGTTCCCTTAGAGAATCGCGCCTACGAAGATTGTATATGGCTCTGATGGCTCTTTTCTGCAGAATAAATATAGACTCAATGTCTGCAGCCCGTCCCCATAGCAAAATACCGTAAGACATTATACTATGGAAGTAACTAAAATAGACCAGTCTAGCGGTATCTACATCAGTGAATTGACGGATTTTTCTAATGGCATATGCTGCTGAACTTAAGCGCCCCGCAAGAGATGTTAAATGAGAACCCCATTGTAGCCTTGAATCAAGTGTAAGCTCCAGGAAAACCGTTTTGTCTACGAATTCGAGTTTCTCTTTATTCAATATTATCTCACAATCACTACTTTTAACATTCGGTAATGAAAATCTTATGCACTTAGTTTTTTTTTTCATTGAATACCAAATTGTTTGCCGTGAACCAATTTTGGACCTGAAGTAGGGCATCATTCACGTTATCTAGATATTGGGTCCGTCTATTTATCTTAAAAATTAGAGAAGTGTCATCAGCAAACAACACCATATTTTGAGGTTGGATTTTCAACAAATAGGGTAGATCATTTATATCAGAAAAAGGAAAGGCCCCAATATTGAGCCTTGCGGAACCCTCATTTTTACTTTCAAACCCTGTGAATTAACACCATTTATCTGAAGATGTTGTTTTCTATCACTCAAATAAGATTTTAGCAGGCTAAGTGCAAGTTTACCCAGTCCGTAATGCTCCAGTTTCAAAAGTAATGTGTCGTGATTTACGCAATCAAATGCTTTGGAGAGGTCACAGAAAATTCCTATTGCGTCTTGGGAATCTTCCTACGCAGCAAATATGTGCTTTAATAAGGTTACACCGGCGTCAGTTGTACAACGTCCCTTGGTGAAACCATACTGTTGTTCATGTAAGATTCTGTTGGTGTTAAAATGATAGAGCATTTGATTAACACGCACACATCACTTTTTCAAAAACCTTGCTAAAACCTGGTAACACGGATACAGGTCTATAATTATTGGCATCTTTACTGTCCCCGGATGTGAAAAGAGGTATGACTTTACTGTATTTCATTAAATCAGGGAAAACTCTTTGGTCTACACATAAATTAAAGCTAATGAGACTTCAGGTGAGGAATTAAGAGCCTCCGTAGTTTTTATTGGTATATCGGTAAAGAAATTTACAAATTCTTGAGCTACTTCCTGATTAGAGCTTTTAGGACCACATGCTGTATCTAATGTAAAGATATTATTACGTATTTTCTTCCTGTTAGTCTCGTTATTTATGACTTTCCAAAGGGTCTTTATTTTATTTTCTGCTGTTTTAATCTTGTTGCTAATGTGCAGGGCTTTAGCAACCTTGCAAGTACCTATTTCTAAAAATCTTTGAATACGTAGCAACATACTTGCTAAAAGTTTCAGTGTTTATAAAGGCTTAAGGCTATAAAGCTCAAATAGCCTTTCCCTACTTTTTCTGATACCTCTAGTTGCCAAATCACTAAATATAAATTTAGGGCAAATACCTACTCTTTGTCTTCCTTTCAAAAGTTTTGTTGAATTCCGTGTGAACTAATGAAAAGAAACGATCATACAATTGATTTATATTAATATCCTCTTGGCTCATTTCACTTAACTTGTTCTGTAGGGAAACATTTTACCTAATTAATTTGGAAGAAGTTATAGGTCTAAATTTAATCTGAACTTTTTGTACTGGAGTTTTACACCTAAAAGTTACAGTTTGTCCGCTATGGTCAGACGGCAAACAAATCAGTATGGCTTTATCTAAATAATCACAATTGCAGAAAACATTATCTATGCAAGTAGCAGAAGATGGAGTTACTCTAGTAGGTTCTATAAAAGTGTTGGTCAAGTCAAATGACTTAAAAAGATTTAGGTAATAAGCGACTGCTATTTGAATTTTCTTCTAAAATATTGATATTTAAATCACCACAAATAACTGTAGACTTATTACTGGCTGCAAGTTTTGCCAGGACATCTTCCATTATTGATTCAAATAAGGAAAAGTTTTGGTAGTTTGGGGGTCTGTACACACATACAAATACATGCTTATCTAGCTCAACACAGGACAGTTCAACGCAATATTCAACCGAGAGACCTACTATGTCATTACGTTGCTTATATTTGAAACTATTTTTAACTAATATCAGGGAACCTCCACGAAGCATAGTTTTACGGTTAAAGCAGCTACCCACCATATAGTTCTCATAATTTATAAGCATTTGATAATCCTTTAGCCAATGTTCAGTAAAACAAATAAGGTCAAACTTACTATTTTCTAAAAACAATTCAATTTCTAATAATTTGGAAGAGATTCCTTGGATATTTTGGTGGAATAATTTTAAGGTGTTCTGCTGAGGCCCTTTTTTACTAACTAATTGAGTGCAAGAAGATACCTTGCTGTTGGTAGGATTAACAAAAATATTGTTAATGGTACCTTCTGTTGTCTCACTTTCTAGTTTAAATTCATATTAAAAAATGGAGTGAGGCCGGATACACCCGTGCCATCCTCAGACAACAAGACCCTATCACTAATAAACCCTAATTGAGAATTTTCCACGGTGACAGATGGATCCTCCTCAGTAAAATGTGTGTACAAATTTATAGCACTAGTGCTATATACATTTGTGCTAGTCACCTGAACATTAGTAGAATTACTAATTGTCGCAGTGTTAATAATATAACTAAACTTAGACATACTATTTACGTCTGTGTGAATACTATAAGCTAATAGCCGAGCTATTTTGTGTCTACATCCAATAGGTAGATACACCTTACCCCGTGTCGACATAAGATTACCAACTATAGTGTTGATATCCAGATACATAAGCCTGCACTATAGTGACCTACTAAGAAATGTACATGTTTATTCGACATATATATATAATTGTTTTTCCTACTACTTAAATTTTCAAAATATGGAAAAGCACACAATATGATTTTAATAGCATAAGCATAAGCAATAATTTTAAAAGAACACAATTTTTTTTTTATAAATATGATTTTGTTACAACTTAATTTTAGCAACTCAGAAACACAGTCGGTGATATCTTCCTTTTTTACATGAGAACTATTACCAACACATAGAGTAATGGTAGTATTAGGATAACAATCATTTTTTTATTACTGATTCCATTACTTGTTTGTAGCTTGACCCTGGCATGCAATAATTTTGGGTATAGTAATTCAGGTTATTACTGATCAATTTACCTAGCCCTACCCATACTATCAGAAAACATAACTGAATGATGACAATCATTACAATCAGGTGATACAAAATGACTAATCTCAGGCTGTACTACTTGTGAATCATGATTTTGATGGATGATGAAGTTAAAGTCTAAACTATCCATAGCACACTAGCGGATTGCCATCGGATTAAAAGCGAATTCGCCGCGGAGGCGCAGCGAATTCGCCGCGAATTGAAAACGGATTCCGGTACACTCGGTAACAAAATGGAGTCCACGCAGCAGCGTGGACTCCATTTGTACTGTATTGTAATAGCAATTCGCGACGAATTCGCTGCGCCTCCGCGGCGAATTCGTTGTGCCACCGCTCCGCTTTGAATCCGCTAGTGTGATTAGGCTCTAAGTATCATCATTTTATTACATACCCAGGCTGTTTCGACAAGCTTTGTTTTCTTCTGCGTTCTCTTGGAGTCTCGATCTCGTGCAGTATCTCGTGCGAAGCGGAGTTCCGATGGTAAACCCGTTTCATGGCCATCAGATATTCATCGTATTGTGTTTCTCTAGTTTGATGAACTTTACTAGACGCTAAATTTGATCTCCCATGGTTCAAAAAGTCTGTGATAAAAATGTGCTTTAAATTTTACACACATGGTACCTACAGGCAGCCCCAAAAACATCACACACACGCAACACACGGAGGAACCATTTTACTGTCTACTAGTACCATTATTCTACATAACTGTGTATACAGTGTAAAACCAAAACTTCCTACATAGGCCGGACTCGACACCCAATGACCAAAACAAACAAAGGTAACTACAACACAATTTTGGAATAATGTTTGTGGACAATAAAATGGTTTCTTGCCCGTGTTTACATATTTTTGAGGCTGACTGTAGCCGGCTCCGATCGACTTCCTAGGATGTAGTTCGTAGCCAAGCATTCATTGTGCAGGTAATATTTAGGGACCTAAGCAGTATGTCATCGTCGTTGATCTCAAAACGGGGAAAGAAAGCAATGCATCGTGAGGAAACAGACATGCCCCAGAAGCAAAACAATTAGGACATTGTAATATCTCCCATCCCGCAATTGGCCCGCATGGTGACTGGTAAATTACAGCCTACTTCTGTTTCATCAGATGGGCCTATGCCGCATGCCCCACTATGAGAATAATCTATTGTTTATGGTATTTTGAAAGTAGGCACCTTTGATTATATACATTATAATCAAAGGTAGGCACGTACTTTCCCATGACTTAGCGTCCATAATACGATCCGCTAATACTGAATCCTTTTCAACCTGCATTGTCGAGACCAGTTTTAATAGTGAAAATGATTACATTGGTGAGCTAAGAAAACGCTGAGATCAATGAGTAAAATAATACACCATTGCTGAAATGTGTGCTGAAATTCAATGGAATCGGAAAATGAGTGACAGTCGACAGACATAGAGGAATAAGCTTTTTCCTCTATGTCTATGGTGACAGATGATAATTTTTTTCATGAGATCAATGAGTACGTATTGCTGGGTATAAAGAACTCGGTTCTTTCTTGCCCATAGAAAAGAGGGTAGGTATAATCCGACCTTGGTGTTATTTCTAGTGGGGTACTGCCCAACGACCATACAGCCTATAGACGCCTAATACACGATCTAACGCACGAAAACTATTCTGTCAACTCGCTGAGGTACGAGGTACGCGAGGGGGACGGGGTACCGCTTTCTGATTGGCCAATTCAAGGTCATTGCATTTCACTAGGGATGGGACAGTTTTTAATCAAACAAGAAAGTATCGATATTTTTTAACTGTAGGCATAATAAAATATGTTTTTGTTTTACTTGCATTAAATTACCTTCTTTATTCTAATTACGATTGAATCATGTAGGTAAAATATCTGAACTTATATGAACTTAGTAGGCGGCGACGGTTTTTCATAGGGATAAAACAATCTTCGGTAAAATGACGTGAACATATTAATAAATAAGTAAATGTTGTAATTTTTAATTATTAAAAATATATTTTTTGCATAAATAAATAGTTACACTTAGGTTTTATTTTTTGCTTTATCGACAACAGAGGTGGTCGTACGATTTGGAACATCACTAATTATGTTAACGTAACATCGAGGAAAAGAGATAGAGAAAAAAGAACTTTCAAAAGAAAGGGACGCAATCATAAAAGACATCAAGTATGACCAGTATAAGATGAACTCCGATAAATATTGTCAGTTTAATCTAATTTAGATTATGGAACTTTTAAATGACCGATGATATGTGATACCATCTTTCAGGAAACTTGAAATCCGGCTTTCTTTATCACACCAACGTATTATACACGGGGCCATATTATGTCTATTTTCTCGATTTTTTAAAGGAGTACTGCGGAAGTGTTTGCAGCTCACAGGAGCGGTCGAAACTAATTCGAACTCGGTGACGCCGTGACGGTGAGTGACGACGCGACGGCTATAAGATTTATACCCCACTAGCTGACCCGCGCAACTTCGTCTGCGTCACATAAGAGAAAGAAAGCGTTACAGAGATTGGGTCGTAAGCACCTATAATACAATTTTCAAAGAGCACATCACACACATCCTTCCGCATAATGAAAATGCGCGCCCGGTACATGATCATTATTTTGCTGCGGAGTTATTTAAAACGGTGTATCTCCTAAGACATGCATTGAAATCAATTTACGTACAATACGAAACGCGTCCATCAATAATTCTGTTAATATTGTTGATAGCAAAATTTGAAGTAGATTGGACCAAGGAATCACATTTTCCCATACAAACTTTGCCCCCTACCTTTTCACCCCCTTAGGGGTATAATTTCAGAAAATCCTTTCTTATCGTAATAATAGGCATACGATAAGAAATGATTTTCTGAAATTATTATCCAAAAAATACACCCTCCAAGCTTCAGGTTTCTACAATCTGCGGTAAAGGCTGTGCGTTGATCCATCACAGTCCTTTAGGGAATAGTACATTGTTATCCAAGGGGTGAAAGTAACTTATGTAGTCCCGAGACGGGGTTTGGCGCCCAAGCGTAGCGCGGGCGCTAATAGCTCGAGGGACTCAAGAAGTCTTTAACCCGAGGTAAACACTGTGCTTTTCATTACGAATACAAGGAAAATAAAAACAAAAACACGAAACCACTCGAAAAAAATGAAGACGGGATTGCCGCTTTCCCGCCTATTTTGTTTTTTTTTTTCTGTGGCCGGCTATTCAGCCTTTATTTTCACTATCGTCACTGAAATAATAGTAAATATTTTGCCCAAATTTTTGTTATTTTAAAGAAATTTTTGTAACTAAATTATAACTAAGTTATTTTAAATAATTATATTCTTTAATTAATACTGAATTTTATGTTATTTCAATTTTACATCGCGCTGTAATTTACAGACTGTATAGAAGTCGGAACATGGTTCCATAGAAATGTGAAAATAGAACTAGATTTTTTTTTAATAATGTGACAGCTGTCAGTTGAAAGTGATTCTCCCTAGGGCTGAAAAGTATTACTTTCAGCCCGCTCCTCAGGCAACTTCAGACCTACTTTCCGAGTATGAGTAATGAAAAAGCATTTTTATTATTTGTAGATAGTAAGATTTGAACTCGTTTGTATTTGTAACTTTTCGGGCTTTATGTCTGATGTACATTCGTATAGTCCACATTTTCTTCGTAGTATTATTTTATTTGTAAATACATGGTGGAAACGATTAACCGGGCAGAAAGGGGAGCTTCCTTAACCGTTGAGTATTAGAAACAGGATCGATTGGCATCAAAAAATGTTTTGTGTAAAATAGCAATTTTCTTGCTAACTGTAGGTACTTTTTTTTAATCTGTGAATGGGGATCAAAATTTCACGAAATATTACGGATGGTTTCCTAAGACCATTTTCATGTAGCTGCAACGGTTAAGGTTTATCATTATTGGCATCAAAAAAATTGTTTTATGTAAAATGGCAATTTTCTTGCTAACTGTACTTTATTTTTTAATTAAATCTGTGAATGGGGATCAACATTTAGCGAAAACATTATGGATTGTTTCTGAGACATTTTTCGTGTAGCTGCAGTTCCCCTTACTGCCCCGTTTACCGTTTCCACCCTGTATTACCAACTACTTATACCGAGGAAAGCCGATTTTCTTGAGTTCCGCTATTTTGGGCGTATTCACTTCAAAAATCAAATTTCAAGAAAATTGAGAAATTATATTTACCTGTATTAGATTTGAAGTATTTACAGCAACTTTTAAAGGTTTATACTTCATTGGATTTTGTTCCATAGGTGTATGAAGTTTATTAATTTTAAACACAAAACCCTCTTTCTTACGTCTCTGGATTTAATTTTTTTTAAATGCTGTAACAGGTATTTCTTTATTTTTAATAATAAGTATTTACTCTGAGTTTCATGATTCTAGAACAATCTAAAAAAAATTTTCATACAAACTTTACCGCCCCTTTTTAACCGACTTCTAAAAAAGGAGGAGGTTCTCAATTCGGATGTTTCTATTTTTTTTTTTTTTTTTTTAACCGACTTCTAAAAAAGGAGGAGGTTCTCAATTCGGATGTTTCTATTTTTTTTTTTTTTTTTTATGTTTGTTCGGGCATAACTCCGTCGCTTGCCAACCGATTTCGAAAATTCTTTTTTTGTTGGAAAGGGTATTCTTTCCAAATGGTCCCATAGCCACCAAGTCGGGATCTGATGATGGAATCTTGGCGAAATCGAGGGAACTCTTCAAATTTTATGTGAAAACGTGTTGCGATTTTGGTATTTTCTACAACAAGTGAAGCATTTGCGTTTGATAAGAACCATTTTACCATCAGATCTGATGATGAAGCCAAGAGTCACGGAACTCCATAATGAGACAATGTACCCTAGTCGTGTTTGGGCTTGATGTAATTGTAACGGTATGCACTTTCCATGTATATCAAGCACATGAGAACCACTAAAAAGTGAAAAATAAAAACTTTTTTGCAAAAAATAAAACCGACTTCAAAAAAAAACAAAAAAGTGAAAAATAACTTTAGCTTCTGAAGTCGGTGACAAAAAAACTAAATCAATCAAACAAATGTCACCGACTTCAGAAGCTAAAGTTATTTTTCACTTTTTTGTTTTTTTTTGAAGTCGGTTTTATTTTTTGCAAAAAAGTTTTTACCCCCTTTTTTCCAAAATTTCTATAGCCTAAATGTTATTCTGAGTTTATTTAAATAGATTAGTGAAGTTTTCATCAAAATCCGTCCCGCAGTTTTTACGTGATGCGCGTTCTAACAAACAAACAAACAAAAATTTTAAAAATGGTTTTTCACACCACCTGCTCGAAAATGTCAAATAATTTGTCAAGCAACCTCAACCTAAAGTGAGTCATTAGTGGCCGGGGCACAGCCGGTCAATAATGTTGTACTGGATTTCATTATGACCCGCTGGTCAATAATGTGATTTGAATTTGGAATCTCACATGCCCAGCTAAATCGGCAGTATAGTACTAACAAACACCCTTTGGTGCCAGAAAGAGGAAAGCTTTTCTCGATACCCTTACTACGCGTGGATGATATTCTCGATTTCCTACAAAATCATAACGACTGCTTCTTCATATCGTTGCCATGTTTTCGAAGACATAATATTGTAAGAATAATTAGATAACTACGAACCATTTTTTAAAAGGAATGGAATAACATTAAAATTGGCATTATAATAACAAATACCGTACCGCGCCGTAATACCGTAATAGTAATTGGCTGTAGCATTAGTTAATTTATTTATTCTTGCTGTTTGTTTATTTAATAAATACTTTGTTTTTCGTACTATGGCTATTATTTTCTCACAGTAGGTGTAAAAAGTAGAGTATCCTCCTCTGGGCTAAAGGTGTCTTTGCCTTGGGCTAGCTTGAATCAGGATTCTGCTGCATTCAGGATTCTTGTATAAACTCCCTCGCTTCGCTCGTGAGTTCAACTCTTAACTCCGGAATCCTTCATTGCGCTCAAGATTCAATATGACGCCCGTGACATAAGACACAACTTTAGCCCCTTGGTGTATAATCTACTATTAATATGTTCAGTTACTTATTTTAAGTCACCCTGGGCGATTTTTTTTTTTAATCATCAATGTACAGATTTTTTGGTCTTAACGATTTTATTATATGTATAGATAAGTGTTGACAGACATCGGTCGCCTGTAACTGTTATTAGGAGTCTATTATAGAGGCTGTATGGTCGTTGGGTACTGCCCGACAGTTGTTGCCGGCTTTTTCTAAATAGGATCTTGGTTCTACGCGATTTAAAATGTTGATGTTAATTCTTCATTTGTGTCATAGATGGCGCTGTAGTACTTTTTGTACTATGTTGCTTTTTGTACTACTTTGCTGTGTCGCTACAGTGCAAAGACGAACGTTACCCTAGCTGGAAAGTGTCTCCTAGAGTTATCTGAGTAGAATGTATAATTAGAGCCTTAGTTGCTGTAAATGTGCCCCCACATAAAGAATTTGTGCCCCTTGTAGTTTTGGAGAAAAACTGAAAAAACGATTCCTGCTAAGTAGGGTAACGTTTTTCTAGCAGGAAAATTCTAAACGAATGATCGGAGAGAAAAACATTGTGCATGGCCAGAGAGCTTATATTAGTGCGAAAATGTGCCCCCAAAAATAAAATTAGTGCCCCTTCAGGTTTTCGAGATATTACATTTCTTGCTGGAGTAACGTTTTGCAGAATCGTATTTCTCTAAAACCATTGCATGTGCCCCTGTAGAATAAACATACAAGTGTAGCTCTTAATTTGTGTCCATTAGTGCCCCAATTAGATTTAAGAAAATATTTATAATTTTCAAGTTATCGCGGTTTTATGAAAACCTGAAAATACGTCGCAGCGCCTAAATGAGACAAGGTACAAGCTCGCTGAAAACTGTATTCGGTCCTTCTTGACGCTTATAATAACCATACAAAGTTTCAAAACTGTTCATGCATGCGTTTTTGAATAATCTTGCTAAAAGTCAAAACGATGGAGTCATAACTTTGACGATAAAATACGAGGAACCGGCTCAATTCCAGATGTATAGGTGTAAACCGAAAGTTAGTGCCTTTAATGAAAAATACATGGTGAAAATATTCAGCTTGGAATGTTTCGCATTAAGTAGATATAAACAAAAAACAAAACATGTAAACAACGGCTGGTTATCCGACCAAATTCGAATGACTACTAAAAAGCGACGGATTCATACATATCGATGACCTTCTTTATCGGACGTATTAAACCTAAGCTGTTGTACGTACAGTCGCGTTCAAAAGTTTTGGGGGCTAATTAAAACAATATGAAATGCACCATGTGATTATATTAAATGAAACAGCTTGTTGATGTGGACAATTGGACATGTTTATTTTTATTCCTTTAATTTTAATTCTTGAAGTAATTAAATAGCATCAAATCACAGATCAAATTTCCTACCTATTAATATTAGTACACAAAATAGTACCACGAAATTAATTGCACTTTGTGTAGTCATTATTATTTTAAATCACAGATCAGTTTTTCATCTACTTAAGTCTAAATACAAATAGTAAATTCACATAATCACAAAAAATCACAGAGCAGTTCTAAGTAATAATATTGTGAAAAAAAAACTAAATTTAAGCATAAATAAACAAATAAATGAATCAATTTTGATGAAATTTATAATGGACTAGTCGGAAAGTATCGAAAAATAAACAAACATGATTTAGAATAAATTTTGTTCAAAAATAAACAAATAAAATAGGTACTGACCAAAATCCAAGTAGGTAGGTACTTTATAAGTTTACCTAGGTAAATACTTTTAAATAAGTCGAAACAATGCCATTTAATGCTTACCACGCAGATCGTGCCATCATTGTAACTCTTTTTTATAAAACTTTAACATTGTTTTAAAATGCTTAATTAATACGCCACTTTCAACCAACTTAAAAAAAAAAGTAAACAAACAGTAAACCGCGTGTCTCAACGCGACGGTATCCTTGGCGTCATTACTGCAACTGTTTAAAAATACAAAGTAATCATCCAAACGTACTTCCTACTCAAAAAACACGTCCCATTAATACCGTACGCGTACTAGCTGTCTCACTTTCTCCAAGCTAGACAAAGCGATTCCTTGCGACACGAAGTTAGCGGATGGCGCGGGGCCAGAGATAAGCAGGGGTGGGGAAGCGAAAAATGGTAATCTTCTATGTTAATTTGCTTTTTTTGTGTTAATTTTTTCGGCTTGAATCAATAAATATAGACTTACCTGAATAAAAAGACAAATACGCAGGTATTTGTGTTTTTTTTACTGTTGTGTCAACTGGCTTTTTATTAGTAGGTAGATTCATCACACCATCCATGAACAAGTATTTTTTTAAAACATCCCCAATCAAAATTTTAGATCATAGACCTGGCAAATGTCTGGATATGTATGTCTGTCGTTCACACATGAAGTACTGCATGTATTTTAATGAAATTTAGAATGAAGAAGATGGCTTACCTTGGAATAGCGCTTAGGCTACTATTCATAATGTAGGTACTTGATCATGTGCAAAGTCACAGAAACAGCTAGTAAAATATAATCCAATAACATTACTTCTTTTGTACTTCAGTGTACTCAGACACAACAAGTGTCAACCGGTTATTGAGTAAAGTTAAGAAGGTCATCGATATGTATGAATCCGTCGCTTTTTAGCAGTCATTCGAATTTGGTCGGATAACTAGCCGTTGTTTACATGTTTTGTTTTTCGTTTATATTTACTCAATGCGAAACATTCCAAGCTGAATATTTTCCCCCTGTATTTTTCATAAAAGGCACTAACTTTCGGTTTACACCTATACATCTGGAATTGAGCCGGTTCCTCGTATTTTATCGTCAAAGTTATGACTCCATCGTTTTGACTTTTTAACCGACTTCTAAAAAAGGAGGAGGTTCTCAATTCGGATGTTTCTATTTTTTTTTTTTTTTTTTTTTATGTTTGTTCGGGCATAACTCCGTCGCTTGCCAACCGATTTGGAAAATTCTTTTTTTGTTGGAAAAGGTATTTTTTCCAAATGGTCCCATAGCCACCAAGTCGGGATCTGATGATGGAATCTTGGCGAAATCGAGGGAACTCTTCAAATTTTATATGAAAACGTGTTGCGATTTTGGTATTTTCTACAACAAGTGAAGCATTTGCGTTCGATAAGAATCATTCTACCATCAGATCTGATGATGAAGCCAAGAGTCACGGAACTCCATAATGAGACAATGTACCCTAGTCGTGTTTGGGCTTGATGTAATTGTAACGATATGCACTTTCCATGTATATCAAGCACATGAGAACCACTAAAAAGTGAAAAATAAAAACTTTTTTACAAAAAATAAAACCGACTTCAAAAAAAAAGTGAAAAATAACTTTAGCTTCTGAAGTCGGTGACAAAAAAACTAAATCAATCAAACAAAGGTCACCGACTTCAGAAGCTAAAGTTATTTTTCACTTTTTTTTTGAAGTCGGTTTTATTTTTTGTAAAAAAGTTTTTAGCAAGATTATTCAAAAACGCATGCATGAACAGTTTTGAAACTTTGTGTGGTTATTATAAGCGTCAAGAAAGACCGAATATAGTTTTCAGCGAGCTTGTACCTTGTCTCATTTAGGCGCTGCGACGTATTTTCAGGTTTTCATAAAACCGCGATAACTTGAAAATTATAAATATTTTCTCAAATCTAATTGGGGCACTAATGGGCACAAATTAAGAGATACACGTGTATGTTTATTCTACAGGGACACATGCAATGGTTTTAGAGAAATACGATTCTGCAAAACGTTACTCCAGCATGAAATGCAATATCTCGAAAACCTGAAGGGGCACTAATTTTATTTTTGGGGGCACATTTTCGCACTAATATAAGCTCTCTGGCCATGCACAATGTTTTTCTCTCCGATCATTCACTTAGAATTTTCCTGCTAGAAAAACGTTACCCTAGCAGGAATCGTTTTTTCAGTTTTTCTCCAAAACTACAAGGGGCACAAGTTCTTTATGTGGGGGCACATTTACAGCAGCTAAGGCTCTAATTATACATTCTACTCAGATACCTCTAGGAGACACTTTCCAGCTAGGGTAACGTACACCAAAGAGGGTTTTCTGAAATGACAAAACCACAAGATGGCAGCACTGGTGTGTAACAGATTATGTTATCTGTGACATCAGGCGTAATACATAAGATTATCTGTGGTTTTTATTAAAGAAGATTGACTCTCGTATCTCGGTCATCACCACACGCACGCTCGTTGTTTTAATTAATATTCCCTAATCCTGGAGTCCCACGATCCTCTACATGGTGTCAGAAGTGGGATATTCAACATATCATGTCAAGTCCTCACTTTCCTCGATCAAACGGTCTTGCGGAAGTATCTGTAAAAATTGTCAAAAATATTCTCAGAAAATGTGAACAGTCAGGTACAGACTTTTATATTGGTCTGTTACAATACAGAAATACCCCAAGAGGTAATCTCAAATCACCTTCAGAATTACTTATGTCAAGAAAACTGAGAACAAAATTGCCTACTACAACAAGTAATTTAAAGCCAAAAGTAGTTCAATTTTCAAGTCATTTAAAAAATAAGTCACAAAAATTGGAAAATAGAAAATTATATTATGATAGAAATGCTGTATCTCCTCAACAATTTCAGTCAAATGACAAAATATTTTTCAAGAGAAATCCCAAGGATGCAACATGGTCTAAAGGTGTTATTTTATCAAAAACTAACTTTCCAAGATCATACTTAGTCAAAGATAGTAATGGGACAATCTATAGAAGAAACTCACATCATATTAAGCTATTTAAATCAAATCTGTCACAGTCAAGGTCACAAAATAGTTATAAATCGTCACAGTCAAAGGAAAATACCAAAAATATATTGGAAAATAACAATGATAATGCTAATCATTCTGGTCACAAGTCGTCCAAGTCTTATAATAAATCGTATCAAAAATCATACAAGTCAAGTCTAATAGAAAAGGAGGATACAGAGATACATCATTATTATATTCCTGAGTATCTATATTGTAGAAGAAAAAGTAATGAAGAACAAATTGTAAATTTAGATGATTCTTATGCATCTGCCGAGTCAAGTCAGTCATCTAATGATGAAAATCCAACACAATTGGATAAGTCTGTCAAGTCAAATGTAATGAATAAAAGTAGGACACAGTCTCCTATATTTGTAGAAGTTAATGATGATGTACAAAATAATGAATATTTGTCAGAAAATGAAATGTTAAGTCAGTCACAGTATGGTAGTCAAGACTTACCTGAAATGTTAGATATAAGTATAAGTTCAAATACACCGGAGTTAAGATACTCATCCAAAGGGAGATTATTAAAGTCAAGAAAAAGACTAGATTTATAAAAATGAATGTATATTATTATGTCAATTTAATGAGTCAATTAATTCAATTTTTAAGGTTAAGTTATTTAATTTGTCCTAATGTTTATTTACGTTTTAATAGAAATGTCAAATGTCATTAACGTCAATGTCAAGTCATGTCATAATTAGTCGATGTCAAATTTATGTCAACTAACAGGTTCAGTGTTGCCTTTTTATCTTTAAGAAAGGGCATGTAACAGATTATGTTATCTGTGACATCAGGCGTAATACATAAGATTATCTGTGGTTTTTATTAAAGAAGATTGACTCTCGTATCTCGGTCATCACCACACGCACGCTCGTTGTTTTAATTAATATTCCCTAATCCTGGAGTCCCACGATCATCTACATGGTGTAAGGTCTAAGCATCTATCAAAATACCTACACGAGTTTCTTGTAGTTTACAATTATTTCTTGATTTAATTATCCGACCCGAATGGCGTAGTGGTAGTGAGGCTGCCTTACTTTTTTATGGTCCTGGGTTCGAATCCAAGTTGGAGTAAATGTTTGTGTTTCCGAGTCATGGAGGTGAACAAAAAAAAGTATATACCTACGTAGTTTATCATATCGTGTCCACGGCACAAGCCTTGCTTAGTGTGGCACTCTAGTGCTGGACATTCCAGTAAAGTTATAATGTGGCCATTTATGTAACTTTTAAGTAAGTTTTTCTTAAAAAAACGGTACCTCCACACTTCAGTCTCCCCGCGACCACGGCTGGTGCAATCCGGTCGAAACGTCGGGCTTAAATTAAAGGTAAATTCGCGATAAATACCCGTTTTTATATGTTTTATGATAAGTTTTTCTTGTACTTTTGCAGTATTAAGAAACTTAAGACCTATTACATTTTTTTTGCAAATTTTTGATTTTTACGTCCTGGATCAAAATATTTCGATCAGCATACACGAGTGGATTGTTATTGAGGAAAATGTTGTGTCCAGGTCCTTCCTCGTCCAGCGCTCGCGTCAGAATGAAAGCGAGCTGAATTGATGCAGAATTTAGAGTAGGTAACTATTTTAATTGTATTTATTGTAACGTTGACGTCTTAATAAACTAACAAACGAAAACTAATGAAACGTATTCATAGAAGATCGAAGTTTTTATATCATATTAATTTATTTGATAACATTGAGTTAATTTGGAATATAATGGCCGCAGAATCAAGACATTTAGGGCTTAAATTAGGATTTCTTTACGATTTGTTTCGTGAAAACTGAAGGAATTTAACGAAATTCTAGAACACCAACAATCAAGTAAAACATTCAACTTATCTTTTAGTAATTTTAGATTTTATAAGAACAGAATGTAACTACGTGAATTTGAGGGTCAATCTCAAACAATTTATAGTAAATTTCACGAAAAGAAATATGGATATGTTTAACTCCAACTTTCAAGAAAGGGAATGGTACTATCGTTATTCATAGGCAAATAATTAATAGTACATTATGGTACAAGTGTGTAATGTTGGTGATTACCGCCGAGGCGCCATTGAGACCCGAGCCGTTAGGCGAGGTTCTTAAGAGAGCCAAGGACGGTAATCATCAACACACACGTGTATCATACGACGTTTTTCAACACACTTGAGAATAAAATAATACTAAAAATAACTATAATTTGTTGAAAACGAGTTGTGAATTTTTTTTCGCAATGGCGGGAATAATTAATCAGTTTTTTTTTTTTTTTCCTGGCTTCGCACGGTTTGTGCATTTAGCCAATGTCATGTTTAGGAAGGTAAAGTTAAAGGTGGTAGGGAAACTGGAATTTATCAAATATTAACGAAATATAACGGAATTTGGAATATAATATAGGATCAGTAGGATTATAACTAACTATATTAATAACTAGCTTCTGTCCGCGACTTCGTACGCGGATCCTGTTGCTTTTGCCAGCGACACCGGGTTCGTCAAAATCGAAGATCTAAAATGTCGAATTCTAAGAGCCCGGGGACGGTAAAATAACGGATCTTTCCCACCTGAGCAACACATACCGTTTGGTTCTTTTTGCCATTTAACAGCTTCACAAAAAGTATAATCTTGAACCATACCTCCGGAATATGTGGAGTATTCAATCATAGGAGTATACGTAAATGAACTCCGTTTCTTATCAACCCAAGGAAGGTCGTCATGCCCTGAGAGACACCCGATTCTTCAGATGTTATCGACATTCTGTGCAGAGAATGTTCTTTCTCTCTCACATTCTAACTGATTATGAATATTTTGTTGTGTGCGTGTTTGGGGCAATGTATGATAATCTCGAGCAGCAGTTAGTCGCGCATCACGTTCATCGCTCGTTTCAAAAGACCTTTTAGTAGATGTGCGAATACGCTGAGAACTCAAGCGCAATTCTCTATCCGTGAACGCAGTCAGGCATCTATTCTTCACTGGTCTCTAGAGACCTGGATGTAGATGCGTAAATTCGCTGAGAACGCAGGCGTGCTTCGCGATCGGAAGAGGTTTCCACGGAGCAAGTTGCAGCCTGATGTTCTCGAACAGCATCAAGTCTCTCCTGACGCTCTTCGGTAGATTTGGGATCTTATGATTCTCAATCTTTTAGCTCCTTTGGAACATTGGGAAAGGTTTGACGCCTTTCTAGGCATGGTTATAGTTTTGTTGTGAAGATACCTGATCAATTAAAATCTAAGTACCCTGCGTTACCGGGTAGGCTACCGAGTCACGAAGATAAATGGAAAAGGAAATTAAACACTCAAATAACATAAGCCCGAAGACATATTTATTCGATAAAATGAGTTTTGGTTAGTAGAGTCAAATTTTCAATGATATACCATCGTCATTGAAAATAAGTCCTAAACTTTTACCGCTTTAACCGCGTGGAGGTACTCCCAGTTTTTGTTACTTTATAATTTTATTATACAGTGAAATTAGTGATAGCTTTGCAATAATTTTCACATCAGATGTTTCTGATCTTCGATTTTTTATAAGTCAACAGGAAATGCCCATCAGACCGAACAACTTTTGCTAAGACGTCATTCCTATATGTGTTATGGTGTAGCTGGGCTCTTGGAGTTCCACAACAGGTGTCCCAGATCTTCGATTTTTAAAGGTCAACAGAGAGTGCTCATCAAATTGAACAACTTTTGCTAAGACGTCATTCCTGTATGTGTTATGGTGTAGCTGGGCTCTTGGAGTTCCACAACAGGTGTCCCAGATCTTCGATTTTTATAAATCAACAGAGAGTGCTTATCAAATTGAACAACTTTTGCTAAGACGTCATTCCTATATGTGTTATGGTGTAGCTGGGCTATTGGAGTTCCACGTTAGGTGTCCCAGATCTTCGATTTTTATAAGTCAACAGAGAGTGCTCATCAGATTGAACAACTTTTGCTAAGACGTCATTCCTATATGTGTTATGGTGTAGCTGGGCTATTGGAGTTCCACGACAGGTGTCCCAGATCTTCGATTTTTATAAGTTAACAGAGAGTGCTCATCAGATTGAACAACTTTTGCTAAGATGTCATTCCTATATGTGTTATGGTATAACTGGGCTCTTGGAGTTCCACATCAGGTGTTCCAGATCTTCAAATTTATTCTCTCAACAGAAAATGCTCATCACGTGGAACAATTTTTGCTATGGTGTCGTTTTTGTTTCTCTTATAGTTTAGCTGGTCTGTTGCGGTTCTACATCAGGTGTTCAGGTTTCCAAGATAAATTATAGCCTATATGTTGCCCAGATATAATATCTATACAACGAAAAAAAAATCATTCAAATCCGTCCAGTACTTCCGAAGATTGGCGTGTACAAACAAACAGACAAACAGACATACTTTTTTTTTTAGATTCGTACTCTATTACTGTTTCTAAACCCCCTTCAATTATTATTTTTTAAATATATTCAATGTACAGACACAGCTTTTTTACTCTTTTATTATATGTATAGATGATTGATGAAATATAATTAATCAGTTTTCCTATGCGCGCGCATCTAACAATGGCGATCGGCCATAGACTAAAAGAATGAGGTTTCTTTTTTTTGGCTTTTCGCGGATAGCGTTTTAGCCACGTACGAAATGGGGAATTCAAAGTTTTATTTAATACAGAGAAAACAAAAGTTACATTTGATTGAAAGTTTTATTTATTAAAAACTTATAATTTGAAATTATCTATGTAGATACGAAGTTGCATAAAATGAGCAAGCAATAGGTACATTCATTTATTTGTACTATTGAACACGATCTTTTTGTATCGAAACTTTTTTAAGAACAAAGCAATTCAACCAATAAAAAAAAAACCCTATAACTCACTTGTGAATAATAGCAATGAAAAAGTCACAGTTTGATTACAGGTGTCATTATGTGCCTAATTGCGGTGAAATTAGAGCCACTTTATGAGCAAGTGTGTTGAAAAATATTGTTACATCGGACCTACTAGAACATTCGAGAAAGCACGTGATTACAGTATGTGTACGTTGAAATTTCGAGTGTTTTCTATTATTATTACTTTCAAAGTTAGGTAGGTACCTACAAACTCGCGACCTCTTTATAAAAAGACATTAGAATTTCGACCGTACGCCTAGGGCATACGGTTCATATTTGTTTGTGTTGTACAAGTAGCTAGTAATAATAATTACCTACCTACCTACTCTTTTGTTAGTGTTTTTTTATGACCTTCTAGAATATTCGTGGTTATTCTGGTGTGTCTGTTGGCGAGTATAAATAGACCGCTCAGGGCCGCGACAGTCAGTCTTGTTTTGGCTATACAACGAAGCGAATCGAAGTGAACTTGAAGTGCGATATCTAAGTGAATAGTGATCAGTAGTGTACTGTAGTGTACTTGTGATTAAGTTTAAATTGTTTTGTGATAAATAAAGTTGTTGTGTTGTTTAATCGGTAGTAATTAATTTATCTCATACCCAGCTCGTAACAATATCTTACTGACGCTGAAAATTACAGCGTCAAAAATCATGAATTTGCGCAGTCCAAATATATTATGTTTCGGTATAAAGTTTCACTAACCAGGCGCCTACGTAGCGACATCTGGTGTCAGATAAAATCCGAACAACCCTCATTACTTTTTAACCGTCGTGGGTTATAACAATTTTTGTGTACGTTACCCCAGCTGGAAAGTGTCTCCTAAAGGTATCTGAGTAGAATGTATAATTAGTGCCTTAGCTGCTGTAAATGTGCCCCCACAATTGTAGTTTTGGAGAAAAACTGAAAAAACGATTCCTGCTAGGGTAACGTTTTTCTAGCAGGAAAATTCTAAACGAATGATCAGAGAGCATGAGAGAAAAACATTGTGCATGGCCAGAGAGCTTATATTAGTGCCAAAAAGTGCTCCCAAAAATAAATGTAGTGCCCCTTCAGGTTTTCGAGATATTACATTTCTTGCTGAGGGTTTTGCAGAATCGTATTTCTCTAAAACCATTGGATGTGCCCCTGTAGAATAAACATACACGTGTAGCTCTTAATTTGTGCCCATTAGTGCCCCAATTAGATTTGAGAAAATATTTATAATTTTCAAGTTATCGCAGTTTTATGAAAAACTGAAAAAACGTAGCAGCGCCTAAATGAGACAAGGTACAAGCTCACTGAAAACTGTATTCGGTCCTTCTTGACGCTTATAATAACCATGCAAAGTTTCAAAACTGCTCATGCATGCGTTTTTGAATAATCTTGCTAAAAGTCAAAACGATGGTGTCATAACTTTGACGGCAAAGTACAAGGAACCGGCTCAATTCCAGATGTATAGGTGTAAACCGAAAGCTAGTGCCTTTAACGAAAAATACATTGGTGAAAATATTCAGCTTGGAATGATTCGCATTGAGTAAATATAAACAAAAAACCAAACATTATCCGACCAAATTTGAATGACTGCTAAAAAGCGACGGATTCATACATATCGATGACCTTCTTAACTTTACTCAATAACCGGTGGACACTTGTTGTGCCTGAGTACACTGAAGAAGAAAAGAAGTAATGTAATAAAATAAAATTGTTATTGGATTATATTTTACTAGCTGTTTCTGTGACTTTGCACATGATTAATTTAAGGCGCTCCACCTACTGGCACCGCGCCCCGTCGCGTCGCCGCGTCGCTCGCGTAGCGCGGGTGGCAGATTTTACCATTGTATGCATACTTGCATACAATGCGTATGCAAGTTTATTATTATTGTTATTAGTTATTGCATGTTTGCGTAGTAAATTTTAGTAAATAGCAAAATATGTGTGTGATATGGTTCTCGAGTTATTTAAGATTGAAAAAAATACCCGACTAGACCTTAATTTGTTTAAACATTAGTTTTTGATTTGGTTGTCGTAAACCAATGAAATTAAATGGACAAAAACGGAATTGCACGTAAACTAAAACACTTATAACCAAATCAACAGCTGTAAAAGATACACATGGTAGACACTTATAACGTCAGAAATATTACATTTTGTAACTTTACATGATATGAAGATAAAAACAAATTTGACTATTTTAGACTGGTCGTACTTTAGCGATGAAATACGCAGTTAAACGCAAAAGTAACAGCTTCATACCTTTGCTTCTCCTTCAACCGGGCGAAGGCAAAGCGCGGAAAAAAAATTAAATCATAGTCTCGTAATAATTCATGAGACAAATATTTTACATTCTTTTATTTTATTTCTTCAAAAGTGTATTGAAAAACGTCGTTTGATACACGTGGACATTTGTTATTGCAGTTCTCGGCTCTTTTGTCATTGCAGTTCTCGGCTCTCGCCTTACGGCTCGTGTGTTAATACCGCCTTGAACTACAATAACAAACTTTCTCCACTTGTATCAAAATGTACTATTCTATGTTATTTCCAAGTCTGGTGTAAAACTTAAACGTACACAAAAAATATTTGAAAATAAAGATATTTAACTAAAATGGACACAATGTTACTATCTCAGTGATTTATTAAAACTAGATTAAAATGTGACGAGTTTTCTTGGGGCCCCATGTAATGGATTTGCCAAGGGCCTCAGCTATGCGATTCACTAACAGACTCTTCACAGATGTTAACAACGACGAGTTCACTGATGTGACATCGTAAATATCGCTTTTGAAAACAACGTTGATAAAATCCGTATTCGGTAAGCTACTCTAGCTCGTCGACGATCTACTCCTCATCGATGAAAAGTAAGACGATAACAGTGTTGCTATGTTTAATCTAGAGTATAATCGAGAAAATCTCGACCAACCTATTTTGAAGTTATTTCGTCATTATAAATTAATACAACTGCACAATACGTATGTCTATAAGACGTTATATTTATTATGCAACGAATATTTAATTAAATATATCATTTTCAACTTGGAAAATAATTATTTTTGATAATAGCAATAAATTATACTAATCTTTGATTGACATTTGTTGTGTTATTTGTAGGTTATGTATTTCAGAACAATTATAGTTTTTTTATCAAAATACGAAATTCCAAAGTTCCAAGTGGTTATAAGTGCCTAAAGTAGACTGAAAAAAATTATGCACCCCAATCGCATAGCGTTCTACTTGTTCTTTGTTTTCGTTTGGTTCTAAACCTACCGAAAGTAAGTACACAGTAACATTTATATTTAAATATACAGCACAGTTTCTGGAACTACATTTATGTAACCAAATATTTATTTTTTAGTGTCTCGCAACGCAGCTCCTTCGTTAAACCAGCTGGAAAAGCTAGTAAGCTTTTTGGAAAGCAAACATGCTTAGCTACGGGCCATGCTCGCATTTGCAGTCGTCAGGCATGGTCCGAAATAAAAACAGCCCTGAATAGTGATGGTAGTCTGTGTACGAAAACATCGGCACAGTGGTATAAGGTTAGTAATAATATGTATTTGTGTTTGTACACTGTTGCATTAAGTAGGTAGCTGTCTACAGTATAGTATCCTTTTGCATTGGCAGCCCCTGTGTATGTTCTTTATTACTTAAGTAGTATTAACTACAGGCATGTACTGTAACTTTAGGCTAGGCTTCAAATTGCAACAGAAAGTCAACTCAACCCGAGAAAATAGGTGTTCTATTTATTGAATACATCAAATAATATAATTCTTACTTGTGTTGCAGTACTGGGAGGACAAAAAGGAGCAGATAAGAGGAAGTACAGCTTAATAGCAGCCACGAGAGGGTGCACTGGTAGTGGTATAGAGGCCAGAAATCAGTGAAATAGAATTGAAAATCCATACCATTACGGGAGGAAAAAGTTTTGGTTGCAAGCAAAACTCTTGATTGCCCAAGTGATTAGCCAACAAGTAGAAGGCCTTCAGGCTGTGGCTCAAGCTTTAGGTAGAATAAGTAGTGCAATTCAAGATTTAATAAATAAATAAAATGCATGTTAAAAGATTGTTTTATTTATTATTAATTCTATTAAAATGACTTTTCCTAGGTACATATTATTTTGTTAGACTATAAATACTAATTTTATCTTTACAATAAGAAGTTTAAAAAACATCCATTTTCTATATTTTATGATGAACAATACACCATACTATTTAACATACACTATTTAATAAACAAACTGTCTTCTAACCTGAATATTAGTAATATCATAAGTACTCGCTACTAATCCATATGGACTCTTGTTCGAAATAAAGTTTTTGATTGATTGATAAGTCTATTGTTAGTGTTAACTTGTCCATGTTAGTCTATCAGTTAGACAACCTCGAGCAAGACGTCCACTGTCCAAATCACTGATAGAGTTCTGACTTTCTCGTTGTAGTAACCGGATAACAATTCTGCTGGAGGAACTTCTGTTTGATTGTAAATGTTATGTCACACACAACAGGCTTTAATTTCACACCATCTCTGAATCGTATTGAAGAACATGATGAACCAAAAGCCAGCTAAAACTGCCTTTATCCAAAGGTTCGTTATGCAGTATTTTATGCAGTGGCATGTAGAACATTATAGTATGCTTCCCGTGGTCCAGGCTCATGGTTGCTACATGGAACCATCATGTATGGCCTAAGAGCAAAACCGGAGTCCCCTGAAATACATTAAATAGGAATTTAATTTTACAATAATATTGAACTTCTCATAAAATCTAAGTAAAGGATCATCATCATCATCATCATCATTTCAGCCGAAAGACGTCTACTGCTGGACATAGGCCTCCCCCAAGTGTCGCCACATTGACGATAAGGATAGACAATTTAAAATATTATCTAAGTATCTAACAAAAATAAATAGCCAGATGGTTTGATTCTTGATAGTAGCTTGGTAAAAAATAAAAAATACTTACTTTTCTTTGAGAATTTGCCTTTTTTTGTATTTTGAGGAAATCTTATGTGTACTTTTTAATTATAACTGGGAGGTTCATGGCATCTTTAATGGTTCTTATAGCCCTCGAGGCAGATGCTTGCAGATATAGGTTCTTGCATTCTCACATATTTTTTGGTAACTCCCGCTAGCTAAAAATGCGAGAGTGCATAAAACCTGGAAAGAGAGTAAGTTTTAGGCATTTTTCCACTGCAGGTATGGTAATTTATATTAAGTATATTAATTTAGTAGTGATACCTTGGTTCGGTTGCTAATTTCTCGACGATTCAACATTGTTATGCCACCAGAAATATGTTTTTCCAATTGTGTAATTAGCTCTACAGTCAACCTAGTTTATATCCGTAGTAAGAAGATCCACATCCACGTCTCACATGTGCCTGACGTCTTTTTTTCTAAATTATATTGACGCTAAGCTTCTTCCAACAAAAAAATCATACAAGCAAGACGAACTGCCATCTAAAACATTAAAAACAGGCATTTATACGTTTCAGGAAATAATACGATATACAAAACAATATTAAGCATTTTAGTTTAAAAGAATAACTTGTTTTACTTACATTTTAATAGTCTACAACCAAGGAATCATCTACAATTTACAAGATTTACTGTTTGACAGTTAAAATCGAAGTCAAAGATGTGGTGGTGGACGAAGTGTAGGATGTGTTGTGTTTGTGAATACCGTTTTTCATACATTCGGAACCATATTTTAGTTCTATGTCGCGCCGTCGACATCGTTGAGGCGCTACGATCGCGCAGTTTTAACTCAAGAATACCGATAAGTTTGCATCTGATGTTTCAACGATGATTTCTCGGTTGTAAAGATGTTTTGCCTTAGTGAATCGCACTCCTGATGGTATAGTTACGCCACTCACTGAGATGCAATGTATTTCACACCCGTGCGTTTTTATCGTCGTGAGGGTAAAGTAAATTTGAATTTAGAACATCGTGTGCACTAAGCATGTGCATTTTTAAACATCATCAAACCTATTTACTTCTACCTCTATGGTGCCGAATCTATACTAATATTATAAAGCAGAAGAGTTTGTTTGTTTGTTTGGTTGAACGCGCTAATCTCAGGAACTACTGGTTCAAATTGAAAAATTCTTTTTGTGTTGGATAGCACATTTATCGAGGAAGGCTTTAGGCTATATAACATCACGCTACGACAATTAGGAGCGGAGCAGGAATGAAAAATGTTGCAAAAACGGTTTTTTTTTTTCCTTTCGTTTCTCTCTCTTATTTATGTGACGCAGACGAAGTTGCGTTGGTCAGCTATAAGCTATAATTTATTTTGGAAGCTTGAACACCTGATGCAGAACCGCAACAGACCAGCTAAACTATAAGAGATGCAAATATGACACCATAGCAAAAATTGTTCCACGTGATGAGCATTTTCTGCTGAGAGAATAAATTTAAAGATCTGGAACACCTGATGTGGAACTCCAAGAGCCCAGCTACACCATAACACATATAGGAATGACGTCTTAGCAAAAGTTGTTCAATCTGATGAGCACTCTCTGTTGTCTTATAAAAATCGAAGATCTGGGACACCTGGTTGTGGAACTCCAATAGCCCAGCTACATCATAACACATATAGGAATGACGTCTTAGCAAAAGTTGTTCGGTCTGATGGGCATTTAATGTTGACTTATAAAAAATCGAAGATCAGAAACATCTGATCTGAAAATTATTGCAAAGCTATCACTAATTTCACGGTATAATAAAATTATAAAATAACAAAAACTGGGAGTACCTCCACGCGGTTAAGGCGGTAACAGTTTAGGACTGATTTACGATGACGATGGTATATCATTGAAAATTTGACTCTACTGGCCAAAACTCCCATTTATTATTTAATTTTATCGAATAAATAATGTCTTCGGGTTTATGTTATTTGAGTGTTGAATTTCCTTTTCCATTTATCTTCGTGACTCGGTAGCCTACCCGGTAACGCAGGGGAGCAGTCAATTAGATTTTAATTGATTAGATATCTTCACAACAAAACTATAACCATGCCTAGAAAGAGGTCAAATCTTTCCCAATGTTCCAAAGGAGCTACAAGATTGAGGATCATAAGATCCCAATAATCTACCGAAGAGCGTCAGGAGAGACTTGATGCTGTTCGAGAACACCAGGCTGCAACTTGGTCCGTGGAAACCTCTTCGGATCGCGAAGCACGCCTGCGTTCTTAGCGTATTTACGCATCTACATCCAGATCTCTAGAGACCAGTGAAGAATAGATGCGCGACTGGCTGATCGTGTACGTCATGCATTGTCTCGCGAGTCGGAAACGTTTACCGATACAGAATCACGCTTGAGTTCTCAGTGTATTCGCACATCTACTAACAGGTCTTTTGAAACAAGTGATGAACGTGATGCGCGACTAACTGCTGCTCGAGATTATCATACATTGCTCCGAACACGCACACAACAAATTATTCGTAATCAGTTAGAAAGTGAGAGAGAAAGAATTGCTTGAGTACGGCATGAAGAGACAGATGAAGAGCGCAACGAACGTTTGAATTCTGATCGAATTCGACATTGTCTGAACAGAATGTCGATATCATCTGAAGAATCGGATGTGTCTCAAGATATAGCCGTAGGGCATGGCGACCTTCCTTGGGTTGATAAGGAACGGAGTGCATTTACGTATATACTCCTATGATTGAATACGCCACATATTATGGTTCAAAATTGTACGTTTTGTGAAGCTGTTAAATGGCGAAAAGAAACAAACGGTATGTGTTGCTCAGATGGGAAAGATCCGCTTTTCCCTTCCCCGGGCTCTTAGTATTCATTCGACATAAGACGTTTCAGATCTTCGATTTTGACGACCCCGTTGTCGCTGGCATAAGCAACAGGATCCGCGTACGAAGTCGCGGGTAGAAGCTAGTTTATCATATTTTTTTTTAATTTGTTAAGAACTCAGACTCAGAACCTTCTTGGTGTACTTTTTTTTAATGTTTTGCGCGCGCCATTTTCTTTTCACGTCATCGTGCATCGGTCATATTGTTAACACCTTAGGTTAAAAACAAGGAATCCAACTTGAAAACAAGTGAAAAACCTAAAATGACCACTCATTATCTAGCGACGAGGAAGTTTATTTGACGCCAACAGAATTAACCGAATTTGTTAATAATGCGCAATTTCTTTTTGCGTTTATTCATTTCCTCGCTGAGGTGGGATGAAAACTTACGTGTTGCACTCGAGTGCAAAGATTTTTCACCTCGAGCTCTTTTGATTCCCTCGCTAACGCTCAAGATTCTAAGTTTTGAATCACTCGCTTCGCTCGTGACTCAATTTTAGAATCTTTCGCTTGCTCGGTCATCAAAATTGAGCACGCGGTTAAAAAACCACTTTGCACTCTTGTATAACAAATAACTATTTCATCCCCCCATCTCGGAAACAGTATTTTTGCTCTTCTATAACTGAGTGCAAAAGCCGTTTTTATCGTCTTGTGGGTAAAGTAAATTTGAATTTAGAACATCGTGTGCACTGTGAATTCAAAACTTAAACCTATTTACTTCTACCTCTATGGTGCCGAAGTTATCATACAATTTTTTTTAATTTGTTAAGAACTCAGAATCGGAACTTTGGTGTACTTTTTTTAATATGTTTTGCGCGCGCCATTTTCTTTTCATGTCATATTGTTAACACCTTAGGTTAAAAACAAGGAATCCAACTTGAAAGCAAGTGAAAAACTTAAAATGACCACTCATTACCTATCTAGCGACGAGGAAGTTTATTTGACGCCAACAGAATTAACTGAATTAGTTAATAATGCGCAATTTTTTTTTGCGTTTATTCATTTCCTCGCTGAGGTGGCATATTTTACTAACTTTTTATCCCACCTCTGCGAGGAAATGAATAAACGCAAAAAAAAATTGCGCATTATTAACAAATTCGGTTAATTCTGTTGGCGTCAAATAAACTTCCTCGTCGCTAGATAATGAGTGGTCATTTTAGGTTTTTCACTTGTTTTCAAGTTGGATTCCTTGTTTTTAACCTAAGGTGTTAACAATATGACCGATGCACGATGACGTGAAAAGAAAATGGCGCGCGCAAAACATTTAAAAAAAGTACACCAAGAAGGTTCTGAGTCTGAGTTCTTAACAAATTAAAAAAAAATATGATAAATTCGGCACCATAGAGGTAGAAGTAAATAGGCTTGATGATGTTTAAAAATGCACATGCTTAGTGCACACGATGTTCTAAATTCAAATTTACTTTACCCTCACGACGATAAAAACGCACGGGTGTGAAATACATTGCATCTCAGTGAGTGGCGTAACTATACCATCTGAGGCCCTTGGCAAATCCATTACATGGGGCCCCAAGAAAACTCGTCACATTTTAATCTAGTTTTAATAAATCACTGAGATAGTAACATTGTGTCCATTTTAGTTAAATATCTTTATTTTCAAATATTTTATGTGTACGTTTAAGTTTTACACCAGACTTGGAAATAACATAGAATAGTACATTTTGATACAAGTGGAGAAAGTTTGTTATTGTAGTTCAAGGCGGTATTAACACACGAGCCGTAAGGCGAGAGCCGAGAACTGCAATGACAAATTTAAGAGCCGAGAACTGCAATAACAAATGTCCACGTGTATCAAACGACGTTTTTCAATACACTTTTGAAGAAATAAAATAAAAGAATGTAAAATATTTGTCTCATGAATTATTACGAGACTATGATTTAATTTTTTTTCCGCGCTTTGCCTTCGCCCGGTTGAAGGAGAAGCAAAGGTATGAAGCTGTTACCTTTGCGTTTAACTGCGTATTTCATCGCTAAAGTACGACCAGCCTAAAATAGTCAAATTTGTTTTTATCTTCATATCGTGTAAAGTTACAAAATGTAATATTTCTGACGTTATAAACTACGCAAACATGCAATAACTAATGCACTGTTTTAGACTTTCACGGTTTTTTACTACACTTAAAGTACCTACTTACGGGATTATATCCGTGATCTCCGTCTTCTTTTAAGTGATGCAATAACTAATAACAATAATAATAAACTTGCATACGCATTGTATGCAAGTATGCATACAATGGTAAAATCTGCCACCCGCGCTACGCGAGCGACGCGGCGACGCGACGGGGCGCGGTGCCAGTAGGTGGAGCGCCTTAAATTAATCATGTGCAAAGTCACAGAAACAGCTAGTAAAATATAATCCAATAACAATTTTATTTTATTACATTACTTCTTTTCTTCTTCAGTGTACTCAGGCACAACAAGTGTCCACCGGTTATTGAGTAAAGTTAAGAAGGTCATCGATATGTATGAATCCGTCGCTTTTTAGCAGTCATTCAAATTTGGTCGGATAATGTTTGGTTTTTTGTTTATATTTACTCAATGCGAATCAGTCCAAGCTGAATATTTTCACCAATGTATTTTTCGTTAAAGGCACTAGCTTTCGGTTTACACCTATACATCTGGAATTGAGCCGGTTCCTTGTACTTTGCCGTCAAAGTTATGACACCATCGTTTTGACTTTTAGCAAGATTATTCAAAAACGCATGCATTAACAGTTTTGAAACTTTGCATGGTTATTATAAGCGTCAAGAAGGACCGAATACAGTTTTCAGTGAGCTTGTATCTTGTCTCATTTAGGCGCTGCGACGTTTTTTCAGTTTTTCATAAAACTGCGATAACTTGAAAATTATAAATATTTTCTTAAATCTAATTGGGGCATTAATGGACACAAATTAAGAGCTACACGTGTATGTGCATTCTACAGGGGCACATGCAATGGTTTTAGAGAAATACGATTCTGCAAAACCCTCAGCAAGAAATGTAATATCTCGAAAACCTGAAGGGGCACTACATTTATTTTTGGGAGCACTTTTTGGCACTAATATAACTATTTCATCCCCCCATCTCGGAAACAGTATTTTTGCTCTTCTATAACTGAGTGCAAAAGCCGTTTTTATCGTCTTGTGGGTAAAGTAAATTTGAATTTAGAACATCGTGTGCACTGTGAATTCAAAACTTAAACCTATTTACTTCTACCTCTATGGTGCCGAATTTATCATACAATTTTTTTTAATTTGTTAAGAACTCGGAATCGGAACTTTGGTGTACTTTTTTTAATATGTTTTGCGCGCGCCATTTTCTTTTCATGTCATATTGTTAACATAACACCTTAGGTTAAAAACAAGGAATCCAACTTGAAAGCAAGTGAAAAACTTAAAATGACCACTCATTATCTAGCGACGAGGAAGTTTATTTGACGCCAACAGAATTAACTGAATTAGTTAATAATGCGCAATTTTTTTTTGCGTTTATTCATTTCCTCGCTGAGGTGGGATGAAAAGTTACGTGTTGCACTCGAGTGCAAAGATTTTTCACCTCGTGCTCTTTTGATTCCCTCACTAACGCTCAAGACTCTAAGTTTTGAATCACTCGCTGCGCTCGTGACTCAATTTTAGAATCTTTCGCTTGCTCGGTCATCAAAATTGAGCACGCGGTTAAAAAACAACTTTGCACTCTTGTATAACAAATAACTACACACATCAAAAGTGTCTAGGGATCAAGCGTTTTTATGCGGATTTCTTGAGATTGAGATGTGGCTTTGTAATAAATGTATGATTTTATAAATTTATATGGATCCTTTTTGGTGCATTTCATAATTTGAAACAGGAACTAATCAAATTCGAGTAAAAGATGAAAATCAGCTGTCAATATTTTCCCTATAAAACATACAACGCATTGCAGACATTATTAGTGCTACTGTTTCCATATTACTGATTAAAACCAACGTTATTATGGAGCGGCGACGTCATTTAAGCAGGGAAGAAATGCTCAGAGCCGTGGGAATGATAGAAGCTGGTTCCCGGCAACGTACTGTGGCTTTAGCTCTGAATACAAGTCAGAGTGTTATCAGTCGACTTTCGACACGTTACCGAAGCACTGGTACCGTGGCTGAGCGCCATGGAGGACGGTATCGCTGCACCACACGGAGACAAGACCGATACATTCAAATATTAACTCGAAGAGCTCCAACAATAACCGCCATGATGTTAGCCGTGAGGCTTCATCACTCTTCAGGGAACTTAATTAGCGACCAAACAGTCAGAAACCGCTTGCATGAAGTGAACCTTCATTCCCGAAGATCGCTACGGGTACCACCTATAGCAATGCACAATCGTAGGATTCGATATCAATGGGCTCTTGAACACAGAAATTGGGCAGAAGAACAATGGCGTTTCGTGTGCTTTTCTGATGAGTCTCGTTTTGGTATGAGACCGGATACAAGACGTATACGACACTGGAGAACCCCTGGACGCCAACAGCGATTAAAATCCTGCCAGGAAGTCCATCCTTATAGTGGTGGAACCATCATGGTATGGGCGGGTATTTGGATCGGCGGAAGAACTGAGTTGATTTGGATCAGAGGCAACCTCAACGCTCAAATTTATGCTGAGACGATTGTATCAGACGTCATCGTTCCTCTACAAGTGCAAATCGGTCCCTTATTTCAGTTAATGCATGATAATGCACGACCGCACACCGCAAGAGTTGTAAGACAGACTCTCGCCGCAGCTAACATCAATGTCCTGCCCTGGTCTGCTCAGTCGCCAGACTTGAACCCGATTGAGCATGCATGGGATATGCTACAGAGAAGAGCTCTGCCGAATATGGAGGGTATCCAGTCGCAAGAAGACCTTTTTTTGTTGTTGCAACGAACATGGGCGGCCATTCCACAGCGTGATTTGGATGAACTCATTTTGAGTATGCCAAACCGATGTTCTTGTGTTGTTAGTGTTCGCGGTAGAAACACGGATTATTAATTGTTTATGTTACCCAATAAAATTTTAAAGAAAACTGTTATTTCAGTCTTTTTTTCGAACTTTAATGTTAGTGGTTCAAATGTCAAAAAACCCTTATTAGGAAAATGGCAAATTTCTTTATTAATGCAAAGGTGACTTGGTTTATCGTTACTGTGACAAACGAAAACACTTTATTTGATGAATCCTTAAAGAAAATTTTAATTAATATTAATCAGGAGAAAAGTTATTGCAAAAATATATGTTGATCCCTAGCTTCGATCAATAATAGTACTATTATTGATCGAAGATCCCTACACTTTTGATGCGTGTATTTCCGCGCTTTGCTTTCGTCAGGCTGAAACAGAAGCAAAGGTATGAAGCTATTATACAGCCTAATATAAAAATAGTGATGGAAGTAAAAAATAGTTTTTTTTTTATATTTTTGAATTTAGAACACAAATGTTAAATTGAAAAGAAAATATTAGTTTTCAAGAATCATGTTTTTCTATGATATTGAATTTATAAACACAATTTGAATATTGAAAAAATGATTACGCCGCCGTAAAGACGTAAGTAGATCGCTTATCCGAAATTAAAAAACAAACATTCACCTCTGACTCTATAGTCAGATGTGAATGTTTTTTTTAATAAAATTATGCATTGACCAGTTTGGACTAATTATTTGGTAAGGTCTCAAATCTCAAATGCACAACACTACAACAACAATGTGCACACTGTGGAACTAATGGCGCTAGCATAGCTGGTGTCATTGGTTGAAAATCAAGGAATGTCCTTGACCTCATTGGTCAGATTGAGACCAGCTATGGTGGCGCCATCTACAATTAGCATTTAACGGTCTTCCCCATTGACGCGCAACACGTGACGCTCAACATGTTCGGCAGCATTACACAACATCGCGCGACGTGACCAAACAATACTAAAGTTGCTGCACAAAAGTTCCGCGCTGACTTCAACACGTGCAACATGTCGTGCGCCATGTTGCCTAGTGGATACGAGGCTTTATTTTACAAATGTTTACCAACAACAAAAAAAAAACCCCTGAACATACAAGTTATTTGGTGTTTCAGCCTGAAATGAATCACCCACTGTTGGTCATAGGCTTCAGTTACTTTCTGCAGTACTTCCGGTTCTTAGCGCCTCTCGCAGATCAGATGATGTATTCCACGACGTGACGGCTGCCACTGCTGAAAATATACCGTCGACCTTCCTATTATCTATCCTTGGTTTGACCTATAAACACCCACTGTTCTGTCTGATCCGTACTGGATGGTTTGCTGTGTGCTTATCACGAGATATCCCTTAGGTGACAGTATTAGTATCTATGTGTCATACAGTGTATTATTATTATGATCCTTCATTGTCACTTCTACGCTAAGATCCTATCTGTGATCACTAATCCTTCGTAAGACCCGAACTCCAGCAAAGCGGAGACGAGCGAAGAGAGGAGATGCGTAAAAACTAGGCTGTATTTCCCGAAGCTGAGCGGTGAACTATGTGCGAAACTGCGAAGCGACACGCCGCCGCGCCGCTCACAGAACGATTGCTCACATTTCCGCTGACCGCTTGGTCGCCGAGTGCGGAGGCTGGCCTTACGAGACAATGACTCAATGGTCGACCAGAGGACAGATCTCCTGTCCTCTCTGGTCAACCATTTCTACTAAGCTAGCCGCTAGCTGCTAAACGGAGGCGAGAAATTTACCTAACTAATAGGCTTGTCCTAAAAAAAACTAATTTGTCCGTCAGTTAGATTATAAAAAAATATTTGACCCGTATTTTTTCTTTTGTTACATAAACCAAAATTGACGAAGATGCGACGCTTTTAAAATTCGCAATACGTCACGCCGTGCTATAGTTTTTAGTGCGTTGCGACGTCACGAGCCCCCACTCCCGAGTTTTGATGCGTTTTATCTTTGTCAGTACTCAGTGATTTACAAAAACAAAAAATACGTGTCCATTATTTTCCAATACTCTAATTGACGGACTAATTAGTTTTGCAATTTATTGTTGGTGGAAACTAGCCTATTGTAAATGTGATTTACAACAGGGGGTCTAAAAAGGCCACTTTAGCAGAATCATAATTTGAATCACGTTCAAATTTAAAATTCTTAAAATGGACTTTATGCTTATGAAAATAAGGTCCATTTTACCAAATTAAATTTTTTAAGATGATTCAAATTATGATTCTTCTAAAGCGGCCATTTTAGGCCCGCAGTTCTCTTCTCTTTGGTGGAGTCCGGCCCTCTCAAATAAATCTTAATTGAGAACAGCAAGCACTCTGTTTAGCAGTGCTGTTAACAGGTCCATAAAATAGTGTGTAAGTAGCTATTTATCTAATTAAAACTAATGTGGGTGTGTGCTTGTATATTAATCGTTCGTCAAATTCAGGACCAATAAAAAAACGAGAAACTTTTACTAATTAAACGTTTATTGATAAACCACAGCTACACGGAAATGCACAAGTTAATAACACCGTTATGACCTCATTTTAGTCTTGTTGGCGAACTTTTATCTGCGGGTCGTCGACCTTGGGACCTATAAATAAAGAATCAAAGCGGTACACACGTAACGCTTTCGTTAGTAAACACACTGCAGAAGTTTTTTAGCGCATCTACAGCCTTATCCTGACAGTTCCCGTTGGTTTTTCTCAAATTATGCAAAAATGCTTCGACATTATGATGTGCTGAACTAAGACGTGATTGATTGAAAAAAAAAAAAGTATCAAGGTAGATGGCTGTTTCTTATTATTTTACTTTTTATTAGTGGCCGTTTTACGGTTGTTTGTACCTATATTTATTGGCCTCGAAGCAGGCAGACTCGAGGCTGAAAAAATGGCCTGGTCCCCCCCCTTCACTCCTCCCCATCGTATCTCTAAAATTAGGACACGTAGAGGCTTGTTTTCTCACTCGGGAGGTAGTTGAAGAGACCTGTTCTTGCCAGTTTAAGTGTTGATCAATGATCAGAAGGTTTGGTATTTATGACCTGAGCCTGAAGTGCTGATGATACTCGGCAGTTTTTTTTTTATATTTCTATAAAAACGTTTAACTAGGATTTCTCACGTATAGTGAGTGGTGGATGAGTTTTACGAATATCATACAACTACCTGTATTGTTGGCCATCGAAATATTAATTCCGTGCGGGAATCGAACCGGGCGGCGACACGCATCGCAATAGCCAAACGCTCACCCACACTGGTTTCAGAAGAGGAACTCCCAAATGCTTACCGCTGTCACAGATACTTACGTAATCGATTGATTTCAGGGTTTTTCTTCTGCCCAATGCAGCGGCTGTCGGCTTAATAAGTTGAAAATAGCAGCGTATATTTACCTTATTTCCTACTCGGTAGTTCGAATGAAGAAGCGGTTCTACAGATTGGGATTGGCAAGACAAAAGAGCCGTTGGTATACAATTTTCAGTTTAATAAAGCAATGGTAAAAAATATTAATTTGAATTGTTTCGTACGCACCTATCCCAGTCGATCTTAGACACCACTTTTCAATTATTATGAACCTATCAAATTGATGATGAAACGAAATGACAACTAAATGATACCTAATTACTGTAATAGGTAGGTAGGTACCTACTTAGTTATTAAATTACTTTCTGGAATAAAGTTTAGGCTGGTATGGGAATAGCAAGGTGTATATCGTTCTTTAGATTGAATGCCGTGTTTAGAGGTTAATGTGCTTATAAACAGGTTGTATATTTCACTAAAATCAAAAACTTCATGCCAGTTATGATGTCAATAAAGAAAAAAACAATGACTTTTTTTGGACAATCATTCTTATGCCAGCTGTTTATACCGGAATATGGTACCTGCCTCATATAAAATGTAATTATTTGGCAAGACTTGAGATAAATCACTACAAAAACAGACTGGCCAGCCTCCGAGTTTCTTATCTTATTAGATAGGAAATTCAGATGCTGGCTGGTCTGTTAGGATAACATAGCAAAAATGGTTTACCCATTATATTGATAATTTAAGCTGATGATTAACAAAATAGTTATAAGTACACATTAACAAGATGTGATACTTACTCGTCACAACCATGAAGTTATGCCAGATAGGTTAATTTGACCCTATAAATATGGCCAAATATTTTTAATGAAGTCTACACATGACTAGAACTAGAATTAGATGTAACATTGAGCAGGGGGTCAATCAAAAGCTTCAAAAGCAGGGGGATGTGTCCATACCCATTAAATACTTACCAAGTGATGGGACTAAAAAGATTGTTTCGTACCTAACTGTGTCACTATTTTTTTTTTCACTATGATAAAACGAACTATAACTTTGATTTTTAACACAGCCTTTTGAACAATCACCATGTCTACCTACACTTTGTTATTGTCATATTTTAGTCTTTACGGACCACAACACCAACACAAGGCTTCACTGAATCATTTTAGGGTTGATGCATTTTCACTTGATTACTGAGAAGTGACTTAAGTCATCAGGAAATTCACTCAAGTGATTATGGATCACTGAGGGCACATTTGAACAACACAAACCAGTCACTGTATCAACAACTGCACTTGCCTGATCACAACTCACAAGGTATAAAAAAACTACATCATAAGATGAAATATTCTATTTGCAACTCACACACTTACACTACACATCACCTAACATACACTGATAAGTATACACTATAACTTTTTATCATAATAAATATACACTTAAAAGTTTAAAAAAAATCTTTGCTGCAATTCTAGCAAAACTATCGTTCATCTACATATTTGCAATAATGATTATTGCAGTCACTACAAGGCTAACACAGCACTTGCACAGGAAATGTGAAACTTCACTAACTTAGATTTACAAACACCTCACCTCACTACACATCACAAGTATACATTTTGTTAAATTTCTGAAGAAGACAAGGGAACTTTAATCAGAACTTAGGCTAGTAATGTAAACTCAACTGTGTAAATCTAATAAATTAGTTTGTTCTATACAGAACCACCCATCACCACCATGTTTACTGATCTCACTACAAACTTGTTGGTCAGGCAGTGACCGCTTCAGTTTGGGAGCTCAGAAGTTCATACTAGGCTGACCCACCCCTAACCACCACTATTACCAGATGGTCCTCCTTTAAACTCTCTTCAGTTAGGTTGTGACATGTCCGCTTCAGAAGCTCAGTTGAGAATTCACAAGGTGGAAAAGAGTACAGTACGCCAGTAGCCTCTGTCTCTTTGTTCAGGAGTGAAATAACACCTGCTGCTTCTTTTTGCTTTAAGTAAGACACCAAGTTCCTCATTGGTCTGGTCTGGATACTTGCATCTTCATTCGTAATGGATGCTGTTGACCCTGCCACTCCCAAGAAAATGGCATGTGAACTGGATGTGGCAATGCGTTTCTGAACATCATCCAGCTTTGGTTGATCTAAACGTAGTCTCTGTGTTATTCTCAGCTGATTTTTGCCATCTTCATCTTTCATCAGACTGTCAATAATCTCAGAATCACCATCAGTCAGGTGGAACTTAGTTGGGAATAGGGAGTTCTTCAAGATGAGGGCACCATTCCATATTGTGGTAGCTTTGCGTACCACCTCAGGCAATGTCCTTGCGGACGCCAGCATGCCGCCACCACGACGAGGCGACCCGTCGGAGTCACTGTCGGGAGAGCGACGGCGCGGTGTTCGTGAGCGAGAGCGGTCCACACCTGGCTCCCGTGAACCAGAACGACGGGCTCGTCCCTCGTATTCAGGATCTGTTGGGGCACGCCTCCACTCTTCGTCGCGATAATCTCCCGAGCCGTGATATACGCCTCTATACATGCCTCGTCCTCGGCCGCGACCACCTCTTCCTCTGTAGCCAGGGGTTCCATAGGCAGGGTAAGCCGCCGACCCTTCCTCCCAGCCCTCATACCCTTCATAACCTTCAACAGGTCTACCGTCTTCCCCAACAGGAGGTGCGTAAGGCTTTGGCCTGAATGGGCCCCCAGTGCCGACATCGGCGAAATCAATTCGTAGTCGTCTTTCTGGACCACCAAGAGGAAAACCTCTCATCTCTTTAACAGCAGCTTGAGCTGCATCAATTGAGTCATACAAAATGTATGCATGAGGTTCTCCTTTAGCATATTCAATCTTTTTAATGGCCCCAAACCTATCGAACTCCCTTTCCAACTGGGCAACAGATGTCCAGGGACCAAGACCACCTACCCAGACTCGAGTAGTAGGAGTGGCTTTACCATATCCTATTTTACATTGAAATTTGCCAATATACTGGCCAGAAAGTTCTACTTTAGCCCTATGAGCCATGTCTAAAGTCTGATAGCGAACAAATGCAAATGCATTTCCTGTACCCGGTGGTGGGCGTTTAATATCAATGTCTTCAACAATGCCATAACGACCAAAGATACGTCGAAGCTCTTCATCTGAAATGTTGATCTCCAAGTTACCAGCGAAGAGAGTCCTAGTAGCCAGTGGATCATCTTCTGGCTGAACATGATGTAAATAATTGGGGAATTTGTCTTTTTTATTCTCAATTTTCTCAAATGGAGGATGGTGGGGACGGGGCATATATGGACGGGGCATGTAATGAGGGTGAGGCGGATGATGCATAGGTGGTCTGTGATGCATTGGGGGTCCATGGGGCCCAGCCATAGGGTATTCATGCATTGGAGGGCGAAAATCTCTGTGGTGGGGAGGTCCTGTCGGAGGAATACCATAAGCCCTGTCATCAGGAGGTGGTCTACGTCTCTCAGGAACTGGTGACCAGGCATAGGAATAAGGGCGTTCATAATCAGGGGGTGTAATGCTTCTAGGCCTACTTCTGTATTCAGCACGAACCGGCTCATAAACAGGGTCAACAATAGCTACTTTATCATACAATATAATCCTGGGCTTGGCATGTTTAGCGTCTCTTGCGTCTTCTGCACTACGGAAGCAAACATAAGCAACCCTCTCATCCAATTCATGAGAAATCTTGATGCTAAAATCACCAAACTTCTTGTATTCCCTGTACAGGGTATCCTTGACGATTTCATCAGAAGCTTTTGGATGGAGTGCACTAACGCAGAGCACTTTGTAATACGGGCGAGTTGAGTCTTCTCTGACGTCCCGGGACCTTACATAGTCCTCGCGGTGCGGCGACACGTATCGCCCCCGGGGGCTGGGCGAGCGCACCCGTCGGCGCACCCGCTCGGGAGTGACACGCTCATCGGAGCTATCGTCATACCTGCCTATACTACTGCGTGTCCTTTTCGATCGCGGCATACTATCTCTTGACGAACTCCTCTTCATGTTACGAATTTTCACCGTTATTCGATCTCTATCTCTATCGCTACGCGGTAATCCAATCATGAAAGCTCAGTACGACGAACCACTATCTGAAATGCACAACATTACACGTCACTTCAAAATGTCGCTTTGTTCCAGAAGATAAATCACCGCAACGCACAATAGTGTTTTAGTCTTACCACAACGTAATTAGCGACTTCAGTCACTTAGTTCACTGAACACCTCCACTCTGCACAATTTATAGTCGATAATCACAGAATATAGACGATCACGAAACGAAAAACAAATAAAAACTTCGATGGCTGGGTCCCACAAGCACCGCGCATCAAAAATTTAATTCAATATGGCTGCCGCCCGCTGCCGCTTGACGGCTTGACGTGACGCTGCGGCGCCGCCCCACTTCACTTCACGGACATTCAGATTCGAGTCTGCAAGTTGCAAACTTGCAACATCCGCTTTGTTCGTTCGTTCACTAGCTTCACTCATTCTTTCTCCAAAAACATCACAGTCATAACCCCGCCTACTCTCGCCTATATTGGCCAATCAGCTTGTATTAAACATAGACGATGAGGTTTTATTTTCGTCTTTTTCTTTCATAAATCCATGTCTTTCTGCAATCACCAACAACCATCTTTGCGTCATGCAGCTGGGTGACTAATATTGAAATGTGAAAAAGTACAAACAAAGGACATTGGTATTGGAAACCGCGACATGCAATCTATTAAAGTTAGGAAGTATTTAACAAGGCACGATGATAACAGGTATAGTAAATCTATTAATTAACAGTCGACAAATGACCAGGCGACGACGGTAGTATGCAATCGGGTAAAACATCTGGATCAGGCTGGCACTTCTGTTACAACCACGAGAAACGAGGAGATTGGCACAAATAATTGGATGATTTCAGGTTGCAGATGATGTTAATGAGCCGATCAAGATAATTGGAGGTGGTGGTTTCAGAAGAAATGAGAACAAGCTTTAAAATCAAATAAACTTAATATAATAAAATAAAACACATCTTTTTCTCTTGACAGAATTATCAATCAACTTGAAGGTCTATTGTTGCTAGGTAACCACACTCTATTTCCAAAAATCCAATATCTCCTCTCAGCAAAGACCAATAAGATTTGAGATCTTGAGAATTCTGACTCTAGTGAGTGGCTTTGTAAATATATCAGCCAGCTGCTCGTCACTGGCTACCTTGTTTACATTTAGCTCACCGCTAATAACCAACTCTCTAACAAAGAAGTGCCGTACCCGAATATGCTTTGTTCGTCGATGGAATTCGGGATTTTCAGCTAGCCTTATTGCAGCTTCGTTATCCACTTTTAAGCACGGAATCTTCTTAAGAACAATAATTTGGTTCAAAAGCCGTGCCAGCCATATTGTTTCCCTGGCTGCTTCACTTGCGGCAACAATTTCAGCCTCTGTTGTTGAAATCGCAACACTTGCCTGTCTTTGGCTTAGCCATGAGATCGCTCCTCCCGCGTACATGCACAACACCCCGCTAGTGGATCTTCCAGTGCTAACATCTCCTGCATGATCAGCGTCGCTGTAGCATTCCAAAATACCTTCCTTGTAATGCTTCTTGTACATAATACCTAGATCTGGTGTATATTGCAAATATCGCATTATTCGCTTCAATCGGACACAGTCTACCTCTTCTGGTTTCTCCAGACTTCTTGAGACTACACTAACAGCATATGCGATGTCAGGTCTAGTGCATACCATCAAGTAAGCTAAAGCTCCAACGATTTGCCTGTAGTTATTCTTCATATAACTCATATCCACTTTCTCGCTTGATGTACCATCTTTCACGATCGGCGTGGAAACTGGTTTACAGGTATCCATTCCGAATCTCCGCAAGATCTTCCGTACATAAGACGTCTGAACTATTTTAATTCCGTCTCCTCTGTTTTCAATCTCTATTCCAAGAAAGTAGGAAGCTGGCTTTGTTGTTATTTTGAACCGACCACTGAGCTCCTTAATAAACTCGTCTATCAACTGCTGACTAGAACCAGCAACGAGGCCGTCATCCACATATAAAGCCACTATGACTTTTCCACATCCTTTCTCCCTTATTAAAAGGCAAGGATCCGCTTCACTTGTCTTGAAGCCAACCTCTTTGAAAAAATCTAAAATGCACCGGTTCCAGCATCGAGGTGCTTGCTTTAACCCATAAAGACTCTTCCGTAAAAGACATACTCGACCGGAACCGTCGTCGTAACCTTCCGGTTGTTTCATAAAAATCTCTTCATTTAGAGAACCATACAAAAAGGCAGTGGAGACATCAAACTGTAGCATCGCCATTCCTTCATTGGCTGCTACACTCAGCACAGAACGAACAGTCCCCATTCTGGTGACTGGGCTAAATGTTTGCTCATAGTCAATCCCCTTTTTCTGATGAAAACCTTTTATGACCAGTCTGGCCTTGTATTTATCTATAGAGCCATCAGCGTTCATCTTTACTCGAAATACCCACTTACATGGTATTGCTTTTCTTCCCTTAGGAAGACTTACAAGCTTCCACGTGTCATTTTCCTGTAAAGAGGTCATCTCACTGTCCATAGCTTCTTCCCATAGATCTTTCTGTGGGCTTCTAATCGCATCCTTATGCGACGTTGGCTCGTTATATCCCATTATAGCATTCAGGATAAAGTCTTTGAATCGATCTGGAGGGCGTAACGAAGAGCGGTCACGAAGTACCATCTGTTCCGGAAACACATCTTCGTGATCATCATAATCTTGATCTTCATCTATGACATCGTCTAGACCATCAATAACATTATCTTCTTCGATAATATTCCCCCCCGATTCAATAGACTGTTCAGGTAGAATGTTCTGAGCATCGTGGAACTCGTCATCAACCCTTACGTGTCCTTCATCAATGCTTATATCAGGATAGTCTGTTTCTTCGACCCTTTCCCTATTGGGCTGAACAGGAACACTTTGTTCATCATCCGTTAAACTCCTTGTAACAGGCACCACTTCAATTTCATTATACTGATCGCAGACTGTCTCAATATCGCGTTCATTCATTGAAGACTCAAGCATTTTTTCATTAAAAATGACATCTCTAGACCTCACCAGGGAATTTTTCTCTCGGTTCCAAAGTCTGTACCCGTCATCATTGTCGTATCCAATCAAAATGCAACGTGTAGCTTTCTTGTGCAATTTTTTTCTCCTCTGCTTTGGTACATGCGCATAGCAGGGCGTTCCGATTATCCTCAAGTGCTTTATTTGAGGCTTCTTGTTTAGCCAAAGCTCATAAGGCGATTTGTGTTCCACTAAAGTTGGTCCTGTCCTGTTTAATATATACACAGCAGTGTTTACCATCTCTGCCCACAAATTCTGAGGAATCTCTTCATGCGCGTGCATCATTGCTCTAGCAGATTCGACCAGGGTCCGGTTTTCCCTTTCACTACATCCATTTTGCTCTGGGGTGTACGGCATAATGAGCCTTTGCTTTATTCCTGTTTGTTCAAGGAGATCTCGTACTCTTTTGTTATCGTATTCACCTCCGTTGTCGCTTAAAAGCTCTATAACATTGTGTCCAGCATTTCTAGCTTCAGACAACATTAATTTTAGCTTTTCATAAACGTCAGACTTATTTTTCAGGAAATACACATATCTGTACCGTGTATACTCATCCTTAAATAAAACGAAGTATCGATATCCTGAGATACTTGAAGGGAAGGGACCACAGACGTCAGAGTGTATGCGCTCACCAGGTTTCGTAGCCTTTTCGCGAACACCAAATGGTTGCCTGTGCGCTTTCCCAAAGACACAACCTTCGCATAGTTCTCCACTATTTGGCGTCTTTATTCCTAGTTCCTTCTCTATCAAACGTTTGACATGTTTCTTATCTTGATGCCCCATACGTTCATGATATAGTTGCAGCATATCTCCATGTTCAATTAAGTTTACTGAAACAGCAGGGCGTACGACTTTGCAATCTATCTTGTACAAACCGCCACATCTTTGCCTTGTTCCTGTTACAACAATCCTACCATTGATCTTCATGGAACAATTTGTAACCCGAGATTCAAATAAGCTCGTTGGGTTTTTGTCCTGTGAACTAAGCACAGAAAAAAGGTTTTTACTAATCTGGGGAACATACCAAACATCTCTCAAAAAGAGGTTCTCAATTCGTCCTTTAACATTGGCTTCTAGATGGACTGTGCCTTTTCCAACAGCCTGAATCACGTTCCCATCTGCCGTCGTTACCGTGTGAGCTTCACCAAAACGTTCAAAGTTTTGAAACAGATCTCCTCGCATAGTGACATGGTGAGTGGCCCCGTTATCCACATACCAATCATCACGATCATTGTTAGAATCTGTTGAATTCACTGTCAGCAACATCATGTTAGAACCCTGAGCTTTGTTTTCCTTCTCCTTTAACCCAGCTCTTGGGCAATCCTTTTTGAGATGACCACGTTCCTTACAAATAAAGCATTTGTACTTTTTATTTGTTCCTTGGTCTCTATGGTCATATCCCTTGGCAACCTTTTTATTTACCTTCACATAAAGCGCTGTCTCACTTGATTCAGCATCAGCCATCTTAGCATTAAGCGCTTTTTCATGTGCACACAACTGGCTCGTAATGTTATCTACCGTCCTTTCCTTCTTTGACATTAACAGCCAACTCGACTTGAACGAGAAATAGACTTCTGGCAGTGTATCAAGGATTTTACAAATCAAGAGAACTTCAGGTAAGTCTACCTTCTCTTCTTTTAGTAACTCTTCCTTCAAACTGTGCCACAGGTTTTTCAATTTCGATACATGAGTCGACATGTCATCTGACGGATCCCTTTTAAGCTTGAAAAAATCCAAACATATATCATAGAGTCGGCCCTCATTAGGTCCCTCATATAATCTATGTAGTTCGTCCCAAACATCTTTTGGTGTGGACAATCTAATTACTTTGCCAAGTGTCTCATCTGTCACATTATTAGTTATCAAGAGCAGAGCTGTACTCTCTAACTTCACAAAATCACGTAACTTTTTATTATATAATTCTATTAAAGCGTCATCTTTACCGTCTACGGGTCTAGAAGGCCTTTGTGTTTTACCATCCACGATATCCATGAGTCCATCTATACCTCTCAGTAAGGCTACCATCCGGTACTTCCATGATATCCAGTTGTGGGCGTCAAGTTTCACAATTTGAATTTTCGAAAGCTCCATTTCACTTAAACTTCTGGGTCTGGGCCCATAACCAATTGGAGGTGGTGGTTTCAGAAGAAATGAGAACAAGCTTTAAAATCAAATAAACTTAATATAATAAAATAAAACACATCTTTTTCTCTTGACAGAATTATCAATCAACTTGAAGGTCTATTGTTGCTAGGTAACCACACTCTATTTCCAAAAATCCAATAAAGATAAGACATTTTTGTATCCAAGCAATCTGCAAAAACGCATCACAAGCTCTATCTAACTAATAAATTATTATTACTATAAAGCTGAAGAGTTTGTTTGTTTGTTTGGACGCGCTAATCTCAAAAACAACTGATTGAAATAGTTTTTTTTTTGTGTTGGATATTCCATGTAACGAGGAAAGTTATAGGCTATTTGACATCACGCTACAACCAATAGGAGTATAGCAGAAATGAAAATGGTTGCAAAAACGAGAAATATTTATTCCTTTTGTGGGCTTTTCCACTTTTATGTGACGCATACGAAGTTGCGTGGATGGGTAAATAAATGAAGACGACCCCGATTAAAAACAATGAAGGCAACACCGCAAGAAAATTAAAAAAATGTCAAATGAACGATGAAAAGCAGCTTCATTCTTCAAGTTAAACGTAGTGATTAAACGTAGTGATTATATACTCTGTGGTAGTGATTATATACTCTGTGCTTCAAGTATTCGGCTGTATTCGTATTGTTTACTTTAAAATTGAGTTTCTCTGAGTTATTGGAAGAATTAATAATTGAATAATTCGTTATAATAACCTATACTTTGAAAGGCTTAATCTGAGCTTGTTACAGCTTCAGTGCCAAAGTCACGTCAAATGCAGTACATTGGGTTAATCCGATGATGTAAATTAGTTGTTCAAGAGAACAAAACTTTATTCCTAGGAACTGTGTAGGAATCCTACACAGTTCAAGGTTCATATCGACGCTACGGAATCGTAAACAAAGTGCTATTATGTACAATATCTAATATCCATGCAATTACAATGTGTGGTATCATATTGATAGTGAATAAATTCGTCAGATAATAACAATCTTTATAACTGAAGATTTACAGCTTATTGTCATTAATTCAAGACTACACCAGTAGCAGGATGGACGTTATTATAAAAGTAAATAACCAGTCAAATGGTAGAGATAAACTAGCCAGGTCAGTCGAAAAATGTCAATATATAACTTTAATAAATCTATACTAAACAGCGCTCTGTCTGTCTGTCTGGATGGATTTTTGAACTTGATACTTTTCATATTTATTTTCCCTTTGGGATTTTTATTTTGGATGTGAATGTGTGTGTAGACATGGGTAAAAGCTAGTTCTTCTTAATTTAGAGATAAATATTGATGAAAAATCAGTAAAAGTAGTAACCTGATACAAACAAAGTACATAATTATGTCAAGTGGTAGTTTTCAGCCCGTTCATCATCATCATTCTCCTGCCCTTATCCCAATCTATTTGGGGTCGGCGCAGCATGTCTTCTTCTTCCATACTGCTCTATTTTTCGTCATCTCATCAGACACTTCTTTTCTTACCATATCCTTCTTAACACAGTCCATCCATCGTTTCTTTGGTCTTCCTCTACTCAAATACCCATCCACATTCATACCCAAAACTTTTTTCACGACATTTTCCTCATTCCTCCGCATCACATGCCCATACCACGACAACCGAGTACCACACAACTTTTCAGTCACCGGCGCCACTTTCAGACTTCCTCTAATATACTCATTCCTTACTTTATCCATTCGCGTAACACCACACATCCCCCTTAGCATTCTCATCTCCGCGACATGCAGATGCCTTTCATTCATCCCTTTTGTGGCCCAACATTCTGATCCATACAACACAGCAGGTCTAATCATTGTTTTATAAATCTTCCCCTTAAGTTTTAGGGGAACGCGGGAGTCGCAGATCGTTCCCGTGACCTGCCGCCATTTCATCCATCCTGTGTTAATTCTGTGCTTTACACTACGATCTATTTCGCCATCGCTTTGCATGAGTGAACCAAGATACCGAAAGTCGGAGCAGACAGGAAGAGACGCGCCATCTAGCGCTATGGCTCCAGAGCTGGAGAGACCGCCAAAATCGCAAAACATGTATTCAGTTTTACTTCTGCTGATTTTCAAGCCAACGTTCTCCAGTTTCTGTTGCCATTTCTCCAGTCTGCTCTGGATCTCAGGTCCATTTTCACCGACAAGAACAATGTCATCGGCAAACAGCATGCACCAGGGTGCCTCTTCTTGGATGTCCGACGTCAAAGCGTCCATGATCAACAAGAAGAGGTAAGGACTTAAAGCCGACCCTTGATGCAGACCTACAGCCACACTGAACTCATCGGTGTTGCCAGCAGCTGAGCGGACGTAGGTACAAGATTGACTGTACATAGCACGAATTAACTCTACATACTTCCCAGGTATACCTTTCTCTTTCAGCCCGTTCATTATTATTATAGCTAGCCCATATTGTCCCCCTACTGGGCATAGTCCTCCATTCCTTCCAACAGTCACAAAAATATTAATATCATCATTCTGTTGCCCTTTTCTCAATTTGTTTCTTTTTCCATACTTTTCTAATTATATTGACATTTAAGCCCAATTTTTTTTCAATTTCTTCAGACTCATTCAATATACAAGTCGACTCGTCTGGCACCAATTGGAAATAAGAAATGCAAACAAATACTCTGTTGATAGAATAAAAAATCTGGAACTCACTTTTAGTTCTTTCAGAAAAAGTAAGTTTACTGTTATCTCACTTTTACTATAGAGGGTTAAAAAACTGTAATATTGCCTGATTTCACTTAAAATAAGCAATACTTTAATGCCTAATTTAATTAGGCATTCATTTAGAAGTTATTAATTGTTAGTGAGGGACATGTCTCCGAACTAAACTATCTTTATCAACAAGGAGTTTGTTTAAATGTAAAACATATCACACGCTAGTAATCCCTGAGGGGTTAGGCATAGGTGGAGTACCAGTACCAGTATAGTACACCCGCATTTCACTAGCTATGTTTAACCTCTTGTATGCCGTAATTATCGACACAATTAAAAAGCCATTGTGTCTCATGTAGATCTACGTTCTGGCATACAAAGGGTTAAGTCCCATGTAATAGGGGGCGAGCCTATTGCCATCAACCGGGCACAAATCCAGACTCTATAGCTGCTACTGAGAAATTCCTGATGGAAAAACCCAATAATAATTTGCCTGACCCAGGACCTCATGCTCAGGCCTCAGCAGTTGCCATTGTGACCTCAAGACCAACGAGACAGTTTTTGGATTTAAACAGTTTATTGCCGATTGTTGCCTACAAAAGCTATAACCTGGCTATAGAAGTAGAAAATAACTTAAATACTACACTTACTAATACTTACTCATCTAAATAATCCTTTTTTTTTCAGTTTTGAGACTTGGAAGATGCATAGACATCTGTTACACTGCTTTAAATAGCATGCACATTGAAGATCCCATATTAAGGGTAACATTGACAATCAGCAAATTGGCACATGCATTGTTTCTTTACTCCGATCATGTAGTCTGGCTTACCAAAAGTGGATTCCTTAAAACCGACTCGGAAAAATGGAACAGAACGGCAAATAAATTTTGGCTCCTTTCAATCATTGCAAATTTAGCTAGAGATTTTTATGAAATTGTTCATCTCATGGATTTGCACAAGTCAACATTCTTGAAACCATCTGCACTATTGAATACTTCAATGACAAACTATGATTGGAATGGTGGAATGAAGTACATGTATATGTTGATCACTTGTCACAAAGATGTTTTTATTGATACTTTGAAGAATTCTTGTGACATATTCATTCCGTTGACTGCATTAGGATTTACTAAACTAAGCCCAAGTACTGTAGGCGTACTGGGTGCAATATCATCAGCAGCTGCATTAGTAACTGTTGTCAAACCAATTACAAAATTGGTCCCTGCTTGAACATCGATTTCTGAATTATTTGTTTAAAATGGTGCTGGGCTTGTAGATTGTGATATTAAATTTTTGAGTTTGTAAAAGTTCAAGAAAATTTTAGATGTAAATTGTAGGTAAAAGTGACAAGTCTTTCCCAAACAAGTCAGCCTTAATTAGTAAGTAAATGTTTGGAGCTCTTTAAAATTATGTATGAACAAATGTAATCAAAGTTATGAGGTTTCGAATATTTGTACCTTGAGTTTGTATCAAACTAATCAGTACCTAGTTTATTGTTAATAATCTCTTTTGTTACACATTATAGCTGTGTATACTTCTATGTGGTATAATTATTGTTATGGGTTAAAAGTTTATAACGAACCTTACAGATCATTGCAAAAAATTATACAATATTTTTAGCGCATGACGAGTTTCTACTTATTTATTTATGGCAATACCCCCTAAAAAAACTCAAACTGTCATCTGTCACTGTCAGTCAATTTGTCATTGATCTAAACGAGCACCAATTTGTATTTATTTATTTGATTTTTTCTTTGTGAAACTTGCATTGAATTACAATAAACAATGGCTCGAAATGTAGCAGAGACTGCAAAGAAATTCCTACTGTTAGGCCAGTGTGTTCCTACTGTTAAACAAAATGCTGCCAAAATCAGAGTGAAGAGGTTAGAATTGGACGAGAATTTACTGATGGTTCGTATTTTTATTACAAAAAAGACTACAAATATGAGATTTTATCACTAATTTCACTGAAAACATTCTTCTTTCTATTTCAGTACTTCAGAAAAGATGAGTTTTACTACTGTCATGATCCCAAAAAGGTCTGTAAGACAGGCGATATTGTCCTGATACAGTCATTACAACAAAAATTGACCAAGTTAATTACTCATGAAGTCAAAGAGGTTGTGTATCCTTTCGGTGACATTACTGACCCTATCACTGGCAAGAAGGTTGCTAAAGAACAGTACAGAGAAGACATGGAGAGGCAAGCAGAGCTGTATGGAAAATTAGATTCTACCTTTGATCATGATAAGGCACCAGAGCGAGGCTGGCAAGATGGAAAGAAAGACTTCACCTCAAAACCTACCTACACCAAGTTCCATGTGTTTGATGAAAATGATCCTTATGCCATTTAAGTTAGCTAGTGTTATAGTGTAATAAATTAGTGATTAAATATTTAGTTAGTGTTTATCTGTTTCATTATTATCACTCATTACCAACTGACATTGCCTGTTTAATTACACAAAACTGGAACCAGATGGGGAGTTTATAAACTGTAACTTTTCTTCACTCATGCATGAGATATCAGTTTATTTTTTTAGATAAATTCGAAATCCATCTGTGCACAAGCAGAACATTTAATGGGAGTTCCCTTCAGGAAGTGATTAATGTCCAAACTACCATCCTCTATTTCACTGCTCTTTCCTTCTCTTGTGTGAAAAGCATGTAGAAAAAAAATCATACCTTATAGGCACTACCAGTTATTTATAATACTACGTAGTCTATGGGCCCTACAATCATAAAAAGCCAAAGCAAGCCAGGGATGGCAGGGATCATGTTGTAGTTGTAACAAGATGCAAGTTCAAATGTTCAATGCTGCAAAGGGAAATAACTTAATCATGAACGTCATAATGACGGGACTACGCCAGGTTTTGCAAATATCATGTGAATAGGATATAATACAATATTTCTACTAGGGCATGCAGATGCCCTGGCTGGAGGCCTTAAATTCAAGGCATCCACAGGATTAGCCCGGTTAAGCAGAAGCCAGTCTTCGTAGACTGAACTGCGAGATGCCCTACACAAAAAAAAAAAAAAAAAAAAAAAAAAAGGGCATGCAGGACCGGGTCCGGATCTAGATTTTGCATACCCAGTTCTAAGTGTAGTCGGAACCGGGTAACCCGGTTCCAAGCGACCAAAATTTTATATATTTTTTACCATCGCCACTCGAAAAAGGGCATTTTTTTGATCGATAGCAGTGAATAAAACTCTTTTTCAACGCACTTGCTCATAAAGTGGCTCTAATTTCACCGCAATTAGGCACATAATGACACCTGTAATCAAACTGTGACTTTTTCATTGCTATTATTCACAAGTGAGTTATAGGGTTTTTTTTTTTATTGGTTGAATTGCTTTGTTCTTAAAAAAGTTTCGATACAAAAAAGATCGTGTTCAATAGTACAAATAAATTAATGTAGGTACCTATTGCTTGCTCATTTCAGACAACTTCGTATCTACATAGATAATTGCAACTTATAAGTTTTTAATAAATAAAACTTTCACTCAAATGCAAATTTTGTTTTCTTTTTTTTTACTTTTTTTTTAATAATAAAACTTTGAATTGCCCATTTCGTACGTTGCTAAAACGCTATCCGCGAAAAGCCAAAAAAAAGAAACCTCATTCTTTTAGTCTATGGCCGATCGCCATTGTTGGATGCGCGCGCATAGGAAAACTGATGAATTATTCCCGCCATTGCGAAAAAAAATTCACAACTCGTTTTCACTGTTGAAATTATAGTTAGAATAGAATAGAATAGAATAGAATAGGTCTTTATTTGCTTAGAATGTAGGTACATAAAAATAAGATGTTAAATTATAAATAGGATCCATGTACATTCTGCCATAACATAGCATGCAAATATAATACAAATTAATATAATTATAATTATTGAGATGAAAGAAGTGAAGTAAAGTAAAACGTCGTATGATACACGTGTGTGTTGATGATTACCGTCATTACACACTTATACCATAATGTACTATTACGCACTGTCGTTAGCAGTCATTAACATCGTTTTATTCACTGTTCTAGATTAGTAATGTTAATCTATGATGACTGGGTTATCTGTGACAGGTTGTCTATGGTTAAGATGTGTGGAAGTAATTTGAAAAATAAAGTTTTAATTTGAATCCATTTCAATCTTTAATTATAAAACATGGCGCAGCCGTAAAAAAAGTATTACAAGTATTCTAGTCTTCACAAGTTTTGAAGTTTAACAATAATTATGGAAAATAGCAGCTGTGTGAAAGTTTTGCCAAATTTCGACATGCGGGCGAGTAATGCCGGAGATGAGTGGCCATTGTGGCAACAATGTTTTGAAGATTATTTAATTGGAATTGGGCAAGAAGAAGCCCCAGATCATGTTAAAGTTGCATTAATGAGAAACATGATGGGATTAGAGTCTGCCAGAATTCTGGCAACTCTTCCAGTGTCAAGTGAGAAAATAGTAAAATACGGAAAGTTATTAGACGCGATTAGCAAATATGTTCGACCTCGAGTTAACGAAGTTTTTGAACGATTCAAGTTCAATGAGAGGAGACAGCAGCATGACGAAAAGTTTGATAATTTTTTAACTGATTGCAAGAGATTAATCAGTACTTGCAATTACAAAAGCACAACGGAGACCATTGAGGATCAACTCTTACGAGATAAAATAATACATGGCATCTCTGACAAAACATTGCAAGAGCATTTACTCAGACAAGAAAATTTGACATTAAACAAGGCTGCAGACTTATGCAGAAGTGCAGAGCTGAGTAAAGAACAGGTAAAAATTATGAATCCAGTCAACAGTTATGAAGTTGACAGAGTAAAAATCAAGAGTCAGAATAAAAATGAAAGCCACAAAGAAGAAAAGAAGTTTAATTGCAATCGATGTAAAACAACGCATGGTCCAAGGCAGTGCCCAGCCTATGGAAAAAAGTGCACTAAATGTGGCACATTAAACCATTTCGCAGTGTCATGTAGAGTCAGAAGAGTGAATGCGATTCAGGAGCGTGACAGAGATTCTTCACCAGAGTCTTTATTCTGCGGAATGGTCAAAAATGGTCAGTGGACTGAGAATATAATAATTGAAAATTCTAATGTGAAGTGTCGTCTTGATACTGGTGCAGATGTTAGTGTTATGCCATGGAAAGTTTTTAAAAGTCTTAATACTAAATTGCAGGTTACTCCAGTAAAAACTGAATTAGAAGGATTCGAAGGGACTAAATCGAAACCATTAGGTATGGTTAATCTAAGATGTAAGTATAGAGATATTGAATGTTGTGAAAATTTTATGCTTATTGAAAGCCAAAATATGTTGTTAGGGTTACCCGGTTGTATTAAATTGAATTTGTTAAAAAGGGTACAAAAAGTGTCAGTAGTAAGTAATGCTGATGAAAATAAGTCTAAGTTTGTACAAAAAAATTTTGAAGTGTTTAACGGTCATGGTAGTTTTCCCAATAAATGTAACATTCCTACAAGTCCTCATGAACCTATCTGTAATCCACCTGTTAAGATTCCCCTTGCCTTGACTGAACCATTGAAATGTGAGTTAGACAGATTAGTTATGCGAGGTGCTATAAAGAAAGTTGAGTAAAAAAAAGGACGTTGTACGACTGACGCCGGTGTCACTTTATTAAAACATATTTTTACTGCGTGGGAAGAGGCACAAGATGCCATAGGAATCTTCTGTGACCTCTCGAAGGCATTTGATTGCGTAAATCACGAAACCCTGATTTTGAAGCTTGAGCATTACGGTTTAGGTAAACTTGCGCTCAGTTTAGTAAAATCATATCTGAATGATAGACAGCAGCATGTACAAGTAAAGGGTGTAAATTCGATGGGTTTAAAAGTAAAAATGGGTGTACCACAAGGTTCGATATTGGGTCCCTTCCTCTTTTTAGTATACATTAATGACCTACCCCATTTATTTAACAACCATCCGCAAATGGTGTTGTTTGCTGATGATACTTCTTTAATATTTAGGATAAACAGACGTGCCACAAATCTTGACGACGTAAATAGCGCCCTACTGCAGGTTCATAATTGGTTTACCGCTAATAATTTAGTACTAAATGGGAAAAAAACTAAGTGCCTAAGATTTGCTTTACCAAATGTCAAAAGTAGTGATTGTGACATAGTATTGAATCAAGAGAAACTTGAATTTGTCAATAAAACGGTTTTCTTGGGAATTACGCTTGACCACAGGCTACAATGGGGTCCTCATTTAACATCTCTTGCAGGCCGGCTGAGCTCAGCAGCGTATGCTGTTAGAAAAATCCGTCAATTTACTGATGTTGATACGACGAGGATAGTCTATTTTAGTTATTTTCATAGTATTATGTCATACGGTATTTTACTATGGGGACGTGCTGCAGACATCGAGTCTATTTTTATTCTGCAGAAAAGAGCCATCAGAGCCATATATGAATTACGTAGACGCGATTCTCTAAGAGAACTGTTTAAGGAAATTAATATCATGACAGTACCTTGTCAATACATCTATGAAAACATCATGTACGTTAGGAAAAATCTGCATTTATTCAGTAAAAGAGGTGACAGACACCACTATAATACTAGAAATAGGGACCAACTGGTTCAGCCAGGTTTCAGGCTTGCTAAAGTAGATTCATCTTTCATGGGGTACTGTTTAAAATGTTACAATAAAATACCTCCCCACATTCTACAACTGAATGAGACGAAATTTAAATCTTGTGTAAAACGCACACTATGTAGGCAAGCATATTATAAGCTGGGGGATTACATTGAGGATAAAAATGCTTGGCTAAATGCTGGTCCTGCTCCGCAACCTTAGATGCAAACTTATTGGACAATTATTGTGGTAGCTGCAGAAGATTGTAAAAATATTCTTGCATTGTATAGATTCCATCTCTTAGTATTGTATAATTGCATAACACATGTGTGAGTACCATGTACCGTAAAGCTACCATTTGCATTTAGTTATGTTTCATTGACTTGAATATGCCTTGGTGGCTGAGAGAATGTCATGCTCGCTTAAATGTCTTGCTGATGGTGGCGGGTGGGTCGGGTCATTTAGTTCCCTACAATATGGTTGAATTGAATGGCGCTGATTCATGCGTCATGTTCGTGAACGGGCGCTGTCAGTCGGGACTGGTCATCTCTTAGCTGCCGTGGATCATTTGAATTGCTTTATTTTTAATTGTTGATTTATTTATTTTTACTCTGGACGCTCTTATTGTGCACGTCTTTCTACATCGTTCTCACATATATGTATAATCTCAACATGAAAGATGTAACCAAGATTTTGTAACAACATTTTTGATTGAAAAGAGTGTCCATGGAGTTTCTTGCCCGTTCTTCTCCATAGAGATCTACGTTAGGGAATGGGCAACTACAGTACTTTCTCAAGTTATTATGCCTTGTGTCTGTGACTGTAGCTTCGCTTTATTTTTCGTTTTATCGACATTCAAAAGTGCCGTAATGGTCTAGTTGAAATAAATGATTTGAGTTTGAGTTTGAGTTTGAGTTTGAGTTTGAGGAAATTGATTCTGAAGCTTGTATTAATAGAATTGTAATTATTGAAAAACCAAATAAGAAGTTGAGGTTATGTTTGGATCCGACAGATTTAAATAGGTATGTGATAAGAAAACCAAAACATATGTCTACGGTTGATGAAGTGGCTTCTAGGTTAAAAGATATGGAAGTGTTTTCGGTTTTTGATTTGTCAGAAGGATTCCATCATTGCCCACTTACAGAGGAGGCTTCATGGAAATGTTGTTTTGCTACACCATTTGGAGTGTATAGATATTTGGTTCTTCCCTATGGTGTAACCAATGCACCTGAAGTTTTCCAAGATCAGATGGAATTTTACTTTGGTTCTATACCTAATGTGTTATGTTGGTTCGATGATATATTAGTCATGGGGAAAAATGAGATTGAACATGATAAATCTGTTGAGGAATTGTTAAAAAGAGCAAAAGAAATAGGAGCAGTCTTTAACAAAGATAAATTACAGTACAAGCAAAAAGAAGTTAAGTATATTGGTCAAATATTCAGTAAAGACGGTATGCGGGTGGATGGTGATAGAGTCGATTCTTTATTACAGTTAAAGTCACCTAGTTCTAAAGAAGAATTACAGAGATTAATTGGTTCCTTTAATTATGTTAGAAGATATGTACCTGAGATGGCAGAATTAATGGCACCCTTATGTAAACTGTTGAAAAAAGATGTAGAATTTCAGTGGTTGCCAAATCATGAGAAAATGTTAAGTGAAATAAAGTGTAAAATTTCTCAGGCACCAGCTTTGAGCCCGTTTTGTACTGATAAAGAAATAATTTTGCAGTGTGATGCTTCAAAAAATGGTGTTGGGTGTTGCATGTTTCAAAAAGATGATAAAAATAATTTAAGATTAATTGCCTGTGTTTCTAGGACTATGAATAGTGCTGAAATTAATTACAGTCAAACTGAGAAAGAGCTATTAGCCATTTATTATGGTACACAAAAATTTCATAAGTATGTATACGGTTGTAATTCTGTAAGTGTCCAAACTGACCATAAGCCTTTGTTACCAATTATGTCAAAACAGATTAGCAAGATTGGGTCACCTAGATTAAGACGTCTAAGGTTAAAATTATTAAAATACAGTTTAAATCTGGTATATGTTCCTGGAAAGTTGATACATTTTGCTGATATGCTGTCAAGAAATAGTAGAAAATTAATTGAGAAAGATGCAGAGATGTCTGAAATGGTACACTCAGTTTCAGTACATTTACCTATGAGCTCAGAAAGAAAAGATCAATTTAGACTAGCTACTAGTAAAGATAGAATTTTGACAGAGATTACAAAGTATTACTTGAGTGGATGGCCTGATGAATGTAAGGTTTCTGCAGAATGTAAACCATATTATAAAGTAAAGAATGATATTTATGTTGAGGCAGGATTAGTGTTTGTTGGTTCTAAAATCATTGTACCAGAATCTTTGAGATCTTATGTTCTAAATTTGATTCACCAAGGACACCCTGGAATAAATAAAAGTATCAATAGAGCTAGACAGCTATTTTATTGGACAGGTATGGCTGAGAACATTAAAAATGTTATTGTTAAGTGTAGAACATGTGAAAAATTTAGACCTAAGAATTATTATGAGCCTATGTTATGCCATAAGATACCTAAGCAGAGATATAGTAAAGTTGGGACAGATATATTAGAGTTTGCTGGTAAATCATATTTAGTGATTGTTGATTACCTATCACATTGGCTTGAAATAATTCCGCTGTTAGATAAGAGTTCTAAATCCATAATTAATGCAATGCAAGAAGTTTTTACTAGATTTGGTTACCCGGAGACTGTAGTTGCTGATAATAATCCGTTTTTGTCTTATGAGTGTAAACAGTACTACAAGTCTAAAGATATACAAATTATCACTAGTAGTCCACATTATCATAGAAGTAATGGGTTAGCAGAGAAGGCTGTACATATTGCTAAGACTTTGTTAAAGAAATCCTATGAAGAGAACATTGATTATAGAGATTCTATTTTACATTATAATAATACGCCTTTATCTGGCTTACAGATCTCACCATCACAAATTTTACATAGTAGACGCCTGAGAACTAACTTGCCTACTAGCAGTATAGCTCTGGAACCAAAGATAGAGAAAAATGTTGATATATTGTTGAATATGAGAAAGTCTGTAACTAAAAACTTTCATGATAGAAAAGCTAGAAGAAAGGAACAAAGATTTGAGATAGGGGAACAAATAGTGTATAAAACTGATTTGGAAAATACTTGGAAAAAGGGAACAGTATTAAATAAAGCTAAAGAACCTAGATCATACATAGTAAGCGGTAATTCTAGACCACTAAGAAGAAATACTTATCACATGAAAAAGTCTCAAACTAATGTAAGACACGGTTCTAGAGATATGTTTATAGATCCAAGCGACAATGATTGTCATTTAAGTTTACCTAGCTGTTCACTAAGTGTTTCACCTGAGGTAGCAAATTATAATAATTCCAGTTTGCCTCAGACTAGATCTGGCAGAATTATTAAACCTAGACAGATTTTGGATTTGTAATAACTTTAATTAAACTGAGAAATTGTTTAAGTATTGATTTGTTTATAGGTAAGTTACAAGAATAATAATTAATGTTAATGCAGAAGGGGGAGGTGTTCTAGATTAGTAATGTTAATCTATGATGACTGGGTTATCTGTGACAGGTTGTCTATGGTTAAGATGTGTGGAAGTAATTTGAAAAATAAAGTTTTAATTTGAATCCATTTCAATCTTTAATTATAAAACATTCACTGCTAACGACAGTTACTCACTGAGTGAATAAAAACATATTGAATTTGCAACAATAAAACGTGCAAACTGTCCTAACCAGAATCAACCCCTTTACATTTCATTTGACTCATGCCGATCGGCATATCTACTGTTAATTAATCATATTCGGGTCGGCTCGGCTCAGCACAAAGCGATTTTTTCCTGAACTAATATCTACATATTAATATTCGATTATGTCGCCATATCTCGGCCCTATTAAATTCGAAGCGATAAAGTTTATTATGAAAACTATGATGACAGTTTTCAATTGAGATCGGACATAGTCGTATAAAAATACTGTACTTCTGTATTGGAGCATATTTTTTCGAACTGGATGCAGTCCAAGAGCGACCTTACGGTCAAGCCAATAAGAATGGAAATCGTTGTAAGTAATTATAATTAAGTGTCTACCTAGTTCGAGCCAGTTTTCAGGAAACAAAATATTTTGTTAATTTTAACAACCAATAATTTACTTAATCCTTTTCTTTTGCAATGCTAAATAGAAAAAAATAATGCGTGCAACATTTCCTTTCACGCCAGTTCCATGTAAAGTGCAATGCAATTAGCAATTAATGGAAAATTATAATAATATTTTCAGAACCGGGTCAACCCGGTTCCTCCACCCAGAACCGGTTCCACCGACTTATACATAACATTTTAAAATATTCTACAAAGTGGTCCCGCTATTTTGATATCAAAATGACGGGACCACTATTCATTTGATGAAAAACACGTGGCGGAATCTTAAATCGAACACTCAAAATTTTAATGTGATATAGATAGTACGACTACGTTTAGATAGTTATAATATTCTAGTCCCGTCATTTTGACATCAAAATAGCGGGACCACTTTGTAGAATATTTTAAAATGTTATGGGTGTAGAATTTTATTATGAAAGTATGAAATAGCAGAATTATTGTATTATATCCAATTCCATGATATACGCAAAACCTGACGTGGTCCCGTCATTATGACGTTCACGGTTAATCTCTTCACAATGGCACTGTAACTACTAGGTACGTATGAATTTTTGCAGTACCTACAGATAGTGTCTTGACGGGACGTCCTGCGTATGCTGGTTTTAACTTAAATGGGGAAGTTCATTTCTTCAGTCAAATTAGACATCCTGTGTGTTTATTTACTGAACTCGGCTATAAATTCAGTGCTTTGTTGGCAATAAAAAAAAAATGAACAAAAATTTCTAAAGAAAAGAGCATTTATTTTATTCTTAGCCATAGGGCTCATAATTTGTAAAGATTGCTTGTATGGGTGGCATCAGTCCTGTGCCAAGAGTTCTTTCTCTAACGCCGCGCCCATGAGGTTCCAAGAGCTGTCGTCATCATCTGGTGGTTCCTCATCTGATGGGGGTGACGATCTTCGTGGTCTCTTGCGAGGGCGGGATTCGTCGTCTAGGAATAATAAAAAAATGTTAAGGTTGAGTGTAATTTTAGGATTCTAAGTGTGAAAAAAAAACCAAGAATGATTTTAGGTCAACGACCATACAGCCTATAGACGCCTAATACACGATCTAACGCACGAAAACTATTCTGTCAACTCGCTGAGGTACGAGGTACGCGAGGGGGACGGGGTACTGCTTTCTGATTGGCCAATTCAAGGTCATTGCATTTCACTAGGGATGGGACAGTTTTAAATCAAACAAGAAAGTATCGATATTTTTTAACTGTAGGCATAATAAAATATGTTTTACATACTTTACTTGCATTAAATTACCTCCTTTATTCTAATTACGATTGAATCCTGTAGGTAAAATATCTGAACTTATATGAACTTAGTAGGCGACGACGGTTCTTCATAGGGATAAAACAATCTTCGGTAAAATGACGTGAACATATTAATAAATAAATAAATGTTGTAATTTTTAATTATTAAAAATATATTTTTTGCATAAATAAATAGTTATATGTTCTATTTTTAGCTTTATCGACAACAGAGGTGGTCGTACGATTTGGAACATCACTAAATATGTTAACGTAACATCGACGAAAAGAGATAGATAAAAAAGTACTTTGAAAAGAAAGGGACGCAATCATAAAAGACATCAAGTATGACCAGTATAAGATGAACTCCGATAAATATTGTCAGAAATTTAATCTAATTTACATTATGGAACTTTTAAATTACCGATGAAATGTGATACCGTCTTTCAGGAAACTTGAAGTCCGGCTTTCTTTATCACACCAACGTATTATACACGGGGCCATATTATGTCTATTTTCTCGATTTTTTAAAGGAGTAATGCGGAAGTGTTTGCGGCTCACAGGAGTGGTCGAAACTAATTCGAACTCGGTGAGTGACGACGGCTATAAGATTTATACCCCATATGTGTTGACAGACATCGGTCGCCTGTTATTAGGAGTCTAGAGGCTGTATAGTCGTTGTTTTAGGTACATGAACAAAAAGGCGTAAGTTCAAAAGTTAAGACTGTGCCTCACTTGTATAATGGAAGACCCCTTACGCCTTTTCCCCACAGATATAGACGGAAAATACACAAAACGACTGAGAAATGAGCGAAGTAGTTGTATGCCTTCCTGATTTGGAGAGTAAAAACTGAAAATACTTACCCATTTCCGAGTCATTTGTTGCTTCTGGCGAATCTTGTATTCTGAAAAACATAAATATAGTATTTAGTTTCAAATTTTTACAGTGCAGCCCATCTTTTCCTGGCAAACAATAAATTAAACTTTATTAAAAGTTGTACAGAAAGCTGTCTTTTGGCCACAGCTAGCTCTATCCTTTTCATTGTTACATACTGATATGGATAAGCAACATGATTCTCTTCTTTACCTGTCCTGTAAGCTGTCCTGCATGCTATTTTCTGCGCTGACTGATATCAGCCTATCCTCAGGAGGATTCTCCTCGTCATCCAGGTCATCATCACCTGGTTTCTCCTCATCTGAAGAACTTTCGTCTGATTCATTGAATATGTCTTCCACCTATAAAACAAGAAGAACATGTACTTTACAACAAACTAGCTGATGGCCGCAGCTTCGCCCGTGTACAAACAATATACTAACACCTTCCTCGAAGCTCACTGTATCCATTGGTGAAAACAGCATGAAAATCGGTGCAGTAGTTTATGCGTTTATCGCGAACAGACAGACAGACGCGGCGGAGGATCTTGTTTTATATAATGTAGTGATAGTGATAAGAGCGAGGGGCCTCTTATACATTGAAGGCAATACCATTACTCCATACATAGATTTTATTGGAATTGTGACTTACTTCTCTATCCATGTCAGCAATATCATCGCTCGAGAAAGACAGCAGCGGGTTGATCGTGTCCATGAACCGCCCGGAAGGCGTACGTTTTCGCAGTGCGGCCACGGGAGCCGGCGCCGGCGGAGGACTGCTGCAGTGTGCCGGCGGCCGCCGGGAACTACTCTGTGGATACGGAACTTGCTGGGTCATGCACTCATCTGATTTCATGCTAAAGACAGTTTCTATTACTTTGGCCTCATATTCGTAAGTTACAGCTAATTCTGTAGAAGGCGACAGATCATCAAATCCAAGACAAGTGTTTTTGTAGAAAGATCTTTAAAAAGTCAGGTAAAATATTTGGAGCTTTGTTTAGTTACTGTACCTGTCCCCCTCTTTGTAAAGGGTATAGTCTCTCGTCGACTCGCTCCCATCTCTCGGCGCAAGTCCACAGCCATTCTGGAGTCACTACATGTAATTTGCTCGATTTGCCTTCGCCGATTCGCCTGCTTGCGTTCACTTTTGCTGTTCCTGTAAAAATAAGTTAAATATTGAAACAGCATTTTTAATATGAACTTAGTTGATAATTTGGTAACCAACTGCAGTAATGCCTACCTGCTCTCACTGCTACCAAATGTGTAGTCTTATCAGAATAATCCTGCGTAATTTCGGCTCCAAGACTTCTAGCCACTTGATACGCCCTTGACGTTTCCAAACGCTGATGTGTCGGCACTAAACCACTGAAGACTAGACTAGTTCCTGCTAATACTTCGCATTTCACTTCTGGGATTATAGACTTTAAGTCTGGAATTTGATTCTTGCCCATTTTGTCGTAGTTATCGTAGAAGTGCCTGGAAAAGTAAGAAAAACATAGTAACTACTCTACAGAAACATTAAAGTAGTTGCAGAAAAACAATTCTACGTCCATTTATATGTTTTGTACTGCTAAAATCAAATTTATCGCAATCTTTTATTTCTATTAGCATAGCAGAAGGATAAACTGTCACTTAAAGTTGTTGATACAAACTCTTCCACACTGTGAACAATAAACACAATACTTGTGTTGCTACTTACGTATGTATTCTTTTAAGTATATCATCCAAGTAAATTAAGTAGTCATCAGGGTCCTCCACCTCTATCTGTCCATCCGAGGTCTCCACCCACCGCGGCTCTGCCGGGTCCTGCGCTATCCTCTCGTCACCCTCCTGATCAGCTTCTTCACTTTCCTTTTCTTCTGTATTAGAACTCTTTACTTCTTTTTCCTTAGCAACTATTATACCATTAAAACCTTCTTCCTTGTTCTCTTTGTTCTTTGATGCGTCCTTTTGTTCTGGCTCGGCGTCTAAGGTGGGCATCTGGTTTTGGGCGCCGTTTTTGCCGCTTGCTAGTTTGTCTTTCGGTTTCTCGTTTTCTGTAACATTTACATGTTTAAGGAACTCATGACTTTATTGGTTCACGCAGGGGACGACGCGGACGCCAAGTAATATGAGACAAAGGCAGGAAGGTGATACAAATATCAGTTCAATCATCATCATCTATCTGCCTATCCTTTTCCCAACTATGTTGGAGTCAGCTTCCAGTCTAACCGGATGTAGCTGAATACCAGTATTTTATATGGAGCGACTGCCTATCTGACCTCCACAACCCTATAATACTGGGTAATATAATACCACTTGGTAAGACTGGTTGTCAGACTTTTTGGGCCATTGACTACCTGTTACGACTGAGAAAAATACTTAACGTGTTTTCCGCCCACATTACCCATCCACCAAAGACTATAAAACCACTTGACTGCGCATACAGTGCCCCGACGCACGAAAACTATTAGTAATTTTGCACCGGTACTAGTAACCATTTTAGTTGTGACCAATTGTTAGACCCATATGCACGCTAAATAATTATAAATTGTAGCGATTTATTTATACACTTTAAAACTTTTTTGCAAAAAATAAAACCGACTTCAAAAAGAAAAAGTGAAAAATAACTTTAGCTTCTGAAGTCGGTGACGTTTGTATGATTGATTTAATTTTTTTGTCACCGACTTCAGAAGCTAAAGTTATTTTTCACTTTTTCTTTTTGAAGTCGGTTTTATTTTTTGCAAAAAAGTTTTTATTTTTCACTTTTTAGTGGTTCACATGGAAAGTGCATACCGTTACAATTACAACAAGCCCAAACACGACTAGGATACATTGTCTCATTATGGAGTTCCGTGACTCTTGGCTTCATCATCAGATCTGATGGTAGAATGGTTCTTATCAAACGCAAATGCTTCACTTGTTGTAGAAAATATAAAAATTGCTGTACGTTATCCTATAAAATTTGAAGAGTTCCCTCGATTTCGCCAAGATTCCATCATCAGATCCCGACTTGGCGACTATGGGACCAACTTGGAAGTATACCCTTTCAAACAAAAAAAGAATTTTTCAAATCGGTTTAGGCGTCTTCGAGTAATCGGGTAACATACATAAAAAAAAAAAAAAAAAAATACATACAGTCGAATAGAGAACCTCCTCCTTTTTGGAAGTCGGTTAAAAACGCAAAAAATGCCAAAATGCGCGGTAAACTGGTGTGGGAAATATTCCAAGACATCTAGCTACAAAAAGGATAGGCATACCTTTTCATCAGTAAGTAAACACTACGAAATTATTTTTTAATTTAATCAGATTAAGAGCAACCGCAGGGGTCTATTTAAAATGGTAGAGTGTGAAAGAACACACGAATCAGTGACCCGCGTTTATGTCTTTTGGAAAAGTCCCTTTCTTTCACTAGGAAATTCTAATTCTTTTATTCCTTTCTCTCCCTTTGTACTTTTATCGTAAAAATCAGAGCCGTTACCTTTTTAATGGCTGAAGTTGATATCCATAAAAATAAAATAGGCTTGTTAACTGAAAAAATCTAATTAGTCCGTCACTTAGATTATCAAAATATATTTGACCCGTATTTTTTCTTTTGTCACATAAACCAAAATTGACGAAGATACGACGCTTTTAAAATTCCCAATACATATCGGTATCATTCTTAGTGAGTTGATACCGAACAGTGACGTCACGAGCCCCCACTCCGAGTTTTGATGCGTTTTATCTTTGTCAATATTCGTTGATTTACAAAAACAAAAAATACGTGTCCATTATTTTCCAATACTCTAATTGACGGACTAAATAGATTTGCAATTTATTGATGGTGGAAACAAGCCTATTAAACATCATACAATTTTTATATTACTATAAGAAATACGAAATATAATTCTATTATATAAGATCGTTATTACAATCTCTAATTGGGTATAATTTATTTCGGGATATTAATTATAATCAATATGAAACAGAATCAACAAATCATTGTATTTTATGAGGAAGATGCATAATTCAGAAATAATTATGTAGACGCTAATTTATCATTTATGACTGAGATCAATCAAGACCCTAAAACTATAATTCGAAAAACATATTTAATTAATTTTAAAAATCAATAAGAAACAATTGTTTCTTTTCTTTTTGTTATTGACTGATTTTGATTAAATTTTGTTTTGTGATTTTTAATGAGTATTTTTTTTTAATTTTAAGATCCATTTTATCGATTTTTTCCCTTAGTCAAGTCGTGCAATCCCTAACTAGACATACCTACGCAACTTGACCTTGAACTGACCAATTGCAGCCGCGCATTCTTCCTCGTCCCCCGGCCCGCGGTAGTGAGTTGTGTTCTTAGAAGAAATCGGCCTATAAGCTCTCTAGTGGTATACTCTATGCCATCCACCTAGGTAAGCACCGCGTAACCTAAAGATCGACCCGAGCGGCTGTTATTTAGGCACAAGCTCCTCAACAAATATCAGTTCAATAGTTATTCTAATAAAAGTGTCTTACCAGGTGGGGGAGGTGCATTTATATCTCCTGTAGACTGGAAGAAGGAGTAAGGCCTGACGTGAATCAGATTGGTTGCGTGTCGCCATACGTCCTCACGATCGTCGATGATACACACCATGTTGTCGCCACAAGGGAATAATGCTCTGAAAAGTTATACAGACATGATAAATTCATAATTTGTGATGGGAGAAATACACAATATTATAATAAAATGACTTTTTATTGCAATTTATCATAATAGATATTCAGCAATATGTTTGATATTGATAATGGGTTTTCTACACAGGGTTTATTCTTGTAACTTCCTAAACTAGGTCTTGAGGAATGTTACTCTTTAGCCTTCTAGTGACTGTTTGGGTGTTCCTCCAATTTACTGCTAGATGATCTGATTGATGAGACTGTACTTCATAGAATGCAATATATTATGAATGGTAATCAACTTACTTCAAATTAGCTGCTTTCGTCCTTGCATCAAAGCACTCATCCCTGGACAGGATTCGATGAGAAAAATACTTTTTCTCTGGATCAAGTAAGTCGGCAACTGCGTGGGCATACTGACGGGCGCCAAAGGTGCATACATGAAGTTCATAGTTCTTGGAGGCAGATTCCAGGAACTCCTGAGTTCGTGGTCGAAGGCGCGTATGGCACCAGCGGCCGGGAGCCCCTGGACCACGCAGGAAGAAGTGAAGAACACCCTGTAATCAAGGAATTATTTTATAGAACAGTTTTCTGACATTTTGTTATTACTTTATTGAACTGGGTATATAATTTATTTAGTTTATCACAGATACTTTTAATTTCTCCATAATAATTATTATGGGTCACCACACTATTTTCTTAACATCTAAGATTTTTATAAGAATGTATCCTTATTTTTGCAATATTTACCTTCAAGTTAGGTGGTACGTTATCATTAGTTGTGTGAACCAATGTTTGATCAAGGTCCACAAGTAATACCAGTTTCCTATCCTTTAGGAGACGGTCAGCATCCTCTCGACCCAGTTTTTGTGCCAGCTCTTCTGACACCTGAAATAGATAATAATAACTAAAAAATCATGTGTTATTAATTGATACTATGAAAAGGTAAGAATCAAAATAATAACAAGTTCAATGAAATACAAAGCATTTTCAAATACGCAAGTAAGCCAAAACTTGCAATGTATGTATGCAATATTTTATTTATTGAATGTAGTCCTCGTATCTGTCTTTCTTTAAAAGCTCAAAAAAAGAAAGTCTTCAAAAGGACTTGGTGTGGTTTGCTCTTTGGATTCCAAGTGAAGTCTTAACCATTACTTAAAGTTAAAACTTGTATCTATCTAATCCAGTTTTCAACATTAACTTATAACTAAACAGCCAATACTTGTTTGAGGTAATATTCCAATAAAAATGTATAAATTACTTGGTAGTAATTTATACATTTTTATACATTATAGGAGACAGTATTCTTCAGAATCACATAAGATTGTGTACAAAGATTGAAAAGTTTACATTCATACTTCATAGGCAATCACACTATATTCGTTGATTACTGCCAATTTTCCTTTATACATATTTTGAGGATTTTGGCCTCACCTTCAATTCAGGTACAGAGTGTACCATGGGGACAACGGCGACATCCCTGTTGGTCACCTCGTCTGTGCGCAGGTCGGCGCCACACTCTGCACACATTTCCTTCATCACTGTAGGATGGCGACATTCTTCAAGCTCTGCTATGGGTGCACTGAAAAGTTACAATGACATTGTTTAATTTGGAATTTATCTCTTGACTAACTAGCTGATACGAACAGTAACAAATGTTTCTTTCAACAACTTGTTGTCATATTTGAAACAATATTTATAAACAAGGGTAGGTTGCACCTTTCGTCAGGAAATATTGGGCAAAGTTTAAGTCAAAGCCTCATTGATAAATTGAAAGTTACATTGAAATAAAATTATCAAAACATCAGCAATGTTTGTTTTAGGTTACATTTTACGCGGGAAGCTATTGCTGCAGTTGTATTTGCCGCGCAAACAATGCAACTGCACCTTAATTATAGAGTAACCTATGTGACGCAGAATTATGCAAATTATTATTGTTTGAGGATATTTTGCATTTAAAAATGATAAATATTATTGTATAGCGCATTTAAAATGTGACGTCACTTACCCAGGCTCTGCAATGTCTCCTTCCTTCACCTTGATCGATGAGATAGTACCAGCGCGTATTGCCTTGTATTTCTTTAATTCAGTGCCTGAGCCCGATGAATCGTTGTATAAAAATAATATCTGACCTTGCGACACAAAAACACCTTGTTTTACTTTCCACTTTACTACTTTCAAAGGTTTTTCTGATGGAACAAAAATAGGCATAGTTTTGTCGGCCATCTTGAACGGATATGGTGAGTTATTTGTAGAATGGCGCTGTGCTATTGGCCGGTACCATGGAGTTTTGGCGGTTATTGTATTTCCACCAATGACATTACAAGACGATCAAAATCGATACGCAAAAGAACATTGTTTCCGGAAATAGTGGCACTCGCTGAAATGTCAAACTGGGAACGTTCAAATACCAGATCGAAGACAAATTAAACGACGTAACTGTTTTTTCTTTTTTGTTATTTATTTACAACCACTGGAATTGAAATTTTCAGAAAAATAAGACTTCCTAAAACAATCATCCGGTAGGTATACTACTGGATGCATCAAGAGAGAAAAAAAAAGCTCCCAAAGTTTTTTTTGTCAGTAGGTTTAATCTTACAAAGTAAACCATTCAATACGATCAAAAATCACTATTATATAGCAGCCGAGCAGCCTAAAATTAGATCAAATCGTTATCGTTTCCGTTTGTCACATGATAACGCAACGCCCTCCTTTGCCTATGATTAGGGATTTTATAATCTGTGCATTCTTGCAATCATTATTTAGAGTCTGTGGATTTGTGGAATTGAAATCAAACGTCAAACAACAGCAACAATTTTCGTTGTGTATTTTCCCATGTAACGAGTTTTTAATAATTATTATTTTTCGTTTTGTTTGTTTTTGTGTAGAATTTAATGTAAATATTAATTCTTAACATTTGCAACATGATTGAAGAAAATATAACAGTGAGCGATAACTCGGATTTAGAGGATGGCGGAAATCCTGAACTTCGCGGATACTTGAGTAAATGGACAAATTACATTCACGGTTGGCAGGACAGGTTTATTGTTTTGAAGGATTCTACTTTATCGTACTACAAGAGTGAGCTGGAGAGTAATCTTGGATGCCGTGGTGCCTTATGTCTGAAAAAAGCCAAAGTCAAGGTGACTATGCATAGTTGTTTTATCGGCGAAGTCCAATAAAAATATTAATTTGTCCTTGTTGCGTCTCGACTTTTTTTGTCGCGACGGTTTCTGCTTGAGAACAAACAGACTTAGCATGTGATCTAATATTCAGATATTCGACCTTGGATGTTTGTTATTTCAGCCTCATGAATTTGATGACTGCAGATTTGATGTGTCAGTAAATGACTGTGTTTGGTACTTGAGGGCGACGAGCCCTGAGGAGAAGCAGCAATGGATTGATGTTTTGGAGTCATTCAAAGTGAGTATGGCAAAAAAAAACATAATTTCAACATAATTTATTTATATTACATTGTTATACTGATTGGCTGTAACTGGATAGCTATCATTATTTAAGTAAGTACCCTTTATGTGTATCCAGTACAATAACCACTTGTTTTGAGTGTTTACAATTACTTGTTATCCTAATAGTGTTTGTTTACCCCATTTCAAAACATCCACACTATGTTAGTACATACAAAGTTAGAGATACATTAGACATTTTTGGTTCAATGCCTACTAAAACAACATTTAATCAGATCAAAATATTCTGGTGGCATTAAAATTAGCATACATTTATCTAAATTGAGAAGATCACCTTGAGCACCATTTTAAATGAACTAAAATGACGTTCACAATCAAGTTATAACCTCATAAATAAGAAGTAGTAATGAACATTATCATTATCATGTGATATTTATAACAAGTCAATGTGTATAATTCACCCAATACATTCAATCAGAGTACTTTGCGTATATGTGTGGTTGTGTGGATGTCTTGTTATCAAACATTGATGTATCGTATTACTCATGAACATCCAATACTTGTAACGCACATTGTAATTATGATATTCTCTCTAAAAATGTAATGTAATGTTTATTTCAGAAATACTGTCAAAGTAATTATGTTGATTAAATTTTTTTCTGACCTTAACATACTTCAATAGATAATTATGTAACTACTACTTATTATCACTGTTTTTTTATTGAGTTTAGTATTAATACAAAATAATGCGAACCAAACTATTTCAGTTATGTCTACATTTACATTCATGTAGACTTCAGGGAAAACAGGAAATTTTCTTAGCTACTTAATTAAATCAATTTATAACAATGTTTACGTCAATGTGGCTTAACGTGGTTAAATAGCTTAAGCCTTAACCTTTTGAATGCCATTGTCACATATACATGACTAGTAACCTGTACACCATACAACACAAATAAATATGTATATGACGAAACGGTAGGTGAAATTGTGGCTTGGTGTGGAAGGCATATCCATGCGTTAATGCTCTGGCGTTCAAAAGGTTATAGAGTACATGAAAGTCTCGGAAAATAAGGAAATAAAGCACACATACATACAAGTTCACAGTACTAATAACTGTTTTATGTAAACACTTTCTGAAAGCAACGCTGTTGTTTTGTTTAGATACAAATCATATTATTTTTCTATAGTAATTATTTAATATATTACTTCTTATAATGAGTCATCACTGGACTATTTGGCCTACAACAGTTTTTCCTGTGGTATAATACTACTCATATCAGCTTAGTGAGTAATGCTGATAAGAACTGATACTATCCTCTATGTAACTTATGATTGTATTCAATTGTTCTTAATATAGGAATTTAGATATTTTATGATAAGATTGTGTGTATTCATCAGTTTGGTTTTTTATTTTTATTAGTAAGCAATGAATCATTGTTTTGTGGCATACCTACTACCTACCATGTGGCATTTCAGAACTGTGAAAACTTGTAGAAAACGGTTTTTCTGTACACAATTGTTAAGGCGAAATCACCCAACGCTATTTTCGAATAATGGAGCCCAGTTATATATGTCACACTAGCTACCCGTGCAACTTCGGCTGCGTCACATAAGAGAAAAATAAAGCTCACAATAGGAATAATTTTTCCCTGTTTTTGCAACATTTTTGATTTATGCTCGGCTCCCATTAGTCATAACTCGATGTTATTCAGCCTATAACCTTCCTCGATAAATGGACTATATAATACAAAAAGAAGACGCAGACGAATTTGCGTGGGTCAGCTAGTTGTGCAATAAAAGTGTCTGTTTGTAATTTGAAAATATTGAATATATATGAATATGAATGCTTAATAATATGAAAGTACGGGACATATATAGCAAAAAAGCATTTGTTTTTAATTTTTGTCTATATGTTTGTTCAGGCTAAACGCCTTTTTTTTTTTTTTTTTTTTTTTTTTTTTTTTTTTTTTTTTTTTTTTTGGGATGGGAAATCATCAAATGACTTCTCCCACTCTGGGCGGAGCGGGAGGGAGTGTCAGACTTTTACTGACTAAAACCCATCCATGTTCCTTCCTCGCCCTTTATGTTCCGGGGCCGCGGTATCTCTTTCGAATAGGCCCGCAACCCCGGCAGGCTTCGGCCCTTGCGGGCCCCTCTCTTACGCTGACATCTCTTTGAGGCGCGCGTGGAACACGAACGCGCCGTCGACACGGCCTGTCGTCTTTAGACGGACGGACGGCTAGCTAGCCCATAGCCAACCGTCCACAGGCCCGCGTCTACGGTGGCCGGTAGCCACCACGTGGCCCCCGACGCCCGGTGCGTCTCCCGCGGCGGCCGGGAAGAGAGGATCTCTCCCTCTCTCGTTCCGCCACCTCCTTTGCTAGCATGACTGCTTCACAGAAGGAGGTGACGGCTTCCCATTCCGTCTCGCTCCGGACCATGGATTGAACCAGGGCCGGACGCGAGAGGTCGCCGCCGCCGAGGCTAAACGCCTGGACCCATTTTGAAAGGCCTTTTTCCGGCAGATAGCTGATATTGTAAGCCTTACAATATCAGCTATCTGCCGGAAAAAGGTTACTCCGGGCTAAGTTACTCCTTACAATGTAAGGAGTAACTTAGGCTACTTTTATTTCAAAAAAAGGATTTGGGTTCCATGAAAAAAAATAAAACCCTTGAAATTGTTATAAAAATCTGATTCAAATAGGAAGTCATATTTTCACACTATTCACAGCTATTAGTATTATAACAAAAATTCAATCATCTGAGGACCCAAAAGTATTTTTAAAAATAAAGGCATGGTCACATAATTGAAATCATGTTATTAGGTGTTTTAATTACCACATAATTGTATATAGTCACTTTATTAATGAGTTCTAAATAGTTAAAGTAAACAATTTGAGAATTGGTTGTTGTTTGTAATAGTAATACCTATGTGTTATATATCGACATGTGGGTAGCCGTGAATACTTGAGGGTACCCTCAGTTCGGTTCTACCAGAGCAGCCAGCGCACGTACGTAACACTATGTTAATTCAATTCTCAGGTGGAATCGGGGTATGGGACCAGTTCAGACAGCAGTTCCAATGGTGGTGGTCTCCGAAGACATGGCTCGGCTACTTCATTGCAGTCAACTGGCTCACATGGTTATTATTTATTTTTTATTACACAACATATATTATGTTACCGCTACTAAGGTAAAGAAGTGGGCTGTAATCCAACAATTGGGCCCCAATGCAGGTTGGTTTACAATATGTTTATTACATTTTTAGTATTTTCGTAAATTAACATCCACCAATAATTCACATCACGTTTGTGCAGACTCTCTACTCAAGCTAATTTGACCTTTATTGAATCCTAACTTCTTTGTTGTACAGAGATATTCATCCAATTTTATGGCACCATATTGAATGCATATTTTGATAAGTAGGTATATGTAGCCATCAAATCTTTTATTTGTCTTTCATTAACGTTTATCATACGATCATGTCATTTAAAGTGGCCTCCTATCGTGTTACGGCGTAATTCTGTACCACTTTACAAAATCACGTGTTACTGCAAGCCAATGCCTATCTACTCTTCAGTATTCCATCAGCTATGATCGTCCTACTCCAATATAAAACAATGGACGACCTTAAATGTAATTGCACGTTATGGTAATACTGGTAACAACTAAATTAATTAAGTCTTGTGCACGAAGACTATGAACAGTAGCGGTAGATTACATACAGGACCGAAACGTGGTCGCTCACAATGGGCCTTATCAAAAGGCTTAAAGTCACCCAAAGGTCAATGGAGAGGGCTATGCTCGGAGTTTCCTTGCGTGGTCGAATCAGAAATGAAGACATCCGCAAGAGAACCAAGGTCATCGACGTAGTCCGAAGAATTGCCAAACTTAAGTGGCAGTGGGCAGGGCACATTGCTCGCAGAACGGATGGCCGATGGGGCCGAAAAGTTCTGGAGTGGCGACCGCGACCTGGAAGACGATGCGTTGGAAAACCTCCCACTAGATGGACCGATGACCTGGTGAAGGTTGCAGGAATCCGCTGGATGCGAGTCGCATGGGACCGGTCAATGTGGCGACACATGAGGGAGGCCTATGTCCAGCAGTGGACGTCTTTCGGCTGAAATGATGATGATGAATTTACAAGTAAATCCGGCTGTACCTGTATGCAACAGCATAGTTGCTGTTTACAGCAAAGTTAGAAGAAAAATGTTCGAGTCTTGAACCCTGGAAATAATCATTTGGGAGTCTATTTAGTGCGACAGAATACTACCCTCTTCGGAATGTAGATTTAATCCCTTACACTAGTGCGCTTTATGGTATTATATGGATGGATGAAGATTTCTTTTTATCCTCATAATCCAAAGATAAGGCACAGTTCGCATATAATTATGAATGTACCGCGTCGAGTTGCGTGTCTGTATCGTGTAATTTATCTAGCATTGAGAGATAGTTATAAGTGACTAGCCGATGCCCGCGTAAAATTATATACTAAAACCTTACTCTTGAATCACTCTATCTATTAAAAGAAAACCGGCCAAGAGCGTGTCGGGCCACGCTCACTGTAGGGTTCCGTAGCTTCCCAGACCATTAAAAATACCAACATTTTTCGTCAGCAAAAATAACTTTGTTTTTCATAGTATTTGTATGAAAAACAAAGTTATCATTTGCGTTTTTTTGAAAAAGTGCTATATAACTCAAAAACTATTCAACTCATCAAGTTGAAAATAATTTTCCTAGAAAGTTCATATAAAGGTCTACTTCTGTGATTTTTTTCATATTTTTTAAACTTATGGTTCAAAAGTTAGAGGGGGGGGGACACATTGTTTTTGACTTTCGGAGCGATTATTTCCTAAAATATTAATATTATCAAAAAATGATTTTAGAAAACCCCTATTCATTTTTAAATACCTATCCAACAATATATCACACGTCAGGGTCAAAATTAAAAAAAAAATCGCTCCCCACTTTACGTCTGGGGGAGGTACCCTAATAAAAATGTTTTTTTAAATTTTTATTTTTGCACTTTGTCGGCATGATTGATATACATATTGGTACCAAATTTCAGCTTTCTGGTGCTAACGGTCACTGAGATTATCCGCGGACAGACAGACAGACAGACAGACAGACAGACATGGCGAAACTATAAGGGTTCCGTTTTTTGCCATTTGGCTACGGAACCCTAAAAAGAACCTGCATCAAAATCCGTTGCGTAGTTTTAAAGATCTAAGCATACATAGGGACAGACAGACGCGGCGGGAGACTGTTTTATAATATGTAGTGATTATGAGACGCAGATGTGGTTGTATTTTGCCGGGCTTTGACTGTTTTCACCTAACCTAAGAGTAGCAACACTTAAGTATTAAACTCTCCGGGCTGAGTGGAGCACTGAAAATCAAAAACTTTGCCTTTAATTTATTTAATAGCGCCCTTCTGCTATTCGCCCTCGAAAATTGTGAAAGCTCGGCTAATTTCCATGACATCAATATAATTTATAGCCTATGTTACTCGGTAAAGATGGAGCATTCTAATGGGTTTTTTTTTAAGCATTTTTAAATCGGTTGAGACGTCCTTGAATTAAATCGTAATAACAAACAAACAAAAAATCAAATCTTTCCTCTTTGTAATCTTGACGACCCGAATGGCGCAGCGGTAATGAGGCTGCCTTACGTTCTTGGGTCCTGGCTTCGAATCCCGCAGGAGCAAATGTTTATATGTATAATAAGTATGGTAGGTATGTAATATTTCAATCAACTGTCTGGTGACCTCGACACAAGCCTTGCTTAGTGTGGCACTAGATGGTGCTGTGTGTAATGTCCAGCGATATTTTATAATATTAGTTTAGAATTATTTCGTGTTACAGGAAAGGGACATTCGTGTTATTGGGATCACTGTTAGGGTTTTACTGAAATCGACTAAAATATGCGGATATCTGGCTTTACCTATATCTATACTTATATTATAAAGAGGAAAGATTTATATTTTTTGTATGTAACGAATAAACTTTAAAACTACTGAACCAATTTGAAAAATTCTATCTGCAATGGATAGCTACATTATCAGCGAGTAACAATAGGCTACATATATTTTATCCCCGTGCTTCCACGGGAACGGGCACTACGCGGGTGAAACCGCGTGGCGTACGCTAGTTTTATATATTTAGGTCCATGTTCACCGAAAAGATAACCGTCTGTCACTGTGACATGTTCCCATACAAAAATGCGTTTTAAACAGCTGTTTTAGATAATCAGACTGTCATCTTCTTGGTGATCATGGACCATTTGGGCCCATTTTAATTTTCCTCGTTGAAGTTAGGGGCGTTTAACATATTTCCTGCACAATTCCACCTAAGCCAAGCAGCTTTTTTCCTGAACATATATTCACCTACGCTTCCCATTGTTAATTTAGATTGGTACCTATAGTGTTAGTATCATATGCGGAAAAAAAAAATTATATTTACATTTGAACTTACATATGTATTAAAGAATTATTCGAATCATGGAGCAATTAGTTATGTAAATTCTAGTTAAGTATAGGAGTTGTGTTGGCTTGCAAATTTTATTAAATACAACTGCTGAAAGATGGATCAATTGAAATACAGGGTGGAAACGGTAAACGGGGTAGTAAGGGGAGCTACCTTAACCGTTGCATCTACACAAAAATGGTCTTTTTAATCCCCATTCGCAGATTTTAAAAAACTCTGGAAATTTCTCTTGTATTGTGTGTGCGATTACTAACATTTAAACTCGCATACACAAACAGCCAGACTCGGACCAGCTAACTGTAGTCCATACAAATATTAGTTCCGTGCGGGAATCGTGTTAATCGCTCAGCCATTTATCTAAACTCATGGTTTCCCCCCAGGTCGCACATCCCGACGCCTGCAAGAGAAGATCGCGGAGCTGGACACATACAACGAGCTGCTATCGAAGCAGGCAGTGCAGTTACAGCAGTACTTTGACAAGTGCGTCGCGGCTTACCCACAGATCAATGATGATGCGTCAGAAGCCATCGATGCTGTCAAACTTGCTGATGGTAATATTTGTTTTGTTATGTCCAGTAAGTAAGGGAATTGGTTTTCTGTGGAAGCTGGCGTGGTCTTATTGCAATATCAGTTTTATTACACATAAACGTAATTAGTTTACGTCCAAGGATAAACTTTATTCGTTTATCTAATAGGCCACAGTTGGACTTGGAAAACGTCTGTAGTGTTATGTTCCCTGACTCAAATATTTATACTTGTATTTTCAAATCTATTTGAAAAAGTCCTTCATTTTATATGCTTGCTATTTTGCATTCAGCTACTTTAATGGTCTCAGGATAGGCAAAAACGTAGATCAACCGCTGACTCTCTGATATTTATGTTTAAGTATATTTTATCAGGTTATAATGCTCTAAACCAAAATCCTCTTTTTATTTTTGCAAATGTATTATCTAAATATGGGATGTGACGTTTATGATATCAGGCTATTACCTAATTTATGATAAACGTCAAAAAACATATTTCCGTAATCGATCCGACCAACCATACAGCTGATTAGAAATAATAAAATTTCAAAACATTTCCTGCCCGTTTATTATTATCATTTATCAGTTTATCACGCAATTTCAGTTCGTTAAAGTATTAAATAAACCAATTACAGGCAATTTGAATTGTCAAAAGGCTAATCATTTAATCAGAAAGTTGATATTATAAGCCCATTTTAAAACATGCATTTCTATGAATTTATTATTTTAAAGAATTATATGTCAGGGCAAGAAACTATGTATATTTTAGCTTCCATTGTTTACGGAAATTAACTCACGGGGTCATTTGAAATGTAGCTAAATAACACTCGGACATAATGTAGCTTTCCGTTAGTGAAAGAGTTTTTGAAATCGGAAATTTATCTGCGGAAACTTGTAAATGGCCTTCGAATCCGTATAATTTAAGAGCATTGTTTTTGTTAGCTGTAAGTTTCCCGAAAAGTATAAAATAAAAAAAAAAAAAAAAAAAAATTTAGTGCCGTTCGGCTCCAATATGGATGGCAGCCTAAAAAAGTTACTACATTCTAGTCTTTTGTCACTACATTCTTGATCATAGAAATGTAACACCATGGTGTCGATTCTGTTGTGCACAAACTAAACTTAATTTAGGCCATTACTATCTTTTATTAGAAGGTAGTTCGAAAGAAGGACGGCTATAGCTATGAACTAAGTTAGAGATGTCAAACTAGTTTATGCCTTGCGCTTCACCGTGTTTTTAGTCGACATGTTTTTACGTGCACCCTTCATTTGTATGGAAATATTAGTTCCAATTCAATTTGATAGCTTTAAATTACGTCCGCCTCTTTCTCGTTTTATTAGAGAAAAAAAGTTAGCAATACCCTAAATTAAGTTTAGTTTGTGCACAACAGAATCGACACCAATGAAAGGCCTACCTAATATCCTAAGCGACTAAGAATCATTCTTTGTCATATTAGAAGGTCTTCATTTAAATACAATACTCCATTACAGTAATGAGGACTCTTGGATCTTAATGAGTAATCTGTTTGACCCGCCTAAGTCATAGACGATTGACCCTATATGCACTATGTGACTATTAAGTGAATTCCCGGGCTCGGAAGTCTCGGTTAGTTCCAGTTTAGATATTTGACCGGTATTCCCGCGACCGTCTAAACTGTGGTTTTATGATTTTATAATATCAGACTTGTTTTCCTGGAGAACTAGGCATTTAACTATAGTATACCAACATTCCGCCAATTTTGTTTAAGTTCCATGCAAAAGAGGAGAGTGCTACTGCCATCAATAAATTCAGAGTCTTGGCTACTACTGACAAATTAAATAACACTACCGGAACTGGGTACTGAACCCATTACTCACTACATTTTAAATCGACAGAATTAATTAGCAAGAACTTCTAGTTTGTCCTTTAACTATAACATGTTTAATAATAACTAGCTGATGCCCGCAGCTTCGCCGGCGTACAAATTGTATATTAAAACCTTCCTCGAGAACCACTCTATCCACTGGTCAAAACAGCATGGAAATCGGTGCAGTAGTTTTTGAGTTTATCGCGAACTGACGGACAGACGCGTCGGAAGACTTTGCTTTAGCTATAGTGATTATTGTAATCTATTTACCAGGAAACGACCTGAGCCTACATGTGGGTGAGGTCCGGGCAACTAGTGCGTCCTTCCGGGCGACGTGTGGCGCCACCATCGCCACTCTGCAACACTGTGCTGACCTGCTGCGGCGTCGAGAGAAGCAGGCTAGCAAGGCTGAGGAGCTTTACATGTAAGTACTAAGTATAATTATGTCCTTTATTCATTTTCACCAGTGTTAACTGGGTTGTGGAGGTCAGATAGGCAGTCGCTCTATGTAAAATACTGGCATTCAGCTGCATCTGCAGTGCAAGTACGTAAAATTCGATAAGACTCGTGTTGATAAATTTGACAGTTATTCTCGATAAAATGAGGTTTTATCGAGTCAAAAACTCATTTTATCGAGAATAACTGTCAAATTTATCTAATTGAGTCCTATCGAATCCTACGTACTTGCACTGCTGGTTAGACTGGAAGTCGACCCCAATTTAGTTGGGAAAAGGCGATGCAGGTGATGATGATTCGTTTTCGCATAAATAATTTTTTACTTTTTTAATTATTTCTTAAAAAAAAGCATATGAAAAATGTTAAAAAGTAAAAAAAAAAAATAGTTAGTAAGTAAGTATCATGTAAGTAGTATAATTACTAAGCATGGCGTACGATTCCGTGGTCTGGCTAAATGTGTGAGGTTATACCATCAGGAAATTCTCAGCAGCACCCCTTAGTTGGAACTCGTGTCTGGTTGATGGAAATAGGATTGCCCCTTAATAGGATGTGTACTATAGGTATACTCCTGACTCACCTTTCGGAAGTACAGGCGTGATAAAGAGCTTATTATCCGAGAGGATCTGCTTAGAACTGCGCAGGCGCACCGGCATCATTTTACAAATACAACAATACTAAGTGTACCAGCAATGGATCCTGAAGCTACTCGCAAATGATTAAAGCTTCATTGGAATGCCTAGCAGGTTGTTTCGATGATAAAATCTAAAATTCGTTCTCTGATTAAGAAATATTACAATTATTATTAAAATGTAAAATAAGTAGTAGTACTCGTCAGCGTTACTAGATGGCGCTACTGACATGGTGAAATGAAAACTACATTTTGTAATACAGTGAAACTTGGTTAAGTGGGACCTGAATAAATTAAAAACCACCATAGCTGGAACTCATGCTGAGGGCCTGACATTTATGCCTGGATATCTGAGACACTGGGTAAGCAGAATACCTCTTTAAGTGAAACCAATTTGCAACCCTTGAATGTCCCAGTTGTCCAGGTTTCACTGTAATAATATACGACATTTAAACATTTTTGTTCTTCTGTAGGGCTTTGAAGAATCAGCTGACAGAAGCCAGGTTGGCATCGAAACCAGGACCAGACCATGAGGTGAGTCCTAACTTGTCATTATTTTAAATAATATTTAACGTCTATTTCCATATAGCAGTGTCTTTGTGTTATAAAAATGTTAATAAAACATTGCATAGATTTTGGACGGTATTACATAATAAAATACATTTGTTTTTTTGGGCAATGTCATCGTCTATTTCTTTTTATAGTATCTCGCGTCGCGTTAATGCCTTATAAGCAAATACTTTGCTTTGTGGAAGTGTATATTATGTTTCTTTTTACTTGTAAATTAAACGTCTATATTGACATAGGTTGGAATTTTACAATGCCACCTGGAGCGAAAGTACTTTAAATACTGGAGGCGGCAATTTTTACTCAAACTAAACATTCCTTTATTTTTAATACTCGTAAGAAACAAATCTGCATTCACAGATTTTTTAAAATTCGTTTGCCAATCGCGGGAATCGAACCTAACCGAACTAAAGTTCGAAAAAATAACATCCTGTACTTTTTTTTACATCAATCGATAGGGGCAATCAATTATATGTATCAAATCTCTCTAACAAACATGATAAATTAAATGAAAGGAAAACCATGAAATCCAAAGAACATTTATAAATTCAATGGGATAAATTCAATACGATAAAGCACTCCTTCAAAGGATGGACCTCGACCTATAAACAATTTAGAGAAATGATTAGAATTGCCTTGCATGTTGTCAACAATAATAATAACACTTCGAAATGTGAACCCTGTCCCGTGTTTCTTCGCACTGTCATTCATTAGTAGAGAGTCTCATTAATTAGAGTTCGTGTCTTCGGCCAAAACTTCGACCCAATTTGTCTGAAACCGAAAATGCCCGAAGCCGAGGGTCGGTTTACACTATAAGATGATAAACCAAGACGTATATTGTTACAGCCAGCCTAGCTGTGATGGCCTATGTCACAGTCACTGCGCTTCTTTAGTAGAATTATTTAAACGAATTCTAAGAAAGAAAGGAAAAACTATGTCGATACATTGTTATTTTTTTTAAATTTTTGTTTAGCTAAACAATGGTATATACAACGTGTAACAGAAAGGGTATGTAAGGTATAGTAGTAACAGAAAGGGTAGTCATATGAAAGGGTGTGCTACAGACCATCAAACTGCTTTTTCCATGGAACCACCATCGTAATCGCGAAAAAAATTTTCAACGGCCCCATACTACTCGTATATTCCAATACCTACTCGACCAAATGTATGAAACAGCTGATTATTTTTTTACAATTACGGTGGTGGTCCCATAGAGAAAGTTGTTCAGTTTTATGGTCGATAGCACACCCTTTCATATGACTATACCATTTCTGTTACACGTTGTAGTAGCGTTTCGTTTTAGTCGGTTAATATGTATGACATGATCGGTTTATAACATTGAAAACCAATAAAATGTTATTGATGAAATTCTATTGGTTTATGTGTCGTCAAACATCTTGTGATCCTCATAATAAATATCATATTGAACCAGCTTTATATGTATTTATATATTTTAAATAGTATGTGTTTATTTGTTATATTATATGTATGTTTATTTAAAAATAAATAACCTATGTTACCTATATTATATTTATTTCAACAACAACAACTCAGGGCCCTTTCTAGTTCAGTATATTAAAATATTTTTTTTATTAGAATACATTTAAGACCAAATAAAGCCCTGTAAGCCAAGAAAAGTAAGATCAGGAAATTCAATTTAACATATCATATTATGAGCCCTGTCGCTGTCCCCAAGAGATTGGCGGGTTGCCACGTTGTATGGCAACGTCCAGCCTCTGGCCAAGGTAAAGGCCAGCCCTTGGGTCACGGGAAGTGTCAACTAACCATTTTGAAATGCTGGTTAAGACATTTGGGATCAACCTTATGGGCACCAGCTGGATTATTTCCAGGGGCGTGTATCTTCAGTTCCATGAAAACAGCTTGTCATTTTTTGCACTCTAACTCGGTATGTTAGATTTTTGTTTGTCAATTTGTGCGAGGAGTAACTTCAATTTATACAGAAAAACCTTAGTATTATAATTATAATCTGCCTTTTTATAAAGAAAAGCTTATGACGCATAGGACAAAAGATGTTTCAGACGTGAGCGAAGCGAACTCGAATATTTTAGGATACGCTCTGATAAATTAGGTTATTTTTGTTCATACAAACTGGAACGAGAATAAAAGTACGAGCAAGCGAAACGAGCTCGACAATTTTTGCTTTCCGCCTCGGATAGATTTGTTTGAATCAAAAACTTTACTTTCTATTTTTTCCCGATAGGGGGGTGCAAGCACATTCCCTTGCAGCCTGCTGCCGGCGCCCATTAAAAAAAGCATTGAAATCGGTTCGGTTGTTACATAGTATTAGCGTGTACAAACATAGTGACACGATTTTAATATTTATTAAGATTTATTGTTGCGGTGTATCGTGCTGCCATCTCGTCTGTACATTTTGTACAGTGTACGCTGACAGAATGATGTTGATTTATTTAAAGTTCATGTACAATAATAGTACATAGGCGGACTTAATGCCACAAGGCATTCTCTACCCGTCAACCTTTGGATAAAATAAGAAAATATAGTGATAGGGTGCAAAATAATATGTAATGCGCTATGTGTATGTGTGTGTTGAGCTAGATGCTCACCAGTAGCGAAGGGTACATTTTTGTAACAGGTAAGCCGGTCCGGTGCATATTTTTAATAATGTTTCAAAAAAACATTGAATTACCAACATTGTTTTACTTTTGCCAATAGTAGACTCCAGTACAGTGGTTGTTCCGAAGGGAAGCCGGTAGGTTTCGAGTTGTATGAACCCCTCGCCACTGTGCTCACCATATTTGTAAGCATGTTACTGGCATAACATAGTACCTGTGTTACCAAATAAAAAGTGAGATTTAATTTTTTTTAACTTCTTGTTAATATTATTTTATGTCTATGAGCCGTGGTGGCCCAGCGGTAACAACCTTGACTTATGTGCGGAGGTTTGTAAGTTCGAATCCAGGCTGGCGCGATGCTTTGTGAGACTGCCCTTAAAACTGCGAAGGAAAATATCCGCGAGAAGACGAGTTTGCCCTAGTACCAAAAGGACTAAAACATGTCATCTACCAACCCGCACTGGACCAGTGTGGTTGATTACAACCGTGCCACTGCCCACACAGAGAGTAGGCCTGTGTTCCAGCGGTGGGGACATTTTAGGTTAATTATCCAATTATTGTTTTTCTCTCTACTAATAGAATATCGGCTCTTTTTAAATTATCGTGTAAATAGTGCATATCGCTTTGGGCATGGGTAGGGGCAGAGTGACCTCTACATTGCCATCGACAACACCGTGGAAGTGGCGGAGTTCTGTCAGTAAAATTTGAAATACTCTCGTGCCAGCGACTTCTACTAAAAATGTACCGTTTATACTGAAGTTTTAAGTAGTCTTTCAATCAACTGTTCATTGTCACCGGAAGTAACAAAATGATTGATTTATCTATTGAACTAAAAAAAGGTTTCGCATTAGTTCGCACCTGCTGGCTTCTAGTCTATATCATTTTGTACAACACAGTTCATTACGCGTTTAGAATAGTGATGTTATGACCACATTATATGGCTGGCACTAGCTTATGACCGCAGCTTCGTCCTCGTGAAGTTTGAAAATTGTCCCACGGGATTATACTACCGGTATAAAACGTAGGTATCCTATGTGTTTATCCAGGTTATAAACTATCTGTGTGTTAAATTTAATCCAAATCCGTTCAGTAGTTTTTGCGTGAAGGAGTAAGAAACATCCATATTCACAAATATTCGCATTTGTTGTATGTATTAGTATGATATGTATATTAGTAGGACTAGCTTATACCCGCGGCGTTGCCCGCGTGAAGTTCGATAATGGTCCCACGGGATCATACTACCGGGATGAAAAAGTATGCTGTGTTAGGTATAAACAATCTGTTTAACAAATTTCATACAAAACCGTTCAGTAGTTTTTGCCTGAAAGAGTAACAAACATCCATACATCATATTAGTAAGAAGTAAGACTCTCATGAATCATGAGTGACTAATATTGATTTTCTCCACAACCTGCGTAATATTTTGAACTGATCGTTTTAAAGATTAATAGGCGAAATAATCATACTGGCACTATCATATTAGTCACTTCTGGCGATAACGAAATGGCCCATCCTTTGCCAGGAAACATGATACGCCCACTGTTTTTTAACCTAAACCATTGTATCTTTAAGATAGTATTACTATTTGAAAGCTTTGGTTTGTGGTTCTGTTCCAAAAAACTATATTCATTTCATTCATTAATTCAAAAAAACATTAGAATGACACAAAAATCACTGAACCCATCATGGAGTAATTTCCAAGATTCGTCTAAAGAAAGAAATAAAACTTTAAATGTCTGTTTGTAATTTAAAAATAACAGCCATTTACTGAATGCATTTGAAAGTATATTTATGTACGGTACTTACAAACTTTTTTAAAATGTTTTTCTGTCTGTTTGTTCCGGGTAATCTCTGAAACGGCTGAACCGATTTTTGGTAGATAGCTGATGTTCTACCGACTAACACTTACTTTACTACTACTTACTTAGTACTTTTACTTGGTACTTTTATTTTAGAAAAAGGACTAGCTGTTGCCCGCGACTTCGTCCGCGTAAACCACCCTTGTCACCTAGAGGTATAAAAGTAGCCTTCAACTTGTTCTCTGACCTACCAAAAATACACAAAAAAAAATCGGTGAAGTCGTTTCGGAGGACTTCGATAACAAACAATGTGACACGATATTTTTATGTATTAGATAGCTTTGTCTGCGGCTTTGCTCGCGTTGAATTTGGGGTAATTTTAATTTAAAATAACCGGCCAAGAGCGTGTCGGGCCACGCTCAGTGTAGGGTTCCGTAGTTTCCCGTCTGTCACAATAAGTGTTCAATCCAATCCGATTTTAATAATTATTTTTTTGTTTGAAAAAAGATACGTTCAGGATAATAAAATATGTTAACGAAGATAAAAAAAATGCTTTCATATACGATTATACTACGAACTTAGTCTAGAGATTATTTTGTACAACTTTTTGTCTTTTTTGTACAAAAACTTGTTTCCATCCGAGTTCAAAATAATTGTCCTAGAAAGTCCTTATAAAGTTCTACTTTTCAGATTTTATTCATATTTTCTAAACTTATGGTTCAAAAGTTAGAGGGGGGGGACACATTGTTTTTTACTTTTGGAGCGATTATTTGCGAAATTATTGACATTATCAAAAAATGACTTCAGTAAACCCCTATTCATTTTTAAATACCTTTCCAACAATATATCACACGTTAGGGTTGGAATAAAAAAAAATCACTTCCCACTTTACATATAGGGGGGCTACCCTAATAAAACATTTTTTTCCAAATTTTTATTTTACCACTTTGTCGGCGTGATTGATACACATATTGGTACCAAATTTCAGTTTTCTAGTGCTAACGGTCACAGAGATTAAGCGAGGACGGATGGACAGACAGACATGGCGAAACTATATGGGTTCCTAGTTGACTACGGAACCCTTATAGTTTTTTAATTTCATTGCGCAAAACAAAGAGTAAGTAAAATTCAAGATCGAGCAGTATTTTAAAGATATACATATCTGGGTTGCTCATAAATTAGTTGGTTTCAAAGCAGAACAGAGTAAATTTGCAGAAGTATTGTGTAAAATCTTAAATTATTGTCTAGGATGGAATTACTATGGCCGGTAAATTACATAACGATACGTAGCTACGAAGACAAACAAAATTTAAAGAAAACTTAGATTTGTGTTCAGTGAAAACCATAAAAACGACACCCATGAAGGAAAAAGGAAAAAAAAAATCATAGGTGCGTTTTTGGATTTTTATTTTGACCTCATTTTCGATATCAGCGACCCCAAAAACCATGAAAACGACACACATGACGAAAACTTTACTTCAACGCCATTTCGATTTTCATTTCGATCTCATTTTTGTAATCAGCGACCTCGAAAACCATGTAAACGACACCCGAGATGAAAAAAAAAATACTTTTCCTCGGCGCTATCTTGGATTTATCAATAGGAGTACTCTTGTGAAGTTTCGAATAAAATAGTCTTAACTAATCTTTTTTCCCCATACAAACTTTGGGGACCCGTTTCACCTCATTAGAGGGTGAATTTTGAAAAATCCTTTCTTAGTGCACCCCTAGACTACATAAGAAACTTACTTGCCAAATTTGGAATCTGTAGACTCGGCGGTTGGGGCTGTGCGTTGATTTTTAGACTTTGTCACCCCATTAACCCCTCTTAGGGGTTGAATTTTGAAAAACCCCTAAGACGACCCACTGACCAAAACCTGAAACCCATTTCTACTGATTTATCAATAGGAGTACTCTTGTGAAGTTTCTTATGAAATAGTCTAACTAATCTTGTTTCCCCATACAAACTTTGGGGGCCCCAATCACCCCCTTAGAGGGTGATTTTTGAAAAATCCTTTCTTAGTGCACCCCTAGACCACATAAGGAACCTACTTGCCAAATTTCGAATCTGTGGACCCAATGGTTTGGGCTGTGCGTTGATTTTCAGACTTTGTCACCCCATTTACCCCTCTTAAGGGTTGAATTTTGAAAAAAACTGAAACCCGTTTCTTCTCATTTATCAATAGGAGTACTCTTGTGAAGTTTTGAATGAAATAGTCTAACTAATTTTGTTTTCCCATACAAACTTTGGGGGCCCGTTTCACCCCCTTAGAGGGTGAATTTTGAAAAATCCTTTCTAAGTGAACCCCTAGACCATATAAGGAACCTTCTTGCCAAATTTGGAATCTGTAGACCCAGCGGTTTGGGCTGTGCGTTGATATATCACCCAGTCAGTCAGTCAGTCAGTCAGTCAGTTTACCATTTTATATATATAGATAGATAGAAGATAGAAGATAGATTAGGGTTCCGTACAAAAAAAAAGTAAACTCTCGAAATTGTTAACAAAAACAGATTTTAAATAGGGAAGTTATGTTTTTATAATAATTTCACGCGAACAAAGATTGCGAGCAACAGCTAGTCATCATCTGCCTAGCCTTTTCCCAACTATGTTGGGGTCGGCTTCCAGTCTAATCGGATGCAGCTGAATACCAGTATTTTACATGGAGCGACCACCTATCTGACCTCCACAACCCAGTTAGTACTGGGTAATACGATACCACTTGATAAGACTGGTTGTTAAACTTTTTGGGCCACTGTTACGACTGGCAAAGATAGACAAATGGCAGCCGGGACCAACAGCTTAACGGGCTTTCCGAGGCACGGAGGAAACTCAGTATGCAAGGGTCCAGAGACCAACCTAGGCAAGCACGGCTTAACCTAAAGATCGGACCGGGTGGCTGTTATTACACGAGCTCCTCTCATTACGAGCAACAGCTAGTAATGACATAAAAATCACTAAATCTATCATGACGTAATTATTGTAATTACCAAGATTCATCTGAAATGATTATGCTACAGATAAGATCTTGAACTTTTTATGTCAAGTTGTGTAATGGGACAATTACATTTGGTCGTTGACCCGTATTCTGATGCATATGGCATTCGAGCTAGCGGCCAAGTTCGACGGAACAATACCGAGTGTTACCAGTAACGTTAATACATTACTGGAAAATGGTTACCGAATACCAGGTTTCCGTGGACGTCATTGATTTCAGGGTATTGTTATTTCATTTGACGTAGTATCAACTGCCTGCCTTTATCAGAATTAATTTAGGTTTGAGGCATAAGCATAATATTATCTTTTATTTACTCCATTTCTATAACCAATCAAGATTCATCTAAGCATCACTTACAGAATCCAAATTATTGTTAGTTTTCATTAATGTGTTCGCATATTATAGAATAGGCTACCGTATTCGTCAAGACGGCTGTGTGGAAAAAGCGTATGAGTCTGAATTCGGATCATCATTTAATCAGAATGACGTCTACTGCTGGACATAGGCCTCCTCCAAGTGTCGCCACATTGTCCGGTCCCGTTCGACTCGCATCCAACGGATTCCCGCAACCTTCACCAGGTCATCGGTCCACGATCGTATTCGAAAGATAACCCCCTCTATTGGTGCTACAGAATTACAGATTCCCAAAATACTTATCGGAACATCCATCATTCATAGCAAGGTTGCCGTTAATAAAATTCAAGTATAATTGAAGGAATTCAAAAAAGAATCAGGTGGTGATCATTGCTCGTGCCTTCTCTATACAAGAAGAGGCCTTTGCCCAACAGTGGGACAGTAATAGGCAGGTATAATTATGAGTAAGTAAAGCTAGTACAACAATGTGTCATGTGATCAATATAAATGTGTCAGATGAGTATAATATTAATTACTCATCAATTAGTTGAGATAACATTATTAACCAATGGCAGTTAAGTGTCAGATTAATTTGATATGGATGTACTATGTATGCTATATCTATACGATCGTTGCAGTAATGTATGATGCTCCTCTTACAAAATTGATTTCAATAGATGAAATGCGAATAAACTGCATCAATTTGTAGTTGCAATACCAACACCTTTTCGTCTATTCATTCCAAATTCTGTTTTGCCTCCCATACGCGTGCCAGCATTTCCAGAATTTGTAAACACTAACAGAAATACACCACGAGCAGGATCAGAGAAACTGCACATTATGCATTCGTTATGCAGATTCAGCGTACCTTGTAATCGAGCAAAATAAGATCTAATAGAGTCTTGATAACAGTATCGATATCACAGATACCAATCTATGTTAACAGCTACAAGACAACTTTCCCAGTTTTTATGGAAGTGAAAATTACTTAGCGATATATCCACGTTGCTGTATAGGTACTATACAATGTTTTATTGGCGTATCGTGTACAGAATTATTTTCTACCCGAGCGTCACTTCGGGCGCGGACGCCATACCGAGCGGACGTCCGTCTATGCATAATTTCGTTTTTATTTATTTACTTTCGCGTTCCGTTGACTTTGCCGCTATTTCTGTGCTTTTATCTCTAGCCTTGATATAAAATTAGTTACCATTAAGTTCTGTGATGTTTATATTGTGTTGAAGTGAGTTCATTTTGCCGATATGAAGTTTAAGATTTTTAAGAAGATTCTGCGTCAGGTATGTTGTTGAGTCAGCGATGTTACAGTTCGATTAACTGAATGTTTACATCATGGATTACATGGTTTATTAGGTGTAAATAGCTGTGTTACATGTTGGGTCACTTTGGCTTTTAAGTACTTACCTGTGCAGTTTCTGTAAAATTACGTGGATTGTTTGAGCAAGTGTTTCATTATTATTTCTTAGAACGCTTGAATGCTATAGGTTTCTGCGTAATGAAAACACATCATATTTTTTTTGCTACATTTCCAATAATTTTTGGGATTTAGAAAAATGTATCACCACACCTGGAAACTTCAGCATCAAACTCTCATACGGGAACACAACTTTCGTTAAAGGCATCTCCTAAATCACACAACCCTAATTTTCGTGACCTCTCCAGACGATTCATGTATGGTAGTATGCCCCTTTGTGGTATTTGGTGCAAGGCGAAATGTTATTACCAGATTAACGACATGAACAAACCAAGGGCAGACTTTCATGTAATACTACTTTTTTCTGCAAAAGAAAGTAATTGGAAACTCATTTCTTTCTTTGCTACAAAAAGTAGCCTTGCATAAAGGTTGTTATTCTACTTCGCAACTATTTGATTTAATTCTTCAACTGGTAATTTTATTGTGTTGGTGATGTTATATCAGTCAACGTAACCAACTTATCCTATAACAATATATAAAAGTCGATTATTGCCATTTTAATTAAAGCTTTATAGGTTTACTGTCTAGGATCTATTTAAGTTGATAACGTTCGAATCTCTTTCATCTCTTTTTCGGAACACGCAATGGCAAAATTGACTTACCTACTTGTCAGGTTTGCCCCTACATTTGTCCGGCAGTACCTCCAAATCATAATCTTTTCAAAGTTCCCCGCTGTCAATAAAATTATGTCCAAAATGCAAGGGACAACTATTATACAGCCTGCATAGTGCAGTTGTAATACATACAGGCAAAGGTATGCGCGTGATACAGCCGCAGCAGCCGGTTTCAGATCCATCGCATCTAGTTTGTACACTGACCTACAAACAATACCTGTATCACTTCCAATCATGATTAATAACTTTAAAATAATTAAGATGGATACAGAATTAAGATATTGGTGAGATGACATTACACCAATATGTTAATGCAAATTGACATTTGTTATCAATGACTTAACTACTTCGTCCGTTAGTCCAATTGCATAACTATTAGTTATGCATTTATCAATTGTTTAACTTCAAATGGTGGGTGTCAAAGGGTCAAACTAAAGTCTCTGATAGTCAGAATCAGAAATAGTCACAATATGTAATGTAAAGAGCTCTACCTTCTTCTTTCCTTCAACTTTTGGCCACCCAATACGTAGTTTAGGTCTCGTCCAAATCTCTTCACTTCTGGCGTTATTTTTGTTCAATATCAATCTAGTTATTATGCCTTGTGTCTGTGACTGTAGCTTAGCTTTTTTTTCGTTTTATCGATATTCAAAAGTGCCTTAATGGTCTAGTTGAAATAAATGATTTGAGTTTGAGTCTACGTCAAATATAACGTCACATTTTGTTTATAACGGATACAAAAGACAAGGCAAGTGAAAATATTCCCGAAATTATGATTGGGGATGAAGCAGCTATTGGTCACTGGACTAACTTCAACTTGTGGATTGCTCAAGAAATAATGTTGAAACTGTGGTCCTAGAGACACCCTTTCCGTGCAAATAAGTCCTTGTGACAATTACTGAGTGGACTACTAATTACTTTACGCTTGCTAATTACTAAAGGCAGCTATTCACTTTAAAAACGTAAAGAAATATTCAAAGAAAGTGAAAGGATTATGCACATGTTTTATAACGTTAACTTCCTAGGGGTATGCGTATTATATTTTTCCCTCATTACCACTTACGTCGATGTTATGTAACCCCCTTTTGCGAATCGTCTGATATCGCTCACGCAGAGTGAGAATTGTCTTTGCGATAGTTGTGGTTTGTATAAGTAGGTTAATAATACCGTTGATAGTAAACTATTATTATGTAATTTTAACAACAAATTGACTCCCAAAATGAGTGCACTGACGCGCAATTTGACGATTTGGTTCAAGTCTTGCGTAACTCGCAAAGTTGAACATTTGCGTTTTGAGGGTTTTTTTTTGTTTTTATTTAAAATTTTCTGCATCATTGCCGCGCATTTCATTGGCATTCTTTCTTCGATAAAAAATATAATGCGCGGAAGAAAACCGTATCTTTGGAAAGTTTTATTCATGTAACTCGCAGTTGAAGCATTTAGAAAAAACAATACACAATGCATAGAAAAGTGTTGATAAATTTCCTTTGTGGCTATGATTGATTTGTTATCAGATATCTGAGGGAATGAGATGAATCAGCTGGTTCTTGCCCCATCAATGTTGTTAGTCATGGAATGGGCCCGTCACTTGCAGTAGATTAGTTTTTGTTTCAGTATAATTGTGAATCCTCCTATAAATATTTTTACTCGTCAAATAAGTTTAAAATAGCCCAGGAGACAGTACTTTAGGAATGACTCCATAAAGATCTACAAAACAAATTACAAAAAACAACATAACTATGTCTAATTGCAGTGTAAATAGTAATAATAATATTTACTCTTCACTGCAATTCTCGTGCATAAAATCGTTTCAAATAGCAGCAATTAAAGATTTATTATACCCACCGTTTACCGTGCAAATATGAAAAGCAAATATTGTCTACAATAAAGCGATGCTACAAAGGCATGTTGTATTTTCTTTGACAAACATTGTAGGACGACACCATTGATCGCTAAATAAGTATAGGACACATCATTGCAGGCGACTGTCCTTACGTAAAACGTGATTTGACCGCGGTTGTGGACCATATAATCGGATATGCTTCTGTAAAGGTCTGGGGGCCTAAAATGGCCGCTTTATCAGAATCATAATAGGATAATAATAAGAATGGCGTGACAAATCGTCAATGGTCATCATCATTCAGCCGAAAGACCCCTTGACTCTTGCGCTGGGCATCAAAGGCAGAGGTAGTATTGCTGATCTGGGTTATAAGAATTCAACTTATCAGCTTCATAATTTGCGAGAAGTAGATAAGATGGGCTACGTATTCTCTTCAGGTGTTTGTCTAAGAACATGTGATCTTGTCTCAGAATTTCTGTAATCATAACGTGATAAGGAAATTCTTCAACGACGCAAATAGACGTCTATATGTTTGAAAAGTGGGCCGGTATTATTCCTTTGCTTCGTCGCATTGACTATCGGCCGCTCTTTAGATTTAAACTGAAAGCGAAGTAAAACCTTTGTGAAGGTTTTTCATGGTCAATTTCTTTTTACCGAATTTTCCAATTTTATGTTGTTTCATTGCTCTTTTTCTGCTCTAACTCCAATCTATTAGTTACTTGACGTATTTTCACATACACTCATAAAATATTGTGTAATTGTGTATCATCCGTCACTGCATTAACCTAGCCAGTCTGGAATGTCCACAGATTAGTGCTGGCAAGGCATGTGCCAGATTATCGCGACTGCAACCAGTGTTATCCGCCTGCCAATCTCGAGAGCTCATGTTTGCTTACATCTTAAGTTAGCCTAGCCCGTAATACTTCTAGATTTGCTAGGGTTACCACAGAAAACACTCGACCGTAAGTTAATTATTAGGTCAAGTTGAAAAGTGATTCATTTTATAGTATTTGAGGCGTCAAAGAAAGAGAAAAATTGAATAGTTTTTCTTGATGTGTGACGCATCTTTTATTTTTTATCGTTTTTCCTTTGCCGCGTCAGTGTTCTGATGATTGTACATGGGTCTACTTTATGGATCGTAAGTTTGGCATTGTGTAAGTGTATCTGCAATTAAAATTCAGTACGCGAACATTCATTGAGGAACATAGAGTAGTAGCAAAAAAAGCATGTGCACAGGCGATGTTCTACATTTGTCTAGGACAGTTGCCTTCTGGGTGACTTTTGCTTACGTCTGACCCAATGTTTTAGAAAAACTTAATAGTGTCAGCCCTGAAGCCAAGCCACCTGGCACGGCGCCTAGGTCAACATGCCACATGGCTCCAGTAACTGGTTACAGGACAATGGATCATTGACAATGTGCCAAATGCACTTATACGACACTCATCCGTTTTATATGCAAACGGCATAAACGATGTAGGATTGTATATTTACATATTTTTATTCCATTCATTGAACCGTTTCACTGGTACTTATGCACTTTGAATTTACCTGCTTGAAAAGTGCAGATTTGTATTGCATTCATTGCATAGGTCGATATGACTGTTTTTTATTCGTTTTGGTGATAGTACCAAAAATACTTGAAGATTTTAAAGTCTGGCTGTTTTCGTTTCGTAACTCAGTTTGCATGGTACGCTCGGTATCAAAATCAAATAAACTGGCTGTAAAATAAAGGAACTTGGTTGATAAATCTAGCATTCAGTGCAATATCATTAGTGGAATGAATCAACAAAGAAAAATATGGGAATAGTTTTGCCAATTTTGACACGTAGTAGAGCGATAAATAATAAATAGTATAAAGTATCAATTTTATTGTAACAGTTATTATACACTTAAAAGATAATGGATATAAAAGAAATCAAGAATTAATAAAGAAACTTATTTACTTATTTCTGCATCCAACGGGCAATTTATCTTTGCACTTTGATTGACTTACACTATTGGTCCATCAATATTGAATATTTACGGTAAATACTACATACTACAAAGGTCATTAAGTTGGTTGCAAGTACTGGGGTGGGGTTCATTAACCTGCCCACTTGTCATTGATCGGGCGGCGTTTATGTTATTATTGTGTTAAAGGTAGTCGGTAGCTAGACTGAAAGTTACGCTAGATCTGAGTCATACGGCGAGGTATTTAATTAACATGATTTGCGTGTGTTTGTTAGAATTAGTGGGTCATTATTGCTGATAGAAACTATAATGAAGAGGTACTTCCGAATTACGTGTTCTTCCTTAAACTAGTATTGGTAACTATGTGAAATTCAGCATCTCCATTAGTAGAAAACTGGAGAACTTTAATGCAATAAGGAGCACGGAACGAAAATGTGGACTCTTCATACTAATTCCATCAACCAGTGTGATATTTTGTAAAGGAAGTCCCATATTTTTCTTAATATTACTGTGGGAGAGTGGTCCAGTTTGATAGTTTGAATCACCACCTAAGAGGTATTGCGCTCATTCTGTTACATCGTACAAGTAAATGTACGTCTGAGTCATTCTGGGCAGGCTGCCACGCTAGAACCTTGCTCGATTTTAAAAGTTAAAAAAAAAAGAAAAAAAAATCCAGTCACTCGGAGCAACCATGATTGGCGCCATTTCTAAACGTAACACGGTGTGTCTGCGCCTAAATTGGTTAACCTAATTCAACGTCAATTTTTATCCTGATGGGATTTATCTTATTAAGGTCAAAGTTGCACTCTGATCCAGCCTGTCCCTTTGCTGCTCTCCCCAGCGACGTCTTAAGCCGAGGTTTGTACCCAATACCCTAAGCGCACGGTCGTTTAGTTTATAAGTTTTATGCCCCTGGCTGGAGGCATTACACAGAAGTCATCCACAGGATAGTCCGATCAAGCAGAAGCCAACCGCATAGGTTGACCTGCGAGATGACATGTCGAAAAAAAAACAACAGTAGCAGTCTTTGGGGACTGGCGATAGAAGTGAAAAGTTGAAAACTAAGTAACTTGTGAACCAATCGGAGCACTGCTAAGGGTTGTGCCCCGCGCACGCCTTAGTGATGCTACGCCGTAGCGGATTGGCTATGAGTGCTACGAGGCGTAAGGAGACGGTCACGCGAGTCCATGATTTTTGTTCAACCAAAAAGTGCTCAACGTGCCAGGTTTTCACTTCAACAAGTAAAATTAAATCAACCCCCGACACAATGTACTAACAGTTAAATCGAAAATAATTCGTTAATTCGCCATTTTGTGGTGGCGGCCATCTTGGATTTTTAATTTGACATAGTGTATAGTATTCTACTAGTCAAGCCCTTTCATTTGATTCCCATATTGAGGGAGTTGTTGAACAAAATATAATTCGCCATTTTGTGGCGGCGGCCATCTTGAATCAAAATCGGTTCATCCGTTCGGGCGCTACTACAGTGCCACACACACACACACATACACACACACACACACACACCCACACACACACACACACACACACCCACACACACACACACACACACACACCCACACACACACAGAGACACACACACACTCACAGAGACACACACACACACAGACACACACACAGACACGTCAAACTTATAACACCCCGTCGTTTTTGCGTCGGCGGGGGTTGAAAAGGGTACAGTTGAAAGTTAATTTTCAGATTGCTTTTGAATTTTTGATTCTAATGGCTTGCTCATAAAAAATGTGTATGTCTCATACTGCTCCAGTCAATCAAAAATGGCTTCTTTGATTTATACGCACTCTACTTGATAGAGACGTTTAACCTCAATCACTGCATGCGATCGTAAATTGTAAAGAAATATGGTGGCCCTTTAATAGCTGAGTAATTAAATATGTAGTAAGGCTTTGAATACTTGACATACCATTCTTGGTAAAGGTCGGTAAATTAAGGGTAGTTTAATAAATACCTTTCGCTGGGTTTTTTTTTCTAGTGCTAAAGCTTTAAATGAGAAAGAATTCCCAATCATATTTTTTTAAAGCGGTTAACCTGTCTCGAAATACTTAGAGAGACGAGTACGAGGCCCATTTTTTTTTCTTATGGGAAATCATCAAATAACTTCTCCCACTCTGGGCGGGGCGGGAGTGAGTGTCAGACTTTTACTGCCTAAACCCATCCATGTTCCTTCCTTGCCCTTTATGTTCCGGACCACGGTATCTCTTTCGAACAGTCCCGCAGCCCTGGCAGGGTGTACGAGGTCCTGGGTTCGATTCTCATGTCAGGCAAAGTGTCATTGGGTTTTTCTATCTGGAATTCCAGTAGCAGCCATGGTGCCTGGATATGTGCACGGTTGATGGCAAAAGGCTCGCCCCCTGTTACATAAGGTTTAAACATAACTGGCGAAATGTAGGCGTACTAATGAGTACTACTCTGCCCAACGCTTCGGGGATTACAGGCGTTATGTTATGTAATCTAGGGTCAAACAAGCTATTTGCTAGTATATACAGGATGTAAACCACCTCATCACAAAGCCGTTAACCAAGCATTCTGTACATCAAACTAAGTATCTTTACGCAAAAAATATTGCTGGGAAACAACTTTGTTTTTGAGGTTATAAATCATGTTTTGTGGTAGAACTCAATGTAACGCACTTAAAACATTGTGCTGATGGATGGATTGAATAGTACGGGGTTCGTGGAGGTGTTAAAACTTAAAATCAACAAAAAAACTTATATTTAAAAAATAACTTGTCAAAAAGTTGTAACTTTGACCCCCCATATCTCCGTAACTAGAGGGTTCCCAGGTATGGTGTAGAACAAATTAAATGATCGCAATGATGGGGAGAACAAGTGCCTTTCGGCTTCGTGAAGAGGTGTTTTACACCCTTTATAAGCTGGTATACAGTTTAACCCACTACTTACATTGTAAAGTGTAAACCAAATAGCTTGTTCGACCGTACTTAGAGAGACTATCTAGAGCTAGTCATTATCATGTCAGAAAGGAGCTTAGCCCTTAGCATTAATTAAACATGTGGCATGGACTCGTGTAATCACGTTTGTGTAGTGGTCGTAGTTTGTTTTGTTGGTACTTAATATGTTAAAGTAATAAGCTTGAGAAGTCATCTATAATAACATTAATAACACTATTGCCTCTGTGCGTGCTACGTTTCAATGGAATCATTGGTTGTCTATAGCATTTTGACGACTATATTTCTCATTTGCCAAACCTGAAATCCATTTCAGATCTGCTACTCCCAGTGTTCTTATAACAACACTATTCGACTACAAATACTCTTATTCTAGTCGATTAGACGCCTTATAACTGTCTCTGTGCGTGCTACGTTTCAATTGAATCATTGCTTATCAATGGCATTTTGACGACTTTTATCTCTCAAACCTGAAATCCAATTCAGATCAAATTCTTCTTCAAGTGTATTCTTCTAATTTTGGATTACTTTAGAGTTACAATCGGTCCATAGAACGTGAGCACTGCGCAGTGTCCTAAAACTAAAACCAGTCTCGTCTGCCGGCGATCCTAGCTGCGTCATGATTCATGATCACCATCTGGCCATTTCTCGTTTGAAAACTTGCTCGCCTTGCACTAATTTATAACACTTGCACTATCACACAATCAACAGCAGGAAATATATTTCTGTGCTATTTACGTCTTAAGTATATGTGTGAGGTGTTTCCAAGAGTTCCAACACGGAATGACTTTCCATTATACATTTTATGTGATTATAAGACAATGACCGGCCTGCATTCTAATCGCATTAAGGAATATTAAAACTTGGCTACTACAACTAGTGACTCACACAGGGCTATAAACAATAGCAACGTGCTTTTAAAAATAAATGTGATGCTGCCTGTTGTCCTATAAAAAGTTACTCATTGAAAAGTACATGGAATTGGTGACTAGTTACCCGATTTCAATGGTTTCCGGTAGATAGGGAAACTTTTCATGAATGACGAAACTGTTTTTGGAGATACATAGGTACTTTGAATTTTATTCGTCGTGCATAATATATCTTATCTGTACATGTTATCTATGCTATAAATAACTAAATAATCAGATCGAACAGCATCGTAGGATGTATGCGGATGATTTTTTATTTTCATGTGGCTGTACCTGCTACGGGTACACTTCTGCCTATCCCATGGATTTAGATAGGCGTGATCGTCATCTGCTTATAAGCCTTTTCCCTATTATGTTGGGGTCGGCTTCCAGTCTAACCAGATGCAGTTGAACCAGTATTTGACATGGAGCAACTGCCTATCTGACCTCCACAACCAGTTAGTACTGGGTAATACGATACCCCTTCGTAAGACTGGTTTTCGGAATCTCCAAATGACAGCCGGGACCAACCGCCTAACGTGTTTTTCGAGGCACGAAGGAAATTCGGCACAGGCGTGATTTTGTGGAAAAAATACATTTGAGCGAACAAAATCATGTGTGACTGCAACTAATCGAAGTTTATCCTATCGCCAACCGCGACCTTGCTACTGTTTAGGTCATTTATTTCCATCATTATTTCACCCACGATTATCTACTAAACTCGGTTCCGATTGAGTGTGAACCGATTAGTCGAAGGTTAACGAACACAATGCCTATCGATTTTCTAACCCTGTTTCGTGGTAAACTTTATTTATATCAAACGCGTTGCCTGTCAAAACATTTACTGATATCTTGACATTTAAGTCGACGTCAATAGATTTGATTTTTGTTTATTTTCAGTTGATTTTTTGGTTTATGTTTGTAGTATGATGGTGGTATTTGTTTAAGGCCACGGCCAGTCCTACACGACTTTGAATGTCAATCTCAGACTACGTTAATAATAACCCTATTGTTAACATATTGAAGCTCTGAAGGTAACGTTTCAATTATTCGGTGTGAATGCGGACTTTGAATTCATAAATGTGGAGTATCTTTTCTGATCGGTGCTGCTACTTTCCATCTATTATTTTAATGCCGTATATGCCAAAAGTATATTGACGATTGACAGAGGAGAATGGAGCAATAAGGTTGACCCACGCTAGATCATGCCGGGTCCGAGCCGAGTGTCGTCCGTGCAATTTTGTATGACAATCCGTTGCTCGGTAGCGGCTCGGTAGCGTGAGTCCATACAAAATTGCACGGTTGACACTCGGCTCGGATCCGACACGGTCTAGCGTGCGTCATCCTTCGTCAGAAAGATGACGATGTGCAAAAAGTACGAGTATTTGCAGACTAGGTCCTTGCTAGGCTGAAAATACTAGCTCTCTAATTTCTATAATGATCTCTATAATCATGATAACTTTATCTAACTACACGTTGTATGAACGTTTCCATTATGCCATTTTCCACTTCGCACACAAATTATTGGGATGAAAAGTATAATACTAAGCGCACAATGTAGTTGTTGTAGCCAAGTTACATTTTGAAACTTTTTCTACTTTGTTACTCAGATGTACTGTAGGTACATTCGAGGACTTTAATCGTTGTGCCACTTGCCACTATTCGTATTTTAGCCGTGTAATACAAATCGGGTTTAATCGGTAATATTCGTATTCATGAATGTTTAGAAGTGCAAAATTGGAAGGAAGTGAAAGTGGCTCCTCAGATGTCAATGGAAGTCCTCGGCTACATATTGTATACGACTGAACAGTGAACACTCTATTATGAAAATTTCAAGTGAAGGTCAAATGAGTTAAAAAGTTTAGGCTCTAATTCATTCAATTGTTGTCATTACATTTATACTAGACTATATTTCACCCTATTAACTCGGTGTCTGGAACTATTAACACGTCGTTTTTTCAAGTGTTATCGTACAGTCTAGTTTTTAAGGGTTCAATTATTTCTTATCAATTACTTACTACACTATCGCAGTTAAATACATTTTCGGTTGTTAACCCATTGATTACTCTATTATTATTTTTTGCTCACGTCATAGTCATTACGTTCTAATATTGTAAAAAAAACACCCAATCAAAGTCCGCCATAGTCGAGTATAATTGATGAGACCACTTTCATTTGTGTACTGAAGTATAATTAATTGACGTTCAATACGCTCTTGAAAGGCTTCGATTCCATGGAAAGTTGTAGTAGGTACCACCACCATTTTGTTTATGCTTTCTACGTCATACTTATTCTTAGGAACAGCTGGGGCATTGTACGGCTTTGGGCGCAAAGGCCCATTTGCACCACAAATTACTAAATGCGATTAACTCTAATAAACAATTGATAGAAACAGGGCGATGCTTTAAATTCGTTTAGAGCTACATGTTAATTTGTGGTATAAATGGGCTTATTATTACGTTATCCTACTTTCTACAAATATTATAAACGCTAAAGTTTGAGTATCAATGTATGTTTGTTACTCTTTCACGCAAAAACTACTGAACGGATTTGGGTGAAATTTTGCACACAGATAGTTTATAACCTGTATTAAAACATAGGATACTTTTTGTCCCGGTAGTTAGATCCCATGGGACAATTATCAACATCACGCGGGCGTAGCCGCAAGCAGAACCTAGTGGTAAAAGAAGGTGGTGTGATGATCTGATCGCGTTTGCGGGGTGAACATCGCCAGATATTGTACAGGATAAAGAGGTTTGGATGTAGAAAGGGGAGGCCTTTTCCCAGCAGTGGGGCACTCAAATAGGCTAACAAAAGAAAACTGGACCTAACAATACTTTTTGTTGAATTCAAAAGCAATCCACATGTGGGTTTATTCAGTTTGTGGTCGATAGTTAACATGATTAGTTAAGACTGTCATGTTGTCCATCAACAATCAAACCAAAGGAAAGTTATAAAAGCAGCTCATGTAGATTGTAGGTTGTAGGTGCCAATTATCGCTGTCGGTACGCTGTTTATTGTTCTTCCGTATTCATGCTGCCATTAACTCGTTATTGTTTCCTTCCTAAACAGTTTATGTATTGAATTTGAACAAATTATCTAGTAAATTACGAATTTGATTATTTATTTAACATGTTCATGACGTATTTAACGGAGCAGCTCGTGGCTTAATAATAACAGTCGCTCGAGTCGATCTTAAGGGGCCGGCGGAGCGTGCGTCGTTCATACAAACGTAATACCAAAATAATTCGTAAACCAAACATATTCATAAGGAAGTGTGTATTTATTTCGATTGGATTACATAATATCTAGGTTCCCAATTATATATTATGAATGGACATTGATTTAAACAAGAGTTATGAGAAAAATAAGTTTTCTATAGACATTTTAAATTCCTCATATCTCGTCTAAATATCATTGTCCTTTCAAAATATATATTTGGAAACCTAGATATTATGTAATCCAATCGAAATAAATACACACTTCTTTAAGAATATGTTTTGTTTACGAATTATTTTGGTACTACGTTTGTATGAACGATGCACGCTCCGCCGGCCCCTTAAGGTTTAGCCGTACTTGCTTAGGTTGGTCTGTGGATAGGTGACCACTCTTACATAACGAGTTTTCTCCGTGCCTCGGAGTTTGTAAATCTTTCACAGGTAGTCAGTGGCCCAAAAGTCAGAACAACCAGTCTTGCCAAGGGTTATCGTACTACCCAAGTACTAACTGGGTTGTGGAGGTCAGATAGGCAGTCGCTCCATGTAAAATACTCGTATACAGCTGCATCCGGTTAGACGGGAAGACGCCCAACATGGAAAGGAAAAGGCTACGCAGATGATATCAGGAAAATTATGAATTTGATCATTTATAATACGTTTATTACGTATAATATGTATTGTTGACAGCTTTGTGATGAATCAACTGCAACAACGGTCCACGTATTCCCATTGTTTTCTTATCGTGGTTGGAGCCATGTGGTTTAGTTATTATTCATGGGTTTATTACCAATCGAACACTATACTTTTTATTCGTACCTACTAATAATATTTATAAATGCGAAAGTAACTCAGTCTGTCCGTCTGGTCTGTTTTTCACGCCTTAACGCCTCAACCGATTTGGTTGAACAAAACACACAGCGATAGACCTGGAATCTAACATCGGATACTTTCTACCCCGATAGAGGAATAATTTCTGACGTGCACGCGGACTAAATTACGAAACCCTATACTTAAAAGCTATGAAAAATCTACAATTTACTTATTTATAAACCTATATAATATGCCCCATATTGTAACAATACAATGCAGATCAATCCAAGACTATCTACTGACCTTCCATTCGATTCCATGACATCATCATTGGTAAGGTCTCACAAATACCGCGTCGGCTATAAAAAGGCACATTCGTTTCCCCTCATCATGACGTTTTACGGTTCTGACGTCATACTCCCGTGTCCCGAAACAAGCGACTCTGATGGCGCAACTTAGGGTTCGTTATGATGTCATTGAGTTAGGTGGATGTTTTGTCCAGATGGTAGGGTGTTGGTATTGAGAAGTATATTATTTGATGGTAGAGAGGGAGAGGATGGCCAAAGAAAAGATGGATTGTGTGAGAGGAAATGAGTGAGTGATAGGATAGCCCACGATAGAATGGGACGTGTTTTGTCGACCCTAAGTTGAAAGGGGCAGGCAGGATTTTGAGTTTGTGTGCAGGTGGGGTTGTCTTCCTTTTGGTATTAGAACTGCAGTGCAAGTACGTAAAATTCGATAAGACTCGTGTTGATAAATTTGACAGTTATTCTCGATAAAATGAGGTTTTATCGAGTCAAAAACTCATTTTATCGAGAATAACTGTCAAATTTATCTAATCGAGTCCTATCGAATCCTACGTACTTGCACTGCTGGTTTCGGTAGATATAGAAAAGAGTTGCAGCATCCATTATGCAGATGTGTAAGAGTATGATAGGTACATGATGAGTGTTAAAACGACTTTATAAATGCATTCAGAGCTCAAAACGTTATTGTTGAATTCCTATAATTACTAGTGGTGCTACTTATTATTAATTATTTAGCTACAAGCTTCGTTTAGCTCATGATTTGAGTATTACACAGGATATTAACGTCAGATAGGCGGTCGCTCCATGTAAAATACTGGTATTCAGCTGCAACCGGTTGGACTGAAAGCTGACCCCAACATAGTTGGGAAAAGGCTAAGCAGATGATGATATTAAAAAAGCAACTTTTCCATACATTTTTCCCGTATAGGTTTTGCAGTTTTATGTGAAACAACTGATTAATAGGCTTGTTAACTGAAAAAATCTAATTAGTCCGTCACTTAGATTAACAAAAAATATTTGACCCGTATTTTTTCTTATGTCACATAAACCAAAATTGACGAAGATACGACGTTTTAAAATTCCCAATACGTCACTGTTCGGTATCATTCTTAGTGAGTACTGACGTCACGAGCCCCCACTCCAGAGTTTTGATGCGTTTTATCTGATGATGATGATGATGATGATTGAGCACCACACCCAGCCAGGAGCAAGCCTGACCCGGACAAGCCGGATACACCAGGGGGCACGATTTTGTAAGGATAGACATGCTCTGGGATGGGAGAGGAAGCCCGACCAACCGCAGCCAGTCGGGCACAATCGACCGACTATACAGCCTAGAGCCAATATAGGAATAGTGGTAAAGACAGGTACAATCCATAGGAATGAGCATTGGTGATTTGATCTTCGTTTGATTGTTCTCTTCTAGCATTGGAGAGGCATGTTCGTTTCTGGTGTTTGCGATGAAATATTATGTTCGCGTTTATGTTTCATCGTCAGTAGTATTTGTTTCGCTGTCAGTTTCGCTAAGCTGGTAGATTTCCTGGGTGGCTGATCTGAATTTTTCTCTATCTGCTGCTAGATGAATCCATTCGTCTTTGCTTATATTGAAATATTCCATGTCTTGTTGGGGTGACTCGTTCCATGTTTATATATTGGTCTCCAGAGTTTTGATGCGTTTTATCTTTGTCAATATTCGTTGATTTACAAAAACAAAAAATACGTGTCCATTATTTTCTAATACTCTAACTGACGGACTAAATAGATTTGCAATTTATTGATGGTGGAAACAAGCCTATTATTGAAATTACGTTTTCTCCATAATTGATCGAGCTTATAGGGACTGTCAATTTCAGAGTGCTGTACGTATACTTACTGTAAAATTGATAGTACTTTTCGGGACTGTTGATTTCGAAGTGTGTTGCTGTTGTATTTTCAAATAAGGTTAACTTACCCGTGTATCACATACATAATTATATTGTTCTTATGACGACGACGTAAACATCTCATGACAAATACTACGTATTTTATGGTTATATTTAATGTCTTAAACAAGTACACAAGAAGGTATACTTTACAAACGTTTCCAACATTCCGTCTGACGACAGTAATTGTTTTAAAACCCAGTAATTTGTTGCGTTTATCTTTACTTCTATTTGTTAAATGTCAGTAGGTATATACTATTTATTTACTGTAGAATAGAACTACTGAGATATGTAAATGACAACATTTACTTTATGGTGTTCACATATCTAGTACGATAACACGACTGACATTGGTAGAACGAGCATTTTGATGGAGACCTTATTTCAGAGGTAGTATAAGATTGATTATTCAGTAAACTTGATAGGTTTCCCATTACTTGATTTGAAAGTTAAACGCCTAAACATCATCAACATTAAAATAAAGCAGAGTTACAACAAAGAAATTAATCGCCTCACAATTATTCATTCTTTACGAGCTTCACAAAACAATTTATTCGAAACAAAACTGTTACCAAGCTCAATAAAACCAATTTTAATAACGCATTTCATCGCGTGTATATTTAAAGTAATAACTTAAATGCCATTTGAGTATTTGAACGTTCGTGCAATATGCGGGATGGCTAGAATTCCCGCAACAGTCCCGCAGTCCCGCTGAAGGGTAGCCGGCGCACCCCGTTTGTGGCGCTAGTGACGTCAGCTGGGCACTCCCCAATCCCCCATAGAAACAACATGCTATACATAAATAGATAGTCCCATGACGATCCGTAACCGTAATGATGGCTATTTTCAGCCACGATTCCGGCAATAGTGTTGAATATTTCAGAGAGGAAATGGAGGAATGTGATAATGTCAATGGCGTGCACAAAACAGAAAATGTTATTCAGATGAGATATCTTAGTAAAAACTACATTTTACTTTTTAAATGTCTGTTCATATACTGGACTAGTCGGTACATTCATCAAGGGAAGATTATAAAAAACAGGCTGATCACAAGAGATTGTGTGCTAAATAAAAAAAATACTATGATTCGCTGCCTTTAACGGCAATCATGTCAACATCCTTCGACAGGGCACATTCACCTGTATAAACTGCCATAATAATACTATATTCTGGTCAAAGATAATAAAAAACAAAGGTTCAATCCAAAACCCCATCACCATTCTCCCAATTTCACAATAACAGTTATTTTCGATGTCAGTTCTCGTATTTCTCGGTGGTATCTAATTTAAATGCCAGCACTTTTTGATAGCAGTGACAATCCGTGATTCAGACCATTAATTTTACTAGCATTACGTCTATTTTATGATAGAATTGTCACGCGAAACCCGTTTTAATTTCGCATGTTTCTATATGGCCATTTAGGGATTCTTTGCAGTTCTCACATAATGATTCTGACACGAATTTTAAATGACGATTATTGCTATGCGAGTGTTCATATCCGGAAGTCTATGAGACTGAAGTGGGGTCCTCAAAATACTGCTTTAAAGACATCATGAAACTTCTATGAAGTCCACATGCAACGCATCAAAATCATAGCGTTAATATTCTTCGATTGACACTTACGCAAACAGCAATAGGCTTGTGTCCTAAAAAAATCTAATTAGTCCGTCAGTTAGATTATAAAAAAATATTTTACCCGTATTTTTTCTTTTGTTTCATAAACCAAAATTGACGAAGATACGACGCTTTTAAAATTCGCAATACGTCACGCCGTGCTATAGTTTTTAGTGCGTTGCGACGTCACGAGCCCCCACTCCCGAGTTTTGATGCGTTTTATCTTTGTCAGTATTCAGTGATTTACAAAAACAAAAAATACGTGTCCATTATTTTCCAATACTCTAACTGACGGACTAATTAGTTTTGCAATTTATTGATGGTGGAAACTAGCCTATTATCTATGGTTTTCTTACAAAGTATACAAGTTATACATATGCGAGTCAACAAAACCATAGTGGTGAGAAAATACGAGACATAGTAGATACTTCATGACCTTCAGCTTCTAAAGTGTAAATTATAACATATTTTTTTTTTCGAAATGAGAATCCTAATTGAAAACTGAAAAGAGTTCCAAATATCGAGGTCTTATCACTCTGAGTCACATCCAGCCAAACGAATTATATTACATACTACTAACATACGGCTCAAGGTTACCCGATTACATCAACTGTGAGACCGGTACATCTATACCCACAATTGTGCTTTGTTCTGGGATATAGTGAGGGAATTAGCACATCAAAGAAATCCTGACGTACAACGCGTTTGGTCGTTAGCAGAACACTAAACACTTATTGGTAGGTTTTATGATAACAGGTGGTAACTGACGTGTTTTGTTTTAGTCGGCTTTTGTTGTGAAAAAACTGGAAATAGTGTCGATAACTTGCATTCTTATCTCTGAAAACGTACACTTGATGTTTGTAAACTGAAGTCTCTACGTGAGATTCTGGAGATATTTAAAACACTAGTTGACACTAAACTATTGCCTGAATTTTGAGAGCTTAAATTCCGACGGAGTATAGGTCACTCCGTCTCGGTGTATCGGTTAAAACTCGCATGTTACCAAGTGGTTCCTTATAAAAAATAGTATCTCTAATTTTATTGATTAGCGGCACTACTTAAAGAAAAAATAATTCCGGTAGCAAGTCTACAAACTGAATAAAAATGTGTGAGCCACCATCTGTTCGTGTGTCACTATTTCACTAAGTATGAATTAAGTCGCAATTTCTTTACCGATGTCTTTCATTATACCTGTTGTTTACAAACTGCAGTTCAACGAAATAAATATAGTTCAGTTCTTGTATATTATTGCCCTGCAGTGTAGTATTTTCAGCTCTCGTTAACAATCAGTTATTTTACTGAAATATCAACTTCTTTCAATCTGGAATTCATTTATTCACTCCCAGTCCCCAGACAGATCTTGAAATTGGGTAACTGGATCAAGAAGCTTGAAATTTTGTGAAAGTACATAAAGCACGGGACAACAGGATTCTAGAAAAAATATTCCTTAAATTCGTCAATTCTGCCGATGGGAAATTCCATCAGGCACACGGCTTGTTAATTAATAAATTTTAATAATAACGTTTGACATTTCGATATTTGGTAATCTACAATTAATAAGTCCGTAAGTATTCTAATTACAGTGTTTGAATGTGCTATCTCATAGATTATAACAGACGGTCAAGTCGATATTCAGGTTAAGCGGCGCTTGCCTAGGTTGCTCCGTCTATGGGTGACCAAGCCGATCCTATCATAGTTGGGAAAAGGTCAGGCACATCACACATGCCACATGATGATAGTACCATGTACTTCTTTTTTTCTTTACCGTGTGGTAAGTTGCCTAACCTGGTGTCAGAGTTTTTATGCCGCCCGTGGGCCTCTGACTTTGCTCAACATACCGACGAGAAATATCTCTCAGGCATGCTGGTTTCCTCGCGATGTTTTCCTTCACCGAAGCAAGTGATAATTAGTGCGTGCCTTGGGTTCCAACTCGAAACCTTTGACTACGGCGACCCCAGGTAGAATGGAACAAGGACAGGAAAATGATGAACTTATTAAAAGATCAGCTTTTGGAGATGACTGGAATAGTCCGACGGTCACACCAGAGCAATCACTGCTATGTACTGAATCCATGGTTAAAGATTGTGTGTGCGACACGACGATATATATCCGATATCACCTTGTATACTCAGTTACACACGAGGAGTTCGTGAGTAAATAAAATCAGCCGCTCGGATCTTTAGGTTAAGCCATGCTTGCCTAGGTTGGTCTGTGAATGGGTGACCACCCTTACATACCGAGTTTCCTCCGTGCCTCGGAAACGTTTAGTCCACTCTCGTCCCCTCGACCCCCAAGAATTAAAGTGTCCACTCGACCCCTAACTACAGTTTACTCTCGACCCTTTGTGGGTTTCATTTTGAAGGCAAGTTTTGGTTTCCACTCGACCCCCCAAGTACAGTTACGATGAAAAATCATCAGTCTACCCTATAGTTGCATACTATTTAACTAAAATAGGTTAAGCTGTTCGTCCCGGTTGTCATTTGTCTATCTTTGACAGTCGTTACAGGTAGTCAGTGGCCTAAAAAGTCTGAAACCAGTCTTACCAAGTGGTATCGTATTTCCCAGTATTAACTGGGTTGTGGAGGTGAGATAGGCAGTCGCTCCATGTAAAATACTGGTATTCAGCTGCATCCGATTAGACTGGAAGCCGACCCCAACATAGTTGGGAAAAGGCTAGGTAGATGATGATGACTTGGTTACACTGTGCTAAACTAGCTTATAACATACAGTTAGAAGGGCGCGTTCTAACCCAAATAATCTAAAACAACAGATGTATAGACACTGTCCCGCTAATTACCCTTCGTTAACCCAGACACTATCACCCCACCAATCGAGGTCACTAAAAGTACCACCAGACAACCCATCGAGGCCACTAAAGGTACCCCTAGACAGCTATTGTTCTTATTTAGGGCGTAAAGCAGAACTAACCTACATACGGTGTCAGGGGATCGCAGATCGCACTACAGGTGACAAAATGTTCCGAGTATACAATTTATGGATATTGTTGTTTAAAAGCTTTGCCTCATAAAGATAAAGTGTGCTTGAAGATCAGCTGTTTATTTTGTCCTTGGAGAATTTTAGGGATACCCTGGGTAATTTTCAGATGGTGTTTTGTTTTGCTATAGAGGTAGTGTCTTATCGTTTATTATTCAACCTCGGTATTTGATATGGGATTTACTCGTATCTTACAATCTTGACAACTATTTTATAAAAAAAGACCTATCTTAGAATTGAATTTTAAATTGTTGTACGAAATTCGCACAGAGCTCTCTATTTTTCTTTGGCTATAAGAGTAGGACTGGACATTACACACACAGCGCCATCTAGTGCCACACTAAGCAACGAGGCTTCGTGGACACGAGATAGTTTATATACTACACAGATACTTTTTGTTTGTAAATACATACTTATTATAAGTACACATAAACATCCATGACTCGGTAACAAATGTACTTGCTCATCATACAAACATTCGAACCCGGGACCCTAAGAACGTAAGGCAGCCTCACTACCGTTCCTACATTCGGGTCGTCAAAAGGAAAGTCTGTTCAAAATATGGTTTAGCTCTTGCAAAATAACCAATCTACCGATTCTCAAAATTCTCCACCTGTAATCCCCGAAGGTTTAGGCAGATGTGGATCTAATAGTACAGCCACATTTCGCCAGTTATGTTTAAGTCTCATGTGATAGGGAGCCAGCCTAATGCCATCAACCGGCACAAATCCAGACTCCGTTCCTGCTACTGACAAGTTATACTACCCGGGAATCGACCCCAGGACCTCATGCTCAGAAGTCGGGCTTGCCACCACTCGACCCACGAAACAGTCTATGATTCAAAATACATAAATTCATCAAAGGGACTTCACTGTTACCGGTGTATTCAAATGTGTTTACGTGATGGTATTTTAAGCCCTTGTGCTAGTATGAACCACTCACCGGGTAAAACCGGGTATTTCATGGTATTTATATCTGCCCTGACTTCGACATGGTTGCCTCATTCTCGGTTTCATCTCGTTCATTCATATGTGTTACAAATATTCTTCAGGTATTTATTAAACTATTTCCGCATCTGCTGATATCAAACTATTGGTTTGTTCTACATGTATTCATTTGACTATTTTTTGCCCACGGCTTTGCGTTTGGTTTTCGGAAATTATGCTACGCGAACGTACCGAGATAATAATGGCTTACCTGTCTGTCAAGTTTCGTCCAAATCCGTTGATGTTAAAACGTGTAAGGTAACAGACGGAGAGTGTAACTTTCGCATTTAAAATATTAAATACCATCATCATTTTCCTGGCCTTTTTCGGCACAGTATGTCTTCTTCCGTAAGCCTCTATTACTCGATTAGTATGCAGTAAATATGTCATTTCGTTTCTGGTGTTAGTAGAGCACGAAAAATGTTCGTCTTTTTTTTTCATCTGTTCTGTTTTCGCTGGCTCCTACAAATTACGGAATGTCTTTATAATTTTATCGAAACTATCAGCTCCATACGCAGATTTTATCATAATGAATAACATTGTATGCGTGATATGCAATATCCAAAACTATTGTCGTAAATGACCTTCATGCATCATTTCACGATGTGAGCACTGGGTTCATTGTTTAAACGCTCTGCTGGCTACGGTTTGAGTTAATAGTTGATACATAGTAGTGTACATAAATATCCGTAGCAAATCTTTGTACACAAATATTCATGATTGGTTGGCAGAGGAAACTGATATACTTAGTTTCTTTTTACTTAACAAACAATCACAACTAAGTATCAGTATACGTTGCTGTCTGTACACATTGATTGGACTGATGATGGATAGGCGGGCCTCTCCCTAAATTCGTAATTTCCATGTTGACTTGCCAAAAGAAAAGGTTAGTGACTTATTGTGTTAAACCAGTAATAGAACACCATTTTTGTAGGATAACTATCGAAAGAGGCACGAGATGCCACATTATACAGGTATTTTTATAAACCTTTTTGTCACTCGGAAAAAAATATCTTATTGTTTTTGTATATCAAATTGACACTCTTTGACCTTAAATGTCATTCGTATATTTATAGAAACAGAAAATATTATGGCATGTTTTGGGCTGTTATTGTATCTTCAAGAGCTGGTGGTTACGTATTCGATTAGTTCTTTATGTTTAATATTTTTGTAGTTTTCCGCTGTTGTTGGTGATTGAAAGAGTTCGTGACTAGTTTGTACATCACAGCCTCTAGAAAATTCATCTTGATGATACTTTTACTATTAGATATACCCCTACTAGCTTGTGCCCATATAGGGACGTGCTAACGGGTTTAAAGGTATACTATGTTTTACCTCGGCCCGCCTAGCATGACCACCGGAGAAACGAGAGAGACTCGACAAATCTTTTGTTCATCTGTCATTGAATCGACAAAATGACAGATGAACAAAAGATTTGTCTACGGTGGTCATGCTACGCGGGCTGGTATCTGATGAGATGACGAGTAATAGAAAAGTATGGAAGAAGATAATGCTGTTCCGACCCCAAATAAATTGGAATAAGGGCAGGAGACTGACGATGAAACGTTCTACCCCAGACCATGGTCACATTGGCCACCTGTGTGCCAAATTCTATCGAAATCATTTCAACAGTTAAGGCATGAAAGTTAACAGACTGAGAGCCCAACAGACATAGCTTTCGATGGATTTATTTGACTATAAAATGAACAATTCTCCCTGACTTAAAACGACTCATCACTCACTCATCCAGGCATGGTACCGAAACCAATAACAATAATGTAAACTTTAATTCGACCAATTATATAATACTTAGCTACCTAGATAATAATTAACTTCGCTTGCTTTTAAATGGACATCGTAAAGCGTTGGCCTTAGCATTGGGAGCATCGATTTTTCAACATACGGTTGGCTCTAATGGTATGCTAGCTTGCCAGCTGGATATGGGCTTTACAATTGGTTAAACGATTAAGTTTTATCTTCTTCATCATCGTTCAGTTGAATGAAGTCCACTGCTGGACATAGGCATCGTCTAGATGGCGCCATGACGATTGGTCCTACAATGCTCGCATCTTTAAGTGCCCTCTGGCCATTTTCAATAACTTACTAGCCGGTTTCGGTAGGTTGCTATCTCTGTCGGAAGTAGGCATATTAACCAACAGTTATACGTAAGTAAGTTATAAATAGAAAACGGCCGTAGATCGTATCCTTGAAAAATGAAACAATTCGGTATCCGGTGCATCCATAAAGCTCTCCAGAAGTACATAGTTATGCATCACCTCATCTCATATTTACTAGCTGCATTATTCTGATTTGAGGCCATCCCGTCACGGTGCTTATAAGTGTGCATTGCAGTATGAGAGTTATAGAAAGTATTCCGAAGGGAGTCGAGGTGATGGTGTTCCCATGCAGTTTTCTATAGTTCAACTTGGAGGTGTTAAAGTATTGCAACGGAAAACAATTGTATGAACCAACATCTACGTTATTCTTATCATGTAAAACTTTCATCATCATTAAGATAAATGTCTAACATATATTTTCCTGTTTCGGAAATCCGAACGCCCTTGTGCTTGACAGTCGTATCAAGCCGTAAGCCGTAGCTAATAATTATGCGGGGCGAGCCATCACGTGGATCGCGCAATCAACCAAATTTCATTTACTAACGTGTCCTCACGGCTGTGTCTATGTATGTAGGTCGGAACGACGCGGAATAATATTATCTAGAGGCTACGGATACTTACTACTTTATCATATTTGTTTACGTTTGGTAGTTGTCTTTGTACTACGGGCTATTCTGTTTCTACGAATAGGACTATTGATTGTAAATTGCTCGAGCTTGATTCTAAGTTTAAGGAATAAAGTACCTGGGATAGGAAAACTCGAGATAATGCTTTAGTAAGTAAATACTGCTTTAGTAAGTAAATACCGTGCCATTTTAATGAAACTCCTATAGAACAATTGAATGTGGAATTCGTAAATATCATTTCTTGAAACTAACAAAACCTTTTGAGGGTGTGTGGTGATGCAATTTATTAAGCCAGCGATCATGATAATGATATTAAATTGAAAAACAAACATTCTTAAAACGGAAATAGCATAAAACTCTCACTAATTAGAAAATGAAATGCACTCATTCATGCATTAGTCTGGCTGGGCAGAATTGGTTTGACTAATTTAATTCTGCAAAGTTACGGCTGGGAGCTAATTGGGCATCTAAATATGTCGAAGAACGCAGACTTTAAATCGAAGCATTTTCATTTTCTGCCTGGCATGACGTTCCAATAAAAATAAAACCGTCTTTATGGTTAAACCATCGATTCCTTAAGTGTTCCTTTTTGGCTGGCCTCTAGATGGCCACGATTTTGTTCTTCAAATAACATTTATCGACTCACAGTAGGTTAGTAAGTGAATATTTGGCGAAAAAGACATTGCATGTTGTGTCTATTCATTAATTTATTAATATTGTGCACGTGTCTGGCATCAATAGGTTGAATAGTTGAACGATTCTAGATTAGATAGACCAATAAATAAATGAAATGACGATGTAGTCCATTTGGGCCTCAGCAACTGCATTTGATGGCTGTCTAGGATGGTTGTCAAGAGCTTTGGTCTGGTACTTTCAAAAAGAGCTTTCTAAAAATAATATTAAACTGATTTTCCTTGTCACCAGGAGGGTCCACACTCCACACTGCCAGACGACGAGTTCTACGATGCAGTGGAAACAGGCTTCGACAAGATGGAGGAGGAGAGGTGTGCCCGCGTGGTGCCCCCTAGCGTGCACACACGTGACCAGGTGGAGCTGCCACCGCCGGCCATTGATAACCGACTCACCGTGCACACTTTGTGGACTGAGGTAAGGAGATCATAGATCATGTTTCTTTAGGTACCTGTCCACCGGCTTATAGCGAGAAGCGAGTAGATCTGAAGCGAGCGTGAAAGAGTTCTCTTTTTCAGTGTGTTACATATCTTTCGTACGTTTCTTAAGCGGGAAAATAGTCGATAGATAGTTGCTTCCACGACAGGTGGTGGGGCAGTTCGCGTTTGATCACTCTTTGTAAAGCGAGTAGCGACGATGCGTTCGACAATGACACATCTTTTGCGTACTGGTTCGAGTCCTGGACAAAAAATATTTATTCCCCGGTTATCCAATTAGTAATATTATGAGTCTTCCCATAATAAGGTGGTGTTTATTTGTATGCTTACCGAATGTGATTAAACCCAAGTCCTCATTTATTTAGTTCAACATTTATTGTCTTCCATAGACTATTGAATGCCGACAAACCCTGAAGTACTTTGTCGGGATTATGGTAGACGTATTATTTGGACCAAGCCTTTCAACTAAGTCTGTTCCAGTTCGCCGATGCCCCAAAAAACTTAATGCCATCCTAATTACCACAGGCCAGGTAGTTGATGAAAACACCGTGGTATTAATATTCTGGGTTAATGGCTTGATAAGGGAAACATTTTGTGTATCTTTTTTCGTAGTGCCTCCTGTTAACGACAACGCTCATTTTTAATGCGTTGCATTTTTAGTCCGTTGAGTTTATTCACTCGGATATTCTATCAAAACAGTCGTGCAAGATTAGCATTTAGTGTCTGAAAATACCGTTAAGTCCTGACAGCCCATTATAGAAATCAGAAAGACGGTTTAGTCAGATGACATGTGAGGGATTTTGAAACTAGTTGGCGAGCAAAACAGAATTAGGCAGAAACCATCATATAGGCGTCGCTTGAAAACAAAGATTTTTTGTGCAAACCATCTGAAATTGTACCACATTTTGATTTTATGTCGCTTGTATTTTATGTAATATCTAGATCTATTAAATCATTTCCGAAACTAGAACAAATATAAGAAAAAATAAACTTGAGCTCCCCCAAAATATAGATTTTTGTTCTTGATGTTTCCAGATCGACAGGATATCGACGGAGCAGATCCAGGCGGCGTTCGAAGGCGTCGGCGGCGAGATCGGATGGCAGCTGTTCGCCGAGGAGGGCGATATGAGGATGTACAGGAGGTACGTGGAAAATGTTTGTAGAAGTGGGTATGTGGACACCATTCTTATACTACTTTTGCTTACCTATGTTCGATAGCTCTGTTGGTAGTGCGGTGAACTGTACCGTAAAAAAATATAAAGCCTATTACCACGCGATTCCGGCGCAATGCAATCCGGGCTTAGCATTTGTACGTCCGAGTGTACTCTGGAATACTAAAGGTCTCTGGGGTGTCATCTGAAAAGCGCGGCGACACAAAAATTATGAATTGGAGGGTTTGTATTGATGATTTTGATGATTGTTCGCCGCCCCAAGTTCATAAAGGTGTAGGAACGATTAAGTAATTCATACACCTTTTTGAACTTGGAGGTTTGCATTGATGATTATAATTCTGTAATTACATAGGTCCTACAGCCGCGAATAATATTTTAATCAACATACAACCTAGCACTGGCCTGCAAATTGCTAAAAACGTAAGAAAATTTGAATTTCGCGGTCTACCCTGACACTTTTACCGAAAGTTGATGATGTAGATCCACGATGGCTCTTCTAATTAAAATTATAAAGCATTCATTAATATTCTTATGAATAAGGGGGTAAAAATGTAGCCATAAGGTGCTTTTCTGAACCGCGAACCACAGCGCCAATGCCGTTGCCGCCCAATGGCGGTGCGAAACATACAAGTTCAGAAAAGCACCTTTACTGTAAATCTGTAATGTAAGCTGGTAGTTTTTAGTGACAGTATTGCTTGGAAAGTTTGAGCTATTTTGTTGAGTAGACCTATACAATTTTGGTTTTTTCTTGTATTTTTATTCTTTACGTATTTCTGGGATTGGTTAATAATGTAAAATGAGAAGTTTCTTTTTTGTTTTCGTAGATAGTGTGAAGTTGTGTTTGTACATTTGTTTTCTTTTTTGGGTGCTGTATATTAAGGGTGCTACACTCAGTTTGGATCTTTAGGATTCCATACATTTTTGCGAACATGTATCACAGGGCTAACTTTGCATGAACTAATGACACGGTTTGTTCTGGGGGGCTACTCTCTAAGTCCGTCAATTTGAAATTAACCTACTCACTTGTATTTTCGGATTTAAAAGATTGTTGAAAACACACGGGAGTAAGGACAGATGACCAATCGAGTTGTCAATCATTTTTAGGTCGGGCGCCTGACGAATCTTATGTACTTACGTAAATGATACGGAGTGGGAAACGACCGTAACTTTGGCCGAAACTACGGGTTTCGTGCTTAGAGAGTAGACTCCCAGGACCATATCCAAATGGGCCTAACTGCTAGTCCCACATATCCCATCATGCTCAATTGCTGTACTTCCTCAGGGAGATGGAGGTGGACGGCATGGTGACGGATCCTCTGAAGGCGATGCACAAAGTGCGCGGAGTGACGGCGCGCGAGATGTGTCACTACTTCTTCAACCCGCGCTACCGGTATGAGTGGGAAAGTGAGTATTATTTAGAACTATATGTGTTTATAAAATAAGGAATGTAAGTACTTATGTATTAGGCCCGGCTGTGCGGCTTATGGCTCAATAATGACAGCCACACAGATCGATCAAGATTAAACATCGGTTCGCGATACGTGACCATGTCTAGCATACCGAGACCCGTCTGTACATCGGAATGCACGTACCTAAATCTTTAATAGTGTTTTGTCGGGTTATTAAACCCGAAAGTCTGACAACCAATGTTTTTAAATAGTACCCTACCTTATCACTCGGTAAGTTGTACAAGGCAGATAGACAGTCACTCGCACGTATTTTTCGGTGAGGCCAGAAACCGAGCCAAGGTAGCTTTGAAAAACCCAAGTATGAAGAAAACTCAAGTATGAGTTAAGACGATCGGCGTGCATCTGACAACGTGACATGTTAACGTTTTGCTTGGTAGTGTGAGTTAGTGCCTAAATAATAACAAGCGCTCGGGTCGATCTTTAGGTTAAGCCGTGCTTGCCTAGGTTGATCGGTGGATGGCAGACCACCCTTACGTACCGAGTTTCCTCTGTGCCTCGGAAAGCACGTTAAGCTTTTTGTCCCGGCTGTCATTTATCCATCTTTGACATCGTCACAGGTAGTGCCTAAAAAAGTCTGACACCAGTCTTACCAAGTGGTATCGTATTACCCAGTATTAACTGGGTTGTGGAGGTCAGATAGGCAGTCGCTCCATGTAAAATGCTGGTGTTCAGCTGCATTCGGTTAGACTGGAAACCGAACCCAACATAGTTGGGAAAAGGCGAAGCAGATGATGAGTGTGAGTTAGATTAAAGTGGGGCTTTCTACAAAAAAAAAATGTTTATGTTTCTATTTAAAAAATATTAAATGTAAAATCAAAATCTTAGCCCCGCACTGCACAGGACTGAAAAAAAATAACAAATCTCATACTAGCCGTACTTACATCGAGTCACAAACTGCGAACCGTCCCACGCGTCGGCCACGCGTTCCTAATGAATTATTAAAATACTAAAGATTTACAATAAATAAAACATGGGCACAATTTCGTGTTAGATTATCTTGTCAACTGTCAATAATTACACAAAACAAAAATATTATAAGTAAAGGCATTGTAGAAGGTAAATTATACTTATGCCTCCTTGCTCATTGTCCTTCGATACTAATACTTAATATTTCTGAGTGTCTTGGAGCACATCAAGAATAAACATTTTGTTATTCTTCGGCAGACAAGCACAATAAATACCTCAAAAGATTATACTGATGATAAATTGTTGTGGGCATGTCAAAGACCTAGAGAATTTTAAATCTAATGTACAGAATCATGTTGAATATATGATTGTATTGTATTATCTTTAAATAACCTACCAACAATTCCAACGCCGCGAGCATTCTTTGGTAATGAATGAGAATGTAAAAGATGTCACACGTCCACAAAAGATTTTTGTTAGTATTTCAGAGAGCACCGCATTTACGAATCATTATGACGGGTCTGCATCTCAAACTAGGCATGCCACAGATATCTGTCGCATTGGCATGTTTCATATAACATTTTGATACAAGTGGACAAAGTTAGTTATTGCATTCGAGGCGGAATTAACACATGTCATGAGCCGTAGGCGAGGGTGATCTATTGAGCCGAGAAAAAAAAAGTTCACTTCCGAATAGAGGAACCAATTTGGACTAAGTATGGAAAAATATCTGTGGCAATTGTTATTTCCGCAAACGTGTTGAAAGAAAAAGCACGAGTGTGAAATACATTGTATGCTGAATCTAATCGTAGTGCGATAAGTACCAGTAATCGAAGAAGTGAATTAAAAAAACAAATGTGGCATTATGATGATGATTAGTGTATTTGTGTGTGTATGATGTACTGAACATGTCTGAACACTTGTTTCTCTATTCCAGCCACGCTAGAAACGATGACAATAGTGGAAGAGCTGTCCGCAGACGCGCTGGTGTTCCACCAGACGTTCAAGCGCATCTGGCCGGCGTCGCAGCGGGACGCGCTGTTCTGGTCGCACGTGCGACAGTCTAGCGACAACACATACGCCGTCACCAACCATTCCACCACTAATGCTGACTATCCGGTAAGTGACCTATTAATGTTCCCACTGCTGAAACACAGGCCTCCTCTCTATGATAGGGAATAGGCTGTAATCCACCACGCGGACCCAGTGTGTATTGGTAGATGTCACATGTCTTCGATTTTTTGGTTCTAGGACGTGCCCATTTCCTCACGATGTTTACCTTCACCGTTCTGAGAGTAGTGGTGATGAAAATTACACAAAGTAATGCCCCTATCTGGGCCAGGCCTCCACCACTGGGCCCGCGGCTTACCTCGCGTTAATTTTGATGTGACAATCAATTCATCCGTTGGATGCGAGTCGCAAGGGACCGGTCAAGTCAATGTGGCGACACTTGTGGGAGGCCTATGTCCAGCAGTCGACGTCTTTCGGCTGAAATGATGATGTTGAATCAATTCGGGTTGTACTCTGCTTGTTATAATTTAATTCTATCATGATTTAAAAGTCACGTGACAACATCTGTTATCATAAGAACGTTATTGGTGTTTTCCTTGGGAACAGTGCTTTTTTCCGGATGAAAGGTACCCATGTCCGTTTCTGTAAACATGGCAATGACGGTATATGCAAAATTTCAGGATGATCGGTTCAGTGGTTTAGGCGTGAAAAGGTAAAGGGCGGGTAAAGGTTTCATCCCGATTAAAATTTAAACATTCTGTACATTTCTGCCAAACTTTTCAGAGATGTGATATTATGTTATCTATACCTACTTCTATACAAATTATCAAGAAGAAATATTTGTATTTTTGTATATAACGAATAAACTTAAAACTACTGGACCGATTTGAAAAATTATTTCAGCAATGGATAGCTACATTATCAGCGAGTAACATGCTATATTTTATCCCCACGGGAACGGGTAAAAGCGCGTGACGTCAGCTAGTGTCTTATTGTTGTTTGTTTTCCAGTCCAACACAGGCGCGTGCATCCGTCTGTTCGTGACGGTGTGCCTCGCGTGCCGCACCACGTACCCGGCCGGCGAGCGTCCCTCCCGGCACAACATCACCACCGACATAGCTTACTGCAGTACAGGTACATACAGCTTATTAATTATCATAATAACAAACCGTGTTCTTGATGAGACTTCCCATCGGCATAAACGAGGAACCTCCATACAAATTTGGGGACAAAGTTTGTATGGAGGTTCCTCTATTTAGTATTTAATCCTAAAAACTTTAGTGCTCACCTTTTGACGACTCGTATATCGAGAGCGAGCACTAAGACGGTAAAGGTTTTGCGTTGTCTGTCAGTGAATTTAAAATTTTAGGAATAGAAGTAGCAGTAGTCGATATAACAAAATTCAATATGTATACGAAAATTTCCGTCCTGGTCGCACTTTTATGAGACCAAGAATCATGGCGATGAATATAGTCCCTTTTTTGAGGTATGTTTATAATACCATTAATTTATGTGTCGTACAAATTTTGACTAATATCCTTGTTTATTTTTCAGTGAACCCAGGAGGCTGGGCGCCGGCCGGAGTGCTACGTGCGGTGTACAAGCGCGAGTACCCCAAGTTCCTCAAGCGGTTCACCAACTACGTGGTGGAGCAGTGTCGCGACAAGCCTATTGCCATCTAGCGGCGCCACACTACTGTCTCCACCTGTAATGGCGCACACCCCAACAGGTGATCGACCATTATAAAACCTTTACCGGCACTACATTTCGTATCTTCGAATACTTTTCTCAGAAAGCTGTCTTTTTCTATTTCCGTTGGTGAGAAAGAGACAAAATCTCCCGTGAACTGAGAACTCCCAATCGAAGTGTAGTGCTATTATTAGACGTTTAAATAGGTGTTATGTAATGTTAAAGGTTTTATTCAGGGTGATGTTACTGTTTCATCGTACTCCGTTCAATAATTGTATTTTCTTCGCGATCTCGGTGCCCGAGTCTGATTTTTACACGAAACTGCAGGAACATTTCCGTTTGAAAATAGACCCCGGGCTTAAGTGGACAGTTTTTTAATTGATTTCGTTACGAATTAGAGGTTTTTTTGTAACGATTGTTTCCGGAATGACAGAGTGGGATGTCGGTTTAACGCTAGAAAGAGAGCGAACGTCTCATGTCCGCCTGTTATGCGCTAATTATCTAACTGTACTTGTTTATAAAATATTGGATTGGTAAGTAATCGTGCTAGATAAGCCGGTGTCCTAATTAGTATACTGTATGATCAAAATAATTATTATTTAATGTTTAATTTGGATTGGTTTATTTTTAATTCTCAATTATGGTTTTTCATAATTATAAAATCGAATAGATATAATGAGTAGCAATCTAAAACTATATTTTGCTGTCAAACTATAATTTCTGAAAGCAGAGTTCTTAAAACCTTGTAAATTGTATTTTATGTGTGAAGAATTGTAGAACACACTGTAAAATATTATAATGTACCTATGTCGTTGAGTGTTACTAAATAAAATTTATACAATATAATTCTATAAAATAAATAGGTAATATAAATACTCGTAAAGAGTCGATATAATTCTTTAAAAGCGATGTTGTGAAAAAATAAATATTTCTAAAGCACTTTTGACTGCATATACTATGATTTGATTGTATGTATTCTATTTTCTGTGGGTTTAAACAACACTTTATCGATAAGGATGTAGAATTGTCTGGACATATATTATAACTGTTGTAGGTATAAAAAAGAAGCTTTTATTGTAAAAAATATGAGAGAATTACTACTTCGACTGTAACGGTGGTGTACAAGCATTGTTATAATAGGCTATAGTGAAAGTTTTCTAACACTGGTATGGCCAGTCTCCGATATTCAACTTACGTACTGATTCTTTCGGAGACTCGGCTATATACATGTCGATAATGCCTTTTGTAAATAATTAAGTGTTGGGTGGATATTGTGGCTCTTATGTATTGGACCCTTTTAACTTAATATGAGTGTAAATTGAGGAATCTCTGGCGAAATTTCTTTTCAAGGCGCGTGCAAGTACCTGAAGTAGTTTGTCACGCCGAATTGAACTTTATGGCTAAACAATATAATACTAATAATTGGAGAAAATGTATAGCAAAGATATCCATGTACGGAAAGATATAATTAGTACTTATCTTTTATAGAAGGTCTTGTTGTTTGTGAAGAAAAGAGGGTAATATTCAAGGATGGTGATAGTCTGATGTGTTCAGTTAGATAAGTTTGCGAAAGAATACACGTACTTTAGCACCTTCTGGGCTGTGGCCTCGGGAAAGGCCGACTGCAAGTCCAAACATGCATGAACCTTTTTCAGATATAAATAAAGGATGTACAAATAAAAGATTCTTCACGAAGCCAAAACGCACTTGTTCTCCCCGTCATTGCGATATTTTTTTTTCGTTCCATCATCTATTTACCAGCACAAACGTGATTTTTCACCCCCCAAAAAAACTCGGCAATAATTTTTACGAAGAGTTACTTCGTGAAGATTATCTACACCCTCTATGTTCTGAAAAAAATAATCTTCATGTGTTTTGTAATCTCCCTTCGGCTCTTTCCCAAGTCTACGGCCCCTAATCCATTTCATGTACAGGGTGGGACTAAATAAATGTAGTTCTTAATATTATATCAACTATGTTAGTTCGGTTTTTGACCAAATAAAATCTAGACGAGTTGGCTTACGTATATGTGACAGAAAATTTAAATAATTGTTATAGAATTAATTGCTGATTACCGGGAATTGACGTTTTGAAATATCTTTATTTTTATGTGTCAAGATGAAACTTTATATATAATATTTGTAGATCCTTTGTTTGGTCAAAACTATTTATTTTGCACATAAAATATAGTATTACTTACGTTTTGCTGTCATATTATTTTATTAATGTTATTTTACTTGTATGAAGCAGACTTCCATTCCAGCTTTTATCGAATATCTGATTTTGTATACATTTAAAAATAAAATAGGTTAAATAACTAAACTTGGACGAACTTTAAATATATAATATTGTACAGAATTTCACGTTTATGTCTCAAAGTAATATATTATTTGCTGTTATGTAATGTTGAACTGATTAACATTTTTGTTGAATGTAGAAAAAAGGTAAACGGTAAATATTACGTCACTTTAAAAGTTGAAACCTGAGCGGAAGTGTAAAGAAATTGCATTTATAATACCGCAATGTTGCAATTGTATTAAGATAACTAAAGTATGTTTTTTTAATAATTATTGTTTATAATAAAATGTTTTATGGAAATAACTCGTTTTTTTCATCCTCGTTATACATCATTACTAATGATTCATTAGTATCGTTAATACGATAATGCTCGAGCATTCTCGCGTATCCTCGGAAAGTAGCGTGAAACCTTGTGCGCAAATTAGTCCGGTAGGTACCGTTGCATTTTAGGTAGTGTTTTTACGCCGATCGGCTGCTTTCTTGTTCAATAGATCTCGAATGACGAATAAATGAACCCAGCGTCAACTGACGCTCCCGCGGTGCGAGTAGGATTGGGAGTTTAGGTTAGAAAATAAAATAAAATTAGGTCATAGTGCGCCGGCTGAAACTTGTTTCATAAACATCAGACTGACCTTAAAAAAATCGTCAGCTGCAAAGTGGTAGCGGCTTATGCAACAGCCGCTCGCATGAACTTGTAAATGATGCACGCCTGATAAAAACTAAAGGCAATCTATCAGACACTCTAACTTCACTCACTCTGCCACAGTAGATGCTTTTAGTTTTTTATCAGACCCGTAAAAGAGGTACCGTTGCAAAAATAAAGTCATAGTAACCGGGACTATATTATTATATCCTTTTCCGTGTTTTATGTGATATCTTTGTCGCATTGTGAATTAAATCAATAAAAGTTCCTACTACTACTTTTCGTCACAAGTATTAGCACTTAGGGGAACCGGGTGGGGGAATACATAGTACCTAATGCTGGCAAATAAAACAGGCTTGTTTCGTCACTTCTTTGTGAAGTGTTTTGAATCTTTATTCATTTAAATTAACATTAATTAATTGGTACTTATACAAGTTATGCATAGCACACGTCTCCGCATATAAAATTCACAACAATGTAATTTTATCTATTCTTCACATTTGAATATGGGGGACCAGCCCCCGGTACCTTAATAGATATAATTTCTCAAACATGACCGACTTACATTAAACTCAAAATAAATAGAAATCTGTTGGATTAGGTCTTGATCTTCTACATTAACAAAAACCATGTACAAAGCATTGTAGGAGACTACGTTAAACCCTGGGAGAGGACGACATTATTTTCACCGAAAGACACTCCCAAATCAAGAATACATCATCATTAAAATCTAATTAAATTGAGCTAACTATAACAAAAATTAACTAATTTGATCATTAGAGTTTGTTAGTAGGCGAAAAAGTACGTTTTGGTAGGTTCATACACTTCATATTATTGATTAAACAATTACGAGATTAATACCGCGTTCTATTCAATGCAGTACAATATTTGGAGTAGCAAATTGAGCTACGTATAATATGTATAAAGTTGACGAATATTGAAGTAGGTATGTATAACATTAACATTAGACCGCTATGTATTGACATTGAGCACAAGGAAGCGTATTTTATTTATTTATTTATGATCTCATTACAATTGTATCAACTATAGTACAACTCTTAATATACCAGCGTCATATAGACGAATACATAATTCAATAATCGCTATTACATATAATGTTAGACCTTATTCGAATACAATAAATTATTTTATTAAAGAAATATTCAAGTGTTCTAATATATCTATTAATAAATAACATTAACATTTATAATTGTTAAGTATAAAATGTTATAAAATATTCCCCAGGAATGAAACAAAAGAGTCTAGGTAGATTTATTGTTCAACAGTTTTGTATCAAAATCATTCGAAAAATTTGGAATTTTGATATGATTGAGGCCGAAAGTGTGCACTACAAAAAGTTTTTTTATAAAAATAGGAATTTCTTCGAAAGCTCAAGTGTATAAATGGACCAATCGTTCAATAGTATAACAATATAAGAATTATTAGAGAAATACTTTCCAAGTTTGGTGCGAATCTTATAGTGAGGGCGTCAAAGATGCAGGTAGCAGATTGACGGGGAATCCCAGACTCCATGGATAAAAGTGTCATAAACAAGCAAGTATTCCTACAATGATCTTAGTTCGGTTAAAATAAGCGAGTAGACGCCCTCACTGTACATGAATCATACTCTATCAGTAAGTAAATGGTGAGGTGTGGGTGATAAAAGTACTGTCATGGGATGCAGTGGGAACTGTAACACCGCTAAAATGAATGAAACATGGCCAACCGTTAATATGGCACTTATATCACGGACATTGTAAAACATTATAACATTACATAATTATGTTACTAAGATACCTACCCGTGTATATGGCAACTTGAATACAACAATTAGTGGATTATGCCGATTGTCTAGTGATTCCACAGACGACACAATAGTAGACAATATTTGGATAAGCACAACGTATTATATTGTATGCCATATAATATTCTGCGTTGTTATTCATGTCATAAATTGCTTTTATTATTAGGACAATATGAGCTTATATGAGGACTCCTGACTCGACATATTCAATACGATAAAGTTCAGGGCTACGATAAGGCCAATATGTATAATTCAGCACATCACTAGTAAACATATTCTATCACACAAGTTAAGACATTTAAGTACACACAAAGCCAGACAAAATCATGCCATCTGTGGACAGTTAATGAAAAAATCCAATGATACATCGATGCAGTAAATATTTTGCATTCAAATATTACCTAATAAATACGACTACTTAAAAAAGTAGATATCAACAATTATAATTAGTGATATCCACACTAACACGGATATATAAGTATAAAATAAGCGTATTATCGGACTCATCCGTCAGGCGTGTGCCTGTGATCCGTTTCAGACTTATAACGTTGACATCCGTACCTGTCCGGCCGCGCGCCGTACTCTGCCGAACATTGGCGAGGGCTCCCGAGCGATCCCGAGCGCTCCCGAGCATTTCCGAGCGGTCCCTCGCGCTCCGTCGCGCGGGCGACTAGTCGACTACTCCTCGGCGGTGGCGTGCGCGTTGTTGCGCTGTTGTCCCTGCGCGCGGCGCACGTCGGCCAGCGTGGTGACGCCCGCCTCGTCCAGCTCGCGCCAGCGCGCGTGGTTCATGCGCGCGTGGTTCACTAGCTCCGGCATGTCGATGAATGCTGGAACAAGACATGGGTACAGAGTTAGAACGTGGTTACTTGAAAGATTATTTGTGCTTGATCTGTCAATAGGAAGATGAAGAGTCTCCCGCTAGCTTTGGAGCCCTCTGAGTCTTCATCGTCATAAAAAGGCTCAGACGGATCCATTAATAAAATGTGCTTATAAAACACCCTCCGATTAAAAATGGTTATAAGCGCTTGAACATTTGCAACACCAGAGGCAACACAGGCGTTCCAGAGATAAAGCTGAAATGTCTTGTTTAAGTCAAAGACACCATATTTCAGAAATACAGCAACGTAACTTGTCAGCAGAATTCGGAGGGATGGCACTGCTTAGATAAGACTGCATCGACCGTAAGGTCCGGTTTCCACCAAGGCTAAGACGAGCTGAGGAGACATTCAGAAATCGACAAATCACATTAGTTGGAATCCGCATCGCGTATTTCGTCTCTCCCGTATGGCTTTCATCGTCTCTGCTTTGGTGGAAACCGGACCTTACTGTTACTCTTAGTTTCGTTAACAACTGCTTCTCACCAGACCAGGCCTCCATCATGTCGATAATGATGTAGTCGATGAAGCCGATCTGCGAGCGCGGGATGGAGCAGGTCGCGCGGTCGAACATGGGCATCACTACCGGCAACTCTTTAGCTTTCTCCTCGTCCGTTTGCAGGAAGTATTCTTCTGCGATCCTGGAGTAAGAGAAATTGAGATTTAATATAATTGATTTTTGTTGTAAGTTTTTGATGGTGGCATAGTTTTACACAATTTTTCATTTTGTCTCCAGCAGATCCTTTTGTTTTTGCTCTTTTCTGACTCACTTCCCGTGCATAGGACGTTATATAATATCATTCTGGTTTGTCTTCTTCCCATGGACGAACGGTTTAATTGTGACTTTTAATTCGGCATAAGGGTCAGGCTCATCGTTAATGTGGACTTCTATCCATTAGGGAGTTGGGGTATATTGGAGCTGTCAATGGTATTTCCAAGGCCTACCTAAGTTACTAGTAGTGTTTCACTATAAATATCGTGTGTCTCACCTCCTAGCCCACTCAAAGGCGAACTTCTGCGGCCGCGACGCGTTGGACACGTCGGCGCACTTGATCATCATCCTCTTCACGAGCACCACGTTGTCCGGCGACGACAGCGCTGTCGTATCCAGCGCTAGTGGTTCTTGCTGGAAATAGTCGAAAATTTGTATTTAGAAGAGTTTCTTTTCCACTTACAAAGAGTTCAGGTACCCAGGCCAGCTCAGGTAATTGTATGAAAAACTTGTATGAAAGTAGAAATTGCTTACAGCTGTCTTTTTTTGTAGCTGAATAGTGATTACTCGTATGGTTTTTTACTGTCTGTCTGTATTATATATAATGTGCCATGTAAAGAAATCATATTTTTTTGCATCATCTAAATTCAGAGAGACAATATTCTGGATAGCAAGCAACTAGGGTGTTTTTCGTCCAATTACCTGAAATCCCTCAATTTATGGCCAACAGTTATGTATCTACGGATAAAAAACATGCTACGACAAAATTTGCAAAAGCCCGATAAAATTAGAAGAAGGAAAGGCAAGAAGATGTAAGATGAAAAAATAGTAACTAAGCAAGAAATAGTTATTAAGCTCTTTTACCAAACTACGTAGAATACAATTCTAGTGCTACTCACATCCGTATGCATATTATCCTCCTTGCTGCCACTAGACTTGGCGTAGAAGACGTTGACGAACTTGGCGAGATGTTCGAAGTGCTTGGTCATCTCTGTGGCGAGGATCATGTCGATGACGTTGTGGCGCACCTGCTTGTATGTGTCGCGGTCCATGTTCTTGAAGATGTTCACTCGGTCATCATCTGTGGAGAGTACAATTTAATGTTATAGTTCGAACAAGAAGCAGAAGCGGGCGGCACGAGCAACATTAGGATATCATACATGGACATTTGTAATTTGGTTGTCGAATGTTTAACATTATTTTTGGGTCACTGACTGTAGCTTTCATCAAAATACGGTAGCTTATGAGGTTGCAGATGCCATGGGATTTTACCTACATGGAGGTAAAATGGTCTCTTTTAGTAAAAACATAAGGATGGCAAAACAGTGTTCATCATTACGGGGAAAAGACTTTCCTCAAAGACTTATGACATTCCGTTCAGAGCTCATGAGGAGCATAGCAAATATACACTTACTGAGAGTCAGCTTGAAGGTCAAGGCAGCGTGATGAGACTCCAGCACGCTAACATCATTGTATAGGACAGCGAGAGGATGTCGAGCATTGCAGAGGAAAGCTGACGATGTTCCGGGGTGGTCCACATCGTGTGCTGCGGCCGCTATGAGAGCTGCGGCGGCCTCCAGGGGCTCCAGCACTGACTTCAGCCGGTCCTTCTCCAGGAAGAATGCTACCGCCTGGAAAATAAGCAAACTTCAAGTAAGAAACGGAATGAGGCTAATATTAGTACCCAAAGGTACACCTTGTTATTGTTCAACCATTTACTAGAATGTTGTGCCGTACGAAATGAAAAGCTTTTCTCAAATCAAAAATTGGTAGTTTTAACTTTGTTTAATCAAGATCATAGTTTTTAAAATGCCAATTGTCTAAAAACTTGAATGCACAAATTATTCTTTTTGCTTCCGAGTTTTTAGACCTTTAATAATGTATCATTACCTGAAGCACATCAGCAGCATGCGTAGAATTGTGATACGTATTGACAGCATGGTAGTTGGTCTCCACAATAGTCAGCCAGTGCAGTAGCGTCCGTTCATCGCATTCGAGTGCACCACAAACGTCGAAGCGTCCTCCCATGAGAGCGAGACCAAGATGTGCGAGCGGCCGGCCGCGCGTCATGTCTTCTAGCTTAAAGATCTCGAACTCCCAGCTTAAAGCTGTGTCTAGGAGCTCGCGGAGCTGGCCTGTTGTCTGAAAATAAGTATCAAAATGGCTGTAAGTCTATTGTGTATCTGTGTTTTTTTTTTCATGTTATTAGGTAACCCACTTGAAAGTGTTCACTGAAATCACAGAGTAGTTGAAAAGTCTCATTGCACTGGCATGGGCACTCAAAGCCCTCATACTTGTATCTATTCGCGTAACACCACAAACCCCCCTTAGCATTCTCATCAATACTAAGTTCTATATAATTTTGTTGCAGAGTTCATCAGATTCGGTGCTGACGTCGAACTCCATACTAAACCGTATCAGCAATATTCAGCAACAGACTTCGGACCAGGGTCTCACTCCCCATGTCGCGTCTACGTTGCAGAGAAACAAGAACTCTCTCCATACTACTGGACAGGGCGCGCTGGGTAAGCTTAGCTGCTTAGCTATGCGTTAATTTGACTAGCCTTTTCCTAAATATGTTGGGGTCGGCTTCCAGTAGAACTAGATGCAGCTGCTTGCTGGTATTTTACATGTACTTTTTAACGGTTGACGATCTAGGTACAACCGGGACCAACGTTTTAACGAGCTTTCTTGAGGCACGAAGTTGTCTCGGTATGTTAGGAATGGTCACCCGTCCACGAAACGATCTCGACAAGAGTTATTTAACTTTGAAGATCGACCCATACAGCTGTTACTAACAATCAGAAGCCCCGCCATGTAAAATTTCGACTCTAAAATTATGTATTATTCCAGGTGGCAGTATGACCTCCCCTCTCATCCGCGCTGCAATCCCCCGCCCCGGCGTCCTCCCTATCCACGTCTGACCTGTTCGAGAGACCCACGCGGGTGAGCCACGCAAGCCCAACCTAGCCCCCAAGCCCCCACAGCTAGCCCCCGCGCCGCCCAGCGACACCAGGCCTTCGCCACCGCCGGAGAAGCTCATCACGAATGGCAAGGTTACGGGCAGGACGCAGAGTATGAGAGTGACTAGGTGAGTCTGGAATTGATAGTTTTTGAAAATCGAATCCTTAACGGGCTTCGCAGACTTTTTGTGCGATAGACAAAAACTCTGCGACAAATTTTGCGTGATTGATGTGTTTGATTACTTTTTTGTCCACTACAAGGCGATCAGTAGATTCTTTCCATCAGTAGATCCTTATAGTAAACAAAAAAGTAGTCACGCACAACAATCACGCAAAAATTTTCGCAGAGTTTTTCTGTGTCGCATACTTGTTCACAGAAAATGTCTGTCGTCTATCGTCTGCCCCCAAGATATACCGAAAAACCTTCTATTTATTTATAGCACTCATAAAGAAAACTTCCTTTCTTAAATAAAGAGCTTATTGCTATCGAATTAATAAGTGTAATGTAAGATGAAATACAAGTTAGCCTGGTTAATTGCAGACGTCACGGCCTCACAGAGTATTGATATCAATATATGATAAAACGGACAACAATAAAAGGAAACCTAATAAAAATGATAATTTGTACTAACCTAATTATAGAAAATCGTGACATGATAAACCCACGCAAGCTGCGTGGGTTGATAGAAATGTACCGTTAGAAAGCAATATAAATAAATAAGTTCCTGACGTGTCTGGAAGATCGCTTTTCTGTTTTTTTCTAAATATAAGAAAGCTTTTCTAAGAACGCGACTGACAATACTTTAAGGGGTCGTGGGTGAAGAAAGCGTTAAGGTGTCAAATCAAGAGGAGCTCATTTTTCATTTTACGGTGGAAATGTGGACTTTATAAATACGCACACATAGGTACAATTCTTTAAAAAAGAAGCCTCTTTTAAAGCGTTAAGTGCTTGATATTCAATTCAAGGTTAACTTGATGGAAGTAAAAAACGATGAGCGACGGAGGAATGATTGTAAATCATTCTGATCTACGGATTAGCTTTCAAAATACTAAATCTTATTAGGATTCCTACTAATCCAAATGCAAAAGACAGAATTAGAATAGAAAACGTACTCGGTTTTAAACCAAACTTGATTGACTCATTCACTTAAACTTCTATGTCTACCTGTGGTCAGCGTTGTGGGTTTTAAATTACCTATAACTTTTAATTCTGTTAAAATAAATATGAGTTCCTTTAAATAAAAACTCCTCGTTACCTCGACGGTAGGGGTGATTCCTGACTAAAAATATAATTCTGTTTAGTCCGTCAGTTAGATTATCAACAAATATTGGATACGAGTTTTTTATCAAATTCGCGTCAAATATCATGAGTGGGCTTGTGACGTCACTTTCTGGTGAAAAAGGTACTCAAATCTGACGTCACACGAGTTTTCACTGGATTGTCTTCATTTTTGTTTACAAAAGAAAAATATGACGAGTCCAACATCAGGACTTATTAGATTTTTTTGTCATTATTTCAATAGGGTAGCCTATTGAAATACCCAATCCACTAAGTTGAAATGTTTTGTGTAGAACCATTGAAATAGACAAATAACAATATGCTTACCTTGTGCTTGATGTTGGTCCGGTTGGTCTGCGATCTGACGACAGTAGAGTCATTGCTGCTTCGTCGAGAGGACAACGTGTTGGTCGGCCCTTGCTGTAATTGAATTAACGTTTTTATTATTATTGATAGTCCAATGAGTAGTTCAATTGATGTTTTTTTTTACAGTGTACGTTGGTATTCTACGAGATTTGAAGCATGCTCTAAATTTCTAAGGATTTTGAAGTTGCGTCAAAGTAGTTTTTTTTGTTAAGAAAGCATATAAAAATCATATTTTTCAGAAGATTTAGACAGTTTAAATTAATCTGAAGCTTGTTATTTTGTTTTAATTTACTTTGCATTATAACGTAGCTGATTTCGCATTATTTAATAATGTAGGTATAGTATTAAGTGAACATGTTAGTATATAATAAATCACTAGTTAAATAGTAAATGTTATTATTGTAGGTATGATTTTAAAAGATTACATGTGAATTGTTAGAATGACTAAAGAGAATTGTGCTACACACAATATTTATAGTGGTACATTCCGAAAGGCTGGATAGATTTGTGACTGAGACGGAAATTATGATACCCAGGGTTCATTTTACGGTTATTATTCCTATTTAATTAAATAATTATGCATTATTAAAAAAAAAAAAACTTCTAAATAAGTACATAAATGTTACTATTATCTACACAATTATTCAGGTTAGATTTTGCGAATATTGTTACCGCATTTTACGTGTTAGTTGCTATTCTAGAAAGCCTCCAATAATACATACAATACATAATAAATATAAAAATAAATAAGAGTAGAAATTACTTAAAAATGAGCCCTGTGTAAAAGAAACGAAAGCATGAATCACAAAGATCTATGTATTATCTAAATAGTCTGTATGCTTCAAGGTATAGACATAGACAGACTGGTAATTTCAAACCTCCTACCATAAAGAATAGGCTAGTGTTCACCATCTCCCGCTTCGCCACGCGAACAGGATCGTAAACAAATAAATACCACCGTTAGTACAAATATAAACAACAATACATGCATAAATAACCAATATCTACAATAATCACATCAGAAATAAGGATAATAAATAAAAACAATTCAAACATGGTGTTTTATAAATATCATAATATCATCTATATATATATACGTAATATCGAAATCGAAATTCACTATAACTATCGTTAAGTGAACAGACAACTCTCAGAATCAATTTGATTTGTAGTAGTTATACGGTGTTGTGCAGGGTAGTATTACGTGTCTTGGTAAGAACGATTGCACATACACTGTGAATGTAACACAAAATGTATAATTATTATTGCAATTTGGTAGAAAGCTTCTGTAGTATTTTTAAAAGAGGATTTCAACTCACTGAAAGTAGGGCTCCGATGAGGTCAGTGGCGATGGGGTCTTCAACGCCGCGCATTCGGGGATCATCATTTCCTCTCATTTGAGGAGAGTACAGCTCAGAGGTCCTTAGCATGTCCACTGCCCTATCGATGCACGCCACCGTTGATGGAGGGGCTCCCTCTGTTGCCGCAGACAGTAGAGATATCACCTAATGAAAAAACAATGACACTGTAATTTTGGACTTAGTTATCTGCACTATGAAGTTCATTTTACGACTTATAATTTGCTCCAAAAGAAGCTTCACCGTGTTCTTTATGATTAAAACTGTTGAATATTACAAAGTAAAAGTCATTTGAATCACAGCTTTTTATCGGACGATGCACACTATTCATAGGTACTTCTATATCACATAAAGGATGTATTAATATAAACTGAATCACTGTTTGCCAACAAAATGTGTTGCAATTTTGCTTATTTTAATGATATCATTGTTGGAGTAACTTTAGTGATTACAAAGGGATTGTGTGAATCAGAAAGGTGAAGTTAAAAAGGACACAATTATAAAAAAGGGTTTTATAAGCAAAGTCAAAGAAAATTGCAAGTATTGTATGAAACTAAGTTTTGTATGAGACTAGGTACTACATTCTCATTACGATCATCAGTGGCTATGAAAATTTATTGCCCTCCAAGTTTATCAAGGTAACCGAAAGTTCGTTATAATGTAGATACCTGCAACTATCATGAAACAAAGGCTATAATATTGATATGTGGACATAAAGAGACTCAATATCGTACGAAATGCTGTTTGATGAAATATATATATTGTAATAAAATTTATAGGGCCACGTGTGTCGCATAAAATATAATTTCTTTTCTATGAAACGGCACATGTTCTATCATTTCATCTTTCCTTTAAGTACTACCTGTAAACATTTCTCATAACAAAAGTGATTAGTAAACGAATTCTTGCTTTATTGGTTCACAAGTTTAGTGTCTGTGTGCTAAATATTAAGTGATTTGTTCTCTTTCAAAGAACATAATTTTGATATTCCCAAGTTACAAGGAAAAACTCTAGTAACGAGCTGTTTCCCGAGCGTAAAACTTAAGCGTTCCTTCGCAACTCACTTGCTTTGCAAGACTACAAACGAGTCAAAGCGAGTGACTCTCATCAGTCGTCAGCTAGAAAACCCGTTTTACATGAGTCTGCGCGTCTAATTTTACACTATATTTATCTTTATTTGTAAACGATGGTCAAAGAAGCTTAAACGTCAAAACAATTGTTAAACAGACGTCAAGAAATCATGACTAAACTGCAAGCATTTTTAAGACTTAGGTCCATGTTCACCAAAAAGATGACGGTCTGATTATCTAAAAACAGCTGTCACTGCGACATGTTCCCATTCAAAAATGTGTTTTAAACAGCTGTTTTTAGATAATCAGACCGTCATCTTTTTGGTAATCATGGACCTTAATGAAGTATGCCATTATTCCTACAACATTAAAATATCTTCCTGCCCTATTACCAATTTATTTACGCCAGAATACTCTATTCTGGGTTGTCAATAACGTTCTTCACTTCCCTTTAAAAGAAATACACGATGTTCTCCAAACTAACCTTCGTAATAGGAGCTTCAAGCGGCAACCCTTGCAGCTTCGCAAGAGAAGTTCTTCGCAAGCCATCGGATGCCACGGAGCGTACATCCAGAGACCCTCGCCTGATGGAGTGGAGGGATCCTCGACCACGCTCGTTCTCTATTGCGTGAGTCGGCTCACACACGAACACTATATGCGAAGTGCTCCTGTGGCAAAGAGAACAGAATGAGAAAGAGAAATGAGATACGTCGGGAAAACCATGTGAGCGTGTGATACGTTGAGCGTGCAACGTGGGTTCTGTCAATTGACAGAATTAGGCTGATCACTCACAACACGTGTTGTGGGATCGCAAAATTTTAATCCCTGAAATTGGATTTATGCTTGATAAAAAACAATAAACGCCCAGGTATATTGCGTATTAAAGGTCGGTAAATATATGAGACCGCACAAATATTTTATTCCTGTGTGGTGTAGTTTAACTTTACGAGTTAAACGTGACTGAATGCACTATACCTTTTTAAGGATACCATTTTATGGATATTGATAGAAATGAACAGAATATTATTATGTGTATAAATACCTTGAAAGAAACCGTATATCCGGAAGATATTGCGAAAACTGGTCTAGTCTCTCCTGATCTCGGATCATGACAACTGTGGTCAGTAGGGATAACCACAGAAATGTAAACTGCGCATTGACTACTCGTATTATACTACATAATTTAATTTAATTATAATTAAGTATTTATCCTGTTTTGTGTAGGTATAGACGCATGATTTTAATTAATGTTTCGACCTTTAATTAATAGACGTCACAATAAGGATAATTATATTTTTGGTAATACTCTTTGTTTTTTATTGATAACTTGGTCAGATCGAGGAAAAAAGCCGCTAATTTGCAAGCTTAACTGAATCCAATGTTTTGTAACATTATATTAAACGTTAAACATATTTAAACGATATTTTAAGTAATGGAGTCGTGGATGGTAGTTAGAAACTACTGGAAAATTCTATTCGGGTTAAAAATCTTCAATGTACAGAAGCTAGCACATCAAGCTTCTACAATCTGTTGAATTTCTTTAATAGATTTTCAACTTTATCGCTAAACCATTAGGTTCGAGGTTCATTAGAAAAAAACAGTTTCGGGAAGCTTAATGTACTGAAGTCTCTACAAAACTGTAAACTAGGTAGATATATCCAAAATATGCTACATGTTTTGATATTCCTCCAAAGATGTGTTAACCAGTATCACGTTTAACAAGAAGCGTCTAAGGAAGGAGTATCTTGCTCAGAATTACTCTTTTTATATTCTCTTGATTTGAGGTACGAATTATAAAATCTTGATTTTTTTTTGGGACAAGCCCGCCACACTATTCTCAAACCACTGTAACTCCTGAAAGCCAGAATCAACAGTGGCGACCACCAGAAAAGCGCCGAGACAATGAAGCTCGACGAAGTCCCAGAGAATGAATTTAACTGTCTTGAATCCCACAACATAATGAATCCGAAAAGTATAGCGTAAGTATCATCATCATCATCATTTCAGCCGAAAGACATCCACTGCTGGACATAGGCCTCATAGCGTAAGTATAGAGTAGGAAAATTTAGATATCAAGTAACTTACTTGGTGAGTCCAATAGCAGCTCCTCGGCAAGGCAGTAGGATGGGGTCAGGAGCGGCGCGACGACGCAGCGTGATCGGCGCTTCCCAGTCACGAGCGCCGCTGTTAGCCAGTCGCAGGGCTTCGCCCCCTGCGGTCTCCGTCAGGAGCTTCGGACCCTCGTCTACACGCCAGCCCAGGACTTTGCACCACGATTTATTAGCCAGCTGTTTAACAAGACACAGTTTTATGTCATTAAAACTTTTATATTTCATTTAAAAATGTTTCGCGCTGTATGAAAACATACAGCGCGTGTACTGTTGCGCTTGCACCGCGATACTGAACAACTTGAAGCAATAACACACAAATAGTACATAGATATGTCCTTTATTCAATATAACAACACTTTTTTATTATTTCTTTAAAAAAACAAATCATCATCATTCTCCTGCTGATGATAATGATTATTAAAAATGTACAAATGCGTTATCAAAAATCATTCAAAATTATAAATAAAAGCTTATGAAAATAGCGGTGCAGGGTCTAAGCTCCCCGTGGTTAAGGCTCCAGAGACAGGAACCTCCTCACAATGCAAGCCGTGTCAAAGAGTACTGCCTTCTGAATCAGGTCCTTGATCCAACCTCCAAGCTAGAGCTTCGAAAGATGTTCAGCCATCAGGGCAAATCGGCACGATAGCCGAGTTTATATTCCACATGTCGATAACCTCGTGTGCCAAGTCGAGATATTTTAGGTATTTGTTTCTCTTTCTCAGCTTTGTGAGGTTCTCGTCATGCGGGATGGTAACATCGACCATTATGCTCCTCTCCTACCTCAGATGAATGTACTTACGAGTATCCTCTGCTGGTCGTCAGTGACAGCGACCAGGTCGCGGCAGCGATCGGCGGCAGCGGCCAGCGCGGCCACAGCAGCCACGTGCGCGCGCAGTGAGGCGCCCGCGGCGCGCGACTGTAGCACTTCAGCGCACCACGCTGTGATGCTCAGGGTTTCCACCATCACCTGTTGAGAGTGGGAGATCAGTTACGTTAGTGGTGTAATAAATGAATCACTTTCGGAAGTCTGTGGCAAAGAAAATCATTTTTAACCGACTTCCAAAAAGGAGGAGGTTCTCTATTCGACTGTATGTATTTTTTTTTTTCTTTTTTATGTATGTTCACCGATTACTCGAAGACGCCTGAAGCGATTTGAAAAATTCTTTTTTTGTTTGAAAGAGTATACTTCCAAGTTGGTCCCATAGTCGCAAAGTCGGGATCTGATGATGGAATCTTGGCGAAATCGAGGGAACTCTTCAAATTTTATAGGATAACGTACAGCAATTTTGGTATTTTCTATAACAAGTGAAGCATTTGCGTTTGATAAGAACCATTCTACCATCAGATCTGATGATGAAGCCAAGAGTCACGGAACTCCATAATGAGACAATGTATCCTAGTCGTGTTTGGGCTTGTTGTAATTGTAACGGTATGCACTTTCCATGAGTACCAAGCACATGTGAACCACTAAAAAGTGAAAAATAAAAACTTTTTTGCAAAAAATAAAACCGACTTCAAAAAAAAAAAACAAAAAAGTGAAAAATAACTTTAGCTTCTGAAGTCGGTGACAAAAAAATTAAATCAATCATACAAACGTCACCGACTTCAGAAGCTAAAGTTATTTTTCACTTTTTTGTTTTTTTTTTTTGAAGTCGGTTTTATTTTTTGCAAAAAAGTTTTGTCATTCTCCTTGTTCATTTAGTTATATTGATTAATTTATCAAAACAGAAATACAAATATTTCAAACGGCTATTTGTGACGTTGCGGCTCTCAGAATGCACATCCTCAATACATTTACTGGTTTGGTAGGTGGTAGTTAGTAATGAACCCACACAATTCTTTTCTACATATTTTTTTCTGCTTACTGGAAACTAATTAATCGAGATCTGCGGGCCTAAAATGGCCGAATTAGCAGAACATGATATGAATCAAGTTATAAAATTTAAATTCTTAACGTGATTCATATTATGTTCTGCTAAAGCGGCCATTTTAGACCCCCTGTCCAGATGATCGGTTATAAGTGCAGAAAAAGGACGTCTATTATTACTATTTCATTTCTAAATGATATCGAAATTATAGACGCACGAAGTGTAGCAACAAAGAGCTCTCATATTTCCTCTTTATTGAAAATGTCAGCAATTTTGCGCTAGAATTTACGTAATGAGCGAAAATTTACAGTACGGAAATATGAATACCGTACCTTTGTATAGTAGGAACATTTCGAAATCTTTGTTGTCAAACTAAACAAAACACGCGTTATTTTTTTAATAATTCACATTTCTATTAAGGAACGGATTTCATTTATTTAATAATAAATAATTGCAAAATAGGAACGTGTTTTTTAATCCGTCTATTTTTTGGAGTTTAAAAATAGAAAGTGCCAGGAGAATTTTCGGTGTGAGTCTAAAATATTTTCGATTTGAAATTTTCAAGAATCAAATGCGACTATTTGGCGATATTCTTTTAAAAACAAGTTGAACTAGTTTTGGCATTTATGAAAGTTGTTACTTTATCACGAAACGCCAGTTTATTTTTATGATTTGGTATTTGGTTAATTGCGGGATTGTGCATGTGTTTTCCAAAACGCATTTGATGAACTGAATACTTAGTTCTTACTCGTGACATTTTTAGACTGAAGTGATATTTAAGTAATGAAGAAAACGGATGGTATTTAAAAGTACTTCAATTTATTCCCATTTCATTTACCTAATTTTGCCTGTGTTCCATCAAATATACTGAATGTGCACCAAAATATGTTAATTAAAATATGTCATAACAAGCATCTATTTAACAATTAAACACTGTATATGCTCCTTAAAACGAGTCGACGGAGCCCCGCTTTGCGGGGCTCCTATTTCCGAGTGCAGGGTTTAAAGGAACCTAACTAACCTAACGGGGGGGTGCCCTAAGTCCCGATTATGGGGGCAGAGATACTTTAATATTTGGTGCACGATCAGTATTATTTGGTGCACGATCAGTATTTTTCGGGGAAGAAAACATTTTTGGTGAACACAAAAATATTATCCGAAGAAAACTACCCAAGACTGCGCTACCAAGCATTCTCGAATTTAATGAATTGTTGTCATATGATATGCATACGTGTTTCGATAGACGTGTCTTACAAGTTGTTCGTTCGAAGCTCATTACTAGAACCGAGGTGAGAGAACAAACTTCAGACGAGGCTATTGTTCCACTGTGTTGTTGAGACAACCAACTTTGGGGACTATTCTTCTACCTATCTATTTAGATTTGTGGGGATATGTCTAGACGTTTTGGTAAGTTAGTTGGGAGTCAGACATTCATGAAGAATTTTTGTTAAATTAAAAACTTTGTCAACTAATGTTTTTAAGTGATCTTTTCGTAGATTTGAAGTATGTGTTTGTACATGCATATGAAACATGAAGCAGTATCTATCGTAGTTAGTTCTTTGTAATTATCTGTAGTATACTAGACTAGGGAACCAAACTTAACAGAGCAAAGCTGCATGATGATGAAAGCGTTACTTGGAACCTTAGACCTCAAATAACAGACCCTTGGCAAATGTAATTAAACTGCATAGGCTGGCCTCTTAAACAAAGAGGTAAACTGCTTTTTTTTTTTCATATGGGAAATCATCAAATGTCTTCTCCCACTCTGGACTGAGCGGGAGGGAGTGTCAGACTTTTACTGACTAATACCCATCCATGTTCCTTCCTCGCCCTTTATGTTCCGGGGCCGCGGTATCTCTTTCGAACAGGCCCGCAGCCCCGGCAGGCTTCGGCCCTTGCGGTCCCCTCCCCTTAAGGTAAAATGCCCTGAAGTCCCATTTAAACCCACTATAGAGAAATTAAAGGCAACTGGCAAGTAGTGGTGACTACTGGCGCCTGACTCTAGACACAATAGCTGGCTATAGCTTCATATTACATGTATTACTAGGTCAGATTAAAGCCGGAGCTCGAGCAAAGTGGCTCGCATTTACATAAACTCATTGCTATTCACTAAAGTCATTGTAAACCGCGTTAGTTCAGGATGGCCCTCTTATCTCCTCTCATTGACTGAAAACTAGGTAATATATGCATCCAGGGTAAGTTGTGTCAGTGTTATGATAATGATATTGTTGTGTTTACAAGGGTAAACATGGGTATTTAATGTTCTGTTGTTCGTAATTTGCTGTGTTTATTGTGGCTATTTAGTGAAGGTTCTTTTTTAGGGTTCCGTAGCCAAATGGCAAAAAACGGAACCCTTATAGTTTCGCCATGTCTGTCTGTCTGTCTGTCTGTCTGTCTGTCCGCGGATAATCTCAGTGACCGTTAGCACCAGAAAGCTGAAATTTGGTACCAATATGTATATCAATCATGCCGACAAAGTGCAAAAATAAAAATTTAAAAAAACATTTTTATTAGGGTACCTCCCCCAGACGTAAAGTGGGGAGCGATTTTTTTTTTAATTTTGACCCTGACGTGTGATATATTGTTGGATAGGTATTTAAAAATGAATAGGGGTTTTCTAAAATCATTTTTTGATAATATTAATATTTTAGGAAATAATCGCTCCGAAAGTCAAAAACAATGTGTCCCCCCCCCCCTCTAACTTTTGAACCATAAGTTTAAAAAATATGAAAAAAATCACAGAAGTAGACCTTTATATGAACTTTCTAGGAAAATTATTTTCAACTTGATGAGTTGAATAGTTTTTGAGTTATATAGCACTTTTTCAAAAAAACGCAAATGATAACTTTGTTTTTCATACAAATACTATGAAAAACAAAGTTATTTTTGCTGACGAAAAATGTTGGTATTTTTAATGGTCTGGGAAGCTACGGAACCCTACAGTGAGCGTGGCCCGACACGCTCTTGGCCGGTTTTTTTAAATATAAATAGTTGTTTTGACGTCTTTTTGCTTGAGTTACAATGGTGGTGGTGTAAACAAATGCGAGGCCTTTCTTAGAAATAATTGATCACATTAAAATAACTCATAATCGTCTAAACGGATGCAGCTGAATACCAGTATTTTACATGGAGCGACTGCCTATCTGACCTCTACAACCCAGTTAGCACTGGGTAATACGATACCCCTTGGTAAGACTGGTTGTCAGACTTTGTGGATCACTGACTTTCTCCTGCATTTCCGAGGTACGGAGGAAACTCGGTATGTAATTGGTGGACACCCATCCATAGACCAACCTAGGCAAGCACGGCTTAACCTAAAGATCAACCCGAGCGGCTGTTATTATGAGCCACGAGCTCCTCGTATCACATTAAAATAACTTAATTACAGAATATTACTACTAAGTTTTTATTTAGGTTTACCTACTTACAGGAAAACCAAGCAAGAGCTAATGCGGAAAATCGAAATTTGTTGAATTTTGTTATTTGGGAGCGCCTGTCTGATCCAATTAAGGATATATCTGGATATATTAATACTAAGAGCACGATGATCATGCTCAGTAACATTACCAATAAAAATCGAAGAACATAGAAAGTTTTCTTATCAAGTTTCACAGATTTCCTTATAGAAAATAATAGAAACTGAAAAAATAATTGATAGTATATGGTCTAGAATGTGTTCTTGGTCTAATTTGTGTGAGTAAATTGAAAATTAAACTTTTGAAATCTTTCGTATGAGGGAAAGTGTGTGAAGTGTGTCTTCAAAATCCTTTTAAACTTTTATCTTAACGCAACGATTGTTACTTTATTTCCGTTGTTTGTATTGTAAGACTTTTAAAACACTTTAAAGCACGGCTACAAAGTTGTAAAAAAACTCCTGTAAGAATCGTAAGCACACGAGATTGTTCTTTTTACTACTTTTGTAGTTAAAACGACGTACAAAGCGTTCTTATAACGTAGAACGTTCCTAAATAGTTTGTTGTGAATAGTTATTAAACGGATCGTAAGCAAGACGCAACCTATATTCTATCCGTATCCAGTATCTACTCAAGTTGTTAGCCGTAACGTAAAACCGACTCTGTTGTTACAAAATTGCTTACTATGTTCCTATGTCTGGTGTAGTAAAAAAGATGATAGCACGAGATTGTAAACATATTGTATCCTTTACGTATAAGTTACTGCTTTTAACTTTCAGTGTATTATACAAACACACATACATTTATACAGAGTGAAATGGACGCCGACGCTAAAACGGTTACCACCGGGTTTTCGCCGGCTATTAAAAAAACAGAGCTGTTTCTTACAAAACTGCATTGATACAGTCAAAGTGTATGGAACAGCTTGATTGATACAATATCGCTGGAAATTAACACACAGCGCTATCTAGTGCCACACTAAGCAAGGCTTGTGTCGTGGACACCAGATAGTTGATGTACTACATATATACTTTTTTGTTTGTAAATACATACTTGTTATACATATAAACATCCATGACACGGAAACAAATGTCCATGCTCATCACACAAACATTTGCTCCTACCGGGATTCGAACCCAGGACCCTAAGAACGTAAGGCAGCCTCACTACCACTACGCCATTCGGGTCGTCATACAGACAAAATGTATGCAACATTGATACAGTCAGAATGTATGCAACATTGATACAGTCAAAATGTATGCAGCATTGATACAGTCAAAATGTATGGAACCCTTCAACCTTGTATATGGCTAATTGAAGATGACAAAAGTTACGAATCGTTGTGATAATAGAAAATTAGAAATAGTTAGACCTAGCACGGCAGAGATGCATTTTTTCTATTTGTCACAAATAATTAATAACAAGATACCTAAACATATTAAACAACTAACGATTAACGAACTAGACAGTTTAGAGTACAGGAAAAAAATAATACTTTCAGGCCAATGTTATTACAGCCTATCTGATTTTGAATGTATACCGTTCAGTTATGTTTGAAGTCCAATGTTAAGTTTAATACCCAACAGAAAAGAACCTTAGCTACCAGGAAAGCTCTGAAAGCATTTGACTCGTGCACGCATTTGTTCTTCGATTTTTATTGTTGTTTCAGTTTTTAATCAATACTAAAGTCCACTTTTATTTATATAAAAACTCACCCGGTTGAAGCCAGCATCCAGGAACGGAAGCACCGCAAAGTCGTCCTTCAGGTAAGCACTGTAACAAAAGAGATAATAAATTAGGAATTTGCAGAACCTCTTTCATTTTGGAGAATTTCGTGCAACAATAGATGTCAAATTCTATCGAAGTAAAGACTGTGGTTTCAGAAATGATTGGCAGTCAAGAATTCAATCTATGACAAGTCTATCATCAATGTCTGTCTTTCCCGAAGGGTAGGCAGATGCGTACCTATAGTAGACCCACATTTCGGAAGTAATACATAAATTATGTTTATTCACCCATTCGGCTACCAAGCGTTATGATGATCTATTATCATCATGAGGATGTGAATCGCATGAGACCAGTCAATGTGGCGCCACTTTGAGGAGGCCTATGTTCATGAATGATGATTATCATCATTTTAACATGATTTCAACTAAAAGATTTTATCAGTACGTCAAGTTCTGCTGAGCAATCTATGCAGTTTCCCGCGACCTTCGAATATAGCGTTATACTATATGTACAGGAGGAGACTTTTTCAAACTGATTGGAAGACATATTCAAATTTTTCGGAGCTGCATCTTTGGAATACATTTCAAAATATATTTCATTGAGTTAGTTTTCGAAAGATTACTTAGTTCATAAATAAAAAGCGCTCAAAATATCGTCCTATTTCTCCAACATCTCAACTAAAATACATTTCTCAAAATATTAAGTAACTTCTCGCATTTCGCTGATGGTAGTTCCAAAGTAATTTTACCGCGACGGTACAGCATTTAGCTGATTTCAACTGAATGCTTTCGACAGTTCCCTTAGTGAGTAGTTTCATGAAACTCGAGTTGTTTTCCGATTCGCAATGAATAACTTCCGCCCATTCCACGGAGCCTGGTACACGTACAGACTGTATTTAGTTTATGAATAAGCATTGCTTTTGAAATGAATAACTAATTATTTTTAAAAGCTTGAGGAAGCTGTGTTTATTTTTCTGTATTTTTTAAAGGAAAGTAGGTACTTCTTGCCGTGGATTTGATATTTATTTTTTTAGAAGTGTTTTAAACATGTTTTTCAGAGCGTGTTAGCGACAAATACATCGCAGATTTTTAAATCCCCAAAACCAATTTTCACGGATTATTTATTCAATGTCGACGAAAAATTTACCTCCGTTTTGGATCATGACAGTTTCTCGCAAATCAAGCGCGTAGGCACAACCTACGTTACATTATATTGTTTTCACGCGTAAAAGGTTTCTGGAAAATATCATGTTTATATAATGAGTAACGCGCTTGGCTTTTAGCAGTTCATGTGGAAATAATATTGCTTTTCAAACCAAGAGTTTTACGAACACGGTGAAAAGATCCGGGAACCTAATGAAAGCTGCGGTAAAGTTTTTGTGTTCAGTCAAATGTTTACCGAATAAAAAGTCTCGGAAACTCGGTTTCATTGTTTGTTGTACTTGCGTTACGATGTGGAACTTCAAAACCTCTTTTTATTTTATTAATTTTGAAATGATCTAACATAAAGCAAAGCCGAAATTAACTAATTATTCCGAATAAGTATTTTATTAAATTCATCGTGAAGAAATTGGCATGACTTAGAATCAAAAATTGGAAGACATGTGACATCTACCAACCCGCACTGGATTTGCGTGGTGGATTATAGCCCATTTCCTTTCATAGAGAGGAGGCCTGTGTCCCAGCAGTGGGAATGTCTATTGTGTTTGTGTGGCATAAAGCTATCAATACCCAAGTAAAACAAAACAAGTCATTGACAAGCCTCCATAGCTGCAGGCTCAGTAGATCCCCTTCTCGATAACAGAAATAAAATAAGAAAAAAATAAAACAGATCCGTAAAAGCCAAAACCCGTATTGCAATAAAATATAATCACCCAAAACATACACAAAACAACACGAACCATTATTAAGTAATTGTGTCAAGGCTACACAAAGGGTATTCGTAAATTAATTTGCACTAATCCTACGCCCCGTATATACCTACGTCCATTCGAGACTTGGGAGCACATACCATATACCTAGAGCTCTTGGGAGTCCATTCATCAATCCATCAGGCAGAGGTTCTTCCCATAGACAAGCGGCAACTTCAACAATATTATCTGCGAACATTGTCTCTAGCTACACAATTCTGTCCGAAATCGGACCTGGGGCTGCTGACGGACAATAGGGCCCGAAGGCTAGGTTGAAAGCGGCCTTGAATGTGTATGAAAGCTGTCGAGCCTAGGACACATAGGTGTATGTATGGAGTTAGAGATGGAAACATAATAACAGGTAAAATGGTAGTAACAGAAACATTTATGAATAAATAAAAATAATTATTGCTGGAAATTACACACAGCACCATCTAGTGCCACACTAAGCAAGGCTTGTGTCGTGGTCACCAGACAGTTCATACATGTACATGTATACTTTTTGTTTGTAAATACATACTTATTATACATATAAACATCCATGACTCGGAAACAAATGTCCATGCTCATCACACAAACATTTGCTCCTACCGGGATTCGAACCCGGGACCCTAAGAACGTAAGGCAGCCTCACTACCGCTGCGCCATTCGGGTAGTCGTTATAGTTCGTGGTTGTGTTTGTGTTTCCCAAAAGTTGCGTGGTTTTCTCAAAAATTCATTTATTATTATTATTATCCGGATGAGGATTAGCCGGAACCGACAGGCAGACAGACAAAGAGATAAATATAAAAAAAAAGTATCGTCTAAACATTTATAAGCATTCAGTATGTAGCCAGGTGGTAAAGAGCTGTCTGCCGAGAATACGCCGAATGGTCATCTAAGTACCTCTACCTATCCCCATTCAGAACAGTTGCATCAGACTACAAATGACAATATATTTTATCCCTGAGGTACAAGCGCCCCTTCTAATCGTGTCATACCGCCCAGTATAATGGCCGCAAATGTTCCAGTTTTCGTCACTGTCACTTACTTTATCAAAACAAATTGCTAGGATTTGTTATCACGGCTCAACGTAGCTTGTACACCCACGAGCATAAATGTGTACCCACGGTTATTTTTTACTGGCATAACGTTTGAAATTATAATATAATATTAACAGCAGCTCGGATCAATCTTTAAGTTAAGCCGTTATTGCCTAGGTTGGAGCGTGGATGGGTCACCACCCATCATACACCGAATTTCCTCTGTGCCTCGGAAAGTACGTTAAGCCGTTGGTCCCGGTTGTAATTTGTAGATCTTTGACAGTCGTTACAGACAGTCAGTGGCCCGAAGGTCTGGCAACCAGTTTTACCAAGGGATATCGTACTCGTATCACCCAGTACTAACTGGGTTGTGGAGGTCAGATGGGCAATCGCTCCAAGTAAAATGGAAGCCGTCTTTCATGATGTTGCACCTGATACATGATAGATTTATGCTTGCGACTGTACTTCGTGAATAAATTAAAGTCTGCGTTGGCTTAATTATTTGCATACAACAATTAATCTTGATAAGAGGCAACTGGCAAAGCTGTGTTTAATACAAGTTTAGTCGGGTATCCTAATGTACAGTTGGATTTGGGTTTGTTAAATCGTTTTGTTTCGTAGTTTTGTGTGAAGGTTTTAATCCAACTTCATCTGCTTGTTTGTGGAAAGCTGGGTAGTTTTGGGTTGGTTGCCATAGTAACCTTTACCTTAGGTTCAGAGGTTTTATTAATCAGGGTCTTCATTTTAGATAGTATTTTAATTAAATTCTTGTTCTCGATGAGACGCTTGGTAAGTTAGAAAATGTATATGTTCTAAAGCTATTTTATATTTCTGGAACACTTAGAACACAAAATTGCTTATGTTTTATTTTGCAAAGCGTTTCGCGTTTATGGCAAAAATAATTAAAGATCATCTATCTTCCACTCTCTAAAATCTCTAATAATTGTCGACAGCTAATATTAGTATAAGAATATTTATTGTAAGTCTTTGTGAAAATGTTTTTTTAATGATTCAACAATGTTGTCATTCATTCATTCAGTGCCTGATCGGTGTTTGGTTATCTTGTTATGGCAACGAAAAAACATCAACTGTATTCGCATGCATGCTTTCGTCGCCACAACATTCGTTGTTGCATCGACATAGCATATTTCGAGATCACGTAGCGCACTAATTCTTGTGAATGGTTTCTGAGCAAATATTTGTGTAACATAGAACTAATACCTTTTTGCATCCTGTTTACGATCTTAAGGGGCCGGCGGAGCGTGCGTCGTTCATACAAACGTAATACCAAAATAATTCGTAAACCAAACATATTCTTAAAAAAGTGTGTATTTATTTCGATTGGATTACATAATATCTAGGTTCCCAAATATATATTATGAAAGGACAATGATATTTAGACGAAATATGAGGAATTTAAAATTTCTATAGAAAACTTATTTTTATCATAACTCTTGTTTAAACCAATGTCCATTCATAATACATATTTGGGAACCTAGAAATGATGTAATCCAATCGAAATAAATACACACTTCCTTAAGAATATGATTGATTTACGAATTATTTTGGTATTACGTTTGTATGAACGACGCACGCTCCGCCGGCCCCTTAAGCCAGCCACAGATAGGCTCCTGCCGGGGCTGCGGGACTGTTCGAAAGAGATACCGTGGCCCCGGAACATAAAGGGCGAGGAAGGAACAGTCAGTAAAAGTCTGACACTCCCTCCCACTCCACCCAGAGTGGGAGAAGTCATTTGATAATTTCCCATCCGAAAAAAAAAATTAAAAAAGCCATAGATAGGATAAGCATGTTGTAATTTTGTTTTATATGTTTGTTTGTGTGTTGTTTGTTGTTTTGTGTTTTTGTGTGTGTTGTGTATATATAATCAATAATAAAATCAGTTGTCATGGCAACAGATTTTGTTTTGGGTAGGGTGCCTGAGCAAAAATTGTTGTTATGAAACACATCTGTGTAACAAATATCTTAACAAATAGTTGTGGGTGGCATATTGATTGACATCTGAATATACTACTTAATCCATTGTTAGGTAGTTACTTTCTCATTTTATCTTAAGATGGCACATAAACTAGTTTCGAGGAGCTCGAGGCTTAATAATGACAGCTGAATAGGTCTATTGAATGTAAGTTACGCTCGCCGAGGTCAGTCTGTCGATCGGTGGCCATCCACGGACGTTGGAGGGGTCTCAATAGGTACATATCGAACTTGAAAGCAGCCCGTTGTCCAGTAGAGCTTTTACTTGTTGTCCTTCTCAGACTGAAGGATAACATAACATTATATGTATAATAAGTATGTATTTACAAACAAAAAGTAGGTATGTATGTAGTAAATCAACTATCTGGTGTCCACGACACAAGCCTCGTCGCTTAGTGTGGCACTAGATGGCGCTGTGTGTAATGTCCAGCGATATATTATATTATTTAATAACATCACGCCTATAATCCCCGTAGGGTAATGCAGAGGTGTAACTACTGTTACACCCAGATTTCGCCAGTTCTGTTTAAGTTCCATGTTATAGACGAGCCTGATGGAAACCCCCCAATAACACTTTGCTCGACCCGGGAATCGATCCCAGGAGCTCATGCTCAGTCAGCTCAGGTGCTGTTAATATTACCGAGTACCTGGGTTGTGAAGGTCAGTTAGAAAAACGCTCCATGACTCCATTCAGCTAATGTGATTGAATAAAGGCTAAGGTACCTTCAAACAAGTTTGTTTACCTGTTCATTTAATGATTTACTTGCTGAAAGCTACGAGTATATGCGCATTCTTTTCTTTAGCTTGTAATTTTGTAAATAAAAACAAGATTTTTTCGCAATTTCCCTAGATGTTTTGAAAGGCGGGTTGTTACTTAAATCCAGAAATGCGGAAAGAAAGAAAGCCTTGAATTAACGTAAAAGCATCTAATGAAAGATTGAAGATGTTTTCATTTGGGCTTCTTCACATACAAAGACATTTGATTGAACTTAAAATAATTGGGGTTTTCTATATCTTATTAGAGAGACAGAGTTACCGCCGCAGTAAAAGCTCATATTTACAAATCTATACTAATATTATAAAGCTGAAGAGTTTGTTTGGTTGAACGCGCTAATCTCAATAACTACTGGTTCGAATTGAAAAATTGTTAGTGTTAGATACACTATTTATAGGCATATACAACATCAAAAACTGGGAAAAATCCTTAAATCGCTCTCTCTCTCTTATTAGACGCAGAGAAAATTGTGCGGGTCAGCTAGTTATTAATAACAGTCTTTCTTGACGTTTGCATAAATTAGTATTTTATAAGACTGCCTACCTAAACCTCTCTCACCCCTCTCATTTCTACCTTGGGATTCTCTTTACCAAAACTACAAAATAACGAACAAACAAGCAAACAAGCACTTCAAAGATGAGACTTTAAAGTAGCTTTTCAGCCCTCAGTTTCTCAGTAGCAACATTTCTATGATAGTTAAACCACTTCGCCATAATTTTTCTTTACAAAAAATTGTGTAGCGGAATGTACAAAGTGGATGTGAGGAGCTTTTCCGACCCAGTGACTTGAAAATGGAGGGGGCTCAGCAAAAATCCAGTCAAAGATTTTTCACAGTGGTTTACCGCTTCTATGGAACTTGACCCTTTAGTTTGCTTTATGTGATGGCTTTTGTTGTGTATTGTTATAATCTTTGAGAAAAGATAACTTTGTTGTATAGTGCGAGCAACAGTTGGTTTTACTTTTTTTCCGTTGTGAAAGGTTTTCTTGGTAAAAGTTGCCTTGTTTTTTTGTTAGCTGTATTTTGTTTGTATACATTTTCTTTTATGATTTGTATTTTTGCTTAGAGATTTTATGAGTTTAGGAAGCTTTTAATTTCTAAATTGTATTTTAAACTGTACAACTTTTAAAAGGATTAAATCATGGAAATGACTGAATAAAACTTCTGCTGTGTTTTGAAATTAAAACTGCGTCTAAAATAAAACATGCAAAATATTACTTTCCGGAACATGACAACGTAACAGACATACGAGATAAATATTCTGTAAGCAGGTGCATTCATTGTCGTATGTAATTTTTTGGAAAAGGTGGTTTCAACTTATATTCTAATTTCAGCTCACATTTTATAGTGGGTTATTCTTTGTTTTACAAATTGTAGCCATTATTGTATGATTGTTAAACATAACTATGTTATGTAAAGACTTGCTTTTCTCTGTTAGAATATAGTTCCTATTTTATTGTTTTTTTAAATACTAATAAATATTTTAAATTAATTTTATCTGTAAGAGCTTACGCTACGCTGAAAATAACCTAAAAATTTATAAATACAATAGACACTGACTGACAGCTTGGTCTAGTGATCGCAAACGCGGCTTGGGTTCAATTACTCGGTCGGGCAAAGTGTTATTAGGGAATGGAATTTCAAAAGCAGCTCGTGCCCGGTTGATGGCAATAGGCTCGCCACCTATTTCATGAGACTTAAACATAACTGGCGAAATGTGGCTGTACTATTAGATACACCTCTGTCTAACCTTTCTGGTATTACAGGTTTGATGTTATGTATAATAAATACAAATACATCTACCTAGCTAAAAAAACGCTCAATAAAGTGCCGGAAAATTTGCAATCAGTAACTTTACCTCCAACGTCATAAGACCATCAGCCATCAGTAAATAACTATTTATACGAACAAGATTGACGTCACAAACAAACTGTTATACGGTATTCAATGAAACGAGACGAAATTGCCGAAGTAATTTCCTTCAACGAAATATTCCCGGGATTATGTGATTGGAATACGTGGAATTCCTCATATTTAGGAACCTATATCGTCTGGTGTATAAACTTAAGAGGGGATTTGGGAGTATGTATTCTGGTTTGTGAATTAATTTTGTTATTTACGTGTAAACGAAGTCGTTGTAGCGTTGATAAATGATAAATGATAAATGATAAATGATAAATGATATTTATTCAGCAAGTAGGTTTTCTCAAACACTTTTACACGTCATTTTTTTTTAAAACTAGATGAGGCCGGTGTTTCGTACCTGACTACTCTGAGAAGAAACAGCCGAAACAAACTCAGAGGTCATAGTCTCTTTTGAAGTCCAGACAATCTTGCTTAATTCACATGAGGACTATGCAGATTAGTGTCTGAGATGGTCTTTTGAAGAAAGAACCACACACATTTGAGTGGACCTGTCCAGTCAGTGCAAGCATTTGTCAGTTATCGTGTAGCTCGACTTATAACTCAAGGAGCTCAACGAAACGACGAACAATACCAAAGAAAGGACATTTGGGTAGGTCGCATAAAGCACTCAAGCTGCCAGACAGTCGTGGGAAAAAAAACAACAAAAAGTGACCCACAAGGTCCTCACATTCACAATAATTAAATATAATAAATAATAATTTACAATTCAAATTCAAATGTCAATAAAAATACGATATGTCAAAAACACACACATAAAATAAACGAAAATAAAGTAAAAAATAATAAAATACTGAACTAAGTATTCATGTCAAATCATTAAATGTCATGACAGTCACAAGTAAATATTCATGTCAAATACACACACAAAAAAAAATAAAATAAAAAATAATAAAACGTAAAAAAATAATAAAATACTGAACTAAGTATTCATGTCAAATCATTCAATGTCACAGTGTATAAAATAAAGGAATCAACAATAAACAAGCGAAGTCCGAAATTTCAACATTCACAGAGCAAATTTCATTGGAGCAGTTTAATCCCAAGCCTTTTTATCTTCGAGATAGTGATTGACATGATAGAAAGCTTTCAGGCATAGCTTTCGTTTAATAAACGATTTGAATTTATTCAGGCTTAGTGCTTGAATATGGCTCGGAAGTTTATTGTAAAAACGTATACATTGGCATCTGAACGTACCCCCTATTTTTTTGAGTCTCGTTGCAGGAACAACAAATTTGTGTTTGTTCCTCGTATTTATGTTGTGGATATCACTGTATTTTTTAAACAAATTAATATTTTTGTGTGCGTACAAAAGGTTTTCATAAATAAACTGAGAGGGCACAGTAAGAATATTAATCTCTTTAAATTTTTCTCTGAGGGAGTATCTGGGACTTAGTTTATAAATTGAACGAATTGCCCTTTTTTGTAAAACAAATATTGTTTGAATATCGGCGGCATTGCCCCACAGGAGAATACCGTACGACATCACGCTATGGAAATAACTAAAGTAAACTAAACGAGCTGTGTCTAAGTCAGTTAAGTCACGGATTTTTCTAACGGCGTATGCTGCCGAGCTAAGTTTTTTCGACAATTTGTTTATATGCGGGCCCCACTGAAGCTTGGCATCCAAAGTTATGCCTAAGAACACTGTGCTATCTTCCGGTTTCAACTCTTCATCCTTAATTAGTACAGTAGTTTCCACTTGTTTTACATGGGGTATCGTAAACTTAATACATTTGGTTTTTTTTTCATTTAAGAGTAGATCGACTGTTATAATCGACTAACTAAAATCGATTCACACACATACCTAGTTACGGTTCACCGGAGCAGCAACACTACGCGTCATCCATAGACACTCGGTCTAGGAGGTTATAAAAGCTGTCTCCGAGCTGCAAACTTTCCTTTTGACCTGAACGCCTTCATTGGTAAAACCTCAGTGAACTGGGTGAGTGTTTTGAGTAATCTGCTAATTCTCTTATGTCTGGTTACACCGCTTTCTTTTGTTACCTGGTTTCTGCGGTGATTGTCTGCAAAGTTATTGTGTCGGTTGTCAATAATGGCTTCCGTGTTGTACAGATGCTACGTCATCTTATTGCGTATCATCTAAATATTTCACTTTTCATACTGCCTTTGTGAAGCCCGTGCATGCCGCGTTCACACTCAGCCGCAATGTGCTTAACCTGCTCTGAAGCGCGGCGAGAACCCACTAAGTAGTGATCGCGACATGCGCTGGCTTGCCTAACCTTTGTGAGCTGCCACTATGGGTGAGTTTCCTTGCTTTCCTCTGAAACCGCTGCTTGGGCTTATGGCTGGGAAACACACGCATCGTTGGCGCTCACCGATCCTGGCACCACGCTTACGGGCCCACCATGCCACGTGCATGATTCCAGGGTTCTACTTGAGGAGTCGAAAACTAAGAGGACACCGCTGACGGGCGTCATAGCTGCCTCGCGCTCTACGCGTTGAGAGACGATCCCGTCACGGTCCCATCTGCCGTGCTTACAGCACGCTTCTCGCCACCATCCACGTCTGCCACGTGGAGGGTCCTCGCTGCCGAGCACCTGCCGTGCCTGCAGCACGCCGCCGGCCGCGATACCGGCCACCTCATCAGCCACGTGCCTGTCACGTTGGGCACTAGCCGTGCTCACGCACGCCTGCCAGCCTGCCGCGACCGAGACGCGGTCGCCTCGACCACTGCTGCTGATCCTGCGGTCACCCCGTCACCGCACAGCCCTGCTTCGGAGGCCCTCGCCGGCCTCGTGCGTCGTGTCGTGACCTAAGCCCAGGGCAGTACCCTTCTACTTTACCCAGTGATCAGTGAATGAAATCCTTAGAGACCCTAGAACCTACAACCTGAGATAAATCTGTGTGTTAAGTACTAAATATATGTATTAAACTATTGTGGTTTCTCTACTTCCCTACCCTGACAAAGTGCGACGCCACATCGTCCTACGCAAAAATATTGCTGGATAAAAACTAAAAGGAACTTTGACCTCCAATATCTTCTTAACTAGAAGGTTCCCAGGTATAGTCCAGAAAACAAAAAAATATGTGGGGAAAACAAGAACATTTCGTCTTCGTAAAGCGCCCATTACCCACCCCTTATAAGTAGACAGTTAAGATGTAATCAGAGGGGGAAATCTATAATAAAAAACAATTTTTTGCTAAAAAACCTGATATTTCATTTAGAAAACCTTATTTCACCTAATAAACCTTAGAGAGAGGCCCATTAGTGCGTTGCGTCGCGTCGTCGCAACGGAACAGCGCATTGTATGCCACACCTGCGTTGCGACGACGCACACTGAATCACACTGAATCACTGTCCGTCGTCGCAGCGGAGCACCGACAACGCAGCGCATCACCCTTCCTCTCGCTTCGTCTCTCGCCCGTCGATCCGTTGAATTGTCGCGCGCGACGACGCTACGGTCTAATGGGTCATGTCGTAAAAAATATATGGAAACCGTCGCAGCGACGACGCTGCGACGACGCAACGCAGCGCAACGCACTAATGGGGCCTCGCTCTTACACTGCTACGCTTGCAATTTTAAAAGGTAAATAATATTGTCAAGTATCCCACAAACTAGGAGAAAACCTCAACCTTTTTGCAATTTCGTTTGTTTACTTATTTTAAATAAAGAAGAGCATTATCTTGTGAAAGCTTGGATTTAAGCTGATATTATAACGATATTAACTTAATGCAGTCTCAACAAAAGCTGTGGCTTATCTAACAAAATTAATAAAGCTTTGTCTGAAAGCTTTTCTAAATTAACTCTTTGTTTAGAAAGTAAAAAGAAGGGAGTTCAGTCTAACGGGTTAAGTAGTAAAATGATGGCGTTAAATACTTTATCATAAAACCATAAAGATTTAAAAAAAATCATCTTCACTAAATATTTTACAAAAACACAATTTTACAGTTTCATTTCAAAGCAAAACCATAATAAAAAACTACAAAACGTTTTTATAAGTTTCATCTCTATAAACTCAAAGCGTTTATTTCAAATAGACCCGTGACAGGCACTCTTAAATAGTTAAAATTAAGCAACCTTCAGTCCAGCCACAGGCATAATAACTGTGAATGGCCTGTAGGTACCCATTCCAAAATCGTAGATCTCATGGAGAAGAATGAGCAAGAAACTCCATGGGCATTCTTTAGAAACTCACACACACCCCTTTAGAAACTCAATAAAAAAGTCGCATGAAATTCCGACCACTACAAACATCGTTCCACCTTTTTGTATAATTGCACTCGACTAAAACTGGCACAAAACTGCAAAAAAAAAACAAAGTAAAAGCATATCCACACGCACAGCCGGTCGCGCGTCACAGTCCTTCAAAGTTTTACCGTCAAAAGCGCACACTCTAATTACACGTATAAACTACACGTTCACAAAAGGAAACTGTACGAGTTCACCTTTAGGTATGTTTTGATCATTCTTTTGATCCCTGTTCGCTGTCAAAAGCCGCTTTTTGGCCTGTCAACAAGTTTGACGTTGACGCAGCGTAAACGCGATAGTTCGTGTTCGGGCAAAGCCTTTAGGGTGACTGTCAGCCCCTAAGACGACCCACTGACCCAGAGTTGACTTTAACAAGTGGTTCGGAAGTTTGGATCGGTGAAGCAATTTTATTGGATGATATGGTTAAGGAAAAGGGTTATTTTTGTAGGTATGTGTAACATTTCAGGAGTAAATAACGCTAGGCTCCTGAAAAGCTTCTCAAGTTTCCGATGAACTCTGATCTTGTGTCAAAAATCACTTAGTTGTTGTTTGCTTGCCAAAAATAACGATAGCTTATTAATTTACAAAAAGATTTGGCAGCAAGTAAGGTAGACCAATCCTAAATGTCATATCGGAATATCTCAGTGCCACGTAGCCTGAATTTGAACCAGGTTGACGGCAATAGGCTCACCCGTTACATAAGACTTAATACATAACTGGCAAAATGCAGGTGCACTATACCTCTGTGTATCCCTTTGGGGTAACAGGCGTTATATTGATCATTCTTTTGAACCCTGTTCGCTGACAAAAGCCGCTTTCTGGCAAATAATAACAATAATGTAAATTACACCAGGAATTACCTTAATATTCAAACTGGAATACGACGCTGCTTGTGGCGCCATACATACATACATATGGTGGTATTTCTATGGCAGAAACTATAGAAGATTTCGTACCCAAAGAGTTATATTACTGATGCAATATACTGTCGTAAAAAGACTAAAAGATAGTGAATGTTAAATCAGACAACCAACTAGATCGAATATGCTTTAATAACTGTATTAAGGGAATATATTTTATAATGCGCATTAAGGTAAAGTGCTTACTTAGCTAAAATGTATACTCATATTCTAAAGGAGCGTACTTACTACGTTATACACTATTAGGGAGCATACATACACTTCAACAGTGTAACATTGCAAAATATTTAAAAGTAGCTAAATTGACAGGGGTGGACAACATTTTAGGTCGCTCGGACGGGTCGAAGCGCGCTTTATGGCCAGTAAAAGGGATTGCTTCATTAAAGGGATGGATCGGTACAGAAAATTGCATCAAATTTATTCTTTTTTTATGTGTTCGAACGTTTAATTTGTTGGTTCTAGGTATTGCGGTTGAGGTTAAAGGGTGACGGAAAAGTAGGTTTTTTAGCTCGATCAAAAACATCACACTCACGAAATTGCATTAAATGCACTGAATTTGCACTAGGGTCTGACCGTGGCATTACTTTTTCATCAGAATACCAACGTAATGTTACAGCACCATGCTGAGATAGGGGTTTTTGGCTTCGTATAGGACCAACTTCCTTTGTTTTATCTTTTTCTTAAATTTACTTTTTATTATTTTCTTACGTTTACTATTGTTGACTAATTTTCTTTATTCCTATTCCTTTCTTTCTTTATTTCAAAATAAGTCTGTACTGGTTATCTATTGACAAAAGAAAATCCTCTCATTTCGCATTAAAAACTCCAAGACTTTTTTAAAAAACTAAACCATATATTTTACAATGAAACTTTATGAGAATAAAATTGAAAAGTGCTGGCACAAAACTGAAATAAACAAAAATACTCTAACGCAAAATTAGAATTCAACAAAAGAATTCAAAACAATAAACCGTCCACTTTGTGCTACAAACAAATCAAATAGTCGTGCTACGGCGTAGCGGGGGGCGGAGCAAGCGTAGCACAGGTTGACAATAGTGCTACGGACAACATTAAAAAGTACAAATTGCCGAAACATGTGTACGAAATGACCAACAAGGGATGTGCGGGAAATTATTCATATTTATTTTATTTGAAAGAACGTAACATGACATTACGACTGTAATAAACAAGTTAGGCAGAGGCGTACCTTTTGGTACACCCACATTTCTCCAGTTATGTTTAAGTCCCATGTAATTAGGGGCGACCCTATTGCCATCAACCAGCTTATCTACCTACCACCGTCGGTGACATAATATTATCTTCATCAATGTCTAGTCCTCCATTGAAAATGAAGAATCCTGCAACCGGACCAGGTGGGTGTTTTGTCTGGTAAACTATTACTTGTCGATTTGAAGTTTCTAAACGTAATAATGTAAAATCGACGAGGAGTTCGTATCAAAATAATAACAGCCGCTGGGGTCGATCTTTAGGTTAAGCCATGCTTGCCTAGGTTGGTCTGTGGAAGGCAGACCACTCAGTACATAACGGGTTTTCTCCGTGACTCGAAAAGCACGTTCAGCCGTTGGTCCCAGCTGTCATTTGTGATCTTCGACAGTCGTTACAGGCAGTCAGTGGGCCAAAAAGTCTGACAACCAGTCTTACCAAGGGGTATCGTAACACCCAGTACTAACTAGGATGTGGAGGTCAGATATGCAGTCGCTTCATGTAAAATACTGCTGCATCCGGTTAGACTGGAAGCCGACCCCAAAATAGTTGGGACAAGGCTAGGCAGATGATGTTAGTGAAAAGAGTTATATAATATATAAGCGACCTCTCTTTGATACTTAAATCTATTGTTTCTATCTCACCCTACAAACAGTAAAAGACAAAGGGAAGTCATAGAACAGGGTGTTTAATAAATGTGTCATCTCCTGGTGTTGACAAAGGAGGTTTAATGGATTATGTCAGAACGGCTCCCAGCAGGAGACAATAGACGCGCAGGTAACGTAAATGATATACAGGTAAGTAAATAAACTTTATAAGTATAACTATTAGATATAGAGAGTCTAGTATTTTGCTAGACAACAATTGTAAGCAACACAGTAAATACGTGTTGACTACAATGTTGAGTTACGTTGCTAAGTGAAAAACAAATGACGGACAGTCCAGGGAGACTACACAAAGTGGCATAATTAGCTTTCTAAGATCTATCAACATTGAATGCATTTATACAAAGTACCATAAGCGTGCTATTAATTCACCGTTGGAAAGTTCTCTCGTAAGGAGGCGATTCTGGCTGCAGGATCAAGTTATGTTTAGCATAAAAAAATACCATGTCTGCACCAGAATCAAAGGTCAAATCGGTTTCAGCTCAAATCGGTTGGGGTAGACAGGTTTGAAACTCAATAGCAAGATTTGACTAATCATACTAACTAAGCAACTGACAAGACAAGTTATTATATAAAAGCTTATAAAAATATATGAGATTGATGTAAGTAGATTGATGTAAGTTTTTGATTGATGTAAAAATTTACCTTACGTCATCGCAGAAACACAAAACGCTTTAAAAACGATTTTAACTTGTTATTACCCTCGGAAAAGCACTTTTTACCGTCTGAAAAATAAAGTTGCTGCAATAATTTGACTACAAGTTCTCACCAGGCAAAAAGGGTTGACACGCTTTGTTTTTTTATTCTTCAAAGGACAAAATAGAAACAGTACATTCAAGAGAGAACTTTATTAGCTTTGATAATAAATTACATTTATAAAACAACAAAAAAGTACCTATAAAACTGAACTAAAGTCAACGCAAAATACTTCCTCGTCAATTTTGTGTTAACTGGTCTTTGTACCATGAAAACTTCGTGGAGTTTAATAATAACGTAAAATTAGATCGTCGCTGTAACTTTTATGACGTTTTGTTGAAAAAATATTCAACAAAAAGTGGACATTTTCTTAATAAGCAGTAATCTAGGACGTTGGGAAAAAACCTTTGTCGGTTATTTTATTAATAGCGTAGATTATTGAACGTTTGGTTGGTAGTTTTGTTAGCGTTTCGTCATTTTCGTAGTGCTATTTTATAAAAGTTTCTTTTCTGTAATTTTAATTTAATTCCAACAGGCCAGTTGTAAAAATAATGTACTGTTAAATTAATTCAAGTCAAGCATTGTTTTATCAAAATACTTGATTTATAGAAGATTAATTCTAAACGATTATTGCATGCTTAATATTCGATTTTTATTACATTTTTAACGACTTTCATCCATGTTTGGCCCGAGATTTCCATTTCATATTACCATTTATGATTTATTTACTGAAAATTCTCGTAAATATGAAAGATTTTTATTACTCTGCTCGGAGCTTTAGCAAAAGAATTTTAAATTCTTGGAAGAAAAAAAGGCAGGGATAATGAATTCATGACTGACACTGTCTTTTGCAAAAATAGACACAAAAATAGAACCAACCCTTTTTCAGATTATTTTCATGCTGTTAAAGTATTAATCTTCGGGGTAATTTAATTCCATTATGTCTGAGACTGCCTCTGCAAAAAGTTAAATTAAAATATACTTTCTCGGCAATGAATAATTAAGACAAGACTGAATGATTCAATGACTTGTTTAGTGTGAGAAAATGTGACCTAGAGGTTTGTAATATTATATATGGAGGATATGTATAATCAAAGAAGGTAAGGGTACTTCCCATCTCGGAACTTTTCCTTTTCGAAAACTAAACAAAAGACCTGAAAAAATGTCCCAACTCACTATTTTAATCTTCATACATTGAATCCCATTTCGTTTACCAAAAAATTCAACTGTTTTTTGTACTCAGTCAGCTCCCAAAGATACAAGGAAACTTCTTGTTTCAATTTATCCTACCCAGTCTTTTCCAAATTAGCGACTTACTCACAGCGAGAAAATTATATGTAGTCAAATCTATTCTAAAGTCACACAAAACCCTACCTTATGTCCCTGGCCAAACCTTGAAAAGAAGAAAAGACATAATAGCAGAAGTTCCCCAGACGAAAACAAAGTTCGCCAGCATACAATATAAAAAACGCTCAGCTCAGCTATACAATAGATTTAATAGAGAGATTTATGTACATAACAAGAAACTACATGAATGTAAAAAAATAGTAACCGGTTGGATCAGTCATGAATTCATTATCACCTCTGTTTTGTCATCGGCTTGAAATTATGTTAACAAATTCCTTGCTGTACGCGTTCACAATTCGTCTATCGTGTATTTTAGACCCGTTTCCTATAACTAACGTAAATGCCCGTTTTCTATAACTAACTAACGTATAACTGTCAGTTAATATGTCACGGTTTGCAGCTATCGGAGTTTCTATAAACAAAGTTAGCATGAAATATCCTATCTGCCTAAGAAACGTTTTCTGTGACGTTTTGTTTGTAACCGTTTGTAAGCAGAATGTCAAATAGACAGATATAGCGACCTACCGAAACCAAACAGTAAGTTATTGAAAATGGCCGTGAGTGTATAACATTCGTAACCTATCTCTTTCTTAAAAAGCCAAGAAGGCATAAAACAACTTTCAAAGAATCTAAAGAACGGGAAGCCATTCGACGTTTGTTGAAAAGCTTCTTATATTTTTTTACGATGTTCCATCTTTACTTCGTTATTACCTGTTCCAAGCTCTTTGAAACTAGGTTATGTTTCAATTTTATATTAAAACATAGAATCACTAACTATTGGAACTGGCTTGAGTGTAGTTTTATTTTGTCTGTTATACAATTTGATGAAAAGCAAACAGAACAGTAATTACTAAGTTAGTAAGTATTAAGCATATTTTTTAAGGGATTAGGCAAAAAAACTTCATTAGAATAATATTTGGACACGGCAAAAATTAATCTGTTTCATATTACTTATAAAAAAAAACTAATATTAGCTCAAAGCTTAAAATTATACAAACACAACACAGATCGAGATTATTTCAGCTTGTAATTACTATTGACTAAATCAAACAGTGATTTTAATCACATAAGGTGGGTTACCACAACCTCTAAATGCGATTCAATTCAGGTCCTAAACTGAGTCGCAAGCTGTCAGTTTCATAGAAAAACTGTCAGAAAACTGACAGCTCAAACCTAAATTGAATCGCATTTGGACGTTGTGGTAACCCCGCTGGTCGTTCACAGGGACCCGAAATCGAAATACGAGTACATTACTAATAATTTTCACGCCTATTTCCGCTGTACACTTTTCCATCTCATATTATTGAATATACAGTCGAATAAGCAATTTAGTATACATGCAAAAACGTTTTAATCTTTCCAATTCACCGATAGGATAGGATTTAATTTTTATATTGAGCAAAGAAAAATAAGAGTGATGTAAAACAATTGACTGCTCAGCATATCCATAAAATTGTCTATAAGTATTCTAAATTGAAAATGAAAATTTTATTTATTGTTTTTGCCAAGTTTTTCTTACAATCTAGTGATTGGAGTTTCCTTTTAGGTGTCTAAGGCCTGTGTTAGGAAACTCCACTCTTCCATAACATATAAACATTAACAAACTTGTTTTTTTATTTACAATAATTACTTACAGAAAAACTAAATTAGAAAAATACAAAAAAAAAAAAAAACAAACAACATGAAATATACAAAATGAAAAATACAAAATTAAGTTAAACAAAAGTGAGAAAGTGAATATGCTTGTCACGAGACGGTGTATGGAGAGGGGTGTGGGGTGAGTGGATGAGTGAGTGAGTGTTGAGAGTGTAAGCGTTGATATGTGAAAGGGTGTGCTTTGCGTATGGCTGTGTGGGTGTATGGGATAGAAAATGATCTCGGTTTGTGTTTTATTTTAACAGCGCCTCCGTGTCCTCGTAGGAAAGAGGTTTAGATTCTTTGAAAGTTGTTTTATGCCTTCTTGGCTTTTTAAGAAAGAGATAGGTTACGAATGTTATACACTCACGGCCATTTTCAATAACTTACTGTTTGGTTTCGGTAGGTCGCTATATCTGTCTATTTGACATTCTGCTTACAAACGGTTACAAACAAAACGTCACAGAAAACGTTTCTTAGGCAGATAGGATATTTCATGCTAACTTTGTTTATAGAAACTCCGATAGCTGCAAACCGTGACATATTAACTGACAGTTATACGTTAGTTAGTTATAGAAAACGGGCATTTACGTTAGTTATAGGAAACGGGTCTAAAATACACGATAGACGAATTGTGAACGCGTACAGCAAGGAATTTGTTAACATAATTTCAAGCCGATGACAAAACAGAGGTGATAATGTAAATACTCCTTGTAGTCGCCCCTGCGAGGTTGTGACATGGTTTGACCCGTCAAATAGATATTAATTAATCTTAGTTGTCTCCCTAATATCATTAACCTCACATTGTTTATCCAAATAGGTAGGTAGATTGCTTGTGGTTTAGCTAAGATGTTGGTGATTACTTACAATATGTATTGTGAATACTTTGTAAAATTGCATGCAGTCCAAACTCGGTACGAAATAAAGAATGTTCTTAGATCTGCTATTTTAAAACGCTATAGAAATGGTTGTCTTTCACGACTTAAAGTACAAATAATAAAGATATTACGTAAGTCGCTTCAAAGGCTGTTAGCTGTGCTTTCAGACTATACGGACTTGCTTATCTTTATATCAAAAGTCAACGTCAACGTTCGCTCGAGAAAAGTAAAAGAGGTACTAAATAAACTTTTAGGTGTTGCCAAGTAAAGGTTCATTTTACTAACAAATAGCACCTGAAATTCCTTGTAATATTCTTACCACAAAGACGTTACTTAGGGAGTCTGACTTCTATCTTAATTTCGAGTCGGGACTCCTAGTCTAACTCGTTAACTTACAACTCAATTAAAAGAAAAACTCAGTACCTATAAGTTCACTCGCAACTTTTTCCCGATCCAGTTTGCACTTAACAATCTATTTAGTGCCGGCGGCGGCTTGGCCAGTTCCAATTTATCTGGGCTCAAAATTAAATTGCGTCTCATCCCCTCACGTTGGCTTGTGTCCAGTAACTACAATTCATGCCGCCCCTATTTAGTTCCGGTTAGGGTTGGTACATCAAGTATGTGAGTTCAAGTATGTGGTTCTAAAGAAATTTGCTGGTTTTTTTTTAAATTGAAAACCTCTTTAGTCGCTTTGAGCATTTTTGTGAACATAAATCATGGAACTCACGTGACCGCCACGTACGCTTTTCGTAGCACTTCTATCAGCAGTACTCAAAAGTTGAGTACTGCTGAAAAAATCTCTGAAAAAAAAAAAACAATCGGGGCGGTTGCCCCGATTGTTTTTTTTTCAGAGATTTTTGTCTGTATCCATTACACATTCAAGCCTCAACTCATCCGTTCAGGATTTGTTTTATGAAACTTGCAGTGCACATTATAAGCCGTAATGGCATCGCATCCGATCGGGATATAGCCAGCATAAATGATATGAGGATACTGATACAGTTCAATTTTATGGGCAACATTTCCAGAAATTGCGTTAAACAATTTATTCCTAATCCTGAGCAGGCTAAATGCAATAATGCCAGTCATAATAATACGGTTAGTTAGAAGTCAACCCTATTAGTTTCGCTCCATCATCTACGCGGCGAGTTTTATTCGGTTTAGTACGATGTCGCGGGAAAAGTGGCGGAATGTTTACAACTGACATGGATTTACGATGCTTTTGATCTTCAAAGGGATTATAACTGGTGTAGAAAGTAGTGCAAAACAATCGTTTTTGTTAAATAGAGACGGATTAGGCTCAAAACTTGAATAGTTGCAAAATAACATAAGTACTGTTGCAAAACGTTCAATGCTCAAAAGAGACTTGATTAGTTTGCAACTTGAATGTATTGAAACTAAAAATTGAGAATATTGTTATTTCAGGTTCAAAATTAATAAATAACTCCTAATACAATTCACAGATTAAACTCATGGATCTAGAATGCAAGTCACAAGAGTTCCTTTACTACGAAAGTGCGCTGTAGTATTTATGAAACTTCGCCTGACGCAGGTCCTCACCGGACACGGATGTTTCGGGAGGTACCTGCACCGAATCGGGCGGGAGGAAACGCCCGGGTGTCTCCACTGCGAGGATCGACTGGAGGACACGGTGGAGCACACGGTGGAAGTCTGCCCTGCGTGGGCGGAGCACCGCCGTGTCCTCGTAGCGGCGATCGGCGGCGGCGACCTCTCGCGTACGGCCCTGGTTCAATCCATGGTCCGGAGCGAGACGGAATGGGAAGCCGTCACCTCCTTCTGCGAAGCAGTCATGCTAGCGAAGGAGGTGGCGGAACGAGAGAGGGAGAGATCCTCTCTTCCCGGCCGCCGCGGGAGACGCACCGGGCGTCGGGGGCCACGTGGTGGCTACCGGCCACCGTAGACGCGGGCCTGTGGACGGTTGGCTATGGGCTAGCTAGCTGTCCGTCCGTCTAACGACGACAGGCCGTGTCGACGGCGCGTTCGTGTTCCACGCGCGCCTCAAAGAGATGTCAGCACAAGAGAGGGGCCCGCAAGGGCCGAAGCCTGCCGGGGTTGCGGGACTGTTCGAAAGAGATACCGCGGCCCCGGAACGTAAAGGGCGAGGAAGGAACATGGATGGGTTTTAGTCAGTAAAAGTCTGACACTCCCTCCCGCTCCGCCCAGAGTGGGAGAAGTCATTTGATGATTTCCCATCTTAAAAAAAAAAAAAAGTATTTATGAAACTAAACAAGTATGCCTGTCGGCATGTAAAGCCAAATGAGAGGCTCATGGTCAGTATAAATATTACTCTGATTCCAGGTTTGGAACTAACCACACGAAAACGAAAGCAATCATATAAAATAAGATAATTCCTTTTTGTGCGAAGATAATATTTGCACGAATCAACATCTAGCTACCCTAACAACACTATCAATTAACATCATTATCTCCTGCTAAATATAACTAGTTTACTACCTAAGACTGGTATTTCCAACAAATACACCTGCTATTTCTATACCTCTATAACTTCAAAAAGGATTTCCTAATAAACCTTCCCGTAATTATAATTCCAAATACTGTGACTCTGATCAAAGGACATGGCCGTCGGTTTATTTTATTATCTTGAAAAGCTAAACCACTTAAACTGTAAGCAATGGTAACCGTTAAATAAGGGACGAGTTGTAAAGCAAGATGTAGAATTAAAGTTGTTATTCGGGTGCTAGTAGTAAAAGTAAAACTCGAATTATATTATATTACATAGAATCGGCGAAGTGAGGGTTAAAATAATCTAATTTTGATTCAAAGGTCTTCTTTTATTAATTTAATGTTGAAATTGGAATGTAAGGTTTTATGTAAATCTGGGTTCTCAATGTAAGATCTAATTTTGTTGACAAATAAAATAAAGTTCTATGGATAAAATAAGCTCTGAAAAAGACCTGGATTTTATTGAAAATCAGATATTGGAAAGACTTACAATCAAAACTTTAAGTCTTTATTATTTAACAAACGCGGGTTTTAGCCAACCTATGAAAATAATTTTCGATAGTTTATCGAGCAATGTTTGTATTGGTTATCAATTCAAAATATTGTTTTACCATTTATGTACCAAAGCTCCTCGTATTTTTTTCAAATTAAAGTTGGTCAATTAGTTGTTCATACGAATTTTGATTGGATTCAAAACATCGTAGGTATTTATTTTAAGCTTTTTTTTAGTAACCCGAAAGTTTGTTTCGTTCCAACACGTTGACTGGCTATTTGGATGAGTTACATATTTTTTGGTGTATCTTTTGCAAATCAAGCTCAAGGGTCCTAACATGGCCGCATTAGCAGAATCATAATAGGATAATAATATGAATTGCGTTACAATTTTGCAACTTTCATAGAACTCTTAATTTAGAGCCGTTGTCGAGAACGTGATTACAAATATTGCTCATTTAATAGTATAGGATATTGGAAAATGAACACATATAATTTATAATATTGTTAATCGCATACAATTTCGAATGATTTTGTAATCAGCAACACTGCCCCAATGCAAACAAACATAAACCAGCTTCTGAAATTTATCACAAAAACGTTTTTATGCGTCGTGAAAAGCCGAAACGCGTTACTTGTTTTGCGTCAACGGTTTTATGCGATAAATAATAACTTTTTGATGTAACAGCTTTATGTCGCATTAAAAATCATGATCGTGAACCAATTCCGGCGATATTGCAGGGATTTCGATGATATATTGGACTACATAGTTAATAAAATCTAAAATGACGTAAAACAGAAGTTTTTATGACGAATAGTAGTATTGTTGCCCAATTATTTTGTAATAGACGCTTAAAATGGGAAAACAGTTGCTGAGAATGTAGTTTATTGTTTTAGTTAAGGTAAGTTGTTGCTATAAACTTCAATACAAAGAGTCTGTTCGGTTAGCGAGCCATCCAAATTAGCAAACGATATATTTATTAAAAATGTTTTCTTCAGTTATTCCTATTTCAAATGTCGAAAGTACTGAAACAACAATTTTACAGAATAAACAAGCTTTTAATAAAGTTTAAAGTTACTAGACAACTATGCATAAAGAAATTAACACTATTAACTGAACAGTAGCCCAGTAAACGATAAAATTATCCAATGGCCACGCGAAAACGGATTTTTCTACGTAATTAACTTCAGGGAAAATTGGTTTGATACAGTAACTGGAATTCCCAGTCCAGTTCAAACTGTTTCGGTGTGGTAAAAGTCAAATATTAAATGTTTAACGTATTTGCCTCGAGTTCAGTGCATAGTTTATAATCCAATTTAGTAAGTGGTTTAGCATTGAACATCGTGGTTAATGTGAAGTGAGCCTTTTAGGCTAATGACTTTACCGTTTTTAAATTTTTAATACACAGAGAGGCAAACAATTTAAAATTGTCTATGGGTTTCTTTTTTATTTACAGTCTCATCTGTCATATCGACGAATATTTAAAAATAGAACGAAACTATTTTTTATAACGAACATTGGAATTCAAACGTTCCATAGAGCAAAATGACAATGTCGATATTCATTTCTGCCATTCAAAAAGGTTTTATATCCGAACTTCGCAGAATTCGTTACATTTCCGTTCGTTTCATTTTCGTTTCATTCGTTTTTTTTTTGTTTTTAATGTGGGTATGTTAATAAAGTTCAGTCTTGGTTTAACTGTCGTATCATTTACATCATGGTGACAGCGGTGCAGTAAAATAACGTGTAATACGGTATTTTTTGCGAATTGATGGTGTTGTGATAGCATCGTAGTGTTTGTTATCGGTAAATAATTAATAACTGACTATGGAACACGCGCGACCACCAGCTGAGTTACGTTTGGAGGGCGGCCCGGCCGCACGTGCGCAAGCGTGGCGTAAATGGTACCAGCAGTTCTCGGTGTTTCTCAAAGCATCGGCAGTCTACAAGGAACCAAAGGATGTGCAAGCGTGTTTATTGGTGAATCTCATCGGGTCTGACGGTTATGACATACAATCGACATTCAAGTTTGAGAAAGGTGAAAACCGTGAAGATCTTGACACGTTGGTGAAAAAATTCAACGAGCATTTTGGTACAAAACAAAATACGACTATGTGCCGTTTTAAGTTCTTTACGCGACAGCAAGAAACCGGGGAGTCGATTGATGAGTATGTGACGGCATTAAAAATACTTAGTCAGCAGTGTGAGTTCGAGCACCTGGAGGAGGGTCTCATACGTGACAGAATAGTATGTGGCGTTACTGATGGGAAAGTTCGTGACAGATTATTACGAGCCGATAATCTTACCTTGTCATCGGCTGTAAAAATATGTCAGGCCAGTGAGATGTCGAGTGAGGAGAAACAACAGATCGAGGAGACCAGGGCGAGCAATGCTAAATTGGAGGGCTCATGCAGCACGGTGGATGCGGTGTACGCACGCGGGGCAGTGCGTCCCAGCGGGCGCAGGCGGTCGGCGCCGGCGCCGGGCGGACGGCGCGGCGGCGGCGGCGGTGCTAGCGCAGCGAGCGCGCGGGCACCAGCGGACGCGCCAAGGGCGCCGCCGCCGGGACGGGATCGCTTATGTAATGCGTGCGGTTTTGTGTGTGATCGTGGTGAGTGTCCTGCTAAACGAGCCCGGTGTTATCAGTGCGGAGAGTATGGTCATTTAAAAAGAATGTGTGCACGTAATGCAAAAAACAAAGTTTATCAAATCGAAGAAGATGAGTGCGACGGTTGCGAAAGTGAGAAGGATTTGTACTTTGTGTCATCGATTGATTCGATATCTGGCAGTAAGGACTCTAAGAAATGGTATGAAACTTTAAAATTATGCTTTAACGGCAATTGTGAGAATTTTAAATTGGATACTGGTTCAGATTTAAATGTCATGTCTATTTACACGTTCGAAAATTTAGGATTACAAAGGTCAATATTACAATTAGATAAAACAAAGGCTCAATCTTTCTGTGGAAACTATATTCCTATTCTTGGTTCATGTTTATTAAAATGGCTTTACAAAAAACAAATGTATTGTTTACGTTTTATAATTACAAAAAATAATTGTCAAAGTGTGTTAGGAAAAGATACATGCGAGGAACTAGGGTTAATTAAACGTGTGTTTGCTATAAAAATAGAACAATATGAAGATTTGTTTCATGGTTTAGGTAAACTGCCAGGTAGTTACGACATTGTCATAGAGGAAGGAGCTCAGCCGTCTGTCTGTCCAGTTAGAAAAATACCTATTGGTATTCGTGACAGGTTGTCCAAAGAAATAAATAGAATGGAGTCGTTAGGTGTCATCCGTAAGGTGCATCACCCCACTCCGTGGGTAAATGCAATTGTAGTGGCAGCGAAGAAAGATGGTAGCATACGTGTGTGTCTGGATCCTCGACCATTGAATCGCGTTGTTCGTCGTGCACATTATCCGTTGCCCACAGTTACAGAAATTGCAACAAAACTAAAAGGGGCTAGTATTTTTAGTAAATTAGATGCTCGTTCAGGTTTTTGGATGGTCGAAATAACTGATAAGAGTTCGGATTTGTGTACTTTTGGAACACCGTTCGGCAGATATCAATTTTTGCGTTTACCATATGGAATAAACTGTGCCCCAGAAGTGTTCCATTCGAAAGTGCGGCAACTTTTGGAGGATATTGAGGGGGTTGATTCATTCGTGGATGATATTATAGTTTGGGGTTCAAGTCTCGAAGAACACGATGTGCGTTTAAGGCTGCTACTTGATAGGGCGCGTGAATGTGGTATTAAATTTAATAAAGAAAAATGTGAATTTAGGGTTTCACGGGTCACTTACCTTGGGCATACGTTCAGTAGCGACGGCATGCAGATTAACAGTGACAGAATAAGAGCTATAAGTGACATGCCCAGTCCAAATGATAGACGTTCATTGGAGCGGTTTTTGGGCATGGTCAACTATTTAGGCAAGTTTATTCCTAATTATGCCGATACAGCGGCACCACTACGTAGTTTGTTAAAAAAGGACGTGTTGTGGTGCTGGGAAGACGTGCACGAGACAGCCGTACTTCACTTAAAGAAACTTATTTGCACGGCGCCGGTGTTAGCGCTGTACACGCCGCAGGAGCCGGTGTTGTTGTCCGTGGACGCGAGTGCAGCGGCGCTCGGCGCGGTGCTGCTGCAGACCGGTCGGCCGGTTGAGTTTGCATCCACTACGCTTACGGACACACAAAGGCGTTACGCGCAAATAGAAAAAGAACTGCTTGCAATTGTTTTTGCTTTAGAGCGTTTTCACCAATATGTGTTTGGCAAGCAAAATGTAGTGGTGGAGACGGACCACAAACCACTGGAAGCCTTGTTCAAGAAGAGTCTGGATTCAGTTCCGGCTCGTCTGCAGCGAATGATGCTCAGAATACAAGGTTACGACTTTGTAGTTGTCTATAAACCAGGTAAGTATATGTATGTGGCAGATACTTTGTCTCGGGCGGCTATACCGGAATTAATGTCAAATAAAGTGTCAGAAGAACTGGACGAACAATCTTGTTTTTTATTGGAAAATGTTAGATTCAGTAACAGTAAATTACGTTTAGTCAAGGAAACTACGGAGAGAGATGAAGAATCTTGTGTTTTAAAAAGGTATATAATGAATGGTTGGCCTGACTGTAAACATAACGTTCATGAAAAATTACGTGAATTGTGGTCTTACAGGGAAACTTTTGAATATGTCGACGGCATAATATTTAAAGATAATCTTGTTTTCATTCCTCGCGATTTGCGTGCGGAAATGATAAGACGTGTGCATGATGGTCACATGGGCATTGACAGGTGTAAAAGGCATGCGCGGGAGGTGATGTTTTGGCCGCGAATGTCGCATGAAATCGAGCAAGCCGTGCGACGTTGTGCTACCTGTCGCGAAAAAGCGCAGCGCCCACAACGTGAACCATTAGTTCCGCACAAAATTCCGAATGGACCGTGGATTAAGTTGGGTTCAGACATTTTTCAATATAGAAAAAATTACTTTCTTATATTGGTTGATTATTTTTCAAACTTTGTTGAAGTAAGTCCCTTGAAGAGTATAGGCAGTCGAGTTGTCATAACTGCAATTAAAGATCAGTTTGCAAGGCACGGTATTCCTTCAGAATTAGTTACAGACAATGGCCCAGCCTATGCTTCAAGGGAATTTTCTATGTTTTCAAAGGAATGGGGTTTTGACCATGTAACGACTTCTCCCAACTATCCTCAGTCCAACGGCCGAAGTGAAAGAAGTGTACAAACGATTAAGAATATCTTGATGAAGTCAGTCGAATCAGGAACAGATTTTTACTTAGGTCTATTAAATTATCGCGCGACGCCGCGAGATGGGATCAGTTCGCCGGCGCAACTCTTAATGGGACGTCGGGTTGCTACTAGATTGCCAGCTCACGATACAAAGTTGCGATCTTGTCATGACGCTAGTGCTGATTATGCAAAAATATGCCGCAATCAAATAGAAAATAAAAAACGTTACGATTGTCATGCGCGATCCCTACCTGAACTCAGACCAGGTGATCGAGCTATTATGTTAGATGACAAAAAACGTAGGTATGTTGAGGTGCAGTCTCAGTCGAAGCAGCCTCGTTCATATTTCGTAACAGATTCCACAGGTAGGCGATACAGACGTAACAGAAGACATTTGGTGAAAGTAGATTCTATAACGCCAGATCTAACTGAGTTGTCTGACACTACTAATGATACAGGGGTATCTTTGTCTGTCTCACATGGGGATCCACAGATAGGTAAAATATCGTTTATCTCGGAGGAGGACAGTGAGTGGTGTGATGCGTCTGGTGAGGAAAATTCGTTGATGGAAGGAAATCTGAGTAAAGATACTTTTGCTACCATATATTCTGAGGACGCGGTATATTCGGAAGATAGTGTAATGGCAACTCGTTCTGTTGAATCTAGATCAGCAGCTTTACACGCTCGTGATAAAATAAAAAAGATATTTGAATGAGCTCGAAAAACATATTTTCTACTCAAATTTGGGTACCTTTAAGTATAAATGGAATCAATATCATGGCTATTCTGCCAGTAAACACAGGAATGAGACATTGTTTAGATACTTATAGGTATGCCTAAATGTGCATGTTTGTTTACTTATATAATTTGCAAGTTGGTTTACTTATATAATTTTATTGATTAAGAATCAGGGCTATGATTGTGTAATAGATAGTAAATATATTGCTTACCGTTGTTGAGCAAAAGACGGTAAATGTATTTATAATATTGAGTTAAACATCGAATATAACTATTCACTTCACTCAAATTCAATTAGGTACTGATGCTGTTAATTACCTATACTGTTAATTATGCTGGTCATAATTAATTAGTTAATTTCTAATCTCGGCAATTGTAAATTCCAATATTCAATGATTGTGCTAGACATAATTATTTTAATATAATACGAGTTATATATTTTAATTAATTACTTAATGGTATTCTTAAATAATTTAAAAATAGTTCTGTTTCGGGGTTTTGTTAAAGGGGAAGGATAAGTATAGGAAGTCTTAAATTATTATTGGTCATTAATAAATTATAAGTTATTTAATTTCCTTATATTTAAAATAATAGTAAAACCTTTATGTCTTTAAAGGGTAACATGATGTATATCATAATGTGGGTATGTTAATAAAGTTCAGTCTTGGTTTAACTGTCGTATCATTTACATCAGGGTTCCGTAGCCAAATGGCAAAAAACGGAACACTTATAGATTCGTCATGTCTGTCTGTCCGTCCGTATATCACAACCACTTTTTTTTCCGAAACTATAAGAACTATGCTGTTGCATTGAGATTTTCACACAAAAATAGAAAAAAGACAATAAATTTTTGGGGTTCCCCATACGTTGCACTGAAACTCTTTTTTCATCATCCGTGTGGGGGTATCTATGGATAGGTATTCAAAAATAATATTGAGATTTCTAATATCATTTTTTTCTAAACTGAATAGTTTGCACGAGAAACACTTCCAAATTGGTAAAATGTGTCCCCCCCTCTGTAACTTCTAAAATAATAGAATGATAAAACTAATAAAAATATATGATGTAAAGGGTCTTTCAAATAGGGCGGGTCGATGTTGACAGTTTGTGGCGGCCATGTTGTTTTGGCGGCAGCTGTCAAATGCGTTGTTATTTCTTCAGTTACTGATGCCAAATTACCATGGCAAGTTACACGATTGAGCAGCACTTTCAAATGATAAAATATTATTATCAAAATGAGTGTTCGTTAGTGCAAACGTTGCGCGCATTACGTCCATTTTACGGTAGACGCGGTTGCCCTTCAAAGTCGACTCTGCAACGTTTGGTGACCAAATTCGAGACGACTGATTCGGTAAACAACCAACCAACACCCATACGTCAAAGGAACGCCAGATCGGCCGAGAACATCGCTGCTGTCCGTGAGAGTGTGCAGGAGAATCCGAGGCAGCCGATTTCTCGCCGTGCACAATAACTCGGCCTTTCGCAGACTTCAACTTGGCGAATTTTGCGTCGGGACTTGGGCCTATATCCGTATAAGATCCAACTGACCCAGGAGCTCAAAGTGAATGACCACAGACAACGCCGAGCGATTTGACCCCGCTTGACTTTTTCTTGTGGGGTTTTCCTAAGTCGCAGGTCTATGCCAATAATCCGCAATCAACCGATGCTTTGAAAGTCAACATAATGCAGGCCATCGTTCAGATTCAGCCGGATCTATGCAGTAGAGTAATTGAAAATTGGACCTCTCGGATTCGTGCCACCGTTCGAAGCTGCGGTGGACATTTAAACGATGTCATATTTCATAAATAATGGCATATATAGGCCTTTCAAATAAAAAAAATAATTTCTTTAATGTCATACTTACAGCTTGTTTTATTTAATTTCAAAATCGACCCGTCCTTGTTGAAAGACCCTTTACATCACCATGTAAATTATATTATGTTACTTGCTGCTACGGAACCCTTCATGGGCGAGTCCGACTCGCACTTGGCCGCTTTTATATGCATTTATGACTAACCACGTACACAATCCTCTCGTTTCTATAATCTGTGCCTGAAATAGCCTCTTAAAAAAGACGTACGAATGAAATGGTGTAACTACTATTATTTTAAAGATGAGAAAATACTTCCATAATTCAGTAAGTAATCATTAATTAATAACCATAACATATTGCCAGTATCCATAAGTCATGTCTTGTATTTTTTGAGAGTCGAAACATATCCGACAAAGTTATTAGAAAATCCTCGGAAATCTCATTTAGGTCAGCTAGCTCAGGTCAAATAACAAAGCGGTAGGATGAGCGCAGCTTTAGCGGGAATAATTAAAATTCATCCGCATCGCATGCATAGATAAATAAAGCAATTGAATCTAGAAAAGCTTTATAAGCTTTCTAAGAGAATATAAAAGAAAGGAAAACTTAGGATCACTGATTAGCATAGAAAACTTGAACAGAGAAAGTTGGAACAACAAAGGAAAGTTTTTGAAATCTTTGACTTGAGGACGGCATCATGTACATTTTCGCACCGATTACTCATTTGAATGACATAAGTAGTTGCTGGTAATAACTTTAACTCAAGTAAATTCTATAACTTGACTACATGATACAAGTGAAACCACATTTACGCCCGGTTTCCACCGCAAGAGGAGCGGACCCATTAATGACTTATTTTACCTCACAGGAGAAAACTGCTCACTATTGTTTTTCCACCAACAACAAGTCGGGCGGAAATGACTCAGCGAGCAAAAAGAGTAAATAATGAGCTCGTTAATTTCTAATGGTGGAAGCATATGTAAGCAATTTTCTCTTGCGTGTTAAAATAAGTCATTAATGGGTCCGCTCCGCTTGCGGTGGAAACCGGGCTTTAGATGCTTCAAGATAGTTTGGCAAAAGTTAGAAGCTTTTTTCTTAAAAGTTAGCCTTAGCTTCGCTTTCTTTGACGTTCAAATTCTCGCCTATTGCATAAAAATGGTAGTTGGAAAATCACTTAAACTCAAGTAATTTCTTTCAAGTATTTTCTCTTTTCTTGACCGCGTGACACAAGTGAAACAACATTAGGACTTTTTTACTCAAAAATACTCACAGTTACCAAATAAATTTTCACAAGACACTTAGGGAAAACTGACGTGTATTTTTAGCATTCACTAATTACCCCGAGGCTCGGTATATTTCGTCTAAGGTTGCAGACTCATACTTATCTCACGTTGCAGGCTCCTTTGAGAATGAAATACAAGACCGACTTGGTTTAAGGAGCTAAACTAAGGATTTCGAGGATAGGATTAAATTGCGAACGTAGTTGGGAAAGATTTCTTTAAGCTGTTATTTTTAGAAGGTTATTTAACCTTCTCCACCCACAAAACAGCAACAGCGAGAGCGATTGTAAAATGTTAAAGTAATAATTTGTACTGCTAAATTGGGTGAGGGCGATACTCTTCGTCCTGAGTTCGAACTTTTTCTTGAAACATTAATAGTCTCATGTATCACTATACTGCCCTCGAAGTCATGGAAATGAATTGTTAAGCAAATTGATTTTAAACTTTATCAATTTTTCATAAATCTGTCCAAAAGTGACAATAGTGATTTCAATGTACGAGCAATTCAAGTTAGCAGTTAATTTACTTAAAAATTCTTTTCAATGACTACATATTTAGCTATTACTTTTCCAGTGTCGTCATCATACAATCCATCAAATTATACCAGAATTTTTAGACCCTTTATTAAAAAAATCACGAAAAGCCGCTTTAGAATGTAGGTGAAAAGCGCCACAATGTGTCAGAAGCACATCTCCAACACTTACGAAACTGGGGTAAAAGCGTAACTACAGCGCTCTATACATACATACACCTCCGTGACTACTTTGTTACGGCACCATATGGGAATTAAGTCAAATGAGGAAGTTTTCTAAAAGAACTTAAAAGTTAATATTGGAAAAATATTAACTTTTAAGTTCTTTAAAAATGATAAAACTTCAATCAGTCATGAACGACAAACTTAATCATTGCTGTCATATTTATAATTTAAGTACAGAGTAATTAGGTGTTGAATTATTTAATTTAGGGGTTAGGTAGTTGTACCTATATTAAATTCTTAAAACGAGGTAAAAAATTAAGAGCAATTTTTCCTGAAGATTGCTTTTCTGCACCCACATTTTCAAACGAAGGAGGAAATCCGCAAGAAGAATTGACGTCGGAGTCTCCGATAGTAGCTTGTGCAACACACACACACATCAAAATAAACATTTCCAGTATAAAATGGCCTCGCTCGTATAGATTTCTAATACAATGAGAGATACCCATAAACTGGCTCACTATAGCTTTATTCGGTCGTCGTGGGTACCGTCATATCTTTAACTTTAACTTGCTATCGGTTACAAATGTGAGGCCATGACATTTTCTGCACAAGTTTCGTCGCATGTGGAAATGCGGCTTAACTAAACTTCTTCGACCTTCTTTATCGGAAAACTAGATACAAGTAGACTGCCGTAATTTGCCTTCAACACGTAAGGAAGGCTTGAACCAACATATAGGTCCATAAATACACCAGTATTCGCTGCGACACGCGTTCTGCAATTCGAGCGTTTATAGCTTGCAAAACAAATGAAAAAAAAAGTTTTTGGAACATGCCACATCATGCCAGTCACCAATCGCAACTTGCAGAACGACGAACGGAAACAGTTGCAAGTCGCATCGACCGCGGTCATGAAAGGGTAAAATTAGACAGTTTGGGTGGCTACGGGTGATCGTATTTTTGGTATTTTTTGAAGACGAGCCTTTTGCACGCGCGCAACTCGTACGAGCTTATAAGCTCGTATGGGCGTGGGCGCGAGCTGCGAGAGATACTGACTTAATGCTAATGACAGAACCGACAAGTTCGAGCGAACTCGCTACAAAGAGCGCAAGCACGCGTGTTCGATTTTTTGTAGGGTAAAATGAGGCGCACCTGTACGTGCGTAATCCGATACGAGCTTAAATACGCGCCGAAAGATACGCTAGTCTTTGCCTATTGGGACTGAATCACAGCAAAACCGTGAGCAATGTACACTGTAACAGTGTATTATCTATGATCGTGTGTGCTGTGTGTAGCCTTTAGACAACTTAATATTCACGGTATACCTCGTAGTAAATATTAAGATGGCCGTAACGAGGGTACAACAAGAAAACTTATTAGTCACCTAAATTGAACGCCATTTATTCGTCATTTCTACCTCTGCTAATAGGGTTGGCAAGACGGTAAGTTAGTCTGGAAAATATTGTATTGGTTTCTCTCTTTTAATTTTAGACGATAATTTTAAGTTAACTAATGAGACATGTAAAGAGTAAAGAGTGTTCCTGTTTATTTTTGATCTCTCAAAAACGTACGACTTCAAGAATCAAGGGTCGTTTTTAGGTAATAAATGTATGAAAAAGGGGGTCATTAAATTATCCGACTTCTTTTTTTTTTTGACACCCTGCCGGTGAAAGTCGTTTTTAGTTAGAACCACTAGAAGACAAGAAAACTAATAACACTTTTATCATAACTTATTATCAGCATTCTCTTGCCGTTATCCTAATGAATTTGTGTCGGCGCAGCATGCCTTCTTATTCCATACTTTTCTATTACTCGTCATATCACCAGACATCTCCTTTCATGCCATATAATAAATAATAATAAATATCGCTGGACATTACACACAGCGCCATCTAAACATCCATGACTCGGAAACAAATGTCCATGCTCATCACACAAACGTTAGCTCCTACCAGGATTCGAACCTGGGATCCGAAAAGCGTAAGGCAGTCTCACCACTGCTGCGCCATTTGGGTCGTCAAACACAGTCTATCCATCGTTTCTTTGGTCTTCCTCTACTCTTATACCCATTCACATTCATACTCAAAACTTTCCACATGAATGTTTGTTTATTTAGTAACTAGCTTCTGCCAGCGGCTTCGCCCGCGTGAAGTTTGATTATTGTCCCATGGAATCTTACTGCCGGGATAAAAAGTATCCTATGTTTTAATCCAGGTTATAAACTATCTGTGTGCAAAATTTCATCCAAATCCGTTCAGTAGTTGTCGCGTGAAAGCGCAACAAACAAACTTACATTCACATTTATTCTCCGAACTGCTAAGCTATCGGGAGTTACACGTGTTATTGTGAGTCAACTATAAAAGATAGACATATGCTGTCGTGGGATATTTTTTATATAATTTTATGTGGAATATTTCCGTTATACATGATTTCTATGTAGCTTTAACCATTAAGGCTGCACACGCGACGGAAGCTAAAAAAACCAAGTAACTTCTCCCGTTTTCCCAACATTTCCTTTCACTGCTCTGCTCCTATTAATGGTAGCGTGATGAAAAGTATACTATTACCTGCTCAGGAGTATGTAGAATAATTGTACCAAGTTTCGTTAAAATCCGTCGAGTAGTTTTTTTTTCTATAAATAACATACAGACAGACAGACAGACAGACAGACAGACAAAAATTTTACTGATTGCATTTTTGGCATCAGTATCGATCACTAATCACCCCCCGATAGTTATTTTGTAAATATATTTCATGTACAGAATTGACCTCTCTACAGATTTATTATAAGTATAGAAGATAGATTAGAAAAACTCTCTACACTTTTTATTATTATTTTTCAGCACAGCCCTAGCCCTGGTTTCAATGACGCACTTCCGATCGTAATGATGACTTCTTTATATCTCCTAAAGGTGTTCTTTTTGCCTCAACGTTTCTCTGTTTGGGCCATTACTTCGGAACTTTATCGAGTTATATCGTTACCAACAAACCGTCAAAGTATCTTCGGAATAAGTCCTAATAATATTTTATTTGTGGGTATAATTTGTAGGTGATCAAGGGATTGTATAATTTTGTACAAAAAAAGCATTTTAATATTTGTTGAAATGAAAAAAAATTGATCAAACAAATTGTTTTGTTACATGATATGAAAGAGAAAGGAGTCAATGATGCTGTAACGTCTAACAGGGAGAATGGTCGAAGAAAACGCGTTAGGACGACCCCAAATATAACGGGCCAAGGGTAGGAACATGATGATGATGAAGTTGACACGGCTAACGAGGTAGGCAAACTTTAGACAGCGTAGATTTCATGCAATTGCAGAAAACAGTCCTTCTAAAATGTGACTTATTTATCGGTATTTGGATAGGTTTCTCTTCAGCAGCACTCATAAAGTAAGCTTCATCAGTGTCACTTCGAAGAATGAACAAACCTAATAATGCTCTGCCCTTAGCCTGCTTAGGAAAATCGTCTAGTTGACGCTTCCCGTGACCCAAGGGCTGGCTTTTATCTTGACCAGAGGCTAAGTGTTGCCATACAACATGGCAACGCCCGCCTGTATGCAGTCTATTGGGTACATTTGCAGCTATGACAGTGTGGAGGAGGAGTTTTTTATGACCTTTAATAGTTTGTTGTCAGTTTATTTAATTGTATTAATTAATAATGCTCTACAATAAGTCCAACACATTAAAATGACATTAGCTTCCAGACTTAATAATAACTTAACACTGATGTAGCCCGTACAAGTCACGCTACAAGATAGGAACTTTCATACAGACTTGTGTGAAACTTTAATAGCCAAAAGTGAATACAAACTGAACTCGGTTTAAGCAAACTTTGGTCTTTACCGCTTTGGAATTGCTTTGAGATAACTGTGTTAAACGTTACTTTGAAATCTACGAAACTTTTTAATACTTCGTGGAAAATAACCTGTAAGTTGTTTCTGAATGAAGCTAAAATGAACAATTTTATAAAGATTATTATTTTTACTTAAAATCGCCATAAAATAAATAATTCATGTTATTTATAGTACCTTTCTAAGCCCGTTTAAAAATACACTTTTAGTTTGCAGTGCACGCTTATGCCATTTATTTATTTCTACAAGCATTTGTGCTTGTCCTCTGAATCACAGTTAAGTAGTAAAATCATTTATTTGCTTATTATTTGTGACAGTTTTAGGAACGGTTTTTGTAGTTTTATTTATCTTCCCGACGGATTTCATTTTCTATTAATTATTTTTTTATTTGTTTAGTTTAGTTCAGTCGGGTTGTATTAGTTGGTTCAAAAAGCATAATAATATAATTAAGTACTTATCGTTTATTAGTATCTATATCACAGATATTTTTTTAGTTTTTTCGATGATCGATGTTTAGTTTGCAAGTGTAAACTAAAATCAGGAATTAAACGATGCAGCATTTAATAAGGAAAACGAAAACTTTGTAGTCTAAAAAAATCCTTACTTTCCTTCAACGCAGTTCGTTCAAGGAATAACAGATTTTTTATCAATTTTGGAATTCACTCTTACTTTAATGTATTTGTTTCACATATTTTGTCCAACTTTTGTGTTCTTAGTGATGTTTTATGGAAACGTTTCCACTCTTTTAGGTAACAATTTTAGTAATACCCGGTTTCCGGGGTACATCGATGACCTTATACCCTCTTAACGTTTTACAGAGATCAATATACCCCGTACCGGTCACATACGAGTACATGGCCACACATCCGGGTTCGTACTACCGTCACATCCGGGAAGTCCTCTGTCAACCCTCCTCGCTTTAATTAATTAAATATCGTTTGTGTTATTCGTTTTAGCGAAATCCGATCGATGTGACCGATCCGGTAAATATTCGTCTTTACATAGGAATCAAATTGAAGTGTCTGTTTATTATTACAACATAACAGCTTCTTACTGAATGAATATGAAAGTAGTTACGATACTCATACCAAAAAATCTGTTTGTTCTTACTAATCTTCGAAACGGCTGGATCTATTTGGATGGGATGTTTACTGACTGATTGCTGATATTATAAGGAGTAGACTCTGGCAAATGAAAGTAGACACTCGAATTATTTGAAAACTTTTCATATGGCAACGTTTAATTTATGTCAATCACAATTTGTCAAATTAGGATGACGTGTTGTTGTTGATTTATTGTGACCTTTTTTCACATTCCGATTGCCTTGAAGAAAGTCGCACTACTTTATTCATATTTAGCTTATACTTACCCACTACTGGGCAAAGCCTTTCATAATTCCTTCCATATGCTCTTATCCCTGACCTCCTCCGACCAGCCCTCAAAGTGCGCGTCCAGATCGTCCTGCCACCTATTTCTGGGCCGGCGTTGGCAGCGCTGTCCGCGGTCTTCCGTTCCGGTTGCCCAACGGTCGTCGTGCATACGGCTGAGGTAACCCGCCCAATCCCATTTTAGCCAAGCAGCCTTCTTGCCAACGTCCACTATGCCTGTTTTGGAACGCATGATTCATATGTTTGGGAAAAAATGTATGCTTGCCAACGTAAAAAACGCAATCTATGTTATTGAATTAACGTGTAACGCAATTCCCGAACAGTTCTACAAAAACCCCAGGTCACTAGTGCCTGTAAATGTTTCGTGGGTCGCTGGATATTGGCCCGATGGCATCAACTCGTAAATAAGCTTTTTGGTGCCGCCCGTGGCTTGCTACGGTGAACGAATGGAACGCTTTTAGAATCAACCCTGTGGCTCTGTTTATTTGTCCGTCACGGATTTACGGTTTTAGATCCCCGAAATAGCTGATGTGTACACACCCGTATTTGAATTTCTCTTTTAGGGCTTAACATTTGTTTTGCAGTTGTATAACTTAGTATGTTGTAATTTACAGGGGAACGGTTAGTTAGAAGTTGTGAGCGTGACTTTAAAGAGTAGGTATTTAATAGCATATTAGATCATTAATAGACTGCCTCGTTGGTGTAGTCGCCGCAAGTGTGACTGCTGAGCACGAGGTACTGGGGTTCGATTCCCAGTCCCAGTTCGGGCAAATGTTATTGAGTTTTTCCATCAGGAATTTCTCAGTTCCAGAGTCTGGATTTGGGTTGACGGCAATTGGTTCACCTTCTATTTCATGGGCTTTATACATAACGTGCGAAATGGGGTGTAGGTTTTAGATTGTTTCAATAACTTATTATTGAAACAATGGCATTTCTTTCAAATAGTATTTTTAACCAAAATTTAAAATTAAAATATTGTCTTATAAAGTCATTAGGTTGTGCTAGAAAAGTAAGTGTATGGAGGAGTTCCTCCATACACCATAGCCAGTAACTTTACTGGCTGGGTAGTGGCTGAAACTTAAAATAGAGATAGATAGAGACAGTGAATTTATTTTATTACCATAAAATGTTAATCGAAGCAAATCCTCACAATCCTTTCTTACACCCGATTTAACAAATTAAATAAAAAGCGAAAGGAATAAGCAATTACACAATAAACAACTCAGAACAAACGTTCTCTTACTTCGCCATACTTTGTTGAATTTAAAAGAATTCTCATTTATTACAAACTGTGAGCATTCGACTCACCGATTCCTTTGAAACTCACATTAAAATGTTTGTGAGTGATGTACACGTTTTGCGAAGGACAATAAAAGCTACGCAATGATGAAACTTCAACTAAACGACGACCCGAATGGCGCAGCGGTAGTACCTAAGGTTGCCTTACGTTCTTGGGGTCTCGGGTTCGAATCCCGGTAGGAGCAAATGTTTGTGTGATGAGCATGGCCTTTTCTTCTGAGTCACGGATTTTAATATGTATAATAAGTATATATTTACAAACAAAAAGTATCTATGTAGTATATCAACTGGTGTCCACGACACAAGCCTCGTTGCTTAGTGTGGCACTAGATGGCGCTTTGTGTCAAACGATATTTATTTATTTATTGAAAGATGCCTATTCATTGGAGTAGAGCGAGTTGGGAGCATTCGCTTGATACGTGCAGCAAGAGGTAAAAATTGCTCGTATTTATGTGTACTACGTTAAATTATTCACCCTATACTTAAATAATCATATTCTCACATGTCCCTACACTTGAATTTGGAAAAATTATATTGCTTAACATTCTTTTAGCTTCGCACAGATCAACAATGGTCATGTAGCCTAGTAGTCTCATGACAATTTCAGTATATTCAAAACTGTCACGAAGTTGAGTCGTTGTTGCATCTAAACTGTAGTTCGTCGTAGTAATTTCATCATAAAACACAAGTTTGGCCGGTAATGTACTTAATACGTGGGCCGGTGTCGTGGACGTGTACTGACGCTAGGGAGTGCTAACATGCTACACATATAATACGTTAAGAGACCCGCAGACTGCACACTTTCTACCGGTCGATAGTTTAGTCGGGTTGCTAGCACCCACACTAGTCTAAACTAAACTAAACGGGGGGCTTGATGACGAATGCACAAACCGTCGTTGCACTGCGGACATTAACACATTGGATTCAGCAGTATTTGTTGAATAACAAAGTCAACCCGGAACTAGCACATACATAACCAGCTTTCATTTCACTCGTCAGTCCTGACGTTCATAGAACTTTGTTTGACATCTACCATCGTTGAATAATGTTCGGGTTGGCTCAGCGCAATTCGAGCTAAGCCGAAGCTGTTTTATCTCGAATTAAACCGAGCCGAGTATGTGTGTTGCATCCCTTACAGGTAAAGTACCTTAGAACTTGTGGAGGAGAAGTTTGTTCGACGCCCGTCGATGTCGAAGTTATGGTGAAATTGGAACGTATCAAGTTTCTACCCTTAGTAGTGGTAGAAGATTGATTTCTGTGGAAATGGCTGGTCAGTTATAGCAGTAGATGCCGTGGGTCGGCTTACATTTTGTAGAATTAGATTTTATTTCTGTGTATTTTGCGTGTATTTTTGAATAACATTTTGTTCAAAAAATTCTGTCATGGTTTCACGGTATTGTAGTTACAGATATTCAGAAGCGGGAAACCAGTTCAACCAGGGGGTATTGTATTACCCTCTAACTAGGTTGTAGGAATCAGAGCTTCATGTAAAATGCCTATCGGCAGACTGACCAACATCGTTGAGCAAAGGCGTTACGTGATAAATGAATGATTATTTCGAAAATAAGTTTCTACAAACACTAATTCTACACGTCATTTGTAGATGAGGCCTGTGAGAGGACACAGCCGAAATAATCTCTAGTCTATTTTAAGGTCCGTACATAATCTTGGTCAACTCACATGAGGAGTATACATGGTTTTATGATGTTATCCAAACGTAAAAACTTAGGGAGAAAAAGAAATCATACGAAGAAACAAATTAGACGCCTTAATGAATTCTGCAAAATCTCATTACCTTTATGTAAACATATCTTGTTACACCCGTAAGTACGCATAAATAAACATGCTCAAATATTCAGAACATTAGCATACAAAAACAGACAAGTATACTTGAAACAAACTTGGATAAGTCCTACAAAAAGGAAGTGTGCAGAGATTCGACTTTTACCGCGTACTGAAGTAACTTTTGTTTCTTAAATTAAAGTATTTAAAAAGGTAGGTGGGTATATTTTATCTATATGCCTTCAGATGCCTGATAATAAAATGATTGATTGATATAGGTACCTACTAATAAAGTAGTAATAATAAAGATCACCTTTTTGTTTTTTTTTCTCATCTCGGCGGGGACACTTAACACCGTGCACTAAGATTAGTATTAATTTTGTACAAAACGAGGATAGCGAGGATAAGTTTGATTAAGTCAAAAACAGTGAAAAGCAGAGGTGGATAGCTAGTATTATATTATAACACCAGCCTATTACTGTTCCACTGCTGGGCAAAGGTTCTTTTCATACAAAGAATTTAAGGCACAAGCATTGACCAAATTTTTTTACGTGCCACAGATAAAGTTAAGGCATACCTATAATCTGCACTCAAGTGCACTCGCCGAGCTGCGTAAACTGCTAATCAAGGGGTGTCAGGCAGGTTAAGGTAAAGAATATGTCACACGGTATAAATAATGTTATTATGTTTTACTAAGAGATATTATACTGTTATTTCTGTCTCTAACCTACTATTCTGAAATTTGATGATACGAAGGGTCAAGATCCCTAAAAATAAACTGGTTAACATTGTCTATGACACCTGAAAACATAGATGTCACTGCCTTGAATGTTTGGTGCAAGGACATGGGCGTCTCTCGCTGTTTCCCTCAACCGTGTTGAACATTCCGACGACCTCACGACCACATCATTTTCCTCATCCCAATTTATTTTGGTGCTGGCACAGCATGTCTTCTTACATAAAGGGTGTAAAACACCTCTTCACGAAGCCGAAAGGCACTTGTTCTCCCCATCATTGCGATAATTTTTTTGTTCTACGCCATACCTGGGAACCTTCTAGTTACGGAGATATAGGGGGTCAAAGTTATAACTTTTTGGAAGTTTTTTTTTAAATACAAGTTTTTTTTGTATGATTTTAACTTTTAACACCTCCACGACCCCCATACCATTCAATCCATCCACCAGCACAATGTTTTAAGAGCGTAACATTGAGTTCTACGACAAAACATGATTTATAACCTCAAAAAAAAAGTTGTTTCCCAGCAATAATTTTTGCGAAAAGTTACTTAGTTTGATGTACAGAATGCTTAATTAACGGCTTTGTGATGAGGTGGTTTACACCCTGTATTTCTCTATTACTCGTCATCTCTGCAGTCCCTCCTTTCTACCTTTATAACCATTTGACCACAACAAGTAAATAAGGATCGTAAAGGCTTTCGCACACTATACATAAATGTCTTAAGACAGTCTAACTCGTGGGCCACCACTTGCCCATAGCAACAGAGTGTGAAATAATAATCATGTTTAATTTATCCGCGCAATAACGCTGCTACAAAGCAAAAGTGTCTCTAAGTATTCATCGACAAAGTGTACAAACAATATCAAATTCACAATAGCTAATAATAAGGCCTCTTTAACAAATAGCCACTAAACTCAGTTTTAAAAGTTATTTAATTAAAAGCATTTTAGACGACGCGACGGTTTGCAGAGCTCCTATCGATTTGCGCTGTCAAACGAAACTTCTAAACTCAGCGAATTTGCTATGTATCTGTTTAATGAGAAGTTTTTAAGTAACCTTACCTTAAAACTTGATATAAAAGGTATGAACAATGTGTTTTGATGTATTGTAAATAAGGTTGAAGAATGTAGAAAATGGATTTTGAATCGGGGACTAATGAGTTTGCTGTGAAATATTATGTGTGTGTATGCAGTTGAAATTATTTTGTGTAATATATAGGGTGACTGGCAATCAGTGTACGATACTTAAACACTTAATTTTACCCATGATAATGTAAATAAATGCTGTTGTTCGCCTAATTAGTCAAAATGAAACAGCTGATATTTTTTGTCGCGATTTCAAGTATCGTACACTAATTGCCAGGTTACAGCCTAGCTATAATGAAAGCATTAATAAGTGAAATTATAGTAAATTTTCACATTGTTAATACGTGCGCATGTGTTATTATTATGACTATAATCTGTTCCACCGAATATTTCATTCAATTTTCCTTTCGAATTTTCATTTTAAAGCGTGAATTTTCATCAAATTTTTGTATCATTTAATTCGAATATGGCCGATGTAATCATCAGCATATTATCAATAACATCAAAAAGTACATTACGAGACAAGGGAATTTCTCTGAAGAATCTATACAATGCAAAACCGAATATACATATATTATTATGTACAATTCCCAACCGAATTCCCGATCTGCATGAACATCATTCTTTGGTAGCTTTAAATTTAGTGCACAATAGAATTTCCATGAAAAGTAAACCACAGGAACCCTGAATTACGAGAGTTGTGAATAATAGTGAAACACGTGTTGTGTGAGGGATTGATTTACATTATTATGACTGATACCTACTATTTCATGGGGTGTATTAAAAGATTTCCACCTGTGATGATATTAAGTACGTCCAACATACTAAATATAGTTAGTCTTTCAAGATAACGATTGGTATCAGCACTGGGAGACCAACCGTTGTTCTTTATAAAGGGTGTAAAACACCTCATAACGAAGCCGAAAGGCACTTGCTGTATTTTTTTTGTTCTAAACCATACCTGGGAACCTTCTAGTTACGGAGATATTGGTGGTCAAAGTTCCAACATTTTACAAGTATTTTTTTAAAACACAAGTTTTTACTGTAAGATTCTTACATAAATCACCTCTAAGACCCCCGTACTATTCAATCCATCCATCAGCACAATGTTTTAAGTGCCTTACATTGAGTTCTACCACAAAACATGATTTTTTACCCCAAAACAATAAGCCGTTTCCCAGCAATTATTTTTGCGTAAAGTTACTTAGTTTAATGAACAGAATGTTTGGTGACGAGGTTGTTTACATCCTTATACAGATAGAAGGTCTTTTCGACCAGACAACGTAAATGACTGAAGTTGCAGTGTGTACTGTGGCTGTGTGGTGTGTGTGTGTGTGTGTGGTGTGGTTGTGTGTGTGTGTGTGGTGTAGCTTTCATTTCTAAAAAGCTCCAACTTCGTGAAGAACAACGTTTGCTCAATCAGTAATCAGTAATCTAGTATAGTGCACTTTGAATACTTGCCTTGCAGGTACTCGTAGCACATATTCTAGATTTCAAAGATATTTTCTCCGTGCATTAGAATGTATTGAATATTATGATGCGGAGAAAATGGATCACACTTATCCCGTTCTTGCACACTCGAATACCTGTGAAGGTCGCAAGCTATCTCAATAAATATCTCTTCGTACATTTTACGTTGAGCTCAATGTGGCTTCATAGCTGTGTTTATATATTGCATAGAGGACCTTGGCTCGGCAGCCATTTTGCTAGTTGAAGTTTTGAGCTTTTATTTCGTGTTTTTACTTGGCGTAAGTTTTCAATTATGAGCAAGCTGTTTATGAACGGAATGATACCCAAGTGTTACGGTTGAGGCAGAAAAGTAAAACACTAAAGTTATTTGCCACTTCGAGTTTCAGTAAGGCTGGAGTGCAGACTTACGACAATATTGTCTTAACACAGTCTATTTATTCCCTTTAGCAATAGTCTGTCTAAGTCAATACTTAGACAGATCTGTATTCAATAATACAGATATAAGAATAACCGGCCAAGTGCGAGTCGTACACGCGCATGAAAAGTTCTTTATCATCGCAGTAGGGAGACAGTTGAATGGACAGTTGAAAATTTCACAGAACGTGTATTTTTGTTCTTATTTGTTAATTTATATCGTTATTTGTTACGAGTATTTCTTAATTTATATTATTATTAGTGTTTTCTTAGTTTATATTATTATTAAGAACAATAATACACGTTCTGTGAAATTTTTAACTGTCTACTTACTAAGGATCACGAGATAAAGCCCGTGCCCGCTAACAGATAGACGGACAAACGGATAGAGCAGAAGCATACTTAGTTATAGGGTCCCGTTGGTAAACCTTCGTGTACGGAACCCTAAAAAGATCAAAATAATTTGTAAATGATAATACACGTGAAACCAGTCTTGAATTTTTTTTTTCTTTCCACAATGAATACATAGTTTCGTATAAAAGAAATTATACAAAGTACAATTGTAAGAAGCTTAATATATAATTTCTTTGTAAATTAGAAAAAACATACCTTTTCTTGACGACAGCGACTAGAATGATGTGCTGCGTGTTCTTAGTTCCCCGTATCGCTCTGGAACAAACAAAAATTCAACTTAATATGTGGTTTTTTACGAGTATGCGAGAAAAATATAGATGGCAACGAAAATGTAATATTTTCGAGTCGTAAACATGGTTCAGTATGGCTTTAATATTGAATAGTTCTAGTTAGGTAGTTGTAGTTCGAAACCAATTGTCTCGTGACATTGTGACTAGTGCATGGAGGGTTCTGTATCAACGTAGTAGGAGAGCCCCGTTTAATTTTAAATTTAATTTTTGTTGATAAAAACAAATAATAAAAAAAAGTAAAGCTAAAGCTAAAATAGTAAAGCTATAAAACGGCAACAGAAATACACATTTTGTGAAAATTTCAACTGTCTACCTATTATGGATCATGAGATACAGTTCTCTTACAGACAGACGAACGGACAGCGGAGGTTTAGTAATAGGGCCCTGTTGGTTACCCTTCGGGCACGGAACCCTAAAAAGGTCGTAAGAAAAACACCCGAGAGCGTAGCGGCTCGTAGCACACTAGCACCTCGTAGCGTAAACTAACCCCTCGTAGCACCTCGTAGCGTAAACTAACCCCTCGTAGCACCTCGTAGCGTAAACTAACCCCTCGTAGCACCTCGTAGCGTAAACTAACCCCTCGTAGCACCTCGTAGCGTAAACTAACCCCTCGTAGCACCTCGTAGCGTAAACTAACCCCTCTTAGCAATTCGTAGCGTAAAATAATCCTTCGTAGCACGGCGTAGCGCATCTTTCTGTGTTTTCGACACGACACGGCACAAAAAATTCTTTAACTTTCTGCGCGTTGAATAGTATGATGTTATTTATAGGCAATCATTTTTCTATTGGTGCTCCATCTTACTTCATCGTCGAGGTGATGGATGGCACTGAAGGGGAACAAAAGGGGAATAATTTACTGGGTCAAAATAAAGCTAGTGAAACTGTGATGGTTTTCAAATGAAGTTAAATTAATAAGGTGGTTTAACGGTCGCAGTTAGTGTTATAATGTATCCTGCGTAGTTCCAAGAAAGAGATTTGTATACGACACAGTGTGGGTACCTACAATTTTATTCCAACCATTCTTGTTCGACATAGAAATTCCGTTCTCGCTTATTCCAAAGCCGAGATCGATCACAAGGAAATGTAACCGGCTAAGTAGGCAAAATAGAATCGGGTATCCGGGTAGGTAGAACATACCCAAAATCAGTCTCGAACGAGGGACTACTTCGGACCCGATGTTGCGTACGTAATTCGCTTTGTACCCACACTACACAACCACATGTAAATATTAAACGTTGTGAAGGATTACGGAGTGTGAATTCGTCTTTAATAGAGGTATTTTTATTCCTCCAATTTATATATACGTACAGTATAGTATATTATATAGCAAATTGGCTGAAATAAAAAATAAGAACTATTTTGGTTATCTTGGCTTGGGCTGCATCAATCGTAAGAGTTACACATAATGTATGGTGGGATCTAACATTGTATAATGTCTATAAAATATCATTGTGGTGTATTTCATAAAAAGGTAGGGACCATAGCAAACTTCTAAATGTTTGTTATAACAATTTAAGTGTCAGCGTCGGAAAAGGTATTTCAGGAGTTTAAAACATTGATAACAATTTTACGTGGCTATCCGATGATTATAATTTTAAATCCCGAGCAGTCTAACCAAAGAATCGTAAGCCTTGCCGATTCCCAGTAACTCTCAGTTTACAAAAAAATAATAACCAGAAGCAGACATGATTCACAAAGAGAAAAGATCTTGTTTATACCTTCGTACGAAGGTAACTGTGCAGAAAGCTGGCTTTGTTATGATATTATATTGCAAAGGAGCTTAAATCGACATTGTTATTACAGAAATAGGATAACGTGACAACTGACAACACTATTCTTGTTTCACAAAACATTATTATTGAGTAGGGTTTACGTAGGTCTTATTTTCGACAATCGGTGAAAATATAAATAGTTTATAACGATCCATGTGTATAGAGGCCGAGGTTTTATGCAGTCTTCTTTAGGATATCACAAATAACATAATTATGAACAAAAATCCGGTTTCAGCTGATTTTATATGACCACAAAATATTGTAGTTTTTGTTTTCCGACAACTGCTTTTAGTTGCTACCAAACATGAGAAAAGCAATGTTTATAATTTACGATGATTTTAACATAAACAAAATGTGAAGAAAACCTGACAAACAACTTTGGATTTCTCGTGCACAAAAAACTAAATATAATTACAAAATAAAGCGTCACAAATTAATCTTTGGTGCTTAGCATACTAGTCGTATAATCCCGGTAATCATGTTATTATTTGGGCCGCGTTTAGCGTTTACGTTATTAAATAGGGTTTACGTTCCCCCCCCTCGTTTTCAGTGCATGGTGATATTACACAGAGTGTGTTGAAGGTGATAATGAGTGAGGATGTGTGGTACTAATTTACTCAGTGCCTACCTAACTATAGTCCCCGCCACAAATTTTGTAAACACACATTTGAGTTCGCAACCTTTGGATCAAATCCAAAAATGATAGCGTCAGTGTGAACTTACTTCAAAATGGCGCCCCAAATGTTTACGTTCCATGATGTCAGATGAGTTCCTAGCTCGACTATAGAGCCTTAGAAAGTCTGACTGGTTGTCAGACTTTCTAAGGCAACAAATGTATATCACTAATACAAGACGTCACCTTAATAATTGCTTAAATAAAAGTCTACTTTGAATTTTTCATGTTCGGCTTCAGAGTAGAATTATTGTTGTATAGTTTATTTGTAAATTAACTTACTAACTTGCTTCTCAAAGTATCATGCTTCCCCCAAGAAACATGGAAGTAATAATTGGCAACGCTGAACCCAATCTAATTAAAAGTTTAAAACAGCATAACTTTTAGAATTGACGTAAACACAAATGATGCGGTGTTCCATGTCGAGGCTTGAATATGATTGTATTCAAGCAAGCATGTTGAAAAGCAACAAATCGACTACCACACATCACAGGCAGAAGCGATCAGGTGTGACGTCATCATCTGCTTAGCCTTTTCCCAACTATATTGGGGTAGGCTTCCAGTCTAACCGGATGCAGCTGAATACCAGTATTTTACATGGAGTGACTGCCTATCTGACCTCCATAACCCAGTTTGTACTGGGTAATACTGTGCCCCTTGGCAAGACTGGTTGTCAGACTTTTTGGGCCACTGACTACCTCTAATGACTGTCAAATATCTGAAATGACAGGACCAACGTACTTTAAGAAGCACGGAGGAAACTCGGTATGTAAGGGTGGTCACCCATCCACAGACTAACCTAGGTAAGCACGGGTTTACCTAAAGATCGACCCGAGCGGCCTTTGTTGATCGAAGCGAGTGGCTGTTATTATTTAGCCACGAGCTTCTTCTACTTTCACTTGGCTACTTCATAGTCATACACAATATATCCCTAGCTCTCACGAACATATACAGGTGACTATTCAAAATTCATGAATAAACAATCAACAATTTGTCGCAAGTGACGTAACAATAAACACAAATAACTAGGTATTTCGTACACAAGTGTGCGTAAACACACGTTACATTGTTCCCGCACGGAATTTCGTAATTACCTCCCTGAGGTCTCAATACCACACGGGACCCTCTAACGATCTACAATATTAATTAAGTTTTCAGTTATCTAAAAGATGAGATATTTTGCTGTACATACATTTAGCTTACAAATTAGTTGGATGTAGGAGCGCAAGCGTGGAAACTTCAACTTGTAGGAGTACAAGCGAAAAATTACGTAAATCGTACGATATAACATAAAACGTGTTAGCCAATGAATAATACTGAGGGAAAATTTTTGATATACATTTGTAATACGTAATGGGCATGCGATGCAGAGGAATGAGGAAAATGTAGTGAGAAAAGTTTTGAATATGAATGTGGATACCTAGAATAGGAAGTAAGAGTAGAGGAAGACTAAAGAAGCGATGGATGAACTGTATATAGGATGATATGGCAAGAAAGAAGGTGTTTGTTGAGATGGCGATATACATACATGCTGAACCCCAACTGAATTGGGTATGGGCAAGAGAATGATGATGGCCTAATGTCAACAAGATACTGTATAATATGTATGTGGTAAAAATATATACCAAAAGAATACAAGGTCTTCAAATGCTGGTGTCAAATGTCACATATGCAACAAGCATGGTTTCTATGCTTGTTCCTTTTTTTCTGTATAAGAAGTAACCACCCTATTCAAATGTAGTAGGTACAAGCCAATTGCTTTAATTGAGCTCTTCACTTGTGGTCGAGTGGCGTCCAAGGACTGGAAAAAGTACTGTTGGTCGTGGCACATGGAGCTTGGTACATGCAAAGAGAGGCCTCCCAAGGTCATCCATTGTCACCACTTCACTCGGGTGAAGTCGGACTATGGATGATGATGATGATGAGCTTATCATTATGGCCCCTGAATTCATTCAAGTACAGAAAACCAACAGCTAAAAAAGAAGAATACCGATTGAACAAAGAAACATAAAGGCAGTTACAAGTTCTTATTTATTCTTCTCTAGGTTATGACGTAAATAATTAACCACTCAAACTGCTGGCATCAAATTAACATACACCCTATTTACTGGCAGTTTGGAAAGTCGGCCATTTTGTGTGAAATAGTTGGCTGTCAGCTGGCTGTTTTGTTTGAACACTCATGTTCTGCCAGTTGGGAACTGTTGACGCCGAAGTATTGTACGGCAGAAGTTTGATAGAGTGAGCGGCCGTTTGTGTAAATAATATTTTGTTGTAACTTGACTACTAAAATAGAGACCATTTAAAAGGGCTTTGAAATTGAATTTATTTGTATAGGAAAGAATAACAAATAATTTAACTCTGACTAAACCGTTTTTTAAATACACTTCCTCAAAAACTGGCTCTTGTCGCACTACCTACGATTAGGTTCAACATGCAATGTATTTCACACGAGTGGTTTTTTATTTATTTACCACAACTAGTGTGGAAATAAAAAAAATCCACCGTGAATTTCGCCTTGGCTGCAATTACAAAATTTCCACACTTGTATAAAAAATCGATTGTTTTGACAAGCAATGTAGTAGTTAGATTTCAATCTGTGTTTTTACCTCTCTGATGGCAAGCGAGAACCGTTACCCATGAAAATAACTTCGCTGACCTAAATTCTACTGTAAGTACCAAAAACTACACAGCAATTACCAACATAACCCGGAAATAAGTACAGACCAAACAAAAGGTCCAATAGGCGGAAATAACCCTTTATAGTAGACTGCTGCGTAAACACAGGTCCGCCCCATTTCATTAGTTACCTGTCAAGAGGTTTACCTGACGTCAATGAGGTACCTTTAGCCACGAAATAGATAAGTATAGAAGGTTGACTCTAAACAAGAAGCGAAAATAAACGCGGACGCATGACCATCTCAAAAGATGTCAAACACATGCAAGGCACTGGTGCGCTTTGCAATCACTAAACGTAAAAACGTCAGCAGTTCCATATACTTTGACCGTGCATTGCATTTTTATAGGTAAGAGACCTGCCTGACCTTTCAGACTATGTTGAGGTCGGTTTCCAGTCTAACCGCAGGCACCTGGTTGTCCCACATTCTCGTTTCTAACTCGTAACAACTGTCGAAGATATACGAAGAGCAGCCGGGACAATTTAACGTACTTTTTGAAGTAAAGGATCGCGGTTTATAAGGGACGATCACACATCTATTTACCGAGCTCGGCAACGATCCGACCAGCTGTTATTAATAAGACCCGCGTCCGTCGTCGCGCTTGCATATGTGTAACGCTGTATAAAGCAGAACTTCTGTAGGCACCTATATTTTGTGCTTCAGCTTAATGAGTACTTGAAGTTCCTCCAGCACGGGTCATTGACTGCATTGTGTCCTGATGCTGACTTGATTTGTTCGACAGGGATTTGTTAATTAAAGGTTTTTGGAGTAGGATTGTGTGGGGCGTAATGAGTTTTAGTTTGTTAGAAACAAAGGGAGGTACCCTTTATGTTAAAAACACTCGAATCTGGTAATGTTCGTGAAACTAACAGCCTCTTTCAACTTCTGCTTTTCATAAACATTTCTTATGTATTAAAAATACGTATAACTTAACAAAGTTCTAGTCGTAAGAACCCCAGTATAACAAATGTACATAGAAATAAAGATCACATCTTGTGGTGTTCTCATTGCGGAGTATTTTCTTCTTGCGGAATCACTAGGTATACAGAGTAAATTCAGTATCTCGCAAAGTTTCGAAGAAAATGTTCAAGAAGCCAGTGAAACGGTTAAAGTTAGGGAAATCTACAACGAATCAAAGCGTTCAACATATTTTATTTCCTAGGAACTTGTAATGATAGTTCGTGGCTTTATAATAACAGCCTCTCGGGTCGATCTTTAGGGTAAGCCCTGCTTGTCAAGGTTGGTGTGTGGGTGAATGGGGTGAATGGGTGACCACCCATTTGCCATTACGTATCGAGTTTCCTCCGTGCTTCAGAAAGCACGTTAGAACGTTAGTCTCGGCTGTCATTTGTTGATCATTCATAGTCGTTACAGGTGGTCATTGGCCTGAAAGTCTTAACAACAAGTCTTACCAAGTAATATCGTATTATCCAGTACTAATTGAGTTGTGGAGGTGAGATAGGCAGTCGCTCCATGTAGAATACTGGTATTCAGCTGCGTCCGGTTAGACTGGAAGCCTCAACATAGTTGGGAAAAGGCAAGGCAAATACTCGCCTTTAATAACATCTTCTTTTCATAAGCTATATTTTGAAAGTTTATGTGTATATCTTTTAATTTTGCTGCGCAATAAAGAATAAGACTAAGTTCCATGTTCACCGAAAAGATAATGGTCTGATTATCTGAAAACAGCTGTCACTGTGACATGTTCCCATTCAAAAATGTGTTTTAAACAGCTGTTTATAGATAATTCGAACGTCATCTTTTTGGTGAACATGGACCTAAGAATCTTCCAGACGATAAGGGTAAAAATTTCCACCAATTAAATATTATTAAGTTTTTACTGTTCCATACACTTTATTCCGTATCACCCGCAGTAGAAACTAGAGAAGGTTTTAATTAAAAATGGCAAAGTTTAAATAAAACCGAGAGTTTATGTACGTTTCGTTTTATATTAGCACTAATTAAAAGTTTCCGAGATTATTAATGTGTGGATACCTAGCTACAAGTCTAGATAGAAGAGCGCAGGTCTAGATTACTAATGAAAGTAAGTTGTAGAACTTAGTGAATTAAGATAGCAAAGGTATCAGATGCTTGCGGGAAAACTTAGGAGTTGGTGTGTAGATATTTGATTGCTTTAGCTTTGTTCTTAATAAGATTAAGTGCTAGCCCATAGTATCTTATTTAAAAAGATAAGATAGGTATTTAATTTAGTGTTAATGGTATACGCTGTAACTAAACTTTTTTTGCAAAAAAGTTTTTATTTTTCACTTTTTATTGTTTTACACGCGCGCTTACCCCTTCACAGCGTACCGGCGTGATGTTATGTTATTAACTGGTATAAACAAAGACAGACATGAGATTTCAGCAATCCTAGTTCATTTGCTATCATTTATTGAGGAGTTCCGTTGCCTATCTCCGAAGTTCTTCATCAAATCTTCACCGAATTGAAGCGCGAGCACTCCGAGAAAGTACTCTTCCGAAAACTACCCAAATTGCTTCATGTGTGCCTATAAAATTTGAAGAGTTACGAGTATCTCTATTTCTCCAGGATTCCATCATCAGATCCTGACTTGATGATTATGAGACCACCTGTGAAGTATACCCTTTCAAGTAAAATGAAAATAATCCAAATCGGTTCAACCATTATTGAGTAATCGGGGAAGATGCATAAAAAAAAAAAATAAAGGTTCCGACGAATTGAGAACCTCTAAAGTAGAGTTAAGCAGAGGTGTACCTAAATAGTATACACACATTTCGCCAGTTATGTTTAAGTACCATGTAATAGGGGGCGAGCCTATTGACATCAATCGGGCAGAAAACCAGAATCCGTGGCTGCTACTGAGAAGTTTATAATGGAAAAACCCAACAAAAATTTGCTCGACCCGGGAATCGCATCGAGGACCTCATGCTCAGTCCTTGACTAACGAGGCAGTCCAAATCTACAATAATATTCTACAATACAGTATCTACAATATAAAACTATATAAAAAAAAATATAAAAACAATATAAATCTACAATATATTATTATAAATAACTAGCGGACGTCACACGGTTTCACCCGCTTAGTTCTCTTTCCCGTGGGAGTACGGGGATAAAATATAGCCTATGTTACTCAAGGTGAATGTAGCTTTCCAATGGTGAAAGAATTTTTGAAATTGGCACAGTAGTTTTTGAGTTTATTCATTACAAACATACACACACAGAATTTTTTTTTCTCTTTATAATATTAGTGTAGATGAAAATTGTATAACCATGAAAGCATTTCACACTTTTTTTATTCTTCAAAATATTTCCAGAGTTCGAGTCCGTTAATAAAATCAGCATTTATATTCACAAAGAATTCGTCCCTGTTCTCTTGAAGTTTGTGGTCCCAGTCGAATCAATTAGAAGGCAATAATTGAAATAACTTTGTTCTTGGAGAGACTACAAAGCCGTGTCCGTGCCATCTCTCCGGGATACTAACTTTGAAGTCCGTTATGCAATTTGCATTAATTTAATTAGGATGTTTCAAACTTAAGTGTCTTCTGTTCAATAGGGCAATTTAGGAATTGAAATAAGAAGTTCAGATGAGTTTCATGTGTGATTTTGTCCTGAAGATGTTTTCAGCTTATCAAAGGGTATCGTATTACACAGTACTGACTGGGTTTTGGAGGTCAGATAAGCATGCTCCATGTAAAATACTAGTAAATAGCTCTGCATCGGGTTAGACTGGAAACGACCCTAACATAGTTGGGAAAAGGCTAGGTAGATGATGATGATGTTTTGTGTTCGATTGGACTAAGGTAGACTACTCCATATGCTATATTCTATCAATCTTAACAACGCATGACCGACATCTCCAAACGTTCATTATCGCGTGTTTTGTCATATTCCCGTATCTACTACAAGAAATAACGCTAAGACAAAATATATACGAGCTAAGTAATGTTCATAGATATTGCAATGGCCTTAGAGGAATACTTATTAAACTGAAACTTGCCACTATCAAAAAGTCAATGACTATTATTTGCTAACATTAATATAAACATTTCTATTGCCTTCCAATGTTAATATAACCGTAAAGATATTCAATAAAGAATGCGAGCCTCAGCAGAGCATGTGACGTCTAATTTACTTTAACGAGTATATACCGAAATCGCTTAGGTTAGGAATGCGACCGTGTCTTCAATTGTCAGCAGCCATCGGGGTCGAATTCCTGCGACCAAAACAACCGTATCGTACCGTGTTTATATTGAACTAATGTGTTATTTGAACTGCTTTAATTGGAATGTGAAGACGGTAGTTACACAAATGTTTCAGATACTTCTAGTAAGTTACAATGTTTTGTGTCGTTCTGCTCAAACTTATATGCTTATAATGATTTTCCTTACGAAAACCTTAACCCTTACGAATTTAAATTAATAACATAATTAATTTGTTGTAATCTTATACGTTAAAATTGCAACATATTCAAACAATACCTGCATTTTTTTAAATATTAAGTATTTGGTTAAATGGCGGACATCGTCATCCATAATTTTTTTCACCTTTTGAATGAAATCTGTTTTTATGAACTTTTTATAAACTTTTACGAACTCTTCCTTCGAAACATATTAATAAAAGTATCAAGACCTACAAATGTGACTAAACCCCAACATCAATCTTCGAACCTAATTCAAAATGGCGCATAAAAGTTTCAAAATCCAATTCTGCAAACTTACGACGTCCACCTAACGTATTACCTTGCAAAATGAAAATGAATCCGTATAAAATGTTATGACCGATCGTCTGTCGTTAGAAATTCAATCTAAATTCCAGTAGGTAAGACACAAATTGCTTTGGAGCAATTAAATTGCAGTTATAAGCCCGTTACGGGATATGAAGGGGTCATCAATTACTATTTGATAGCGATTGAACTTGAATTGGAATGGATGTCAGTTTTAAAATCGTTTTTGTAAAAGTTAGTGGAGAACTTGCAATGTGTCGATATTTACTGCATCATACGATTTAACGTAAGTAACCGAAAACTATGCTTTAACTTTGAGAAAGTTATGGAAATAATTGGACATCGAACTTAAACATAAATAACATAATAGGGACTATGCATGTATTTTTTTCTTCACTTAAATCAATTAATAACACTATTATCAATCCAAGAAAAGTATTAAAAGTTAATTTCAACTACTGCTTGTCACTTAAAAATAATACTAAACTCCTGCAATTTTTTATGACAGTTCAAACGTTCGTGATTGTCGCGACCAAACTTTGACGTCATTTATCAAAATCTACCTTGTTTACATCTATTTTTTTGGTCTTAATAAAGTAATTTTACTAATTGTATGTGCTTTATTCAAGCAAAAATTGCGATAACGATATTATAATAAAATCGTAGTGAACTTTACCTACATTTCAAATAAAAGTAATTTTTAGACATGTGAATTTTGATGTACTACCGCCGCTATCGAGGACGACGTGTTTTGAGAGTGCGTTCCGTTTCACCAAAAATATGCTACATAAAACAATAAATTGTAAAATAAGTGATGTATTAGAAACTTAAACAAGCGCACCATAATGTTTATAAGCGCCAATACAAGGCATGTTTAATAAATAAAAAGAGTTTTGTATTTCTTGCATATTCCCTATTGGCGTAATGTGTACTTTATAGTCTACCTAACACTTCGGGAAAATTTAGGCGTGATGATTTATTTTTTATTTATGTCTTACTAGTTTATGTCTTATTAGACAAAAATTCATAGTTCAATTTTGTTTCTTAAAAAATTTGGGCGCACAATGCCTTACTTCGTAGCAAATTCGATCGGAAAGGAACGTCACTGAAATAATTGAATATTGACGTTCTTTTTCACTGGTGGTGGTGTCTGATGAGATGACCAGAAATGTAGGAGTATGGAAGAAGAAGACATACATTTTGTCTGTCCGTAATGTCTGTCATCAGGCTGTATCTCATGAACCGTGATAGCTAGACAGTTGAAATTTTCACAGATGATGTATTTTGGTTACCGCTATAACAATGATGGCTGATGATGTGATGGGCGTACAATTTCAAGTTGTTGCTTAAGCAATAATATATTGAGTCTAATAACAATATCTCAAGATCAGATCCTAAGAGCATTACAAAAAATAGATATCAACAAGGGCGCTGGCCCTGATAACATTCCTTCCTTGCTCTTGAATAAGTTGTCCGACAGTCTCTCGTTGCCGTTAAGTATAATATTCAATAGTTCACTTCTTCAGGGTACTTTTCCAAGCATATGGAAGGAAACTAGGATCGTGCCCATTTTTAAGAGCGGCGATCGTTCTGTTGTGACCAACTATAGGCCCATAGCCATTCTTTCTGTACTGGCTAAAGTTTTTGAAGCACTAATTTGTCCTTTATTGTACAGACATTTGCCCCAATTGATAATAGATGACCAGTATGGGTTTATAAAGGGTAAATCGACGACTACAAATTTGGTGACTTATGCTGAAACTATTATTGATGCCGTTGATGCGCGTATACAGGTGGACGCAGTCTACACCGACTTCAGCAAGGCTTTCGACACGGTCGATCATGGGTTACTTGTAGATAAGCTACAATTGTACGGAGTGTCGGATCCCTTGCTGAGTTGGTTCAAGTCCTATCTGTCGGAACGGACGCTCAAGGTTGTGTTGAATGACTGCAGCTCCGATTCATACATTGCCACTTCCGGGATTCCCCAAGGATCTCATTTGGGACCACCGCTTTTCATTCTCTTTATCAACGACATACACAAGTGCTTCCAGAATTCAAAAATATTTCTATTTGCTGACGATCTTAAAGCTATAAAACATATAAGAAAGCCTGCTGATTCGGTTCAATTTCAGTGTGATCTGGACAGACTAAGTGAGTGGTGTGTACACAATAAGATGTCCTTAAATATTGGGAAATGCAAGCATATCAAATTTACAAAGAAAAATAATGTTGTTCCCACAGTATACAACATTAACGGTCAACGCCTAGAAGAAGTTGAATCTATACGAGACTTGGGCGTTCAGTTGGATAGAAAGCTAAGATTTGTTGAGCATGTTGACCAAGTTATACTAAAAGCAACTAAGATACTTGGTTTTGTCATGAGGGAGTGTAAATCTTTCAAGAATATCATAACGAAAAAAATTATGTACAACTCCCTAGTCAGAAGTCACCTAGAATATTGTAGTGTTGTCTGGTCCCCTAAATACAATGTGCACATCAAGCGTATTGAACGATTACAGAAAAGGTTTTTATGGCATTTGACTTATCACTGTAATATGGGCAAAAAACTAAAATCGTATCAGGAACGGCTAAAGTATTTTAAGATTGTTTCTTTAGAGAAACGTAGAGATATGTTCGATTTGATCTTCCTTAAAAAATTAGTATTGGGCTCTTTAAACTGCCCCGAGTTGCTCAGCAGAGTATCCTTCCATGTGCCACGAAAACTACCGAGAAAATCCAATAGGAGGTTGTTCTGCATGCCAAAATGCAATACTAATTTAAGACAGCATTGCTCGTTGTCTCGAATGTATACTGTTTACAAAAAATACGATGATGATATTGACTTATTTCACACATCTGTGCCTACCCTGAAGAGAATCATAAATTCTGATTCAAATTCAAATTGAGATCGTCCTATGTATTATTATTTAATTGTAGATATTATGTTTTTGAGTTGGTAGTGTGTAATTATTTTTATTGTACTTTTAAATCTGTGTCAGTAAGTTATTTTTAATTGTTATTTTCATTTGATTTTTTTTTTCCTCTTTTTCTCATTGTGTGTACGCAAAAATATAGTGCATGTGGTGCTCTTCTTTAAGTGATGGGGCACTTAGACTTAAGGTTGTACTGTATGCAAAAATGTAATAGTGTACTCATTGTTGAAGAGCCAAATAAAATAAATAAATAAATAAATAAATAAATAAATAAACACAGAATAAAATAAATATTTAAGGGGGGCTCCCATACATCAAACGTAATTTCTTTTGTCGTTTTGTCTAATGTTGTATATAGATAATGGTACAGAACCCTTTGTGGGCGCGTTCAACACGCACTGGACCGGTTTTTTATATTATTGTATGACGTTGTCAAATCGCCAGACGCACTGTAGAATTAAATCTTTTCTAATCTAATATTATAAAGCAGAAGAGTTTGTTTGTTGGTTTTGGTTGAACGCGCTAATCTCAGGAACTACCGGCTCGAATTGAAAATTTATTTTTTGCGTTGGATAGTCCATTTCTCGAGGAAGGCTATAGGCTAACACGCTATGACCAATAGGAGCGGAGCAGCAATAAGAAATGTTGCAAGCGGGAAAAACCTCCGTTGAGCAGGCGTTGCGATATCAAAACTTCACTCGAACGAAGTCGCAGGCAGAAGCTAGTCGATTCATAAATATGTAAAAAACATTTTCCCAGTAATTAAAACCGCAGTGTGAAATACGTATGACAGTTCCATACGCTCGATTTAAAAATGGAGACCACACATATCATCTGAATTTAATTTAAGCTGGGTATGAAATGTCAAACATATTTATTGGCATTGTAAAGTATTCGATACTTGTTGATTGAAATTAATAGCATTCTGATAATAAATTCCAATTTTATGTGGTTTTATTCGGAATTTAATTTTGCTTGTGAACTTGAATTTGTTTACATATACGATGAAATGTGTTTCAGTATATTTTTTATCGGTCTAGTCAAATAACGTCAAAACCGCTTTTAAGTTACAGCTCGTTTTTTCCAATAAAATGCTTTTTCAACCGACTTCTAAAAAGAGGAGGTTCTCAATTCGTCTGTATTTTTTTTATTTTTTTTATTATGAAACGCTTTGGTTGTCATTACATGTGATCACTAATGGTTTAAGGTTCGCAAATAAAAGACCAACGCAATAAGTTTCTAAGAAAAAGTAGTTTTTAAAACTTGTTGTAATCGGTCAAAAGCAGTTTTGGCTGATTTTCAGTTTGGTCTATGACAAATACATTTCTTGAATATGGCTATGGGCCTGTATGTTTTTCATAGAGAAATAAAATGAACTCATTAATTGCCATAGCGTGTTAGAATGAACACTGATAATTACTTTTAACTAGGTAGGTACTTTGAAAATCAGGGTGCAAGCGCCTCCATGAGTGAAGATAATTAAGCGTGCTTGGCGAATTCTGGGTAGTCAGCACACTTTTAATGTGCTGACTGGCAGGTTTATCTGTGGCATGAGCTATTTTTGAATAGCCTGGCTGACATAGGCAAAGCAGAAGTATAAACTAATTTTAGCTGATAAATTAATTGCTTAGCAGAATAGAATAATACCTACGGTGATCGAGAAATAATCCGATTCCTTATATTCTGACATGGACTATAACAGTGCATGTACAAGTGAGTGCGTTTTTCATGCAAACGTAATACCAAAATAATGTGAAAATCCAACATATTCTTAAGGTAGTGTGTATATATTTAGATTGGATTACAGAATATCTATGTTCCCAAATAAATATTTTGAAAGGATAATGATATAAAGGCGAGATATGAGGAATTTAATCATTTCTATAGAAATTTTATTTTTCTCATAACTCTTGTTTAAATCAGTTTAGATTCAAAATATGTGTTTGGGAACCTATATATTCTGTAATACAATCGAAATAAATACACACTACCTAAAGAATATGTTTGATTTACAAATATTTTGGTATTACGTTTGTATGAACTTCGTATGCTCCGTAGGCCTCCTAAGTAATATTGCTGAAACGAAGTAGAAGATGAAAGAAACGAATGGAAGGACTTTATTAAAATTGGATACGGATGGTTAGATAGGGGAACTGCTTCTAAGATGACGACTGGCGTCGGTTCCAAATAAATTAAGGGCAAGAGAATTATGATGCATTTGGGCATAGTGTTAGTTAAAAATGGCATCAAAGTTTGCAAATATCGTGGACCTAACCACAAACAATAGCAATTAACACTTGTTATACTCCAACACTAATCACAGGCATTATGCTCAGACCTGTGGGTGCCATGCACGTAGGGTTGCCAGCCATCTGGATTTGACTGGACATACATAATATCGGACATTTTGGCTACCTGCCCTTGAAACTTGACCAAGCTCTTCTAGTTGAGGAGATTATTCTAGTTGAGTTAAATAAAAATAAAGATCGAGTGGTAAAATGATTCTCTTTTTGCAAATGGCGGGTTTTTTGACAGCAATGTTCAAATTCCGAATCGGTAACCCTACATGAGCTTGCATGTCGCGATGCGGTCGCATGCATTGAAATTGCTGCAGCCAAGTTGATTGCGTGCGGCTTTTTGATATAAATTAAATGAAAAAAACTTGGTGCACGTCCAAACGCGTTACTGTGGGGTTTTCCACACCCACGACTTTTAATACGAACCTTATGATATTTGCAGGACACATAAAACAATACGAATTACGAATCATATTGCAAAAGAAATGGTAAAATACGGTAATTCCGCTGCATCTTGTTACACTGGAAACCGAACCCAACATAGGAAAAATGCTAGCCTAGGATGATTGCAAAAGAAACAATTAAACAAATTTTTATTTCTGGCACGAATATTTTCCGTGAAATAAGGCGGAGAAAAATCTCAAAATCCACTTATGACTACGTTTCAGCCATTTGCAATTCCCGTTAATATTTAAAAAGTATTCCGAAAAGTGTCGCTAACTGCTGCCATTCATTTTTCATATTAACAGCTGTGCTAAAAGGTTTTCTCTTTTCTCCTGTCTTTGGGTAACCGTTGCGACAAATGAATTCTGGAAATAATTACCAGTTTTGTGCGAGATCTAAATCAGAAGCCCGGCCACCGTTTTGTCTAGCCTGCCATTTTGTTATAATACTTAGCAACTTCCTCAAGGAGCTTGTGACTAAATAAAAACAGCCTCTCGGGTCGATCTATAGGTTAAGCCGTGCTTGCCTAGGTTGGTCTGTGGATGGGTGACCACCCTTACATACCGAGTTTCCTGCGTCCCTCGGAAAGCACGTTAAGCAGTTGGTGCCGGCTGTCATTTGTAGATCTTTGACAGTCGTTACAAGTCACTGGCCCTAAAGTTTGACAACCAGTTTTACCAAGGGGTATCGTGTTCGCCAGTACTAACTGGGTTGTGGAGGTCAGATAGGCAGACGCTCCATGTAAAAAACTATTTGCAAAAAATAAAACCGACTTCAAAAAAAAAACCAAAAAAGTGAAAAATAACTTTAGCTTCTGAAGTCGGTGACAAAAAAATTAAATCAATCATTCAAACGTTTTTATTTTTCACTTTTTAGTGGTTCACATGTGCTTGGTACACATGGAAAGTGCATACCGTTACAATTACAACAAGCCCAAACACGACTAGGATACATTGTCTCATTATGGAGTTCCGTGACTCTTGGCTTCATCATCAGATCTGATGGTAGAATGGTTCTTATCAAACGCAAATGTTTCACTTGTTGTAGAAAATACCAAAATTGCTGTACATTATCCTATAAAATTTGAAGAGTTCCCTCGATTTCGCCAAGATTCCATCATCAGATCCCGACTTGGCGACTATGGGACCAACTTGGAAGTATACCCTTTCAAACAAAAAAAGAATTTTTCAAATCGGTTCAGGCGTCTTCGAGTAATCGGTGAACATACATAAAAAAAACCTCCTCCTTTTTGGAAGTCGGTTAAAAATAAAGCTGCATTCGGTGAGACTGGAAGCTAACCCCAACATAGTTGGGAAAAAGCTATGCAGATAACGACTAGTAACTTGCTAGCAGCAAGCCACCCTTGCTTCGTATTACTACATTTGCGTTTTATACTTGACAAACCTCGAGATATCCTACGATAATAGTATAATAATACATTCATGTGTCTTCACTTAAATCAATAAAGTACAGTACTACCTATCAACCCAAGAAAATAATAAGTTTAGATTATTTTCCAAGACAGTTCAAACGTCCGTGACTGTCGCGGCCATTCCTGTCAAAGTGGTTGACGTCTTTTCCTTCTATCTGCCTTGTTTACATCTTATTTTTAACAGTAATAGTTTTTTTTTCGCTTGTGATTTTGATCAGCATATAATTTTGTACCAGAATACAACTACGTCATTTGATTGTTGATCGTCGTCACATCGATTTCACATTATAGGGTGCTTCGGGAATAACCTTCCGGATTTGATTGGTTTCAAGATGAGTATGGTAGCAATAACAATTCACAACACAACTGATGCCAATTTGGTGAGGACGAATCATGTAGTTAGTTTTAGATCATCCAGTTACTCATACATAAAATAATTACACAGTATTGGCCTAGTGGTAATATCTCCGAAATAGCCGTCGTAGGCCATAGGTATAAACCCAGACAGCCACTTTACTTTGGGTAATTTATTTCATCACACCTACTCTCATAACGATGAAGGAAAACATCGTGAGGATATCGGAATGTTCTAGATGCAAAAAAATCGAAGACGTAGCATCCGCAAACCCGTACTGGACCAGTGGAGGGAGGCCTGTGTCCCATCAGTGGGAACGTTACAAGCCAATGTAGCTGTAGTGGTATAGTACAAAAATAATTACAGCGTTATTTATGGCTCAAATGAAGAACTAACTCTAAATCCAAAATGGCTATATTAAAGTTATCAGCAAGTTAAGAGGTTGCATTCAGAAAGTTGGCAACCTCGCAAATACCTGTCAAATATTCGAATAATATAAAAATATTCGAGTATTAATTCAATATAGCGAACTAGAATGTTAATAGTGAATTGCAATTGAAACAATGAATTTGATGTTGTAACCATTACAGGTGTAAAAAAGGCATTTGGAAAGCTTCCCAATAGTCTTTTTAAATCTAACACTGATCATTCGGTGTTACGATATTATTTCTTAGGCAACATTATAGTTCGCTAGTTAGCTACAATTTCTTATTTCCATACAGTAATATTTCGAAATTAATTGAAAAAGGTATTTGCAAGGTTGCGAACTTTCTGGATACGCGCTCTTAAGAACAAGAAGAACCCGACAACAGTAAAATCTTTCGGGGGTAGTCCACCAGCATTTCTATGGAATAATAAGGATTTGTGACCCTGTTCTTCATTCTCTGGTGCCCCCAAAGTGATATATAAACTAGTTATGAACATGAACTGTCAACATTTCCGACCGTGATCGAATCTGGGCGCAAAAAACATTAACTGTTATCGTCGATTTCCTAGCAATGTGCGCCCATACAAAAATGTAGGGAAATGAAATGTTTGAAATAACTGCCGGGACATAACTTATTTTCCGTTCAAAATGGCGACGCTTTTCCGCCGTCACGTTAGGGAATATTTTGTTGAATGTAATGCCTTTATATGATGCGTAAGTATCTGAGTTTATATCTGAGAGGATATTGCTGAATATTTCATGTTTTGGTACTACGGATTATTAGAGGAGTTTGAATAGTTTTTATTGAAAGCAAAGTTGATAAGAGTAATTTTGAAAAAGTTTAATACAGTTATAGGTAATATTGGCTTCTGTTTAGTAAGATGGAATAGTTATAAATGATACGGTGCAACTAGATTGTGAAGGTCAGATAGACATTCACTCCATGTAAAATACTGGTACTTCGGTCGCATTCAGACTAAAAACCGCCCTTATTGTTGTTTGCAAATCTAGGCAGACGATGAGATAAGTTATAATTGGTTTAGCATTTTGAAAAATCATTACGATGTGAGTTAAGTTGGGAACAAACGTATTGTTTTCGAAAACATTTAAATAACAACTTTTAAATATTCTGGGTTAAGCTCGCCGTTCTACATAAGCTATATATCGCCGGGTTAGAGGCAAAACGAACTATCGTGATTTTTTGCAGTTTTTCACTTTATACCATTCGAATCGGTATTTAACGTGAAAAAGCAAAAAAAACGAGATAGTTTGTTTTGCCTCTAACCGCGCAATATTTTAATTTTGTGTATATATTTCTTAATATATTTGTGTGCAATAAAGAATAAGAATATAATTATATTCTTCGAACTTACTACTATTAAGAAATGACCACAAACCTCAACATGTTGGACTTAACAAAGTTGTCCTGAACGCGAATTGAATTCCCGACCCTCGGATACAAGTACGTGAAAGGGATAATACACACGCGACGTTAATGGAAATCTTGTGTGGCGAAGTGTGAGGAATACAAAATATTGGGGAAGAAACGATGTACACACATACTTATAAATACTCTTGTATTTCGTATTGAGAGAAGTAGTCTAAGTACTCGAGATCGACTCAGATATCCGAAAACTAACCCGGAAAATCAAACATTTATGTATGTCGGGTTTGGCAGGATTTATTTCGTTAGGCTCGAGCATTATGTGGGCAGAAGACGGGTTTCGTGCTATGAAAACTCACTGGATGCGATACACTGTTTATTGACAGGTGCACGGTTCGCGTTGGTTGTTTCCATGGAGAAGAACAGGCAAGAAACTCCATGGTTACTCTTTTCAAACATATCTACACTGAGTAAACTAACAAATTACTTGACATTACACTTTCACACTAACACTGGGCACAATGAATCGGATACAGTTTCAAGACGTCTGAACTCCGCTGCGATCCGACCCAGAATCTCGTCCTCGCGGTGAGCTGTTAACGTCAGGACTCTGTAGAAGCACGCCATGGCGGGGGTAGACTGGTCTCTAGGTCGCGTGCTGTCACCACTGGCGCGCTTTGATTCATTCCCGTGTCCATACCAATGACCGGATCCGACATGTATATTAATATTAACCATCGTAATTTGAGCTAAACGTAACACTTTATTATACACTAGCTTATGCCCGCGGCTTCTCCCGCGTACAAAGAACCACTCTATCTAATGGTGAAATCAGCATGAAATCGGTGCAGTATTTTTGAGTTTATCGCGAACGGACATCACATATCAGAGACGCGGCGGAGGATTTTGCTTTATAATATGTAGTAATTCTGTTTGGACAATTTATACAACTGGAAAGTGGGCTTGGATTCTTTCAAACCGTCATGAATCATAACTTACCCAAAATAGGTATTTTATTTTAAAAAATAACCATTCAGAAAATTTCAATAATGTGTCCATGTTAAAATAGGAATACGTTTAAAAAAGAACTGTAATTCCAACACAGCAATGGACATAATAAAATGGCATGCGGACCCAAGCATATCAAGGTTGTAGTCATTTGTGTACAGACAACAGGCTCATTATTCCATCAGGGGCAATCGTCCCGAATTGGACCCAACTAAGAGGCAATAATCAATAGGCTATTTATATATATAGGGAGATTTGGGCAATAAAATACTTGATGATGTAAAGGATACGCCGTCGGAACGTCTTCATTTTAGAAAATTAGCCCCAATTTGTCATATTCATTCGAATATGAAGAATTGGGGGAATATTGTGGAAAGGGTTACTATGTAAAACATTAAAGGATTTAAGGAGGAAGAAAACAAAAACAGTTGTACAATATCGAAAATTACAAAGAGCAACGTCTGCTCTTGTGGTTAAGAATTTTTTGAAACTGAGCAAACTTGAAAGACTGCAAGGGACAAGAACCCTCAAAAGTTTTGATTAGAAAAATCATCGTGTACCACAAGATTATACTTAATTAGACTACAATCAATTTGTAAAGAATTCATTATACTCACATTCTAAGACTGAGATTAAACAGGATTTAGCTGTTTAGATAATATTACTATTGGATAAATCTGATTCAATCTCGACCGATTACTTTAACACTTCAGGATGTCGCCCAACATTGGAAGTAGTTAAGTGGAATTGGAAAAGTAGTGGAAAGATTCGGTTTTATGGACCTATAAGTTTTTTAGAGATACATAAAATAGATTCATAGAATGCTAAGGGGGATGTGTGGTGGTATTACTTGAATGGATAAACTAAGAAATCAGTAGAATTCTGAAAGTGGCGCCGGTGACTGAAAAGTTGTGTGGTAATCGGTTGTCGTGGTCCATACCACGACAACCGATTTTCCACCGCATCATATGTCCATGCATATGATGCGGTGGAAAAAAAATGTCGTGAGGAGAGTTTTGAGTATGAATGTGGATGGGGTATAGGAGTAGAGGAAATCAAAGAAACGACGGGTGAATAGGCTTGTTAACTGATAAAATCTAATTAGTCCGTCACTTAGATTATCAAAAAATATTTGACCCGTATTTTTTCTTTTGTCACATAAACCAAAATTGACGAAGTTACGACGCTTTTAAAATTCCCAATACGTCACTGTTTGGTATCATTCTTAGTGAGTTATGACGTCACGAGCCCCTACTCCCGAGTTTTGATGCGTTTTATCTTTGTCAATATTCGTTGATTTACAAAAAACAAAAAATACGTGTCCATTATTTTCCAATACTCTAACTGACGGACTAAATAGATTTGCAATTTATTGATGGTGGAAACTAGCCTATTGTGTGAAGGATTATATGGCACGATAGGAGCTGTCTGATAAGACGACGAGGAATTGAGAAGAAGAAGAAGAGATACTGCGCTGACACCAAATGAATTGGGGTTAGGACAGGAAGAAAATGATAATAACATCACCGACCTTCATAAGTATTGTTTTGGAGTTTTGTAAGATTGACAGTTATTTGAGAGATGGACCTTTGTTTACATTTCCGGTCTAGCTTTTCCGAATTAAATAATAATAGATCGTACCGTTAAAGAATAAACTTTTGCTGTGAATCGTTTCGGTTATTTACTGAAACGGAACTGCAATGATCTTGGAAGTAGTTAAAAGTTTATGACAGTCCAAATTGACTTATTGGTGAATCGTCCATCTTTAGTGGGTCAAGCTAGAGTTTGGGTAGTAAGTTGGTGTAGTTGTAACGAGAGAAACTTTTAATTGCTCCCGCTATTGAAAGTTGGGTGTTCCAGCGGGTTTTGAAATTGTGCCAAGGATTGGTTTCAGCTTCTATCAAAATGGTATTAGCACATAGTAAGTTATAGTGTACTATGCCTTGTAGGCTTTGCAAGTAGCGATTTGTCTTTTTCGACTTCTCTAGCAGCTTTTTATCTCAACTTTTAAGAAATAAGTAGTTCAATGGAAACTGTTAAGTCACGTTACGTATGTAAGCCATAGCGACCAATGTATTCCATAACTAACACAGCCTCCACGTCCTATCCTGCTCTCTGAACACCAAAACATTCAACCGAAACTATCTTTGCACTGCCACCAATGAGACCGAAGAAATGGCGAAGAACTTGACCGACAAAATATAAAATACTGTCGTGCCTGGCGTCACGAAGAAGAAGACAAATTGGTGACATGAAAAGAGAGGAGTTAACTAATCGGAAACTAAAAGGCTCTATTACTGATCCAAAAAAAAAAACCAATTTAAAACTGAAAACTTGTTTTTTTTCTGTAAATTGCTGACAAAAATATCACAAGCAACACTGATCGATGTCGTCCAACGCAAACATTATGCAAAAACGAAAATATTTGAACAAATCAGGGATCTGTAACTTAAAATAAACTGGTGGGGCTGTCAACATTTTATATTTGAGTAAACGTCAATATTGACTGACAAAATATTGGGAGAGCAAACTTTGCGCGGGATTTCCGACTGTGTGAGAAGTACTTTATGCTATTTATACATTTTTAATAGTTATTTGACGTCAGAGTAGTCCTAGATTTTTTCCTTTTGAGCTTATAATGGAACCTTTTTGTAAGAGGGTTTGTTGATGGATAGCGTGAAATCATATATTTTTTCTGCCTTAAGATTGTGTGCTATTGGATTTTTCCACTAATAATTTATCTGTAGCAGCCACGGTGTCTGGATTTGTCCCCAGAATAAACTTTTACCTGGTCAAATAGCGGTGTACTATTAGGTAGACTTCTGCCTAACCCTTTAAGATTACAAGCGTGATGTTATGAACCCTAATGACCGATAGAAGAGACATAATTTGTCTTGTCTGTAGTTGTGTATGTTACAGTTATTTGCCCTTAGAGAGCATAAATGTCCATCCTGCCGGGGCTGCGGGACTGTTCGAAAGAGATACCGCGGCCCCGGAACATAAAGGGCGAGGTAGGAACATGGATGGGTTTTAGTCAGTAAAAGTCTGACACTTCGCCCAGAGTGGGAGAAGTTATTTGATGATTTCCCATTCGTAAAAAAAAAGAGTATATTATGTCCATAAAAGTACCACTTCCCTCCGCGCACTCGTTCGGCTTGGATGCAATTTATTTCGCTGTTGTTTTTAATTACGATTTTCGTGTTCCGTGATCGATTCCCGGCTCGTGAGTTGTTTCTAGTTGTGTGCTATTGTGCTAAGTGCTGGTATCGTAAGTTTTTTAGTGTTTTTACGTCGGTTATTACTGGTAATTAGTTCATTTCGTTTACTTTCGGTGAGTACATTTACTTTCTTTGCTGTGTGGGTACCTCGAAATAATTTTATCGTTTGGTAATTCTGTTACTTTTCTTACGTTTTAATAGTTTGTGTGAATTACATAATTTATAATATGTTGTCCATTAATGATGACCCGCCTGACCGTGGCAGAGATGCTTTCCATACACCCGGGTCGCCGACGACCTCCGCTAATATCTCGACAAAACGTTTGTTTCGCGAAATGTCACCTGCGTACATCTCGCCCGAAGATAGGTCAAAACGGCTTCACACATCCAACTCAATTGAGAAGTCCTCGTCCTCGCCAATTTTAAACGTCAGTACTGCGAGCAGCGACCACTATTGCGATTTAGTGTCACAGGCGTCTGCATTTTTATCCAAAATCAACGACCTTGTTAATGATCAAGGGTCCCGCATTAATGTCGCAAATAAATGACTGACATGACTCAGCGCGTAACGGCCATCGTTTCTTTGTTAGCAATAAAATCATCATCCAACGAAACTAAATTAGCCAATACGGAACGCGAATTAGATAAAATTAAAGTCAATTCGAATACTGTCAATAATCTTAATAATGTCAATACTTGTGATTGTAACAAATCTTCGTATGCGGATTCGTTGAAACTCCGTCTACCTAAAGTTGTGCCAGCGGTTGAGTCGCGCGCCCCTCTCCCGTGCGTCGTCGCCTACCCTACTGCTGAGCGGTCAGCCGATTACTCGTCATCGTCCGCGACTAAACAAGCGCTTATGAAAGCGATTAAGCTTAGTGACGACGGATTTCAAATAGTAGGCGTTAAGAAAACCGCGAAATCTGGCGTTGTATTACGTGTCGCTAATGACAACCAAATTAAAAAATTGCAATCGGTCGATGCTATTAGGTCCGCCGGTCTAAGACTTGAAAAACCGAAAGGCCGAAGGCCCCGTATACTAGTTAAGGACGTCCCATCCTCAATGGAAGACAATGTTTTTCTGCACGCGTTATACCGTCAAAACATTAAAGATGAGTTGCCAATAAATGAGGATGATTTTATTAAGTCAACTAAAATTATTCGTCGGCGTTCCTTAGATAACGGTCGCAAGTGGATAGGTGTTGAAATCGAGTCCTCAGTACGTAAACATCTGGTCCACCAAAGAAAAATTATTTATTGATTGGGCCACTTGCCGTTTCATCGATGATGTCGAGGTAGTTCGTTGTTTACATTGCCAACAGTTCGGTCACGTTAAGAAACATTGCGTTAATAAATCACCTACCTGTGCTAACTGCTCCGAAGCGCATGAAACAAATAACTGCCCACACAAGGATAACTTAAATTACATACCGACTTGCGTGGCGTGTAAACGTTTTAAAAAACCATTTGACCATCGTTGCGGGTCTCCAGAGTGTGCCACATACAAACTTAAGCTCGAACAGTTAATCCTCAACACTAATTACTAAAATAATGGATAGTTTAAATATAGGACAATTAAATCTCCACAACGATAGGGTGGCGACCTCTGAATTAGACAAATTAATTATCGATTATAACTTAGACATTGTACTTGTCCAAGAACAATACCAGAATGCACACTTACGTCACAAAGTAGTTCAGCTGGACAGCAAGGCACGAGCCGGAATTTACGTGACGCGTTCTTCTAACTTTACAGTAACATCTTTGCGTAACCTCATGACGCCCCACTGTGCCGTTGCGGAAGTCTCATCAGCTTCTTTCAAAGTTTACGTTGTGAGCTGTTACTTTCAATACTCAGATCCTGTTGCTCCTCATATACATAACCTCCGTCACGTCTTGCAGTCACTCGCGGGCTGTAAAGTTATCGTTGGCGCTGATGTTAACGCGTCATCGTCTCTGTGGTATGGCAAGGTTAGGTCAACGGATTCCGACCGACGCTGTGCTGTTGAAGATTTTATTGCTGAAATGAACCTATCGATTCATAATACCCCTGATGCACCACCTACTTTTTGCAGCCTAATGGGCGAATCTTGTATTGACGTCACACTTTCTAGTGCAGACGTTCGCTTGGATAGGTGGCGTGTCTTACCAGATGCGTCTTGTAGTGATCATCGCCTGATCGTGTACGAATTTGTTCCGATGTCTACTCAAGGTCCGACTCATATCACTGGTAATTTTAGATATAAAAGTAAAGGCGCGAACTGGGAATTCTTTAGCTCGCTTTTTGCAAGTCACGTCAAAGACTTCACTCGTGATGGGCTGTCAGCTGAAGAAAGTGCTGAAATTATGTCAGACACCTTCACTTACTGTGCTGACATCGCTATTGGTCGCGCATCTATGACCAACCTCCGTAGATGTGATTGGTGGTGTGACTACTTAATTGAACAACGTAAAAGCTATCGCCGAGCGCGTAGACATTTAAATAAGCTTAAAAAACAAAAAGTCACCGGAGACCCATTTACCATTGCTTTATATGCGTTTAGAGTTGCCAGGTCCCGCTACAGAGCATCGACGGAAAAATCTAAGGGTAATTTACTGCGAAAAATTGTTGAAAAATTAGATAAAGAAGGTCCGTGGTCTCCTTTGTATCACGAGTTCAAGGCTAATCGATCGGTCGACCTAGCATTTATCCAGAACATTAAAGTAAATAATAAACACACCACCGGTATTGAGGAAACGACCGAAGTTCTATTAAATACTCTGATACCTGATGATTCGCCGGTAAATGACAATGACTACCATCAACAGATCAGAGCGTGGGCTGCTGTGCCACCTGAATCACCAGCGTCAGACCTTCCATCCATTGACGAATTCATTAATGTTGTCAGGAAACTGCCTCTTAAAAAATCAGCAGGTGAAGATAAAATATCTAATCGGATGATAATAGAAGCGTGTAAAACAGCGGGCGACGCCATTCTATCTGTTTTCAACCGATGTATTGCGGAAGGCGTTTTTCCTCGCGTATGGCGTCGTGGCTTTATTCGAATAATTCCAAAAAATGGCGATAAGCCACCGGACGACCCTAAGTCGTACAGGCCCTTAACCCTACTACCAAATTTGGGAAAACTCCTGGAGCGCCTTATCGTGCCGCGTTTGCTACCGGACGGACCAAAGTTTCATAACAACCAATTCGGTTTCACCGTGGGTAAATCTACTGTTGACGCGGCACTTTCTGTTAGAAAAATTGTTAATAACTCTGAACATAAGTACGTGGTTGGAATCTTTCTAGATATTTCCGGGGCTTTTGATAACGCTTGGTGGCCGATGCTACTACTTAAAATGAAAAATCGTGGCTGCTACAAAAACATATATAATCTTGTTTATTCATTCTTTTTAAATGGTACCGCGCAACTAAAACTCGGACATCATTCTATGACAAAGTCCCTTACCATGGGATGTCCACAGGGCTCGGTAATCTCTCCATATGTATGGAATATAGGTTTTGATGATTTCCTCGCGATCCCACTTCCACCCGGCTGTTCATTAACCGGTTACGCGGACGACGGCCTGTTGCTCATTCAGTCAAGTACCCGGGCTGGTCTCGAGAATTTAGCTGTCACTTGCCTACGATTAATATCTCAGTGGGGCGATCGGAACCGTCTGACCTTTGCACCGCATAAAACTTTTCAACTAATTTTAAAAGGTGATCTTAAATCGTGGCCGAGTATTAAATTTAATAACATTCCCGTGAAAAGAAAGCAGTCCGTGTGCTACCTTGGTCTGGTCTTGGAGCGGAATTTTTCATTCGTAGATCACATAAAAAATGTCGGTGAAAAAGCTAAAAAGAACTTTTATTCCTTAACGAGGATATCCAAATCTACGTGGGGACTGTCATTTTTAACTTTAAAGACCATCTATGTGGCTACTTACTTGGGTTGTATGTGCTACGGGGCACCAGTTTGGGCCGATAGGGCCACCATAGGAGCGGTGCGACGTAAATTGCTTCAAAGCCAGCGTTTGGCGTTGATATTCTTATGCAAAGCGTATAGGACGGTTAGTACCGAAGCTTTACCGGTGCTTGCGGGTGTACTGCCAGTCGATCTTGAGGTGCAGCGTCGGGCTGCAATGTACTATAACGCGCGTGAGACCACGGACGCAGACTTTTTAACCATACGTGATCGTGCTAAGATTTCTAGATTATTCAAACCACAGACCGACGTCTGGGAGGAACTTTTATCTGAATGGCAATGTAGGTGGGACAATTCCATCAAGGGCAGACACCTCCACCAGTTCTTTCCATCCGTTCGTCAGCGGCTGGACAGGACATGGCTGGAGGTTGATCACTGTGTTGCCCAATTTCTCACGGGTCATGGCAACTTCAAGAGTAAATTATTTTCCTTCAAACTTGTTGACTCGCCTTTTTGTCAATGTTCAACATCTGACTGCGAATATGAACAATCTGCACATCACATTTTGTGGGAGTGTAGTCTTTGGCAAAATGAACGCAATATTATGTTGGATAGTGTACAGGTTACATCCGGAGTTATTTACTATACGGACCTTGTAGAAACTAGAGCAAATTTCCGTGCGTTCAAGCGTTTTTGCCATACCTATTATTTGAATCAAATATAACAGCTCTCAACTTAGGACCCATTAACGTTAATATTTATCCGTGGTGCTAGGCAACTGGGCCTATCCCAGTTGTAAACGTCCCTTTGTGCCTATTGGCCTTGTTTCGTTCTGTCTCCTGCTGATATGGAGGGAAGTGGAAATTACAGATTTTTTCCTACTCCTCCGCTATACTTTCTGATTAATTTCGTTTTCCAAGACAGTTAAATTCATTCTCTGGGACTTCGTCGAGCTTCATTGTCTCGGCGCTTTTCTGGTGGTCGCCACTGTTGATTCTGGCTTTCAGGAGTTACAGTGGTTTGGGCGTGTGTGGCGGGCTTGTCCCAAAAAAAAAAAAAAATGTCCATAAAAGTAGGTACATATATGGAATATAGGTTACTTTATCATCATCTACCTAGCCTTGTCCCAACTATGTTGGGGTCGGCTGCCAGTCTAACCGGATGCAGCTGAATACCAGTATTTTACATGGAGCGACTGCCTATCTCACCTCCACAACCCAGTTAGTACTGGGTAATACGATACCCGTTGGTAAGACTAGTTGTCAGACTTTTTGGGCCATTGACTACCAGAAACGACTGTCAAGGATCTATAAATGACAGTCGGGACCAACTGCTTAGCGTGCTTTCCAAGGCACGGAGGAAACTCGGTATGTAATGGGTGGTCACCCATCCACAGACCAAACTAGGCAAGCACGGCTTAACCTAAAGATCGATCTGAGTGGCTGTTATTATTTAGCCTTTACTACATAAAGTCCAGTTTTCCCTACAAAAATATGCTTGGTGGTCCTACTATCAGTCCACGCACGCACTAACAATTTTTCCATATTGAATGGAAGTAGGAACTGACTTTAAATCAGTTGGACCGTTCGGTCTATTTGATGCACTACACTCAACGTACAAATTACGCTACAGCAGGTAAAGGATATAGGTACTGTGTTACAAACATGAGGTTTCCAACTACATAGTAAGTACATTTTGTACGTCAAAAGCTAAACCAAAGTACAGTCCTCTACTCCACGGCTCACTTTAGTACATAAACACTATTCAAGTCCTAGTTTCCAATTGAGGTTATATCCATTTAAACGATCATCAAAATCAACGGCGAGAAAATTAAGTTCATATTAGAAAGTCAACGCTAAAGTGACAGAACCATTGAAAAACTCATAAAAACTTTTGAAGTTTAAACGTTTACTGATCTTCGTCGTCGTGTCGTTTTAAACTTGTTTTTTCAGAAGCACACATTTGTGTACATGTTCAGAAATGAAAACGTGGACGCAGTATAAAAGTTTGTTTGTTTGCAAGCCGGTATCAAGGCATGCACTTCAATTTGTCGGTGCGTACGTGGACCACGTCATGACGTCCAATTTAACATGACCGCACGGACAGGACGCAAATTGTGTTCCGTCGAAGTACAGCGATGCACACAAGTTGCTCTCATGATAGTAATGGAGATTGAATGTCGAGGGTATTAACTTTTGTTGACGACCTTTCGTAGGTATGACTGTTTATAGAGGACGTTCGAATATTAACTTAAATGATCCTAGACATGAAGAAAAACAATGAATAAAAATTTGAACAAGATGCGATTAAACTTAGTTTGATACAGACTTTAATATTCCCAACTGAAATTGAAACAGATCACAAAGTAAATTGTTAAAAAGTCTATATTAATATGAACATAACTCAAACAGAACAGAAAGCAATAACCAAACAAACGAATCCTAACTAAGATTGCGAAAGTAACTTTGTTTGGTACCTTTTCACGCCTTAACCACTGAACCGATCATCCTGAAATTTTGCATATACGTTCAACGTTGTCAGGTGTAGGTACAGAATCGGACATATTAATAATATGTATGTCAATACCAACCTGGCTAGAAGCGACGCGTCCAGCGTCTGCGGTTGTCGCGCGTCCACGACGATGACGTGCGGCAGCTTGGCGTCGGAGTCGCGCCGCAGCGCTTCCAGCGCGTCGCGAGCGCTCCGTACCGAGCGCGCCTCGCCGCCCGCCCGCGCGACCGCGCCGCACGCCGCCGCGCACACGCGCGACTGTCGCTCCGGGAACACGCATAGTAACTGCCAGGAAACAAAACAAATTATATAAGCAAACAATATCGTGGCAAATTATTGCTCGTGTGAAGAAATAATGCACAGATGTAATTTTATGGCGTTTGGATTTGTATGTTGGAGTAACCATCATGACGAATGCAGTTGGAATGGCATCATTCTTTGGGGAAACTCTTCTGAAGTTACGAGGGTATTTTTAGCTCAAAAAAAATATAAATGCATTCGCTCAATCTTCAATATGGAATGAACTAAATCACACAATCTACTCACAGTTCTTTCTATTTATATTTTTATTTATGAAATTACAAAATTTGTTAAAACTAACTATTCACTTTTTGAACTGAAAAGTAAAATTAGTGAACGAACCACACAGTATCTACTTACCATGATTGAATTATTCAGACGTTTAGTTATTGTATTTTGAAATTAGCATTAATTCTAAATGTGTCATTGCACTACATATTTTTTTACCATCTTGTGAACCATATAATTTTGACTTTGACTTGACCTGAGATATCAAAGAAGACCAAGATGCTTTAAGGCCCACTGGCACTATAACAGACTCATCAGTAGTTGATTTACAACATTTTTCTTTTCCTCTCAATTGTTTGAAGACGACAAAGACAGAACGGTGTGTTACGTTTGTCCTTAAATCTGCTTAATTTTATTAAGTATTCATTTAATATGAATTAAAACTTTTTTTTGTTCCCTAGTTGGTTGTCAATGTCATCAACCCTTTGATGTTCAAACAAATCTCTAATAGGCTTTTCTTTCTTTTTGCCTTTTGTTTTACTTACAGTCCCGAACGAACCTCACCGGCAGCCATTGTTCAGAATCTATTCTCATTCACTCACCAACACAGACCGTTCATTCAATGAACGATTTCTTCATTCATAGCGTATTTTCAGTGTATTGCGGTTGTCAGAATAGGCCTTCAGGTTCCTATTGTTCGGTACCGACAATGTGCCATAATGTACGTACAGGCAAACAAACTGTTTAGTTTCCAGGTTAAAATATTGTTTTCCCCACTATATTGCAAAATTATTTTATTGTATTCGTATATGTATTTCAGCGTATCATAAAAACTAAAAAGAAAAGCAGCTCATTCATTAAATCATAATTAAAATGGTTTTCAAGTTGCGCTACAAAACACTCATAACATAACATGGTTTAGAAGTGTAATAAGAGTAAACTGCAAGCTACCGTCTGTAAACCAAATAGCTTGTAAAAATAATTTCTTACCAAATTTACAACCGACTTAAGAGCGCGTATCCCAAAAGTTGGCAACGTCGCAAATAGCTGTCAAATATTTACATGTTTTAATTAATTTGGCAATGTTACTGTGTGAAAATGCAATAATTAAAATCGTAATACCGAATATATAGTTTTAGATGTAAAAAAAGTATTTGGGAACTTGCCAAATGCCTTTTTTACACCTGAAACGTTTACAACATCAAATTTAGGGGTTTAATTGCAATTCATATACAATTTTTTAGTGCACTACAGAGCCATATTTCTTATTTTCAAGCAGCGTCATCTCGAACTGCACACTTGAAGTGATCATACTATACATTAAAAGTGCAACAATCGGTCTTTTACAGTTTGATGACATTTCCGAGGCATTTCCGATTATGAAGTTCTGTTCCATCCAATAACTTGGTCCAAGGATGACAGTATTGAATAATAATGCTGGGGTCCAAAATTTTAGCGAAAATGTCATTAGAGTGACATAAATCAATTAGAAAGGTCGAATCTACCGAGAGCGCGTTTTGAGGGAGAACTGTCGTGGCCCCCTATTCATAATTCGATAATTTTGACAACTCTTAGAATGGTTTCTTGGTTATAGAGTGTTTTTTAATACCCTATACTAGTATTAATAACCTGTAAGGGTTGTAGGTATGTGATATGTAGGATTGATGAAAATATTGCCAGGAATGTTTTGTATTTAGTGGAGCAGCAAGAGTTGACACAAAAAAACAATGGATGAACTTACATTGTCACTTACGGGATATCTTCCGTGATTATTTGTTATTTTGAGCTCCCAATAAAGCGATAACCGTGAAAGCTTAAAACAGTGAATGAATGAACTGTGTGAATGATGACTTATATGGCTAGAAGACGGTGACTAGGTACTACAGATAATAGAAAATGTAAACGGACTATTGAAGCCGCAAGAGAACAAAGGTCACCGACGTAGCCCAAAGAATTGCCAAGCTTAAGTGGCAGTGGGCAGGGCACATTGCTCGCAGAACGGATGGCCGATGGGGCCGAAAAGTTCTGGAGTGGCGACCGCGAACCGGAAGACGATGCGTTGGAAGACCTCTCACTAGGTGGGCCGATGACCTGGTGAAGATTGCTGGAATCTGTTGGATGCGAGTCGCACGGGACCGGTCAATGTGTCGACACTTGGGGAGGCCTATTGTAGTAATATTATTACGTACTAACCGACTGAACGTCCTCAATGGTTGACATTTTGTCTGTACATCAATTTTAGGTCAAATCTTCATCACATCCATTATTAGTTTAAGCTTTATTGTTTCACGTTGCTCTTTTATTGCCATCCTTTCATTTAGTTTCATTGTAGATATCGTTTTACTGTAACAATTACGAGTTTATCATTTTCATTTTCATACTACACTATACTCACAAATTGCTCACAGATGATGCGCAACATTATTTACTACACTATCCACGCACCAGAACCTTTAATTCCATCGTATTTCTTCATGTTTTTGCTAACTTTGTGTTTATTAATTCTTTGACATTTTATTGTCAATAATCTGGTCGTCATAGTTACCTTTTAATCGTTCGTGGTTTTCTTTGTGGCCATCCACCGTTTTTGTCTTAAAAGCCAGATAATCGTTCTGGCCTTCTACTTTACACACTCTTTTCGTCTAATTTTCAAACATTTTGCAAATTCCACTTTTGATTTCGAAATCGGCTATATAAGACAGGGCCGCTCTAGACATTCATTCATTTCATCGCTAGCTTTCGAGCGAAGAAAATTATATAGGCCTTGTCCCGGGGCCGACTGCTCCGGGACTCAAGAAAAGACCTCAAACCTCTTGACTTCTCCACCAGTCACCTCAACTAAAACCTGCCTCTGCACTGGGCTTCAGAGGAGGACTGCTGCATCTGCTGTCAACCTTCATCCGGGGCTGGAGTCCTGTGCTGCGAAGCCTGCCTACTGCTGTCAACCTTCATCCGGGGCTGGAGTCCTGTGCTGCGAAGCCAGCCTACTGCTGTCAACCTTCATCCGGGGCTGAAGTCCTGTGCTGTGAAGCCAGCCTACTGCTGTCAACCTTCATCCGGGGCTGGAGTCAGCGGTTGGACCGTTTTTGGCTGACTCGCCCCGGACTGCCGTCGACCCTCTCCTGCGACCCTCTCCTGCTCGTCTTCATCCCGTGATCATCCCTTCACTCCATCCTCATCTTCACTATCATCTTCATTTTGTTACTTTCAGATTTTATTACTAAAATAAATTGTATTACGTTTATCCTTTTTTTTTTATTTATTCTATTTTTTTTTTTCATATCTGTCGCTTCACGACAGTTTGGCGCCCAATTGTCTTCAGGTTCTACACTTCTACATAACACTACACATTTCCATCATCACAAAATTCTAAAGAAAACACTTTGTCTAGTGTCCATAAATCAGAGGGAAAATAAGTACCCATTTTAAAAACATTATTTCTGGTGGTCATACACGTAATACTTTTAAGATTGTGGTATCTTACCTTTACATAGTGTGACTCATTATATAAACTAAAGAGGTCATTACTCTTCACTAAACCTTAAAACCTTTATACAGACTTGGTTTATAAAAATTGTTTCTGTTTCACCTTAACTACAATTTTCCTCTGATTTAATATAAACCTTTTTGGCAGTCTCTCTTGGCAACTTCACTTTAGATCATTAGTTCATTGTCATACTACAGACATCATTAAACATTTTCATATAGCTATCGTTGTAACTATTTTTTCTTTTGGAAGGAAAATAATTTTTCTTTAATCTTTTACTAACTTAATACTTCTAATTTTTTTTTTTTTTTTTTCTTCTAGAAGGAAACAAGGTATTTTCTTTGAAACTTATCTTTATTTTACCAATATGTATAGAACAATTAAGTTTGAATTTCTTAATAAACCTGAACTCGAATACGAAATTAAGATCAGACTTGAGGAACCAGTAGACACTGTCGTACGGTTAAGAAAGCAAATTCTTCGACTTTCTTCTATTACCTCCTCGGAGGAAATTTTAATCTCACCAATTCCAATTGAGGAAGAGCTCCCTCAAATTAATACCACTATTAATTACTTAGACTTAAAAGTAGATAAACTTCTACACGGTGATTCCAAATACACTCGTCTTATAGAAACTTATCTTAATCATTTATTTTTTAGACTCGAGCGTATAGACGTTGACGTACTGAACTCTGAACAGAAAATTGAGTTTGACGCTTTACGGTCCAAATTTGATAGCCTCAACAACAAATTTGAACCATTCACTTTTCTTCCAGCGGAAAATACTTCCCCTCCTCTCTACGATTTACCTACCTCTCATGACAACTCGGGAACTCCTCCTTCAAATATCCCTCCGTCACAGACCATTCTTGAGGCCCTCCTTCAACAAATTAACTCTACAGTTCCTCCTCAACAAGTGAAGCCTCATATTTTTAAAGATTTAAAAAGATACACTTATAATGGAAAGTCATGTCCTAGGTCGTTCCTTCAAAAACTAGAAGAATATTGCATTTCACGTAGCTTTGACAAAAAACTTTTGATTAATCAAGCGTACGAAATTTTTACAGACAATGCTTTACACTGGTTTAGATTTCAGATTAATTGTAATCCAAATCTGACCTGGCATGAAACTTCTGAGCTTCTTATAAAAGATTTTGGTGTTTTCGATTACGATTACAAATTACTAGAAGACATCAGAAAGCGAACTCAAGGTCTGGACGAAACTATATCGGTCTACATTTCAATTATGTCCGGAATGTTTTCACGCTTGACTAAAAAATTGTCTGAGTCAGAACAATTAGAGATTTTACTGAGGAATATCAGACCGTGCTATTCAGTTTTTGTGGCATTAAGAGATTGTACTACTATTGACTCTCTCTTAGCTGTTTGCCAGATTTACGAAAAATTCTTGGACAAAGATAAAAACTTTAAAGAACCATCTTTGCAACAAAATACTTTAACAGCTGAATTTAGCTACAAACCTCGTATACCAGTTACTAATTCTTCCTCTGTAAATTTTCAGAAACCTCCTCCTCAGTACCTCCAAAAACCAAAACAAATTAACACTCTGACTCGATCTGATCCTCCTCAACAGAGTAGCTTTTGCGTTCGTTGTCGTGTGCATGGACACACCTTAAACACTTGTAAGAAACCTCACTTCATTATTTGCTTCAAATGTGGTTTGAAGGACTTTAAAACTGCTGATTGCCCTAAATGCAATCCTAAGCCTGGTACTAGCTCAAAAAACTAACAACTGACTTGAAAAGTGAAAATTTCGACGTTAATGATTGGAATAATTGGATCAAAACTCTTAAAAATTTCTTTTCTTACTACAAAATTTCTTCAACCCTTTACTCTAATGACAATGATTCCAAACGCCCTTTCATTAACGTGCGAATTATTAACTTAAACATTTCTGCCTTACTTGATTCAGGTAGTTCTGTTACCATACTTGGCAACAATTCTCACCTGGAAATTCTTAAATTAGGTTTCAAGCTTTTCAAGTCAGACTTAATTACTGTCTCAACTGCTAGTAACCAAAAAATTAAATCTTTAGGATATTTTGAATTACCTATTTTCTTTAATGACCAGACTCATTTAATTAAAGCTTATGTTTTTCCAGAATTATTCCCCTCTCTTATTCTTGGTATTGATTTCTGGAAAAAATTTAATCTTCTTCCTACTATTTTATCTTCTGTTTGTCAGTCGAACCTTAAATGTTCATCTATTCAAGATGCGGAGAAAAAGATACTACCTTATGAACATCTTAGTACAAATCAAAAGGATATTGCAGATAACATTATCCAACGCTTCAAGAGTATCTCATTTGAAGAAAAAGGCATTTTGGGACGTACTCATTTAATTACACACAAGATCGACACAGGTGATTCTCTCCCCATCAAGCAAAGATGTTATCGATTGTCCCCTGAAAAACAAAAAGCTTTAATCAACGAAGTGGATAAAATGTTGAAATGGAATGTCATTGAACAATGCGAAAGTCCATGGCTATCTCCGGTGCTTATAACTCCGAAGAAGAATGGAGAATGGCGTTTCTGCGTCGACAGCAGGAAACTTAACTCAATCACTCGTCGTGATGCCTACAGCCTCCCACTTATAAGTGAGATTCTTGACAATCTTAAAAACGCCAAATATCTCTCAAGTATCGACATTGCGAAGGCCTTCTGGGAAATTTCTCTCAACCCTGCGGACAAAGACAAGACTGCCTTTTATGTACCCGGAAGAGGCATGTACAGATTTAAAGTAATGCCCTTCGGCTTAACTAACTCTCCTACTACTCAACAGAGACTAATGGATATGCTGTTTACTCCAGATTTTGACAACAAAGTATTCTGTTATCTCGACGATATCGTAATTATAAGCGATACCTTCGAAGAACATATTTCTCTTCTCTTAAAAGTTCATGAAAAACTCTCTTTTGCCAATTTAACTATAAATTTTGAAAAAAGTCAATTCTTCAGGAAAGAACTCAAGTACCTCGGTTTTGTTGTAGGTGAATATGGCCTGAGAGCTGATCCTGACAAAATTCGAGCCATTTTGGAATATCCTACACCATCCTCTAGAAAAGAAGTACGTAGATTCATCGGTACTTGCAGCTGGTTCCGAAGATTCATTGCAAACTTCAGCACAATTGCTTCTCCACTTAACAGGCTAACTTGCTCTGGGAAGATTGCCCCTAAATTCGTTTGGAACCCCGAAGCAGAATCGGCATTCGTGAAACTTAAAGAAGCTTTGGTTACTACTCCTGTTCTCGCTTGCCCAGACTTCAACCTCCCATTCTCTGTACATTGCGATGCATCAAATTTTGGCGTAGGAGCAATGCTTACACAACATCAAAACGACAAGGAAGTTGTTATTGCTTACATGAGTAAAGCTCTTAATAAAAACCAGCAGAACTATTCTACAACAGAAAGAGAAACTCTAGCCGTAATAACTGCTCTAGAACACTGGCGTTGTTACCTAGATAATGGTAAACAATTTACAATTTACACAGATCACGCTGCTCTTAAATGGTTCCAGAACTTATCCAATCCTTCAGGAAGACTGGCTCGTTGGACGCTACGCCTATCTTGCTTCAACTTCATTCTAAAACATAAAAAGGGTAAAGATAATGTTGTCCCTGACCTACTATCCAGATCAAAAACTCATGACTCTGAAGATTCTCAACGTCAAGGTGTAAATCCTATTTTAACGGACGAATCAGTTCCTAATCGTGACTTGGAACACTACAACAAGATTTTACTTGGCTGTCAGAACAATCCTGATTCTTATCCAAACTATACGGTTAAAGAAAACAAGCTCTATCGTTGCATTCACTCTCCTCATGCTCTGAACGATGACTTCACTTGGAAAGAAGTTCCACTTCCACATGAAAGACAGGCTATTATCGAAAGGAATCACAGTCCTTCTCAAGAACCTCATCTCGGAATTTTCAAAACCTACAAGAAGCTTTCGTTACGATATTACTGGTCTGGCATGTTTAAAGATATCGCTAAATTTATCTCTACTTGCGACATTTGTCTTGCTTATAAACATCCAAATCATTCTCCTTATGGCCCTATGGGTAAACCAAAAATTTGCTCGAGACCTTTTCAATCTATATCGCTTGATCTTATGGGTCCTTTTCCCATGACCAGAAGACGTAATCAACATATTTTAGTTATTAATTGTACCTTTACTAAATATACTTTTATCTTTCCCTTAAAACGTGCTACTGCGTCTAACATAATTAATATTTTAGAGAATTCCGTATTTCTCATCCATGGTGTTCCACAAACCATTATCATGGATAACGGTCCCCAATTTCAATCCCGTGAATTTACTACATTTCTTAATAAATATAAAGTCCCTTTTATATTCTACTCTCCATTTTACTGTCCCCAAGTCAATCCTACAGAAAGGTATAATAGGACCATCATCACGGCTCTAGCTACTTTGGTAGGTGATGATCATCGAACCTGGGATATTTATCTCCCAAAAATTCAACACGCGATAAACAGTTGTGTTAATGCTATAACTGGTTTTTCTCCAAACTTTTTAGTATTTGGTCGGGAAACAGTTCCTTGTGGTTCATTCTACACTCCAACTCAAAATCTTGAGGAAGTTGTTTTTCTACCTCGCGATGTCTACGCTACAAATATTGGTTTCCTCTCGTCAATTTTTGATAAGGTTCAAACTAATTTATACATAGCACACGCTAAGAATAGCGCTCGCTATGACCTACGTCGGTCATTTAAAGAATTTAATGTCGGTGATACAGTTTGGCGTAAGAATTACGTACAAAGCAACGCGGGTTCGTACTTCAGCGCAAAACTGGCCCCTAAATTTCTAAGATGCAAAGTCTTTAAGAAACTCTCGCCCATAATATACATATTAGAAGATACTAATGGAACGAAAAATAAATGGCACATCAAAGACATTAAAATCTAAACCTCGTCTTCATCGAATCATCTTATTTAGATAGTTAATCTCTCATTAGCTCATTTATCAATCGCTTAAAATTAATCTTTATTTTTGTTTTGAATACGAGTTTTTAAACTCACTATTCAACGTCCTATGCGGCGTTACTTTTAACTTGTCTTTATTTTGTGATTTAGAGCTTACTGCTCTTATTCTTCACTTCTACAAATGAGGTCAGAAGATCACTAGTTCAGATACCTTTACTTTAGAGCCCTACCGCTCGAATCTATCTTAGACTAAACTAAATAGTCATCTTAATAATTATATAATTATTCCTTTATAGGGTTTTCTTCGAGCGGCTGACTACTCGTAAAATAAGCCTTAGGTCAATATATTTTTCACCCAGGGAGCGGTTGATTACTCCCTAAATAAGCCTTAGGTCAATATATTTTCCACCCATGGAGCGGTTGATTACTCCCTAAATAAGCCTTAGGTCATATTTAGGAACATACTTCTAGAGTGGTAGTCATTGACTGTGAACTCCACCCTTACCATTATGTAGATGATAGTATACCTGAGGAAGAATGAATGTCTGTTAGATGATTTCTGTTTGGACGAAGTAATGTTTCAAGGATTTCTCTCGAACTTTAAACATAAAATTTTCTCTGAGTCGAAAATTTTCTGGGGTTGTCGGGGAAATGTAGTAATATTATTACGTAATAACCGACTGAACGTCCTCAATGGTTGACATTTTGTCTGTACATCAATTTTAGGTCAAATCTTCATCACATCCATTATTAGTTTAAGCTTTATTGTTTCACGTTGCTCTTTTATTGCCATCCTTTCATTTAGTTTCATTGTAGATATCGTTTTACTGTAACAATTACGAGTTTATCATTTTCATTTTCATACTACACTATACTCACAAATTGCTCACAGATGATGCGCAACATTATTTACTACACTATCCACGCACCAGAACCTTTAATTCCATCGTATTTCTTCATGTTTTTGCTAACTTTGTGTTTATTAATTCTTTGACATTTTATTGTCAATAATCTGGTCGTCATAGTTACCTTTTAATCGTTCGTGGTTTTCTTTGTGGCCATCCACCGTTTTTGTCTTAAAAGCCAGATAATCGTTCTGGCCTTCTACTTTACACACTCTTTTCGTCTAATTTTCAAACATTTTGCAAATTCCACTTTTGATTTCGAAATCGGCTATATAAGACAGGGCCGCTCTAGACATTCATTCATTTCATCGCTAGCTTTCGAGCGAAGAAAATTATATAGGCCTTGTCCCGGGGCCGACTGCTCCGGGACTCAAGAAAAGACCTCAAACCTCTTGACTTCTCCACCAGTCACCTCAACTAAAACCTGCCTCTGCACTGGGCTTCAGAGGAGGACTGCTGCATCTGCTGTCAACCTTCATCCGGGGCTGGAGTCCTGTGCTGCGAAGCCTGCCTACTGCTGTCAACCTTCATCCGGGGCTGGAGTCCTGTGCTGCGAAGCCAGCCTACTGCTGTCAACCTTCATCCGGGGCTGAAGTCCTGTGCTGTGAAGCCAGCCTACTGCTGTCAACCTTCATCCGGGGCTGGAGTCAGCGGTTGGACCGTTTTTGGCTGACTCGCCCCGGACTGCCGTCGACCCTCTCCTGCGACCCTCTCCTGCTCGTCTTCATCCCGTGATCATCCCTTCACTCCATCCTCATCTTCACTATCATCTTCATTTTGTTACTTTCAGATTTTATTACTAAAATAAATTGTATTACGTTTATCCTTTTTTTTTTTATTTATTCTATTTTTTTTTTTCATATCTGTCGCTTCACGACACTATGTCCAGCAGTGGGCGTCTTTCGGCTGAAATGATGATGATGAAATGGACTATTCATCAAGCCGCCACGCATTCTGTACATCAAATTAAGTAACACAACACAAAATTATTGCTGGGAAACGACTTCTTTTTGGGGTGAGAAATCACTTTTAACGGGAGGACTCAATGTAACGTAGTCAAAATATTGTGCTAATGGATGTAATTTGAATTGTTTGGGGGTCATGGAGGTATCAAGTAAAGTTATGAGACAAAAAACATGTATTGAACAAAAAAAAAACTTGTGAAAAAGTAGTCTTTGCAAAAGGTGGCAAAAGCGATTTATTCCTGCTATTCAATCGATATTAAAAGACCAGCAAATGAAAGAATAGGAAATAAGCGGGCTTTGAATAGAGCTGAAATTTTCAAAAGATATCTTTTATAAAGAGGAAATTATGCTAGATTTTTATGAATACCTATAAAAACTTTACAAAGCCGCAATTCGCGGTTCGATTTTCAGAATTCCGTACCCAAAGAGTAAAAACGGTACCCCATTTACTCTAAGTAGTGTCCGTCAGTCTGTCACCAGGCTGAATCTTATAAACCGTGATAGTTAGACAGTTGAAATTTTCACAGATGATGTATTTCTGTTGCCGCTATAACAACAAATACCAAAAAGAGAAAACAAAAATTAAGGGATGCTCCCATACAACAAACGAGATTTTTTTGCCGTTTTATCTAATGTTGTATAGATAATGGTACAGAACCCTTCGTGCGCGAGTCCGACTCGCACTTGGCCGGCTTTATTTTTTTAATAAAAATAGTAAATAATAGGTAGGTCGGTATCACCCATTAGACAACAATGTCATGTAGCTAGCGAGAATGATATCATCCAAATAAATGAGCCTGTCGGTCTAGTGGTCGGAAGCATGACTACTGAGCATGAGGTCCTGGGGTTCGATTCCCAGGTCGGGCAAAATGTCATTGGGTTTTTACATCAGGAATTTCTCAATAACAGCGTCGGAGTTCGGATTTGAGCCCGGTTGATGGCAACTGGTTGCCCCCAATAACATGGGACTTAAACGTACTATTACGTACACTTCTGCCTAACCCTTTGGAGATTACCGGCGCGATGTTATGTTACGTTAAATGAGCTTATTAATTGTTTTCGATACAAAGAACACAAAAGTACGGTCGAACAAGCTATTCGGTTTACAGTTAAGCCCACAACCATTGTAAAATGTAAACCAAATATATAGCTCGTTCGACCGTACGTCAGTTTTGATCAAGGAAAATATACGTTTATAGAAGCGTCGGGGTATCTCGCGAAATTCAAATGTCTTTGACCTTGAAAAAGTCGTTCCTCGACCTTTATGTCTTGGAGGGTTGTATTGATGATTTTAATTCTGTAAGTACATACGTCTTGCAGTCGCTAATTATATTTTAGTCAACATACAACCTGGCAGTGGCCTGCAAATTGCAAAAATCACGTAAGGAGAGGAGAAATTTTTTTTAGGCCCACCTGGTTGCATTCATTATTCATAATTACACCAAAAAATAGTAACTATTTCAATAAAGCATAAAACGAAATGTTACGTAGAAACGAAACCGGAATCTTAAAATCATAATAAATAAGCTATGTTATGATATTTGTTTGCGAGTCAAATCATTCCTGTTGTGGTCAATGTCATTTGACAGAAAATACTTCGTGAATAGGGACGTTTTTTTCCGTTTACTAAAAAAAGTACCGTACCTACCCATTGGTAGTCATATTTGCTACAATTATAATAGAATCAGAATATAATATAAAAGTAAATATCATTCAACTACGAGCATTTTTAATTCTATTTTAAAGGTTTACACTAAAATCGCATAGATGGTTTAAACAATCAACGTGGCACGAAAAGTTAACAATCCACTTTTTTAGCGGTTGACAGACAACTTCATTATTTAGACACTAGCTGACCCACGCAACTCCGTCTGCGTCACATAAGAGAGGGAAAAAATCCCCGTTTTTGCAACATTTTTCATTCCTGCTCCGCTCCTAATGGTCATAGCGTGATGTTTTATGGCCTAAAGCCTTCCTCGATAAATGGACTATCCAACACAAAAATATTTTTTCAATTTGAACCAGTAGTTCCTGAGATTAGCGCGTTCAACCAAACAAACAAACAAACAAACAAACAAACTCTTCTGCTTTATAATATTATAGTATAGAGTATAGATTTACTTTTTCTGTTTCTTTTGGTTTTCGTAAGTGTTTTTGTAGATTTTTCGCATTTATTCCGGTTAGACATGGCTTAGCTAATTTAACTACTGTAATCTCAAGGTTATAAGGAAGAAATCAGTGTGCGTTATGCTACAATTTATGTGGGTGGCCTAATCTCCGAACAAAAAAAAAGATCTCCTTTTGCGGGGCTACCCTGGAGTATCCACCTTAAGAGGCCCGCGGAGCATGCGTAGTTCATACAAACGTAATACCAAAATAATTTGTAAATCAAACATATTCGTAAGGTAGTGTGTATTTATTTCGATTGGATTACAAAATATCCAGGTTTCCAAATATATATTTTGAATGGACACTGATTTAAACAAGAGTTATGAGAAAAATAAGTTTTCTACAGAAATTTTAATTTCCTCATATCTAATCTTTATATCATTGTCCTTTCAAAATATATATTTGGGAACATGGATATTCTGTAAAACAATGGAAATAAATACACACTACCTTAAGGAGATAATATAGTGAAAATATATTAATAGGTTATTATGTACAATATTTACAAACTATATCTAAAACTATATATAATTACAAAAATAAAACTAAACGTAAAACTAGTACCAATATATGTATATACAACAATGTTACAACAACCTTAAGAATATGTTCCATTTACAAATAATTTTGGTATTACGTTTGTATGAACTACGCTTGCTCCGCCGGCCCCTTAAAGAGTGCGGTTTACGCAATTCGAAAACACTAAACAAAATAAAAGGCAGCTCACGAAGGTAGCCATTTTGTATTTTTAGTCCAATTAAAAGGCACCGCATCCCGCGTTACCACAGATTGTGTTAAAATATTTTAATTAACGGTGTTGCCAGAGTTAATTGCTAATGGCAGTTGGTAACACTGCTCCGTTTAACAGTGTAAACTGTAAAGGGAATATTGTTACAACGCGCTTGTAAAAATTTAGTGAAGCTTTTTTATTTTATGTTGTTTTGGTTCCGCATGTTATGTAGAACTTACACGACTTACGAACATTATTTGTTCGTAATTTTCAGAATTTGAACGAAAACAGCCAAATATTTATATTTATTAATTAACTATTCTATTTTTTTTTCTTTCGCGTTTTCTTTCTTTGTTTCTACACGTACGTACACTAGGCTATCAATCAAGCTAAAAAATCCAGTATAAAATGGCCTCGTTTTGTATAAATTTCCCGTACAGAGAGAGATTTGCTACTTCTGGTTTAGTATTGCTTGATTGGTCATTGTGCATACATAATTATGCAGGGGTAAATGATAAATGATGTTTATTTTGCAAGTTGGTTTTTACAAACACTTTTACACGTTTTCTTTTTAAACTAGATGGGGCCGGTGTTTCGTACCTGACTACTCTGAGAAAGTCGAAACAAACTCAGACTCAGGTACGTACGGTACATACTGAATCCTCGCCTGAATCTACTTTTTGGCGGAATTTAAAACATGTGTTTTATCTGAGTTTGTTTCGGCTGTTTCTTCTCAGAGTAGTCAGGTACGAAACACCGGCCCCATCTAGTTTATAAAAAAAACGTGTGTGTGTGTTTGAGAAAACTTACTTGCTGAGTGAATATCATTTATCATTTAGCGAAGACTCGACGACGTCTACCAACACCCGGACTGCGCCCAAATGCCTCATCTGTCATCTTCTTTCGGAGGTGGAGGACGAAACCTTTACACCAGCAGTGAGAAAATTCATGTTGATTGTTTAAACCCACGCGGCTACGTTACAAAGCATAATCAATCAGTCTGTAATGTTCCCACTGTTGGGACACAGGCCTCCTCTGTGTGAGAGGGAGTCGGCTGAAATGCACCATGCTGGCCCAGTGCGGGCTGGTAGATGTCACATGCCGTCTTCTCACGATGTTTTCCTTCACCGTTTTGAGAGCAGCGGTGATGATATAAATTACACTAAGTAATGATCGGGTTCAAATATAACATAACGTTTTATTTAACGTTTCAGGAAATCCTTTTCCTCACGGAACCCAAAACTACCGACACTACATTTTATAATCCACAATTTAAGTGTCTGATTACAACAAGCTTGTGAAATCTTAAATAGCGATTAGTTTTAATTGCAACATGAATATTAATTTGGTGCCTGTTACATAAGAACGGTTAACTACGAGACGTTTTAATCAAGTGCGGCATTTTGTTAACTTACGGGTTAAGGGACCGTTAGTGGTAATGGAGGGTTGTCTTTTGTAATGTTCAAGGGTTGTGTTTGTAATGTTCTCTTCTTAGGTCCATGTTCACCAAAAAGATGACGGTTTGATTATCTAAAAACAGCTGTCACTGTGACATGTTCCCATACAAAAATGTATTTTAAACAGCTGTTTTTCGATAATCAGGCCGTCATCTTTTTGGTGAACATGGACTTTAGTCGTTCACTCTCGACAGAGTGGCCGTGGTCATGAGGGGTCGCCCACAGCTGCGGTCGCTGCCTTCGCGATCCTTTTTCACCGGTCTCTATAAGCGCATGGCGAGCACATTCTGCCAAAATGGATCTTGGTGACACATTTGATGGAGTCTGTTCATCGGGTTGGTGACCGACCTCGGTCTCGTGCCTTCAACTCTACCCTTTTAAGTATTATTTTAAAATAATAAAAACCCATCCATGTTCCGGGTCGTTACCCGGACATGGAGTGTTAGTAATCCAGGGTAGAGTTGAAGTGGCCCCGGAACATAAAGGGCGAGGAAGAATCTGAGGATTCATAATTGCACAAGCGACGACAGTCTTTGTTTAATATTGAGTTCTTTGAGTATTGGCACGTTAGTCCGATAAGCGGTCCAGGAAATTCTTAGCATGTGGCTTCAACACCACATCTTAAGGGTGTCAATCGTGGGAAATCTTGGAAAGTTATGGTGTAGGTATTTCCTTGAGAAACGTCTTGGTTAACATTATTGTACATTAGTGCTCACCTGCAAATAATTCACATTTAACGCTGAACATTTATTTAAAACATCGTGCTGCATGTTTCTTTTAACTGTTTTAAAATGGCGTTGAATTGTTTGATTAGCTAAATGCCGCTAGCCTGTCTTAAAAATAAAACATTGTCATGTACGGTGTTTCTAGTGCACAAGGAGTGCAAAAGACAACCTGTTAACTCAAATTACTTCTACTGCAATAATCTGTTACAATTAAAAGGTATATGATATTGTCTTACCTCTAGCGGCTCCGGCGGCGAGTACAGCATAGCATTTGGGATGTGCGCGGGCGGCGGCGACCTGTTCTGCAAAGAGATACCACTGTGTAATATACATTAACATTACATTCACTTAACATTAACAATTTACATCAATAACCACGCTTGAATGCCCTTCCCGTCTTAAATGATGAAGCTAAGTATGTGATTAGATTAGCGAAATAAGATAGCCAAACTCATAATTATTTTATATCAGTAAAGTAGTAAACGTTATTGAGATTTAGCATAACGGAAGACTTTCAAAAACAGTAGGTCAATAAATGATAGAGTAGTGTTTTCGTACTTGATGATTTATTGAACATTGCTTGAGCTGGGTTAATCACTGGTTGATCAACGTTTTCTACTAAAATAATGAAAAACATTTAAGTCCAAATTGTGTACATTTTTTATGTTATTCCTACTATAAAAGCAAAAGTTTGTGTGAATGAATGCATGGATGTTTATTACACTTTCACCCAATAAGTATTGATCGGATTTTGATGAAAGTTGACACACTCATCATCTATTATGTTATGCATAATATGGTACCTTATACCTTTTATCTCGGCAGTACAATTCCGTGGGACATTGCCGAACTCTCTAAATAAGCCAGTATATCATTAATGTAACCCTGTTATATGTTGTAATTGTAAACCCGCACATTGACCAGTTTTTAGCATCTTATGATTATAAACTGAGACACCACAAGACCACAGAATATGAAACTTCCCGAAGTTAATAACAATGCAATACAATTTAATGTTGCATAAAATGTTCTGAGAAGACTATAAGACAAATGTGCTAAAGTATCTTTACACATAGGTAAATGTGTAAAACGGTTAATGTTTCTGATATTGATGCATGTGATTTTCAATCAGTAACAATTCCTTAAGCTACGGACACACTGACAGATGGCTTGCTTAGTGAATAGAGCTTAGCCTAGAATCATTGCCACCGCCACCATATGTCTTCAGTAGACGCCCAGCTTGTATCGACCGTATGCTATGCACCCATACGGTCGATACAAACTGGGCGTCTAGTCTGGGCGTCTTCATCTGCCTAGCCATAATAATAAATAAATAAATAATAATAATAAATATTGCTGGACATTAACACACAGCGCCACCTAGTGCCACACTAAGCAAAGCTTGTGTCGTGGACACTAGGTAGTTGATATACTACATATATACTTTTTTGTTTGTAAATACATACTTATTATACATATAAACATCCATGACTCGGAAATAAATGTCCATGCTCATCACACAAACATAGGCTCCTACCGGAATTCGAACCCAGGACCCTAAGAACGTAAGGCAGCGTCACTACCACTACGCCATTCGGGTCGTCAAATTTCATCGTCCATTCGTCATTTACCAACTATGTTTGGGTCGGCTTCCAATCTAACCGGATGCAGCTAAATACCACTATTTTACATGGTACAACTGCCTATCTGACCTCCACAACCCAGTTAGTACTGGATAAGAGGTATTCCACGAAGCACACCCAAACGAAGCACACCCAGACGAAGCACACCTAAAGTATTCCACTTAGCACACCCGTAGGTGGGCTTCAAATTAAAAATTAAAATAATGAATTTCCTATTCCACGAAGCACACCTACGAATATCACTCGCATAGTGCGGGGACTAAGAAATAAAAATGTCGATAGAAGAAAATATTTATTTATTATTTAAAAGACAAACTTAATGGAGACAATTTTTTTTGTTCGGGGAATAGGCCACTCACATAAATTGTAGCATTTAATAATGAAACTTACATTGATTTCTTCCTTATAACCTCTAGATTCCAGTGGTTAAATTAGCTAAGCATTGTCTAACCGGAATAAATGCAAAAAATCTGCAAAAACACTTACAAAAACCAAAATAAACAGAAAAAGTAAATGTCACAATAATGAAGTTGTCTGTCAATCACTAAAAAAGTGCCACGTTGATTGTTTAAACCATCTATGCGATTTTGTGTAAACCTTTAAAAATAGCTAAAAATGCTCACAGTTTAATAATATTTATTTTTATATTCTTTCTGATTCTATAATAATTATAGCAGATATGATTACCAACGGGTACCGTACTTTTTCAGTAAACAAAAAAAAAAACGCCCTTATTCACGTAAGTATTTGCTGTCAAATGACATTGACCACAACAGGAATGATTTGACTCGCAAAAAGATATCATAACATAGCTTATTTAATATGATTTTAAGGTTTCGTTTTCATTTCTACGTAATATTTCGTTTAATACCATAACACCAAAAAAAAGTAACCATTTTACAATGGTTACTTTTTTTGGTGTTATTATGAATAGTAAATGCAACGACCAGGCGGGGCAAAAAAAATTATCTCCTTTCTAACATCATTCAGTTTCATTATAATAATGTGACACAATATTTGTCATTTTTGTAATCTTACTATTTAAAATCACAGATTGTTTCATAATATTATCTTTCAAAAAAAAAACTTTTTTTATATTTTTCTATTATTTTCCTTTTTTGTGCTCTTAATAAAATCACAGACTGTTTAAAACCACAAATCACAATCTTTAAGATTCTTAAATAATCTTGAAGAAATGGACAATTTAGTATTTAAACTTATCAATCAAATGAATTATTATTCATCAGTATCGTAATTTCTCTAGACAATGTCCAACCGAACTTAAGCCATTCTTATAATCTTTTATTGTATTTTCTATTATATTATTTTTTATTTCTGCATGTTTATCATGATTTGAATAACCCATTTTTACTCTAATTTCGGCATAATTATAGCAATTTTTTTGGAAGCAATCTAAACGTTTTGCCAGATTTATGGCTCTGTTTTTATCGAAAATTTTATATTTATTTCAGAGTAATGAGACTGTATAATTATTAGTTTTACTTTTAACGTCACGACCGATTTGTCGTGCCATAACTTATGTCCGAGCCACTGAGTCATAATGTAATCGTTAAATCTAGAAATACTTTCTCCTTGAGGACATTCGCTCATGATGTAGAGCCAGGCCTCATCCAAGTCTTGCAGCGGTAAATGTGGCAAAACCGTACATAAGGCAACATGTTTTCTATGTATGCTATTTTTTTTAGAAAAAAAATTATTTTTTTGGAAATATAATTATGAAACAATCTGTGAGACTCGAATGGCGTAGTGGTAGTGAGGCTGCCTTACGTTCATAGGGTCCTGGGTTCGAATCCCGGTAGGAGCAAATGTTTGTGTGATGAGCATGGACATTTGTTTCCGAGTCATGGATGTTTATATGTATAATAAGTATGTATTTACAAACAAAAAAAGTATATATGTAGTATATCAACTATCTGGTGTCCACGACACAAGCCTTGCTTAGTGTGGCACTAGATGGCGCTGTGTGTTAATGTCCAGCGATATTTATTTATTTATTTATTAAATATTTTCTACTAACGATATTTTTATTTCTTAGTCCCCGCACTATGCGAGTGATATTCGTAGGTGTGCTTCGTGGAATAGGAAATTAATTTCGTAAAAAAATTAATTGAAGCCCACCTACGGGTGTGCTTAGTGGAATACTTTAGGTGTGCTTCGTCTGGGTGTGCTTCGTTTGGGTGTGCTTCGTGGAATACCTCCTGGATAATATGATGGTCGGTACGGCGAAACCCTTACATTGGTTGTCAGACTTTTGGGCATTGACTACCTGAAACGACTGTCAAAGATAATAAAAATGACAGCCGGGAACAACGACTTATCGTGCTTTCCAAGGCACGAAAGAAATTCGTTATGTACTGGGTTCAGGACCAACCCAGACAAGCACAGTTTAACTAGACCTGCTATACGTAGGTATTAGCCTTTGAAAAATCTTCCGTGAAATTACAGTTTACGAACATGATCGCCCAATTAATTATTTTGTATTCTTGAAACATTACTGTTCATAGGTGTACCTACCTAGATTACGTTTCATAATAATGTAATACTTATACCCATTCCTACGCCACCACACCGACGTTAAATTTAACAACGTTAAAAAAACCGAAGTTTCATTATGTTAAATTCAGTGTGTCACAATCATATTCCATGAGGTGGAAAGGTGTCGTGTGTTTCAGAGTTCTTGGAAAGTTATGCGACTTTGCGACACACGACTTGCACTGTCGCTGTTTCTATGTGTATTATAAAATGACTGGTATTACAATGTTTATGTGTAATGTTAGTAGGTATTTGTAACGAGACGAAGCAAACATTCACAACTTCGCCATACCGCGTCTAAAACTGATAACATTCCATTTTCAAAAGTATTGTGTCTCTCACTGGTTCTGAAAATGATTACTTCCGTTTTATGTGGAATCTGTGTGTTCACTCTTCTCCAAGTGAAGACTTTTACGCACGACCTAAGTACGGTGACGGCACTTTTAACAATATAAACCAATGGGGCGAAGGCTATTTCCATTAATCGGGCAAGAGAGAGAGAGTGAAATACCAAAAAACGGAAAACTAAGGACCACAAAATTGTTTGGTTACGACCATAAAAATAATATCAAAATAATGTCTTGCAGTTCATTACTACTACTATTCAAACCTCTCTGATATCTACGCTATACTACATGCACTTGTTATTTACCAAAGGTTCGCGACCTTGACCCTTTAGTACCCTAGACCTACAAGGTCAAGGTCAACCGTCGTGGTATCTACAGGTACGTAATGCGCAGTTAGTATTCAGGGGTTAAGACGGACCGTTTATCTGCGTCATTTGGCACGCTCCGATCGATCAATCACATTGCCTGTAATTAACAACGTGAACAATTGGGCTTTGGGCTACTTCTGAGAAATATCTGACAATGATCCCCAGGACCCTAAAATTCTTTGTCAATAACTATTACTAATATCTTAATTATCCTACACTCCTACTCTTTCTCGTGTGGTTAGTGTGTAATCTGGTGTTTTTTGTGTGGGTTTTATGCTGCCCATGGACCTCTGACATGCCGCCGAGAAATATCTCTCAGGCAAGCTGGTTTCCTCATGATGTTTTCCTTTACCGAAGCAACTGATAGTTATGCTGATAGTAATAGTTATGAAAAATCAGAGGGCTGGAGTTGGGTTTTTTTTATAAACAGTTTTCTACCGTTGGTGATCCGCGCTCTTATTTACATTTATTGATTGTTTGCTTTCTTTAAATAAGTATTTAAAACTACGATCGTGCTCCATCATACACGTTACATTAAACTAAGCTTATTATTAGTAACTTAAAATCTACGTGAGTCCATCCATTTTTTTTTAGTTTTTACAATAATTGTTGTTATTTCCTTAACCATTAAATCAAATTAAAAAATCTACACTGGAGTCGGGGGTTCAAACTCAAGACCTGTGACTTGGCAGTCGGATGATCACACCACTCGGCTATCACTGCTATCTTACACTTCCAAAATAAGAAATAAAGAAAGAAAGAAAGAAAAAGCATTTATTAGCCCGTACAGGACAAAACACATTAAAAATAATAATATCTAATTCACTCTCGACCTTGAGCGTGACCTTAACACCTGCACACTTTATTCAACTTACAAGGTCAAGGTCAACTCTCAAGCTGCCTACAGGTATACGTATTGATAATGTTCAGTTAATATCCAGCGTAGGCGGAGGGTTTAAGACGGGCTTTTTATCTGCGTCATTTGGTTCGCTCCGATTCGATCAATCAAATTGCCTGAACATGCTGAATTACAGGCAAAATGGGTCAATGATACACATGGCTGAAGTATAGTCTGGTATTGAGATACATCTTTAGGCTGAGATTTTTTAGATTTTTTGTAATGTATGGAGCTGAGGTAGCTAGAATAAATGGTCTCTTTTATAGCGTTTCCTATTTCTGTTACGAATTTCAACAGAATTGACCCAATGCTTCACCCGCGTACAAATTATATACTAAAACCTTCCTCGAGAACCAGTCTAAGTACCCATTGGTGAAAACAGCATGAAAATTGGTAGCAGTTTTTGAGTTTATAGCGAACAGACAGACAGACAGACGCGGCGAGGACTTTGTTTTATAATATGTAGTGATTATAATTTGTATTTAGTGATATTAACTATAATTACTTGCTTTTAAGCTGGCTAACTTGAGCTTTCATGCATCGTCATTTATACCCCAAGTTACCGAACACAATTTCAAGCTCTGTGAAGGAACTATGGGCTCAACATAAAGTTTTCAGTAGTTTATGTAAATTCAACACATTTTCATATTAGATTTTCGTTACCGCTGAAACACACTGTCGAAGTGAGTAATTAATAAACTACCAAACCAGTACGTAAAAATAGGTACTATTAATGGTTTAAATGACTATAAGTGTCGATCAACTCGAGATAACACTTGTATGTACTCGATGTAAAATACAAATGCAGTGCCCTAATTTGCCTCATAAACTGTTATCTAACTGAATCAAGTGGATGTTGTGCCTATCTTATGATAATAATCAAAACACTAATTACAGATTGAACACTGAACACCTTCAATACTAAATAAAGGCAAGTGATTAACTTCAAGAAGTTCTATTGTCGTGTGGTTGAGTGAATTTTACTAATTAGATTTGGATAAAATTTTACACACAGATAATAGGACACTTTTTTATCCCGGCAGTAAGGACAATTTTCATAGTTCTCGGGGGCGGAGCCCTTGGCAGAAGCTAGCATTACATATATGAAAGTAAAGTGGCTGTCCGTTGCCAAAGTCAGACCTGAACCACTTAAGGTGAAAGCGTCCGAGACTCAGGGTAGCCAGCCAAATTCAAATTTTCTTACGTTTATTGCAATTTGCAGGCCAGTGCTAAGTTGTATGAAGTTAAAAATATCGATCGCGACTGTAAAACATATGTAGTTATAGAATTATAATCATCACAATCATCAATACAACCTTCTAGTTCATAATATATGTATATGTCGAGGAACGATTTTTTCATAGCCAAAGTAAGTATTTGGTCGTTATAAAAGATATACATAATTCAAGGTAGACTGGGACCTGACTTGGTGATATCGTCTGCTTTTCATAAAATAAGATAAATGAAGATTGAGTTGCGATATATTAAAGTAAACTTTATTGGAAATGTTTTTTTCTATTAGAATTAATCCTACATCTTAGTTACTACTTTCTTCTGACAGAGAAAAAGCCTGCATCCCAGTGTGGGATCATTATAGTTGGTTGATTATGATTAGGCCTTGTATGATTTATTTTTGTTGGTTTTGTAAGTTGCAAGATTGCCGATCTCTTACGTTTGTATTATTTTTATCAACAACACAGAAATAACCAGCCTATCAGGCATTTTGTCGCCTTATCAAAGTCTATAAAATTATTTAGGACAGTCATAAAGTCTGTCTCCGCATCTGCCCTAAGAAAGCCCCGGGGTAATCTCACGCGGTTGCGTGAATGAGGGCGTATTACTGGATCCCGGGATAGTGTTCCCCGAGAGTCCGGGATATCCCGGGGGACCGCCTGCGGAACCGCGTGAGTGCCTCTTTGATCCGATTACGGTTTACGTTCCGTAGCTGCGAGCTATTTAGAAAATTAGAGCGAGGTTTTTTTTTAAACTACGTTTTAATAGAGTGCTGATGGATGCATCTATGTAAGATTGATGCATTTGTGATAGAAGTGGAATCATGTATTAGATTACCAACTTCTATAATTAAATCATGTAAATACATGTATGTTTTTATTCTTGATTATACAAATGCTGTGCACACCTATAAGTGACGAATTCACCGCAACGCTGTTAAAATAGAATATATTTAATGTAATGAGTTAGTGAATAAGTCGTTGGTGTGTCAATAAATAAATAAATAAATACCTACTTTAGCTTACTACGTATAATAATCGAGTAGTCAATTAGCCAAAGAATGAATCAAAAAGTTAAAACACTGATACAAATGACAAAGCAAGCCTTTTGGGGTATGAAGAACAGGTTATAAAGTTCTTATCACCTACCTATAGAGAACGGAGGATCATCCGACCAGACATGCAGTAACCCACCAGACAACACCCTCTATACTGGGGACCCCAAAATGGACGTCAGTACAGCTTTCGAGGAACGTGACGTCATTATAATTACGTCGGGGTAATTATTATGACGTAACGTAGTAAATGGATGAAGAACTTTCCACCGTGTTCTTTAGATATCTATTTTACATGTAGTAAAAATTGTCCTGAAAACGTAAACCACGAGCTTTAGAAGTAACGATTGCTCTTAAAAGTATCATTCTAATAATAATAATGAGACCTTCAGCGACCCATTTTGCCCACAAACTAGTAATCAGATCACAGTCAATTGCCCCAAGACAATTGGGCATAGATATGAGCACTCACTTGGAGAACAATGGCCACAAATCGGCCCTAATTGACATTCATTAGCCTTTATTTTGAACGGCTATGAATGGATTAACTTTACTACTGATTCTGTAAAAGATTTAAATGGCAGTATTATGGTCAAATTCTCTCTACATTTTCTATTGAATATCGACATTGATTTCGTATAGTATTATCTATTTCGTAAATTTATTTTCAAGTGCCAGTTATAAACTAGGAGGAGCTCGTGGCTTAGTAATAACAGCCACTCGGGTCGATCTTAAGGTTAAGCCGTGCTTGCCTAGGTTGGTCTGCGGATGGGTGCCACCCTTACATACCGAGTTTCCTCCGTGCCTCGGAAAACACGTTAAACTGTTGGTACCGGCTCTCATTTGTATATCTTTGACAGTCGTTACAGGGAGTCAGTGGTCCAAAAAAGTCAATTAAAAAACGTTGTAGGTACTTAAAAATTATTCGTGGATTTGGAAAATTAGTTATCTTATTAGATATAAAGTAGTTAGTTAATGTGAAGATTGAACTAAGTACCCATACCCACTTTTTTACTTTTTCTTGAAAATAAGTAGAGGCTTAGTAGTTTGTTTTTTATCTCAAAATTATGTTTTACTAAAGAAGTATATGAAGTTTAGTATTATATTATGTACAGGCGCAAGCACATCAAGCTAACGATCAGTAATTTTCAACTTTATTGCTAAATCATTAGGTTTAAAGTTGATTGAAAAAAAATACAGTTTCGGGAAGCTTAATGTCACTTTTATAAAAAGCAATAAAATTGAATAAAATGGATATTACTTAATCAGAGATAGGTGAAAGGAAAGTCCAAATTGATTCTCATGCATTTATTTTTGTTGAAAATAAATATTAGTCGCAATCATCACACGCGAATATCTTTAGTTGTTAACATTAATTACATTTTATTAAAACAGTGTACGCACCTTAATTCTGTTTGAACAACACTTATACCACTTAATTATTTTTGATCAACCCTTATACCACAATTTCAGATATTACGCTCTCGTAGACTACGACCTATTTTACGTCTATATATCACGGGTTTCGCAGCAAGACTGACTCGATACCGCTGGCCGTTGCGCTCGCGCTTAAAAATCCCCTCCACTACTCGGTGGTAGGGCGCAACGGAGCGACGAGCGAGTCAGTGTTGCCAAGATGAAAATAAAAATAAGTATAATAACTAATTTATACATTTAACTATTTTTTTAAGCCGTGAACAGTAAAATATTCGTAACGATTCCTAACAGCTCGGTCATCCTGCAGTTTTAGCGAGTCCCTTCGCTTTAAATTACTGATAAGTTAAGTAGTCATTTACCTAATCCATTCAATTCAATTAATTAAATAAGATGATTTAAAAGAAAACAACTGAAGCATAACCGATACAATCACCGTCTTCAACAGTAAACAATTGTAAATAATTTAGTTATTCATAATTTAATCACACATAATTATGTACTCGCAGGTACATTAACTTAGGTAGTTTAAGGAAACCACTATTGAATGAGAAGTTTATAATAAGGTAATTATACCTATCTTAATCTAGGCAGCTTAAACTATCTTAAACAGGTATCTAAATCTAGGTCTCAATCGATTTTAACTTTATTAGGTTCGACCCAGCGTGTAACTAAGGTTAACGGATAAGTAACTTTTATTTTTATCATTTATGTATCCAGTACTAGATACAAAGTACGCATTATCAGTCCAAAAAGAGAAACAAAATTATGTTTTTAATCGTTATCAGATTTCTGATCATCATTTTGAGATATAACACCATCATCAGAGTTTTCGGAGGAATTATATTTTTTTATTGAAAACTAACTAAGGTTTAAGTTTATCTATTGTAACAATATTGTTATACAGAGGCCGGCCAGGGGCCTAATTCTGCTATTTTAATAAATTCGTCACTCCAACACCATTCCATTCTCATCCCATTGTCATTTTGCTTAAAGTTCGTGATCGGCTAAATTCACAATGGTCGGTCAATGGTCTCGTAATAAACTTGTGTTTTAATGGCATTGTCGTATTGTCATTATTATAAAACCCTTATTACAAATGGTTTTCGAAATCTACTACTAAATGCGAACATTTATTCATGCCAGATTTCATGTACGAGATTAATATTCTATGACATTTCTTTCAATGGGGTGTCAGTGGTTGTTCATTGAGAAGTCATAATGGCGCCATTATGATAGTAGAATTAACAAACTTGTCAAAATTTGAGAGAACTTGATCATTATGAAATCAATGATCGAATACTCTGACACTATTGTAATAGCAGAATCGAGGCCCTTGGCTTGCGTGTCAATGGCGTGTCTTCAATTACAAGTCTGTCATTAGGTAGCAGTTTAGTTACGCGGTAAGGACCCTGATATTTATTAACTAGTTTTTTAGGGTTCCGTAGCCAAATGGCAAAAAACGGAACCCTTATAGTTTCGCCATGTCTGTCTGTCTGTCTGTCCGCGGATAATCTCAGTGACCGTTAGCACCAGAAAGCTGAAATTTGGTACCAATATGTATATCAATCATGCCGACAAAGTGCAAAAATAAAAATTTAAAAAAACATTTTTATTAGGGTACCTCCCCCAGACGTAAAGTGGGGAGCGATTTTTTTTTTAATTTTGACCCTGACGTGTGATATATTGTTGGATAGGTATTTAAAAATGAATAGGGGTTTTCTAAAATCATTTTTTGATAATATTAATATTTTAGGAAATAATCGCTCCGAAAGTCAAAAACAATGTGTCCCCCCCCCTCTAACTTTTGAACCATAAGTTTAAAAAATATGAAAAAAATCACAGAAGTAGACCTTTATATGAACTTTCTAGGAAAATTATTTTCAACTTGATGAGTTGAATAGTTTTTGAGTTATATAGCACTTTTTCAAAAAAACGCAAATGATAACTTTGTTTTTCATACAAATACTATGAAAAACAAAGTTATTTTTGCTGACGAAAAATGTTGGTATTTTTAATGGTCTGGGAAGCTACGGAACCCTACAGTGAGCGTGGCCCGACACGCTCTTGGCCGGTTTTTTTTTGATTTCCGTCGCTACAAACCTCTCTTTTTACACTTACTAGATCGCCCACTGTATAATTGTGTTAGCTTTTTCTTATGGAGTCGAATCTAGCTTTATCCTTTTGTTGTTGTTCAATAATGCACGTACTGGCTTGTTCTCGAATTTGATCTAAATTATTGGTAGACGCGTCTCTAGTATCGTCTATGATGTCACTAAGTACGTTTTCGGAACCACTATTAATTTTGAATCAAACAAGAGCTCAGAAGTACTTTTACCGGTTGTTTTATGGATAGTAGTATTTAGACCTATTTGAATGTCAGGTACCTATTCGTCCCAGCTTTTATCATCCTTGCCATGAGTTTTGGCCGAAAAGGCGTCTGGAATTGTCCCATTGAACCTCTCGACTTGGCCGTTAGCACGTGGCGTAGCCACTGCATTGAGAATGTGCTTAAGATTTTGTGAATGATCGGAAGCTGTTACTTGGGAACGATGTTCCCTGGTCTGTTATTAATCGAGTAGGAGCACCAAAATAACTTGTGTTCCTCCAAGACCTTGATAGATGTGCTACTTTTTGTATTTCGAACAGGTGTAACGTTAATAAACTTAGTACAACCATCTACGAGTATAATTATTAGTTGCCCTTTTTACTTTTAATGAATGGCCCAAGGTGGTCTGCGTGAATGGTGTGAAACGGTACGTCGCGCGTCGGTTCACTATTATCTAATAAAGCAACTTGTTTTTCTTGTTAAGTTTCAGTGGTTGGTTTCTTTTCATTTACATTATTATTTTGTTTCGTCCTACAATACAAGTCTAAATGCCCTACCCTACTTCAAAATGCATATTTATTAGGGGGTTTACCACATTTGAAACTTTTATGGCCATCTTCGTTACAATTGTGGCATTTTATTTTACTTGAGAAATCGTTTGGATTTATTCGTATTAGTCTGAACCTTCCATTCCGATTTTGCCTTTTCGGACGTTTCCCTACTATGTCCTGGTTTTACGGTTTTTAAATATCTAAGAACATCTTCTGGCTCGTTAAACTGGGCAGCTTATGCTCCCACCCTAATAGCACGGTCCTCGATGCCATGAAGTAGGCAATCAACAGATTTCCTACCTTTAATTCCACGTCTGTTAATTAAATTAATTTTGGAATAATAATAATGTTCTAGTGAGTCCCCGTAACGCACGCGTTTGGCCAAAATTTCTGTTAAAAGTTCTGCCTAGTCATCTCTACAAGGAAACGACTCTATAAGCTTTCCTTTCCATTCAGTCCAACTGTAAAGTACTGTATCTAGCCCCTGGTACCATGTTTTAGCTATGCCCGTCAATTTCGGTAGAGCAAAATGTATGACTTCGTGTTCATCCCACCCGTATATTTCGGCACATTCCTCAACCTTTGTGAGCCAAGTAACTATAGTTTGATCCTTGGATGTTGGATCAAATTCTGGTAGGACGTTTGTCAAAGAAAGCTTAGAGGTCGATGACCCCTTTAACATTACTTAATATGTCTAAAAACTTATTTAAAATGTTTTTATCATAATTAGGCATATCTTAGAAATTACGGTTCACGTTTTTGACTCGCGAGCGACGAGACAGAGAACGCTGACGCCGTCGCTTCCTTATATGCTTAAGATCGCGTTCGCTATCAGAATATGACCGACGCCGACGTCTCCTCGTTCCGCGTACTTCATCCTCAGAACTATATGACAATTTGCATGAGCTACTATGATCATATCGCGACCTATTATAGATCCGACGTCGTGAACGAGGTCTTTGAGAGTTCTGTCGTCTATAATAGTGAAGGGCTTCGTGCCGACGACCGCCTTTTGTGCATGGGCTACTTAGTATCTTTAAAGTTGCCGAGTTTTGATGTCGCGACACCTCCCTACTCGGGCTTCGTGAATTAAAGTTATTAGAGCGCTTGTGGACTTGCCTTTCTCTAAGACTCCCATCCACTCCCTCGCTCTGGACTTGTCCTGAGCGTTTGTGGACTTGCCTCTCTCGAAGGCTCCCTTCCACTCCCTCGCTCTGGACTTGTCCTGAGCGTTTGTGGACTTGCCTCTCTCGAAGGCTCCCTTCCACTCCCTCGCTCATGACACGCTCAGGAGTCTGCCTTCCTCCGCTTGTATAATCGCGGTTATGGTTAGTAGGCTCACCCTCCGATACAGCGTCTGATGTTGTGTTATCCATGAATCTGAAACTTATTTCACGATCCCAGAATAATGTTAGGGTTCTTAACCCTAAGTAAGGTATAATTAAGGTAAGGTACCATTAAGGTAAGGTACCATTAAGGTAAGGTAACATTAAGGTAAGGTACCATTAAAGTAAGGTACCATTAAGGTAAGGTACCATTAAGGTAAGGTACCATTAAGGTAAGGTATCATTAAGGTAAGGTAACATTAAGGTAAGGTACCATTAAGGTAAGGTACCACTAAGGTAAGGTACCATTAAAGTAAGGTAACATTAAGGTAAGGTAACATTATGGTAAGGTAACATTAAAGTAAGGTAACATTAAGGTAATGTGGCATTAAGGTAAGGTAACATTAAAGTAAGGTAACATTAAAGTAAGGTAACATTAAAGTAAGGTAACATTAAAGTAAGGTAACATTAAAGTAAGGTAACATTAAGGTAAGGTAACATTAAGGTAGGGTACCATTAAGGTAAGGTACCATTAAGGTAAGGTAACATTAAGGTAAGGTAACATTATGGTAAGGTAACATTAAAGTAAGGTAACATTAAGGTAATGTGGCATTAAGGTAAGGTAACATTAAAGTAAGGTAACATTAAGGTAATGTGAAATTAAGGTAAGGTAACATCAAAGTAAGGTAACATTAAGGTAAGGTACCATGAAGGTAAGGTACCATTAAGGTAAGGTACCATTAAGGTAAGTTAACATTAAGGTAAGGTAACATTAAGGTAAGGTACCATTAAGGTAAGGTACCATTAAGGTAAGGTACCGTTAAGGTAAGGTACTGTCAGTGTACGTATGCCGTACTTGAAATTATTTAATGACTTTTGAAGCGATGAGTTAAGTAGTTATTCTGAATTCGGAAGGATGAGATTTTTTTTTTTATTTTTTTTTTTTATTCAGTTATGAAAAATCAATGAGATATCATTTAATCAAAATTATTATGGTAGTATACTTTCTAAAGCCAAGATCGAAGTGGTGCTGTGATGTTTATTACTAATAACAGGATAGAAAATTTTAAATCATTAAAATTACTTACTTTGCCAGTTATGTACAGCTATGAAACTGTTTTGTTTGTTAAAGTTAATTTACATCTTTCTACAAAAATATCCGATGTAAAAAAAACTACAATGCGTTCTCAATATATAAATCAATTGTGCGACATAAAATGCAGAACCGCTTTGATGAAAAATTTACAATAAAATAAGTCAAAGTCAAAACATTTATTGCGAACCAAGCGTACAATGTGGTGTTATTTTATGGTAGTACTTATGACTTAGCGGCCTTTTACAAGCATCGCAGTTTCTCCTTCGATTGCCCTTCTCATTTTAAATTAGCATGCATTGAAACATGCATTCAACATTTGTAATTACGTAATTATTTTATTTTATATTAGTTAATAGTAGTACAATTCACGAAATTATATTTATGTCAAGATTAAATGTCAATAATAATGAATTTAATACAACTTTGAACAATGGTTATGTCAAATTTTATGTAAAATAATGGTGAATTTAATATAATTTAAATAATAGTTATGTCAAAATTTAATGTCATTATTAGTGAATTCAATACAATTAATACTAGCTATGTCAAAAGAAAACATCATCAATAGTGGATTTAATACAATTGTTCAGCAATATTATGTAGGAATTAAAATTTTATGTAGATATTCAATCTTAAATTACTGTTTGGATAGGACAGATCGCCACTTTAGTACATGAAAGAAAATCGTTATTTTAAGCTAGACTCTAAATACGAGTATTCTTTTACTGAGTAGAAACATTTTTGGATAAGGTACAGTTTTAGCCTCTTTTGAAATATTATTACTGATTTTTCAGTCTTAAACATGGTGGGCAACTTGTTATATATTTTTATTGCCATATAGTATGGGCTATTACTCAACATTTTAATTCTTGAAGATGGAGCGCATAACCTCGTTTTATGGCGAGTGTTGACGTTGTGTGTATCTTCAACTTTAGTGAATTTGTCACTATTTTTAAAAACAAATACCCGATAGTATAAGAACATTGCCCCTATCAACATTTTAGAAAGCTCTCTCCTCTCTATTAATAGAAAAATGTTATTATATTGTCCCAGATTTTATAAATGATAATTTTTAACTTTATTTTTTTCAGTTTATGCTTCGTTTTGTTACTATTAGTTTTTTTTTAAATATTTCATTTTAGTTTTTATAATTACATTTTATTTAAAATTTGTATGTCTTCGCGGCAAATCATAGCGCCCAAATATGTTCAACCTAACACCTTTATGTAAATATCTATGTTTAACAAATAAAGATTCTGATTCTGATAAGAGGAAAAAATAATATTTAGGCGTCTAAAATAGAACTAGACGATGATCATTGTGCGCTCAACGGCGCATTCTGGTAGGTAGCTCTGGCACAATATACTACCCAATGGGAAAGAACTATCGGAGTACCCCAATCTAAATCGATCTTTAAGTATCCAATCAAACAGTATTAATACGCATTACACAGAACCGGTGTACTATGCTATTGTAGCCCAGTAATTTAAAAGGAATGGCACTTGCCAATAGTTATGCTACCAGGGAGTGCCCTAGCCAAACCTAAACTATGGCATAATGCTGATTATTGTGAAAAGAAACATGAAATTTATTGTAAAATTTGAAACATTACAGTACCATCAAAGTAAATGTCTCCTTATTAAATGGCCAAATTTTAAAATCGAGAATCAATTAGGAATCTAAAAGAAAAGTAAAGAAAAAAAAATAAAAGAGTCAAAACAAAATATTTGTGGGCAGGGATAAACGGGTAGTTTGCTAACAAAACCATGGAAGCAGAAACCCGCTTATCCCACTTCTGAGATGAAAGGAAAGTCCAAATTGATTCTCATGCATTTATTTTTGTTGAAAATAAATATTAGTCGCAATCATCACACGCGAATATCTTTAGTTGTTAACATTAATTACATTTTATTAAAACAGTGTACGCACCTTAATTCTGTTTGAACAACACTTATACCACTTAATTATTTTTGATCAACCCTTATACCACAATTTCAGATATTACGCTCTCGTAGACTACGACCTATTTTACGTCTATATATCACGGGTTTCGCAGCAAGACTGACTCGATACCGCTGGCCGTTGCGCTCGCGCTTAAAAATCCCCTCCACTACTCGGTGGTAGGGCGCAACGGAGCGACGAGCGAGTCAGTGTTGCCAAGATGAAAATAAAAATAAGTATAATAACTAATTTATACATTTAACTATTTTTTTAAGCCGTGAACAGTAAAATATTCGTAACGATTCCTAACATAGGTAACTTGTACGTAACTGACACTAATATGATTTCCGGTTATAACGCTTTCTATTTTCAAAGAAGCCCCGATAAATAAAAAAATAAGATATTATTTAATAACTAAACGCCCAAGTAATGGACGACGCCATTAAATTACTTCCGTTGAGTTACTTTCTATATTTTAGACACTATAAATTACCAGTGAATTAATATTTGCAAGTATAATATAAACTTTATTATTAAAACCACAAGTTAATTCAATTATTGCAACCAATAATAATTACAAGTGCGTTGACTAAATTAATTATTGAATAAAATTAATCTATCAGGCTTTTAATTTAAATTGAAAATTATTAAAGTTTTAAATATAATTAAAGTACTCAGGGCCTCAGGGGTTTTTTCAATTACAATAGGCGTTTTGATACATAATTTATTGGATATAACCTTTTAAGCAAGGAATTGCTTGTATTAGGAGATTCCATGCTTCCACTTGGCAGTTTATGCAATTAAAATGTAGACAATGGAAACATGCAAGACTAATAAAAACAACAAAAAATTATAAAATAAAAATCTAACTTAAAATAAAATAAAATCATACAAATTAAAATAGTAACTTTAGAATATACAAACAGCTCTGCAAATGAATGACCGTTATGCAGAGGAGGAGGATAGCGAATAGCCAGATCACGCGTGTGCGTGTGGTATGTGTATCATGAGTGAGTGTGTGAGTGAGTGTGGGTGTGAGTGTGACTAGTGAGGTTGTGCGGTGTGTGAGTTATAATGACCAATGCCTATTATACGGTTTAAACCCGTGAACCAAAATACACTCAATATGTACCTAAGTTTAGAACTTCTTTCTATTTCTTTATCGTGTGGTTAGTGCCTAACCTGGTGTCACTGTTTTATTGCCACCCATGCATGGGCTTCTGACTTGACTTTACATTCCATCAAGAACTATCTCTCATGCTCGCCGTCCGTCCGTCTTATGACGACAGGCCGTGTCGACAGCGCGTTCGTGTTCCACGTGCGCCTCAAAGAGATGTCAGCAAAATGAAGGGGCCTGCAAGGGCCGAAGCCTGCCGGGGCTGCGGGACTATTCGAAAGAGATACCGTGGCCCCGGAATATAAAGGGCGAGGAAGGAACATGGATGGGTTTTTGTCAGGAAATGTCTGACACTCCCTCCCGCTCCGCTCAGAGTGAGATAAGTCATTTGATGATTTCCCATCCGAAAAAAAAGGTTGCTGGTTCGGTTTCTACAAGATGCTTTCTTTCACCGAAGCCAGTGATAATTATACAATACGCACATGAAACCGAAAAATCAGGCGCTTACTCCACCAGCCGCATCATCGCTTCACATTTCACAATACGCGAGTTGCGGCCAAACGCAAGCTCATCTATACTAATCCATACTATACTATATTATTAGCACTATAAAGCTGAAGAGCTTGTTTGGTTGAACGCGCTAATCTCAGGAACTCATCATCATCATCATCAGCCTATAATGTTCCCACTGCTGGGACACGGCCTCCTCTCAATGAGAGGGAATGGGCTATAATCTACCACGCGGGCCCAGTGCAGATTGGTAGATGTCACATGTCTTCGAATTTTTGGTTCTAGGACATGCCGGTTTCCTCACGATGTTTTCCTTCACCGTTTTGAGAGCAGCGGTGATGAAATAAATTACACAAAGTAATGCGCCTGTCTGGGTTCGAACCCACGACTTACTGTTCGTAAGTCGGGGCCGCCACCACTGGGCCACCGCTGCTCAGGAACTACTGATTGGAATTGAAAAAATCATTTTTGTGTTGGATAGTCCATTTATTGAGAAAGGTTATAAGTCATCACGTATAACATCACGCTACGATCAATAGAAGCGGAGCATAAATGAAAAATGTTTCAACATTATTCATCAAGTTTGTTTGTTTGTTTGTTTGGTTGAACGCGCTTATCTCAGGAACTACAGGCTCGAATTGAAAAATTAGTTTTGCGTTGGATAGTCCATTTATCGAGGAAGGCTATAGGCTATATAACGTCACGCTATGACCAATAGGAGCGGAGCAGCAATAAGAAATGTTGCAAGCGGGAAAAAAGCTTCCGTTGAGCAGGCGATGCGTTGCGATATCAAAACGTCACGCGAACGAATACGCGGGCAGAAGCTAGTTCATCATAAACGGGGATTTTTTTTTCCTTTTGGAGCTTTTGCTCTCTTATGTGACGTAGACGAAGTTGTGTGGGTTTAGTTTAGTATAAAATTGTTAACAAACTACTCGAACTGTGACTGCAATTTTCATATCCGTTAAGTTATCGTAAAACCAATCGCACATCATTTCTCAGGTTTCTCTCTATTCAGTCCAAACAAAGAAATTAGTCAATGTTCACAACTCAATATTAATTACATAGTACCCTTTCTTGAGAGTAATTTGATGAGGTAGAACCCTTAAATAATTATGCGATCGAATAGTAATGGACCTTAACGCCAGTCGGCCGTAAATGAGCACCTTTTATGGATGTCCCAAATTGTAGATTTAGGCAATTGGACTCTTTACTAAATAAATAATAATTAGGCGGGGCGTCTGTTAATTTCCAAAAGTAGTTATGTCCCTTTTTAAGGTGGATGCTCCAGGGTAGCTCACGAAATTCAAATGTTTCTTACGTTTTTTTTTGCAATTTGCGTACTATGTTGTATGTTGATTAAAATATTGTAATGATTGAATTGAATTTATTGTATTGATTAAATTATAACAAACTATATAATCAATACACTTCTCCAAGTTCATAAAGGTCGAGGAATGTTTTTGACCTGGAAAAATTGTTCCTCGTCCTTAATGAACTTGGAGCGTTGTATTGATTTTGAGGATTTTGATGATTATAATTCTGTGACTACATACGTCTTACAGTCGCGAACAATAATTTAATCAACATACAACCTAGAACAGGCCTGTGAATTGCTAAAATCGTAAGAAATTTGAATTTGACGCTTTCGCTTTAATAAAAAAAAGGCCAAGTGCGAGTCGGACTCGCCCATGAAGGATTCCGTAGCAGCAAATAACATAATATAAACGTTACGATTTTACGATTTATGCTGTTTTATAAAAAAACTACTTACTAAGTAGATCTCGTTCAAACCAATTTTCGGTGGAAGTTTACATGGTAATGTACATTTTAATTGTTTTTAGTTGTATCATTCTCTTATTTTAGAAGTTACGGGGGGGGGGGGGGGGGCACACACACATTTTACAACTTTGGAAGTCTCTCGCGCAAACTGTTCAGTTTTGGAAAATTGATATTAGAAACCTCAATATCATTTTTGAAGACCTATTTATAGATACCCATATCCATCCATACGTATGGGTTTGATGAAAAAAATGAGTTTCAGTTCTAAGTATGGGGAACGACTAAAATTTATTGTATTTTTTCTATTTTTGTGTGAAAATCTGAATGCGGTTCACCGAATACATGTACTTACCAAGTTTCATCAGCGTAGTTCTTATAGTTTAGGAAAAAAGTGGCTGTGACTTACGGACGGACAGACAGACAGACATGACGAATCTATAAGGGTTCCGTTTTTTGCTATTTGGCTACGGAACACTAAAAATAGCGTGCTGACATATCTAAGCATAAGCGCTCCCAGAATAGACGGTAAGTATAAGTGAAGATATTCTTTTATCTCAGTAACTGATTACAAGAAATAAGGAAAAATGCTAAAGAAGAAAATGCATTCAGCTGAAGGACTTTGAAAGCTAAATGGTAGCTACAAAGTGAATCTACCGCCATAATGCGCTTTTATATTTAATATTTGCAATGCAAACGACATGGCTCAAACGTCTTGCTGTTCGCTGTGTTGGTGGGAAAATACTTTAATGAAAAGTCGTATTTCAGTATTTCTACTCCACGTATTTATCTACAATAAAGGGTATAAAAATACTCTTGAAAGGCACATGTTCTCCCCATCATTGCGATATTTTTTTTGTTCTAGACTCTAGAACAAGGTACCCAGACATAGTAGACTAGACTATACCTGGGAACCTTCTAGTTACGGAGATATCGGGGGTCAAAGTTCTAACTTTTTCACAAGTCTTTTTTTTTAATAAGTACGTGTTCATAATGTAAGAACTTTACTTCAAACACCTCTACGACCCCCACACTATTCAATCCATCTATTAGCATAATATTTTAACATTGATAAAAAAATAATAATTTCCCAGCAATATTTTTTGCGTATAGGGTTACTTAGTTTGATGTACAGAATACTTGGTTGACGGCTTCGTGAAGAGTCTGTTTACACCCTGAATGATGCACCTGATGACCCTGTTTGATGTATGCAGTATGAGGAAGGTGCACATAATAAAGGGTGAGTTAGAAACCATCAAACTGAACAACTTTCTCCATACTCTCGTGTGGTGTCTCACACCATGAAACTAAACCACTTTTATTGTATGAGTTTTGGCAATTCATTTTTTTTTTGTTTTACTTGCATGTCGATCAGCTGATCGCGTCTTTTGCTATAGCAAAACACAAATGGACTTTCTAAGTCCATTTGTTTTTGCGAATTTCAAGAACTCGTAGAACAAAAGTTGTTCAGTTTCATGGTCCCAGAGACAACACAGGAGGGCGTTTATTATTATGTTACAGCTTGTATAGGTATTTACCTCGTGGCTAAATAATATTAGCCACTCGGCTCGATCTTTAGGTTAAGCCGTGCTTGCCTAGGTTGGTCTGGATGGGTGACCGTCCATTACATACTGAGTTTCCTCAGTGCCTCGGAAAACACGATAAGCCATTGGTCCCGGCTGTCATTTGTAGAGCTTGACAGTCGTTACAGCTAGTCCGTGGCCCAAAAAGTCTAACAATCAGTCTTAACAAAGGGTATCGTATTACCCAGTACTAACTGGGTTGTGGAAGTCAGATAGGGAGTCGCTTTATGTAAAATACTGGTATTTATTCAGTTGCATCCGTTTAGACTGGAAGTCGACTCCAAGAAACTTGGGTAAAGGTTAAGCAAATGATGACCTTCTATAGGTATATGGAAATCCAAAAAATAGACAAATTCAGGAATTATTTCCTGAACCCATGCCCCACGCGCGCGCGCGCGTTATTAAAAGTACATGAATAGTAAGGCAAGACAATCATGTTCCATCTTAGTTGCATAATCCAGTTAGGCAGGTTAAAATTAATAAAAACGACAAGCTAACTTTAATTGGTTTTCCAAGATTCCCAATTATGTTGCAGTTTTTAAGTTTTCAAATTATAAAACTGCAGTTGGGGCTTATCCGGCGGCCAAGCAATAATTAGCAGATTCAGCATTTTTCAGACAAGTTCCGGAATAAGATGCAAATTATCTTTAAGTTTTTCTTCATTTCCTAAATGAAGTGCAAATTTGTAATTAATATTTCTACTGTCAAAGATCTACCAATGATAGCCGAGACCAACGGCTTAACGTGCAGTTGTATCTAAAAAAATCCTACAATAAATTTTATCAATTAAAAATTTAAATTCATATGCGACTTAAGCAAGTCCGAGTCTACTGAAATAACGAGGGACTCGAATGTGATTTAATTAAGTGTCTCCTTGCTATGTATAGTTACGAAGAAATTTATAATTGGATTATTAAGATTTCATTTTAAATTAATCAGAACCTAGAGTAAACAGAATAAAACGTTCAACTGCTGAATATTCAAATTTCATATTAGCCAGAGCTTTTCTAAAGAAATTCAAAGCTGCATACAAAAGAAGATTGTTTGTTTTATTTCTTGGTGGTTTTCGCAAAATTTTGTTCGAAAACTAGTTGAACCCGTGACTCCGTTTGCAAGAGAGTTGGGATACAAATTGTTTTGCACAAGTCCTTTACTTTTTGATACCGATAAGTGTATTATGATGTTGAACAGACGGAAAATTTGAAAATCGAAAAATGGAAATATTGATTAATATTTAAGTCACATATTTGCATTTTTTTTGGTTCTACGTCATGCCGGTTCCCTTTCGATGTTTTCCTTCACCGTTCGAGAGCAGTGGTGATTAAATAAATAACACAAAGTAATGCGCCTGCCTGGGTCTGAACCCTGTGACGTCTACCAATCCGCACTGGGCCCCCATGGTGAATTATAGCCCATTCTCTCTCATCGAGAGGAGGCCTGTGTCCCAGCAGTGGGAACATTAATACGCTGATGATGATGATGATTTAAGTTTAAATAAAAATAATAATGATTTAAGTTCTGTCAGTTGCAGCAGAAAAAAAATGTTTAATTGTCACACGTGCATATAAAAAACATAAATAAGCTCTCTTATAAATGAAAAAGCTTTATTGCACGAGAAAAAAAAACAACATACAGTGGGACTCCTCTAAAAGTTTTATTATTGCACCTTAGGTAGACAGCGGGGCAAGAGGGCAATATAGCCCGGTATACCCAGGGCGACACAGCGCGACGTTGCCGTAATGTTTACTAATTGCTCCTCGTAGGCTTGTTCCGTTCAACTTTGAAGGCACTCGGTGTTTTGTTATATTTGGGAGGTAGTGTTTTATTGTTATTGTAAATAGAGTATATTTCATGGCAGATGGTCATTATGGAATCATGCATGATACCTATGTTGTCAAAAGCATCGAGTATACATGGTGTTCGTTTCCGTAATGTTACTAACCCACCATTCGTTTCCTGTAGCTGATTGTCACAGTAAGTGACAATTATTATAACTCGTACTATCTTAATTTAGCACAAGAAAAAATTACCACATTTAAAACCGTGAAACGAGGCTTAGTTGAAACTAAGCTCAAAGCTAGCACAGTTATAATCATCACCTAATAAAGCTTTGTGTTAATAGGTCATACCTATTATGGGTTATGTCTTTTCAAAGGAAAAACGGATTCCATATTAAATCAACTATATATTTTGATGAAAGTACAATAAAAGGTACACCATTATCAGAGCGCGTGGTTACAAGAGAAAGAAGTAAAAAGGCGGGGTGTCAAAGTCATTTCTTGACAAGTACGACGTGGACAGTTGACAGCTCTAGTTTATTAGGATGCGTTCCAATATTATTGTTTATGATAAAATACTGATTTCTTAATTCGTAACAATACCGAGTTCACAGACGGTCGACCATTTTTCAACCTTATGACTAAGGGAATAAGGGTAAAAAGAAGTTAAGAAGTAGCTCGTCAGTGAACTCGGTAGAACGTTCTCAACGTAGTTTCACAAAAAAAAACCCAACGGCTCGAGTCAAAGGCAAAGCTGAATCCCTACATTGCATTCAAGTTCAGATTTTCCTTACAGCAAAGCTATCATCGCTGATACCAAAAAATAAACTCATGCAGACACCGAGCCGCAAACACGTGCAGCACCGCGCCGGGGGTACATCGTCATGACGTATGTACCTATCAGCGTAATCGCTTATCAATTTAAACCGATCTGGCAACCAATTATACTCGTATCACACATCAGTAGCTTTTCGCACACTCTGTAGACATGAATGGGGCAGAAAGGTCACTTCTATTAACACAAAGGTCACTTCTATCTGTTTGACTTTTCTTGATAAATGAACAAAATATAATCACCCTCGATTGCCTCGTTGGTCTTGTGCTCGAAATCACGACTGCTGAGTATGAGATCCTGCATTCTATTCAAAAAGATGTAACTTTGACCCCCTATATCTCCGTAACTAGAAGGTTCCCAGGTATGGTGTAGAACAAAAAAATAATCGGAAAGATGAGGAGAACAAGTGTTTTTCGGCTTCGTTAAGAGGTGTTTCACACCCTCGATACCACTCCAGACCTATGTCTGGAGCGATGGTATGGTATCTATGGTAGATCTCCTCTCATGAAAGGGAGTGGGCCATGGCCTGCCAGGCTGGCCTTTGGTTCAGGACTAGCCCGTTTCCTCACTGTTTTGAGGGCAGTGGTGATGAAAATGTAATGTAAAGTGAAATGGCTGCCTGGGCTCGAACCCCAACTTATGATACGTCAGTCGAGGCCGCTACTACCTAGCCAATACTACTCTTGAGTTGTTTGAAGTAAATTATAACATTTTTACTAGAGAGAATACTTTTGTTATTGTCACGTTAAAGAAAGGGTAAAACAACGCAAAAAAAGAAGACTTAACAAATGTTTTCACTTTTCATATTTTCTTGCCGTCGCGTCGACGGAAAACTTAAAAGATTTGTAAATATTTCAGTAATATTTCTCTGCAAGCGATTTTCATTGTAACGATTAAATATTTACTACCTTTCCTTTCAAGTCAAAATGAAAACTTTATTTTCAGACACATTTTCTTTTTTTTTTCAGAACCTATCTATGCTTATAGATACAGTCCACAACGGACGGAATCGCGCACGAAGCTGTCAACAAAGCATTATGGACATCAAATTAAGTAACTCTACGCAAAAATTATTTCTGTAAAACGATTTTTTTTTGTGGTGAAAAATCTTGTTTTACGGTAAGTAGTACAGTCTTGAAGGTAATAACAGTAGAGTTTAACAATTAGAGTGAAGAAAATGGAACCATGACCCTCGATATCTCCCTAACTATAAGGTTTCCAGGTATGGACCACAAGAATAAAATGATCGCAATGACGGGAAGAGCAAGTATCTCCAGGCTTTGTGGAGGGTCTTTTTACACCCTGTATAAATGTAATTATTGGGCGAATCAATGCTGAAACGCTTGTTTTGCGTGGAAAGTGTTGACAATGCTACCTCTAGCAGCGGTCGCCAAGGCGTTTCCGTGCTTAGCCAGACTAATGATAATGTAATTAGGTAGGCTACAAAAATGCCAATCATAATCAGCCAGGTTATGTTAATTATGACCAAGCTTAAATGCAATTAGAAAGGTGCGCATAGTAATAAGGTAAAAAAAATCGTTCACAAAAATCATCTTTGCGTAATTATCGTGTACGATAACACCCGACTCGACGTCGTATAAGTATTCAATTTTTCATTGATTTTCTGATTAAATTCTTGACGTAATCATTCAGTTATTTGTCGATTTCCGAGCTCATTCTTGAATAGATAAGGATCATTTTCGCGTCACTGACTTGTCATAAGTCTTTAGCGTCATAATCTTTTATCGTTGATATTATCTGTGACGTCACAATAATCGATGATACGGATAACTGTTTCTATAGAGATGTTTTACGCTTCTTAATTTAAATGATGACTTGACTCGACTTTAAACTTTTGATATAGGAATACGTAAGTGCTATTAAAGGTGGACGCACACTTATCCGCGCCAAAGAATCGACCGCGCCGAAATGTTTTTTTCTCATCCGTATAATGTTATCTTTTCGTCCGATTCGACGCGGATAAGTGTGCGAGGTTTCATAGAATTTCATACAAGTAATTCTAAAAATCGATTCTTTCGGCTCGTTCGCTTCCTTCGGCTCTGATAAGTGTGCGTTCACCTTATGGGGACTACAAGAGCTACATTTGCAACTATATTTGTGGTGGTTCAAACTTCGTTTGAAATACTGATCGATTTACAAAAATCTTCTATTAATTGGATTACCCCTGATTTTGAAGCTTGAGCATTACGGTTTAGGTAAACTTGCGCTCAGTTTAGTAAAATCATATCTGAATGATAGACAGCAGCATGTACAAGTAAAGGGTGTAAATTCGATGGGTTTAAAAGTAAAAATGGGTGTACCACAAGGTTCGATATTGGGTCCCTTCCTCTTTTTAGTATACATTAATGACCTACCCCATTTATTTAACAACCATCCGCAAATGGTGTTGTTTGCTGATGATACTTCTTTAATATTTAGGATAAACAGACGTGCCACAAATCTTGACGACGTAAATAGCGCCCTACTGCAGGTTCATAATTGGTTTACCGCTAATAATTTAGTACTAAATGGGAAAAAAACTAAGTGCATAAGATTTGCTTTACCAAATGTCAAAAGTAGTGATTGTGACATAGTATTGAATCAAGAGAAACTTGAATTTGTCAATAAAACGGTTTTCTTGGGAATTACGCTTGACCACAGGCTACAATGGGGTCCTCATTTAACATCTCTTGCAGGCCGGCTGAGCTCAGCAGCGTATGCTGTTAGAAAAATCCGTCAATTTACTGATGTTGATACGGCGAGGATAGTCTATTTTAGTTATTTTCATAGTATTATGTCATACGGTATTTTACTATGGGGACGTGCTGCAGACATCGAGTCTATTTTTATTCTGCAGAAAAGAGCCATCAGAGCCATATATGAATTACGTAGACGCGATTCTCTAAGAGAACTGTTTAAGGAAATTAATATCATGACAGTACCTTGTCAATACATCTATGAAAACATCATGTACGTTAGGAAAAATCTGCATTTATTCAGTAAAAGAGGTGACAGACACCACTATAATACTAGAAATAGGGACCAACTAGTTCAGCCAGGTTTCAGGCTTGCTAAAGTAGATTCATCTTTCATGGGGTACTGTTTAAAATGTTACAATAAAATACCTCCCCACATTCTACAACTGAATGAGACGAAATTTAAATCTTGTGTAAAACGCACACTATGTAGGCAAGCATATTATAAGCTGGGGGATTACATTGAGGATAAAAATGCTTGGCTAAATGCTGGTCCTGCTCCGCAACCTTAGATGCAAACTTATTGGACAATTATTGTGGTAGCTGCAGAAGATTGTAAAAATATTCTTGCATTGTATAGATTCCATCTCTTAGTATTGTATAATTGCATAACACATGTGTGAGTACCATGTACCGTAAAGCTACCATTTGCATTTAGTTATGTTTCATTGACTTGAATATGCCTTGGTGGCTGAGAGAATGTCATGCTCGCTTAAATGTCTTGCTGATGGTGGCGGGTGGGTCGGGTCATTTAGTTCCCTACAATATGGTTGAATTGAATGGCGCTGATTCATGCGTCATGTTCGTGAACGGGCGCTGTCAGTCGGGACTGGTCATCTCTTAGCTGCCGTGGATCATTTGAATTGCTTTATTTTTAATTGTTGATTTATTTATTTTTACTCTGGACGCTCTTATTGTGCACGTCTTTCTACATCGTTCTCACATATATGTATAATCTCAACATGAAAGATGTAACCAAGATTTTGTAACAACATTTTTGATTGAAAAGAGTGTCCATGGAGTTTCTTGCCCGTTCTTCTCCATAGAGATCTACGTTAGGGAATGGGCAACTACAGTACTTTCTCAAGTTATTATGCCTTGTGTCTGTGACTGTAGCTTCGCTTTATTTTTCGTTTTATCGACATTCAAAAGTGCCGTAATGGTCTAGTTGAAATAAATGATTTGAGTTTGAGTTTGAGTTTGAGTTTGATTAAAAAAATAAAACACTATGATGCTATTATGTTGCTTGTAGAATTATTTGCCAAAAAATCAGAATGATCGCATGTTTTTTAGTACTCGTACCTATGGTTTTTACTCGTTAAGAGATTTTTTTAGAGGTAAGTTCGTGATTTTTTTTTATCCAGTAAAATTAATCGTATTATGTTTAAAAATACTATCATACTATCATATATTTTTCTGGTTTTGATTATTGCAGTGAATCATTTACTTTCAGATAAAACTCGCGTTTAGCTCCTGTAAGTAGTCGCTTTAAGGAGGAAATAAGTATGCACCTACAGTATAACTAGATTCTACCAGTGGCTTCGCCCGCGGGAAGGTTATGAAAAGTATCCTATGAGTTAATTCAGGTTATGTTTTTGCGTGAAAGAGTAAAAAACATAAATACTCACAAACTTTCGCATTTATAATGTACTAGCGGACGTCACGCGGTTTCATCCGCGTAGTTCCCGTTCCCGTGGGAGTACGGGGATAAAATGTAGCCTATGTTACTCAAGGTGAATGTAGCTTTCTAATGGTGAAAGAATTTTTGAAATCCGCACAGTAGTTTTTGAGTTTATTCATTACAAACATACACACAAAAATACAAATTTTTTCTCTTTATAATACGTATTAGTGTGGATGTAGAAATAGAATTGTTGAAATAATCCTATTTTAATAACTCGTAAGTACCTGTAATATTGGTTTTATTCTTGTGATAACCCTTGTTTCTGATGGGATGTTCCATTAGAAACAAATACGAAATCCCCTATTTCAGACTTATAAGGAATCCAACCCAGACAGATGTATTGCTGGAGAGTTTGTTCTACTACTTCTTCTTCCTAGCTAAAACACTAGTCCAGTTAGAATGAATGACTTTTAAATCATCCCTAATACTCTACTTGTGTTAAATACCTATAATGCTTCTACATAATATACTCAGGTGCTATGTGTTGTCCGACAGTGAAAATAATACCTCATTGTTAAATAGTCCTCCATTCCATTTTAAATACAATAATACCTAGGGTACTAGAACACTAGACACCGTGACAACAATCAATCTTCATTTAAATGTATATTACACCATCGTAAGTATGTTTTACCAAGTGGTATTTCTTTTAAAAGCGGTAATAACCGTTTTGTAAGCAAATGTAAAATATTACTATCAATATTTCATCTTCAATCGAAGTATTCAAAGCTGTAATAAGCCAAGCCACTACAATTTTTCATCTACAGTACACCGTGAGTCGTTGATAATATGCCCATCAGCTGGCCTAGTGTAGTACAGAGTTCTAGAAGACTAAGAGGCCAGTTTATACTGTTTTTTGCCTTTTAAGTGTAGCCTACCCTACACCGAGAAAACGATACCTCAATTTAAGTCGATAGCAGGTATTGTAGCTTTATTTAAAGTAGTCGTTTTGTATTATTGAGCTTCAAGCTATTGTATTGCCCGTGTTTTCCAATATCGCAACGCCTTGTTGCAGCAGAGTGGCTTGGAAGTATCGGCTTTTACAGGCAGAGATAATGGGCTCAAAAAGATCTTTTGTATTTTGTAGCAAACAGAAACGGTGGCAGTAAAATTGGGTGAAAAATTGAAGGCAGACAAAGGAAATTCGATCACCGATTATATGGTTGTAAGCCGTGCTTGCCTAGGTTGGTCCGTGGATGGGTGACCACCCATTATATATAGATTTTCTTCTGTGCCTTGGATATTACGTTAAGTCATTGGTCTCGGCTGTCAATTGTAGACCTTTGACAGTCGTTACAGGTAGTCAGTGGCCAGAAAGTCTGACAACCGGTCTTACCAAGGGGTTCGTATTACCCAGTACTAACTGGGTTGTGAAAGTCAGATAGGTAGTCGCTCCATTTAAAATACTGGTACTCAGCTGCATCCGGTTAGACTGGAAGTCGACCCCAACATGGTTGGGAAAATGCTAGACAGATAATGCTTACTATAATACTAATGTATTGAATTGACATGATCTAGCAAAAAGTTTAAATTGATGTAAGTGTGAATAAGGTGATATTAGTATTATTAACTTTGAAACTGACTGATGTTTACTTCTAACTGTGCGTGACTGTGCTTCTAACCAAAAAGTTTACGTTTTCGATGATTAAAGACGTGTCTTGGCAGCCAGTCAGTCAATCAGCCGTATATAGGTCAAACTTCAAACAAAACAGTTAATTTTACATTCTTTAAAACACTATTCAAATACGGTCTCAATCACGTCACGAACAAACGGCCATAGAGCTAGGTACAGTCAACAAAAAAGCTGTTAACTAATTCACGACGATATAAATCAGAGTGTCGACGCGCATCGTGTGGGCCGCAGTGACACCGAATCGTGGCGAATAAATATCAATTTGCAACTATTTGCGAACACTCCAGCGATTTGTTTACAAAAACAGCGTGAGGTCACGATCATTTCGGAGTTTTATTAGATTGCTCTCTCTTTGTAGGAGTTTTTGATAATGGAGGAACATTGTAAGGTTTAAAATCGCTTGTGATATTCGTAGTTTCATCGCAATCAAGAACAACCACTTTGTAGTGCAAGCTGATTAGAACTTTATTCTAACAGGATTTCAGACGAAGTTTGAACCACCACAAATAGAGTTGCTAATTTTTTTAAAGGTGAAATGTAGGTGTGGAGGTAAACCTTTGGTTAACCCTTTGGATATCTCCAAAGGTGTGATGTTATGTAGGAAAATCCCGCGTCCGTCCCAGTACGTCCCTGTTACACGTACGCACAGCGGTGGCGGCGCCGAGTAAGATTAATGTCAACGGTGTAAATCTTTCAACATTCGAGTATTAAACAACTAATATTGCATTTACGGCAGCTTTATTTTATTTGCTGAGTAATACTTTTGTGTTTGATTGTAACTATTGATTTTTACCTTTATTTAGGACTAGCTTATGCCGTGGAGTTTCTGTCCCAAGGGATCGTAGTACCGGGATCAAAAGTATCCTATTTGCTAATCCAGGTTATAAACTATCTGTGCACCAAATTTTATCCAAATCCGATTCATAGTTTTGGCGTGAAAAAGTAACAAACATTCAGACATCCATACATTGTCTCAAACTTTCACATATACATATAATATTAGTAGGATAGTAGAACTGTGTAATGCAATTAAAACTTATGATAAAACTTTGATTTTTTTTTCACTTTTTTTTGGGTTCACATGTGTATACCCTTTCACAGCGTACCGGTGTGATGTTATGTTATGAACTGATGTAAACAATAAACAGATAGAGATTTCAGTAATCCCAGTCCATTTGCTATCATTTATTGAGGAGTTCCGTTGCCTATTTCCGAGATTTTACATCAGATCTTCACGAAATAGAAATGAGACCACTCCGGGAAAGTACTCTTCCAAAATCTATCCAAATGACTTCAAGTGTGCCTAAAAAAATTAAAGAGTTCTCTCTATTTATCCAGGACCCCATCATCAGATCCTGATTTGATGATCATGAGACCACCTGGGAAGTATACCCTTTCAAACAAAAATAAACACCAAATCAGTCTAGCCATCTCCGAGTAATCGGGGAAGATACATAAAAAAAGTTCCAACGAATTGAGAACCTCCTTGAAATAAAAGAAAAAATGTGCAACGAATGCAACACTTGTACATAGAAAGAAAGTGGTTCCAATGTTTTCGAATCATCATCTGCCTAGCCTTTTTCAACTATGTTGGGGTCGGCTTCCAGTCTAACCGGATGCAGCTGAATACCAGTATTTTACAAACTCAAACTCAAACTCAAAGCATTTATTTCAATTAGACCATTACGGCACTTTTGAATGTCAAAAATATAAAGAAAAATCAAAGCTACAGTCACAGACACAAGGCATAATAACTTGAGAAAGTACTGTAGTTGCCCATTCCCTAGCGTAGATCTCTATGGAGAAGAACGGGCAAGAAACTCCATGGACACTCTTTTAAATCAAAATATTGTTACAAAATCTTGGTTACATCATTCATGTTGTGATTAAACATAATAATATATGTGAGAACGATGTACAAAGACGTGCACATTAAGAGCGTCCAGAGAAAAGAATCATAAAAATAAAGTAATTAAAATTAACCGTGGCAGCTAAGAGATGACCAGTCTCAACTGACAGCGCCCGTTCACGAACATGACGCATGTATCAGCACCATTCAGCTCAACCATATTGAAGGGAACTAAATGACCCGACACACCCGCCACCATCACCGAGACATTTGAGTGAGCATGACATTCTCTCAGCCGCCAAGGCTTATTCAAGTCAAAAAAAATAAAATAACTAGATGTAAATGGTGGCTTTACAGTGCATAGTACTCACACATGCGCTATGAAGTTATATAATACTAATATATGGAATCTATACAATGCAAGGATCTTTTTTACAATCTTCTGCAGCTTCCACAATAACTAAACTGGGAATCAATTGGTTTGCCCCTATGGTTGTGGAGCAGGACCAGCATTGAGCCAAGCATTTTTATCATCAATGTAGTCCCCCAACTTATAATATGCTTGCCTACATAGTGTGCGTTTTATACAAGATTTAAACTTTGTCTCATTCAGTTGAAGAATGTGGGGAGGGATGTTATTGTAACATTTTAAACAGTACCCCATGAAAGTTGAATCTACTTTAGCAAGCCTGAAACCTGGCTGAACTAGTTGATCCCTATTTCTAGTACTATAGTGATGTCTGTCACCTCTTTTACTGAATAAATGCAGGTTTTTCCTAACGTACATGATGTTTTCATAGATATATTGACAAGGTACTGTCATGATATTAATTTTCTTGAACAGCTCTCTTAAAGAATCACGTCGACGTAAGTCATATATGGCTCTGACGGCTCTTTTCTGTAGAATAAATATAGACTCGATGTCTGCAGCCCGTCCCCATAGTAAAATACCGTATGACATAATACTGTGAAAATAACTATAATAGACTAGCCTCGCGGTATCGACATCAGTAAATTGACGGATTTTTCTAACAGCATATGCTGCTGAGCTCAGCCGTCCTGCAAGAGATGTTATATGAGGGCCCCATTGTAGCCTTGAATCGAGCGCGATTCCCAAGAAAACCGTTTTATCGACAAATTCTAGTTTCTCTTGATTCAATACTATGTCACAATCACTACTTTTGACATTTGGTAGAGCAAATCTAATGCACTTAGTTTTTTTCCCATTTAGAACTAAATTGTTTGCGGTAAACCAATCATGGACCTGCAGTAAGGCGTTATTTACGTCGTCAAGATTAGTGGCACGTCTGTTTATCCTAAATATTAAAGAAGTATCATCAGCAAACAACACCATTTGCGGGTGGTTGTTAAATAAATGGGGTAGGTCATTTATATAAACTAAAAAGAGGAAGGGACCCAATATGGAACCTTGTGGTACACCCATTTTTACTTTTAAACCCATTGAATTCACACCATTTATTTGTACCTGCTGCTGTCTATCACTCAAATACGATTTTATTAAACTGAGCGCAAGTTTACCTAAACCATAATGCTCAAGTTTCAAGATCAGGGTTTCGTGATTTACGCAATCAAATGCCTTCGAAAGGTCACAGAAGATTCCTATGGCATCTTGTGCCTCTTCCCACGCAGTAAATATGTGTTTTAATAAAGTGACACCGGCGTCAGTTGTACAACGTCCTTTGGTGAAACCATACTGCTGCTCGTGTAATATTTTATTGATGTTAAAATGGTTAAGCATTTGATTGAGCATTATCTTTTCAAACACCTTGCTGAACTCTGTTACATAGAGCGACCGCCTATCTGACCTCCACAACCCGGTTAATACTGGGAAATACGATATCACTTGTTAAGACTGCCTGGTGTCAGACTTTTTGGGCCACTGACCTGTAACGACTATCAAAGATGGACAAATGACAGCCGGGACCAACAGCTTAACGTGCTTTCCGAGGCACGGAGGAAACTCGGTATGTAAGGGTGGTCACCCATCCACAGATCAACCTAGGCAAGCACGGCTTAACCTATAGATCGACCCGAACGGCTGATATTATTTAGCCACGAGCTCCTCAATGTTTTCGAATCAATATAATTATTTTAATTAATTAACTTGGTACAGACAAACTTATCAAGATTTTGGGGGATTTAATTCGATGCCCATTGTCAGTATCAGACAGAATCTAGCCGTACATACCTATAACGTAGAAATACAAGAACGTAATTTGTGATTAAAGATACCACGTTCAGATAAACACAAATTTCCTCGTCGGACATGAATTTTATTTGCCAGTAACAATATGGCGTCAAACAAATTAGCTGATTCTTCACCAGATAAAATACTAATTATGACCAAGATTATAGTTTCAGATTTTTATCTTTTGAAGGTTAACATGATGAGGTATGTTTTTCAGGCAAGAAACAAGCTATAATATTGTTTTCAACATACTCGCTCGATAGGTGGTTTTTTTTTATAGTCTATGCTTTGCTCAGGTGTCAACCCTCGAGTGCAATGATAAATTTTACGCACATCGGGTCAAAACGTGCTAGTACTAATGTGTAAATTAATGCAACATCATCGGAAACTTACACCTAATAAAAACTATTATCTTAAAATGTACGAATTTGAAGTTACAAGTTTCTACAAGTTGGCGAAACTTCACAGACGTAATGATATTGGTTTCTAACCAAAATAACAAATCGAATTTCTTTTTTTTGCAGTACCATTAGTAATTTCCTCGTAGAAACACGAAATGGTTCCAACTAATTAAAGTAACTAATGATTCCGTATTCTATGATGTGAAACTAAAGTCTAAAATGGATTGAGAATTCTCTGGAGACACAATCAATAATCTTACAAATCCTGAGAAAGCTCGCGATGTCATTGTAATCCTTCTAAAGCTAACTTTACCTCGAACTGACTGTTCATTTCCAAACTTTTTGCTGTCTCCATTTTAATGGATCGGATAGCGGAAAAAGTTTCATCAGACATTTTCTTTTTTTACCAACGTTGCAGCTCACCCAATCCTTCTTTTAAAAGTATTTAAAGTCGTTTTTACTCCTCAACTGCAAGGTTATCCTTTGTACTATCTTTTATGCAATAACAGCAAAGAAAAACTGACGAAGATTTAATACAGTTTATACCCAAGATCTTAACCTAATTAGATGCCTTGTTTGCTAAAGAAACGACATTGTGAAAATGTTTACCTTTTCCTCGGACTGCTTTTTCATTCCTGATTTTTTTGTAAAGACTTTACTCCGAAGTTTTTTCCGCATTTTTATTATTTAGTGAAAAAACTGGGATGACCAGATGAAGAATACGGACGTGGCAAGAGTAGACAAGGATCGCAGTGGGTGGTGTTCTGTCGTTAAAGTAATTAAAAACAAAAAAAAATCTTTGGGGACTGCCGAATATAGAAGTGAAAACTAAGTAATCTATATCTGCTACGCCGTAGCAGATCGGCTACGAGTGCTACGAAGTATTAGGTGACGGACACGCGAGTTCAATGATTTTTGAAGTTTTCACTTCAACAACAGCTGTTCCATACATTTTGACCATGAAGGAAGCATTTTTGTAGGAAACAGCAGATTATTTTAACCGACTTCCGAAAAGAGGAGGTTATTCTATTATTAGAGGGGGAATCAGAATAATGTACGTCAGTGTCCTTTTCACCTTATAAAGTGTTTCTTCTGAAGGCGACGCGGTAGACCTCGCAGAAGATGGTGAAACGAGCTGGACAGAACCAACTACCAGTGGTCCACATTGGACTGGATCGAAGAATTTGAAGTAATGGGAAAAAGGCTTTTGCCCAGTAGTGAGATGACACAGGCTAAAAGTAACAGTGTAGCGTATCTACATATTTCTGTATGCTATGTGTTGAAATTTTGATGCCTGAAGCCAGTGCATCACGAAAGCACATTCTGGTTAGTTGAACAAATCACATCGGTTGGCTGTGCACGGGCGATTTATCTCGCATCACTACGAAATTATCGGTGATTCTGCAGCAGTGGCTTATTAAAATAATGGTTTAATTTACCATGTCTAGTGGTCACAAGCACGGCTGCTGAGGTCTAGGATTTGTTTTTAAGGGGATGCTCCTAGGTAGCCCGCGAAATTCAACTTTTCTTACGTTTTTTGCAATTTGCAGGGCAGTGCTAAGTTGTATGTTGATAAACATATCGGTCGCGACCTTAAGACGTATTAAGTTACAGAATTATAATCATCAAAATCATCAATACAACCCTCCAAGTTCATAAGAGTCGATGAACGAATGCAAAGTCCTTCTTCGACTCTTATGAGGAAGGTTGTATTGATGATTTTGATGATTATAATTCGACGCTTTCACCTTAACGTCTGTTGTAGGTTCTATTTGTAGGTTTTACTTGATTGTTTTTGTATGCATGCTAGATTCACTTCTAGTAGATGTCAATCAGAAATTTTGTGTTGTAGCTGTTTTATTGGTATTGTGATTGTACATCAGTTTAGTGAATTAAATAAAAAAAAAAAAAAAAAAAAAAAAAACGTCGCGTCGGGTAGTGTTATCGAGCTTTTTAGCAGGAATTTTTCAATAGCAGCCTGGTTATGGGTTTTGTGCCCGACTGATGGCAACCATCAATAATAGCAAGCATGGGACTTAAAGGTAACAGGTGAAATATGGGTGCACTCTTAGTACACCTTTTGAAAACCCGAATGGCGCAGCGGTAGTTAGGCTGCCATACGTTCTTCCGGGTTCGAATCCAGGTAGGAGCAAATGATTGTGTCATCACAGCGTACCGGCGTGATTTTTTGTTATGAACTGGTGTAAACAATAGACAGACATGACAATCCCAGTACATTTGCTATTATTTATTGAGGAGTTTCGTTGCCTATCTCTGAAGTTCTTCATCAGATCTGTACCAAATTGAAACGGAATCACTCCGAGAAAGTACTCATTCCTAAAACTACCCAAATCAAAAAAAAAAAAAAAAAAACATAAAATTTGAAGAGTTCCCTCTATTTTTCCAGGATCCCGTCATCAGTATCCTGACTTTATGATTATGGGACCACCTGCCACCTGCCACCTTTCAAACAATAAAAAAAAAATAGGCCCAGCCATCTTTGAGTAATCGGGGAACATTGAATTGAGAACCTCCTCCATTTTGAAGTCGGTTAATAACGACGTTATGGTAGGTGACTCAAATATCCGGGTAGCCTATAAAAGATTTAGGTGAGTATCGTAAATTTGCTCCTAAGAATTGAAGTCCGTTACTTGGTCATGGATCCCATTATCAGAACCTAACCAAACACTCATCAAACTACCCTTGAAGGACACCCTTTATATAAAAAAACAGTACATGTCACGGTAATAGGCTTATCCCCAATACATATATGGAACTTAACACACCTAACTATCGCCTAAAAATCTGGAAGTATTGTACACAACTGCGTACCTCCCAGAGAAACAATAAAAATCCAAGCGACTGCAGCAATCACTGCAGATTTACCGTCTAATGTTGAAGAGTTCCATTAATATCTCAGAAGATTAGCATCAGATCTTAGCCAAATTGCCACCAGCTTTCAAATAAAAATGGAATCATCAAAATCGGTTCACGCAGTCGGAAGTTCTGAGGTAACAAACACAAAAGGAATAAACATTCATTTATGCTCCGCTCCTATTGGTTGTAGCGTGATGTCATATAGCTTATAACCTTCCTCGATAAATGGACAATACAACGCATTTTTTTTCAATTTCAACCAGCAGTTCCTGAGGTCAGCGCGTTTACATAAACAAACAAACTCTTCAGCTTTATAATATTATATTAGTATGGATAAGTGTGCATTTACAAACAAAAAGTACCAACTATCCGGTGGTCTACGACACAAACGTCGTTGCTTAGTGTGGCGCTGTGTGTAATGTCCAGCGACATTTATTTATTATTTACCCTTGCCCAACCCTTCGGGCAAAACAGTCGGGCTGATTATTACGAGTATTCCACTTAATATTGAAATACATTCACTATTGTGTGATTGTGCCTTCCCATACATACCTACAAATATGTACCTCGTAGTTTGTATACGAAATCCCATCAAAATTATCATTTTCGATTTATCAATGAAGCTCATTCATGCGAAACTGTAAACTGTACAACCTTATTAATAAATCCTTCACCTGCCAAATGATTTTCAACCTAAACATTTGCAAAACAAGGCAAATAATTCTAAAGCTTACTGAATTTCGAGAGCTATTTCCCGTGCATAATGAACATGGAACATAATCCTGTTGGTAGAATCACAGAATAGATAGATACAGAAGTTTTACTATCTGTACAGCGAGTGAAAACACACGCACACATAAAAACACACGCACACATAGACACGCTACACAGCGAATGCAAGCACACTCGCGACTGTTATTTTATTTGTGATCTCCACGGTGCACACATAAAGGGTGTAAAACACATCTTCACGAAGCTGAAAGGCGCTTGTTCTCTCCATCGTTGCGATCATTTTTTTGTTCTACACCATACCTGGGAACCTTCTAGTTACGGAGATATAGGGGGTCAAACTTACAACTTTTTGACAAGTTTTTTTTTAAATAAAAGTTTTTTTTGTAAGATTTTGACTTTTGACACCTCCACGACCCCCGTATTATTCAATCCATCCATCAGCACAATGTTTAAGTGCGTTACATTGAGTTCTACCACAAAACATGATTTAAAACCTCAAAAAAAAAAGTTGTTTCCCAGCAATAATTTTTGCGTAAAGTTACTTAGTTTGATGTACAGAATGCTTGGTTAACGGCTTTGTGATGACGTGGTTTACACCCTGTAGATAAGTTTCACGTACGGCGAGTGCAAGCGCTGCACTCGCGACTATCATCTGTTTGAGGCCTCCACGCACACATTAACATGCTTCACGTATAGTAAGTGCAAGTGCACTCGCGACTGTCATTTGCTTGAGACCTCATCGCACACATAGACAAATGCTTCACGTACAATAAGTGCAAGTGCACTCGCAACTGTCATTTTTTTGCGATCACCACGCACAAATAGACATGCTTCACGTAAAGCGAGTGCAAGAGTACTCGCGACTGTGATTTGTCTGCGATCTCCACGCACACAGACACGCTTCACGTATAGTGAGTGCAAGCGCATTCGTGACTGTCATTTGTTTGAGACTTCCACGCACACACAGACACGCTTCACGTACAGCGAGTGCAAGCGCACTCGCGACTGTAATTTTTTTGAGATCGCCGTACGTATGTGTCTAACTGTCTATGTGTGCGTGCGCCTGTTTTCACCGGTGGTTGGCAGCCACCCTTCTGCTCCAATCTCATCTGTGGTGGAAGTATTGCCGTTGACGGGTCCTAATCGGCTGGCCGATGGAGTGCCATAGTCTAGTCCTTACGACTGACGTTGATCCCTCGCTTGAAGGTAATTAATTGATCCAGCGTAATAGCCTAGCGGGATTGGGATGTTTTGGGTATTAATAGCGGGATTTACCGGGTTTTCTATAGGGACCATTATTTGTTTCGACACCTTACTGTCTTTTGTAGTCAGCATTTAAACTCCTTTACGGCAGTTTTGTTTACTGTTCTGGTAACTTGTTTGTACTTTAATCAGCTTATTAGTTTCTACCTGCCTTCTCTGAAACTGAAAATTTTTCCCAATCAACTTTGAACCTAATATCTTGGCGATAAGGTTGAAAATCCACAGACTGTAGTAGCTTGATGTGCTGTCTGTACCAGGATTTCCGTTTAACGATAATAAGTTTTAATTTTCTACGTCACAATTAGTTATTTGCTAACCTACTCAAATTTCCTTGAAAATTATATCAGATAATTATTACATCCATACCTACTAAAAACTTAATGATTAGCATTTCTGATGACGCCTTTAATGTTTTGTTGACTAGCGTTTACCCATGCTTCGCCCGTGTGAGGGGATAAAATTATTCTACGGTGTTACCATTGCAGCCAGGATAAAAGTATCCCATGTCTCAACCTAATCGAAACGAATTTGCGTCCATTTTTATTAGGGTTCCGTAGCCAAATGGCAAAAACGGAACCCTTACAGATTCGTCATGTCTGTCTGTCTGTCTGTCGGTCTGTCTGTCTGTCTGTCTGTCTGTCTGTCCGTCCGTATGTCACAGCCAGTTTTTTCCGAAACTATAAGAACTATGCTGTTGAAACTTGGTAAGTAGATGTATTCTGTGGTATTTCTATTTTATTTAAAATAGATGGGGGTTTCCCATACTTAGAACAGAAACTCAAAAATTTTTTTTTCGTTAAACCCATACGTGTTGGGTATCTATGGATAGGTCTTCAAAAATAATATTGAGGTTTCTAACATATTTTTTTTTAAACTGAATAGTTTGCGCAACTTCTAAAATGTCCCGTTTTTTATTTTGTCCCCTGTGAGACTAATAAATACTTTTCCTTTCTTTTTTTCTTTTAGATAGACACTTGGCAAGACGTGGTAATGGAAGGTGAAGTAGAGCCCACCCTGGATGGTTGTCAAGTGACGGTAGAAGATGTGATGGCAGACCTTCAGCCAGATCAGTGGATGACATAATGATCGCGAGTAAGACTTGGGACACTCGCGCTGACAGGAATGAAAGGCACAAAGGAGGAGTTCTATATTCGGTTATGATGGTGGATGAACAAGGGTACCGATGATGATGATACTGGTGATGAGATAGAAATCAAATGGCAGGTTTAGAATTTAATTATCTAGTACATTATTCAGTTTTGCATGAATGAGCTTCATTGATAAATCGAAAATTATAATTTTGACAATATTTCGCAGAAAATAATGCAGATGTATGTGTCATAAATCACTTAGGAGTAGACTAATATAACTTCATTATTCTGTATGTTGCTGAATTGGAATTAAAACTGTTGGTTAAAGTTTTGATTATATTTTTAGTGTAGTAATGCACCGTAGCACAGACATGCCGTAATCAGTCAAGCAGTTGACATTATAGCCTATAATGTCCACTGGGGAGTCAAACCTTCTCTGTGAAAGAGAACTTACAGGCTCATTATCAGTTGGTGAAGGTTCCTTTGTTTTGAATTTTCAGTTCAAGCACATACCGGTTTCCTTACAACTTTTTCTTTCACTGTTTTATAATAAGATAGAAGTTGTGACGATATTAAATACACGAATTAATTTGCCTGTCTTGGTTCATCACCATCATCATAATATAGCAGTGATAAGTGTGACCGCCGTATTGTCTTTGCCCAGTCGTAGGTCTCGAGTTCGAACCCAAGGCACGCACCTTTGATTTTTCGGATTCATTCGCGTATTGTATAATTATCACTTACTTCTGCAAGTCAGACGCCCATGGGCGGCAAAACTCTGACACTAGGTTAGGCACTAAAAACACGATAAAGAAAGAAGATTCTTCATCATCATCTCAGCCGAAAGACGTCCACTGCTGGAGATAAGTCTCTTCCAAGTGTCGCCACATGTCCGGTCCCATGCGACTCGCATTTAGCGTATTCCCGCAACCGGTCTTGGTTCGATCTCTCGTAAATTGTGGTGGTTTTCACTAAGTACACCAATAATGCACTAGACAGAAGAAAACAAAGTAACATTATAATCACTGCCACATGCGATAGTTTATTTCAAATCCATTCTTCCATAATTATCTTCGTCGTCATAAGTCAGGAAGTAATACAACAATAATAAGTGATAATCCATTTAAATCTGCGAAGTAATTTACAACACCTTCAATGAAGATTTAGAATTAACGATAAAATAATTATCACAAATTAGGTTATGCTTTTATTTGATTAATCCGTGCTTTTGTATTGCTTTTGTTTTTAGAGGTGTTTTGATGCTGGTCCTTTGGCTACAGAACCTAATTATAAAACATGAGACAATCGATCAAAAGCTTAGCAGATTTAAATACTAATAATAATAGATTAAATTCCTTTAAAATTACGAGTATAATCAATCTACACAAAATGGCAAACAAAAACATTCATTTTACTGATCAACAGGTCTAGACATATTATATTGACATCTTGACACTTATAACAATGATGGAACTACATTCGATTGGCTTAGCTAGAAAGCTTCTGTTGATCCTTTTGACATTCGCTGTAGAAATATAAAAGGCTTTGACAATAATCTCTCACAACACATTTTTTACTCTTTCAGTACTGTTTTCATTGATAGAATGTTACTTGGTCCTTTAGGCCCTTCGATCAATAATAGTACCTACTAGGCCAGTTTCAAATTCAAGAGTGCTGTCATTGCAATGCAAAAAATCGATATTAAAGTATTTTAAACTGGCTTAAGTTCTTTAATTATCCCACGGAATCATGACACCGGGATAAAAAGTATCCCATGTCTAAGTCCAGGTTATAAACCATTTAAGCCAAATTTCATCCAAATCCTTTCAGTAGTTTTTGCGGGAAAGTGTAACAAATACTCGTCCATACATCCTCATTAGTAGGACTCTTAAATTCTCAAATATTACTTTTGAGTTGGATGGGGTTTCCTGCCCATTCTTCTCCATATAGATCAACGCTTTGAAATGTGCAACTACAGTACTTTCTCCAGTCCTTATGCCTTGTCAGTGTAGCTTCGCTGTTTTTTTTTTATTGACATACAAAAGTGCCATGATGTTCTAATTGAAATAAATGATTTGAGTTTGAATAGGAGGAATTATATTGCTGACTATTCGGTATTCAGACTATTTCCATATCAAGAAACGACAGATATTCCGTAAGTAAAATAATCAAGATATAAAATATATAAGCGAAAGAGATTAGATAATCTTATCAGCCCAGTTAATGTCTACTTATTGCTTATCATATCTAAGTGATCTCTGAATTACTTACGGCCGAATTCTCAAACAACACTCATTTTTTAAGTCGCCGTTAAGTCTCAACGGGTCACAGTCAATATAGGAGTAGGTGGGTGTTTTAGCGGTAGAAAATATTGTGGAAGAATGTCTTTAAGAACAAACGCCAACATATCAAGCTACCCGAAACTGTCATTTCTCAATCAACCTTGAACCTAATATTCTCGCGATAAAGTTGAAAATTTGTTAAATAAATTTGATAGATTGTAAGGCTCTTTAGTAAACTGATCCCACACAGGCGGGATCCGCGGGTCCATTCGACTTAGTGCATTTTTGAATTGATCAACTGGTCCGTTGACCAATGCTGGCGTCTATACGTCCACAAACGTTACGTATCGTTTGGCAATGCGGCGGTTATAGTACTATATCAGCTGACTGATACGCAAAGAAGGGAATTTTATTCAGTAGGTAATTATATCAAGATATCGTAAATTAGTCGGAGTAGCGTAAAAACATTTTAAAGAGACGTTCGTTTCAATGTCGATACATGTTTTTTTGGTTGGTAATTAATCTGAGATTAGATCAAGTAACTAACTATCCATGACGTTTCTAATTTACTTTTTGATGTAGATATTCGATTGTAAGTCTAACGGCATTGGGTCGAGCAAAACATTCACAGTAAATATTTAAAAAATAAAACGCGTTTTCACGCCCAAACACGACTACGATACATTGTCTCATTATGGAGTTCCGGTGCCTGATTCTTGGCTTCATCATCAGGTCTGATGGTAGAATGGTTGTTGTCAAACGCAAATGCTTCACTTGTTGTAGAAAATATCAAAATCGCCGTACGTTTTCCTATAAAATTTGAAGAGTTCCCTCAATTTCGCCAAGATTCCATCATCAGATCCCGACTTGGTGACAATGGGACCATTTGCAAAGTATACTCTTTCCAATAAAAAAAAGAATTAGAAGTCAGTTAAAAACATATTGAAATGTTTGTAAGTATTTTTCTCTCACTGGATCTCTATGTCGGTCAGACATCAAGTTGTTTAAGATTTTTGAAGTGAAAACTTCTTTAGGTGCGTTGAGCACTTTTTGGGTGAACAAAAATCATGGAACTCGCGTGTCCGTCACGTAACGCTTCGTAGCACTCGTAGCCGATCCGCTACGGCGGGCGTAGCACCACTTAGGCTTGCGCAGGGCACAACCTGTAGCAGGTATAAATAATAGATTACTTAGTTTTCACTTCAGTCCCCAAAAAGACTGCCTCCCATGTTTTTTTTTGTAAACGAACGCCCAACAAGGTACGACAAATCGTAAAAGAGGTTTGCGGTTAAAAAATATTTAATGCATTGTTCTGCCAGTGTCATTTTCATAGGATTGTGACGTGTGTGAGGATTGTGACCGATTTGAAAAAGTCATTCAGCAATGATAGCCACATTATCAGCGAGTATATTTTATACATATTAGGCTATATTTTATCGCCGTACTACAATGGGAACGGGAACTACGCAAGTGAAACTGCTAGTAAATAAATAAACGCATGAACATCCCATTTAGTGATCTGTGGTGCATGCTGGTGGGCCTTTTTTTTGTTATTTTTTTTCCTACTTTCCTCTGCTATACTTTCTGATAAATTTCGTTGCGGGATCCAAGACAGTTAAATTCATTCCTTGGGACTTCGTCGAGCTTCATTGTATCGGCACTTTACTGGTGGTCGCCATTCTGGCTTTCAGGAGTTACAGTGGTTTGGGAATAGTGTGGCGGGCTTGTCCCATTAAAAAGAAAAAATGCGGGCTTTGAGAACTATCAGTTTTCACAATCAAACCAAAATGCCAAATGTCCAATGAACAATGAACACAAAACATATTCAACCAAAGTTGTCATTGTACAAACATCTTCATCAGCCAAAATACACAATAAATCAATTTGAATGTGAAAAACAAATTATGCCAATTGATGCAAGGTCTTCTATATATTGATATGATGATCATCATCATACATCAACCCGTAAATTTGCGATTCTATTTGTCAGATTCTGATCATCATGAATAAAATGGGGTCAGTAGGTCTTACTAGCCTCAGGCTCTTAGGAATCCCACCTTGGTCCTAGTTTCTTTGTATTTCATGTTAGTGAATGTCGTGGAAAAATTATTTTAATAAAAGTAAGTGCAAGTTTCAATGTCATTCCTTACAATTTCCTGGAAAATGAAAAAAAAATATAATTTTACACAGGTGCTGATTATAAGAAACTAGCGGATGCCCGCGTAATTATATATTAAAACCTTCGTCGAGAACCACTCTATCCATTACTGAAAACAGTATGAAAATCCGTGCAGTAGTTTTTGTATTTTTCGCCAGACAGACGCGGCGGAGGACTTTGTTTTATAATATGTAGTGATTGTGTTTTAGAAAATGTTGTGGAATACATACTCTACAAACGATTAGGTGTGTTTATATTATAACATCACGCCTGTTATCCCTGAAGGTATAGGCAGTAAGTTACCTGTTTTGGAAACACATAGGACGAACCGATTGACAGGTTCGATAAATTTATATAAAAGTGAGAAGTCAACAAATGGTTCTTAAAATAGATATTAGACATAAAAGCAGTGTTTCATCTAATCATGTTGTGATAAAAAAAAAAACACATATAGTGTCTAGACAACGTAAATATTTTGAATTTTGCTCTTTTAATATTTGCTATCTATTAGGTATTATAAGGGCTGTCAGATTAGGATTAACCGAGATTGTGTTGGTTTACAAGTGAATATTCGAGCATTTTTTTTTAATGGCATCTCGCAGTTTAACCTAAGGCCTAAATGCTATCGTGCCTTGAGTGTAAGGCCTCCAGCCAGGCCGAAAAATTTACAAACTGAATATTCGAGTCGAACTTTATTGATAATTAATTTAATCACTAGCCGAAATTAAAGTTTAAGCTTTTGATCATTTTGAATTCAAAAGACAGGATAAGACTGTACAGTGTACAGTCACCAGCACATTAAGTACCACAAACGGTCTTTCTCCATAAAATGTTGGTGGTTAAGTTCAAAATCGAATGAGATTGATGCGCTAGCGACTGTACCTTAATCAAATCATCCGCGTCTGAACTTATAGAACTTCGTATTCTAATCTAAAGGACGTTCCTAAATTAAAACCTGTGCTACTTCTACACAAAAGTTACCTGATCGAAAACCCGTCACATCAGGGATACTCGGTGAATAGGCATCCCCACAGCTGTTATTGTGGCCCATGGTCGGCCATTATCCACCATTGTCCGCCCGCCAACGCCCAGTATTGTTCGAGCCTATTGTAACGACTGGAATCGAATATTCACTTTCGGACCATGGACAGGTGAATTACTGTCGATCATAGGCCTGGAAGCCTTTAGGTTTATTTTACTGACAGGAAAATTGTTGATCGAGTGGTCGCAGCGCCACTTCTGGGGGTCTAAAATGGCCACTTTTGCAAAACATAATATGAAACATGTTAAAAATTAAAATTTCTTAAAATGGACTTTATGGTTATGACAATAAAGTGCATTTTTAGAATTTAAAATTTTTAACGTGATTCATATTATGTTCTATTAAAGCGGCCATTTTAGGCCCGTTGAGCAGGTCTTGGGTTTGATTCCTGGGTCAGGTAAAGTGTTATTGGATTTTGTCATCAGGAATTTCTCAATAGCAGCCACGCAGTGTAAAGTTCTTGGAACATTTTTGTATGAAGCGAGCCCGGGTTTTTCTCCGTAATTCTTTTTTTTATTTAAATAGCGGCTACGCATACCACCTATATTAATCGATGGCTGGTATCAATACGAACAAGTTTTACTTGAGACAAAATGTTCTAAATGTCACGTGTGCCGTGTGCGAGATATGAGCAAACTCGCTACTTTGAAAAAAAAAAAACAAAATGGCGGAATAAAAATCCGGCCAAAAAGTTCAAATTCCTTTGTGCCCAGTTGATAGCAGTAGGCTCACTCCCTATTTAAATGGGACTTAAAAACATAACTGTGTATTATTTGGTACGGCTCTGCCTAACCCCTTGGTGATCATAGGCGCCTATTGCCAAGAACTGAGATTACAGATGGAAAACCCCAATAACACTTTGCACGACCCGGGAATCGAAACAAGGACCTCACGCTCAGCAGTTACGCTTGCGACACTCGACCAACGAGGCAGTCTTATGTTAAACTAGCCGACGCCCGCGGCTTCACCCGCGTAAAATTATATACTAAAACCTCCCTCTCGAATCACTCTATCTATTAAAAAAACTCGCATCAAAATCCGTTGCGTATTAGTTTTAAAGATCTAAGCATACATAGGGACAGACAGACGCGGCGGGAGACTTAGTTTTATAATATGTAGTGAAGAGTAGATAATCATTTTTAAACTTAATCAGCGCATATTAAATAAACCATGTTGTTGATGAGAATAATAGAATAGAAGTAGAAAAGAATCAGGCAGTAGGTACTGGGAGATTTATGAAGATATTTTAGAGTATGTTAATGTAGGACAGGACGATCACTCAAGGACGATCTAAGTTGTATATGTTAGGCCTAATGCCTGAATCCACATTGCTTAAAAGGACTGGTCCTGATTTCCATAAGGGTTGAACTAAATATTAAATATGTTTTGAAAGGGTAGTATATTTTGTTACTGCTTTTTAGGATGTGTCACGTTCGAAGTTTCGAGCTATCATAGAGAGAGCAATTACGGCTTGAAGTTCAACCAATGTAAAGATTTTGCTTAAAAATGAACAGAAACATGTTTTTTTTCAAAGCCTGATTCTTCAGAATGATGGACCACAACGAAAAGAGTAGAGAGTAGAGAGTATAGAGAGAACAGCGTGGCCAACTTAGTCAGTATGAGTCTGGTAGACCTCTTCGCCTGCCCCAGGGCGGAGGACATACATGAGGAATCCCACAAGCAGAAAAAAATCCATCCCAAAGCATTTGGGGACTGCCGATAAAAGTGAAAACTCGTAGTACGAGTGCTAGGAAAAGCGTACGTGACGGTCACGCCAGTTCCATGATTTTTTGTTCGATCAAAAACTGCTAAAAAAAAACAAAAAACAAAAATATTACCTACGTACCTATTACTATCAGAAATTAACTCATATTCTAAATTAGGTAGATACCTATTCTACTTATCTATTATATACTATGAGTGTTTGTTTATTTTAAGTCAATCAACGGAGGTTTTTCAACAGGAATCACGCGACTGACTTAAGTGCTTACATAAGTTTAATTGTTTGTTTTGTACACGAGATTCAGAATGGATGGCCCAGTACATAGATACGTGTAAAAATGCTTCGAACCCAAGCTCTTCACATTTTATTTAATATCTAAAATGGTAGTTAGGTTAAATGCCTGCTCGATGACAAAAAAGATCACCAGAAAGTAGTACTTTTTCATAAATTTACTTGGGGATATTTAGTTGGGGAAAGTCTAGGCAGATGATGTATGAAGTTGAGAAACAATATTCCAAATACCTCCCAGATCTCTAAATCACAATCAACGCACAATGGCCGCGTAATTGCTCCACATCCTGTCAAATCAGATCTCAATCCAATTATAGAGAAAGTCATGTTTCGTCGTCCGATAGTGTTGCCAGAGGCGTTTACTAACCCATCAGATTAATTCCAATCTATCGAAGCTTGCCCTGACAGGTTAATCTGTCACCAACGCACAGATAATAAACTGGTTTGATTTGGTCCCTCATTAAGACTTAAAAAAAAAAACTAGTTTAAAATTTCACTTATTCAAGTTAGTAACCGAACTTCTTAAACTAATGAAGTTAGTATAAAGGGTGTAAAACACCTCTTCACGAAGCCAAAAGGCACTTGTTCTCCCCATCATTGTGATCATTTTTTTGTTCCACACCATACCTGGGAACCTTCGAGTTACGGAGATATAGGGGGTCAAAGTTACAACTTTTAGACAAGTTTTTTTTTTAATACAAGTTTTTTTTGTAAGATTTTAACTTTTAACACCTCCACGACCCTCGTACTATTCAATCCATCCATCAGCACAATGTCTTAAGTGCGTTACATTGAGTTCTACCACAAAACATGATTTATAACCTCAAAAATAAAAGTTGTTTCCCAGCAATATTTTTTGCGTAATGTTACGAGTACTTCCGAGTAGTTTGATGTACAGAATGCTTCGTTAAGGGCTTTGTGATGCGGTGGTTTACACCCTGTAGTTTGGGATACAAAAATGGCTACTTCTTTCTAATTAAAATGTTGTATCAAAATAACCCTGGAAACAGGAAATCAATTTAGTCGTATTTTTTGCAATGCTTAATTTGATACCATTTGTTATTCTTTGATAAGATTAGGATTCCAAGATCGAATTTTCGTGATGCATAATTTCCAATGAAAACTTAATCATAAATGTTTTTATTGGATACAACTACAAACGTACGCGATATTTCGACGCTGTTGCAAGCATCATGATCGCGGGATCATGATGTTTGCAACAGCGTCGAAATATCGGGTGCTCGTAAAAACACAAGAAAATCACGGATATAATCCCGTTAGTACTTTACGTGTAGTGAAAAACCGTGAAAGTCTAAAACAGTGCAACTACAAACGTAACTATGCATTTTTTAATTTGAATTTCCTCAAAATTAAAACTGATATTGTAGATCAGATAAACCTGGCTGGCTACGTATGCTGTGGGGCAATCAGAAGTCAGACTTTGTAAAAGATGGCGTGATAAGCAAGACAAAACCAACGACCAGTGGTACTCATGGCTTTTGTCCATGAGTGGAATGATGCAGGCTAAGAGAAACAGATTTTCACTTACCACTTCAATTTCGTCGTCTGGTTCCTCCATAATATTAGTTAGGATGGCACTAGGTCTGATGGACACTCGATGTCGGACCGATTTCCTAAACAGATCAGGTTCTTCTTTCGTCTCTTCATCATGTATAGTAGTGAATTGTTCATAAAAATTAACCGCACCACTTAAATCTACGTTAGTATTATTAGACGAATTGTTATTGATTTGAACCTTTTTGCTAACCCTTGTGACAGATTGTTTTCTTTCAGATATTCTTCTATAGCCTTCTGCATCTTGGTCTTCGCCAAGTAAACTGATCGGCCTTGGAGTTCGCGGTCCGTATTCATACTCTAAATCGAAACCTCTGTCTTCGAACAAGCTTTTGAATCTAGCCCAGCAACCCAAATTCTTTTTTGGATCCACCACCGGTTGATTTTCTACTACTACGTTTGCCTTATCCATCTTTACTGTTTCTTCTTTTCGTCGCTAGGATAAACAGAATCTCTTACACTATAATCGTTCACATAATGAATTTATTATAATCTCTCCTAATCAAAATCAATGCCAATCTAAACACTACTGATTATGTAGATAACAAATAGTTCTTACTGCTTGATAATGATGATAATATTTTAATAGTTGATTTCGAAGTCGTTACATGTTGCTTGATTTAAAGTAAAGACTGTTACTCAATACATTTATCGACACATCGACATTAAAATGCTCTTCAAGCAGTGCCAACTGTCAACGATTGCGTTCACACCTTGATTTTATGTTCGTTAATACAACAGACGCGTTCACTTAAGACCATTAACGCGTTTTCATTTATGTAACACGGTTAAAAAAAGTATCACTTGAATCACAAAATATTTTCACAGTTACATCAATAGTTATTAAATTCGCACGTGTATTAAGTTCGATTTTTCGATCTCCCGTGACTTATTCACACGGCGTTTTATATCAAACTAAAACACTAAGAATCATTGTATTCAATACGATAACACTTATCGATTATACTCGCACTGATTACGTTTTATAAGTTATTTGAAAATGTAGATTAAATAATTATATGGCAGTACTTCTATCCTCAGTTGGTCAAGGATACAACATTGATTTAATGTTGTTAATACTTTAAGCTACGTATTACAAAAAAAACAATGAATACAAAATAATTGGGAGCAAAAAACCACTGAATAAACAGCTAATTGAATTAATGGAAACGATTCAATTTTATTACAATCCGTCTATTCAGCATTGTCTGCTAAACTCATCATTATAAAATAATTGCCAATCAAATACTATCAGTTTACAAATTGAAAGTGCAAATTCAACTAATATTTCTGTGAATTCTATCATCGCATTGAAATGAATAATTGACAGCATACGCATAATAATAATAGAGATAGATATAATAGATAATTATAGTGAAATGACGTGTGTAAGTCAATTTTGTGTCAGGCACTAGTAGTCAGTTCGGTGACCTGGCTTTTACCAAATTAATTTGACGAAATTTGTAACAAAGATAAAAAAAAGGTTCCGACGAATTGAGAACTTCCCCTTTTCGGAAATCGGTTAAAAAGCCGAAAATGTATTGGAGTGACTACCGAAAAGCGTATATGTCAAATGTTAATGACAATGTGATTTGAAAGCTGCTGCCTTTTTTGAAGACCGTCAAGTTGAAACTGTAAAACATGATTTAAAATGCCCAGACTCTGGGCCTTACGAAAACATACTTTAAGAAAAAAAGAAAAAGAAGAATCTTTTTCTTAGAAAAAGATTCTTTTAGAAAAAGATTCTTCTTTTTCTTTTTTTCTTAAAGTATGTTTTCGTAAGGCCCAGAGTCTGGGCACGTTTTTAACCGATTTTTAAAAAAGGACAAGGCCTTGTCCTTTTTTAAAAATCGGTTAAAAATAGAAAAAGAAGGGCAATACGGTGAGAATGGTCACCCATCCACAGCACAGATTAACCTCCCGTATACAAGTTTAACAGATTTTAACGTCACTGATTGAATCATCTAAAAGTATGTCATTTTCCTCTTGAAGATCATCAGTTGACTAGTATTATAATGGCTGGGCTTCATAGACAGATGGCTGATTGGAAGCGGTACAGGTTATAGTTATTCAAGATGTCGTCTGTCGTGTTTATCCTCATTAAGATCTTGGGGTTAGGTAGATATGATAGTTATGTGTCGTCTCGTATTATCTTCAGTAATAATTAGTACTGTGATGTCTTCTAAGTCAAGCATTACATTAGTATTCACTTCTTTGTAAACATACTGCAACTAGAACTACACTTCTCATCAAAAAATTCGAAACACTTTCGTTTTTATTGTTTTTGTCCTAATTTTTTACAAAAGAGAATTCATTCCATGAAAAAAAAAACATTATTGTGTAGCTGGCAGTTTGGTCATTACAGTAAGAAGAAAAAAATCAAAATTCGAAATTAGAATTTCATTTGTTTATCCTATAAATGAAATTAATTACTGTTTTGAGACATATGTGTATTTAGGGTTGGAGTACGTTTCTCGTTTAAAAACTAAAAATTAGCGCTTGTCTTTAAACTTTTTGTTTCTTATTTCATTTACTGTGACTTTGGGACGTCTGAAAAAACTTTTTTTTCTAAAACATATGGATACTTCGCCCGCAGAAGCCGCCCAAGTGGTGGCATTGCTGGATTCTGGACTTAGTCAGCGTGTTGTGGCTGCAAGATTGCATCTAAGCTTATCATCTGTTCATAGAGTCTACAAACGCTATCGGGAGACTGGTTCGTTCACGCGCCGTTCAGGATCTGGCAGGAACCGGGTCACTTCTGAGCGAGATGATCGATTTATTGTAACAACTTCTTTACGAAATCGACGCCTTAACGCTTTTCAACTACAGCAGCAGCTTCGCGTTGTACGAAGAGTAGCTGTAAGTGACTCTACAATAAGAAGAAGGTTGAAGGAACGCGGATTGGCACCGCATAAGCCAGCGAATGGGCCGAAATTAACTGCAGACCATCGAAGAGCGCGCCTTAACTTTGCACGCGAGCACCTAACTTGGTCATACCTTCAGTGGAGCAAAGTACTGTTTTCTGATGAGTGTAAAATTATGCTGTATGGTAACGACGGAAGGAACAAGGTCTACAGAAGAGATGGAGAACGCTTTGCACAATGCTGCATTGAAGAAAAGGTCAGCTATGGTGGCGGTTCGTGGACGGTTTGGGGAAGAATCAGCGCCGACGATAAGACAGAACTTGCCTTTGTGTCTGGGCCACGGCTGCCTGCACTAAACTCTCATCGGTACATCGAACAGTGTCTTGAACCTCATGTGATGCCCTATGCACATTTTATTGGCAACGACTTCGTATTCATGCACGACAATGCTAGAGCTCACACCGCGGGCGTCGTACGAGATTATCTTACCGAAGTCGGTATCTCCATTATGGTATGGCCAGCAAGAAGCCCGGACATGAATCCCATTGAACATCTATGGGATGAATTAAAGAGACGAATTCGAGCAAGAGATCCAGCCCCAGAAACACTTAGCCAGCTGCAAAATGCAATCCAAGAGGAATGGGATAATATACCACAACATGTGATCGTGACTCTCATCCGATCGATGAAGAACCGTATGGAAGAAGTAATAAGAGCTCGCGGAGGGAATACAAGTTATTAAATAAACGTTTCTTACATTTTTTTTTCATTTACGCGTGTTGTTTTACCCATTTCCTTCATATTCCATACAGGGTAAAAATTACTCATTATACAAAATACGAAACCTATGAAGACTTAATTTGAATTTAGAACATTAACATTAGGATTTAAAAACCTCATACTACTCACTATTAAATGACATTTTACATTTATTCCAAAATATACACATTTTTCTGATAATCCTTATCAAATCATAAACTGCGAGGTGTTTCGATTTTTTTGATGAGAAGTGTATATATAACAAAACTTCTATAAGGATTATGTTTTTAGGGTTCCGTATCGAAAAAAGAGGGTAAAAAAGAGACTCTGTTACTAAGACTTCACTGTCCGTCTGTCCATTCATCTGTCTCTCACCAGGCTACAGCCATGGCGGCTACTGTCTAGCTAAAACAGAAAAAAAAAACAGAAAGAAAAAAAAAATACGGATAATATATTTCTTGCCGCTCTAACAACAAATACTTACTAAAAATAGAATATATTTAATATTTCTCTACTAATAAACTAGCAAGAGAACCAAGGTCACCGACATAGCCCTAAGAATTGCCAAACATAAGTGGCAGTGGGCAGGGCACATTGCTCGCAGAACGGATGTGAAAATGAAGTACAAAAAAGTGTTTTTTTTTTGCTCGATATTTATAACGGCACCAGGTAGATGCTTGAAATAGTAACAGAATATCTAGTTGTAGGTATATTCACTTTAAAAATAAATAATAAAATTAAAATAAATATTTAAGGGGCCTCCCATATAATAAACGTGATTTTTTTGCCGTTTTGTCTAACGTTCTTAGGTCCATGTTCACCAAAAATATGACGGTCTGATTGTCTAAAAACAGCTGTTTAAAACACATTTTTGTATGGGAACATGTCACAGTGACAGCTGTTTTTAGATAGTCAGACCGTTATATTTTCGGTGAACTTGGACCTTAATTACTTACGATCTGCGCAACACGTTTTAGCCCCTTCGTACACAAGGCTACACAAATCTTCGATACTCAACGATTTTAGTCTTCAAGCGACTGCCGCCATACAAGTCCATAATGTCGGCGACGCGACTCGATACGAACTTTAATGGATTTGTATGCAGCTCTCATAAGAAGGAGGCCTGTGTGTGTGTCCCAGCAGTGGGAACATTACAGGCTGTTTATACTTATGATATGGTAGTCTATGTTTACCTGCATTATAATTCTTCCGAGATACATGCTCTGTGCCTAGTTCGAGGCCCGCGCCTACTTTCACTGAATTGTTCTCTGAACTATGTTCACTGTGCTAGTTTTTCTAGATTTTCTTACTTGTGTGAGTTAAAGTTTTTTCGCTATTTTATATAAATGAACTTTACCAAAAGCTCTTAAAACTTCCTCAAGTTGAAGAGAGCTTGTCAACTGTGAAGTGACATTCTTCGGTTGAAGTCGTAAAATTAAAGGAAACGCTTTGGAGTGAGTAAAAAGCAAACCCAGCTCACCTCAACAATTTACATAAATACAAACCGACCTACATAACTCCTTCATTCTTTTGAATTAAAAAGCCTTTTTGCACCAATCAACGCCTCATAAAAAAGATCATATCATCATCAATCTCTACAAATGGACTGAATCTCGCGACGCCATCTTTAATTCTTAAGTGAGGCGTTTTGCCTCATGCGGATATGAACCTTGACCCTTCTGATTGGTTTGGCGCCAGAATTCAATCAGCAATTCAGTCTTTTGAATACGTTATTGCGAATTAAGAGGTTCGTTAATGAGACGAAAAGGAATTGAACTTTTTTATTAATGGGTGTTTTGTTATGGACTTTTGAATTGGCAACACGGACTTGGTTTCTCCCTTTTGACAATGTGGTATTTGCATTTATATTCGACATTCATTGAATGAATAATGACCGAGCGGTTGGCGCAGTGACTGAGCAAATGCCTGCTACGTTAAGTTCGATTCCCACACGGAAAAAATATTTGCATCTCGCTTAAACCTAATCCGTCATCGGCCCAAGTTTGCTCGGACGACCAAATAAATTACAACAATCGAGATGTTTCGAAACGGTTGTGGGCTGAAGTTGCATCGGAAATGGATATAGATGTTCGAGACAAAAAAAAAACTCTGTCAAGCAACACAACACGGTCAACTACAGAATACCGGCAACACATCCGAGCAAAAGGTGACACTTTGTACGGGCTCGAACTCATCGGTGGGCGTGGCCAAAAAGTACGCTGTCTCACTTGGCATCGTGCCCGACAGGGATAGTATCAGTGATGAGCAGTTAGACGCTAGTCTTCACGCACGTCTTGTTCGTACGCACACTCACAGCATTCCGAACCGTTCCGAACAAAAACGAAGATGCACACTTGACATAATGCCATTCGACGCCGCTTGACATTCGCGCAGAAATCAGCGAGTAGTAACTACAAACTCGTACGATGTACGTTTGCTGGCTAGGCCCTCCAGAGGCGCTGCGTTATTGTTTTTGTTTCTATATAGGTACATATTGTAGATTGCTTATTATGTTTGGTTTTCCCCGGGTGGTCATGCAGTGATCGCTCAAGAGTTCACGTCACCGCGCCGCGCCGACGAATACTTAGTTGAAAATTCCCTTTTGTTCCCGTCATCGCAGTTTATGTCCGACAGCAGCAGTATAATCATTCTGTTCTCCACTACTGGGACACAGGCTTCCTTTCCATGAGAGGGAATGGGCTGTAATCCACAATGCGGCCCAGTGCTGTTTGGTCTTATGCACGAGTGTGATTGAAACTGGCTTGGCCACCATTAGGGATTTCAATATTGATAAGACAAAAAAATTGTCGCAAATTAGTCGAAATTTGTCGCCAAATGTCAGAATTTGTCGGTCACTGGTTCAAAAGATATAAGGGCTTATAGGTGGCCGATCTGGAGTCTCCCCAGCTTGGCCACATTTATATCCCAAAAATTAGAGCACTTAGCGAAGATCAGTTTTCTCCCATATTTACAAGATTGCCATATTTTGAAGATTCCCATATTAGAAGAATAACACATCAAGATTGTTTTATTAGTACCTACCAAAAGTTGACATTACATCTGGACCAATTGCGAACTGGACCAATTGAGAATTGGACAGTTGGACATTTTGCGAATTGGACATTTATTTATTTATTTCAAATCTCCCTTACAACTATCATTACGGGTAATCCTAATGCGATAGCGCGGTCTCAAAATTAACATACATACATACATATTGCGCCCAAAGGATTTTAGGGTCCACGACGCGGCGACACGGTTTGGGACATTTTTTTTAAATTGTTAGTACATAGGTAATTATAACAGTTGGTACCTATGATAATCCCACTTACACCTACCAACTTTGTCCGCCGCCAAAATCGTCAACTCCATACTGATACGTCAAAGAGCGAAAAATTAGGGTTGTCGATTGAAAGAAATTATTTCACAAGCAAATAGAATGAACCAAGTAACATACAGTATGATTTTTTAGTTATGTGCATGAAACGTGGAGCAAGTATCAGCAGACAAGGGTTGTAAGCTGCTTACTCAATTTATTATTGTATGGGTGCTTTCATTACTTATTTTTATTTATGAAATAAAACAAATAAAATTAAACTGTTTCGTAAATCTACTATTTACGAAACAGTTACTGAAGTAAACTGATTATTTATTTCCTTTATTCATTTTCATACACGGCCGACACAAAAACCAAAAAAAAATATTTACAAAATATACTTTTTGGGCATGAAATTATTTTTTATTCGTTTTTATAATAACATTTTATAAATTTTTAATACAGAACTATGTATAAAAATAAAACATTTAAAAACATAAAAATAGGGATCCCACCAGCATCGGGAACAGGGTCCTAACCACTTATGGCTCTTGAGAGCAGAACCTCCTAACAATACGCGCCGTGTCCAGAAGAACTGCTTTCTGAATCAAGCTCTTGATCCAACTGCCTAGCGAGAGCCTCCTCCCTCCAACTCAAAAAGAATTTTTCTTTTCGAACCATTAAATCTTGAGATTAACGCGTTCAAACAAACAAACTCTTCAGCTTTATAATACTCGTTTTTTATATATCGATGTATGCATACATTTATATAAAAATGAATCCCTATTTCCCTTGGTCACGGGCATCACGCGTGAACGGCTGGACCGATTTCACTAATTCTTTTTTTGTTGTGTTTGTTATTGTCAGGAGAAGGTTCTTATGAAAAAAAAAATGTGGTAGGTAGGTAGTAGTAGATAGGTAATAGTAGGTAGGTAGTAGTAGGTAGGTAGTAGTAGGTGGGTAGTAGGTAGGTAGGTAGTAGTAGGTAGGTAGGTAGTAGTAGGTAGGTAGGTAGTAGTAGGTAGGTAGGTAGTAGTAGGTAGGTAGGTAGTAGTAGGTAGGTAGTAGTAAGTAGGTAGTAGGTAGGTAGGTAGGTAGTGGTAGGTAGGTAGTAGTAGGTAGGTAGTAGTAGGTAGGTAGTAGTAAGTAGGTGGTAGGTAGTAGTAGGTAGGTATTAGGTGACAGGACAACGTCTGTCGGGTCGGCTAGTATATAATATAATATAGTTTAGATTAATAACACAATTCCTGACATTGTTTCTTTTTATTACGTATGCGGTTTGTAATTACCGCCACTATAGCTCAAAATAAATTATTCTTAATAAAAGCATTAGTTAGGCATTTATGATTACAGTGTAGAAAGTTGATTTTTACAAATGTAACCCAAATTTATGCAAGTTTTTTTACACTTTGCGAGAAAACCAGTACAAAAAAGGTTTCAAACTTTGTTTTTGGATCTGTTACTGTTGGAAATTCTGTTTCTCTGGGCTGTTCGTACGACGGGACGGCGTCAACTTTATTTTTTTTTAATTCAAAACTTTTGTCTGTAATCATAATCTGTAATTATAATCGGGTTACGTCAGGCTTAAATTAAAGGTAAATTCGCGATAAATACCCGTTTTCATATGTTTATAATTATAATCAAGTTGACAAAAGAGACCGGAAAATATTGAAATTCAAAATACTTTATTTCACATAGGTCTAGATGGGCACATATAAAACGTCGAAAAAGGTGCACCGTTCGCGTTGGTCGATTCCATGGAGAAGAAGCGGCAAGGAACTACATGGAACCTTACTCTTTTCAAATAATTTGGTATTACAATATTATGGGATTTTAGCGCCGTGTGTATGTGTTACACTGTATTTTACACTTTAATTGCGACAAAATAGTAAATTTAGTCAGACGGACAGACAAACGGACATATAGACAGTCGAAAAGACAGACGGACAGACAGACGGACAGGCAGACGGACAGACAACAAATAGACAGGCAGATGGACAGACAGACGTACAGACAGGCGGACAGATAGACGGACAGATAGATGGAAAGGGGAACGGACAGACAGACGAATAGATAGATAGATGGACCGACAAATGGACAGGTGGACAGACAGACGAACAGACAGACGGAGAGACAGACAGACGAGCAGACAGACGGAGAGACAGACAGACAGACGAACCGATAGACGGCCAGCCAGACGGACAGACGGATAGACAGACAGACGGACCGATAGACGGGCAGCCAGACGGACAGACGGACGGACAGACGGTTAGACAGACAGAAGGACCGATAGACGGGCAGCCAGACGGACAGACAGATAGACAGACAGACGGACCGATAGACGGGCAGCCAGACGGACAGACGAACGGACAGACGGATAGACAGACAGACGGACCGATAGACGGGCAGCCAGACGGACAGACGGACGGACAGACGGATAGACAGACAGACGGACCGATAGACGGGCAGCCAGACGGACAGACGGACGGACAGACGGATAGACAGACAGACGGACCGATAGACGGGCAGCCAGACGGACAGACAGATAGACAGACAGACGGACCGATAGACGGGCAGCCAGACGGACAGACGAACGGACAGACGGAAAGACAGACAGACGGACCGATAGACGGGCAGCCAGACGGACAGACGGACGGACAGACGGATAGACAGACAGACGGACCGATAGACGGGCAGCCAGACGGACAGACGGACGGACAGACGGATAGACAGACAGACGGACCGATAGACGGGTAGCCAGACGGACAGACGGACGGACAGACGGATAGACAGACAGACGGACCGATAGACGGGCAGCCAGACGGACAGACGGACGGACAGACGGATAGACAGCCAGACACACGGACAGATGGACAGACAGACGAATAGGTAGATAGATGGACCGACAGATGGACAGGTAGACAGACAGACGGACAGACGGACAGACGGACAGACGGACGGACGGACAGACCAACAGACAGACAGACACACGACGAACAGACAGACGGACGGACAGACAAACACGAACAGACAGACGGACAAACAGACCAAAAGATAGACGGACAGCCAGACGGACAGACAGGCGGACAGACAGACGGACAGACAGACGAATAGACAGACATACCTACATTCGTATCTTTTCTGATTATTGTAAAAATTAGCGAGGTCTCATCAGCAAATAGAATTATATCTGATAATTTGATATGGGAGATCATGTAAACCAGAAATAGGAAAGGACCGAGAATTGAACCTTGGGTCACGCCTATCTTTACTAGAGACCCGGAGGACGTCGCCCCATTTACATTTACTTTTTGCTGCCTGTTTCATAAGTAAGAAAGAATAAAATCAGCAGCTTGACCACGAATTCAGTAGTGGTGTTATTTACAGATCAGTGATCAGTGGTCGATGCAGTCGAATGCTTTAGAGAGATCACAGAAAATGCCAATGGCATCCTGGGACTTCGTCCATCCGTTTTCAACCTACCCTTCGTGAATCCAAACTACTGCTTATGCAGAATCCTATTATGTTTGAAAGTGAGAACACATCTGGTCCAGCAGGATTTTTTCATAGATTTTACTCAATGGTGGAAGCACAGATATAGGTCTATAATTAGAGGGATCACTCTTACAACTCGATTTGAAAATTGGTACTACTTTACTATATTTCATTAGACTAGGAAACATACCGCTATCCAAACATTGATTGAAAATGCCTGCTAGGATAGGAGCGATTGATTCAATAATATCTCCAAGAATCTTGACGCATCCACCCCATAAGTCTTCAGTATTTTTATGTTGAGACTTTTGAATGATATTTACTTTCCGCTAATTTCGTTTGTGCATTATGTGAATTTGATTTACATTCGATCTCTAAATAGTAGTTTGCGAGGGTAACGGGGATCTGTCAGCTCCGGCAAAACACACTTCTGATGAAATGTATCTTATTTTAAAATTTTGTCCGTCGTCCAAAATGCATCATCTCTTTCAATTATATCAATTTCTGTGCCATTTGGCATCCAAATAACAAAATAGCAAAACTTTCGTCTTGTTACCATTAGTTGACCTTGAACCTGGTAATAATAATTATGTTTTTTTAGTTTTATTCCATTTGATGCTTCTACACAAAATGTATTTTTTTTTGTCGTACTGCCTCCAGAGGTGTAAGGCCTGCTGCTGATGACGGGCACTTTATTTCAATCAGACTGTCTGTCCCTAAAATACCGGTTCTCTATCGTATTACCGTACTTTTTAATCCATAATCTAAAATGTTTTTTTTTTTTGTCATAATCATCATTAGTCCGAATTATAATTTACCCGAACTTCAAATCACATAATATCATATGCCATAAAGTTGAAATCCCTAAATATAATAAGCCCTAAATCCGTTTGTCATAAGTATTACAATCAATAATATACAAAAGACATAAAATCGTTTTCAATAAAAGTCATAAGTCCTATTCTAAGTAAATGTTTAATCGTATGTAGGCGTTGACTTGCAAGCAAGCATGCAATGCAAGCATGCAATGCAAGCATGCAATGCAAGCATGCAATGCAAGCATGCAATGCAAGCATGCAATGCCCAGACCAGTTTTTAAAACACACGTGTGCTGGAATTGAGGATTTTTTATTTTGAGCTATAGCACACGCTACAATATGATTTTTTTACCCAATGTACAGTATTTTTTTTGTCCTGTGCCCTATTATACAACCTACACCAGAAAGTGAATTGAAATTTGTACCGTAGCTACGTTTAGCCCATGATCCGTCTGTCACGACGGTCACACATGGTACACCTTGTAACATCTTTATTTTCCAAAGCAAGTCGCCTTTCTTCTGCACCTGCTTCTAACATAAGCTGTAACGCAATGTATTTTTGTATAATGCCTAACTTTTGACTGTTTTTTACATACTAAGTCTCGCTCATATTAGGCATATTTAAACTAGCACATATCTCATCAAGCTGGCTCCAACCATTGCCAGTTTGAGAGATACCCTCGATTACATTTAAATTAATGGGTATTTCTCTAAATTTATTAGATTCCTGAGATTTAATGTTTTCTAATTTGTTGCAAAATTTACACTTGAAAACAAATTGTGAGTAAAACCCAATTCTTTTTTCCTTTACGAATTCCAAGTGCTGAAAATTACATTCGAATGGATCATGCCTAATATTCTTCAATTGTTGAAACAGATAAGCAATATTCACTATTCTGTTTCCTTCTAAAGTTGCACAATCACTCTTATCACGATTGTCGGTTTCAAAAGAGAAATTGTAGTCATCTGAATCGGATTCACAGATTTGTTGTATTCATGTGTGGTTGACATCGATTCTTTCTGCTGTGGTCCTGTAAACGCATAACTCAATTAGAATACGCAAACTAACGAAAATGGATTTACTGTAGTGACTATTGTATTGTTTAACGGGCTGGTGTCCGCAACTACACGTCAAAGCGCGTATTTTGCATACGGGTAGGAAATTCACTGTATCCACCCCAACTACCCGAGAAAGGCCAGCAGCGCCCCCATGTTGCCGAAAATCTCGCGGGGAGTACCTGGGTTACCGAAGTACTTCGCCCTGTATATTGCAATGACTGGGCATTGCACCGGAGGCTGTCTGTGACTCCTATGACAAAGAGCTGTTTATTATAAGAGAAGTTTCCGGTGATCAGTTGTAACTGTGCGCAGCTGTGGTTTGGTTAGCAAAAGCGCGCGTTTTCTGAAGTGGCCGTTGCTCTCGGGAAGTGCCTCCTTGGCCTGCCAACACTCCAGTGGTCTAGCCACGTCTTGTGGTGTTGTTCACTACCAGTGTGCGTAAGTATCTGAAAGGGAGTTGTAGATTCGGGTCCCACCGCTGCCATGCTCGATATCCTTCTAGCGAGTTCGTCCGCCGAATTATTGCCATGGGAATCGCTGTGTCCTTTGATCCATTGGATGGTTATATCATTGAGATTACCAACCTGGTTCAGGCGTTGATGATACTCGTGTATGAAACCAGAGTTGACTGTGTGATTGTTTAGAGCTAGCAGTACCGCCATGCTGTCTGAGAGTATACGAAATGAGTGGTCCACGACCTCCCTGGCTAAGATGGCCGATGCCGCCAGGGAAATGCCCATGAATTTTGCTTGATGGAAGCTGTAGTTAGTTTAGTGCGGGGCCACCAGACCACTGCCCCATAAGTAATTATAGGTCGGATCACCGCACAGTATAACTAAAGTATAATTTTAGGGAATAGGCCCCCTTCTTACCTATCATCCTCCTACATTGCTAGAAGTTAATGCAGGCCCTGTTTCTTTATTGTTTAAGTGGCTACTCCAGTTTAACTTACTGTCTAGGATGACTCCCAGATACTTGACCTCATTGGCTAAGTGGAGTTTCTTATCGAAGACTTTGGGTGAGCGATAAGGGCCTAGTGTTCGTTTTTGGGTAAAAATGACTAGTTCAGTCTTCGTGGGGTTCACTGAGAGGTCGAACTCTCTATACCATCGTTAAACGATGCGTAGAGCCTGTTGAGTAAGGTCACTGATTGTCCCCGTCACTTTCCCCGAAATGAGGATAAGGAGGGATATGTCGTGGCTAATACTACAGAAACTATAAATAAATAGAAAATTAACACCTCAAAGAACAAAGTTATTGTATTATTAGAATTGCTAATTTTCCGACTTTGAGCGCATGGCGAAATAATGGCGGCTGAAATGTCCTAGTTTAATAACTGCGGTACATATACCTATGAAAGTACTTACGATTGGGGTGTGGTCAGTACACGAGGAATATCGCAACTAATCTGTTCACAAGGGTCATTTACTGTAGGTATATTTTCGCATTTTGCAGACATTGCTTCATGTATTTCTACTGCACAGGTATCTTGCTCGAATGAATTTTGTGTTGATCTAAAAAAACATGGAATATACAGAGTCAAATTAAATTAGTTAGCGAAACTCCGCTCACAAAAAAAAAAAAGTGAAAAATAACTTTAGCTTCTGAAGACGGTGACTTTTGTTTGTTTGATTGATTTAATTTTTTGTCACCGACTTCAGAAGCTAAAGTTATTTTTCACTTTTTTGTTTTTTTTTGAAGTCGGTTTTATTTTTTGGAAAAAAGTTTTTATTTTTCACTTTTCACATATGCTTGATATACATGGAAATTGCATACCGTTACAATTACAACAAGCCCAAACACGACTAGGATACATTGTCTCATTATGGAGTTCCGTGTATCGAACGCAAATGCTTCACTTGTAGAAAATACCAAAATCGCAACACGTTATCGTATAAAATTTGAAGAGTTCCCTCGATTTTGCCAAGATTCCATCATTAGATCCTGACTTGGTGGCTATGGGACCATTTGGAAAGAATACCCTTTCCAACAAAAAAATAATTTTTCAAATCGGTTGGCCAGCGACGGAGTTATGCCCGACCAAAAAAAAAATAGAAACATCCGAATTGAGAACCTCCTCCTTTTTTAGAAGTCGGTTAAAAATCAAAAGTTTTTTTAATTTTTCGGGTCAACAATCATAACACTCAAAATAATCATTACGGTTTAGACGTATCCAGTACAGGAGGAATATTTTCTTTGTTCATGAACCATCCCCTCAATGTTCTTTTGAACTTCTTCTTCCGAGGCCACTTAGTTTTAGGCGCCCTTTTTTTCCATTCGCCAATCTTTTGTATCTGTTGCATAAAAATAACAACATTATAAAATACCTAAACACTATAATTTATTTATTTTATGAAAGAAATGTTTTATTCGTAAATGTGTCGTTATTTACTTGTTAAATTATAAAGAAGAAAAGAAAGAAAGAAAAAGCAGTTATTAGCACGCACAGGACAAAACACATAAAATAATGTGAGTTTATTAATTTATTTTTGTAAGCTCTTTCGATTTTCGATAGTTAGAAGGCTGCCATTTTAAAAAAGGTAATATAAACCTAGTATTTCATTGAGGTAATGAATACGGTTAAAAAGAAAACTATTAAATTCACACAATAATTTGTGACAACCCTCGGATACGCGACATCAGACGCGAGTTCGAAGCGCGTAGCGAGTACCGATGCAACGCGACACGGCGTTTTCTACCTCATGATGATCAGCTGATGCCAATTCCTTGATTTATTAGGGTAAGCACAATATGATAGTAGGAAGGTGATTATAACCACCTTCCATTCTCTGGTCTCCCAAACTAGATACCTAGCAGATAAGTCTTTTTAGTTTTTGTTTGGTAGCTTATTTGCCTATTTATTGAGACAGGTTTTGTTATATTTTAAGCTATAAAATATAACACTGGTTCTTATGAGATTACTATTAACTGGGTTGTGGAGGTCAGATAAGCAGTCGCTCCATGTAAAATACTGGTATTCAGCTGCATCCGGTTAGACTGGAAGCCGACCCGAACATAATTGGGAAAAGGCTAGGCAGATGATGATGACTCATGGGAGCGGAGCAGTCAGAAACCCTAGTACAAGCATACATATATGGGTACCTAATACGATATGGAACTGGTACATACCTTTATAATTTTTTTTCTTTTTATCATCAAATGACTCCGCCCAGAGCGGGGGGAGTGTCAGACTTTTACTGACTAAAACCCATTCGTGTTCCTTCCTCGTCCTTTATGTTCCGGGGCCACGGTCTCTTTCGAACAGTCCCGCAGCCCCGGCAGGCTTCGGCCCTTGCGGGGCCCCTTCCTTTATGCTGACAACTCTTTGAGGCGCGCATGGAACACGAACGCGCCGTCGACACGGCCTGTCGTCATAAGACGGACGGACGGCGAGCTAGCCCATAGCTCACCGTCCGCAGGCCCGCGTCTACGGTGGCCGGAGGCCACCACGTGGCCCCCCACGCCTGCTAACACCTACCACCTCCTTCGCTAGTATGACTGCTTCGCAGAAGGAAGGGACGGCTTCCTATTCCGTCTCGCTCCGGATCATGGATTGAACCAGGGCCGGACGCGAGAGGTCGCCGCCGCTGATCGCCGCACTAGGTGCATACCTACGTTATCAATAGGGTACCCCGACTGCCAGAGGCACATCATAGATATTTTTACCGTGCCAGAAGTGCCAAAGGATGGTTTTATATATGTATATGTGCCTACTATTTGAGCAACCATTTCCATTTCCATAAACATACAAACTAAAAGCTTAGCGCGCATCGCGCCCCTCTCAGATCGAGTGTCTTGCTTACATAATTATGGTGCCTAGTGTACGTACACAAAGCCGCGAAGCACCGCCGGCGGTCACTAATAAGCCTGCGGCGCTGTGTTCTTAGAGAATAGCATTACTGGTCGAAGTCGCCATCGACAACCGCGTGCCTCTGCCGTCGGCTCGTGTCGCCGTGTAAAAAACACTAAATAGATTAGGTGTAACAAAATAAATGACTTACCCATTGTTTATTTGTAGTTGTTCACACCTGTTCTTCAATAAACCAGCACAATTTCACTGGTACAGCGCAGCGTCCACTCAATCCAACAATTTCAATTTGTAAAATAATTTGAAGTCCAAACGATGTACGTCAAACGTCATACGTATGCACAGAGCATCTATATATTATGTTCATACGAATGACAGGCCGCCAGTAGGCTGTCGAATAAAGGTCATGGCACACTACACAAGCACCACCGTACCGCCATTTTATAATGTATTTATGAAAAAACTATATAACGAACGCACCTTGGTATGTCTCAAACATGGACTCCATCACGAACTCTGCGTCAAAAGTGTTATCGAAGAAATCTCGAAAAGGACAAAAGCCTACAAGAAGCGAATCACTAATCATCCAAATATGCTGGCCGTCAATCTAATGAACACCCAAACAGTTGTTCGTAGACTAAAAAAAAAGATTCCTCAAGACCTTCTCTGAAAAGCACAAGAATAAACGGAGCAGTCACTTGACGGCTTTCGTGTAAGCCCTTTTATTAAATTAAATCTTACACATATTGCTGAATATCTACAAGATTGCAATAAAAAAGAAAAAAAAATGAAAAACCTGACGGCGGCGGGCCGTCAGCGCGCTTGCCGCTACCATACAACTCAACTCGCGGGTGACTCGGACTCGGCGCGCAGTAAGCGGGCCGTCCGCACGAGTTGCCCGCGATTGCTCGCGAACCAGTGCCAGCACGCGGACCGCGTGCTTACGCCTCGCTGACGACGCGTGGTAAGCGCGCCGTAGCCTAAATTCAAGGCATGGGGCAACAGCTGTGCTGGTGCGGTGCTTGTGTAGTGTGCCATGACCTTCAAACTGGAATACGCGCGCGCATACGGCACCGCGCTTGTGACTTGTGACATATTGTTCATGTGTGTGTACAAGAGTCATCCTCCCGCACCGCACCGGGGGGGGACATTATTCAGTGAGATGCACTATAATTCATAGTCAAAGGCGCGCGTAAAAATTACGAAAAGGCCTTTGGAAAATAGAGTTTTATGAAAAAACCACTGCATCAATCAATTTCATATAAAATATATATTTTTTTTCGATAATTGCGCTTTGTCGGTACCGACTTAGTTTTGGAAGTTTGATTCTTCTTTTATTACTAATTCACGCCCAAAGTTGCGTTAAAATTGGCAATAAAAACGAATCTTTGGTAGCTTGTAACTTTATAATGGCTTTATATTTTACAATTCTGTTTCCGTACAGACAAAGTAAATAATGAGACAAAACGATACCATGTTTAACTTTGGATGTAAAGTTTCAAACAGTGGAGTAATACTCCCCCAAAATTTGTATGGAAAAAATGTCGACTAGATCAACCTTTACACAACTCCGCTCCCACCCGGCAAAAATGAATATGATTCAAATCAATGATGTTATATCTCATTGATTCAAATACGGGCTTTATGTATTGCTCTCAAGATATACTTTATATTGGCATTGCCGGTGGTAAGCCCGCTTTTTGCCGAGTGGGAGCGGAGTTGTTAATGTGGGCTAAGATCTTTATTCGTCCGGGTAGTTCTGTCGCCATCGGCCGACAAAATCGGTTTTTTTGTTCGCGAGCCGTACTGGTTGTTGTTCGGGTCTGGCTGTTTGTGTGCTTGAGTTTGAAAGTTTGTAAATGCACCCACGACACAGGAGAAACACCTAGAGCGGGGAAACGTTTAAAACATACGAAAATAGTCTCAGCTCAGATTTCTTCGGTAACATTGTTCCAGATGTAAAACAGGATTGTCCTTCTCCAAAACACATTTCGAATTATATTCCTACCTGAAAGAGGTACTTTTAAAAATATTGAACTTAATACGAGTATCCTCAATTCTTACTACTATAATAAATTATCGACTAAAACTAAAAAAAAACTTCAGCAAAATATACTCATGAAGCAACATAAAACGTCATAAGTAGCAATATAAATACTTTGCACCACGAAAGGTCAAAGTTGCCCAGCAAGAATTAATTTGCTACATGTCTTGAATAGTTAACGATCCTGAGGTTAAGTGTTAACGACATCAAATTAGTTGAACCTTAAGAACATTTACATAACTCACTGAACAATGTTTTCATTGTTTCTAAGCTTGCAGTTAATATTTATGTTAATAGAGGCTAGAAACGGTTTATTAACACATATTGTACGTGGTTCGTGATATAACATTATCAGTAATAGTTTTGTGAACTTCTTTACAGCCAATTTACACTGTCATGAATCGTGAAAAATTCAAAATACGTAGGTATATTTTTATTATTCAAAAAGATAGATATGTTGTACTACAAGAATGTAAATTTAAGACGCCTGCGGAGCATGCGTATTTCATACAAACGTAATACCAAAATAATTTGTAAATTAAGCATATTCTTAAGGTAGTGTGTATTTGTTTCGATTGAATTACAGAATATCTAGGTTCCCAAATATGTATTTTGATTGGACACTGATTTTAACAAGAATTATAAGAAAAATATTTTTTGTATAGAAATTTTAAATTCCTCATATCTCGTCTTTGTATCAATGTCCTCTCAAAAAACATATTTGGGAACATAAATATTCTGTAATCCAATCGAAATAAATACACACTACCTTAAAAATATGTTTGATTTACAAATAATTTTGGTATTACGTTTGTATGAAATACGCATGCTCCGCCGGCCCCTTAATTACTTATTTCTTTATCGTGTGGTTAGTTCCAAACCTGGTCTTAGGTCCATGTTCACCGAAAAGATAACAGCCTGATTAGCTAAAACCAGCTGTCACTGTGACATATTACCATACAAAAATGTGTTTTAAACAGCTGTTTTAGATAATCAGACTGTCATCTTTTTGGTGAACATGGACCTTAGAGTGTTTATGCCGCCCTATAATATGATGGGCCTTTGACCTGACTTCGCCTACATACCGTCGAAAAATATCTCTCAGGCATGCAGTTTTCCTCACTATGCTTTTCTTCGCAAGCTTTTCTTTTTTTAAGCAAGTGATAATTTTATGCAATGCGCAGATATGGGCCGATTTTTACCGACTGTTGCGTTACCCAAAAGTTAGGTCAATTCTTATCAGTTGATGTTTGTATGAATGCCTGTATCTAGAAGCTAAACGAGACAACCGGTTTTTAAAATCTCCTGATAACTTTTCTAAGCAAAAAAAACAGTTTCGCAGCTATTATATGGAATGAAATAAGTTTTTAGATAACAAAATTACTCGAGACGTAAGGTTCGGCGCTAAGGTCGTCCAAATTACCGATTAATAAATATCAAATCGTCATTGCCTGAATAGGCCGACAGGAAAGCAAAAGTGTTTGTCTGTCCGCTTGACGGCTTGACTGTCGAACTAATTATATTTTGAATTAACATATTATATGACTACCGTATTTGTACGCGAACATTCCAAGACAGGTTATTTTCACCTAATTAGGAATAACAAAATGTTGTTGAATGAAATTATCATAGAAGAGTTATGTGAGGAAAACCAAGCGGTCTCTCCCAAGTATGCATTTTTAGGGTTAATCAACAAATGTAGTTTTTTTAGTAACGCGGAAAAGGTCATAATTAATAAAATGGTCACAAAGTGAAAATTCATAATACTAAATGCGTCTCTGACCATTTTAAGAATTTTAACGTGATTAATATTATTATCCTAGTATTGATTCCGCTAAAACGCCATTTTAAGGCCCCTGAGCACCATGAATGAAAAACGAAAAATGATGCAATTCAACGTCCGGGCGGAACTGGCGGAAGACTATTTTGTGTGATTTGCGACTCGACTTTCGTCAAACGACACGCGTGTCTGTCACATGTTTCCTTCGTGTGGTTACTGTCGCAGGGCAACATGTCATGGTAACTTCTGGCAACAAAAAATCAGTTTCTTTCATTTGCTTTATCCAAAGCCGCTCTCGCTAGACGCTTGTAGATCGTAACCTAGCGGTAATCTCCACAACTATAGGTAAGACGTCGCATGGCTATGCTGACGGTGTGACGATGTGTGAGTGTGCATGGTGGATGTGTGTGTGACTGCTATGGATATGTGAAGAGCAACTTACGGCGACATCCACTAGGGGCTCGTCCTCCGGCGTGAGCGCAAGCGAGGAGCGTCGGCCGGCGCGAGCCCCCGGCGACCCGCTCGAACTGCCTGCAACAACAGAAATAACACATTATTGTACCTTACTAGCTGATGATACAAATTATATATTAAAACCTTCCTCGAGAACCATTCTAACGATTGGTGAAAACAACATGAAAATCGGTGCAGCAGTTTTTGAGTTTATCGCGAACAGATAGACAGACCCAGCGGAGGACTTTGTTTTATAATATGAAGTGATAATGTAACTAGTGGATTAAAGGCGTGATGCCTTTATTAACCTGATCCAAACTTAGGCGAAAATTCCGTAGCAGAAGATGCGCGGCGACATTTTATTGCATACAATTTGACCCGCTAGAGGACAACTGATCTTCTAGTACCATGGCCGATTATAGTAAATTATGGCTTGGTTCAGTCCTTACTTTTTAGGAACATTAAACGTCCTAACGGTTACTTGTAGTCATCAGTATGACAAACTTTAGGATTCGTCGCGATTTCAGGATTTGGGTGTTAGAACACAGGACGAATCCGGAAATCTACACTAATATTATAAAGAGGAAAACTTTGTTTGTTTGGTTGTAATGAATAGGCTTAAAAACTACTGGACCGTTTTTAAAAATTCTTTCACCATTCGAAAGCTACATTATCCACGAGTAACATAGGATATATTTTATCCCCGTACTCCCACGGGAACGGGAACTATGCGGGTGAAACCGCGGGACGTCCGCTAGTCGTGAATAAAATGATCTGGGGGTCTAAAATGGCCACTTTATCAGAGTCATAATAGGATATTTTTTAAAAAGGTCACTGATACAGTTAATGTTATGAATAGTCTTTTAAGACCATTTTAAAAATTGAAACGCAATTTTTATTACTTTAAATAAAATAATAATAAATTTACACTTCCTGGTGTTCCCTACATTTTGACGACACAAGTGAATACAAATAGATAAGACTACTGTTTTTCCATAACTTCATAGTTGGTCCCGAAGTCAATATTACAAGTTGTTAATGACGAGTGCAATGACCCCTTAATGGGATTTAGTGTTAACAACTTTTAAGTAAACTGAGATTATTGTACTCTGCGAAACAAGACCGCTCATAAATGATTGGTATAATAATATTCAACACGCAACCGTCCACTACCATCTTCTGATAGCGGTCAGGGTTATAATCATTGGAGGTGGCCGTAATCATCATCATCATCATCATCAGGAGTGATTATGGATGTACCTGTAGTGACATAATCACCACACTAAGAACCTAAAGAACCTAATGGCTAATAACACTGCGGGACTGTTCGAAAGAGATACCGTGGCCCCGGAACATAAAGTGCGAGGAAGAAACATGGATGGGTTTTAGTCAGTAAAAGTCTGACACTCCCTCCCACTCCCGAAGTTATTTGATGATTTCGCACCCGAAAAAAAAAACGGCTAAGCTACACGATGTACTGCAACGTTATGCCGCGTTTTTGGTCGTGGCAAGTGTGAAGGATTCATTGCTTGGCAAATCATCGCTTGGCTTTGTCCTTCAATTCACAAAAACGCACAGCTAAAGAAAGCGTTCAATCAAAAATCTAAATGGTGTAAAAAGACTTAAGGCTCTTCTCCCCGTCATTGCGATCATTTTTTTGTTCTACAGAAACCTTCTAGTTGCGGAGATATTGGGGATCAAAGTTCCAACTTTTTCTTTTATATGTTACTTATGTTTTTTTTTATGTTAGATTTTTAATTAAACATCATCACGACCCCCGTACTATTAAATTCATCCATCAGCACAATATTTTAAGTGCATTAAATTGAGTCCTACCGAAAAACGTGATAGCGTAGGGTTACTTAGTTTGATGTACAGAATGCTTGGTCGACAGCTTCGCGAAGAGTTTGTTTACACCATGTATTATATCATCTGCCTTACACATGGGACTTAAAAACATAACTGCTTAATCTTTCAGGAATTACAAGCGTGATGCTATTATGTGTAATACACATTATCTTTTTTAAGATTTTGTTTGTAGAAAAAAAAAATACCTAAGTATATTTTTTTTTGGTAGCCCAAAAAACGCTGGCGTGACGATCTGGACTCGTTCTTGACGGATTGGTCAGAAAGGGCATATTGCAAACAGGATTGGAAAGCCACGGGGGAGGTCTTTGCCCAGCAGTGGGACAGATCAGGCTGACATAAAAAAAAAAAAAAAATTCTACGTAGGGGATTCGGATTGATGTACATGGGGTCTAAAATGGCCACTTTAGCAGAATCATAACAGGAACATAAAATGAATTGCGTTACAATCATTTAAATAAATTCATAATATTAAGTGTGTCTGTGACCATTTTAAAAATTGTAACGCAATTCATAGTATGTTTCTATTATGATTAAAGCTGCCATTTTAGACCCCCTGATCACGCGGTAACCGTTTTTTCCACTCATCACATTTGTTGAAAATGTCGGATACGTACCAGCTGCAGGATATCAACGCGTCATAAATTTTTGACTACACAATTAGGTAAAAACAAGGTTTATTTTTAGCTTTTTCCTTAAAAAACGAGTCTTTATCGTTACTATATTTGTGAGTCAATTTATTACTAACTAGCGGACGTCCCGCGGTTTCACCCGCATAGTTCCCGTTCCCGTGGGAGTACGGGGATAAAATATATCCTATGTTACTCGTGGATAATGTAGCTTTCGAATGGTGAAAGAATTTTTAAAAACGGTCCAGTAGTTTTTAAGCCTATTCATTACAACCAAACAAACAAACAAACAAAGTTTTCCTCTTTATAATATTATATAGTGTAGATTCGGTCTACTTTTAAAATTAGGCATTGACATATTAATTGATGCAAAGTTTAGGTTTCAAATGGATAGATTGAATATACTGGTCTGTTTGTTGGGTCTGTTTAGTGCAATCAACGTTTAGATAAGTTTGAAAATTGAAAATAAAATATTTCAAAATGAACATTAGGTACGCAATAAGATGTAGAATATTTCAATCCATCTGATTTCCTAATTATGAGTATAAAATAAATAAAGATTTGGTTCATGATGAAAATAATGTTAATTAGGATTCATAGATTAATATTTTAATTAGTTTATTAACCTGTATCGGTGTCATCACTTCCTCGTCTCTGAAGCCACCTTTGCACCAATTCGATGCTGGCTTCTTGACCAGCCAACATTATTATTCACATAGTATTAGATCACAGCATTCTTAACATCACCACACTCATTTAGATTTAAAGTAAACACATTTCTAATAATTTCACTAAAAACAAGAAAGATTTGTATGAAAATTTCTTCTATTTTATTATTTTTTAATTTTACTTATCATCGCAAAGGATCGCAAACCTATACCAAAAACACACCGTAAAAAAAAAACACTGGCCGAAAGAAATGACAGCACTTTGCCGCGTTCAAATATCGAATTAATTAAATGACGAACGTCGACGGGCGAGTGTAAACAGCGAGTAGAGTAGATGAAGCCAAATTAATTTTGCACTTGTTTAATTAAATTCTGAACCATAATGCCATGTGATAAGAGAGTTTTGGTAGTTTTTTAAGCGCGTTTGTTTGTTGGTGTCGTGGTGTGGAGTTTGTAGAGCGCGCAAGCGGTCGGTTAGGTAATGGCCGTCAAGCCGAGACAGTTGATCGAAGAAGGGGGGTGAATGTAGGACGAGTGTGGTCTGAGCATACATTAACCCACTGGAAGGGATACTGACAGCCTGTTGATAGCTCCGTGATATACTGCCAGTGTTTCTCGTTGACAAATTGTGGTGGTCGGGTCAAATTGCTTACATATTTACGCACGGAATCTGGTCCAGATTCGAAGTTTAAATGTCATGGGAGCGAAGCTTAAATCATTGATAGTGCAGTCAACTGGACCGTTATAAATAAATCATTAACTTTACTTGTAGGTTTCTTAACTACTCTTTTAGGAACTTGAAGTATTGGCACAGATTACTTAATAGTACGTATTATTAGCTGCCTGTTAGAATGTTAATCGATTAGGGTGAAGTTTTAAGCGCATTTTCTTTAAAAGTAAATTAGACATGACACGTTTTAAGCATTCCGAGACCTAAGCGTATTAATTTGTAAAGGCAATAAAGATTTTTCATATTATATTCGACCATGAAAAGACTCATTACAAACAAATATATAATAAATTACAGCCATTAATTGCGCAAAAGAGACTGTGTTTAGTAATTTATGAGTGGGAGGTCCAATGGCGATTATTCCGTTTTGCCTAAGTGAGTCCAAACAACTTTCACACTAATCACGTGGCCTCAAGAATCGAGAGTCGCATTCTTTCTAGTTGCCAAATATTTAGAACAATCTGTCTTCTGTTCAAAATGTTGAGACTAGAAAAATCTGAGTCGTATTTTTGGGTGGATTGATCACTCATTTTATACCAACACGTGGATAATTATTTAAAATATCGGTCCAGAAATATTTTTGGCCTTTCTTGGTTTCATCTGATTCCTTTAACCCTTAGTTTAACTTGGTGATAGTTGCAGCAGCAAAAAATATACAAAACTAAGTGAGTGAGAACTGCAACAGATAATCAAAAGCATCATTTGATTTGCTAACTGCAGTTTTCTGGCTTCCGTTTCATCCAGATGGCCGTCTCTTTGACTCAGAAATTCAGAATTTAAATCAACTTACAAAGATCAACACAGTAGGTACAGGTACACAAACTCATTCACGCCAAAATCCCACATCTCACATCAGAGATGTATTGAAACTCCTTTGAAACTGCAAACATTAATCAGAACATACCTCAGTGGAGTAACATTTTGATAATATTCCGAACGCGTCAATGTAGGAAGGTTCCTAGTTTTCCCGCCAAGTTTGCTGTCAAGAGAAAATTACGAGATCTAAAGCAAGTAAATTGTATGCAGAAGCTAATACCATTTTGCAAGTTAATTCTACGAAGCTAATACAAGGTACTGGTAAATACATCTTTTATGCATGCCCGGCATTGCCCAGACCGCTACCGCTGCAGATGAGAAGGTTGTATAAGAAAATTGTCTATGAACCTTTAATTTTTGATATCATTGGCCTAAAAGAGTTTGTCTGATGATGATCAACTCATTGCTCAAATATTTTAGTTTAATAAGTAAACGTGGTGTGTTGATTTATTTGCCGTTTCAAATGTGGGGTTTTCCGATAAATCGAAGGAGGTTCTATCTATATGCCTAATAATTTATTTGAACTTTGTCCAAGTGTGTATTGAACAAAAACTAGAGGACACGTTGATAAGCCAAACAACCTTTGGGGTTAAGCTCGCCGTTGTACATGAATTATTTATTTTAATTTTGTGTTTTATTTTTTACGTTTTTTGTGTGCAATAAAGACTAAGAATAAGAAACTTATGTTTCCGAGTGTGGTGATCTCTTTAAGTATGTGTGAATGTATGTAATATTTTTTGACATAACATTACATTACATCACGACTGTATTCCCAGAAGGGTTAGGTAGAGGTGTACCTAATAGTACACCCTAATTACACCAGTTACTTATGTTTAAGTCCATGTTATTGGGGGCCGAGCCTATTGCCATCAATCGGGCGCGAATGCAGACTCCTTGACTGCTACTGAGAAATTTCTGATTTAAAAACCTAACGACAGTTTCCCCGACCCGGGAATCGGACCCAGGAGCCACTATTTTATCATTAAATAAATTAGTCATCCGTCGACATGATATATCATAACACATCTTACTAAAGGTCAGATATTAGAAAGTACTGTCTCATCTAGCTTCTCTAAATCTACGGCACTAATTCATATGGAGTTGCGTTTATCATTCTATATAGCGCAACTAGTCGGCTAGTCGCCTATTGTTCAAACCGGTTAATAGTTTGGATTCAGAAGCGAATGATCAATGACTGGCTACTGCATTTGTGATGAAATTACATCTATCTTTACTGTTTGATGTCGTTGATTATATTTGCGGTTGTGTAATGGATTGGATTATTTTAGTTTGAGTATATAGGTTTCTCAGGTTGATAAAAACGATGCGTTTCACATAACATAATATCACGCTTGTTAACCTTGAAGGGTTAGGCAGCCTAGGTTGGTCTGTGGATGGGTGACCACCTTTACATACCGAGTTTCCTCCGTGCGTCGAACATCTGTCAATTGTAGATCTTTGACAGTTATTCGTTACAGGTAGTCAGTCCCAAAAAGTCTGACAACCAGTTTTTACCCAGTACTGGGTAATAATACTACTGGGTTATGGAGGTCAGATAGGCAATCGCTCAATGTAAAATACTGGTATTCGGCATTGGGCTGTATCCGATTAGGTTAGAAGCCACCCCCAACATAGTTGGGAAAAGGCTAGGCAGATGATGGGATTGATGTATTGTCATCTAGCAGGTATTGTCTTCGATTGTAGAAATCACAGTTCTAAATATCGTTGGACATTAACACACAGCGCCACCTAGTGCCACACTAAGCAAGGCTTGTGTCGTGGACACCAGGTAGTTGATACAGTACATATATACTTTTTTGTTTGTAAATACATACTTATTATACATATAAACATCCATGACTCGGAAACAAATGTCCATGCTCATCACACAAACATTTGCTCCTACCGGGATTCGAACCCAGGACCCTAAGAACGTAAGGCAGCCTCACCACCACTACGCCATTCGGGTCGTCTTCGGGTTGGTTCTGTCCTTTGTCGAGTTTACTTCTATTTAGAATAATATGACGTATGTATGTATGTTTTATTTTATTTTCTTCGTGTAGTTGTATTTTAAAATTGTAACTCAGCTCGCTCTTAAACACGAATACGAATAATATGTTTATTAATTTGTTTTTATAGGTATTCAATTTATCAAAGAAACTGAGATCAAAGAAAGTATGGACCCGCTAATAGCAAGAAACTAAACAAGATCTGATTTATTATTTTCATATCAATCATTCAATTTCAGCGTGATTTTTCGTTATTACTTTTAAACAAATTAATTTGTTAACCGTTTTCAGTTATATATTTATTCTACCTACCCACATTTAGTTCAAAGTTCACCAATAAAACAGTATACGAACCGAATGTTCAAAACGATCAGTGTCAATTTTCTATAACAATTTTGACACTAACAGCTTTTGAACGCAGCATAAATATTAGCTTAGCTTAATAGTTAGTGAAATTCTTGGTACAGAAAGTATAGAGACGTACCATTTATTTCCGGCGCCATTATTACGAGTCCACAGTATTTAGCTTTATGAGATGTTAACGTTTATGAGATCCGCACCGTTTCCGCCACAGCATTTTGAGCGACCCTGAACTTATATCAGGCTCCCGCCAAACGGACTTATGTCACTAGGCTTTTATGGTATCTGGCAGCTTGAAATAAATATTAATAAATAAAATTAACGAAATATGAAGAGTAAAAGAGGAAAAAGAGTAGAGAAAGACCAAAGAAACGATGAATAAAATGTGTGAAGAATGAAATGGCTTGAAAGGTGGTGACAGCTGCCTAGCCTTTTCTCAACTATGTTGGGGTCGGCTTCCAGTCTAACCGGATGCATCTGAATGCCAGTATTTTATATGGAGCGACTACCTATCTGACCTCCACAACCCAGTTAACATGGCGAGACTGGTTGTCAGACTTCTTGGGCCACTGACTACGTGTAACGACTGCCAGAGATGGAGAAATGATAGCCGGGACCAACAGCTTAACGTGCTTTCCGAGGCACGGAAGAAACCCGATATGGAAGGGTGGTCTCCCATCCACAGACCAACCTAGGCAAGCACCGCTTAGCCTAAAGATCGGCCCGAGCGGCTGTTATTATTTAGACACGAGTATTACTGAAACTGAACTGAAATATTACAAAATTAATTGGGATAAGTGCAAGAGAATGCTGATGATGAGGACCAGTTCTGTGAAGCTTTTAAAGCATAGTTTTGAGGGTTTCATTTTAAAGTGTTTTGTTGATGGTGGGCATAATTAAGTAGTCTTAGTAGACTGTGTATTTACGTAAGGATTCGTAACTCGCTGATAGTACTTTTTCACAGTAGGCACTTTCATACTTTGCTTTTGTGTTCTATCTTGTTAAGTTTCTGTTTGTAAATAAATGTATTTCGCTTAAGGTGCTCAGACAGACATATAGATTTCGTCGCCCTCTGATTCACGACATGTGAGGATACAAACAGTAATATCACGTTTTAGTTGCACACGTGATGCACTGAGCGTGCATTCAGCACTATCGTGTTTTCGTGACTCGCAAGTGGCATGATTGACACAAATGCCACTATGTGACCTTCAATTTACACTAAATTAAAATATGTCAATCAACTCTTCTGAATTCTATACCTACTCTTTTTATGATTCATATACAATTTTCAAATAAAGAACTGGTTTATCTGTTAGCATGCCATATGATACATCACAATCTATCAGTCTGCAATCTTCCAACGTTTAGGTAGAGGTATGTCTATGGTACACCCCAATTTCACAAGTTATGTTTTTAAAGTCTTTTGTAATAGGGGTGGATAATAATCAATTGCCATCAACCATGCAAAAATCGGGACTACTACTCAAAAATTCTTGATGGAAAACCCCAATAACACTACCAGATCTGGGAATCGAACACAAGGTCTCATACTCAGCAGTCAGCAGTAGTGACCTACTAGACCAAAGAGGCAGTAGAATAACATGCCATTTTAATAAGAGAGGTTTGTAATAAAACCTTTATATTGAAAACACCTCCTTTTCTCACAACAAACAAAGAGGCAGGGAAAATGTGTCACAGTTACAACAGACGCCATCTTTAATAAGAGCCGACTTGCTTTGTTTCACAGGTGACAACAGAGGCCCTTGCACGAACCATACCCAGCTAAATAAAGACCTAAGGACGAACACGCGGTGTAAACGTTACGTACGTACCTATGTAACATAGAAACGTAAGTTACCTAGGAACGGAATGTAGTGGACCTAAGATCAATAATGAATTTCGTTTGAATGTCATTCTTAGATTGACACGCGCCGTCCGCAGTCTAGGCTCAAAATTAAAATTAAAATATTTTTTCAACACACTTGCTCATAAAGTGGCTCTAATTTCACCGCAATTAGGCACATAATGACACCTGTAATCAAACTGTGACTTTTTCATTGCTATTATTCACTAGTGAGTTAGAGGGTTTTTTTTTATTGGTTGAATTGCTTTGTTCTTAAAAAAGTTTCGATACAAAAAAGATCGTGTTCAATAGTAGGTACAAATAAATTAATGTACCTATTGCTTGCTCATTTCATGTAACTTCGTATCTACATAGATAATTTCAACTTATAAGTTTTTATTAAATAAAACTTTCACTCAAATGTAACTTTTGTTTTCTCTGTACTAAATAAAACTTTGAATTCCCCATTTCGTACGTGGCTAAAACGCTATTCGCGAAAAGCCAAAAAAAAGAAACCTCATTCTTTTAGTCTATGGCCGATCGCCATTGTTAGATGCGCGCGCATAGGAAAACTGGGGGTCTAAAATGGCCGCTTTAGTAGAATCGTAAATGAATCACGTAAAAATAATAAAATTCTTAAAATAGTCTTTGTAACCGTGACCATAAAGTCCATTTTAAGAATTTTTAATTTTCGTGATTCATTTTATTGAACAAAATTTTAAATTCTTAAAATGGACTTTATTGTAATGGCTACAAAGACCATTCTAAGAATTTAATTTTTTTAACGTGATTCATTTACGATTCTGCGAAAGCGGCCATTTTAGACCCCCTGATTAATTATTCCCGCCATTGCGAAAAAAAATTCACATCTCGTTTTAACTGTTGAAATTATAGTTATTTTAAGTATTATTTTATTCTCAAGTGTGTTGAAAAACGTCGTATGATACACGTGTGTGTTGATGATTACCGTCCTCGGCTCTCTTAAGACCCTCGCCTAACGGCTCGGGTCTCAATGGCGCCTCAGCGGTAATCACCAACATTACACACTTGTACCATAATGTACTATTATTTAACACAAATGGGAATTTATGAAACGGCAAAAGATAGGTGCACGGTTCGGGTTGGCCGCTTCCTATGGTGTAGAACTGGCTAGAAACGCCATGGTTATTTTAAATAATTCGGTTCCCAATGTTACGTGTCACAGCGTTAGTACTCAAGTATTGGAGTACAGCGTAGGCTCTAGTCTAACCTTTTCCACTCGTAGTTACAAACTCCTTTTCCTTACAAAAAGTACTAATTTATTCCTAGAGAACCATAGAGGTATCTATAGTACTTGCTGCACTCCATACGAGCTAGAAGACAGCTAATTAAGGGAACATCCACTGGGACTTAATTAAGAGCCCCAGAATACACAGCAGGTAGATCCTCAGTAAGTTAATTTTGAAGAACAGTCGGAATGGAGGTAATTTCACAAGTAAGGTAGACAGACCCGTGCAAAGTTCTTCTAGAATTCGTACTGACTAAGTTAAATTAAGTTGCAGCTTTGAAATTCTCGTAAAATATCGCTAACTTTAATTTTACTTTAGTTGATTACTTTGAGATTTAAATAGAGTTTAGAAGTCGTTTTGAGGGGATGTATTGGGTGTAAGTTCTGTGAAAGTTTTATAAAGAGAAACAAGTTCAATTTATGGCAGCATTTTCAACCATTACACACGAAAAGTTGAAAGGGAATCGACAGTCTTTATGGGCATATGATGAGGACACACGAATCACATGTGACTAACAGAGTGATGAATATAAATGTATGGAGGGAGAGGAAGACAAAAGAAACGGTGGATGGATTGTGTGCATGCAGAATGAAATTAAATAAACAGGAGTAAATTATAACTTGACGGTAGGCAGAAGATAATGGAAGAACAAAACCGTATTGCGCTGTTAGGAGCCAGGAAACCGCCCGGTACGACCCATCGCGTATTAGCTCAGTCCAACGTCCACGTCACACTTTAGTCACCCCCGACGATCCGATCACTGTCTTGCAAGAGAGTAGGAAAGATACCAGTACAGTTCGAAGAATGTACAAATACAGATCGAAAACATTCCGACCTCGCCGCAGAGGTCCGGCGCGTAATCCCAGTTCAATCCCTCCCCGACTCTTGCACGAGCCAGCCCGCGATGCTGAGCCTGTAGTAATAAAACAGTCCCTAAATAAAGACAATCAGATCCAGCCTGTCACTTTGCTGCCCCCAGCGACGCCCTAAGCCGAGGTCCGTACCCCACAGGGGGTGCCCTTAGAGCGCCGTCGCTTAGTTTATAGTCATTTCCTCGCCCTGGCTGGAGGCCTTAAATTCAAGGCATCACATCCACAGAACTTGCCCGGTTAAGCAGAAGCCAGTCTTCATCGACTGAACTGCGAATAAATAGGAGCCAGGAAGGTTTTGAAACAAAATAATGCCTGAAAATGTTTTACACACATGAGAAAATAAAGAAAAACAGTTCTAGCACTAAAATAAGAGTGCCACAAAGATTTTACCGTCGTACCCTTTCAGAACTAACGTCCCTGAAAACATTACCGTTTGCGGAGGACGTTTCTCACACATCATTGTGGAGTTAATTTTCTGCGTACTCTATGTTATATGACGCATGAATGTGGAGACGCTCATTCAAGGGCTATTGGCGTTAGAGAGAGGGCGTAAACTTCTACAGCATGCATCACATATTTGTAAAGAAGAATTAGTATTCAATATGCATCCACAAGCTGTGAGTTTGATAAGAAATATCGGAAAAATCACATTCTCATATTTTTTTAAATTAAAAACTTCTTTAGGCGCGTTGTGAGCTTTTTGGGTGAACAAGAATCACGGAACTCGCGCTATCGTCATCAAACGCTTTCATAGAACGGTTAGTCAAAATGAACCTTATACAATTAAGATAAAGTTTTTTTGGATTACTTAGTTTTTTTTCCTCGGGGCCAACAATACGGCAAGTACAAGACAATCAGATTGTTCAGAAACCCAAACATCATGAACAGTAAACTTATATACGGGACATCCTCCGTGATTATTTGTTATTTTGAGCTCCCGATATTCCGACGCTGTTGCAAGCGCCATGATCGCGGGTTGACCGGAGAATTCGGGTGGATGGAAAATAAAATCGTTACGAGCAGACAAATCTGTCTACCCTCTTTCTTTGTCTTTTGCTACGCGCACTATTGGAACTCGACACTAACGACAAAACGCACTCACAGTATCACCAAGTTTTGTGGAACCGTAAAAGCTTAAAACAGTGATCATGAAGAGTTGATTATAAGGTCAAGCTAGGCATGTTGGCTTGTATGAAAGTACGTCCCCTGGATGAACTTCCATACAACCATTTATCCCCTGTTAAAACATCATATTGCAAAAACACATAATTCAAACCGATAACATAATATAAGCGAATCATCTTTTTTTTTTGCTTTTAGTTAGACACATTGCTGGACTGGTGGGTGATGGCAGTTTCAATGAATAAATGAATAAAATTCTGTAGATAATGAAGTAGATAATTGTGTTCGGACAAAGAATATTAACATTACAAATGGGATTTTCCAACCCGGACCTCAAACTCTTGGCAAACAATTAGGATTTAAAAAATTTCATTAGCTTAAATAAAATCTGCCAGTTTAACGCAACAAATTATAATTAATGAAAGTTTAGACAGTTTGGTGAAAAGGGAAAATATGGGGTTGTTTTAAATAGAATTTGTGCCCTGTTGACGACAATAAGCTTGCCATGGGATTTGGACTTAACTGGTGAATTATTATATGTGTTAAGGTCTTTATAGACTTTCGGAAAAAACAGGCATGATGTTATTTTATGTTATCTACAGCAATAAATAATGTTTAATGCAAAGAAAATTCAAACTCAGCTGCTGCTTAAAAAGGGTCTTGGTCGAAACAGGTTTAAACGGTCTAACAGAATGGAAATATATATAAAAAAAAAGCTTAAATTGAAAATTGCCCATGGTCCTTTGAATTTGGAAACTTAATAATATGTTGAACCGGGAATTGTACACGGAAACACATGTACATCATGTGAATAACATTATTATACTTCCTGATTCAACCATGTTTGTTTATTTAAGAATTTAATTTAATGAGATATCCTATCCATGCGGTTACACCGAACACTGGCACGAAAACCACATATACCATAACCACGTAAATCATAATTCATAAAATGTTGGTGGCTATGGCAACGGTAAATATATTTAGATTATGAATATCTAGCGGGTTTATATTTGCTGTATTTTGGTGTTTGATGAAAAAGGGAAAGGAAAAAACGTAAGTAAGTACCTATAAAACGTTTCATGTCGTATTTTTCCTACTGAAAGCACAATTACAAAACTCAGTTTCATCAAGGATTTAAGATGAAAAGATTGAAGATTATGGATGATTCTTCACAAGTTTCAGTCTAATACTATAAAAATATCTACCTAAGTAGTACTACCTACCCAACTTTCTTTTAAAGCCCACTTTGTAAGTTTTTCTCACAAATTCTTTTGTAAGTTTCACTGTCTTGGGCGAAAATGTCAAATGTAATCTTGATAGCACATACTTTATCACGAACCTTGTTACGAACAGACAGACTGTGACAGTTTTTTGCTCGCTAAAAACAATACTTAATAATAATTTTTGCCATTATTCTTTAAGAGTGTCTAAATGTCAGACTTTCAGCTTTACAACCGACGACGACGGCATTTGCGAAATTTGTAATTACCAAATATTTTTACGAGTTCTACTTTATTTTTTGGATGATTTCTGGAAATTCTTTCTTCTTAAATAAACACTAGCTAATGTGGAGAATGGTGATTACGATAAGATTTATGATATGAGCGTTTTTAACGCATTTTCTACCTATTAGCATGTTTGAGAAAAATTAAAACATTTACCACATTTGGAGAAAACGCTTCGATAGAAACTTAATATCGTGTGACCTAAGGGCTGGATCTGTTTGGCCAAAGAATTGGCATTGCCGTTCAATGTGGCAAAGCTCGTCTTGTGGGCACGTTTCCGGAACTCATGATTGTGGAGGAGTAGGTACTTTGACCCCTCGAGGATGTTAACATAGAGTAAAGTCAGTCTTCAGATTTAGGTACGATACATTTTCTATGTTATACTTTTTACCGGCATAACTTTTTTTTATTTATATGTGTGCTATACAGGATGTAAACAGACCATTCAAGCCGACAACCAAGCGTTTAGTACATACAACTAAGTAACTTTACGCAAAAATTATTGTTGGGAAACGACTTTGTTTTTGGGGTGAAAAATCACGATTTACAGTAGAACATAATTTAACGATACTTAAAACATTGTGCTCATGGATAGATTGAATAGTACGGGGGTCGTGGAGCTGTTTAAAGTAAAAATCTTACATTAAAAATATAAACGTACACATACCTATTTAAAAAAAAAAATATGGGAAACTGTTGAAACTTTGACCTCCAATATCTCCGTGACTAGAAGGTTTCCAGATAGTCAATAAAAAAAAAGATCGCAGTGACGGGAAGAACAAGTATCTCGGCTTCGTAACGGTCTTTTTACACCTTACGATGTTACTATGTACGGTCGACCAAGCTTTTTGGTTTAAACAAGCAAATTACATTGTAAAATGTAAACCAAATAGCTTGGTCGACCGTAAACTATTTCAGTCTAAACTATAAAAGGACACCTATCTCTCACTCAAAGGTACCGTATTCAACATGCAAATCGCTCACAGTACCGACGTAATAGGTAATAATAAGCGAAATTAGCACAAGGCTGTCACTTATCGAGGCACAGATACTGTCAGCTCCTAATGCTTGTATCACGAGAACGATTGTTACGATACGAAAAACAATACGACCGTAATGACGGGAGGTAGAGGAAAATAGAACAGCAGTACTTAGGACTCGATTGGACTCGATTAGATAAATTTGACAGTTATTCTCGAGAAAATGACTTTTTGACTCTATAAAAACTCATTTTATCGAGAATAACTGTCAAATTTATCTAATCGAGTCCAATCGAGTCCTACGTACTTGCACTGCTGCCCTTAAGCTGTGCCTTAAGTAAGTATGTTGGGTTTAATCTTTGAGTCATGTGTGGAGTGAAAGTGATGAGTAGTGCACAATCAGCCTATAATGTCCCACTGCTGGGACACCAGGCTTCCTCTCTAAGAAAAGGAACGGACTGTACCTACCCCACCACGCGGGCCCAGTGGAATTGTAGAAGTCACCATGTCTTCGAATTTTCGGTTCAAGGACATGCCGGTTGCCTCAAGTTCTTTTCCTTCACGGTTTTGAGAGCAGTACCTATTGATGAAATAAATGGCGATGGTAACGTGTAATTCCTATTGTTATTCAAATAAACTTACTATAATAATTTATTTATTAGAAAAATCTTAATTCCTTTTAATGTTGATCCTAACAGCAAATAACAAAATGAAAGTACTGAGACTGTAACATAACTATATTGATCAAGTAATTAGGACATAGTTCTGCCGCGTTCTTGTTTTTCAATAGTTTCAAAATTCACAAAATGCAAACCAACAACCATGCAGTGACGTTATGAAAGTGACATCTCCATTAGGATTCTACTATTGAGAGGGAATTAAGGTATATTTGTTCAATTAAATTGGATAGATATATACCTATTTTATAATCCAATTTCAGATAATGGCACTCCAATTTTGGTCTAAGCACATAGTAAGAAAAAAAACTATACAACTATAGCAACCTATCAACGCAATTTTACTACCATTTAAAAATGTTTATTCATGAAACAATTTGTAACATTCAGAATATCAGTAAAGCACGATTCAGGAAGGGACTAAATAAATGTTTACTTCTCGAAGCAAAACAATAAATGTAAGTACCTACTGCTAACACGTTAGATGCTACAATGTAAGATGGAAAAATCTCACGTAAGAAACAAATAAGCAATTCTAAATTCAACTGCAAATCAAACACAGTAAATGACGTACAATCTGATAAACCCCAACACACTCATTTACGCTCGTGGTGAAAAAGAGAACTAAAGTAAAATGTACTGGTTTTGACATATGTCAAACGTCTTTCCTTAGCAAGCAGCGCCATTATGATGCGCAAAGATAAGTGTGTCGGTGAGTGTGTTATATTTTTGAATATGTCTCGTAATATCTATGTACATAAATATGACGTCACTGCACCGCGGTGTCTTATCGGCCAGCCGTATCAAGTGCACGAGGACGTTCATCGTAGATACCAATGTATTTTATGAAGGTGTATAGTATTCTAGACCAGCGATCGGCAACCCGCGGACGTCTTACTTGCGGCCCATGAATCAAATCAAATCAAATCAAATCAAAGCATTTATTTCAAGTAGGCCAATAACAGGCACTTTTGAATTGTCGAAACAAAGATGAAAATTAAATGTAGCTACAGTCCCAGTCACAAGACATAAAAACTGTGAAAGTACTGTAGTTGCCCATTCCCTAGCGTAGATCTCTATGGAGAAGAACGGGCAAGAAACTCCATGGACACTCTTTTAAATCAAAATATTGTTACAAAATCTTGGTTACATCATTCATGTTGAGATGGTATATTATGTGAGAACAATGTAGCAAGATGTGCACGTTAAAAGTGTCCATAGCAAAACAAAAATAAAATACAACTCAAAAACAAAATAATTCAAATAAACCATGGCGACTACAACTGACAGCGCCCGTTCACGCACATGACGCATGGATCAGCACCATTCAGCTCAACCATTTTGAAGGGAACTAAATGGTCCGACACACGCGCCACCATCAGCGAGACATTTGAGTGAGCATGACATACTCTCAACCGCCAGGGCACATTCAAGTCAAGAACTGCCGTAGGTTTCCAGTGAATGATAGCTTACTAGTACATAGTACTCACACAATATGGGCTATGCGATTATATAATACTAACATTGAATCTATACAATGCAAAGTTAGTTAAGTACAATCTTCAGCAGCTCCAACTATACCATATAATGCTATCAATTTTTGCGCCCCTGTCCATGTGGAGCAGGACCAGCATTAAGCCAAGCATTTTTATCAGCGATATAATCGCTCAACTTGTAATATGCTTTTTTACATAGTGTGCGTTTAATGCATGTTTTAAATTTCGTCTCATTCAGTTCAAGAATACTTTGTGGAATTTTATTATAGCATCTCAAACAGTACCCCATGAAAGATGAGTCTACTTTAGCGAGTCTAAAGCCTGGCTGAACTAATTCGTCCCTATTTCTAGTACTGTAATTATGTCTGTCACCTCTTTTACCAAAAAGATGCAAATTTTTTCTAACGTACATTATGTTTTCGTAAATGTATTGACAATGTACCGTCATAATGCCAATATCCTTAAACAGTTCCCTTAGAGAATCGCGCCTACGAAGATTATATATAGCTCTGATGGCTCTTTTCTGCAGAATAAATATAGACTCAATATCTGCAGCCCGTCCCCATAGCAAAATACCGTAAGACATTATACTATGAAAGTAACTAAAATAGACCAGTCTAGCGGTATCTACATCAGTGAATTGACGGATTTTTCTAATGGCATATGCTGCTGAACTTAAGCGCCCCGCAAGCGATGTTAAATGAGAACCCCATTGTAGCCTTGAATCAAGCGTAAGCCCCAGGAAAACCGTTTTATCTACGAATTCAAGTTTCTCATTATTCAATAATATATCACAATCACTACCCTTAACATTCGGTAAAGCAAATCTTATGCATTTGGTTTTTTTTTCATTTAATACCAAATTGTTTGCTGTGAACCAATTTTGGACCTGAAGTAGGGCATTATTCACGTCATCTAAATTTTGTGCCCGTCTGTTTATCTTAAAAATTAAGGAAGTGTCATCAGCAAACAACACCATATTTTGAGGTTGGTTTTTCAATAAATAGGGTAGATCATTTATATATACTAGAAAGAGGAAAGGTCCCAATATTGAGCCTTGTGGAACCCCCATTTTTATTTTTAAACCCTGTGAATTAACACCATTTATCTGAACATGTTGTTGTCTATCATTCAAATATGATCTTACCAAACTAAGTGCAAGTTTACCCAGTCCGTAATGCTCAAGTTTCAAAAGTAATGTGTCGTGATTTACGCAATCAAACGCTTTGGAGAGATCACAAAAAATTCCTATGGCATCTTGGGACTCTTCCCACGCAGTAAATATGTGCTTTAATAAGGTTACACCGGCGTCAGTTGTACAACGTCCCTTGGTGAAACCATACTGTTGATCATGTAAGATTCTGTTGGTGTTAAAATGATAGAGCATTTGATCAAGCATTACTTTTTCAAAAACCTTGCTAAAAACTGGCAACACGGATACAGGTCTATAATTGTTAGTATCTTTACTGTCCCCGGATTTGAAAAGAGGTATGACTTTACTGTATTTCATTAAATCAGGGAAAACTCCTTGGTCTACACATAGATTAAAAATTAAAGCTAAGTATGGGGCTATTGTCTCAAGTATGGATGTACAAACTTTGATAGACATTCCCCATAGATCTTCGGTCAGTTTGATTTTTATTTGCCGGAAAGCTTTAATAACTACCATAGGGTTAATGTGTTTAAATTTAAATTCAGCCAGGCAGCCAGACACATTCGCCTTTAATAAACCCATTGAGACTTCAGGAGAGGAATTTAGAGCCTCCGTAGTTTTTAATGGTATTTCTGTAAAGAAATTTACAAATTCTTGAGCTACTTCCTGATTAGAGCTTTTAGGACCACTTGCTGTATCTAATGTGTAGCTAGTGTTACGTATTTTCTTCCTGTTAGTCTCGTTATTTATGACTTTCCAAACTGTCTTTATTTTATTTTCTGCTGTTTTGATCTTGTTGCTAATGTGCAGGGCTTTAGCAACCTTGCATGTATTTCTAAAAATTTTTGAATACTTAGCAACATACTTGTTAAAAGTTTCAGTGTTAATAAAAGGCTTAAGGCCATAAAGCTCAAATAGTCTTTCCCTACTTTTTCTGATGCCTCTAGTTGCCCAATCGCTAAATATGAATTTAGGGCAAATACTTTTTGTCTTCTTTTCAAAAGTTTTGTTGAATTCCGTGTGAACTATTGAAAAGAAACGATTATAAAATTGATTTATATTAATATCGTCATGGCTCATAACACTTAACTTGTTCTGTAGGGAAATATTAAACCTATTTAATTTGCTAGAAGTTATAGGTCTAAATTTAATCTGTACTTTTTGCAATGGTGTATTACACCTATAAGTTACAGTTTGTCCGCTATGGTCAGACGGCAAACAATTTACTATGGCTTTATCTAAGTAATCACAATCGCAGAAAACGTTATCTATACAAGTAGCAGAAGATGTTGTGATTCTAGTAGGTTCAACAAAAACGTTAGTCAGGTCAAATGACTTAAAAAGATTTAATAACCGACCACTATTTGAATGTTCTTCTAAAATATTGATATTGAAATCACCACAAATTATTGTAGATTTATTACTGGCTGCAAGTTTTGCCAGGACATCTTCCATTATTGATTCAAATATGGAAAAGTTTTGATAGTTTGGGGGTCTGTACACACACACAATTACATGCTTATCTAGCTCAACACAGGACAGTTCGACGCAATGTTCAACCGAGAGACCTACTATGTCATTACGTTGCTTATATTTAAAACTATTTTTAATTAATATTAGGGAACCTCCACGAAGCATAGTTTTACGATTAAAGCAGCTACCCACCATATAGTTCTCATAATTAATAAGCATTTGGTAATCCTTTAGCCAATGTTCAGTAAAACAAATAATGTCAAACTTACTACTTTCTAAAAACAATTCAATTTCTAATAATTTTGAAGAAATGCCTTGGATATTTTGGTGGAATAATTTTAAGGTGTTCTGCTGAGGCCCTTTTTTACTAACTAATTGAGTGCAAGAAGATACCTTGCTGTTGGTAGGATTAACAAAAATATTGTTAATGGTACCTTCTGTTGTCTCACTTTCTAGTTTAAATTTTTATTTGAAGTGAGGCCGGAGACTCCTGTGCCATCCTCAGACGATATGACCCTATCACTAGTAAACCCTAATTGAGAATTTTCCACGGTGACAGATGGATCCTCCTCAGTACAATGTTTGTAAATATTTATAGCACTAGTGCTATATTCATTTGTGCCTGTCACCTGTACATTAGTAGAATTACTAATTGTCGCAGTGTTAATAATATAACTAAACTTAGACATACTATTTATGTCTGTGTGAATACTATAAGCTAATAGCCGAGCTATTTTGTGTCTACATACAATAGGTAGATACACCTTACCCCGTGTCGACTTAAGATTACCAACTATAGTGTTGATATCCAGATACATAAGCCTGTCACTATAGTGACCTACTAAAAAATGTACATGTTTATTCAACATATGTATATAATCGTTTTTCCTACTACTTAAATTTTCAAAATATGGAAAAGCACACAATATGATTTTATTACATCTTAACTTTAGCAACTCAGAAACACAGTCGGTGATATCTTCCTTTTTTACATTAGAACTATTACCAACACATAGAGTAATGGTAGTGTTAAGATAACAATCATTTTTTATTACTGATGCCATTACTTGTTTGTAGCTTGACCCTGGCATGCAATAATTTTGGGTATAGTAACTCAGGTTATTACTGATCAATTTACCTAGCCCTCTACCCATACTATCAGAAAACATAACTGAATGATGACAATCATTACAATCAGGTGAAACAAAATGACTAATCTCAGGCTGTACTACTTGTGAATCATGGTTTTGATGAATGATGAAGTTCTGAGCACTCACAGCTTGGGACGGGTCCTCCGTTGCCTCAGGCTGGAGGGCATCAAGACTGGGTTCATTCCGACAAGTACAATGAGTGTTGCTGAGAGTCAGCAAGTCCACTTTGTCAACCAACTCATTTGTGACAAGAATATGCTCCTTAATTTGTTTTTTAGAGCTTTCATATTTATTATACAAAGATTTTAGTGACTCATTCAGTGCCTCAATTTCTGATTGTAAGCGCTGAGTGTCTATTTCATAAATACTTGTACTGTCTTCTAACTTAATTTGATAATTATTTAATCTATTAACAAGAGAAACACGTTCTTTCCTTAATTGAATATTTTTGGAATAGTGCTTTTGTTGTTTCTTGTGTTTATGACATTTTTTAATTATTTTATTCAATCTTGCATATTTCTTAATTTTATTTTTACTTACTTTATGGTATGAATTATGTTTCAGTAAGGAGTCCTCTGTAAGGTCTATTGTTATGAGGGAATGAGGGTTACAATTTGTATTTACTAGTTCGTTGTACAAATGATCAGTTTCCATAACCTGAGTACGATCCTGTTCCTTTTTTAAATTTAAAAGTTTAACATTAGCATGGACTAATTCCTCCTCTAGGTCCCTAATTTTACACAAAGCCTCCTCATATAAGTTGCTGCAGCTGTGGAACCCATCCGTGACCACCCTTAGTTGATCCCGCTCATTGACAACATTCAAGTAATCCTGATGAAGGTCTACTAGCTCCCTTTTTAAGCTGGAGTTTTTGCTGTTAATATTAATGACCTCCTCCTCACTGTCTTCTCTCTCCTGCAATAGCTGTTGGCATTGGAGTTTTGAGTCCTTTAGTTCTTGGAGGGCCGTTCTCAATTTAAGCTCCATATCCTGAGCAGTAGCCTTACGGGTCATCACAGGCATGGTTTCCGGATTGGTTTCTGAAAATTGGAAATAAGGAAACGGTGAGAACTAATAGGATAGACCAATTAAGAAAATTTAGAGATGAAAGGGGGAAAAACAGGAAAATAAAAAATAAAAAAAGTTTGCTTTGCTAAAAGAAATGAGGTAGGCTGCTGTATTAGATTAACAAGATTGATATTAGCCGACTGAATTAACAATTTAATTGCATTAATAAGAAGTTTAATATCTTATGATTTTACTTTTTCCTAACGTGGGTAGATAGATTAGAATAAAATCTTATGATTTTCTAAATATTATTAAATGTAGTTAAGTAATAATTTAATTGTAACGAACACAAGGACTTAATAAGGACATATTATGTGTGAAGTAGGGTTTGAAGTGAATGTTCTTGTCTGGGCAAGTGTTTTCGTCCTCGATTTTGCTTCCACAATTGTCAAGCAAAATGAGACATAAACGTAGCCGGTGTGTGTACGGGAAGTTGCTCAGAGCTCTGAGCAGTGTTTAAGTGATGTTTAGTATGTAAATAATACACCAATAATAGGTAAATTAAAACGGAATACTCCCCCGGTTCGAAGAATTCAAATTCACAGTCCAATAGTTGACAGCCGGTACTTGATTTATCGAATTATCGATTGTGGCGAGATAACACAATATAAACACGTCACGAACACTACGTGTGTCACTTTATACATTGATTCTACTATAAAGAATAGATTTAAAACAAACTAAACACAATAAATCAATTATTTTAAAATAAATTAACTACGAGGCCGTTTTTTCACGACCTGTCGCCAGTGTTGCCAGCGCGCAAAAAGTCTAATAAGAATGTTTTGTAAATAAGTTATAAATATCAAAATAAATGCATGAACGAACCGCGAGCGACCGTATAGTGTGGATCCAGCCTTAAGGTGAAACTACTCGATATTTTTTAGAAATTTCGGGAGGGAATTACTCCACTGCTTGAAACTAACTGTACATTCAAATTTAAATATGATATCGTTTTCTCTCATTATTCATTTTGTATGTGCGGAAACAAAATAGTAAAATCAAAATTCATTAAAAAGTTAGTAGTTCTTCTAGGGTCACAAGTGCGGCCCGCCTTTTAGTTTATTTTGTCACTTGGTAATTTATTTTAGTTCTGTGTTTTCCCGCCACAGATAAGTTGGTTGAAGTGTAGGTTTAGATTGATTTCCTGTCCCTTAAAGACTTTCTGATATGATAAATTCTTTGTTTATGTGCCACTGCATCTATTTAATGAAGGATGAGGTAATTCATATGTCAATTTATTAAAAACACGATGTTCAGATGAAAATTACTGATGACTGGTCCGATTTTTAAGGTTCCGTACCTCAAAAGGTAAGAAAAGGAACCCATAAAAGATCACTTTCTTGTCCGTCTGTCTGTCCGTCTGCCTGTCTGTCTGTCTTTCCGTCTGTCTGTCCAGTCTATCTGTCACCATTTTCTCTGGAACGGGTGGACCTAGCAAGTTGAAATTTATACCAGATACTGAGGCTATAGTCCCTATTAGTTAAAATCAAGGTCCTGAGTCTACATGACAAAATTGTTTAATGAGCTAATTAAGGAATTAATATTTACGAATAAAGAGACATTTAACATAAACAAACCTAAACTTTGGTCGTTCAATTTTGAACCAGTCCTTGTAATTAGCAATATTAGGAAGTTATATATAATTCATAACAAGTATCAACTGCACACAATACCGCAATTACGATAGTTCGAGCAATAATAGTTCAGCTATCGGATAGCTAATACACGAGGTATTTCGAGTCTCAAATAAGGCTTAATAGCGACTGCTGGCCAGGTGGGCTCAATTAATCACTGCGCTATTATCTGTACACACGCTCGCTCCTCCGCTCCCCTTACGAAATGATTTATGCTGTGTCGTGTACCGACTAACAACTACGTGTACAAAGCAAAACAGATTTACTAAGAGTTGCCTAAATATTTTCGTCTGTGGTTGGCAAGGATTTTGAAAATGGAATCTGCGGTGACCAATTTTATTTAATTTTGAATTGTTCAGTGTTCGCTGCTGTACATTTGAACATGGAAGAACGGTTCGGTGACCTTTGCATAGACAAGAAAATAATGCATCGTGAGTGTTTTGGCGCCATTTTGTTTTTAAGGGCTATCACAATTTATCTTGTATTTGAGTGTTTGAAAAAAACCGTGCCCGTGAAAGATACAAACAGCGCCCTCCTGGCAATGTCACTCAAGTGCCGAAATAACTGTGACGCACTGTTTATAGCAGCGGTACTCTAAGTGTGTTCCGCGGAACCCTAGGGTTCCGCGATACCCCTGTAGGGGTTCCGCAAGAATTTAGAAAAAAAATCAAAGCACCTCTCTCTGGTCGAACGTTTTGACTCCGCCCGCCGCGCGTATACTTGTGAGCGCGCAGTCCCTTAGATAAAAGCCGCCTCTGAATTAGACGCTATAGTTGTGAACAAGCGACTTTCGGCTCTATCTTCAATGCATAAAGTCGAGATTGTTTACAACGCATTTTTTGTATTTCTATTTTTATTTCCGCTTTTTAACCGACTTCAAAAAGAAGGAGGTTCTCAATTCGTCGGAACCTTTTTTTTATGTTTGTTCCCCGATTACTCGAAGATGGCTGGAGCCATTTGAATTATTCTTTTGCTGTTTGAAAGGGTATACTTCCTAGGTGGTCCCATAATTATCAAGTCGGGATCTGATGATGGGATCTTGGAGAAATTGAGAGAACTCTTCAAATTTTATAGGCACACTTGATGTGATTTGGGTAATTTTTGGAAGAATACTTTCTTAAAGGGATCCCATTTCAATTTGGTGAAGATCTGATGAAGAACTTCGGAGATAGGCAACGGAACTCCTTAATAAAAGATAGCAAATGTGATTGCTGAGATCTCATGTCTAACTATTGTTTACACCAGTTCATAACATAACATCACGCCGCTACGCTGTGAAGGGGTAAGCACAAGTGAACCACCACCAAAAAAGTTTTTATTTTTCATTTTTTGTTTATCAAAGGCGCCGACTCGAGTATTTTTGAGAATGTTCGAGATCGAGTTTAGGACTAAGTATAAAAGCGGCGATCGCGCGTCGCGCCTCGTCAGTCAGTTGATAATTAGCGTTGTTCCAGGCCTTTAACAAAATAACTGCCTTTAAAAGAAAATAATAGATTTTTGGATTATTTGCGTTGGTAAGAGAGAAATAGAAAGCTTTACGTCACTCAGTGAGTGTTAGCGATAACGACTCAGAAATGTTTCAAGATGATGTGTTTGAAGAATTGGTCCAATATCTCACTTCGATGTGCGCATCTTTTGAAAAGTATTTTCCCGAAGAACAGAATACAAAAATGAAGCTGAATTCATGGATTCATAATCCTTTTTTACCCAACTTGCAAAAGCCCGAAAGTATGTCAAACGAGATGTATGAATCTCTTTTAGAAATTTCATTAGACACAAGTACGAAGTCACTGTTCAAAACGACGCCTCTCAACGATTTTTGGTGCAGAATCCGTGATGAATAATTGAATATCCAATACTTGGCAAAATGGCTCTGAATATTCTTCTCCCGTTCCCAACAACAATTTGTGCGAAACAGGATTCTCAACCTATGCAGCCACGACAACAAGATATCGCAATAGAATGGTCGCCGAACCTGATCTGATACTTCAACTGTCTTCTATCGAACCTGATATCAGCCAATTGATGAAAAATAAAAAACAGTTTCATACCTCCCATTAGTTAAGATTTTTTCTTTTTTAATATTTCTATTATTGTGTGTGCCTGCCATGTGGTAAAGTAAGTAATAATTAGTAACTGTTACATTGTACTTTTATTATGCTTATTAATAAAGAAAACACTTTTAAAAACTATTGTTTTATTGTAGGGTTCCGTCAAGTATTTTGCTTGTCAAAAGGGTTCCGTCACCAAAAAAGTTTGAGAACCGCTGGTTTATAGGATTTCACTGGACCAACGTACAATCGATAATTATCGACGACATACTTCGTATTCGATTTTTAATCTGGTATAATACAATAAGTACATTATCTAGGTACTTTTTGCATTCTGACGCACGATCCACAATTACGTAGACTGAGCTTATTAATCTAACAATAGCCACGTAAACAGTCCGGATCAGAACTAATGCTAATATATTAATTAACCATCTGGTTTTACCTAGTTAGTCGTTTTGACAGATCTAGAATATTGCAGAAACAAACTAATTCGGTAGGTACTACACTCCTTTCAGACTTAAATTACCTCTGACACCTGCACCACTGCTAAATGACAATGATCTTAAACTCGTTAGACTAAGGTTGCTGCAAAGTTTCTGCCACTGATGAGTATCTCAAAATCATATTGACCTTTATACTCATTAGTAAGTATAAGGTTCTTGTCGATTTGCTAGTGGTTAAGTAACAGCGAAAGGACTAAACCTACGGCTGATCAAAGACCTCTAGTTGCATGTAACTAGTTACGTAGTCAGTATAGGTAGTAAGTCAAAATTGATTAAAGTTGAAAACTATGTTTAGTAATTTCGTAAATGTTACCTATGTTTTTTGCTGTACGTAAAAGATCAAGAATAATAAACCTTGACTTGCAAGATAATTTAATACCAAATTGCAGTTAGTAAGAGCAGGTTTTGCCTTATAACGTTGCGGCAAAAATCAATCAACTTTTTCGTAAAATTGTACGAATTAATAGCGCGTATCCCAAAAGTTGGCAACGTCGCAAATAGCTGTCAAATATTTACACTTTTTAATTAATTTGGCAATTTTACTGTATGAAAATAATTTATATGGCTCTGTAGTGGACTAAAAAATTGATAAGGGAATGCAATAATTAATATCGTAACACCGAATATATAGTTTTAGATGTAAAAAAAGTATTTGGGAACTTGCCAAATGCCTTTTTTACACCTGAAACGTTTACAACATCAAATTTAGGGTTTTAATTGCAATTCATATTCAATTTTTTAGTGCACTACAGAGCCATATTTCTTATTTTCATACAGTAAAAATGCCAAATTAATTAAAACATGTAAATATTTGACAGCTATATGCGACGTTGCCAACTTTCGGGATACGCGCTCTTAAGCAGCATTATTTTGAATAGGTAGGTTTAAAAGAAGAAGGGTATAAAAGTATAGGAAGACCAAAGAAACTATGCGAACTGTGTGAAGGAAGATATGGCAAGAAATGAGGTATCTGATGAGATGACGAGTAATAAAGGAGTATGGAAGAATATGATCTACTAAGAGAATGATGATGAGGTCATGTCTAAACAAATTCTTTGCTTTATCACGGATAGGCAAAAGTTGGGGCCGAAAAGTTCTGGAGTGGCGGCCGCGAACCGGAAGACGATGCGTTGGAAGACCTCCCACTAGGTAGACCGATGACCTGGTGAAGGTTGCGGGAATCCGGTGGTTGCGAGTCGCAAGGGACCGGTCAATGTGGCGACACTTGGGGGAGGCCTATGTCCAGCAGTGGACGTCTTTCGGCTGAGATGATGATGAGAAATAGTATTATGATATGGAGAAATAGTATTATTCATAGATTAAAATTCTTTGTTTAGTCATATCCGTAAAGCAGCTTTGCCAGGGAATGTACCTACCTGCAGGGATATTAAAAGAAGTTAATAAGTATTATCTACCTTAAAAGATAATGCTGCATTTGCATTTTGCGGTACTAACTGCGACGATTGTAGCGAGAGCGACCAGCAGAGCAATTATTACCTACAGTGAGTGATGATGGAGTCTAATTTGCGGTGAGCATTGAATTCCACCATCAATAAGGGACTGCTCGTCAACGCTTCATTGTCCATTTAATTGAGAAGTGCTATGGACACTCTCTACTTGTAAATTTGGTAAATTTGTGGTTTAGACAGTGAGGTGTGGCCACATGCGGAAACAGTAAAGCCGTATGTTCATTGGTACACAAAGTTGTGCAACATTTTTCTGCGGGAAACATTTGGGTATTTAGTCTGAACGGCCCAAAACGAATGGACCGAGGGCCGTAGGATGTCTACGTCCCAATGCCCCGGTGATAGAATGTTTACGGGTTACACAAAAATGTTGTTCTGTATCCAAGGTAATCAAAAGTTGCGAAACATTGCATCTAAAAGCATTGTTATCGTGATGTGGAAAGCATAGAATTCTGCAGATATGTACTTAATACAACATAATTTTCCGTATTTATGGTAAAGAAAAGACGCATAATAATATAATACTGTTCCGCAAAACAATTGTTCGCAGATGTTGCATAACATTTGCTTCCAACGATTAAAACAAGTTTCAGTTACATGCAGCAACAGTTTCAGTTCATATCTCGTAATAGACTCTCAGTTAAAAAATCTTAGTTATCAGTTATCACACTTTACGGGTTAATTCTAGGGAAGGTCCTAATAGGCGTGCTGCACGACAAAATTACGCACCTGCCTAAAATTAGAAGGAAGTAGGTACTAACGGAAAATTTTAAACAACGAACGTGGCTTGTAGGTTTAGTTCCATGTTCACCAAAAATATGACGGTCTGATTATCTAAAAACGGCTGTTTAAAACACATTTTTGTATGGGAATATGTCACAGTGACAGCTGGTTTTAGATAATCAGACCTTAGAGGGGCTTGTGGCTTAATAATAACCGCCGGTTTTCAAGGCAGACAGCAGATCAGCAGATCAGGTCTATACATGAATTGGTGACCATCTTATACATACTAAGAATCCTTCGTGCCTCGGAACACACCAGAAGCTGAAAATTATTGAAATGTATTCATAAGCTATTGTGTTTTCGGCTCTTGTGATATGGAACTCTTAGTACCTGGGACTGATGTTTGAGCAATTACTTCTGAATAAAGATTTTTATTTATTTGTTATTTGTTTTTTCAGTGGTGGGTGAGCAGCGGTGACCCAACCATAAATTTGGAGACATGTGACATCTAACAATCCGCTCTGGGCCCGTGTGGTGGATTATAACCCATTCCCTCTCATAGAGTGGAGGCCTGTGTCCCAGCAGTGGGAACATTGATAGGCTTATTTATGTAATAATATATGCAGTGAGTGCACAGATCAACAGTTGCATAAAAAGATGCTGGTGAGTACTGATATGTAATAATTATTGTATTAATTGTTCATAATATTAAGTATCTAGTGTTGATCTTGACATCTAGATTACTACTTTACAATCTGTTATTCTTAGAAATATTCATTTCCATATGACATTACAAAGTCCTATAAAGTTCTAGAAATATGGGGAATCCCACAAATTAAATCATTTTGATTCATCTACTTATTATTTTCGACATTTGAGATCCGTGATCATATTGCTTATCAATGTTAAATTAGGATTTAAATTATCACGGATCTAACACACCAAATACTATTAAGTTTTATGATTTCTTTTTTTTTATCAGGACAGTGATTAAAGTTTTTTTGGGTGAAACTGTAGGTACCGAATTCATTGACGGTCGACCACTATTATATCTTATTACTTAGGGCATAAGGGCGAAAGTGACAGACTGGCAGTGAACTCGATAGTACATTGAACTAGCGTGTAGGCTTAATTAATGACGTTCTTGAGGAGCATGCAGGTTTCAAAACGTTTTGAAACCTGATCCAAATCCATCGACTTCTTCTTGGCAAACCTATGGCAATCTATCTCGACTCAGTCCAGAACTTAGCTAGACAAGATTGGTACTATCACATCATGAGGCATGGCATGCAGTTGCAGGTATTAGGTTACGCAGGAAATGATATCAGGTGTCATATCGTTTGTGGAACAACTTTCAATTTTTTCAGTTTTGATCAAATCAATCTTTTGTGGAAATATATAAAAGATAGTACTGAGTCACCTGTACGTAGGAGTACCTGGAAGGATATGATGGAGGCCTTTGTCCAGCAGTGGGACTTACAAGGCCACTAAAAAAGTAGTGAGTCAAACGAAACTGGGTCCAATTTTGGTTTGAAATGCCCAACATCCATCCTAAATATATTGTCCCGCTAGGACCACGCCACGACCGTAAGTAAACGCACAATATTTCACTCAGTTTACTTTTCCCCACTAACTTCGTCCCATATATCAACGTTCCACAGCCAAACACGACCTAACACTATACTTTATGATCCTTGTAAAACACTTTATAAATAAATAAAACTGTGGGGACCGGCTAACGAGTTAATCTCGCCATTATTCACACTACTAACTCTAGTAAGTAAACCTTGCCGACTTTGTTTGAACGCGCGAACTTACTCGTTGCGTTCACTTTTATTTATTAACTTTGTCATCCATTTTCACGAACACTAAGCTGCATCTAGATGAATGCCTAAATAATGTCGCGCTGTTGGATTTTCAACACGTGACGTTTTTCAAGAGAAGTCGTGGCTAAATAATAAGAGCGAGTTGTCGTTGGTCTGTGGATGGGTGACCACCGAGTTTCCTCCGTGCCTCGGAAGGCACGTTAAGCTGTTGTTACCAGTTGTCTTTTGTAGATCATTGACAGTCGTTACAGGTAGTCAGTGGCCCAAAAAGTCTGACGACCAGTCTTATCAAGGGGTATCGTATTACCCAGTACTAACTGTGTTGTGGAGGTCAGATAGACAGTCGCTCCATGTAAAATAATGGTACTCAGCTGCATCCAGTTAGACTGGAAGCTGACCCCAATATGGTTGGGAAGGCTTGGCAGATGATGATGAAAGTAAGATTGATATTTGACGAGGATATGTGCGAGATACCACAACTTCAAAGAGGTCAAAAATCAATGAAACCAATAAAAGTCATCGACTGCCGAAAGTTTTTTTTTAATTTTGGAAACCAGTTTTTTATTTCAAAAAAGTTTTCAACCGTGAAAATTGAGCCATTGAATTGAGCAATTGAAAATTGGGGTGAAAATCTATCATAGCGGTTTTAGTGAAAACGCGCAATAGTTCCCAGTGGAGACAGTAAAATTGACTAACTTGAATATCTAGGCTCTCGCTTAAAAGTTAAGTTAGTAACTTCAGATACAAATATTAGCTTAGTTTTTCATGTAAGCAGTCTAGTAATTTTTAACATAAAAGGTATTCTTAAAACTTGCAAGTTGTAGCAAATCCTTGGCTCAGACTCGTTAAGTATATTAGAAAGGCTTTTTAAAAACTTGGTAGTTTTAGTAATATCTTGTGGAGTTTGTTAGCAATATTCATTTTTAAAGTTAAAACATCATCATCAACAACCCAAGACATCTCTGATTTTTCGGATTCATTGCTATGCTATTTTATAATTATGATCACTTGCTTCGGTGTAGTGTAGTAAAACAGTGTAGTAAAACATCGTGAGGAAACTAGCATGCTTGAGAGATATTTCTCAACGGCATATAAAACCAAGTCAGAGGCTACAAACTTTTATTATTTAGAAACATTTTTGCCAACATGCGTCGCCGCGGTTTTAGCATCGCGCCTCACTCCGTAGGTGTACCGCGAAGTAAAACTTACATAGTGCCAGTTATCTATAAGTCCCACAGTGGCGTGCCTAGAGGTCAACAATAAGGCATGCCCATTTGGCTAGTACACTGTTCAGAAACCCCAACATCATGAGGAGTAGTAAGTTATGTGGGCAAGCCAAGCTTTTTAGCTTGTATGGAAGCACCGCCACTAATCCCAAGTAATAGGGTACCAAAGCTACCTATCTTTTATTATACTGCAATATGCAGTGGTTATTCAAGGTCATCCTGAATGAAACTATCTTCACGTAATATTGTGCTCGGAACCGCGAGGAGAGGATTACAAAAGTGATACTGTCATGTTTGGGTCTTGGACTCAACAGGTTGTGTATTATTGCGCTCATACCCCTGTCATATCAACTCTACTCATACTGTCTTATGAATTACAATAGCACTTCGCCCGCGACTTCGTCCACGAAAATTGTGATAGCTTGGAGAAAAGTTCGAGGGACTAAATAAGTCTTTAACCCGAGGTAAACACTGTGCTTTTCATTACGAATATAAGGAAAATAAAAATAAAAACACAAAACAACTCGAAAAAAAAAAAGAAGATCGGATTGCCGTTTTCCCGCCTATTTTGTTTTTTTTTTCTGTGGCCGGCTATTCAGCCTATATTTTTCACTTTTGTCACTGAAAAAATAGTAAATATTGTGCCCAAATCTATATTATTTTAAAGAATGTTTAAATTTGTAACCAAATTTAACTAAGTTATTTAACAAGAATACTCGTATATTCTTTAATTAATGCTGAATTCTATGTTATTTCTATTTTACATCGCGCTATAATTTAGAGGCTGTATAGAAGTCGGAACATGGTTCAATAAAAAGGAGAAAATAGAGCTAGTTTTTTTTATAATTTGACAGCTGTCAGTTGAAAGCGATTCTCCCTAGGGCTGAAAAGTATTACTTTCAACCCGCTCCTCAGGCAACTTAAGACCTACTTTCCGAGTATGAGTAATAAAATAGTACATTGTTATCCAAGGGGTGAAAGTAACTTATTTAGTCCCGAGACGGGGTTTGGCGCCCAAGCGTAGCGCGGGCGCTAATAGCTCGAGGGACTAAATAAGTCTTTAACCCGAGGTAAACACTGTGCTTTTCATTACGAATACAAGGAAAATAAAAACAAAATCACGAAACCACTCGAAAAAAAAAAATGAAGATTGGATTGCCGCTTTCCCGCCTATTTTGTTTTTTTTCTGTGGCCGGCTATTCAGCCTTTATTTTCACTATCGTCACTGAAAAAATAGTAAATATTTTGCCCAAATTTTTGTTATTTTAAAGAAATATTTGTAACTAAATTATAACTAAGTTACTTAAAATAATTATATTCTTTAATTAATACTGAATTTTATGTTATTTCAATTTTACATCGCGCTGTAATTAACAGGCTGTATAGAAGTCGGAACATGGTTCAATAGAAATGTGAAAATAGAACTAGTTTTTTTTTAATAATGTGACAGCTGTCAGTTGAAAGTGATTCTCCCTAGGGCTGAAAAGTATTACTTTCAGCCCGCTCCTCAGGCAACTTCAGACCTACTTTCCGAGTATGAGTAATGAAAAATAATTTATAGCCTTTGTTAGTCGGTAAAGATGTAACTTTCGAATGGTAATTTTTTTTTAATCGGTTGTGTAGTTCTTTAGTTATGTAATAAACAAACAAACCAAAAATCACATCTTTCCTTTTTATTAATATTAGTTTAGATGCAGGGCACATTGCTCGCAGAACGGATGGCCGATGGGGCCGAAAAGTTCTAGAGTGGCGACCGCGAACCGGAAGACGTTGCGTTGGAAGGCTTCCCATTAGGTGGACCGATGACCTGGTGAAGGTTGCGGGAATCCGTTGGATGCGAGTCGCACGGGACCGGTCAATGTGGCGACATTTGGGGGAGCCCTATGTCCAGCAGTGGACGTCTTTCGGCTGAAATGATGATGATGATGATGAGTTTAGATGTATACCGCGTTCGTGATTTAGTTTCCGAACATGTGAACAAATACTTTATAATGTGTTTGTGGACATCTACCGTAAAACCCACGCATAAATTTCAGTTTGCGTTAAAACTTCAAACATTAAATTACTTTTTCAATAGTAATAATCATTCGGTATCCAAATAGGTATGGAGGATGGTCTGAAGGAGGTCATTGAACACATATTGACCTAAAACATAAATTTAAAAACGTCACTTTGAAAATAACAACGTAACGTAATTACGACGATTTTTTTATCGATCGAATTATCCTATACCATTTTAGGTAAATTATTTGCAACAAGCACAATCAGTTTAATCCATAGATATGAATCAATTCCTAAAATTATGAAAATAATATATTATTATGTGAAACATATTTTCAATTTGAAAATCGACGTTTTTATGTTACGGTAACACCGGGCCTCTGTTTCATAATAGTATAAATGCATGATGATCTATGTTGAAAACAAGTAAATTTAATTTCTTCCGTATAATATGTGTATAATTACTTGAGTAAATGTAACTAATTTCCAAGTCTACGTCATTTTGAATGAAACAAAGTAACTCTCCATATTTCCTACTTATTACTATAAATGCGAATGTTTGCGAGTATGGATGTATGTTTGTTACTCTTTAAGGCGACTACACGAGCTAAACGCGAGTTTTATAATTACTAAAAGTATATGATTCACTGCTATAAACAAGACCAGAAAAATATATGATATTCTTCAGGATATATGCTAGCATGATACTGTTTTGAAAACATAATACAATTAATTTGGCTCGATAAAAAGAAATCACGAACTTACCTCTAAAAATATCTTTCAAACAATAGAAAACATACTAATATGCATGCGATCATTCTGATTTTTTGGCAAATAATTCTACAAGCAATATATTAGCATGATACTGTTTTAGTTTTTTAATCCAATCAATAGTTTTTTTGTAAATCGATCGAAACCACTCATTTCGCGCTATTTGGCCCGCAGTGGCTGACGTAACAACCACTTTGTAGTGCAAGCTGATTAGAACTTTATTCTAACAGCATTTCAAACGAAGTTTGAACCACCACAAATAGAGTTGCTAATTTAGCTCGTATAGGCGCCTTAACGCAAAAACCACTGAACGGATTTGGGTGAAATTTTGCAGACAGATAGTTCAGATAGATTAGTAATCCAGGTTATACCTGGATTATCACATAGGGTAGTTTTTACCCCGTGGGACAATTATCGTACTTCATGCGAGCATGCATGCATAAGATATTATAAAAATAAAAATAGAACTTTACCAAATTCAGAGTCTAAGCCTTTCAAATGTTTCCTCAACTTTGATCCACAACACCATTTCATTTTGCATAAAAACTGTCACACTATCACAAAACACATCACACCTCCTTTCTCGATCACATTTACCGACTTCACTTGTTCACTCTACAACCAGAGACGAATAAAAAAATAACCATGATTAAAAAACAACGTGTACTGATAATATTATTGACACAGAGACGCGTGTAAGTCCCGTTGAGATTAGCAAACGACTGTCAGACATATAATTACTATACTATAGATAAGGTTAGGTTTCTTAGGTCATTAGGTAGTAGTACCTACATTCAATCAGAATGTATGTGGACGGTTTGATAAACTAGTTACGTATGAGTACATGTAACTTTGTTTTTTAATCAGTGCGTAACAGCCATTAAAATAAGAAAACGGAATTGTGCTCGTAGATAGAGAATTCGAGCTGCGTTTAGGTTAATAAACTCACAAAATTTGGATTTCTGTATTTATATTTCATAAATTAGTAAATTTACGGATTAAGCACAGATTTAAAGTGGCACATATGAAAATGACATGGTCATTATGTGAAAAAAAACCTCTTTCATAAATTTAAAGCCCTCTTTAATAAACAAAGATTTTAAAAATATATAGGGTGACTAGCAATTAGTGTACGATACTTAAACACAACGCACGGTTGTGCTCATGATAACAAACAACTACTACTATGGGACCAAAGCTGAAATCGCGAAAGAAAATCAGCTGTTCAGTACATTTATGTGCGCCTGATGCATTCAACAGCTGATTGTTTTTTCGCGATTTCAGGGTTACCGGGTGGTAACGATTTAATTCGCTTTACCAAGTATTTTCTATTGATTTATGTGTCACAGAAAGGCATCCATAAAAAAAAGACCGAATTAAAAATGAGAATGTGACTGTATAAAATTAAAAAGACATAAATGTCATAAAAAACCATTAAAATAGTTTCAAATTGAAGTAAACGCAAAATTAGTAAAAAATTAGTGACATTTTGATCTTAGTTTTCAAATAATAAATACACCCATAAGTATTTCCAGCAATAGTGCCGAAGATACAGCAGTCAACAGCTTTTAGCCATAACATCCTTCACACTCTATCCATCGTTTCGTAGATCTTCCTCTACTCTTAGCCACGAGCTGCACGTCAAGCGCATGATGTGATATCGATTCCCGAGAAAATAAATAAAATAAATTGTTAAGAACATGCCTCGAGACACTTTGACGCGACTTTCATCACGATCAACAAGTGAAACATGACACGTCGCGAGTTGCAACTCCTGAGGTTGTAGTCGCAGCGAATCACAAGAGATCGCAGACAAAGTTTCCCGCTAATAAAATTGACTGCAGCTAATATCAAAAGTATTAAAGTTACCAGACACGTTGATCAGGTTCAAGTTTGATTAACTTCTGCAATTCAGTTACTGATAAAACGTGATCGGAATTTCATATCTAAGTGTCTATCTAGCTGCCTCTTTGTTCTAGAAGCCGCAAGTGCTAGTAATGGGAGGTCCTGGCTTCGCTTCCCGTGTCCGGCAAAGTACTATTGGATTTTTCCACCCAGATTTCCAGTCAATCAGCCATGCAGGAATCTAGATTTGAGCCCAGTTGATGTTAGCCTTATTAGATGTGACAAAAAAAAGTGGATTATACATATAAGTAATGGGTATGAAACAAAATGGAGTAAAGCCTAAAAGACAAAAAAACAAAAATTGGATGGACTCACGTAGATCTAAAGTTACTAATAATAAGCTTAGTTTAACGTGTCCAATGATGGAGCACGACCAAAGCTTTTTTTTTTAAATCAAGCAAACAATTAATGAAATGTAAATAAGAGCGCGGACCCCCACGTCTACGGTAGAATACTAATTATAAAAAAAAAAACAAAATGGAGTAAATAATAATATGGTGACGATTGGTAGGAAAGAGTGAAAGAAAAAAAACGAGTTGCGCCAACTCCAAGTAACATGGAACAAGGGCATGAAGATCATATGAGATGAGATGATGATGAGGTTCTAAGTGATAAATCAATAAAATAACGCTGTCGACTATTCTAAACCAATAACGCTGTTGACTATTCTAAATCAATAACGCTGTCGACTGTTCTAAATCAATAACGCTGTCGACTGTTCTCAAAAATACCATAACACAATGTAATTTTCTTTTAATAGCAAAATAATAACAGTTTAATAATAACTTGCAAAATAATAACAGCCGCTCGGGTCGATCTTTAGGTTAAGCTGTGCTTGCCTAGGTTGGTATTTGGATGGGTGACCACCCTTACATACCGAGTTTCCTCCGTGCGTCGGAAAGCACGTTAAACTCTTGGTCCCGGCTGACATTTGTAGATCTTTGACAGTCAGTACACAGGTAGTCAGTAGCCCAAAAATGTTTGACGTTTGTTTGATGTTTGTTTGTTTGTTTGTTTGTTGTTTGTTTGAATGTTTGTTTGTTTGGTTCCAGGTGTCAGGTTGCCAGTCAGTATCCACAAACCAGTAAGTACTGGGTAATACTATCGTATTACCCAGTACTTACTGGTTTATGGATTTCAGATAGGCAGTCATTCCATGTAAAATGCAGGTATTCAGCTGCATCCGGTAAGACTGGAAGCCGACCCCAACATAGTTGGGAAAAGGCTAGGCAGATGATGAATGTAAAGTACTTTGAATATTTGCATCCTTCATAATCGTTGTGAGAGGTCATAGTAAGATAATAAGATAAATTACAGTTTTATTTTATAATTTCTGAATCTATTAATCATTAACATAATAATTGGTCGATATCGCTATTTAGAAAAAGTATTTACACAGAAAAGAGTGAGTCACACATCCCACATGAAACGATATATACGATTTGCAGTATGACGTAGCGAGACAATTAACGAAAAAAAACGTGATTATTTTTTGACGCGTCTATCGATTTTAATCTATGGTTCTAGAGAATCATATTAATCAGAGTGATCGGTGTGTAGCAGTATTTAGAGCAGCCGTCGGTCAGCAGTCTCAGTTTAATGATCTGGTCGTGTCCATATCAAGATCGCGACGCGTGAGGCGCTTGCGCAGCTAGATCATTTCGTATTCGTACAATCAATGACTGTTACTCAGGATTAGTGTTATTGCGTAAGGTTTGGGTGGACGTAGGTACAGGCTTGGCTTTTATATCTTTGTCAGTATTTTTTTTTTCTATCTTAAGTCATGACGCGCCTTTGAAGCACCAGCACTATCGTAGAAAACTATTTAATTATTGTTTAATTATGTACGGGTATTGTGTGTTACTTGATAACTCTTATATTTACTTACTTATTTTTTATCTTTAATATCAGAATGTTTGTAAATGCACCCACGATACAGAAGAAATTACTAGCGTGCTGCAACGTTTTCTTAAAAATAAAAACCAAATAACAAAGATCAAGATAATACGTATATATTTCACTGCCATCAACCTAAAACAATTTCAATGGCCTGAAAATTTTGAGAATCGGTCAGTGGCATATTTTTATTTCAGTCTGAAATGTACAGCATAACGTACGGTCGAACAAGATATTTGGTTTCCAGTTTAACCCACAAATTATAATGTAAAATGAAAACCAAAAGCTTGTTCAATCGTACGTATTTTATTGTGATGATCACAGTAAAAACATTGTTACTTAACATGAAAAACAGGTTGACAGTGTTCTTTCAAAAATACATGAAAGTTGACGCAAGAATACGGTTTTTTGAAGAACCATATTATAAAACTTTTTGAACCGCAAATATTCCTTTTATAGCTACTGAATCACTTTTACGATGCGAATAAAAATGTATTCATGTTTATGACCTGTAAAATTTTGACGTGCATCAAACCTTGTTACGAGTAACCCAGTTATAAGTTTATAACGGTAAAGAGCACACATATGGCTACATTTTTCCTCTGTATTTAAGACTTGCGGGCGTCACGCGGTTTCACCCGCATAGTTCCCATCGTTCCCGTGGGAGTACGGCGGATAAAATATATGTTACTCGCTGATAATGTAGTGTTAGGAAGAAATGAGGTTTTTCGTAGTATAATGAAGAAATGAGGTTGTACGTAGCACAGGTCACTTCTATGGAAAGGAGTGACAGACAACTTGCATTACAGACAGAAATATAGGAGCCCCGCTACGCGGGGGGTGTCATCGATTACGCTTTTAGGGGAATATAAAGTGTTTTGAGGTTAGGTTATATTATTCGGCTTTTCTCAGGAATGGTAAATTACCTTTTCATAAGAGTGGTACCATGGGGCAAGAGGGAACCCCCTTCCCTCCCTCCCCTACACACCGCGCGAGTTGACTTCCGTCGCATGCATTTGACAATATTACGGTTTCTCTTCGATAGATTACAATATACCTAAAAATAATGCGTCATATTGTAAGCAGTATGGTCGTTTGAAAATCTTTCGAGAGTTTACAATCTCGCTAGTAATATTACAATCTAACGGGTTATACAATGTGACGCTGAAATATATATTCATTTATTATATTGGTACTACAACGTAGTTTTAACATGTTGGGGCCGGCTTCCTGTCTAACTGGATGCAGCTGAATATCCGTATTTTAAATGGAGCGACTGCCTATCTATCCAGACCACGACCCAGTTAATACGATCTCCTTTCCTTGGTTGTCAAACTTTCGGGCCACTGACTACCTGTAAACACTATCAAAGATTCTCAAATGACAACCGCGCGAGACCACAGCTTAACGTGCTTTCAGGGAGGAAACTCGGTACGTAATATGTGGTCACCGATCCTCTGTCCAACCTTGGCAAGAGTGGCTTACTGGACCTTAAAGATCGGCCCGAGAGTTTCAGGTGTTGAAATAACCTTATATTAAAAGCTCCTACCTGTAAGGCTGAGGCTACACTAGGCAGCGATTTGCGATGCGACTGGAAGAGCGAAACGAGAAAAACATGGTATGGCTACATTACAAGCGAGATTCCGGCGTATTTTCTAATAAATTCGCTTCAATTTCTCTATGTTGGTGTAGCCGATGCGATTACATTAATGTTGTTCCGATCGCATAAAGAAATCAAAGATCGCTAGTAATATTTGATGTACAGTATAGCCATATATATACGTGAGCAATTGAGCATTCGTTTACTTGTTTCAATCGCTCATGTGTCGCAAGTCGCGTCGCTCCCTAATGTAGCCTCAGCCTAATACCTGTTCATCGCTCACAGTCAGGCAGTAATGAACAGTGGAGCTTTGCTACAGGATGTCCTAAAGAACACCGGCCACAGCGCGAACAATTTTTTGTTGAAATTTTATTTTAGCGTCTGCCCATGAGAAATATGTAAAAGTATAGAGTTTGAATTCCTGAACAATTTTGTCTTCTGTTATACTTTTATACGAAGTCAGGAATTAAAGATATTTTAGTTTGAAGTTGTAAAGGTTATGTATGTGCAGTCAACATCAGATAAATGTAAAAATAAGTACTTACTTAGCACACACACGCAAAGTAAGGGTAGATCCCATAATAGCGTGTGAAATACGCAATGGCGAATCAAATATATCTATTGATTTTAAAAGTCACCCCTGGGTTTAACTTTAATAGACATTTTGTAACTTGATTATATACTTCTTTCTGTAAACTATACCACTGATTCCTCAAATAATTAAAAAAGCATTTTATTTGTCAACTCATTTCAATCAATCAAACGTAGTGATTATATACTCTGTGCAATCAATTTTAATGTCAAATTGTAAATAATTCGCTATTTCATATGCTATTTCATCTCTTATTTATTGTTTTTTTAAACTGAAATCTTCATTTTGATCTTCAGTTGGACTTCGATTAATTCAGTTACTGAACAGCAAGTTGTGTTTTATTAATGAAGTACGAGTTGCCCTCGGATTTTGTTTGGTGTTTGTTGATATCATTTCCATTAGAGATTTTCAAATGATGGTACGAGTACATCCCAACCGAAGCCAATGAGTTACAAGAAACCTGCCGACTGAGATCGGTCAGGACAAATCGCCACTCAGAATATTATCGTATTTAACTACTTACGAGAGGGAAAAATAGGCAATCATTTTGTATTGAACTTCCAACTAAGTAGCTACGTGCCACAATCTTGAGTAACGGAATGTGTGTAATATAATCATAATAAATAAATAATAAATTATTAGTATCTCCTTTCTTGACTTCTTATTTGTGCGCCTTCCTTAAGCATTGCATTTGTAAGTATCACCTAGTAGAAGGCGAGCCTATTGCCACACCGTACGAGCACAATGTTCCAGGCTTCAGGATACTAGAATTACAGAATCAGTACAAAAGTGTTTCCCTCTAAAGATATATCATCCTATTATACTACATACATACTATTATTTCATTAGGCCAGTTGACAAAGTAAATGTAATGGGTTTTTGTTTGGAGGTGACATTATAGTTAGAGAGCCCATGACACTAGACCTAGTTTGAAAAGAATCTCGATACATATTATAATATTATTTCTTTCATAATGGGGTCACACAAAATGGCGATGCTACAATGCAAAACACCTGGCGGCGCTATCAAAAAAACTATTTTTAGGTATCTAGTATGATCGACCTCCTGAAAAAACCACCGCTCATTTGAAATGTCATCAATTTCTTTGTAAGAAAAACCACTGCTGCATCTTCCAAACAGTGAAGAAAGTGGTTGCTGCAGCGATTGAACGTCGCCCTCCGCGCAGCTGGATTCGGCATTTTGTCAGCACCCGGTTCCTTTCGATTTATACTGATTGAATACGCGTGCCACGGTCACGTATGAATAATTTTACGAAACTTGGGAGTCATATCATACTAGAAATCGTTTTCTTCGCCAGGCTTTTTGCATTGTAGCATCGCCATTTCGTGTTCCCCTATTAATAACGTTACGAATTATTTATATTTCGCCTGGGAGTGTCATGGGCTCTCTAACTATTAAAAGTATAGCTTAGCCAAAAGTCATGAAGTCAAGCCAGAAAGAAAAAAACTAAGCCATGATTATTTCTTATCATCATTATTCTAGTCAATCAAGCTTTTAATTATTACGATTTTTTTTCCTGACTTCGATAGGCCTTAAGCTTGATTTGATAAATCTTAATAAATTATTTCGTCGGTATCTATAACGGTGACGTTTGTAGACGCTTAATAATTTCATCAGCAATTGTAGGGCCGGTGTTCTTTGGAATCACGAGCCCATTGTGAAAGACGCCGCCGGTGAATATTTTCCCCAGTGAGTGGTGGCGTCCGGATTGCGAAACTACAGTGGGATTATAGGTAGTAATTTTGTTTGCAAAAATATTTTTTGGAACAGTGTTTTATTTTTTTGGAATATTGTAAGGCCTGAATTCCTGTCAACCTGACAGTCGGTCGCGCAACGTCGGTCTCGTAAGTCAGCGAAAAAATCAGTAGCAAATACGCGCCGCTTGCGTCAGCGTTGCAATATATATGGTGCTTTAAAGAACACAACTATTCTCGTACGCGCGACCGACGTCAGCGCGACAGGAATTCAGGCCTAAGTTACAGTTTTTCATAATTACTAGGAGGTTTTACCATTTACTTACTATTTGTTCGGACTTTATAAGAGGCCGTGATTTTTCAGTACCTATTTTTTTTAAGAGATCAGTGTGCTAGGTATTTACACATGTACATTATCATTTACACTGAAAACGAAATATTTATCATGTTTAGGTACTATTTGTTTTGAGTTACTTACATTTTACTTTAATGCCAGTAGAGTAGTATGTTTTCACTACGTATAATCTCTAAATAATTTTACTATTCATTGTTGATGGGGCTGGCATACATGTCATTACAGCTAATACGCATTCTGAGAAAGCATTTAACATTAGACGACGGATTTGAACAAATTATAGTAGGGCCAATTTAATAACCTAAAACTGACAGATGTCAAATGTGATCTCATTTGACATCTGTCAGTTTGAGGTTTATAGTGGGGTGACCTACTTAAAAACATCGCATAAAATGAATTCATCGATACGGACTTCAATCATTATCTGAGTAAAATAACAGTACCCATATGTACTTTTTCGTATTAACTGAATAGATACTGTAATAATTTGTCGAATGTGATAATTAACTTGGCCATATTACGAGATGCGTGATAATAAAAAATTAACCCACTATCATAAAATCCTTCAGTTATAAAGTTGCCACTTGACTACACTAAAGAGAATGAATTTTACAAATTAATTAATCCCACAAGAGAATGTAATTTGTAGGACTGGGAATAATTACTACGTTAGTCAATTTGCATAACGAGACAATGATGGCGGCTTGCGAAAAGTTCGTCGAAAACTTTGAGGGCAACCAAACAAAAGTTTTTTTTGAAAGTACCTATCTTTTCAATTTCAAACTTGCTCATAAAAAACATCACGCTAATTGTTCCTGGAAGGGTTCTGCAGAGATGTAACCATAGTTCGCTCGGCGACCAATCAACTTATACAACACTAGTTTATATAGATCTCTCATTTTAGGTACTGAAAATCGAAAGGGTGTAAAACAACTCTTAACGAAGTCGAAAGGCAGTTGTTTTCGTTATCATTGCAATCATTTGTTTGTACTAAACCATACCTGGGAACCTTCCAGTTACGGAGATATTGGGGGTCAAAGTTCCAACTTTTACACGAGTTTTTTTTTAATACGTGTTTTCTAATGTAAAAACCTCCACGACCTCCACACTATTCAACTGACCCATTAGCACAAAGTTTTGAGTGAGTTACATCACGATGCTATTTGTTATAATGATTATTGTTAGCTTCTAAGCGTTTTGGTATAAAACTGTTAACTTTAAAATGTATATTTGATTAAATTATAATAAATGAAAAGATGAAAAGATCACGTTTTACCGTAAAACGCGATTTTTCACAAAAAATAATCATTTCCCAGCAACATTTTTTACTTAGTTTAATGGTTGCTTAACGGCTTCGTGAATTTTCCGTTTACACCCTTTATCCAAAGCGAGGCCATGCTGTACTGGACACGCAAAACTTTTTCACATTTCATCAGTTATTATTAAATACTAGCCGATGCCCGCGGCTTTGCCCGCGTAAAATTATATATGTCACCGTAAAATTGTCAAATACGTTATATTACAATATAACGTGTATCTCTCTAGCGATATTGTAAAGTCTCGAATTATTGTCAACTGAACATACGGAAGTATCTCTTGCCCCCATAAACGGGACTTGGGGCACCCCCCCGTTAGGTTAGTTAGGTTCCTTTAAACCCTGCACTCGGAAATAGGGGCCCCGCGAAGCGGGGCTCCGTCGACTACGCTTTTTAGGGGAATATGAAGTGTTTTAAGGTTAGGTTATATTAATCGATATTTCTCAGGAATGGTACAGTATCTTTTCATGAGAGTGGTACCACTGGGCAAGGAGGACCCCTCCTTCTCTCCACACCGCGTGAGTTAACTACCATCGCATGCATTTCACGAAAAATAATGCGTTTTATTGTAAGCAGTATATTCATTTGACAATAATTCGAGACTTTACAATATCGCTAGTGATATTACAATATAACGTATTTGACAATTTTACGGTGACATATACAAATCTTGAATCACTCTTTCTATTCAAAAAAAACCCGCATCAAAATCCGTTGCGTAGTTTTAAAGATCTAAGGATACATAGGGACAGACAGACGCGGCGGGAGACTTTGTTTTATAATATGTAGTGATAGTGACGATAGAAGACGAGCCTATTTCTATCAAACGGGTACTAATCAAGACTGGGCTGACAAATTATTTGTCGAAAAACTGAATAAAACTTTTGGATACAATCGAAACCAGGTACAACCAACGTGGGATCGCTAAGAGCAACACTGAGACAACAAAACTTCCATGTTTCTGCAAATTGCTATATCCATACAATAAATATCATACAATATGATTACACCATGCTATGGAGACGACAGGCTTCCGTTTATATTGCATTTAAATGCATTTTACGTTCAAGTCGAAGCCATATTTCAATATCAGATTGAGACGTTCCTATAGGGTTGTCACTTGTCTCATTGTTCTTGCAAGGAGGAGAGAAAGGACTTTTTACCTTTTTGGAACCAAAATTCGTGGTATTTCTTAAATTAAAGTAATTTACGAGAAATTCGTTTCTTGCTGACCATATTGTTGGATTATTGTGATCAATGTGGAGAATCTTTTGCCTTAAAAATAAACAGGCAATTTATATACTTTACTCAATAAGTTATTTTATCTCCAATTTTTATTTACCAAAATGTATTTTTAGAAAGTGTTGTATCAGTCTTGTCCGAGGTAATTAATGAACTAAAGATTTTTTTTTTTGTGGCATCTCCTAGGTCAATCTTTGAGGCTGGTTTCTGCTTAGCTGGATTATTCTGTGGATGCCTCGAGAGTAAGCCTCCAGCCAGGGGATTAATAATGTTTTTGCAGTGTTTCAATTATGTAGTGGCTCATTAACTAGCAATGAAGGACCTAATCCACCGCTGATGATTCTTTAAATTTGCTCAGATTTACATGACTAAACTTTTCTAATTCTTGACAACCCTATCTAAATGCTCTATTCCCTATACCCGGGGATACACCGCGGGAGCCGCAAAGAATAACACAGGAAAGACAATGTATATGGAGCGGCTTATACTTTAAACTCGGTTCAAAGTGAGGCGTAAGTAATTCGATTTATACACAAGTTTCTTCGAGTTGGAGCGTTCTTCGAGGAAGAGTTTATTCTTAGTTCAGGCTTAATCTTAAGGAAACGGTATGTACTTGGAAAGATTTGTCAGATGTTCGCATATGGCGCGTTGAAATTTTAATTAGACTAAGTACTACATACATCTAAGTTCCATGTAAGGGTTCTTACAGACGAGCAGCACGTTGCCAACGGCAAATAAACTGCAGTCTGACAGCAAATAAACTGCAGACAGACTACCGTCGATGCGTCGGCGACAGCCGCCGAAACGTCGACAGCAGTTTATCTGCCGTTGGCAACGTGCCGCTCGTTTGTAAGAACCCTATTTTTTTTTCGGATGAGAAATCATCATATGACCCCTCCCACTCTGGGCGGAGCAGGAGAGAGTGTCAGACTTTTACTGACTAAAAACCATCGATGTTCCTTCCTCGCCCTTTACGTTCCGGGGTCGCGGTATCTCTTTCAAACAGTCCCGCAGCCCCGGCAGGCTTCGGCCCTTGCGGGCCCCTCCCTTTATGCTGACATCTCTTTGAGGCGCGCGTGGAACACGAACGCGCCTTCGACACGGCCTGTCGTCATTAGACGGACGACCGTCCACAGGCCCGCATCTACGGTAGCCGGTATCCACCACGTTGCCCCCGACGCCCGGTGCGTCTCCCGTAGCGGCTGGGGCGAGAGGCTCTCTCCCTCTCGCGTTCCGCCACCTCCTTCGCTAGCATGACTGCTTTGCAGAAGGAGGTGACGGCTTCCCATTTTGTCTCGCTCCGGACCATGGACTGAACCAGGGCCGGACACGAGAGGTCGCCGCTGCCGATCGCCGCTACGAGGACACGGCGTTGCTCCGCCCACGCGGGGCAGACCTCCACCGTGTGCTCCACCGTGTCCTCCGGTCGATCCTCGCAGTTTTGTAAGAACCCTAAGAGTAGCTCGTAGCTAAATAATAACAGCCGCTCTAATCAATCTTTAGGTTAATCCATGCGTGCCTTGGTAGGTACATAGATGAGTGCCCAAATATTACATACCGAGTCTCTTCCGTGCCTCCGATAGCACGTTAAGCTGTTGGTCCAGCTGTCATTATTTTGTAGATCTTTGACAGACGTTATAGGTAGTCAGTGGCCCGAAACAATGACACCCAGTCTCGCCAAGGGGTATCGTATTACGTACCCCGTACCTATTAACTGGGATGTGAAAGTCAAATAGGCAGTTGCTCCATGTAAAATACTGCATCCGGTTAGACTGGAAGCCGACCTCAACATAGTTAGGTAAAGGCTTGGCACCCAAATGGGGATTTGGGTGCCAAGCCTTTCCCCCCCTCCCCCCTCTGTGTATCTAGCAAAAGTCAAATGGACATGTTATTTACCGGTAAAATTTGAGGTAAGCCTTGTTGTAATAATAAAATTCTACTTTACCGGTCATCTATGTACATATATTATCCAATTTAGTGACAACACTAACTTAATAGTACTTCTCTAGTAAGTCTATGGTTTTGTTTTTACTCTCTGGAATCTCTTAAATAAAACTACGCTGTGTTAAATTTACTTTTGCCGTTTTTAATTAATCTCAACAGGTTATGGGCCCAGGCCACCTGATTTCGGTTTAAATACAACGAAAATACAAGTAATAATTGAAATACAAAGTAAATTCAGTGAAAAAACAGTAGTTCCGTATAAACATAACCTAAGTCAACACGAGGTGTTTCGAGACGTGACACAATTTTCTTCATCAGCAAAATGTCTTCTACAAGTAATATGGCACTGATTGAAAAGCTGACCGGAAGGGAAAACTATCCAACGTGGAGATTTGCCGTCCAAACATTTCTTGAACACGAGGATTTATGGCATTGTGTCACAGAAGAAGACGTCGATGTCAAACAAGATTTGAAAGCTAAGTCCAAAATTGTTTTATTGGTACATCCCATCAACTATGTACACATCCAAGAGGCCAAAACTGCCAAAGAAGTGTGGACTAACCTATCTAAAGCTTTCGATGACAAAGGTCTGACACGTAGAGTTGGCCTATTAAGAGATCTGATTACCACAACGCTAGAAACATGTCAAGGCATCGAAGACTATGTTAGCAAAATAATGTCGACCGCACACAAACTACGAAACATTGGGTTCAATGTGAATGATGAATGGTTGGGAACCTTGCTACTGGCTGGTTTACCCGAGGTCTATCAGCCGATGATTATGGCTCTTGAAAGCTCCGGTGTGGCAATAACATCTGATTCTGTAAAAACTAAACTGCTTCAAGATGTGAGAAGCACTGAAACAAATGCTTTATATGTTAATAAAAACAAGGGAAATCGGTCGCAGTCTGCCAAACAAGCTTCAGAGAAAACCAGTACCGGCAAAGGTCCTAGATGTTTCGTGTGCAATAAATATGGGCACATAAGTAAAAATTGTCGAAATAAGAAGTCGAAGGAAAAGTCCGAACAAAGTACCAACTATGTTGCTGTATTTTCGGCAACTACATGCAATGAGAAAGGTTGGTACATAGACTCTGGAGCGTCAATGCACATGACCATGCACAGTGACTGGCTATATGATAAAATCCCACCTCCGATTAGTACTATAAAGGTAGCGAATGATGAGAAACTTTTGGTAGAAGCTTGCGGAAAGATAAATTTAAATGTTGCTGATAGCAATGGGAAGATAAATACAATCCAAGTGCAGAATGTTCTTTATGTTCCTGGTCTGGCCACTAATCTTCTCTCGGTTACTCAGATGATCAAAAATGGATGTCATATACAGTTTAATGAGAAAGGTTGCAAGATATTAAACAGAAATAAAGAACAAGTGGCAACTGCAAAGATGATGAATAATATGTACCGGCTTAATACTCACAGTACTCCAGCATACATATCTGCATCAAAAGACAATGACTGTTACTTGTGGCATCAAAGAATGGCTCATTTAAATTTTGAAGATTTGAGTAAACTAACAGAATCTGCAGGAATTAAGTTAGAAAATAAAGAAAATGTCTTATGTATTTCATGTCAAGAAGGGAAACAATCAAGAAAACCTTTTCCTTCTCAAGGATCTCGAGCACAAGCAAAGCTAGAGGTCATTCACTCTGATATTTGTGGGCCTATGGAGGTACCATCTCTTGGAGGAGCTCGCTACTATGTCACCTTCATTGATGATTTTACCAGGAAGGTATTTGTATACATATTAAATAAGAAATCTGATGTGTTTGAAAAATTTAAAGAATTTAAAGCATTGGTGGAGAACCAACTGGATTTAAAAATAAAGACCCTCCGTACAGATAATGGCAATGAGTACTTGAGTAATGAATTTCGCAATTTTCTCAAGAAGTCTGGAATTTCACATCAAACTACTACTCCCTACACTCCACAACAAAACGGTCTAGCGGAGCGTATGAATAGAACTCTTTTAGAACGAGCAAGATGCATGCTACTGAATGCTCAATTACAAAAACAGTATTGGGCAGAAGCAATTTCGACTGCTGCCTATATCACAAATAGATGTCCAACACGAGTGATAGAATTTTCAACACCTGAAGAGAAGTGGAGTGGTAGAAGGCCGGACATCACTAATTTGAAAGTCTTTGGTTGTGAAGCCATGGTGCATGTGCCAAAAGAAAAATCGAAAAAATGGGACTCAAAGGCAAACAAGATGATTTTTATTGGCTATAATGAACAGACAAAGGGATATAGGCTTTTAGATCCAAAGACAAAGAAAGTGTTAATTAGCAGAGATGTCATCTTCATTGAAAGTTCAGTTAAAAGGAACTATGCATTACTGCCATTATCAGAGTCAGTCTCAGAACCCAAGACCAATGATGATAGTTCTACCAATAATGAGACTAAATTAGAAAATACATCTGAAGATAGTGAATTGCAGTCTGAAACCAGTGATGAATCTTTTAAGTCAGATGAAGGATCAATTTATGAACCAGACCAAACAATTGATCCAACAGAACTTACACGTAATGTAACAACAAGATCTAAACAAAGAACGTGTAAAATGGATGCTAAAACATATTCATGTGTTAATGAAATTTCAGAACAGGATGATGTTCCAGAAAGTTACACAGCAGCAATATCCTCACACAATGTGAATGCTAAACATTGGAAACAGTCAATTCAAGATGAGTTAAAAGCACATGAAGAAAATAATACTTGGAACCTTATTGAAAAACCGGAAGGAGTGCGATTAATTGATTGTAAATGGGTATTTAGAATAAAAGACCATCCTTCTGGTCAAATCTTTAAATCAAGACTGTGTGCTAAAGGATGTGGACAAAAACAAGGTATTGATTACACTGAAGTTTACTCTCCTACGGTGAGATATGATTCAATCAGAGTTGTACTGTCAGAAGCTGTCCAAAATGAGTTAAAAATTATCCAATTTGATGTAAAAACTGCATTCTTGTATGGAGATGTAAAGGAAGTTATTTACATGAAGCCACCAGAAGGTTTGGAGGTCCAACCAAATTTGGTATGTAAACTTAATCGTTCACTCTACGGTTTAAAGCAAGCACCAAGGTGCTGGAACCAGAAATTTGATCATTCACTAAAGAAATTTGGGTTTACTAATAGTCATAGCGATAAATGTGTTTATATTGGAAATGTAAACAATAATAAAATTTACTTGTTGTTGTATGTTGACGATGGGCTTCTAATATCCAATTCAGAAGACTCACTAAACAAAGTGTTGAGTGACTTAAAGGATAATTTTGAAATCAAACAGTGTGATCCAAAAAACTTTGTAGGATTACAAATAGAAAGATTTGAAAAGTGTATGTTTATTCACCAATCAAAATATATTGAACGGTTATTATGTAGATTTAATATGCAAAATGCAAATTGTAACAATGTTCCAGTTGATCCTCACACTACTCTGGAGAAAGCAACTGAAGCCCCAGACAAAACTATTCCCTACAGAGAGGCTGTGGGCTCACTCATGCACCTGGCTGTGGTAAGCCGTCCAGATATCATGTATGGAGTCAGTCTGGTGAGTAGATATTTGAACTGTTACGATCAGACCCATTGGAATGTTGTCAAGAAAATATTAAGATATCTGAAAGGAACAAAAGACTATGGTTTATGTTACACACCTTCAAAGTCTAACCTAGAAGGTTACAGTGACGCAGACTATGCCAAAGACACGAGCACACGCAGGTCTTTAACTGGCTATGTATTTATGAAAAATGGAGCTGCAGTAACATGGGCAACACAACGCCAACAAAGTGTAGCCTTGTCTACAACGGAAGCAGAGTTCATGGCTGCTTGTTCTGCAACTAAAGAAGCTATATGGTTAAAGGGATTGTTAATGGACATAAACGAATTTAATCAGAACTCTATTTGTCTAAATATTGACAATCAAAGTGCAATTTGTTTAATTAAGAATGTAGATTATCACAAACGATGTAAGCATATAGATATAAGGTATAATTTTATCAAAGAAAAGTATTCTGAGAAACAAATAGATCTCAAATATGTGAATACCAAAGAGCAATATGCAGACATATTTACTAAAGCTTTACCTAAAGAACAATTTCAATATCTTAGAAATAAAATTGGTGTTATGCAAGCATCTCTCAAGTAGATTTTTTTTGTTATTAACTGCTATTCTTAGCTAAAAGTTGTCTGTTGGTCTCTATATTTTTCTCATGTAAGATGTATGTAAAGTTAAAATTTGGTGAGAGTGTTGTAATAATAAAATTCTACTTTACCGGTCATCTATGTACATATATTATCCAATTTAGTGACAACACTAACTTAATAGTACTTCTCTAGTAAGTCTATGGTTTTGTTTTTACTCTCTGGAATCTCTTAAATAAAACTACGCTGTGTTAAATTTACTTTTGCCGTTTTTAATTAATCTCAACAAGCCTTGCAAAGATAAAGCTAGTACCTATGTTGTCATTAATAAAGCGTGGTTGATAAGATAATGGCTAACCATAAAATAGCATTATTATGACAATCGTTACATCGCCTGGGCTTGTGTTTCTTATATCTAACGGATTCCTGCTGCTGTCACCGGGTTACTGGGTCACTTTATCGGGAGCCTTCCAACTCCTTTCCGAATTGGAAGAAGCCAATGAACACCTTTTGGCTTCTGAGGGCTTCTGATCTTATGATGGTGATGGGTGGATAGTACGAAAATCGACAAACACCCAGTTTATTGCAGGAGTTTTTATGGATGTGGAGCATTCTAATGAATCCTATGGTAGATAATTATTACGTCTTGTTTTATGTAGATGTCATAAAAAGTGAGACTTGTCTATTCTATTTATCTACGTTACGTTATCAGCAAGGTAATTAAACTCAATTATCACTGTGAATTGTGACAGTTGCAGCAAGTAGACAAATGTTGAAAGGCATTATATTGTTCCCAGAGTTCTACACTGCAAGCCTTTCCAAATTCCGGGGCTGCGGGACTCCGGGACTGCAGGACCCCGGGGCTACGGGACTGTTCGAAAGAGGTACCGTGGTGGAACATGGATAGGTTTCAGTCAGTAAAAGTCTGACACTCTCTCCCGCTCCGCCCAGAGCGGGAGGAGATTTGATGATTTCATATGAGAAAAAATAGACCTTTCGAAATAACTGCAGTTTACAATGATATTCGTAATAATAACGACAGTGAAAAAAGGTCAATCAATCAATCAATCAGTTTATTCGTGAAACATAGGTGTTTACATTAGGTGTTTACATCAAAACGAAACTAAGCTATCGACCCAAACATTTAAATTGATTCCTATTGCTTGGTTTTGTCCCAGCAGTGAAAGCAGTATAATTGTGATAACCGCAAAACCAGTCAGATTCCCCGCAGAAGAATGAAGTTATCTGATCACTTCCCTTCAGTGGCAGGCGAAGAAGTGTCGCCAGCTATTCTCCACCTCCTGTCTGTGTCTCAAATCATTTGCAGCTAGAGAACCTCTGCGCTGATACTGACGAAGCAGCGGAAGTTGCGCAGTTTCCGGGGGCAATAAAATTTCGTGCCAGCAAGAGGAGAAAAAAGCAAGAGGCTCCTTTGTTTCCACTACTTCCTAGCCAAAACTAATGCATAAATACATAGGCCAACATTGTGGGCCATCATAAACCACGAGCAGCCATCTTAGCACCTCTTGTGTAAAACCGCATTTAATGAATATTTTTACTACCTCGTTTGTAGGCCAACTGTTAAAGGGATTTATGAGCCCGTTCACTCCATTCGGGGGTATAAATCTGTGAAATAGTGTGCTTACGTATGTCGTTTATGTGGAATATATTATTAGGGTAATTAAAATGTATGTTTGCTTTAAACTTTGTTCGGAATGTTGCACGGAACGGTGTAAGGAGTTTTAGTACATTCATGAAACCTCCTTGCACTGGAAATGACCAAAGGAAAGAAGGCCGTATGTGTTTGTTGTTCTTTGGCCTTGGTTCTAGGAACAGAAGCGCGGAAGTAAGTACTTATTGTTTTGTTTTGTACTATCACGACCAGCTTTCAATATAATTGAATCGCGTCAAAAACAACAATTCCAGACAGATACGAAAATAAAATAGCGGCCAAGTGCGAGTCGGACTCACCCATGAAGGGCGTATGACGTATTAAAAAAAACTACTCACTAGATCTCGTTCAAACCAATTTTCGCTGGAAGTTTACAGGGTAATGCAGAATATTTTTTTTTTTAATTTTATCATCCTCTTATTTTAGAAGTTACAGGGGGGGAGGACACACACACACATTTTACCATTGTGGAAGTGTCTCTCGCGCAAACTATTCAGTTTAGAAAAAAATTAGAGAAGACACGTTTTAGGGGTTTGATGAAAATTAAAATTTAGAGTTTCAGTTTTAAGTATGGGGAACCCCCAAAATTTATTGTTTTTTTGTTTTCTGTTTTTGTGGTAAAATCTTAATGCGGCTCACAGAATACATCTACTTACCAAGTTTCAACAGCTTAGTTCTTATGGTTTCGGAAAAAATTGGTTGTGACATACGGACGGACAGACAGACAGACAGACATGACGAATTTATAAGGTTTCCGTTTTTTGCCATTTGGCTTCGGAACTCTAAAAAACAATCTAATCATAGGTGACTAAGAATGGACCGACTGAAAACATTGTTTTCGTCCTCCACGACGTAAATATAAACCCACGAAGCCGACGTCGCAAATTCAACAAAAAATTCGCTACAAGAACCACCCATTTTCAGTAAAAAAGTACAATGTAGGTACATTGTTACCAATAATATAATCATAGCGGGAAGAAGCCCGAAATCGAGAGACCTGGAAGGAATGGATGAGACCTTTGCCTGGACAGTCCAGGTTAATAAAAAAAGGATACTTATCTTCCTACCATTTTAAATAAGAAAGTTTGTGAGGATGCTTGTTAGTAACTCTATCGCGCAAAAACTACTGGACAGATTTTTATGAAATTTAGCACACAGGCGGTTTATATCCTGGATTAACATATAGAACACTTTTAATCCCTTTAGTACGATCCCGGTGGATAATGACCAACTTCATGGTTGCTGCGAGCATAGAGAAGTAAAAAATATAAGAGAAACTCACCCTTGCGAACCTTCTTGTGTCTGTGCATGATGGCCTCACAAACCACAGTCACGATATCATTTCTCACGGTAAAGCAAAATGCCGCCACGATTGTTTCGCTTCAGAACAAAAACTAACAAAAAATATCTTCGTGGTGTTCTTGGCGGCGTTATCATGCGATCTGACGTAAACAATTGATAAGGAGATACGATGTGCCGTAGTGCTATTGTTGTCAATGATTGTTGGTAGTGGGCAAATGCGTGACGCGGTGGGCAAAGGGTTTGATGGCAAACATCACGTTATACTTTGTATTTTGATTTAATCTCCATGATTTCACATTTTATTGTATTAATTAAACAAGTTGTAGACTGCAGCACAATTGACTGCGGCTGCAGTTATGATAGCAGTGATAGACTAAGTGTGAGCGTGAGACTGCCAAAACATACGGGTACATAGATCTTGAGTTCGAACCCAAGACATTCACCTCTGATTTTTCGGATTCATATGTGCATATTGTATTAGTATCCCTTGCTTCGGTGAAAGAAAATATCGTGAGGAAACCAGCATGCCTTAGAGAGATTTCAGTGACGGTATGTTAAGCCAAGTCAGGCCCATGGGGTGGCATAAAAACTCTGACACCAGGTTAGACAGTAACCACACGATAAAGAAGTTGTAGACTTGCCTTGCCATTTAGTTGTGTTTGAGTTAATTTTTAATCTGTTACAAAATCATTTACGCTGTCTTTTCGTTTTTATTTCAGTCTCAGAAATAAATAGCGAGTAATTTTTATCAGCCATTAATTATCTTTGTGTACGTCTAAGATTAGATTTTGGTAAAAATAGGTGAATAAACCAGTGTATTTTTGGGTTTTATTGCACCTATCAAATCACATGTTATTATTTGGCTTTAGGTGGGCACAATACACTTATTAACTCTGTAATTCTGTCTCATATGCCCCTCATAAAGAGTATTGACTTCTACTAAAACGTCTGCTTGCAATTTTTGAAACGATTCTTATGACTGTATTCATGATTTCTGATGAAAAAACTTATAAAACATGAATTTTAATTAGCTTTTTGTATGACATTTTAAGTCGGATTTTGGTCACTATAAATACTATTTTGTAAAATTTGAACGATTAGTATTCAGGTATTTATATTTAATTCTATTTCTATAAATAGAAGCACATAAATAAAGGTCAAATTTTAATGTTCTCTTTTAGGAAAATAAAATCGAATGTTCTGAGTAGTAAAATAAAGATAAATAAAACAAAGATAACAAGATTGTAGTAATTAATTGTCATTATTTTGATTGCCCTTGAAATAACTGCAATTAAGGAAACAACCATGATGGATGATTGCTAATGCACAACTTGTTTCTTTTTATTGCATTCAATAATGACAAAGGATTCTGCCATTGAATAAATACAGTATCAATCAATGTCTGCTACATTATATACTAGCGAACCTCCCAGGCTTCACACGGGTCAATAAACTATCAACAGCCCCGCTTATCGGGTTCAAAACTATCATATCTTTCAAGCTGGAACCAACCATAACATTCACAAATTTCATTAAAATCGAGACCGATATACATATAAAACTTATTTTTTATTAATTAATTAAGATACATAAATTTTAATTGAATTACCTTGTCCTTGTTGTTTGTGCAAGGGCTTTTTTTTTTTTTTTTTAAGTAAAACCTTGGCGCGTTGACCCCTTTTTGATTGAACAAAAATCATGGAACTCGCGTGACCGTCACCTAACGCTTTGTAGCACTCGCAGCCGATCCGCTATGGCGTAGCAGGTAGAAGTGCGCGGGGCACAACCCGTAGCAGATATAGATTAAGTACTTCGTTTTCACATCTGCCGGCAGTCCCCAAATGTTTTGTTATTTATTTCTTCTTAAAAATATTACAATATGTTGATCAGTAGGTACTTAATAACAGTTAGAGTCCAAGTACAAAGAATACGTGTGAACAACTGCGCCTGAGCTACGTCGATGAGCATGTATTTCAGGTTACAATTCTCTTCCCCGAGTTATGAATGGTATTAACAATGATTGGACATTTCAGTTTACTATACACACTTAACAGATTTTCTTGTGGTTCTTACTGTGTGCAAAATAAATAAGAATCAGTATCATTACTTATCTACATATTTGTTTTTATTTTTCACTAAAAATAGATAGATACGAATAAAATGCGCGTGTGACGTGTCACTTATCATTGTGCGCAAGTTATCAGCATCAGATGGGGAAATACAGTTATGAAAAACGTAGGCGATACGCTACTGTTTGTACAAAGTACATTGGTACAAATATTAGTTAGTCAGCAACCATTGGTGGATATAGTTTTAAATTCTAGACGATGGACAAGCTTCATATCGATTTGACTTCGAGCCGCATTAATTTTTTTCATAATGGACTAAACACATACATTATCATTCATATGACACGTTAAGCTGTTGGCTCCGGCTGTCATTTGTCCATCCTTGCCAGTCGTTACAGGTAGCAAGTGGCCCAAAAAGTCTGACAACCAGTCTTACCAAGTGGTATCGTATTACCCAGTTGTATTACCAATTAAGTATCGTATTACCGACTGGGTTGTGGAGGTCAGATAGGCAGTCGCTCCATGTAAAATACTGGTATTCAGATGCATCTGGTTAGACTGACGGAAGCCAACCCCAACATAGTTGGGAAAAGGCTAGGTAGATGATGATATGACTCTTCAAATAATGAGAGCAAACACGCAAACTGACCTACATTACACATTTATATACACACAATCAATTCCACACTCATAATCACATTTGTCTCTACTCTGGAAATCAAATCTCGAGCCCCAAGATACAGACTATAACTGTTTAGTTTGAGGCTCAATAAAGGGTTTAAAAAACCTCTTAACGAAGCCGAAAGGCCTTGTCTCCCCGTCGTTGCGATGATTTTTTTTTGTTCTACTCCATACCTGGGGATATTCGAGTTACGGAGATATTGGGGGTCAAAGTTACAACTTTTTGGACAAGTTTTTTTTAGATAAGAGTTTTTACTGTAAGTACACCTCCACGACCCCCGCACTATTCAATCCATCCATCAGCATAATGTTTTATGTGCGTTACATTGAGTTCTACCACAAAACATGATTTTTTGTTTCGTAGCAATAATTTTTGGGTAAAGTTACATAATTTGACGTACACAATGCTCACAATGCTTGGTTGACGGCTTCGTGATGAGGTGGTTTACACCCTGTATGTATGCTAGCATGGTGTAAACAGTCGAGCAAGCATTTTGTACTTCAAACTAAGTAACTCAACGCTCAAAAGTTGTTGCAATGTTTTGTGAGAAATCATCTTATCAACGAGTCAAAGCATTGTATATTTGTATGTTCTCATACAGGGTGTAAACAGATTCTTGACGAAGCTGTCAACAAACTAAGTAACTAAGGTCCATGTTCACCGAAAAGATAACAGTCTGATTATCCAAAACCAGCTGTCACTGTGACATGTTCCCATACAAAATGTGTCTTAAACAGCTGTTTTTAGAAAATCAGACCGTCATCTTTTTGGTGAACATGGACCTAAATCTAAACCTTTTTTTTGCTCTGGGAAATGACTTTTTTTGGGGGGTGAAAAATCACGTTGCTCGTACACATAAAACATTGTGCTGATAGTATGGGGGTCGTGAAGATGTTGAAGGAACTTTGACACCACTTTGAATTTCTCCATAACTAGAAGGTTCCCAAGAATGGCCCGGAACAAAAATATATCGCTACGAGTGGGAGACCAAGTGCGTTTTGGAGACTTTTTACAACCTTTATGGTCATGGAGAGAACAAGAGTGCTTCCTTACAGAATCTTTTTACACCAATTATAGTTGATTTATCAAAATCCAACTACTCCAAACTACTACTAGTCAACTAGGAAGCATAAAACAGCTATGACAGTCTGGAATAGCCATCTTAATTCTATTTTATAGCGGCCTTGCAGTTAACACAACCCACACATGGGCGACGGCATCCGTTTTACATTACAGCATTATACGGACGCGTAATATATGTAATTATAGGAAAAACGAGGAAAGGAAATCGATTTCCTCAGATGTTGTGTTATAATTTATTAGGTAAGGCTGTAAAAATAATTTGATGGTCTAATAAAATTATTAAATTTTCCGGGCGAATGATTTATCGACCGCGAGAACTATGTTGTGTTGATACCTACCCATTAAACCGTGTACGCACGTACGAACACGAACATAGCGAACACAAACATTAAATCAGAACATTTGGTTCGTACGTATGGACGGCATATTCGAACACGAATGCGAACATAGTTCAAGTCGAGTTCGCGCACAACAGTCGTGAACTCTATCTTAATAGCCATGGCGGCGCTGTTGGAAGTTGTCGATCGACATTTATTAAAACTTTTCGAACACCGTCCATACAAAATATACTAAAAGGATCGCCGCAAACATGTTTGACGAACAGAGTATTAGTTGTTCGTTAGTGGTACGCACGTGCGAACCAAGTTGTTGCGTATCATGCAACACAACAAATTTGTTCGTAGGTACGTGCGTACACGGCTTTACGTACCGAGTTTTCTCCGTGCTTCGGAGAGCAGGAGCACAATAAGCCGTTGGTCCCTGCTGTTATTGACAGTCGTTACAGGTCAATTACAGGTAGTCAGTGACCTGAAAGTCTGTCAACCAGTCTTACCAAGGGGTATCGTATTACCCAGTACTAACTGGGCTGGGATAGGCAGTCGGTCTATGTAAAATACTCGTATTCTGCTGCATCCGGTTAAACTTTAAGCCAACACAAACATAGTTGGAAAAAGGTTAGGCAGCTTATGAACCTATATCTGTGTAGGTACATATTCGAGCTGGTCAGCCCTCAGAGTACAGTGGAGCAATAGCAAGGACTCGAATGTAAGATTGACGCTCACACAGTGACAACCTTAAAAAAGATGAAAAATAAGGAATATTAAGCTCAATAGAGGCCTTAGATGAAAATCCGGTTTACCATCAGACTCGATCATAAATTAGCAGATAGTATTTGCAGACTGAATTTACTGATGCTGCATTTGATTTAATACATACGAGTATATATATTCTTAAGTCTCTCATCACGCACCTCGTAAAGTTATTCAATAAAACATTAATTACTTCGAAGAAAACCTAAAATACAAAAACACTATTTTCATTAAACTTGTAAATTCCAATTGAAATCAGCGTTAACATGTTTATATTTTGATTCAATGATTCATTCAATACAATCACGAACAGAAGTGTTACACACGTTCGATTATTTAGAGCAATATTATTTCTGTGGGAGGTGAATGGAAGCATGGCGGTCCGCCAACGGCCAGGGTATTAGCATAACAAAATAGATTGTAACATCAAAGACAGAAGGTCCAATCTATACAATAAGCGAAATCAGGCGCACGCACACATAGACGCTTTTTTTTTTTTTTTTTAGGATGGGAAATCGTCAAATAACTTCTCCCACTCTGGGCGGAGCGGGAGGGAGTGTCAGACTTTTACTGACTAAAACCCAACCATGTTCCTTCCTCGCCCTTTATGTTCCGGGGCCACGGTATCTCTTTCGAACAGTCCCTCAACCCCGGCAGGCTTCGGCCCTTGCGGGCCCCTTCACTTTCTGACATCTCGTTGAGGCGCGCGTGGAACACAAACGCGCCGTCGACACGGCCTGTCGTCATTAGACGGACGGACGGCTATAGCTAGCCCTTAGCTAACCGTCCACAGGTCCGCGTCTACGGTGGCCAGTAGCCACCACGTGGCCCCCGTCGCCCGGTGCGTCTCCCGCGGCGGCTGGGGCGAGAGGCTCTCTCCCTCTCGCGTTCCGCCACCTCCTTCGCTAGCATGACTGCTTCGCAGAAGGAGGTGACGGTTTCCCATTCCGTCTCGCTTCGGACCATGGATTGAACCAGGGCCGGACGCGAGAAGTCGCCGCCGCCGATCGCCGTTACGAGGACAGGGCGTTGCTCCGCCCACGCGGGGCAGACCTCAACCGTGTGCTCCACCGTGTCCTCCGGTCGATCCTCGTAGTGACACCCGGGCGTTTCCTCCCGCCCGATTCGATGCAGAAACCTCCCGAAACATCCGTGTTCGGTGAGGACCTGCGTCAGACGGAAGGTGAGGACGCCGTGGTGCCTCTCCAGCCACTCCTCAAAGAGGGGACTTATCGCCACTAACGCACACATAGACGCTTGCGTACGGTTCAAACAAATGACAGTCGCGTCGCGAATACGCTTGCATACGCTGGCGCTGTACGTAAAGCATGTCTATATGTGTGCCTGGAAAATCCTAACAAATGCTAGTCGCAAGTGCGTTAGCACTTGCTGAACGTGAAGCGTGTCTATATGTGCGTGGGGATCTCAAAAAAAAACGTCACTCGCTAGTGCGTTGGTACTCCCTGTACGTCAAGCGTGTCTTTGTGTGCGTGGAGATCTCAAGCAATCGCCAGTCACGGGTGCGCTTGCACTCGCTGTACATGAATCGTGTCTACAAGTGCATGGACAATCGAAAAAAATGCCGTTCGCAAGTGCACTTCCACTCGCTGTTCGTGAAGATTGTTTATGTGTGCGTTCGATTTCGCTATCCGTAAACACCCGTAGTTCTGTCTGTACCTATCTACTCTGTGGTATTAGTGCATGAAGACAAATAAACACGGGTATATGGGCGACATGCTAATAATCCACGGATTTGTAAATGGATTACACATGTCAGGTACATAGGTTTGTTTCTCTTGTTAATGTTGCTGTTGAATTGGCTGGACATGTTTACATGGCAATTTGGTGTGTAGATAGTTCATGTCGGACTGGACGGTAAGTCACAATAAAGCTGTCACTTATGTAAGCTACCGGCCAGGAATTTGAGAAACTAAATGATCTGGCGCGTGATTATTGTACAGTGTGTAAAAGGAACTCCGCAATAAACACAGAGTAAATGCCAATAGTTATTTTAATTAAGTATTATAACCACACTTGAACATAAATACCACAATTCACACTATTTAAACTTCACTTTAGTCAAATACACACAGAGACACGATTATACACACAGGCACATAATTATACTCAATTTAAAATACAAACATACCGCAATATAACCACTATAGGAGATGTTGCTCGTTCTGAACTAGCTAACCAACTGCCCGAGTTCTCCTTATAAACACTATCTAAATAACCAGTGGCGCCCCGCCATTAGCCGGAAACTTTCAACGGACCAATCACAGCGCGTCACCAGTACTACCAACCTTCATATTTATTTATAATTTAAATAGTCAAACGAATATCTTTTAAGTAGTGCAAAAGCAGTTTAAATTAAGTATGATTTTAACAAATAATACAACTAATAATTAAACCATTAATCAAAATAACGAATTTTATGCGTAAAAATGTATGTCTATCTTCGATGCGACAACATCCGGCCGTCCTGCGCACGCATCTGTCCCCAGATAGCGTCCCAGTCTGGTGCAATTGCTGAGAACAAAGTATAGAAATAAGTTACAATAATTATAAGTTACGCAGTAATTAGAAATTCCTTGTCATTTGAACTGAGCGTCTGCTCTGCTATTCCATCAACGGCCAGCAGAAGAAAGACCACAATTCAAAAGACTTATCAACTTGACATAATATTGGTATCTAGATGTGTCTATAACTGTTCCATCACCGGTCAGTCATTGTTAAGTTTAGAGCTTGCAGTTTACCCTAGGCGATGCCTTTGGCCAACCCTAGTTGCATATTGCTGCAAAACCCAAACACAAGTACCACAGATTTATTTTACATGAATAAATACTGCACCTTAACACAATCCAAATACCAAATTATGTTTGAAGCAAATGCGCTAGACAGCTTTTTAACAAGTGGTAGAAAATAATTTAAAAAATATATTTTAAATAAATTGAAACATTATTTGGGTTCAGTAAATACCTGACAACATCTTAGGCCATTTCCAAACCGTCAACATCTAACTCTGCCAACTTGATCCAAGGTTTCATATTCTCAGCACACGTGGTTCCTTCATAGCTCTTGCTTGTTCTTTCAGCGCCACGCATGTCCTTTACTTTGTAGCGGTCATGACCTAATACTTCAGTCACCTGAAAAGGGCCTTTAAAAAGCGGCAATAATTTAGTGCTTTGCCCCTCATTAGATTGACTAGGAATTTTTATAACTACCAAATCGTTGATGTTGTAATTGCGAGCCTCTTTTCTGTTGGAATCGAAAGCCTGCTTTTGTTTGACTGCACTGGCTTGGATTCGACTATTAACGTTATTTCTTAATAGCGTAACGTCAACGGTTTGATCTTCTTGTGCCAGCTTGTCGGCATCAGTTTGAAGTCGGTATCCAAAAAACACTTCACTAGGAATGGCTGAAGTGGTTTTATTAATGGTACTGTTAATGCCTTGTTGGATACTAGTTATATGAGTGTCCCATTTGTCATAGCTGGTGTTAGCACCCATACTTCTCAATGCGTCAAGGATGGTGCGATTAAAGCGTTCCACCTGACCATTTGAGCGTGGAACAGCAGTAGCTATGACATGATGTCGAATATTTTTGTCCTGGCAGTACTTTACGAACAACTTTGATGTGAAAGAACTTCCAGCATCACATATAAGACGTTTCGGATTACCAAAAACTTTAAATATTTTGTCTAATTCGTTAATAACAACTTGACTCTTAGTTTGAGTCCACAGTAACCAAGAGGTAGGTATTTTTACGCGTAGTTTTTACAAATGGACCCAGATGGTCTATGTGGAGCGTGTGAAAGGGCTTTGCATATTTAGGTATCGGAAACAGTTTGCCTTCCTTTTTGCCGTGGATATTTTTATAGTAAATACAGTTAATACAATTTTTAATATATTTGGATACCACTTTCTTCATTTTTGGAAACCAATAACAAGATTTTATCCTTTCAATTGTCTTATCCACGGCAAAATGGCCAAGTTCGTCATGATTAGCTCTTATAATTTGCCAGATACATTGTTTAGGGACAACCCATCGTCTACCATAGTTAGTCCGACGGTATACCTTATTACCTAATAGTTCATAATCATTATAAGTTTTCTTATTAAGCTCGGCCTGGCCTGACTGTAATATTTCCTTAATTGCACAAATATTTTTGTCTTGTAACTGAACTGATAACAACCAATCTGCTTCAGTTATAGCCAACACGCTTTCATTGCATATGGGGGTAGAATTTGTATCAACAGGGTTTCGGCTCAAAGCGTCAACATGTTGCATTTGAGCTCCGGGTTTGTGAATTATTTCAAACGTGAATTCTTGTGTAAGCAATACCCATCTACCAATTCTAGAATTAATTTCCTGCTTATTAATTGTGTATTTAACAGCATTGCAATCAGTATAAATTTTAAAAGTGGACCCCAATAAGTAGTGACGGAATTTTTGAAGTGCAACAATTATCGCTAAGAATTCTAACTCAAAGGAGTGGTACTTTTTCTCCTCATTTGAAGTCTGTCGACTATAGAAATGGATTGACTTTTCACCCGTATCAGTCATTTGAGTCAGTATGCAACCTACACCGTCGCGACTAGCATCGGTGTATAAAATAGTAGGTAATTTGGGATCATATATTTTTAATAATGCATTATATGATAACTCGTTTTTTAATTTACTTACTGCTGAAATTTGTTCGGGTCCCCACTCCCACTTGACATCTTTTTTTAAAAGCTTTGTCAAGGGTTTTGCTATAAGAGCGCAATTCTTTATAAATTTTCTAAAATAATTAATAAGTCCTAAAAACTGTCTAACTTGATGCACCGTTTTGGGCTCAGGATAGTTTTCTACTGCCTTTAATTTCTTTTTACCGGGCCGTATACCATCTTCTGAAATATCGTACCCAAGAAAACTAACAGACCTTTGGAAAAAGTGACATTTCTCTAAATTTATTGTCAAACCATTATCTTGCAATATTTTTAATACGTCGTCTAAATGTCTAGCATTTTCATCGATCGACTTGGTAGCAATTAATAGATCATCCATATAACAAACAACTTTATCAAAACGTAGTTTACCCAAAACTTTGTTCATTAACTTTTGGAATACAGATGGTGCATTGCATAAACCGAACGGCATCCTTTTAAATTCAAAATGCCCATCTGGGGTAATGAAAGCAGTTTTTGAAATAGAGTTTTCATTAACGGAAATTTGGTAGTACCCACTTTTTAAATCTATAGATGTGTAGTATTTACATCCTCTAAGTTTATCTATAAGTTCTTCTACAATGGGCATTGGGTATTTTTCTTTGACAGTTATTTTATTTAGAGCCCTATAATCAATGCACAAACGTTTTTCACCCGAAGGTTTATCAACTAATAGAACCGGACTAGCGTAAGCGGAATTACTTTCGCGAATTATTCCATTTTTTAATAAGTCATCAATAATCTTCCTAGTTGCTTCCTTTTCGGATTCAGACATACGGTAGGGTCTTTGACATACTGGTTTATTCGTTATTAATTCAATATCTAATTCCACACAAGAAGTTTGCCCTAATGATTTTAAATCTTTTGAAACTATACGAGGGTATCTAGAAAATATTTCATTTAAGACGGCAATGTGTTCAGAATCAGAGTTAAACATAGACGTCTCTATTAAAGCTACCTGGTATTTATTAATGGGGCAAAAAGAAAGGCTATTTCCTACACGTACATACATAATTTTTTTATCCTCCGTGAAATTCCTACCAATTAAAATAGGACAACCAGCTAATTCATCACAAATATATATGACTACACTAAGCTCAGCACTGTCAACCATTATATCAACCCGAGTGCCATGCGAGACTTCGGAGCACGAATCGATTTTAAATCCTGTTAATATCACGGGTTTATTTAATTGGAACAATTCTAGGTTTAACTCTCGTGCCAAAGAAGACGTTATTAGAGAACAACTACTACCCATGTCAATAAAAGCTTGTTGTTTACATCCATTTATCATAATTTCCTTGTAAAATTTATCCTTAGGTGTAGGTTCAACAATTAATTTGACTTCACCGTCTTTTTCAGATTTCATTTTAGGTTTAGACCTACATGCAAGCTCTAAATGACCAAATTTATTACATGAATTACATTTGACATTATCATTCTGACTACAGTTGGGCTTTTTATGACCAGTTTCACCACAGCGAAAACATGTAATATTTGGAACAAAACTACGTACTGGTGCTCCATTAGAGTTAGAAGAACTATCAGTCTTTTTATCTACATTGCTATAGCGAGTTGAATTTTTCCCTTGCAAATTGTTATGTTTATAAACGGACTTTTGTTCCGGGTCAACATAATTTTTTCCATGTAAAAATGAGGCTAACTCATCACAGTATTTGAAATTACCTGCATCTGCTGCAGTGAGTATATTTTTATCGCCAATTGATCCTACAATTATAGAAATAATGTCTTGATCAGAAAATGACAGCCTCATTTTGTCAATTTTTCCTTTTTGTACAAAATAAAATTCAAATAATGATTGACCATCCGAAGGTTTCGTTTGGACTAAGTCTTTTAACAAACTGTACATATTACGCTTAATTTGAAATGTATCTAACAATGTATTTCGCCAATCTTTCCATTTCCAGGTAGTCCATCGTGTTTTGTTTTTTTGAAGCGAGTCGTACCATGTTTTAGCAGTATTACGCAGTTTTTGCAAGGCTTGAAATTGTAGGACACGATCAGACCAACGAAAAGCACGAGCATTGGCTTCTACTACGTTTATCCACATTTCAATATCGTCCACTAATGGGTCAAATTCGGGAATCACTGAAGACAACATAACATTTTGGCTTACTGCGGGAGACGCACGCCTGGTGCGTCTCTTTTTTTTATTCCTGTGCCCATCAGAGCTGCTGCTGCTGCTAGATGAAGGTGAACCAGAGCTCGATGATGAGCTCGTAACATTTTTCGACGCACTTCTCCCTCGAGTGCGCTTGCGGTTTCGCGGCATCGGGGCGCGTTTTCGTATCACTTCTGATGTAAAAGGAACTCCGCAATAAACACAGAGTAAATGCCAATAGTTATTTTAATTAAGTATTATAACCACACTTGAACATAAATACCACAATTCACACTATTTAAACTTCACTTTAGTCAAATACACACAGAGACACGATTATACACACAGGCACATAATTATACTCAATTTAAAATACAAACATACCGCAATATAACCACTATAGGAGATGTTGCTCGTTCTGAACTAGCTAACCAACTGCCCGAGTTCTCCTTATAAACACTATCTAAATAACCAGTGGCGCCCCGCCATTAGCCGGAAACTTTCAACGGACCAATCACAGCGCGTCACCAGTACTACCAACCTTCATATTTATTTATAATTTAAATAGTCAAACGAATATCTTTTAAGTAGTGCAAAAGCAGTTTAAATTAAGTATGATTTTAACAAATAATACAACTAATAATTAAACCATTAATCAAAATAACGAATTTTATGCGTAAAAATGTATGTCTATCTTCGATGCGACAACAAGTGTCGTGTTACTTATCCCAAAAAAAAAAGTAACACAAACAATTAATTTATTTAAATAAAAGTCCTATCACGCTTCACAGAAAAAAAAAATTAGAGGAAGGTCACGATACTTGTTGGCATTGAGCAAACTTCTGGTCCAACTCTGTGAAAGCGAACAGCTTCTTGGTCAGCTTCAGGGCTTGTTTGTGAAGGCGAACAGCTTCCTATTCAGCTTCCGGGCTTGGGGCGCGTCAGAGCGTCAGCACCACCAAGCTACTGCTCCAACCTCCTGGTCCAGCTCAGTAGAGAGCGTGGAGTACTGCTTCCTGGTCAGCTTCAGGGCTTGGGGTCGCGTCAGAGCGTCAGCGCCACCAAGGTACAGCTCCAGAGGGCGAACTTCACCGTGAATTCGGTGACTTGTTATATTAAGTAATATCTTGCTTCAGATCCCGTAGTAGACTGCCTTGAATGTGTCAGGAATGCCCTTTTATACCCAAAAATTATTTTTTTGTTCAGTTTTTCCACATCAGTTGTTTTATTTTAGTTCTTTCATTCTCTCTAGATTATTTTGATTTTAAAATCAAAAATGTGAGTTTCCTGTATTTAAAACGACCAGTATTATTCAGTAAAAAACTTCCTCGAAGAATTCTGTGAGCGTGCTAATTAATTTTATAAAAGTAAGATAATATACTGTTATTTAGTAAACAATCGTAATTAACTCTAAAATACATTATTTGAGCTAATATATTGATAAAATAAAATAAAATTATATAAATCAAAAGAAACCTTCATAGGGCTAGGCCAGTAAGAAAATTAAAAGTAGAGGAAAAGTAACTGACAGCTTGACAATTGACGTAATGTCAAAAAAGTAAATATTGAAAAAAATAATTTTTATTTCAGCTAAAATCGATGTTAAAACATCGTTCTAGATTGAAACTAACGTGAGCTAAAATAGTTACTGCCAAAGCGCGACTTAGATGTACAAAGAATATACAAGGATAATGAATATGAATGATAGTAAAAAGTGTAAGTACCTATAGTGTCTAAATACTACATTTCCTCATAAGTATAGAGTGTCTGAAACATGAAAATACTATAACAGCATATTCAAAAATATGATCTATGAATACGAGTACATTATGTATAAGTAATTGGACTCCTGGTCCGGCAGTCTCGACACAGATAGCGACGAAATCTTTAACTTTCAATCGCTAATAACACAAATTCGATAACGATGCTTGCGGGAAATGCAAGTCCATCCAAGATGCGATCCTCGCAAGCATCGTTATTGCAACCGAACGATTTTGGAAGTTATGGCGATCGAAATTAGTCTGTAGGTACACAACTATGTTGGGGTCGGCTTCCAGTCTAATCGGATGCAGCTGAATACCAGTTGTAAAATATTGGGGTCTTCAGGTCTTGGAAGTAGGGTATAGTCGGAGATAATAAATTAATATGCTCGAGGAATAGGGCGTTCATTTAATTACGTTGTAAAAAAAAATAGTCACAAGTCAGTTTTTTTCTAGAACAGTGTAGTGTTGCTACTAACTAAAAATGTATGTTACCTTTTAATATTTAAATAAGTGTTGCAAACTTTAAATTTGAGGTGGTTTCACAACACCAGTATTTTACACGGAGGGACTGCCTATATTAATTACGACAGACAGTCCCGTACATGTTTAGATCATTCCGTCATTCTAATCTTTGATACAAAACACTTAGCTTATTTCTATTACGACCGCTATTCCCACAAACGCAATACATGTAATAAATAATAAAAAAATAAAATCTTTTTATTTCAGACATTAGTCCATATCGAGTGATGGTAAAACAACTTTAAAAACAAAAAATTAAATCTGTTACATAGAAATTCTAAAAAAAAATACCATAAAATATTAAGAATAAATTCAAATTACATTAGACAAAGATAACATGTATAAATTAAAAATTACAATAAAAATTAAAAATTTAAAATTAAAAATTTTAATAAAATAAACCTTTATAGCAATTCCAAAACAGCTAATAAGAAAAAACTACAGCAAACTTATACACAACCCAGTCTCGTTTCTGCAGTTCTGTATTTAAAACTCAAGCAATTTAAATTCCTTCAAACAGCCTCGTTGAATGACGACACGTTTATGTTAAAGAAAATTTCTACAGTATTTAATATTCAAATCAGGGCGACCATCACGGCGGCACGGCAGTTCAAATTGTACCTCGATGAGCTACATTTACATTACAAATGGCTTGCAGGAACGGCTCCTGTGTTTATTTTCTACGTTCAAGAATAGCAAACAAAACGTGGCTTCATGGGGCTAAATTAATCCTTTGTGCTTTGTATACGTAAAAAGTGGAATGAGGTATTCTGTGTGCAGTTAATTAGGTGATTTAGTTACTAAGGATTTAAGTTTTTAAACTGACATGGGCACTAACTTCCCTTTAACACTGAAAACGGGTTTTTAGTATATTTACTACGTTTTAAGTTACCGATATTTTGGTGCTGTTGCAAGCACCGTGATCGCGGACATTCGAGGTTAGATTACAAACAATTATGCATGGTAAATATCTCTTTTCCAGTGTTAATGAAAATGCTAACTTTTAATTTGGCATTTGGACAATCATACCAGAAAGTATAATTGTGCATTGTTTTAGACTTTCACGGTTTTTCACTACACTTAAAGAACTTACGGGTGCTTACGGGATTGTAGACTAAGAAAGAGGGTAGACAAATTTGTCTGTTTATAATAAATAAATTTCGTCCCACCCGCATATCTCTTCAGTATTCCCGCGATCATGATGCTTGCAACAGCGTCGAAATATCGGGAGCTCATAGAATCGAAAGAAAATCACGGATATAATCCCGGTATAATTGTATTAATGACTTCGTGGACGAGGCATAAGGATCGTAGCAGGTGTTGTTTTGTATTGTTTTGTACTTTCCATAACTTACCCCCGTGGTAGAAATTTAAGGTGTGTGTGAATGTACTTATCTCTTAAGAATTGTCTTGTTACATGTTGATTGAAACTGTTTTGCAGATCATGACAGCTGCTTCTAAATTGCAGCTAAACTCAGTAGGGAAAATAACTAAATGTAACCAAATAACTGAGTATTTAAATGCACTAACTACGTAGTAGTTTTCACCACAGACTGGCAAAGCTATTAGTCTGCCAACCACAAATGTCATGTGTTTGGTAGTAATATTTACCAGTTCAAAAGACCGATGTTGTCACATACTGAGTGTGCGTATTAAAATTTGATGATCATGAAGATATTATAGATTTATGTGGTAGATAACTTGGCGACCCGATTGGCGTAGTGGTAGTGACACTGCCTTACGTTCTTAGGGTCCTGGGTTCGAATCCCGGTAGGAGCAAATGTTTGTGTGATGAGCACGGACATTTGTTTCCGAGTCATGGATGTTTATATGTATAATAAGTATGTATTTACAAACAAAAAAGTATATATGTAGTATATCAACTATCTAGTGTCCACGACACAAGCTTTGCTTAGTGTGGCACTAGGTGGCGCTGTGTGTTAATGTCCAGCGATATTTATTTATTTATTATTTAACTATGAAACTTCATTTCAAATCCAATATATTGTGTTTTAAACTTCACCAGTCAGGCATCAGGTGTTTTTTTCGGCGACTCTGATGTCGTAAACCTTTTTACATTTTATTTGTTTGTTTAAAATCTCCCTAACAAAACGACCAAATCCTTTATTATCAGCGAATGTGTATTTTTACTTTACTTTTAACATAAAACAAGAAATATACAGAAATAAAGCCGAGACCCTTGTTATTCTAAATCCTCCTGAAAAATAAAATAAGTACTGTTTATTTTGTAAACATTCGTAGGTACCTTATTTTTAACATTAAACATGATTATATTTTTAAAACAGGATTCCAGTTCGTTCTTAATCCTCTTGATACATAAAATTCTGTTCATTTTGTAAACAGTCATGTTTTTAAGTAAATAAGTACCGTTAAAACGTATTAAAAAGAGAAAACAAAAACTGTTTATTAAATACCTACTTAATTCTTTTGCTTCGGTTTGTTACAAGAATGTAATTTAGTTTTAGTTTATAGTTTCGTCAGGTTGTAAGTAGCGGCTCGTGCACTAGTTAATTCCAGACGCTTTATGTGGCTATTCCGATGCAATTGCAAGTTTTAATGTTTTAATATTATATTTTTAAGCATCAATTTAGTTATTCATGTGCTCCATTGGTGTAATTGCTATGTCTGACGTTCAGTGAGAGGATAATCGAATGAATAAATACATTTGAATTGATACGCATTTAATATTTTTGAATAATGATAATTATAAAAAGTTAGCCGCGTTTGGATCAAAACAAATACTTCAAACAATACGACGTCGCCGTCGTCGCATCGTGCCACATTACGACTTCGTGTACCAATGCGTCGTCGTTGCGTGGAAATCTGCGAAGTGCATCGCAAAAAATCGCCATCGCGTTGTTTTGTGATTCAGTACTGGTGCAAATGATTAAAAAAAATGGATTCTGTAGTTGTAATGATGTGCTGTTTATCGCATCACGGTATGACATCGCAATTTTAATTTTTACGATGCACGTCGCAGATTCGACGATAAGACGTCAATATGCCAAGATGCAGATGTATTGTGTTTATATGTACCCTTATTTTCGAGTTCGTTTTGAAACCAATTCAGCACCAAGACTTTATCGATGCGGACATTATCGATTCGCATCGCTCCGGATTCTACTCATTTCCATTTACTACCCACTAAAACTGCCATTACAATTTGTTGACTCCCAACAACATGAAACCTGTATATATTTAGTTTTCGTTCACTTCCACCGTGAAATGCGGAGTTGTGGAAAAAGTTCGTGTAAGTGGTCTCGGCAAATTGAATAGAAACCTCGTGTGTGCGGTACCTTCGCGGTAGCACTTGAAAATGTTTGCGATCTCTGCCGTGACATAGTTGAATGGAGTAAAGAAGGTACAGGCTGAGAAAAATGTTATTGATTTTTATTTTTACTACGCACATATTTAAGTCATCATTAACGCTAGCTAATAGCTTTGTTGAGGTCGGATTTTAGTCTAACCGGACGCAGTTGAATACCAATATTTTGTATAGAGCGGCAATCTGTCGGGCAACCCGTAACGACTGTCAAACATCTATAAATGACGAGGTATTTCTCAAAGCCACCTATTTTTAAGCGCAACTATCTAAGCGCAACTAAATTATTCCTCAAAGCGCAACCATTACTAACGGTCATTTGCTGACTGGACGGGACGGTTGGGCGCGGATCAAATACGTATGGCGTATGGCGTATGGCGGTGGTGCGGCGCGGGCGAGGTTATGGCGTGGCAGGCGCGCTGACGGTGTCGGAATGGCGAGGCGCGGACGCATTCTAGTCTTTGAAGTCTAAATTATTACGCATTTTCGCCGTCTATTTCCCGCTCTGTGCATGACACTGCTAACTGCGGGTGCGCGGAGGGCAAGGAAGTGGCGCCCGCGCCGCGCCCTCACCACGCCCGTGCCACGCCATCTCAGTATGTGTCGCGCCACACCTCTTCTATACATTTTGTATGAAATATCAAAGGAATGGCGATGGCGCCTCGCCACCACCTCGCCCGCGCCGCGCCACCGCCATACGCCACTTGTGTTTGACCCGCGCCTGAAACAAAATTTCACAGAAAAGCTTTCTTTGATTTTTCTATGAATCAAGTGACAGATAGGTGCACGGATCGGATTTTGTTAATTTATATGGAAACACTGATTGCTACGGAAGAAGGCACATTAGCCAACAATAAGACCATACTAGAAACGTCTTATAATTAAACATTTTTTTTTTCTCGTCTTCTTTTGTATCTGCAATCAGTCTTGTGTACTACTTTAAGCACATGTGGAAAGTGACATTTGGTAGTTGAAGTGTGCTCATCATTTGGAAACAGAATAAAGTAGAAAATAATAAAGCAGATACTTAATGAGCATTTACAAAACTGGCTTTGACTTTAGAGCTGTCAAAGTGAATTTTATAAAACCGCCACCGGTTGGCGTGGTCGGCAGTGTTTTTAATTAAGTATTCTGTAAGTATGCTTGGTTAATTCGAAACCTTCATTATACCGTTATTTATTCATATTGTGTTAGAGAAGCCAAAATATTAAAGTAAGTACCTACCTATTTATCGTTCCAGAAACATAAAGTATGGCTAATAATAACAATACTTTTGACAAAGTATTAATTACAATTATCTTGGCACTGAATAAGACAAGATATTAATTGTTACGTGGTAGGTGACTTACATATCTATACTAATATTATAAAGCAGAAGAGTTTGTTTGTTTGGTTGAACGCGCTAATCTCAGGAACTAGCGGCTCAAATTGAAAAATTATTTTTGCGTTGGATAGTCCATTTATCGAGGAAGGCTATAGGCTATATAACATCACGCTATGACTAATAGGAGCGGAGCATCAATAAGAGATGTTGCAAGCAGGAAAAAAGCAGGCGATGCGTTGCGATATCAAAACTTCACGCGAACGAAGTCGCGGGCAGAAGCTAGTTATATTATCGATAGCACATCGGCCGCGACTTCGTCCGCGAAATTTTTTCTAGCCGATGTTACTCAGTAAATTTGTAGCTATATAATGGTGAAGGATTTTTTTAAATCGGTTGAGCCGTTATTGCGTTAAATCGTAACAAACAAACAAACATAAATCAAATCTTCTTCGCCGTTTTCCAATCCCCATAGATTGGTTTCGGATGGATCGGCTTCCAGTCTAACTGGTGCGGTATTTTTAACTGAGTTCTAAAAATGAGGAGTTTCTCAATTCAGCTGTTTTTAATGTTTTTTTTACCTCATATCTCCATGATTACCGGTCCGAATTACTTGAATCGGTTGTCATTTGTTTGAGGAAGCTTGAAAAATGGTCATATTTTGATTCACATCCCTTGGCTAGTTTGGTTAGTTACGAGTTATCTTTTTATTTCAATTTTAAGTGTTTATTTACTAGCTGATAAGATAAAAGGCGGGTTGTCAGGGTTTCGGCTTGTTAAAATAAAGGTACGTTAGATTCAAATTGTTGGTGTTATAGCGGTTCCTTGGAAACACTAACGAACAGAAGTCCCTACAAAGTCAACACCCTGTTTATCAGATCAACTTCATTCATACGGGAGCATAAAATTTCTCTAGGCAACTTTACATGCAAATGCAATTTTTGAAGCGGGCAGCATTTCATATTTACTCGATACGGTAAGTGAATGTTGTAGAGTCTGGCAACACTGCATACGTAGTTTACTTTTAAACGAGGTGCTGTGCATTTTTGAGTTTTCTAGACAAAGTTTGGTTTATCCAGTAGTTATAACTTTAAAGTATCTTCGCAAGAGTTTAGAGTACTTTCAAATTTGTAGTGGTGGGTTTCAAGGATAATTCGGAATCCCAAGGTATTTTACTTGAGGTTACGGTTGTGAACGGTACTCCCGTTTTAACGGGCAACTTTCGATGACTAGTTTTAAAGTTAGTTTGATTTAGGGTACCTTGGACTGTTTCTAAGGGTTTCGTCTGTACCAAGTGTGAAGGCCGCTAAAACCTGTAGTAATTATTAAGTTTATTAAGTAACTTGATTTGTACCTAATTCGTTGGTAAAAGCCGTGACAGACATTTTTTTTGCTAGCCACTTTTCTCGATATTTGGCATCTTCTCGCCTGTTAACGAGAAAGCTATCCAAGGTCGGCTTCGGCCTGCCGCGACCCGGTCTAGATGTCTCAGGGCTTAAGTTTTGTGATATGTGGACACAGCTTTGTCGCCATACATGGCCTGACTAGTTCCATTTAAGCTTGGCAGCTCTACGAGAGTGGTACAAAGTAGCCAAATTGCATAAATCATAATCTCTCCACTAAAAAATAACTATAAACCACATTGGCATGCCTCATATCAGAGGCATTTAAATAGATATAGATGACGAGGTTTCATGTGAATATCGAATGTCAAAGCGATGTAATGATGAAACGAAATTATGTGCGATTAGTTAAAGTGTGAAATATTATGAGAGCTGATTTTCAAATTAAAAGTCCTTCCAGTATGACTGACCACACGTAAGTAGTAAACCGGCATAAGTTGGACTCGTATTTTACTGAAACTTAGTACTTTGCTAGGTCATTTATTACGCAGCAATCACTTTTGCGTAGAGCTACTTAGTATGATGTACAGAATGCTTAGTTGACGGATTCGTCAAGGGTCAGTTTTCATCTCGTAAAAGAAAGAAAAATAAAAAACGCATTTATAATTAGCCCGACAGGACAAAACACACAAAAATAGAAAAAGTGGTTAAATTTTAATTATTACTAATAAAAAGTAAACATAGTGAGAAAAAGAAAAACAAAGAAACGATATGATATTGGTGCTCATGAGGACAACATAGACAGCCACACAAGTCGATTGACTTTTCATTTTCATTAATTAAATAGCTATTCATCAAACAAAATGGTAAAATAAGTAAAACTCTTGGTATTAAATTAAATGTTGATACAGGACGTTAAGACCCTTGCCCAGTCAATCTGTAGATTAATAATAATAATAATAATCATTTTATTTTCAGGCAACTTAGGCCCTCGACACCCTCGATACAACATCAATGCGACCGTGACGTACCTGTCGTCAACAAGTGACATACTACAGAGCGTGTAGGGGTGTCAACTCTCATTCAAATTAATATTTTATCATTATTGGTGAATTACTGCCTCTTTGGTATAGTGGTCGTAAACGTGACAGCTGAGCGTTAGGTCCATTTTTTTTTTTTTTGTATGGAAAATCATCAAATGACCCCCCCACTCTGGGCGGAGCGGGAGGGAGTGTCAGACTTTTAAACACCATCCATGTTCTTTCCTCGCCCTTTACGTTTGGGGGCCGCGGTATCTCTTTCGAACAGTCCCGCCGCCCGAGCGTTAGGTCCTGGGTTCGGTTTCCATGTTGGGCAAAGTGTTAATGGGTTTTTCCATTAGGAATTTCTCAGCAGCAGCAACGGAGTCTACATTTGCGCCCGGTTGATGGCAATAGGCTCGCTCCCTATTTCATGAGACTTAAACATAACTGTCGAAATGTGGTTGTAGGTACTATTAGATAAACCTCTGTCTAACCCTTCAGGTATTACAGGCGTGATGTTATTGGTGAGGTTCTTCGAAAAGGTACTAAGCATAAAGTAGATACTACTAAGCATATTTTAGTACTGATAACCGGCGGTGTTCGTGTTCATACACGGATGTATGAAAGTAGATGAGGCGGAGTAGGTATACGTAAGAATGTGGTGGTGGTGGTCTATCCGGGGCTGCGGGACTGTTCCGGGGCTGCGGGACTGTTCGAAAGAGATACCGTGGCCCCAGAACATAAAGGGCGAGGAAGGAACATGGATGGGTTTTAGTCAGAAAAGTCTGACCCTCCCTCCCGCTCCGCTCAGAGTGAGATAAGTCATTTGATGGTTTCCCATCCAAAAAAAAAGGCGGTGGTGGTGTTCTATAGTTTCTACCTACCCTTATAAAACAAAGGCGCAAGTTTATCTGTGGTGATCAAGCGCACATTATCACAAGCATGCAATAAGTACACGTTTTTCAATCTGTTATTATTATCTGATAGCAGATTAGATTCACAAACTACTCTATAATACCTAATTTTAAAGGCTCCACTATTCGATGAAGTAAAGCCTACGGACTCTAGTTAATTTTAAGCTAGATTCAGATAAATGTGTCTATAGATAGGTGCAAATGCTATTCTTTCTTTCTCGTAAAAAAACTCATTGAATATGTAAATGAATTCAAAGAATAAAGCTCACGCTGCTGAAAATCTAGATATAATAAGTACTTGCTCTTAATACTGAATTGGTAGGCATACCACAAAGGTAGACTTATTTGAAAATACCACCTCATAAAAGAATCTTAGAAATACCTTGAGCTTGAGCTTTCATTTTGATTTCATTCAGAGATACTGGTACCTACTTTATTTATTTTTTGTAAAATATTGTTACTCTGTATTGTCATCTTATATTGTTCGTAGTGTTGTCTCTTCTGATAAATAGATTAAGATAACGTTATTTTGTTTAATAATACAACTGTTGCTAAGACATAACTGAGGAGTTCACGATTACAAACTCATTTTTATCAACCGTTCTCACATCGTTGATCTCTTTTCAAGGTCAAACCTCTCTAGGAAAACATCCATCAACACCAACAATATACATGAATAGTACCTCGGAGTAATTTAACGTCTCATTAAAATTAAACGTCCCAACACTAGTAGGTACCTACTGATCCGTAGGTGCCATTTGTGGAATAATTTTTTTAATAATAAACTATTCCACTAATGGCACCTGCAAAAAATATCGATAGGTGCCGAATGTGGAATACCTCAGGTGCCAATAACTCAGGTGCCGTTAAAGCGGGTGCCCAATGTGGCATACGTCCAAAAAAATGATCGCAATGACGGGGAGAACAAGTGCCTATCGGCTTCGTTAAGAGGCTTTTTCACACGCTTTATATCGTTTTCTAGGAGTGGGAGAGGAAGTCCCACTCCATCCATCAACGATCATTATTCATCATTCTCTTAGTCACATGCGATTCGGCCCTCCTCACCATGTGTCCACACCAAGACAATCGTTTCCCCAGCGATTTTATATAGAACATGTACTCTATGTATATATTTAATAGCATATTTTCTACGTTACGAGACGCCAATAAAACTCCCGCAAACATAAAAGTCAAAAAACGCGTCGTAAGCTAAAAGTCACGCTCAACCCTATCATTCTGCTTGTTGTGTGACATTTGGCTCGCGTCCATCATGTCGTCGACGTAACATCTCTATTTCTATCAGGCATTCATGTATCACGGATATTTTATTGTGGCCGTTATCAGTTGCTTTTATATCTCTGTTATATTTGTTTTTATACTTATTCTAAATTGTATGGTGGTGGGTTTTCCCGAATAGCGATATAATTATGTTTGAAAAGTTACGAGAAAATTTAAAGAGCTGGCCATTCTCTTATTCTTGAATGTATTGAATATTTCCATTCTGGAAAACTGGAGGGTTTAGGCTTGAAGGTGTAAAAATACCTAGTCCTGAAATATTCAGAAGGTCAGCAGCGGTGAAAACATTGTAACCACTATGAACTTTTTCTCCAAAGAAGTCTTTATCTCAGTAGAACCACCTGTATTGCTGAATATTATATTAATTGCTTTAGACGTGTTTTGTAACAATGCTTTTATATTCCATGAAGTATATGTTCATCTATAAACTAAAACTTATTAATGGCTGGGCCTCGATAAAGGTCTAAGTGCCATCAAAACTTTTGGGTCGAAGTGAGTGTGGATGCCAACTTCTCACGACATGAAAGGGTATTGACCTTTTCCAAAGCTTTTTAAAAGTCTGCCGTCAAAGGTAGTGATACTAAAATGTTTTCGAGAAGTACCTTTAGGTATTTTGTTGTATCTGACCTAATATAAAGTTAGAAACATTACTTTTACATCGTTGTTCTGTAATCAAAAATTACTGTTTGGAATTTGTCGCCATTTGTAAGTAAAGAGTTGGCAACCGAAAAAAAAGAGTAAGTGTAATTTTTTTTTTAATTTTGTCCCTAATTGAAAGAAACGCACCCACAAAATAGGCGAAATTGCTATTTCGCCTATTTTGTGGGTGCGTTTCCAAACATTTTAACTCACATAGTACTCATTCGATCAAACAAGTCCTACTTCCTACAAAGGTGTATCGTATTACAAAGTACTAACTGGATTGTGTAGTGGAGGTCAGATATGGTAGTCGCTCCATATAAAATACTGGTATTCAGCTGCATCCGGTTAGACTGGAAGCCGACCCCAACATAGTTGGGACAAGGCTAGGTAGCAGATGACACATTAATTCATTCTATCAAGGATAAATAAAAGTAAAAATATATGACATTTAAAAAGCAATTCCACTTCTCTAGGTCCTTTAATAACCTTTATTGGCCATTGACAACACTATGAGCCAGAAAAATGAAGAGATTCACTCATTTTTCTTATAAATTTTACTATAAATGAACAAGGTGTACATTATCTTGTTTAAACAAACGACCTCCCAAACGCCTTATTTTCCAACAATCATTCTTATCACTATGTCCATACAAAGTATTTATTTTTGCTTGCCTGCATATTTGCCCCGATCTCGAAAACTACTGAACTGATTCCGAAGAGTCTTAGATATTACTGTTTTATTCAAAATTAGGTATACATTTTTGAGTTATTTGAGTAGGCTATAAGATGATTTCTGATAAAAAAGATTGCAAGTCCGGTGTATAAAGATTTCTTTAGGCATCTGTTCCTATTTACATTTTCAATTCGCATAAACGCCTCAATAGTACAAATTGATGCAAAAACAAACTGTGATCGTCAACAGCTGTCTGGTCAGTAGTTGCCACTCAACTGGCAATTAGTTGGCAGATTCGAGCCGACATCTGCCAGTTGCGGTTACTTAAGTGGCAAAATGTGACGGGAATATTGGAAAGTTTATTTGCCAGACTTGTCACGGATTGCCGGAAACTTGCCATGCCGTTTGGCAAAATACTATGTTGTTGTAAACTGAAGAAACGGCGCGGTTTTGATCCGGAAAAGTTTTTATGTTTTGCTAATTTTAATACTTGAACATAAACATAACTTCACGATAGGTGAACCGTATAGCGGTGTTAATAATTATCAAACCTGTTGAAATTAAAGTGAAGAAAAAAAGTGAAGGTTAAATTAAATAATAATGTTCTTAAAATATTTGGAGCTACTCAATTATTTTGTGTTACTGTGTTTCCCACGTGAATTGTTGGAGTCAAACCCCCAGTTATGTGTGATGTAGGAATCGACTGCTAAAAGTAACTAATCGAAATTAAACGGACGGAGCGAAACGAAGGATCCAATATGAGCTCTGCTCTCAATAGGAATCTAAGAAAAGTCGGAGGAAAACCTCTAATGAAATGATTTCTAATCTTCTCAGGATTGGATGCACGACTACGTCGACTATCCTTACATCCTAACTATTAATATAAAAGCGACAGGCAGTTTGTTTGTTACCTTTAACGCTTAAACCACTGAACCGATCATTCTGAAATTTTGCATGAACCTACGTTGTCAGGTGTTAGGTCCATGTTCACCGAAAAGATAACGGTGTGGATATCTAAAAACAGCTGTCACTGTCATGTTCCCATACAAAAATGTGTTTTAAACAGCTGTTTTAGATAATCCGACCGTCACTTTTTGGTGAACATGGACCTAAGGTACTTTTCATCCCAAAAAAAGTACTGTTCCTGGTTAAACAACAATAACGTTCTCATGGTAATAGATGACGTCATGTGTCTTTCAAATCATGATTGAATTAGTGTTATCAGGGGGTATCGTATTACCTAGTACTAATTGGGTTGTGGAGGTGAGATAGGCAGTCGCTCCATGTAAAATACTGGTATTCAGCTGCGTCCGGTTAGACTGGAAGCTAACCCCAACGTATTTTTAAAAAAGGCTAAGCAAATGATGATTACATGCAGAGAACAACCAGAATTGATTGTCAAAGCGCAGCCGTAGGCAAAATCTAGTCTAGAAATACGATCTTGATTTTCTTTCCTACATTTGGACAAGACATTGAAATTGGCGGAAATTGGATCTTTTCCAAATTGTAGAATTCGGGAAGAGGAAAAGGACGGCGCAAGATACCCATATTAATGTTTATACAAGTACATTGCTGATGGCGGCAGACGGAAACAATAAAGGATTTGGGGAAAATCGCCACAAACAATGTTTGGTGAAAACTGGTTTTAGACACGCTTTTTGAACCTTGAGAGGAGGCCTAAGTATTTCCCAGCAGTGGGAATATTATGTCTTCTACTTTATCGTGTGGTTAAAAACTTCGTCACTAGGTAAGAACCTAGTGACGAAGTTTTTATACCGCCATGTTTTTATGGACCTCTGACTTGGTTTTACATGCCGTCGAAAAATAACTCTTAGTCACGCTGGTTTTCTCACTATGTTTTTCGTTCATCGAAGCAAGTGATAGTTACATATTACGCACATGAATCCGAAAAATTAGTGGTCTTTCATTCGAACTTGAGACCTATATGACTTTGCAGTTCAAACGGTCACACCGGGCTATGACTGCTTATATTTTATGGTGGTTATATCAAGAAACTTTTCTTCTTGACTATACAAATTATAAAATTGGTCAGCGGGATCAGTTGACCAATTCAAAAATTCAATAGGTCGATTCATCCCGCGGGATCCACCTGTGTGGGATGAAATTACTAAAGAGCCTGGATTCTGGAATTGCCATAATTAAGATACAATGGGCGATCACAGTCTTTTGTTTTCCGAGGAGTGTTGTTTTTCGCGCGCATCTTGTATGTTTTATGTCTTAATAACCTCGTATCTTCCAAATGGCTGGATGGATTTCGACGATTAAGATATCATTAGAATATTGTAATCGTTATTTTTGCACAGAATGACATTGCTGCTCACCCTCTACACATATTCTATATCATAGTTCAGTCCATAGTCCACTACATAATGTACAGATAATGGCATGCGGTAGCTGTAACACACCACGTACATAGCTAGGTACATAATACAGGTATACATATACCCTATGTCGTTATCTACGTTTTCGGGTAAACATGTATTATTGATTTTTGCCCATAATGCGTCCGTACTACTGATAAAGGGACATGTTACTGAAAATTCGTGCGGCTAAATTAATAAACGTCAATTTATTTAGACGAGAAAGTACTATACTAGGTAAGTATGTAGGATAGTTTTCTTAAGTTTATTTGAGAAAGCTATAGTAGTAGTTGCAGTTGTGTTGTTGTTTTAGTTGTATGTAGTAGTTCTATTGTTTCTGTCTTTAGGAAGTATAGAAACATCACGCCTATAAACCCCGAAGGCAGAAGGGTACTTATAGTACACCCATAGTGGCCACAGTTTTGTTTAAGTCCCGTGTAATATGGGATGAGCTAAATACCATCAATCGGGCACAAATCCAGACTCCGTGGCTGCTACTAAAAAATCCCGCATGGAAAAACCCGCACAGAAAATCGAACCCAATCCGCAATCGCGACTACTGAGCATACCCCCCCACCAACGGGTCAGTCAAGTAATATATATAAAAATAACAGATTTTTAGCACCAACGGATCTTCTCTGACTTGATAATATCAAACATCAACATCAATTCGAGAAAAACAAAAACATAAAATGAGTGGACATGCAATTTGGCCAACAGTAAGAATCGGTACGGGACCCGAGTAGTGAACGGTCTGTTATTTCTCATAGAGGCTGGTGTCCTAGCAGTGGGAGCATTGTGAAATTACTTTAATAAAAATCAGAACAAAAAAATAAAGTAAGTAAAGCTAACAGAATTAATTCAATTTTTCACAGAGTTTTTTTAAACCACATTTGCTCTTTTCTCGTGCCATCACAGTGACACGTGTAACCTGTAACATTCAATGGTTCAAGGTCTAGATGGCGCCTGCAATACAGATTAACAGGTGTCCAGAACACGTGGGAAACATAACCAGGTTGAAATGCTTCCGTAACAAAGAAAATGTATTAGATCTGCTGGATTTACACTATGAGTCATAAGGTCAACACATAGTTATAAAAATTGTATGGGATGGGATCATCATTGCTTCAACATCCTGATTTAGTATGGCTTTGTTTGTTACTGAGAATCCCTGACTCCTAAGGTACAGGAGGGTACAGGCTCACACAAACGCAGACTAAATCCTAAATTAGGGGCACATACACCTAGTAAAATATTCCAAATATTGTGACCGAGTATAATAAGCCTTATGTGCTCTTAGTCGCGGGGTTTGTATTATTGTAATGGATAGACCCGTTTGGGATTCTTTCTACAAAATTCTATACTGCTCCGCACATCACCGTATGACCTGATAACGCCTCAGATCGGGATCAGTTAGTAGTACCTACACATGCAGTAAGGTTATGCCAATCCAGTGCAATGCTTTAGTTAGAGTATGCTATGGCTTTAAATGGTGTAAAGTACATCGTATCACAGATTTGGTGGGCATTTGTCATGTACTCATGTACTAATCAAAAATACATGGTAAAAGTTTGTATCACGTTGTCCATCACTCTTTTGGGTGATGTAAGTGAATTTTTATGGCAGAAGTAAAACCACAACAATCGAATGTATAGTACATTCGACAGCTCAAGTTACTTCAAACTTTCATATTTTTCCAAATGATTTTAAATCATGAGTTGATGGTTAAGTTCAAAATTGAATGAGAAAATTTGACAGTTTGTAGTAATTTGATTCGCATTCCAACACATAGTTGGGGTTTTCCTTTGTTTAAATACAATCCGTAACGTGTCTTGTTATTTAAATAATTCTGAACGCATGTTACACTTTTATCCATCTACGTCATACATAACCACTCAAGGCCTGTTTTCCTCAACAACCGACATTAAAAAATATTGACGCACAAGTTCACAGCTGATGGAAAAGCAACAGCGGAACCGAGAAAAATATATACAAAATAATGAAAGAGGAAAATTAATAAATTTTTTGACTACGGATGTCTGGCTATTATTCCGCCATGTTTCCTCGATCACAGGGACTTTTCACGTCATACGATCGGCCATTTTTTTACGCCAACCGAGTAAATAATAGCCTCAGGCCATTTCGGTGGAATATTGGGAAATGAGCGGTTACCAAACTTGTGAAATTTAATAGCGCTTAGTTGGGTTTTCGTGGAAAAGTTCGTTTTAACGGTTGATTGAAATTTAATCTATGGGTTTGGTTTTAAAAGGTCCGTTATTAAATGTATTTTACGCATAAGTTTGTGTAGTGTACTTTACATACTTTGTTAAGGCGCTACCCCAGGCAAAATTAGCAACTCTATTTGTGGTGATTCAAACTTCGTTTGAAATACTATTAGAATAAAGTTCTAATCAGCTTGCACTACAAAGTGGTTTTTACGTCAGTCACTGCGGGTCGAATAGTGCGAAATTAGTGATTTTTATTCTTTATAAAATCAAATTTCCGTCTTTTGAAAAAAAAAAAACTAGCATTATGTTCATTATTGAATTGTCTATCCATTAGTATAAGAAGCAAATCAAAATAATGTTAACTTTACGAGAAGAAGCATGTTATAAATATTTTTTTCTCATTTTTGTGGTTTCATTGTGAGGGGATTTATTACACATTATGAGACTTAAAATAAAAAATAAAACTACCACTTTGCAGTCTAAGAATATGTAGAAATTTAATGTATTTTTATTACTTGGTATTTCTTTTGGATAAAGAGGAGTTGGCTTCAAAAAACTGCACAAAAAACGGCTTTTGCCTGGGGTAGCGCCTTAAAGCAATATTGCAAGACTCAGAAAGCCGCACTCCTGGACACAGCTTGTATTGTTAGGAGGTTTATCTTTCACTGGAGCCCTGAATAAAAAATGGTAGCTTTTTGGTATTGGGAACAGGGTCCAATTGGTACGTGCCTTGGACCTTGTTCCCAATACCAAAAAGCTACCATTTTTTATTATTAACAAATGTATTTATTTAATATTGATTTATAAATGAATAAGGTTGCATAAGGCAGTATTAAACGATGGATGGACTGTGTTAAAATTATCTGGCAAAAAGAGAAGTGATGAGATGGCAAAAAATAGAGAAGTTTGGAACATGAAAACATGCTGCACCAACTCCAAATGAATTGGGATAAGGACAAGAGAATGATGATGACGTCATCAGGAATTATTCAACCTTAAGTTGTTTTTTTTTAATAATTAGTTTTCTACCGCAGACGTGGACCCGTCCGCGGTCTTATTTACATTTTATTAATTGTGCGTTGTGTGTTGTGTTTTGAAAGAAAAAATTAAAACTACGATCGCACTCCATCATTGGACACGTTACATTAAACTAAGATGATTATTAGTTTAGATTATTAGTCCACATCATAAAACATATAAAAACGGGTATTTATCGCGAATTTACCTTTAATTTAAGCCCGACGTTTCGACCGGATTGCACCAGCCGTGGTCGCGGGGAGACTGAAGTGTGGAGGTACCGCCACAGCAAAGTGAAGGTGTGTGTTTGTGTTGAGTCCATCCAATTTTTTTTTTGTGTCTTTTAGGCTTTACAGTTGTTGATATTTCCTTAACCATTATTAAGTTGTTTCTTTATTTCACTTTTATTTTTGAAGCTTAATTTACAAATGTAAAACTAATGAATTTATCTTCAGACAACGTTCCCAAGTTTCTCAAAGGTATTTGGTATTTCCACGTGGTTATTACACTTGAGTAAAATAAGTTCCAACCGCTCACCGCGCTAACAAGAATTTAATTAAGTTTCATATTTCGCTCGTAATTCCACGCAACGTGCTATTATTTTAGTAATTTCAGCAAGATGGCCGGTGTCAGGTGGGCACTTAATGAAGAGACGACTTTTGTTACTGAATAACTTAATGAGGCCTTCATAGAAATCATATTCAAGGCAATTTGAGAAAATGTTTGTGTGATAAGCATGTATTTAAAAAAAAAAATTATCTGGTGTCCACGACACAAGCCTCGTTGCTTAGTGTGCCACTAGATGGCGCTATGTGTCCAGCGATATTTATTTATTAATTTAATAGTGTGTTCAGATCTAGTAACAGGCACATGACATGACGTTTCAACTTTGTCTTTGGAATGGCGACCTGTGTGCTTCTTGTATGCTTTAAATACTATACCGAGTTCAATGACGTTCTGTCAATTTTCACCCTTATGCCCTAAGTAACAAGGTTGTAGCGGCCCTGGCCTTACACTCAAGGCACCCACAGGATAGTCCTATTGAGCAGACGACAACATACTAAATTTAAAAAAAAAAACGGCCGTCAGTGAACTCGGTATAAATAGTACCCATCATAGGGTTTTTTAGACATAGACAAGTGGCAATATTTTTTAAAACGTTTCTGTATTTCTACAAAGAGTTTCAAAAGGATTGTTATTAATTTTTCGGTACCCTATGAAAAAAAAAACCATCGCCGCTATCGGTACTTATTAGAATGTCAGTTAGACCCTCTGGTGGATTGCGAATTTGTTTGCCATTACTCAACAAAATAAAAAACATTCACTGTAATTAGTATTGCAATACACTCAGTTCTTAACATGTACCTATCTACTTGATACATCAGTATACCTGTAAACCGATCAAAGTGAATGCAGTTTCGGCGGGAAATATTTGGCGCCAACGCCAATAGAAATAAGTGCGATATGATAACATAGACTGCTCAAACACTAGTGACGGGCATCACATAAAGGGATACTTTCTTTTATTTTTACTTTCAGTTTGAATTTGGAACGGTCTTTTGTATGCTAATTAAGTTGCACAAATAGTAGATTATGCACCAAGGGGCTAAAGTTGTGTCTTATGTCACGGGCGTTATATTGAATCTTGAGCGCAATGAAGGATTCGGGATTCAACTCCCGAGCGCAGCGAGGGAGTTAAGAGTTTAACTCACGAGCGAAGCGAGGGAGTTAATACAAGAATCCTGAATGCAGCGAGGGATTCAAGCTAGCCCAAGGCAAAGACACCTTTAGCCCAGAGGAGGATACTCTACTTTTTACACCTACTGTGGGAAAATAATAGCCATAGTACGTAAAACAAAGTATTTATTAAATAAACAAACAGTAAGAATAAATAAATTAACTAATGCTACAGCCAATTACTATTACGGTATTACGGCGCGGTACGGTATTTGTTATTATTAATGCCAATTTTAATGTTATTCCATTCCTTTTAAAAATGGTTCGTAGTTGTCTAATTATTCTTACAATATTATGTCTTCGAAAACATGGCAACGATATGAAGAAGCAGTCGTTATGATTTTGTAGGAAATCGAGAATATCATCCACGCGTAGTAAGGGTATCGAGAAAAGCTTTCCTCTTTCTGGCACCAAAGGGTGTTTGTTAGTACTATACTGCCGATTTAGCTGAGCATGTGAGATTCCAAATTCAAATCACATTATTGACCAGCGGGTCATAATGAAATCCAGTATAACATTATTGACCGGCTGTGCCCCGGCCACTAATGACTCACCTTAGGTTGAGGTTGCTTGACATATAATTTGACATTTTCGAGCAGGTGGAGTGAAAAATATATTTTTGACTGATATTGTTTAATAATCAAGCACAGTATCCATAGGAAACTGTATGGATCCACAAACAAGACGTTTGTCAGAACTTCGGAGTAAATAAAGTGTTTTTAATTATATCCACAATAGTATTGAGAGTTTCTCTCTGCTTTAATTACTGAAATATATTAAACAAAATAATAATTAACGTCTTGTTTTTACAAATTACTTAAAAATAACCGGAATATAACTCTTCCTTCTCATTAATTGGCTACTAATGAAGTCTCTGTGACCGCACGTACGTGTTTATGTACCCACAGATAATAAACCACTATATAATACATACTAATAATAACTATCTGGGTATTGCACGTAGGACCTACGTCATACCTAGGCATGTAGATCAACAATAATGTTAATAAATAATAGTTATTTCCTTAAACTATTACTTTACCGCAAATATTAAATAAAATTTGTATATTAATTTATAAATAATATTATAATAATTTGTAAATAAGATATGGCTGTCTGACTAGGTCAAAATGCCTAGTTCTAAGTTACGGAGAGGTCAAATCACGGACTTTGTCCTAGGCGTGACTAGATTGTAAAGATTTATCCTTACTTAAATATAACGTCAAATGTAAGTAGTTTATATAAAAACTTCACCTGTGTTTTCTTCATTATCCACTTCCATGGTGTCTAAATCCATTTATTCAAAAACTAACACACACACATAACGTTCTTCACTGAAAGTCCATGATTTTCCCACATTTTCCGTTAAAATAAAAAGTTCATAAATCAAGCAGATTTATTTCAAGATGTTCACCGCGTCAAAGGCTTATGTCAAGTCAAGATACAAATCCCAGCACTAGTGACGTGCACTCCGTTTATCGATATAATTTTTTAAACAAATATTTCGTAGCAAGGAAGTCGCACACTGAAGCAGCTACATAGGACGGTATATCGAACGTCGAACGCGTTGAATATCACTGACTAGGCAACACGTTATCGTCTACAGTAACATGATACACAGCCGTAAACAAAGCGGCAGTCAGTGCTCATTAAACGCCTGCGCACTAGAAAACACAGATTTTTATTACACATTATTTTTGTTTTGGATTGCAGCATTTTTATTAATTAATAATTACGATTAACGTATTAAGCCGCCGTTCTCGACCACATCCTTCGAAGTTCGAAATAGAATTTTCCATTTACTTTGAATGTACCACTGACTGGTCACTGGTCCTTGCCAATTACAATTGATTATTAAACCACAATACAAATTCATTCTAAGTAAAATCGCACGTTTGTCACAAACTCCGTCACGTTTCCCACGTGGTTCGCGTTACGATATTTAACACAGCAGGTGTGAAGTGTGTCCACAAATATTTAGTAGCGATACACTATTTAATTTATTTTTTATCTAATTAATAGAGCGTCGTTGCACGTAACTGGAGGTCGACTGATAAGCGCCGGCGCAGGCCGCGGCACGCAGTCATGAACTACAAGATATTCTGCGTGTCTACAGACCATTTTTAATGTTATAGCATCGCGTTAGAGTCGAGTTAGCGAGGAGATAAAAACATTGGCATATTTGCGCGGTCCACGTGAGCGAAGGTCGACGAGACTGCCACTGACATCGATTACCAATTAGCCTTATCGAACGATTATCGTCATCGCCTCTCTAAGATTAACCATTTGTTCTATTGTTTGAAGAAGTTCAGGTAAACGTAGATTATAGTACGTCGCGACGTGTGACGTCAAGACATTGTTACTGACGAAAAATGTTTGTTAGTGACGTCGGTTACGCTGTATAAAAGGAACTTTGAAGAAAATGGGTCGAAACTTTTTAAAGTGAAGTGAATAAGACAAACATAGTTATGGATTAATTGTTTTCTAATTAATTTACAAGTATAAAACTACATTGGAGATACAACACAATTGAACGCGAATCATAAAAACAACGTGATAATCTTGGCTGATATTAATCAAGGTGACGTAACAATTACCCTTCAATGAATTGGACACGTAGATTTTATCTATATCAAACATTTTTCATAAGGGTACAGTCTCACTGCGTAGAGCTGATGGCGCACGTTAATATTATGTCGGGAATTTTACTAATTGGTACAAAAAAATACCGTAGCACGTCTGTCTAGTTGTAGGTGTTATTTTTATTTATAAACAGAAGTCCTTGCTAAAAAAAACAGCTATTGTTTTTAGATTGCAGATTTAACGGTCACTTTTTTTGTTTTACGTTTATTTATATGCCAAACTCCAAAATAGTTCTCAGGGACGATGATTGATTGTTTAACTGTGTGATAACGGAAACTTCTATTCAATTATATTCCTTCGTTTTTCGTCGCTTAGTAACCTAACCAGGAAAAAAAAACTGTGTCAGCTTGGTTTTTTTTTACGTGGGATGCCAACATGTTTTACTAGTTGCAACACAAAAGTACCATCATATTAAATACAGGTGTTCTAAGTGCAAGTTAGTGTCATCACAAGCGCGTAATCATTATTATCTTAATGTGTAAAACCAAACTCATTACTTAACAATTTTATCTCGTCTGCCTATCGAAAAAAACATCGATAAAAATTTCATACATCACTGTGTGACTAAAGCTCATCCCACTGCTGGGCTAAGGCCGCTCCCCATGACTTCCAAATTCTTCCATCCAGGTCCAATGTGGGCCACTGGTCGTTGGTTTTGTCCAGCTCATCCCGCCATCTCCTGCGAGGTCTACCGCGTCGCCTTCTGGTTGTGTCAGGACTCCACATCGTGGTTATTTTGGCCCACAGCTCGTATTTGTTTAAAGAAAATAATAAGAGAAGAACTAAAAGTGAAATTGAGAAACACATTATAAAACATATGACATACGGGTATTTATCGCGAATTTACCTTTAATTTAATCCCGACGTTTCGACCGGATTGCACCAGCCGTGGTCGCGGGGAGACTGATGTATTGGAGGTACCGCGACAGCAACTTCAGTCTCCCCGCGACCACGGCTGGTGCAATCCGGTCGAAAAGTCGGGATTAAATTAAAGGTAAATTCGCGATAAATACCCGTATGTCATATGTTTTATAATGTGTTCTGATCGTGAAAGTTTAAAAAAGACAATTGAAATTGAGAAAGCTTTAAGTTTCTAGATTGAAAATTTAAAAGGACCTTTAACTAGTATTTGATAAATTATGAGAAAAAAAAAACCTCCAGGTAACTAATTATTTGTTGTATTAACATTGCCCAAAAACATGTATTAATATTACTAAAACCTTCCTCAAGAACCTCTTTATCCATTTGTGAAAACAGCATGAAAATCGGTACAGTAACTTTTGAGTTCGAACAGACAGACACGCGGCGGAGGACTTTGTTTTATAATATGTAGTGATAGTGATTATTGTTTGTAATTTGTTTGTATTTTGGAACTAAGATGAATTAAAAACAGGAACATCGGTTATGATGAATTGATGTGGTCATGAAGTCATAATTAAATGAAGTATAATAAGTATGTCTTTACAAACAAAAAAGTATATAAAAGTAGTATAGCAACTATCTGGTGTCCATGACACAAGCCTTGCTTAGTATGGCACTTGATGGCACTGTGTGTAATGTCCAGCGATATATATTTTATTATTAACTAGCCGATGCCCGCGGCTTCGCCCGCGTAAAATTATATACAAAAACCTTCCTCTTGAATCACTCTATCTATTAAAAAAAACCCTCATCAAAATCCGTTGCGTAGTTTTAAAGATCTAAGCATACATAGGGACAGACAGACGTGGCGGGAGACTTTGTTTTATAATATGTAGTGATAGTGATAGTGATTGCACATTATTATGCTATTATTATACGCTCTCCTTCTTTGCGTGTCCATAGACTCAAATAATATCGACCTGTATGTCCCTATTGCATTCACATATTGTACTCTCGTGATATAGCTGTATAACACTGTATGTGTTAGGCGTTTGAAAAGACATTTTGAAGACTGCGAGCATAAAAAATCGTGGTGTTTTCCTTACATTTTGAATTCAGTGCGTACCTAATGCGTTTTCTATTTCCTCACCCCGTTGAGTAGATAAGCTCTTGATGCATTGTTTTTTTTTGCACGAAACCCTCTTTTTAAATGACGCGCGTTATCATTTTGTGCTTACCTTTTTTAACCAATTTCCTGACAATTTTGTTTGTTACTTACGATATTAAGTACCTGGGAGGATATGGAAAGCCTTCCTTAGGATATGAGGAGACAACAGTGGGACATACAAAACCGTTGAAAAAAAAAAACGATATTTACTATAGATATTGAAAATATTATGGGTACTTAATGGTTTTTATTCGTTGCTAAAACCGCAGTGTTGCTTATGACGTCACTTGTAACGTAATCGATAAGTGTTTTATCAATTCGATAATTCGCTCGAGTGTATGACAACTAGGAAGGTCTCTTCTTATTTGTTGATATAGTACTTATAGTACACTCGACTGAATTCCATTATTACGGTTTAGTCCATGATATAAACAAATGAACACAATTGAGGTGTCTGTTTGTTATATCAAAATAACTGATTTTTACTGAATTTATATGAAAATAATTAAGATTTTCTTTTAATTTTGTCTGTTTGTCTGTCTGTTAGTTCCGGCGGCTGGACCGATTTTGACGGGGCTTTTACTGGCAGATAGCTGACGTTGTAAGTTTGTGAGGTGAAATTTAGGCAACTTTCATTTTAGAATAAGATTAGGGATCAGTATAAAAAAAAAACTCTTGAAATCCGTGACAAAATCCGACTCAAAAAGGGAAACTAGTCATATTTTTATATCCAGTCAGTAGCTTCTTGTAATGATTGTTACCAAAACCAAAACCCGAACTTTGCTCTTGGTAACGATCGCTACCAAATTTTTTATTATTAAACGACTCTAAACTCTACAGGGTGTAAACCACCTCATCACGAAGCCGTCAACCAAGCATTCTGTACATCAAACTAAGTTACTTTACGCAAAAATTATTGCTGGGAAACAATTTTTTTTTTTGGGGTGAAAAATTACGTTTTTTGGTAGAACTCTATATAACGCACTCAAAACATTGTGCTGATGGATGAATTGAATAGTACGGGGTTCGTGGAGGTATTAAACGTAAACATATTACAATAAACACCTGTGTTTAAAACAAACTTGTCAAAAAGGTGTAAATTTGCCCCCCAATATCTCCGTAACTAGAAGGTTCCCAGGTGTGGCGAAGAACAAAAAAAATATCAGAATGACGAGGAAAACTAGTGCCTTTCGGCTTCGTTAAGATGTGTTTTACACCCTTTATTTCAAGGACAGTGAAGTCTTTTCAAAACGCCTTTAAATGAGATGAACTTAACTTACGTTTATCGTGGTCCTCTGTCATAATAATTATCACCATAAATTAATGTCTGCATAATAAAAAAAAACCGGCCAAGTGCGAGTCAGACTCGCGCACCGAGGGTTCCGTACAAACCTGTAGGTATATAAGTAAAAGTTATGGTAATTTAAGATTTTCGGAATTTTTCCTATATGTGTACTTTATAACGTTGCTTCATGCCAAATTTCAAGATTCCAGGTCGTCTGGAAGTATCCTTTAGGTTTTGATTCCCTTGCGAGTAGTTGCGAGTTTCAAAATATGCGGCTTTAATTGCTGTATCTTTTGATTGCGTTGACGTAGAAGTTTGATTTTGTTACAGCTTAAAGATATTATAGACTTGAGTATTTGTTAAGAATTTCAATATAATACCACTACGCGTTCATGAGTAAAGGGGTAATAAGTTTAAAATTATTAAAAATATTTTTATTATATGATGTAACTAAAAATTTATGCTTTTCGCAATTTTTTCCTTTATCTGTGTTATAAGACGTTGCTTCGTACCAAATTTCAAGATTCTGAGTTCACGGGAAGTACCCTGTAGGTTTTGATTCCCTTGCGAGTGTCGAAAATTTGCGGCATAAACGGGAGTATCTTTTGATCGCGTTGACTTAGAAGTTTGATTTTTTCACAGCTCCAAGAGACCATAGACTTGAGTATTTGATATGAATTTCAGCTTGATACCTCCACGCGTTCCTGAGAAAAAAGGTCTTGACAGACAGACAGACTTACAGACAGACAGACGGACAACAAAGTGATCCTATAAGGGTTCCGTTTTTACCTTTTGAGGTACGGAACCCTAAAAATAATACAAAACACACGTAACACAGAGTCATCGCTTTGAACCAAAAAGAAACGTTTCGGTTTTGCCGATCAAAGAGCTCATGAAAGCCACCTCGAACGTTAACGCGTTAAACCGACAAAGCCGATTAGATACACAGACTATAATGTTATATATTACAAACATCCATACAACAAGCGTTTTATTAAACGCGTTCGTAATCGATGCCCATAAACTTTATACCAGGGCTTCCCGTTTCACGAATAATGAGAGAATTTTCATTACACTTGATCTATAAGTAAGCTTGTTGCATATTTTCGATAGTTATGAGCCGTGTTTTTTTATTATGTGTGCTTATAACACACACCTGTGGCCTGAAACACAGGTTTAAATAAACCTAGATCAAGTAGGTCGCTACCTAACATTTGTTTTGACAATTTCGTTACCAGCAACGGCAGCAACTGTTTTATATATTGTAATTGTAGTTTAATTATAAGCACTAATTATACAATTGTTAAAAATAACTCTACTGCACTTAAATGTATACTTTTGTAAACCTTCTTCTTTTAAATAAAATTATTCTATTATTCTATTATAGAAAGTACCCAATTAAAGGAAGACCCACTAGGGGTGAAAGTAACTTAATTAGCCCCGAGACGGGGTTTGGCGCCCAAGCGTAGCGCGGGCGCTAATAGCTCGAGGGACTAAATAAGTCTTTAACCCGAGGTAAACACTGTGCTTTTCATTACGAATACAAGGAAAATAAAAACAAAAACACGAAACAACTCGAAAAAAAAATGAAGATCGGATTGCCGCTTTCCCGCCTATTTTGTTTTTTTTTCTGTGGCTATTCAGCCTTTATTTTTCACTTCCGTCACTGAAAAAATAGTAAATATTTTACCCAAATCTATGTTATTTCAAAGAAATATTAGTAACTAAATTATAACTAAGCTATTTAAAAAATATATCTTCTTTAATTAATACTGAATTTTATGTTATTTCAATTTTACATCGCGCTGTAATTTAGAGGCTGTATAGAAGTCGGAACATAGTGCAATAGAAATGTGAAAATGGAACTAGTTTTTTTTTAATAATTTGACAGCTGTCAGTTGAAATGTTTTTCCCTAGGGCTGAAAAGTGTAACTTTCAACCCGCTCCTCAGGCAACTTCAGACCTACTTTCCGAGTATGAGTAATGAAAAATATCTAACATAGTTTTGGGCAACATATTTACCGTTGTTTCAATGATGAAAATTAAAAATAAAGGCTGAATGGCCGGCCACAGATAAACAAAAACAAATAGGCGAGAAAGCGGCAGTCAAATCTTGATTTGTCTTTCGATTGATTCATGTTTTAACTTTATTGACTAGTACTCGTAATGAAAAGCACAATGTTTACCTCGGGTTAAAGACTTATTTAGTCCCTCGGACTATTAGCGCCCTCACTACGTTCGGGCGCCAAACCCCGTCTCGGGACTTAATAACTTACTTTCACCCCTAGGGTAACAATAAAATAATTAAATATTATTTTTTTAAATTAATATTTAAAAATGTAAAAAAAATGTAAGTACTTAAACAAAATTAATAAAGGAAATAAATAAAATAAGCTTCCAGTCTAATTGGGTCATCCCGTCGCATTATTAACGGTACAAAATCCTGTAGTAGAGGAACCATAGCATTCACGAAAAATTATACGGAAATATGGGAAAATTCATACAGAAAATTTTTACCAACCGCATTTTGGCATTCCACGTGCTGCTATTAATAATGATATCCATATATGATGCGGTTCGAAAACCTAATCTGCATCTGCTTACACTTGCGACCAGTATCACGGACCCACCACTTGTTGCCGCAAAGGTCAGTGTGGAGATGCCCTAACTGAGTTGGCGCCACTTAAAGTCGCGATTAGTGTAAGCCGGGATTAAGATAGTATCTGTTTTTAGTACCGAGAGGTTGCTAACCTGTCGTATCAATTTTGTATCGATAATAGGTCATCTCGGCTTACAGTGTACGTCATAGGTGGTAACTGAGGGATGTTTTTTTCGTGTTTACTTAGTTTATATTTTTTCATGTCAACACGCCTATAATCTCTAAAGGGTTAAGCAGAGGTGTGCCTAAGTCCCATTTAATAGTCGGCAAGCCCATTGGCATCAACTGGGCACGAATCCAAACTCCGTACCTGCTATCGAGAAATTTCTGATGGAAAAACCCAATCAACACTTTTCCGACCCGAATCGAACTGAGCACCTCTTGCCGAGCAGTCGGACTTACGAGTATTCAACCAACGAGGCATTTCTTCTGCAGGATTTTAACGTGATAATTAGACAAAAATCGGTGGTGACACACGAACAGGTTTGTCTGTTCGTGTGTCACAGACCGACAAGAGAATGGTCTTATAAGGGTTCCTTTTTTAACCTTTCGAGGTATGGCACCTTAAAAACGATAAGCAGGAGTAATAGTAGACGATTGAACGTGTACTATAACTATGATAATCAGATATATCTGTATCCAAATGGTTTCCGGGAAGGAACACCGCGTTAGAGATTCTACGCTAAATTACAGCTGTGCGCCATTTGACGTTCATTTCCGGAGAGTTGACAGTCCTACCACAATAATAATAATAATAATAATTTAATAGTCTTTTATCGGGCGGAAATAAGGTGCGTGCCTTCAACGGTTGGGTCATGCCAGTTTTGGCATACTCAAATGGACTCAAACCGAACTAGACGCACTGGATACGAAGGTCCGTAAATTGTTGACGGCATTTCAAATGCATCACCCACGTTCTTCAGTTATGAGACTGTATATTCCGCGGAAGTGTGGGGGTCGTGGCTTTTTAAACGCTAAGACTCTCCACAATCGCGAGATATGCAGTCTCCGGGAATATTTCCAAGAAGCCGACGAGGAGATGCATCGAGATGTGGTCGCGATGGACAAGGGCCTCACCCCGCTCTCCTTGGCTAAAGAGAACTGGCGCAAACCTATAGTACTTACTACTGATGACCGCAGGAAAGAATGGCAGGGCAAGGAGCTTCACGGGCGCTTTTACCGGGCTCTTCATGGGCCCGATGTAGATTTTCTAGCGTCCGTGTCCTGGCTACGATCCGGAGAAACCGAAGGTTTTGTCTGTGCAATTATGGATGAAGTTATGATGACGAATAACTACCGGCGATTTATTGTGAAGGACGGTACGGTTGACATATGTCGGGCATGCCACCGTCCATAGGCGAATCAATCCGTCACATTATCTCCGGGTGTTCTCGTCTAGCTAACGGAGAGTACTTGCATAGACATAACCTTGTAGCCAGGATTATCCATCAGCAACTTGCCCTAAAATACAATCTTGTGGAATCGGAAGTACCCTACTATAGGTATGTGCCCGACCCAGTTCTCGTTAATGGCAGTATCACACTATACTGGGATCAATCCATCATCACTGACAGGACTTTTATAGCCAATAGGCCTGATATAGTGGTGATGGATCGATCAGAGCGGCGCGCAATGATTGTTGACATAACGGCCCGGTCCCGCATGATGAGAACCTCGTGAAAGCCGAGAAAGATAAACAAATAAAGTATCTTGACTTAGCTCGCGAGGTTGTCGACATGTGGGAAGTGGACTCAGCGATCATTGTGCCGATAGTCGTGTCAGCGCATGGCTTAATTGCCAAGAGCCTCGACCAACACCTGAGGAGGCTCTCGTTAGGCAGCTGAATCAAGGGCTTGATTCAGAAAGCGGTACTCCTGGACACGGCCCGTATTGTTAGGAGGTTCTTCTCTCTGGAGCCCTGACCGGTAGCTTGGACCCTGTTCCCGATACCGGTGGGCTACAATTTTTTATATTTTTAAATGTTTTTTATATATATTTTTATATTAATATTTAAAAATGTAGAAAATTTGTGTAAAAATTAATAAAGGAATAATAATGATAGTTTTTTTTTTATATTTTTAAGTGTTTTTTAAAGAGAGATGCTTGCATGGCTCCTCTAAACGTGAACTAAGGACGAAGACTAAACAAAACTGAATCATACTAAAAAATTGTTACTGTGTTCATTGAAATCGCCAACCCGTCTTGAGCAATGCTCGTGCCTTCGAGGCCTTTGCCCAGCAATGGGACGGTAATAGGCTGGTATTATTATATTATTATAGTGTACAACTATCGCATTACGTAACCCTGTAATAGTCGTCAGATGTAGAAAAACAAATAATACAGATTCTCAAAAGCTTAGCAATATTTTACAGTAAATAGTTCTCGTAGACGATGGCGGCTGAAGAGCTGTCCAAGAAACTCTTCTTGTCTCGTGGGGCCATCCATCCACTGGTCCACATTGGCCTTGGATCGAAATAGCTGGAAGTCATGAAGAGAGGGACCTTCGCCCAGCAGTGGGATCATGCAGGCTAACAATATCAGTTTTTCAGTATTCATTTCATAAATTAATGAAACTATGCAATGCCTGTATTTTGGTTTTCAGTGCCTTGGCCCTCGAACAAAAAAACCTAGAACACGATTTTAATACATTACACCAAAGCTCAGGCAGTTCGCTTCCCAAAACCCTCTAATCCGGCTTACTCGTATGAAGGCCAGCCTGTCAGCAACAAATAGGTAACAATGCTTGTTCAAATTAAGCCTAATTGCTACTGGTTTCCCGGAAAAACGGATGTGAACACGAATCTCCATACAGATCCGGGAATCATGGAAAATATGGCGCGGGCAGGGAGAATGTCAATAGAATTGCTCGTATATTCCGTAGGGGTTTATGAAATGGCTAGTTTTTTTTTAAGTTTGTTTCAACCTTTCCTGAACGTATATAGATTTATACCATCATTATCTGGCTAGCCTTTTCCGAACTTTGTAAGTGTCGACCAGTATTTTCATGGAGCGACCTATCTGACCTCCACAACACAGTTAGTACTGGATTATGCGATACCCCTTGGTAAGACTGGATGTCAGACTTTTGGGCCACTGCCTACCTAATAATATACGATCAGGGAATTTTTGTTATTTGTTAAGGTAAGTATACAGGAAAAGTTTTTAACCAGTGCGCAAATTTTGACATGATAAACTTGAATGTATTTTAATAGACACGTATTTTTTATTTTGATATGTGTTAGTAGTAAAAAATAAAGTTATCGCTTACGAGACTTATTTACCTATAAACTTATTTTATGGTCGCTTGCCAGTCGGGCGCCCGGTCGACCGACTCACGCGTCGACCGGTCGCCCAACCGGCAACCTGAGATCAGCTGAGTTTTGTAGGTGCGCTCGCTCGATGCGACGGCGCCGACGTAAACTTACCTACCTACGCGCTGACGGTTACTGACCGCCGTTTCGCGCTACTTTTTTAAGTTTAGGCTGTGATATGTTATTTGTAAACGTAATTCCAATTTTTCCTTCATACTTTCATGGGCTTAGGATACATCGTACGTCAGCAGCCAGCGCGTTTTCATTCACAGTATTACAATTAAATTATGTCCATGTTATGCTTATTTTAAAATGGGACAAGATGGAAAAATTTGAAAAAAAAAAATTAAAACTAAAAATGGGAATGTGTTCTATTACTAACACTGAGCTACCAAAAAAAATTTACGCAGCGGTTAAAAACTTTTCCTGTAGAATGAGGTGTTTTATAAGCTTTATTTAACTGGCCTTGTTAGTTGGTGGTTTTGCAACGGATTAAGCGGAAATTTTGTACATAACTTTGGCTCTGTTGACAATTTTATGACAGACATGACTTGATGCTGCTGCCAGGATGATCTCCTCAACAGTTATACATACGGCACTGCTGTCTTTGGGGCCTTGCTGTCAGCAGGGCCGGTTTGATTTTGCCTTTTTATTTAATTTTATTTTTGTTTTATCATCCCTTGTTGTCTGTATTTGTGTGTACTCCACACGAGTTAATGTTGCTCGTAATATTTATTTTTTTAAAGCACGAATACCAAATTTAGCACACGCCATCAATTTTGACAAATCAATTAATCAATTTCAAATTTCATTTTGTTAAATAAAGTTAAATCATGACAAATATTTAGATCACCATCACCGTTATTAGATGACCTACATAGATACATAGTTTGATAAACAAAACTAAAAAAAAAACACAATTAATTGAAACATTTGATTACAAACATAACTCAACGTTACTTTTGGTAACTCGAATATTGTCAAAAAACTCTGTTAACCCACCCAATCGATTGTCAACTCTATTTTTACGGTATTAGGTTGGTTATCGAAGTATGTTGATTCCATGATCCTTCAAATCACCTTATCAGCTGCTATCGTTATCACGGCTATGACGCACGGGTGACAGCAGTGGTTACTAATTTACATGTACCTATTTACCGTAGGCCTTATTTGGTGCAACATTGTTTCATCGATATGGCTATGACGAATTTTGATTATCTCGATGTAAAAAAACTGTCAGCTTGGCTTCCAAAACTGTACCGTGAGTCAAAGACGGGGCGCAGAGGCTGAGTGACTGGGTTCGATCCCAGCACGGAACAAAATACACACACGGGCAAAATTAGGGGAAACAAAATAAAAGTATCTTTTAGGTAGATTTCCTCAGAAAAAACAAAATCTAGCTATTGGTCTTGCACCTAAAGACAAGGATATATATATATACGTATGTATGTGGGCGACAAGCAAAATTTAGCCACACTCTACAGGGCCGGCAGTCTCGACAGAGATAACGACAAAATCGCTAACTTTCGATCGCTGATTACTGACGAACAAATTCGGTTGCAATACTTATGCTTACGATAAACGCATCTAGGATGTAAAGACTTTCATTACTCGGAAGCATCATTATTGGAACCCAATTTATTCGTGAGTAATTAGCAACCGAAAGTTAACGATTTTGTCGTTATCTCTGTCGAGACTGCCAGCCCAGGTCGCAATTATGCACCGATTGCTTGCAAACTCGGCCAAATCGGACAGTTCAAAACTTAGGTTAAGTTCGTGAATGGGTGGAATTCATCCATGAGGGGTGGCGGGGGGCAGTTTTTGTAAATACAGTTTTATTGGCCATAACTTTTTTCCAATGGAAAATTTTTGAACCGTTTTACATTTTTATCATTCCGAGTAAAAATACGGATAACTTTTAAGTTCAAACTTTTTTGATGCAACCCCTAAATTGGGGAGTGAGTTGAAATTTCCAAAATCATATCTCCGAAACGTTTTTACCGTCACAATTTTTTTTTTTTGAAAGTTAATTGTTTATTCTACAATTTTTACTTTGACATTTTTTATTTCGGAAACTATAAGGTTTTACCACGGTTTACGAGATTCAACTACCTATTTAAAGTTAACAGAAGAAAATGACTGTTATGGCGGTCAGATAGGGTAGGTTTAGGATTTGTAGCACTTTATGGTGTAGAGGTAGAAAATTTCAAAGAAATCTTCAAAAGTTCGATTTCACAGAAACCACCCAGTTTGGACCCCCAGTTATCCGCCGTATCCCAGTACCCAGTAGTTCCATTGTCTAGTTCCTTTATGGGACAACTGGTCGGGATCAAAATTGTTGCTAATAAGGTCTAGCTCTAGTATCACCGATTTTAAGGCCTGCACCCAATTACCAATCACCATGTATCCTGTATATCAACAAGTTTGGATTTAGACGTGGCCACACCGAGTTCTAAGTCTCAGTCCTCAGTTACAACGGTCACTGTTCCGTTTAACTGAGGACTGAGACTTAGGACTGAGACTGAGGACTGAGACTGAGGACTGAGACTAAGGACTGAGACTGAGGACTGAGACTGAGGACTGAGACTGAGGACTGAGACTGAGGACTGAGACTGAGGACTGAGACTGAGGACTGAGACTGAGGACTGAGACTGAGGACTGAGACTGAGGACTGAGACTGAGGACTGAGACTGAGGACTGAGACTGAGGACTGAGACTGAGGACTGAGACTGAGGACTGAGACTGAGGACTGAGACTGAGGACTGAGACTGAGGACTGAGACTGAGGACTGAGACTGAGGACTGAGGACTGAGACTGAGGACTGAGACTGAGGACTGAGACTGAGGACTGACACTGAGGACTGAGACTGAGGACTGAGACTGAGGACTGAGACTGAGGACTGAGACTGAGGACTGAGACTGAGACTGACACTGAGGACTGAGGACTGAGGTCTGAGACTGGGGACTAAGACTGAGGACTGAGACTGAGGACTGAGACTGAGGACTGAGACTGAGGACTGAGACTGAGGACTGAGACTGAGACTGAGACTGACACTGAGGACTGAGACTGAGGACTGAGACTGAGGACTGAGACTGAGGACTGAGACTGAGGACTGAGACTGAGGACTGAGACTGAGGACTGAGACTGAGGACTGAGACTGAGGACTGAGACTGAGGACTGAGACTGAGGACTGAGACTGAGGACTGAGACTGAGGACTGAGACTGAGGACTGAGACTGAGACTGACACTGAGGACTGAGGACTGAGGTCTGAGACTGGGGACTAAGACTGAGGACTGAGACTGGGGACTGAGGACTGAGTACTGTAGATACTACACATAAGTACAACTCTCGATACACATTTTCAATAGTCGGACGCCCACGGTTTACAAGATTTAATTGTTTTAAGTTTCCATACAATTTGAAAAAAAAACACGCTATTTGCCTGGTGTTATGTATGTACAAGTAGTTAGATATATGCGCCGCTGTGCCGGCGCTCGTCGAACGTTGAATAAAGGCAGTGTGCAACTAGCTACCTAGTGATTTGTACGTGCGCCCCGTCCTTACATCCTCCTACCGAATATAACACGTGGCGACGACGAACTCTCGCGAATAATGTCTGCGACCGTATCTTTCGGACTTTTTTCGGGTTTCGACCACTCAACACAGGAGTGGAATAGTTATAAATCCCGTTTGAACCAGTGGTTCATCGCAAATTATGTGGATGACGTTAAGGACAAGAGCAAGGTCAAGCGGAGGGCAATATTGCTCAGCGCGTTTTCGGAAGCGACGTACAAGTTAGCTAGTAACCTGGTATTACCAAAGGAATTAGAAGAAGTGGAATACGATGATATCATCAAAACATTAGATGAGCATTTTACTCCTAAAAAGTGCGGGTTTGCGGAGAGATTCCATTTTTATTCAGCGGTACAAAAGCCGGGTGAGAGTCACTCAATGTGGGCGGTCAGAGTCAAAGGATTGGCTGCACACTGCAGCTTTAAAAGTCTCGAGGAGGCCGTACTAGACAGATTCGTCATGGGTATGGTAGTAGGCCACGAGAAGGACAAGCTTTTCGCACAAAGCCTGAAGGATTTAACTCTCAGCGGCGCGGTGGCGCTAACGGAGAGCGTGCGGTGCGCACGTGAGGCGGCGTCTGCGGCTTCGCTGGGCGACACCCGTCCCGCGCCAGAGTTAATTAGAAGCCTTATTTTTAATCATTATTTTCATTATTGTCATAAATATATGGGGGAGGGATTGTTATGTATGTACAAGTAGTTAGATATATGCGCCGCTGTGCCGGCGCTCGTCAAATGTTGAATAAAGGCAGTGTGCAACTAGCTACCGTGTGATTTGTACGTGCGCCCCGTCCTTACATCCTCCTACCGAATATAACACCATGGTAGACGTCAAAGTTGACATTTCACGTTCCGTTGACAGTAGAAGTGTATTTTGTACATATTTTTTACATACTTACATATTTTTTTTTACATATTCACATGCTTTTGGTGTGTAACAAATGTGCACAATAATTGATTGCTGATTAATATGCAATTACACTGACATTTTTATATAAACATAACGATTTATTTTTATTTTTGTGGAACAGAACGTGAAGCGACACCAAAAAGCGCGCCAAGCCATTTATCTGTCAGTCGTGAGTCGTGACTGCAGACTGCAGTTATTTGAAAATAAGTTGTAATAAGTCTTGCTAGCTGGCATGAGGAGCATAGGCTGAAAGTCGGCGAAGCGATGATATTTGTGACAGAAAGTGAGTGTTTAATGTAAAATGCGATCGGAGCAAGCGCGCTTCATGGAGTCGTAGCTGATTCTATTTTTTTTGCTTATATCTCGAAAACGGTGCGTTCTATCGCAAAAATAATGAAAAATTGCTCCCCTTCTCGAAAACGGTGCGTTCTATCGCAAAAATAATGAAAATTTGCTCCCCTTAGTGACCACCCTGAGAAATATAACATAAAAATAATATTTTACATTGCAATTATGGGTGAATCCTTCTTCGAAATCTACTGCTGAAGGGATATTTTTTCACTTAACAAATAAATAAAATATAAAAGAAAACAAACCACCTCTAGTTAAAAACTGTGGTTGTTAAATAATGGGCGTCAATAGAAATAAAGAAAGTAATAATTTAATAACAGACTCAGTTATTAACACGATATAGATTAATGGAATGGTGCAAATATCTAAGTTAGAATACATTTTTCTACGAAATGCCGAGACTTTATTAAATTGTAACGTTTCTTATTACTTTAGTAGAGGTGATATCGGATACTACTTTGGATGCTTACGAACTGAGACTTGAGCATACGTTCATGGGCCGTGATGTAACTTTTATTGTGTTTCAACTCAGAGATGTGAAATATTGTCGCTTTGTATTTATGAATCGTGTATACCGGTCCCATGTCCCGGCATTTGTAGATCTTTGACAGTCGTTAGGTAGTCAGTGGCCAAAAAAGTCTGACAATCAGTCAGGGTTGTGGAGGTCAGATAGGCAGTCGCTCCATGTAAAATACTGGTATTCAGCTACGTCCGATTAGACTAGAAGCCGACCCCACATAGTTGGGGAAAGGCTAGGCAGAAGATATATACGTTTTCAGGTACAGCTGATGGCTTAATACTAAATTAAACTCGACAGAATATCAGATAGAATACGAGAGTAAACTGGTTTATATGTACTTAGTCCACGAAAAATGAATCTACTTGGATCCCTTTTATAACTTCTCAAAAGGACACTGTTATCTCGAAGGGGATTTGGCACAAGTAGGATTATTAAAATAATACTAAAGAATATATGGCGAAAACTAAACACAAGAAGAAAAGTGCGAAGTTGCCGTGGACTGTTTTATCGTAGTTTTCACTAACACTAAGCCAGACCTAAGGTAATGGCTAAATATGATTGCACTATTGGAATTTGAATCCTCAGAACTGAACCAAGTGTTGTAAATACTATGTCGCGCTTATATTAATGCATTAATTTAGGTATTATTGTTAGTTTTGACGTGGAGAAAATGCCAGAATGAGAACCGAAATTTGAAAAATCTGGTGCGTGAGTAAGAAAATTAAAACTTTTCTTCTTGCTTAAGATATACCTAATTAGCAAAAAAAAACTTTGAAGTACTTTACTAGTCACAGACTTCAATTAGACTTTTAGATTTATAACTCTACAATTCAAAAAAAGCTTTTAAATCTTACAAATAATGATTATCTGAGGTGAAAGTGCCAATCTTTCTTCAAATCCCCCACTCAACGTTGTAAGAAATCGCGCTCATCTCTCAAAGCTCTCTTATCAGTATTCCAGGCTTCAACATTGGAATTACTCACTGATATAACTATAGCCAGCGAAGTATTAAAAATACCCTTATTTGGTGGAAGATCTATAGACGAAGCAAAAGGAGTACCTATGTATGAAAGGAACGTAGCGGGTGGAGTATTCTAATCCCTTCCAATAGGTCTATGAGAAAAAGAACTAAGAAATTGATGTCCGTATCTGAACTTCTGAAGGCCTATGTATGTACACAACAAAAGCATATCAACGCGAGGTTAGTGTTATCTACAGGGTGTAAACCACCTCGTCACAAAGCCGTTAACCAAGCATTCTGTACATCAAACTAAGTAACTTTACGCAAAAATTATTGCTCGGAACCAACTTTTTTTTTGAGGTTATAAATCATGTTTTGTGGTAGAACTCAATGTAACGCACTTAAAACATTGTGCTGGTGGATGGATTGAATGGTATGGGGGTCGAGGGGGGTGTTAAAATCTTACAAAAAAAACTTGTATTTAAAAAAAAACTTCTCAAAAAGTTGTAACTTTGACCCCCCATATCTCCATAACTAGAAGGTTCCCAGGTATGGTGTAGAACAAAAAAATGATCGCAAGGATGGGGAGAACAAGTGCCTTCCGGCTTGTTGAAGGGGTGTTTTACACCCTTTATAGTATATAAGACAAATGAGTAATTATTTATAGTGTAAAAGACAAAAAAAAATCTTACTAGTTCACGTAACATAATGAATGTTAATAACGTCTGAAATGCCCAACCCGTCGTCATGAGCAAGCGTGGGGGACCAATGCTCGTGCCTTCTCTGTATGAGAATAGGCGTTTGCTCAGCAGTGGGACAACTGTATATCAAAATGCTGCAAAAGTAAAAAAAATGCCTTCATATATACCGAGAGCATTATTCGCCACAAAAGTCCGTACGTAAAAGCAATATACGTAGTTGGTAGCACCGCACGAGTTTCAAAGAATTGTTTAACCGTTTACGTGCAATAGCTACGTCACTAGACTGTCTTCAGTGACGTCAGAGATACACGGTACTACTTTGGCGAGTGACGTTTGCACGACAACAAAGACCAGCTGGGTTACCACAACCTCTAAATGCGATTCAATTCAGGTCCTAAACTGAGTCGCAAGCTGTCAGTTCCATAGAAAAACTGTCAGAAAATGACAGCTCAAACCCAAATTGAATCGCATTTGGACGTTGTGGTAACCCCGCTGGGCGTATTGTCGTTTACTCACGAAATAGTTTTCAAATGTTATCATTTATAACAAAAGAACGTAATCCAGCTCAAACGAGATTGTTTTTAGACGGACATACACTGACTTAATTGGTGAGGTTTTACAAAAAGGCCAGGTGGACTTATTCAGAATCTCATGTCATGGATTCTCAAAAGCGAGGTCCATTTTCTACGAGTAGTTCTGGAAACCTCATTAAGTATTTAATTATTTTAATATGCAGCAAAAAGTTCTAAAGTTCTGGATTTCTGAAACCGCAGAACAGTAGAAGTATGCCATGTGTGCTGGCTCTTAGGCATTCCACGTTAGTGTCCACCGATTATGACGTCATAAGTATCGTGCAGTGCCGCATAGAGACTAGAGTGGCACTTTGTAAAGTTAGAGTAGTCCCATAATGGCATACAACCGGCACGCCACTCAAAGGATTGCAATTCTCACTACATATTAACTATGTAAACTTTTGTGCCGCTGAAAATACATTACATAAGTAGTTTTAGTGGATTTGTTCCGGGGTTAGTGGAGTTGTTGAAAGTTATATTAATTAGGGATGCAGCGGTTAAATTTCATTTTGCCATGTACAATTTTTTGCTGGTGTACAATTTGGTAGTTAATTTGTTATTGATGAAGGAGGAAATTGAAAACAAACTCGAAAATTTCTAATTAGGCGACGATATTTGCTTAGTCCTGTACGAAAAACACGCCGTATCGTCATCTTCATTTTACTTCACACACTATTTTACACTACTACTTCATCGCTTCACATCAGGCGTTTTGCGGTCAAACGCAAGTCTATTTAGTGTAAAAAATAACTTAAACGTCAACCAGATTAACTAAAGCCTGAAATCTTATCGCGCTGACGGTCGGTCGCGTACGGTCGGTCGTGACGTCAGCGAGAATAAAATACGGCTGTCGTCACAGTATGGTACCCCGTACTATAAAGGGGGTAAAACACCTCTTCACGAAGCCGTAAGGCACTTGTTCTCCCCATCATTGTGATCATTTTATTGTTCTTCACCATACCTGGGAACCTTCTATTTACGAAGATATGCGGGGTTAAAGTTACAACTTTTTGACAAGTTTTTTTTCTTAAAACAAGTTTTTTTTGTGTTTTTTTGACTTTTAACACCTCCACAATCCCCGTACTATTCAATTCATCCATCAGCACAATGTTTTAAGTGCGTTACATTGAGTTCTACAACAAAGTATGATTTATAACCTCAAAAAAAAAAAAGTTGTTTCCCAGCAATAATTTTTGCTTAAAGTTACTTAGTTTGATGTACAGAATGCTTGGTTAACGGCTTTGTGATGAGGTGGGTTACACCTGTATAAAACACAATGGTACGCGACCGACCGTCAGCGTGACAAGAATTCAGGTAGCTATTGTTTACTAAAAAAAACTTATAATAATATATTCAATCTAACATAGCACTTAACTAAGTAACTTTTTAAAACTTTTCATGTTTATACTTAACCATCAAACTTAAGTACAAGCATAACACTATTAAGTAGAATCTACATGCAAATAGGTGTCTTGTAGTTGCACGCAACTTAAAGTGGTTGAACTCCAGTTTGGTACAACTTGGAAGCATGTAGGTAACTCTGACTTAAGTTGGTTGTAGTTGCTAAGTTATTCATACAGAGTGTAAACAAACCTTTCACGAAACCGTCAAACGAAGCACTCTGTACATCAAACTAAGTAAATAAACAAATAAAAACCGGCCAAGAGCGTGTCGGGCCACGCTCACTGTAGGGTTCCGTAGCTTCCCAGACCATTAAAAATACCAACATTTTTCGTCAGCAAAAATAACTTTGTTTTTCATAGTATTTGTATGAAAAACAAAGTTATCATTTGCGTTTTTTTGAAAAAGTGCTATATAACTCAAAAACTATTCAACTCATCAAGTTGAAAATAATTTTCCTAGAAAGTTCATATAAAGGTCTACTTCTGTGATTTTTTTCATATTTTTTAAACTTATGGTTCAAAAGTTAGAGGGGGGGGGACACATTGTTTTTGACTTTCGGAGCGATTATTTCCTAAAATATTAATATTATCAAAAAATGATTTTAGAAAACCCCTATTCATTTTTAAATACCTATCCAACAATATATCACACGTCAGGGTCAAAATTAAAAAAAAAATCGCTCCCCACTTTACGTCTGGGGGAGGTACCCTAATAAAAATGTTTTTTTAAATTTTTATTTTTGCACTTTGTCGGCATGATTGATATACATATTGGTACCAAATTTCAGCTTTCTGGTGCTAACGGTCACTGAGATTATCCGCGGACAGACAGACAGACAGACATGGCGAAACTATAAGGGTTCCGTTTTTTGCCATTTGGCTACGGAACCCTAAAAATCGCTGGACATTACACACACTGCCATCTAGTGCCACACTAAACAACGAGGCTTGTGTCGTGGACGATATTAGGATAGTTGATATACTACATAGATACTTTTTTGTTTGTAAATACATACTTATTATACATACAAACATCCATGACTCGGAAACAAGTGTCCATGCTCATCACACAAACATTTGCTCCTACCGGGATTCGAACCCGGGACCCGAAGAACTTAAGGCAGCCTTACTACCGCTGCGCCATTCATTGCAGGTCCTTCGCAAAACAATATTGCTGGAATATGCTGGTCTTTTTTTGTGTGTATAATTTCGTTTTGCGGTAGGACTCAATGTAACGCCCTCAAAACATTGTGCTGATGAGTGTATTAAATATGAGGTACGGTGGTCTTATTGTATTGTACAACGGGCTGGTGTCCGCAACTCCACGTCAAAGCGCGTATTTTGCGTATGGGCTATAATCCACCACGCGGGCCCAGTGCGGTTTGCTAGATGTCATATGTCTTCGAATTTTTGGTTCTAGGACATGCCGGTTTCCTCACGATGTTTTCCTTCACCGTTTTTGAGAGCAGTGGTGATGAAATGAACCCAGGCAGGCGCATTACTTGCGCCTGCCTGGGTTCGAACCCACGACTTACTGTTCGTAAATCGGGGCCGCCACCACTGGGCCACCGCTGCTCTCTTAAAACTGAAGACTTATTTAAAGTAATATAATTTGTAATACAAAAAATAAAAATGAGAAAAAGTTGGAACTTTTACTTTCAACTAAGTACCTATAACCAAATTAAGTAGAAGCTCCCAACTTGTCCAAGTATGGTCCAGAACGAAAAAATATTGCAATAACAGGGAGAACAGGTAGGAAGGAGGCCCCGGAACATAAAGGGCGAGGAAGGAACATGGATGGGTTTTAGTCAGTAAAAGTCTGACATTCCCTCCCGCTCAGCCCAGAGTGGGTGAAGTTATTTGATGACTTCCCATCCGTAAAAAAAAAGGAGAACAGATATCTCTCGGTTTCGTTAAGGGTCGTTTTACACCCTTTTCATAGTCAGTATTGTTGGGTTTTCTTTATCTCTCTGTTTCTTAACTGAACCTTGAGAAAAAATACATAACATCACGCCTAAAATCCGCAGAGGGTAAGGCAGACAGAGGTGTACTTAAAAGGACACTCACTAAAGTCCCATATTATAGGGAGAAAGTCTTTTTCCATCAACCCGGTACAGATCCTGGCTCCGTTACTGAGAAATTACTGATGGAAAAACCCAATAACACTTTAAACGACTCGGGAACCGAACCCGGGGTTCAACAGTCGCACTTGTGACGCCTAGACTATTGAGGCAGTCAAAAGGGAGAAAAAATACTGTATGCATTTACACAGGCCTTGTTGTTGGATAAGGCTTAGATTTTTGCAGACCCTTTTTTCCTGGAAGAAAACTGTCAATCATCATCTGCCTAGCCTTTTCCCAACTATGTTGGGGTCGGCTTCCAGTCTAACCGGTATAGTATTTTCATGTTTCAGACACTCTATACTTATGAGGAAATTTAGTATTTACACACTATAGGTACTTACACTTTTTACTATCATTCATATTCATTATCCTTGTATATTCTTTTACATCTAAGTTGCGCTTTGGCAGTAACTATTTTAGCTCACGTTAGTTTTAATCTAGAACGATGTTTTAACATCGATTTTAGCTGAAATAAAAATAATTTTTCAATATTTACTTTTTTGACATTACGTCAATTGTCAAGCTGTCAGTTACTTTTCCTCTACTTTTAATTTTCTTACTGGCCTAGGCCTATGAAGGTTTCTTTTGATTTATATAACTTTATTTTATTTTATCAATATATTAGCTCAAATAATGTATTTTAGAGTTAATTACGATTGTTTACTAAATAACAGTATCTTATCTTACTTTTATAAAATTAATTAGCACGCTCACAGAATTCTTCGAGGAAGTTTTTTACTGAATAATACTGGTCGTTTTAAATACAGGCAACTCACATTTTTGATTTTAAAATCAAAATAATCTAGAGAGAATGAAAGAACTAAAATAAAACAACTGATGTGGAAAAACTGAACAAAAAAAGAATTTTTGGGTATAAAAGGGCATTCCTGACACATTCAAGTCAGTCTACTACGGGATCTCAAGCAAGTTACTTTATAATATATCAAGTCACCGAATTCCCGGTGAAGTTCGCCCTCTGGAGCTGTACCTTGGTGGCGCTGACGCTCTGACGCGCCCCAAGCCCTGAAGCTGACCAGGAAGCAGTACTCCACGATCTCTACTGAGCTGGACCAGGAGGTTGGAGCAGTAGCTTGGTGGCGCTGACGCTCTGACGCGCCCCAAGCCCTGAAGCTGAATAGGTAGCTGTTCGCCTTCACAAACAAGCCCTGAAGCTGACCAAGAAGCTGTTCGCTTTCACAGAGTTGGACCAGGAGGTTGCTCAAGCCAACAAGTATTGTGACCTTCCTCTAACTTTTGTGTTTTTCTGTGAAGCGTGATAGGACTGAATTTTATTTAATTAAATTAATTGTTTGTATTACTTTTTTTTTTGGATAAGTAATACGACAGTTTGGCGCCCAACGTAAAATCAAGACTTAGATTTCACTCAAATATTTTTTCAAAATTCAAAAAAAAAAACTAGCACTAGTATTCTCTTATTAGACTCTTATTTGGCTTATTCTCTTATAACTTACTCTCTCATCTCATTCTAACACACACTCTCACACTTGATGCGCGTCATCGAATTATAGCAAGTTCTAAAATTGCTTATATCTCAGAAACGGTACGTCCTATCGCAAAAACAACGAAAAATTTGTCCCCCCTGCCCCAACCATCTTGTCATTCTTAACATGATGGAACTTTAAAAACACAAAAAAAAAAAAAATTTTTTTTTTCGTGTCATTAAATCGGATCCTCTAGTCCTCTTTAACACTCAAGTCCTCCTCTTTAACACTTATATCAAGCTAGGTATAGTGTCGTGGGCTCTTGAACTTTTTAAATAAAAACCCTCTTCAGTTTTTATTACTAAAATCATCGGTTTACGATTTTAATTATTTTATTATGTAGGATCCTCTCGTCCTCTCGTCTTTAATACTAGAGTATTTTCTAACACTTGAGTTCTTTACTCTTGAGTCCTCTTGAGTTTTCTCTTGAGTCGTCTCTTGAATTGTTGAGTTTTCTTTAACTCTTAAGTCTTCTTTAAAACTCACTCTCTTGAGTTATCGTTTTTCCTCCCTTTAATACAATTTTGTCCTCTTTAACTTTAATTTAATCATGGATAGAATTATTTTCTTTGAACGTCTTAACAAAGCAGAGCTAGAATATGAGATTAAAATAAGATTAGAAGAACCAAAAGATACTGTAATACAGCTTAAAAAACAAATTCTTCAACTCGCACCTCGTACTTCTTCTGCAGATATTTTAGACTCGATATTGGAGGTTAAAACTGATTTGGATGAACTTACCACTACCTTAAATTATATTGAATCAAAAATTATATTATTAGAACACGGCAACAATAGATTAAACAAAAAAATTGAAACCTTTATTAATCATCTTTATTTTCGACTAGAGAGGATTGACATAGACTCGGATCCCTCAGAGATAAATCGTTTATCTCAAGTTAAAGAGAGATTTCTCAACTTAGAATCAAAATTTCACTCTTTAATCGCTGATCCTATTATCAATTCTCAACCTATAATAGTCAATCGTCCTTCTTCAACTCCTAATACTCCCAATGAGACTATGTTCCATACTATTCTCCCGGACATTCAGTCTCAACCTCAAAACTCAATTCCCAATAATTCCCTTAACGAATTAAAACGCATAAAATTCGACGGCACCACTTGTCCGCGTTCATTCATCCAGAATATTCAGGAATTTAGTATTTCTAGAAATATTTCTTCAAACAAATTATTGGATCATGCGTTCGAATTACTTACCGGTAACGCTTTACATTGGTACCGTTTTAAACGTGATTCTTTGTTATTATGGGACGAACTTTGCGAAGCTTTAATTTCAGACTTTAGCGGTTTTGACTATGATCATAAATTACTTGAAGCCATTAATAGTCGAACTCAAGGCAAGGATGAACCTATAGTTATTTTTGTTTCCATACTGACTGGAATGTTTTCCAGACTTTCAGAGAAACTACCAGAGACTAAAAAATTACAAATTATTATTCGTAACATCCGACCATGTTATTCACCTTATATCGCGAATAACAATATCAACTCAATCAATACGCTTATTTCATGTTGTCAAAAATATGAAGAATTCTTGGACAAAGAGAAACGTTTCAGCGAACCTCAAACTACAAGTAATCCTATATGTGTTGAATTTAATTATAAATCTTCTAATTTAACGTCAAAAACTTCAACATCTAACTCATTTCCTTCTAAAACGAATTTTAATCGTTATAACTACAAACCACAAGTTAATTCAATTAATAAAGCTAATAATAATGCCTTTTGTGTACGATGTCGCACTAATGGGCATACACTGAATAATTGCTCGCAACCTCGTACATTAATAATTTGTTTTAGATGTGGTTTAAAAGATGTTAAATCTACGGATTGTCCTAACTGTAATAAAACTAACTCAAAAAAACTAAACAACCGCTTGGATTATAAAAACTGGCAAGATTGGTTACAAACCTTAAAAAATTTCTTTCATTGTTACAAAATAACTTCAATATATGATAATGAAAAAGATTTTAATCGTCCTTTTATTGATTTTTCTATCAATAACAAAATATTTTCCGGTTTACTAGATAGTGGTAGTTCTATTACAATACTTGGTAATAACTCTCACTTAGAAATTTTAAAATTAGGCTTCACGTTATCCAAGTCTTTTCCAATGACGATTACTACTGCCAGTAATCATAATAGTAAATCTATTGGCTCAATTGACATTCCGATTAAATACAATAATCAAACTCATCTAATCCAAGCCTTCGTATTTCCAAATATATCTCCTTCAATTATCTTAGGAGTCGACTTTTGGAAAAAGTTTAACCTTGTTCCACACATACTTTCTTCGGCTTTTAAGCCAAATATTAAATGTTCAGTGGTTACTGAAACTACTAAACAAGTACTTCCTTATAATCACCTCTCTTTAGAGCAAAAAACTATCGCTGATGACATGATTACACGATTTAAAGCTATATCCTTCGAAAGTAGAGGAATACTGGGTCGCACTTCTCTTATTAGTCATCATATCGATACCGGTGATACTCCTCCAATTAAACAACGATGTTATCGCCTTTCTCCCGAAAAACAAAAAGCTCTCATTAGAGAAGTCGATAAAATGTTAGAATGGGGCGTTATTGAAAAATGCGAAAGTCCTTGGCTTTCTCCGGTTATCATTACACCTAAAAAGAATGGCGAATGGAGATTTTGTGTTGATAGCCGTAAACTAAATTCAGTCACTCGTAAAGACGCATATAGCCTTCCATTTGTTAATGAAATCTTAGATAATCTCAAAAACGCTAAATTTCTTTCAAGCATCGATATTGCTAAAGCATTTTGGGAGATTCCTTTGAAAGAAGAATCTGATAAAGATAAAACAGCTTTTTATGTCCCTGGTCGAGGCATGTATCGTTTTGTTATCATGCCCTTTGGTTTAACTAATGCACCAGCTACTCAGCAAAGACTTATGGACATGCTTTTTACTCCAGAATTTGACAATAAGGTCTTTTGTTACCTTGATGATATAATTATCATATCTGAATCATTTGAAGAGCATATCTCTTATCTAGTTAAAGTTCTCGAGAAATTAACATTTGCTAAATTGACTATTAACTTCGATAAAAGTCAATTCTTTAAAAATGAACTTAAATACTTAGGATACATTGTAGATGAGCACGGTTTACGCTCAGATCCGGTTAAAATTAAAGCAATACTTGAATTCCCTACTCCCACTACTCGTAAAGAAGTGAGAAAATTTATTGGAACTTGTAGTTGGTTTCGTCGTTTTATTCCTAACTTCAGCACAATTGCATCTCCACTTAATAAATTAACTTCTTCCGGTAAAGATGCCCCTAAATTCATTTGGGATAAAGATGCTACTGTGGCTTTTAATAAGTTAAAAGAAGCTCTTGTAACTACTCCTATACTAGCTTGTCCTGATTACGATCTCCCTTTCTCTGTACATTGCGATGCCTCTAACTTCGGCATCGGAGGTATGTTAACACAAATTAAAGACGACAAAGAAGTAGTTATAGCTTATATGAGCAAATCTCTTAATAAAAACGAACGAAATTACTCAACTACAGAAAGAGAAACTCTTGCGGTAATTTCAGCTTTAGAACATTGGCGTTGTTATATCGATAATGGTAAACAATTCACTGTTTATACAGATCACGCAGCACTTAAATGGTTTCTAAAATTGTCCAATCCATCTGGTAGACTCGCGCGGTGGGCTCTTAGGTTGTCATCTTTTAATTTTATTCTAAAACACAAAAGAGGTAAAGACAATTTAGTCCCTGATTTACTCTCGCGTACATCATGTCCACTCGGCGTTAATCCTGTTTTACTTAATCCTCAACCCGTACCTTCAGCATTGGAACGCTATAATAACTTACTTTTGGAGTGTCGTAACAATCCTGATCAATACCCTAATTATACTATTCGCGAAAATAAATTATTCCGCTATACTCAATCTCCCTACGCGTTAACTGAAGATTTCGCATGGAAAGAAGTTCCTCATCCTGATCTCCGGGAAACCCTTATCAAAAATAACCATGGGTCCCCAGATCAGCCTCATCTAGGAATCTTTAAAACTTATAAAAAAATATCACTTCTATATTACTGGCCTGCTATGTTTAAGGATATCGCTAAAATAATTTCTATCTGTGATAATTGCTTGACTTACAAACACGCAAATCACTCTCCCTTCGGCCTTATGGGTAAACCAAAAATTTGTTCAAGGCCTTTTCAAACAATTTCTTTGGATCTAATGGGTCCTCTACCTATGACTAGACGAAGAAATCAATTTATCTTAGTGGTTAACTGTTGTTTTACTAAATATTCTCTGATCTTTCCACTAAAACGGGCTTCTAGTACTAACATCATCTCTAACTTAGAAAATTTAGTTTTCCTCGTTCATGGAGTACCTCAGACTATTATTATGGATAATGGAACTCAATTCCAATCCCATGAATTTCGCAACTTTCTGGGCAGATATAACATACCACACATATTCTTCTCTCCTCATTATTGCCCCCAAGTTAATCCCACTGAAAGATACAATCGTACTATAATCACAGCTTTGTCATCTTTGGTTGGTGATGACCATAGATCTTGGGACATCCACCTCTCTAAAGTTCAATACGCTATGAACAGCACAACTAATGTTACCACTGGTTTTTCTCCTAACTTTTTACTATTTGGACGAGAAACAGTTACTTCTGGCTCACTTTACACGCCAACTAATAATCTTGATGAAATCGTTTTTCTACCTAGGGACATCTATGCTACTAACATAGGTTTATTATCTGCAATTTTCGATAAGGTTCAGATAGCCCTTCATATTGCTCATGCTCGTAACTCTGCTCGTTATAACGAAAGTCGTTCCTTTAAAGAATATAACGTAGGAGATACAGTCTGGCGAAGAAACTATGTACATAGTCAGGCTGGGACTTATTTTAGCGCAAAATTAGCACCAAAATTTGTGAAGTCCACTGTGTTGCAGAAACTATCCCCATTAGTTTATATACTTGAGGACTCTAATGGCAACCAGGCTAAATGGCATATTAAAGACTTTAAAATATAATGTATATAATTATGTAAATAAATTTCTTCTTCATACTCATGACTCATTTTTTTTTCTTTCCTTCTTCTATAATAGAGTTCTTTGTGGCCCATTAAAACTCTATTTATTTTATAATTCATTCATCGGTTCTTACACCATTATAAGATTATTTTTTTTTTAATCTTTCTTTTTATCTGTTCCGATCAGATATCTCTAAGAAGTGCTTTTAGGTACAAGTTACCTAACCTTCGTGTCAACTAACTCTACAAGTTAGTATGACTTGTTTCTTACTATCGACTCTAAAAGTTGATTGGAGCGGCTGATAACTCCATAAAAATAAGCCCTTATCATATAATCAACTAAAGTTGATTCGGAGCGGCTAACAACTCCATAAAAATAAGCCCTTGTTAAACTAATAAAAAAAATCTTTATATTTCATTTCATTATGGGTTTTAGACGAGAGCGGATTACAACTCCGAAAATAAGCCTTAAAGTTATTGACTTATCAGGTTGAGTAGTGATCATTGAATGTGAATCCTACCTGACCTAACTACGTAAGATGTCGGTGTGATTGAATGAAGTATGTACGTTTTGTGAATGCTGTTATACTTTAACCTTATAAAAATTTTTGTTCTAGACCAAAAATTTTCTCGGGGTCGATGGGGAAATATAGTATTTTCATGTTTCAGACACTCTATACTTATGAGGAAATTTAGTATTTACACACTATAGGTACTTACACTTTTTACTATCATTCATATTCATTATCCTTGTATATTCTTTTACATCTAAGTTGCGCTTTGGCAGTAACTATTTTAGCTCACGTTAGTTTTAATCTAGAACGATGTTTTAACATCGATTTTAGCTGAAATAAAAATAATTTTTCAATATTTACTTTTTTGACATTACGTCAATTGTCAAGCTGTCAGTTACTTTTCCTCTACTTTTAATTTTCTTACTGGCCTAGGCCTATGAAGGTTTCTTTTGATTTATATAACTTTATTTTATTTTATCAATATATTAGCTCAAATAATGTATTTTAGAGTTAATTACGATTGTTTACTAAATAACAGTATTTTATCTTACTTTTATAAAATTAATTAGCACGCTCACAGAATTCTTCGAGGAAGTTTTTTACTGAATAATACTGGTCGTTTTAAATACAGGCAACTCACATTTTTGATTTTAAAATCAAAATAATCTAGAGAGAATGAAAGAACTAAAATAAAACAACTGATGTGGAAAAACTGAACAAAAAAAGAATTTTTGGGTATAAAAGGGCATTCCTGACACATTCAAGTCAGTCTACTACGGGATCTCAAGCAAGTTACTTTATAATATATCAAGTCACCGAATTCCCGGTGAAGTTCGCCCTCTGGAGCTGTACCTTGGTGGCGCTGACGCTCTGACGCGCCCCAAGCCCTGAAGCTGACCAGGAAGCAGTACTCCACGATCTCTACTGAGCTGGACCAGGAGGTTGGAGCAGTAGCTTGGTGGCGCTGACGCTCTGACGCGCCCCAAGCCCTGAAGCTGAATAGGTAGCTGTTCGCCTTCACAAACAAGCCCTGAAGCTGACCAAGAAGCTGTTCGCTTTCACAGAGTTGGACCAGGAGGTTGCTCAAGCCAACAAGTATTGTGACCTTCCTCTAACTTTTGTGTTTTTCTGTGAAGCGTGATAGGACTGAATTTTATTTAATTAAATTAATTGTTTGTATTACTTTTTTTTTTTGGATAAGTAATACGACACCGGATGCAGCTGAATACCAGTATTTTACATGGAGCGACTGCCTATCTGACCTCCACAACTCAGTTAATACTGGGTAATACGAAACCACTTGGTAAGACTGGTTGTCAGATTTTTTGGGCCACTGCAAAAGATGGACAAATGACAGCCGGGACCAACCGCTTAAGGTGCTTTCCAAGGCACGGAGGAAACTCGGTACGTAAGGGTGGTAACCCATCCACAGACCAACCTAGGCAAGCACGGCTTAACCTAACGATCGGCCCGAGTGACTGTTATTAGTTAGCCACGAGCTCAAGAAAAATGTACATCCTAATAATCATAAAATATGTCGTTGCCTGTTGTGCGTAAAACTTTGAAGAAATAACGAATGTTATATTATGTAAATCTTGTAGATATTATAAGGTCCATGTTCACCGAAAAGATTACAACCTGATTATCTAAAAACAGCTGTCAATGTGACATGTTCCCATACAAAAATGCGTTTTAAACAGCTGTTTTAGATAATCAGTCTGTCATCTTTTTGGTGAACATGGATCTAAGTTGATATTGTTGCTTCTGTCTGTTAAATCTATTATTCTATTTGTCGACAGTTAGCTTAATAGGGTAGACGATAAAAAAATCTAAATAGTCTGTCAGGTAGATTATTAAAAAATATTTGACCAGTATTTTTTCTTTTGTTACGTAAATCATAATTGACGAAGATACGACGCTTTGACGTCGCGAAAATTCCTAATACGTCACGCCTAGGTATATTTTTTAGCTAGTTCTGACGTCACGAGCCCCCACTCCCGAGTTTTGATGCGTTTTATCTTTGTCAGTATTTATTGATTTACAAAAACAAAAAATATTTGTCTATTAATTTTCAATAATCTAACTGACGGACTAATTAGATTTTTTTTGTCATCTTTTGCAATTTTTTGAGTCTGTCGTCATGCCTAATTGTACCTTGTATATTTAATTACTAATTACACAACGCCATTGGAAAACTCTCTTTTTTGTTAATGATCAAAAATCTTTTCAAAAAACAAAACAAAAACTATTTACCTACAAAGGCCTGTTTTACATATAAATACAATATTTAATTACGTCGTTAATGTCGTGCTCCCGTTTCAATGAATAGATAAAAGAATATTATCGCTTTCATTGAATAGCTTTTCACTCAAATAAAGTAACTTCCCGCCTCCCCGAGGCAATAGAATATCGCTCCGTTCCACGCTCACATCACAGGCATACAATTGACTGCTTCAGTCTGTACTATTTACAATTAATTGATGCAATAAACTAGTGTGAATATATTTGAATTGTTTTTAAAGTTCACAAAAGTATTAAACACTAGCTGACCCACGCCACATCGTCTGCGTCACATAAAATAGAAAAAGCCCGCAAAAGGAATAAATATACTTTCCTCGATAAATGGACTAGCCAACACAAAAATAATTCGAACCAGTAGTTCCTGAGATTAGCGCGTTCAAACAAACAAACAAACTCTTCAGCTTTATAATATTAGAACAGATATAAGTATAGATTAGTACGTTGGTATGTCTCTCAAGTAGTTTGTTTACACAAACTCAATTACAAGTTTATTCTTACTCAAAGAATTTAAGAATTCTATGGATAACTTGAATTCGATGTTCTGTTTTGGCTATAACACTACTAGGTAGCCATAAGATAACGTCACGCCTGAAATCTTCGAAAGATAAAAGCTGAGGTGACGATTTCTAAAATACACAGTACACTTACATTTAGCCAGTCTATACTAGCTATGTACCTAGCATAAAGGGTGTAAAAAAACTCATAACGAAGCTGAAAGGCACTAGTTTTCCCCGTCATTGCGATCATTTTTTGTTCTTGATCATACCTGGGAACCTTCTAGTTACGGAGAAAATGGGGTCAAAGCTCCAACTTTTTCACAAGTTTTTTTTTTTTTTATTATAAGTTTTTAATGTTTTATCTTTACCGCAAATGCCTCCATGACCCGTTTACTTCTTAATGCACGACGTTAATTGAGTTACATTCAGTTTTACCGTAAAACGTGATTCCCCCCTAAAAAGGTTCCCAGCCGGCGTAGCATGACCACCGTAGACACGACAGAGAGTCGACAAATCTTTTGTTCATCTGTCATTTTGTCGATTCAATGACAGATGAACAAAAGATTTGTCGAGTCTCTCTCGTTTCTCCGGTGGTCATGCTAAGCGAGCAGCTAAGCAGCAGTTATTTGTTATACAAGAGTGCAAAGTTGTTTTTTAACCGCGTGCTCAATTTTGAAGTTTTGAATTCACATACCTACTACTTAGTGCACACGATGTTCTAAATTCAAATTTACTTTAACCTCTAGTAGACGATAAAAACGACTTTTGCACTCAGATATCGAAGAGCAAAAATACTCTTTCCGAGATGGGGGGATGAAAAAAACTTTTTGCGCAGAGTTACTTAGTTTGATGTACAGAATGATTGGTTTACGGCTTCGTGAAGAGTGTTTACACCCTGTAGATCAGTGGAAATCCTGTCCTTTATTTACCTGCAAGCAACCAATGTTAATTTATTACTAAAGTCTTTAAACAGATTTATTTTAACAACAAAGAATTAAACATTGTATAAGACATAATACCTCATAATTTCCTCAAAATATTTACTTTGCCACGAACTCTTCTCTTGTTTACTGATATGCTACGTCATCAATTTGTTGAGTACATACTTACCTAACTACGTCAAAAATTACGTGATCGACATTGAACATCAACAGTGAGTGTAAACACAGTAGGTATCTGTTTATTAAATACTCACTGATATATTCAATGTCTACTACTACTATACTATGAGACGAAACGTGCTGAGAAGTACGAAAACATTATGACCCATTTCAGGCTCCTTTATAGGTTTAAAATGAATACTTAGAGTCTTCCTTATGAATCAATCTTTTTGAAATGCAGAGAGCCAGAGTGTTCGTCTACTTACTTAAATAACCCTTAAATGGAGTTTACTTTAAATTGGCTTGGTTATGACCATAGGAAATTACTGAATCCAATGATGTTAAACAGGGTGTAAACCACCTCATCACAAAGCCGTTAACCAAGCATTCTGTACATCAAACTAAGTAACTTTACGCAAAAATTATTGCTGGGAAACAACTTTTTTTGTTGAGGTTATAAATCATATTTTGTTGTAGAGCTCAATGTAACGCACTTAAAACATTGTGCTGATGGATGGATTGAATAGTTCGGGGATTGTGGAGGTGTTAAAAGTCAAAATCTTACAAAAAAACTTGTATTTAAAAAAAAACTTGTCAAATAGTTGTAACTTTGACCCCCCCTATCTCCGTAACTAGAAGGTTCCCAGGTATGGTGTAGAACAAAAAAAATGATCGCAATGATGGGGAGAACAGGTGCCTTTCGGCTTCGTTAAGAGGTGTTTTACACCCTTTATGTCCATACCAAGACAAACGATAAAATAACAACATTAAACTGTCTCCAACTTCATCCTAAATTGACAGCGCCTGTCAAGCTGATGTCATACCTATTTCAAATTGTTGAGTTTTCGTTTATTTTCCATTTTCTTGGAAACGGTATATCCTATTGACACAAAACTATCAATCAATCAGCTTATCCGATTATCTACGCACTATCGAGCATCCGGTTAATTTCTACAATTTTAGTTTGTTTTTCAATCAGTGTTATTGTCCTTTTGTTGTCATGGAGATTTGAAAAATAAATGAAGAACGAAAAGTAAAGGCTGCCTTTACACTAAACGTGATGTCCTGGCTATGCACATCAAGTGATACGTGCGTAACTATTGGCTATGCAAAGATTATGCGCGCGCCTCTAGCGGCGAAACTTAGAACTTGTCTAAGAACGACACTGCGTTGAAAGTTGAGATAAGTTTAAACTTATTATGATGGATCACGATTGTTTAAAGAAATCGGTTGCTAATAAAAGCAGAAACACAAAATATTGTTGTGTTCCTCAATGTTGCACTTACGGGGAATCGGGAATAAGTTTCCATTTGTTCCCGAAAGAAAAAAATATGAGGAAAAAATGGGAGACTGCTCTAAGAATCGTAAGTAAGTGTAATTATGTTTTATTTATTTTCTTCTACTTATATCATATTCACATGTACATAATATTTTTAAGTCATTTGTATAGGTTAGGCTAAGACAAACTTTTCGTCAGATAACGAGATTATGTTTAATGTTCCAGATTCTAAAAGACAGCAGCTGTTTCCCAATGTGGTACCGTCTCTCAATATTCCGAAAAGAAGCTCTGATATAGAAATACCAGTAGCCAAAAAAATTAAATCACTTGCTAGAGACAAAAGGGCTGATAACAGACATAGGAAAACACATGTATCAAAGAAAGATCTTGGACTGGCTATTAAGAACTGGCTATAAGCTAATATGTGTTTACATTTCTCTGAAGCCCCAGCAGGGCAATCGCAGACTTTGGTGACTTCTTGTTCATTATCACCAAGTAACCTATTTCCATATTCTCGAGACATATCTATATACAATTATATAATGGCTGGATGTTTGGAATTTAATCCCGACGTTCGCAGTACCAGTGCTTGTACATGAATAACGTTATTCTTTTTTTCCTACAGAAATCACCATTCCACTCCGTAATAATTATTCTCCAGAACGCATTGGTTTCGTGTATCCTGCAGACGCTTTAATTACGTCGACTATTGACAACATAATTATTGTCTCGTCCAGCAATTAACCACACAAATCTGATTTATTTCAATAAATAAAATGTTTCTGACTATTTTATGTATCGAAAACTGTCAAAGTGTCGTTCTTAGACAGGTTCACAATTTTGCCACCAGAGGTGCTAGTTAGAATCTTTGCATCGCCAATAGCAACTTTGGAGACAAAATTGATAGAAATTGCTTATGAGTCAAAGTCGAGGACGCAACGGGCGAAGTGACGGTAATCAAGCGAAAGAAACAACGTTGTACGAGGTACAAGTCCTGAATGGGGCAATACGCAGTTTACTGCTTTTGCATTTCATTTTTCATTCACACCAAACCAATTGCACACCATTATGCTATTACTCGTATTATACGTTATCCTTCTTTGCGTGTCGATAGACTCAAATAATACCGATCTGTATGTCCTGTAGGTACCTACAGCTTTGTCATTGGCTTAGTTTAAATCCTGGAAGGTGCAAATGGCCGTGCAGGATGAGCAAGAGAGGAGGACATTTCCTGCAAAGGGGCTCCACACTGATATTGTATATGGGACGGGTCAGTGATACCCCATTTGGCCAGATTATTTCTACAGCGGCCAACCTGAGCCCGCAAACGGTTGAGAGATTTCCAGATTAACCACTGCAGTTCCTGTCCAGAAGGAAGGTGTTCCACTGGATTGATGAAGTGTTGAGAGGTAGGATGTCTGTTCCTCTACAATTCGCATCTTTCATCAGTCGCACTGTCTTTTAAGGAAATCTTGTGTCTCACAAAGTTTTGGGTGCATGAAAGGAGCCTCCCCGATCAACGTTAAAATTATGTACAGCGATCCTAAACGCCCGGTGCACCCTGGACAGCCAGCACTCTGTAACGCAAAGTGTAGCTGAGCTGACTAATCCTTTCACCACGATGACTCAAACTCATACTACACTATGTGAGCCTTTAACAAATGTCGACTGACAAGCACATCAAACATGAACCTCAAATGTAAACGTGGCTTTATATAGCGTTAGAAATCCTAACTTTGCCGCAAACCAAATTGTGTTCCAAAACATGGAAAGTACGCTCACATAAATGATAAATCCCTTTCCATGCTCTAAGAGCCCCAGGCTAACATATATATATCAACTTTACCTTAATAAGGTCCTTCAGATCAAACAAATTGTAGGTACGAACAATAAAATGGAAATCTCCCGGGTGTTTTTACCCCAACAGCCTTAGGTTATCAAAAATTATTAGCGATAAACGTACCTACAATGTTATATATTTGCTACAAAATTAGGCCGGAACCCTGTAGTATAAAGAAATTATGAGATTTGTAGGACCGATTAATCCCGTGATCCGATAAGCGGAAAGTATTGAAATATTTAGGTAAGTTTTCGTGTAAGTGATGTGGAATTACTTATCATTTTAGTGAGCTTATTAGGTAGATAAGTAAAGCTACAAAAGTTATAACGAGATAATTATAATAAAAGTAATCTGGTTAGATACTTTAAAGGGTCCTTCCTTATCGTGTGGTTAGTGCCGAACCTGGTGTCAGAGTTTTTATGGCACCCAGGGACCTCTGACTTGGCTTAACATGCCGTCGAGAAATATCGCTCAGGCATGCTCGTTGCTAAAACGGTTACCACGTATTCATTAAAGGCCATTTTCTGTAACTAACGCATAACTGTTGGTAACATGCTTACTTCCGTAGCTATCGGTGTTTCTATAAACAAAGAATATCCTATCCGCGTCACCTACCTGACACTTGATTCATAGATAAATAAAATAAAGCTATTCTGTGACGTTTTGTTTCTATCCGGTTAGTAAGCAAAATGTTAAACAAACAGGGATAGCAACCTATCGAAACCGGATAATAAGTTATTGAAAATGGCCGTAGATCAATCTGAACCACCCTGAATAGAAACAGTAAAACAGTTGTTTTCTACAAAGCTGCAAAAGTGATAAAAAATTAATAGCCAGGTTTAGAATGATGTTCTGATTACCCGGTCATCGTTTTATAGTGTTTTTGTCCATGGAACTGCTGGGAGAAAAATATCCCAGTAGTTCCATAATGGAACTAGGGTATAGAACTACTGGGATACGGCGGATGTATGCAGAGATCACATCAACAACATGGACACAGCCGTATTCCACCAACCGGGCCCTATGATAAGATATGATCTTCGATTCCTTGGTTCTAGAACCTGTTTACTCTCAGCAAAAAGAAGGGGCCCTGGGTTGCGGGACTGTTCGAAAGATATACCGTGGCCCCTAAACATAAAGGGCGAGGAAGGAGCATTGATGGGTTTAAGTCAGTAAATGTCAGCTTGGAATCCAGTGATCACTAAGTGTACTCGTCAAGTGAAATCGTCTCAGTATACGGACACGGTTAGTGTAGTGTGCTGTCCTAGTGTGAACCGGCCCTAATTAACATTTATGAAGATCAAGTGAGGGTAGTTGAATAAACACCTTCACTTTGCTGTGGCGGTACCTCTAACACTTCAGTCTCCCCGCGACCACGGCTGGTGCAATCCGGTCGAAAAGTCGGGCTTAAATTAAAGGTAAATTCGAAGGAAAAAGTTTTGTTTTAATAAATGTCAGTTTTTAAATAGTTCTCTTTTAATTTTTCACGTACCCACGTGTGCTGCGGGATGACAAGTTTTGCGTTAAGATCCTAAACATTTGTTGTTCAGGGTTAGGTTGATCAAATGAAAGTAGACATTTTTGCTAAAATTACTAGAGGTGTCTTGGAAACTTTTTTTAAACTTTTTTTTAGGGTTAACAAAATAGTAAAATAAAATGATAGCCTAATGGTACAACTTTATTAGTACGACTGTTAAAATAGCTTATTTCAGCAAATAGGTACTCTAATTTAGGCGTGCTACAACTCAACTCAACGTGCTCAACTCAAACTCTTGTTGAAATACTTGAAAATAATGAATTTCCAACAATATCTACTGCAAGTAACAGAATTAGAAATATGTATTTTTTTTACGTTCTTTGAAACAGGGTCCGATTTGGGATGTTGATTGGGGTGATTTGTGAAAGATTTATTACGTTCATTTATTTACACATCATAAAAAAAAATCTGGACACCGATGCACAAACGCTTAAGTACTCGTACCTATTCAGTAGGTAGAGACTTACATCATTCTGAGCCCACATATACATTTTCTAAAAGTTAAAAAGAAAAGTCAGCTGTTTCCAACAATAGTGCAATAATTACACGTCAAAAAGTATGGAACAGCAGATCTTTTTAAAATTTCTGATAAAGCTTTCAATATGGAGGGGGTTCAGATAAATTTACTGTGTACGTGTTAAAAGTTTGTGCATCGGTGTCCCTTTTCCACTCTGTATATAAATTATGCTCTTGTATTTTTTAGTCATTCATAAGACAAGTATCTCTTTTACTATTATCTATTCAGTGGCATCACTAACAATCCAGTCCCACACTGGTAACCAGTGATCACTGGGACTGGACTGGCCACGTCTGCCGCATGCCTAATGAGCTGTGGGCCAAAAAAGCGTCACACAGACAGAGTCAGAGCCACTTTGTGGAGCCCTGACACAGTCAGAAGGCGTCGCGGCCCGCGGCTGACCTCGTAGAAGACTGCGAGAAGAGCTAGATAAAATTGGTGTGGACGACAATGGCCCAGGATAGAAAAAACTGGAAATCATGGGGAGAGGCCTTGGCCCAGCAGTGGGATAACAGTATCTAAGGATGTCAATAAATAAGCACAAAAAACCTAGTAGATATACTGATTTCAGTAGTACCTATAGGTATAGTAGTATATGTAGCAGATAATTGCATGGCTTATTAAAATATTGTAACATTATAACATGCATCTTTCAATTATACTAAAACTGTGTTTTAACTTTCATCGTAGCCAATTGATTAATTACTTAAGAGAAAATTAATAATATGATGAAAAATGGCTACGACTTATTGAAATAAATACAAATTGTTTCAATAAAGAAGACGGGCGGGCAGACCTGAACCAGAACGGCCGCATCCAGAAGCGGATGGAGAACCATGCAAGAGGCATAATATGTCCAGCAGTGGACGCAAATGTGCTGTGAAGAAGAAGAACTATTACAATACCAGTGTTTTATCGGTAATAATTTCGCAAATTCATGCAGCTTTTTGAAATATTTCAAAAATGGTAATATACGTTGTAATGTTTGTGTTTTTGTACTTACGTTTTCGACTACCTTAATCCAAAATCTTATCATACGTTCTTTCTGATTTACTGCATAGCCTTTATGCGGAGGCTTAGCACGCCTTTTCCGCCTTTTAATTCATATTATCTAGAGCTTCCTGTATATTTTAGTCTTTTAAATCTTTGTTTATTTTTGCGATGTCAGATGATGACAATGACAAGCTAGAATGACAAACTAGTTTCTTTTTAATTGATTGCTGTAACTAAGAGTTGTAGGTTGTATACGTTTGATGTTAGACCTTTTTTGTAACCATTTCATTCTTCTATGTTCTAGAATATTATAAAATTCATCACTGCATGATGACGGGAAGCCGAGCTGAAATATGCAGTCTGCGTTTGGTCCTGGAGCCGACAACAAGTTGGCACTTCCTCTAAGCCACGAGTTTTTATTGACGTGGTCACTGAGCCGGCAAAATCTAGCCCTGGCGTCCTATTGAAGCCCTAACATAACTCAATCAATCAATCAATCAATCAATCAGTTTATTTGTGAAACATAGGTGTTTACATTAGGTGTTTACATAATTAGGTGGTGCGCTATGTTTTGTCATGATTAAGACATACAAATTTATAAGTGACCCATTAGGTGTCATTACATTATATCATTAATAATTTTAAATTAATTAATACATGAAAAGAATAAAAATAATAATAAAAAAGAAACATTAAATACAGTCAAATTAATAAATAGTCATAGTAGGTACTTCATAATATGCATTATTGTAATGATTGGTCGTTCAAGAATTCGTCTACATTATAATAACATTGGTCAATTAATAATTTGATAAGAGCTTTTTTAAACTTATGTAATGTCATATTTTTTATGTCATCAGGAATTTTATTAAATACTTTAGGTGCCATACCAAAAAAGCTTTTTCGCATCAATGCAGTCTTACATTTAAGATTACACAGTTTATTTACGTATTGGGCACGCAATGGAGTTTTTTTAGTGGAAAATGCATTTTCAAATAATTGTGTGTTTCTTTTCACAAACAACGCAGTTTCCAATATATATAATGCGGGAAGGGTAAGTACTTTTAAAGACTTAAAATAAGGTCTACAGCTATCCGTTGTTTTTATATTACACATTGCTCTGACACATCTCTTTTGCATCCTAAATATAAGCTCACGGTCAGTCGACTGTCCCCAAAAAATTACTCCATATCGCAACACAGAAGCTACAAGTCCATGATATGCCACCAGTAACGTATCTTTATTCACCTTTTTTGATAACTGAGAGAGTACATAAGCAGATTTACTCAGGCGTTTACAAAGTTCTTCTATCATGGGTTTCCAAGTAAGCTTACTATCGATAATAATACCCAAAAACTTAGTATTATTGACTTCTTCGATTTTATGGTTATTATAAGTTACAACAACATTTGGATGTGCTTGCCGTTGATGAAAGTGCATCACCTTAGTTTTATTTAAATTAATTACCAAATTATTATTATTCATCCAACTGATGATATCGAGAAGCGATTTATTAACATCATTTTGATAAGTTGCCACATTATTACATTTTATTATAGCTGTGCTATCATCGGCAAATAGGATCATTCTGTGTCGTATTATTTTTGGCAGATCATTTATATATATCAGAAATAATAATGGTCCTAGCACGCTACCTTGGGGCACGCCATATCTTACTTGTCTTGATTTTGATCTATATATGATCTGCATTTTAGTCTTATGACATATTCTAGATATTTCCGTGTATTGATATCTATCACTGAGGTAAGATTCTACAAGTTTCAGAACATTGCCCCTTATGCCATATCCATGTAATTTCTGCAGTAATATCTTGTGATCTACATACTCAAATGCCTTAGTCATATCAGTAAAGATTGCACATACTGGGTTTTTTTTATCGACTGATGTCATAAGATGAGATAATAAATCGTACAGTGCCATATTAATAGTATGATTTTTACGAAATCCTGTTTGTTCCTTGCAGAATAAGTTGAACTTTTCAAAGTACATATAAATTGAGTTATAAATTACTTTTTCAAATATTTTTGAAAGTACTGGGAGTTTTGCTATCGGCCTATAGTTTTTTAAAACTGTTTTCTCGTTTCTTTTAAATAGAGGTTTGATTAAAGCCTTTTTTAGACCTTTCGGAAATACGCCATCAGTGATGCATAAATTAATGACGTGTGCAAGAGGTGGCGCTATAATTTCTTTAACATATTTAATGACTCTAGTAGATACACCATCATAACCAATTGTGTTTGTATTTTTTAGATTGTCAATTATTTTAATAATGTCAGTCATCGAAACAGGTAACATAAATAGGGATTGCGATGTCAAATTTCCAATATTATTTTGATTATTCAACTTTATGTCATTTTGTATATTATTTTCGATTTCGTCAACAAAGTAGTTATTGAATTCATTAGAGATGTCAATAGGATTTGTTATAGAACGTTGATCTTTTTGTATGGCAGTTATTGTATCATGTGGCAAACTTGATTTAGATTTATTTATTATTTTCCAAACTGCCTTCGATTTATTTTGAGAGTTCTTTATAAAATAGTTATTTTGCGACTTCTGGGTTAAGCGTATTATTTTTTTAAATAATGCAGTATATTTTTTAAAGGTATGTTTATTGCTTATGTCAGGATTGCACCTATATTTCCAAAGTAGTTGTCTTTGTTTTCTACTGCAGATTTTTATTCCACGTGATATCCATTTAGTTTTCCTATTAGTCTTTATGGTAACTGTTTTTTCAGGAAAGCAAAGTCTATAGAGCATCAGGAAATCATCCATAAACCTATCATAGGACTCTTGGGCCCCTTTAGCATTATATACTTCTGAGAAAGATAAACATTCAAGGTGAGCTTTGAATGTCATTAGGTTGTCCGTAGAGATATCTTGCTTTTTTAATTTCCAATGGGTCAATTTACATGTTTTTTCAATAGGCACATTAAGAATTTGAGACGTATGATCAGAGAGGCCGAAATCAACAATTTTTGCCTTGCATCCTTTTTGATAATTGTGAGCAAAGTTATCGATACAACTGTTACTACTCAGTCTAGTAGGGTTGTAAAGTGCTAGTTTAAGATTAAATTCTAGAAGAAAATTTTCAAATTCTAAAGTAGTCTTATTTCTCCTTAGTACATCAATATTAAAGTCACCGGTTAATATAATTTTTTTATTTGAGTTTAGACTAAGTTTTCGTAGTATATTTTCTAACCTTTCGTAAAAAACTGACAAATTATGTTTGGGTATCCTATAAATGCAAATTATTATGATATTATACGATAATAGCTCCACAGCACAACATTCAAATATCCCCGAAACTGATTGTTTAGCCATATCCGGTAATTCTTTATACTGTAGTCCATTTCTGACAAAGATACACGTTCCTCCTCTTTTTGTATTTCGTGAAAAAATAGCCGCTCGGCTGAAGTTCGGTATGTGAACTAAATTTTCATAGCCAGCTTCAATAAAATGCTCTGTTATACAAATAATGTCAATTAAGGTTCCCTGATGGAATAATTCATCCAATTTAACTAAAAGTGTGTCTGATTTATTAATTAATCCTGCTATATTTTGATGAAATATGCTAAGATTGTTAAAGAAAAAACTGAGAGTTTATTGGTGTTGGGTTTTCAGAGATTTTATTCTGATTTAGAATGGAGTAGTCAACTTCTGAGTGTGCTATATTTAGGCTACTTAGGTCAGTAATTAGGTTTTGCAGATCCGACATAACTATTTTTATTCCATGTTTGTTCAAGGTGTTATACCGTAAGTTATATGTATCGTAACTGTAGGGCAGATTTAGGTTGGAGTCTAAGATGTGTGCATAGCCGTGTGTAATTGCATCCATATACAAAAGATTATTAAAGGTTTCAATGCGGCTGTTAAACATAATGTTAGCGTTTTCCATATATTTGAAAGTTGGTAAACAGATTATAAAGTTAGTATGGGTTAGGTTTAGCAATTTTCCTCGTATGAATATCACTAATTCTATATAATTACGGGTGTTATGAAAGTCTTCTTCACCTATATATATTATACAAAAATCAGAGTGAGTATAGTCCTTTACTTTTCCGTCAATTTTATCCAATAATTGTTCCAATCCACATTTAGGTTTACGGTAGTGGCACATGTCGTAATTTTGTAGACCAGTAGTGGTAACTATGTTATATAACATGTTTGAGGTTTCACTACTAATTAAGCATATTTTAGGCTTACTGGAGAATTTTTGTGTGTCCCGTATGACTTTTGTGCTTGTGATGTCTAAGTTGCTGTCATTTCCACTAATCAAGTTATTTTTCGACGCGGAGTCGTTTTTAATAATCCCACTTGTCTGTGTTTGTTTGGATTTTGTGAGCTTTTTTGTAATATTTTTAGGTGTCGTCACTTTTACTTTCGCTGGACTATTGGCAATTTTTTTGTTTACCATGTTGTTCTTAGTAAATTCTTCGTTTAGTTTCTTCAAATCATGATTTTCTAATGATAATGTTTCAATCTCCTTGCGCGCGCTATTTAGTTGAGAAGTTAAAGTGTCTATCTGTTCCTTTAATATTTTTATTTCTTCATTATCTTCGTCTTCAGATACTTCTGGTAAACTGTCTGTTGTCTGTTCTAAACTTTGTGAAATAATGTCATCACTATCATCATTGGTTGGTTCCGACTGCGTACGTGTACGTCTGAATGTAATGTTATTCAAATAATTCATTTTTAAATTTTGAAATACAAATGATTATCCTCAAAAAGTATTTCACACTCGTAGGATTCGAACGCGAAGCCTCGTGCATGGAAAGCAAGTTCTCAAACCGTTGCGCCAATCGGTCAGGTACAAGACCAATGAAAATTTGGGTTTCTATTGCGAATTCAATGACGTCAGTAAGTTGTTTAATTGATCCAACAGATGTCACTTTTTTAAATATTTAGTCATTGTAATGAGGTTATTTGTCTTAGCAACACCGTTTGAAGGACAGCTCAACTTGATTCAAGTATTAGATGTAAGATGGCGTTGTGGTGCACCACCATTTCAAATAAAAAACGAATTCATCTTCATTGAGATTCGTAAAAAGCACTCGAAATACGTATGATTCCACTGTTAATAGCGTTGATCGGTTGGTATTGATTGGAAATATTTAATAATTGTACGTACAGTTCATAGTGTTCACTAATGTAGGCGTAATTCACAGTTACATTACTAGGGGTATTATCACTTTTAATTTGGTTTAATCTTCACAAAAACTGAGGATAACACTGTCACAGGTAGTTTGAGAGACCAGTTTCATTTTAATACACATTTCACAATCAACAGACTCTATAAAACATTTTTGATAATTAAATTAGTAAGATCACAGCTTCAAGTAATGTTTACAAGTCAGCGCCCTCTAGCGTCCATAACTGAAAAGCTGCTGCTACTACTGCTCTACTACTGCTACAACTACTACTCCTGAGAGCTTGGACGCTCTCGGCCTTGAAAAGGCATTTTACTACTTCTGTGAACCTGGACACTGGCAGCGGGTGAGCCTCCACCCTTGAACCCTCGAAGACTGCCAGCTGCGAGACCTGGACCTGAACCTGGACCCCTGGATCACTATCATACCGGCTTCGTATCGGCTTCCCTAGTCTAATAAATCTCTTCATGCCATCATTCCTCTGTCATTTTTCTTTAAAACTTATCATTTAATGCAACCTTACATTTTCCTCTCCAGGAAACTGTAACGTTACAACGTGAGTGACTTTTCGTTTTTGTTTTGTAAATAAATTTAAATACGCGTCTACCGCACATAGTAATAGTGATTTGTGTGAAAAACTACAGAAACTACCCATTACATTAGAAATACCTACGAACGGATTGAGTGCTAACTCAATCCGTTCGTAGAGCTGCTAAGCTCTGAATAATTTTAACAAGCATAACTTCCCGAAAACTGCACAAACATTTTCTGGTTTAAACTGATTTTCTGTATTAACTTTAAACTATCGTGCATGAGGATAAATTAAATGTTGTACGAGTAGAGATTTTGTTCAAACTTCTTCTAGGTACTTCTATTAAATTAAAATATTTTATAACTTGAAACTAATCGATGTACATACTTTAATGGGCACTATTTGAGTTTAGGTGCTTTTTGCAGGATCACACAAAATTAAAGGAAATACGCCCAAATATGCAACATGTCCCGATTGCAGCTTAAATATGCATTATCTTCAAAACACACCACAATATGCAAATGCATATGCAAGTATGCATTGGCATAATATAATCCGGTCTCTTTACATGATTATGATGATGAATATCAAGAACACAACTCACCAGATATCCTCTTAATATGCAACTGTGTCGCAAAGTTATTCCCCATCTGCGACACATAGCTGTCCTTCTTGCTGGAAAGCTGGATGCTGAAGCCATCAGACTCTAAAGAGGCCCTGGGGGCTTTGGCAGCTTGAACGGCCTTGTTGCACACCGGGGTAGGGGCCACCTTGGCCAGGGCCGCCTCCTGGGACCCAGTGCTATCGCGGCGACGGCTCTTGTGGTCAAGCAACATGCTTGGGGTGCACCCCATGTTGGCACTACACTTTGGCACTAACACTTACACTGAACTTTGATAGCATTGTTTTATCTGTAACAAAGAGAGGGGAATTATTAGACATGAGATAATCTTTAAAACTCATCCGGTCCCAAAAACTCTTTCACTGAAGAATGTTTTGTTTTATAATTATCGTTTTTTTATTCTTAATCTAATTACATTTTTAAGTATTTTTTTAAATATAACAATAAAAAAAAACATTAAAAAATTAAGGTTCGCCGGTGTCGGGAGCAGCTACCGGTGGTTAGGGCTGCCGAAACAGGAACCTCCTCAAAACACTAGACGTGTCGAGGAGTACTATAGTTCACCCAACCTAGATCCAACCACCTAATTATTACCATCGTTTATTTCAGGTACCCATATATAGAGTGACTGGTAATTAGTGTACGAAACTTAAACACGTGACAGTACTCATGATAACCAACAACTTTTACTACGGGAAAAAGATGAAATCGTGAAAAAACATCAGTTGTTCAGTACATTAGAGAAGCATAAATGTACTGAACAGCTGATTTTTTTTTCGCGATTTCAGCTCTATCATGAGTATAATCACGTGTTTAAGTATCGTACACTAATTACCAGTCACCCTATATTTATGGTACGAGTAAATATAATACAATTTTCGAAGCCGTGATCAGAAGAAGCTAGACATCTTTCCGCCCTTGTCCTTTGTTATTAAAATGTTTATAAAATGATTCCTGACCTTGGGTCATCTGACCTTGGGTCATCTGACCTTGGGTCATCTGACCGTTGTTTCAGAGAAAAACCTGCCACAGTTATTTAAGAGCTCTGTTTCTGAAACCGAATAAGGGTGCTGTTCGATTTTGAATCTAGCCTGGCAATACTCTAAATATAAGCCCGAAGAAAGTTACATTACTCGTATCTACCTATGCAAATGGTGCGTATATAAATGAACACTGTCTTTGAGCGTTAAAAGGGTAGAATCGGAGATTTATTTTCCGTAGATGACCTAAAATACGTTAAGAACGGTTAGGTTCGTTGCCCTATATCAACTCCAAAAAAGACCGTCCAAGTGCGAGAGGACTCGCGAATGAAGGGTTGCGTACCATCGTATTAGGGGAGCCCCCTATACTTTTTCATTACATGTATTTTAATTATTTTTTGTTACAGTGGCAACAGATAATTATACATACGGGAGGCCGGGGCTTCAATTAACAGAGGTAAGTATTAACAAGCGAATTTCTAATAAACTATAAACAGCACGTCACTAGTGATTCCTAAAATTCGTCCCTGTGACTGTCACAGTACTTTCTACGTATTACGGGTCATGATACAGTCCGCTGACAGACGGACAGACGGGTTAACTTTTGGATACGGAATCCTAAAAAGTAATAAATATCTTTTATCTTCTGAAACCCTTATTATGTTCGTCACAAAGTAAGAAAAGAAAGTTTTCCCATAAAATATAATGCCATAAACTCTTTGTATCAGTTCCAGAGTGCCTCAATAAGTTTCAGCTTACGTCTACTTACTGTTGGGACAAGTTTTTTAATTATAACTTCATGTTCTTCATGTTTAGCATTCTTTGTTTCTAGTGGTTTGTTTTTTACTAATATGTAGTTGGTTTTGTAGTGGTTTGGTAACAACAAAATTGGTTTCATTTGAGTGGGATGAGAAACGTAAAAAAAAATCTAATTTCATTTTGAGTATACTCAAAACCAGCCTATTACTGTCCCACTGCTGGGCGAAGGCCTCTTCTCAACTGAGAAGTCACGAGCATTGATCACCACGCTTGCTCAAGACGGGTTGGTGATTTCAGACTAATATTAATTATAAGTTCAGGTTTCATACATTTCACAATTTTACGGTATCACTTCGATAGATTACAATCTAACGAAAAATAATGCGTTAAATTGTAAGCAGTATTTTCAATTGACAATCTTTCGAGAGTTTACAATCTCACTAGATAGTAATATAACGGGTTTTACGGTAACATACACATATAAACTACTGACTATATAATGTATAAAGGGTGTAAAACTAAAAACCTCTTAACGAAGCTGAAAGGCACTTGTTCTACCCGTCCGCGTCATTGCGATTTTTTTTTGTTCTTCACCATACCTGGTGTAATGTAGGTACTTGCTTATTAACTAATGAGGGTAACTTGATATGTATAGCGGATACGAAAATCATTTACATCTATGTACTAGTTCGGAATAAACCATTGCTACGAGAGGTTGTTTCACTTCGCTCCTACCGAAACTTCTAGAACACTACAGTGGCGACGAGGATAAAAAGAAGCATTCGCGTGCGGAGTATTTGCAAATTTACGAGATGTCTATTGGAAAAGTAAAGGAGTTTGACGTCGCGACGGGAGTGTGGTCGTCATACATAGACCGTTTAAATATGTATTTTACGGCGAACGACGTGAGTGACGACCTTAAGCTACCTACGTTGATAGCCGTGATGGGGGATGCTGCGTACGAGCTATTGGTCAATTTATCCAGTCCTAAGAAGCCTTCAGAGCTGGGTTACGACGACGCGGTTGACATGATGCAGAGCCATCTACAGCCGGTACCGTCAGCTTTGGCAGAGAGATTTCGCTTCAGGCAAAGGCGGCAAGCAGCGGATGAAAACATCGCCAGTTATGTAGCCGAGCTGAAAAAGTTGACACGTCACTGCAAAATGGGGGGAAATCTGAGCGAGAATCTACGAGATCAATTTGTGTGCGGGCTGAAAAGTGATATGATTCGGCAGAGATTGTTCGCAGAGGAGGACTCGATAAGTTTTACAAGTGCGGTTAAACTGGCGACTTCGTTAGAAGCCGCGGAGCGCGATGCGGCGGCCGTGGATACATCGGCGGCAGCGGTGCCGCCCGCGCCGGGTGTAATTAGCGGGGAAGGCGGAGTCGGCCTACATGCGTTGACAGCGGCGGACAGCGACCGGTGGCGTTCGGCAGCAGGCCGCGGCAGCCGCGGGGGACGCGGCTATCGCCCGGTGAGGCGAGGTACCCCAGCGCGGAGTAACGAAACTAAGAGTGCGGACGGCAACTGTAGCGGGTGTGGTTCTACCGGACACAACTACGAGGGGTGCCGGTTTCGTGATTATGTTTGCAGCCGGTGCAGGAAACCGGGCCATTTGAGGCGAGTATGCCCGAGACAAGGCGCGGCCAGTCCGAAGAGCCATGGCTCTTCCAACAAGGCATCCATGTACTTTGGAGAAGCGGCGGAAGAGACTGACGCGGAGGAGCGGGAGGGGTACCTGCAGGATTTTCATCACCTCTGTCTGAACGATTATAAGGCGGTGAGTTTACCCGTAACTATCGACGGTACAATTATTAATATGGAGGTAGACACCGGGACAGCCGTGTCGTGTATTAGTCAGCAGACTTATAATCAACATTTTAAAAGTACACAGTTACAGCCGACGAATGTGCGTTTAAATTTTTACAATGGATCGGCACTGAGACCGTTAGGAATAATAACACCAAATGTATGTTATGCGGGGGTAAGCAGACGCTTAGAATTATTTGTGATTGAGGGGGGCACCACCTCTTTGTTAGGCAGACAGTGGTTAGCCGAGTTGAAAATACAAATACCGACATTTAGTGATTTTCATAATATTAAGGAAAATGAAAAATTAGGCTTAGATTGTGAACTTAGGGAATTGTGTTTCAGATTTAAGGAGCTGTTCAGTGGCGGGTTGGGACGGTACACGGGTGGCAAGGCAACATTGCGGGTGCGCGAGGGCGCGTCGCCGGTGTTCCATCGCGCCAGGCCGTTACCGTATGCACTGCGCGAGCGCGTCGACGCCGAGCTTGACGCGATGCTGCGCGATGGTGTCATTGAGCCCGTGGACTGCTCCGACTGGGCCTCACCTTTGGTACCGGTAAATAAAGCGGATGGATCCCTGAGAATTTGTGCGGATTATAAAGCTACCGTAAACCCAGCCCTAATTGTAGATCGCTACCCATTACCTAGGATTGAGGATTTAATTGTAAGGTTGGGTAATTCGACTTATTTCTCAAAAATTGACTTGTCACAAGCTTATAATCAGATCGAGCTGGATAGTACTAAGAAATTCACAGTAATAAACACTCACAGGGGTTTGTACCAATATAACAGGTTAGTTTATGGATTAGCATCAAGTGCCGGAATTTTCCAACGTATTATGTGTAATTTATTAGGCAATATCCCTAACGTAGAGGTATTTTTAGATGACGTAGTTATAGGGGGTCAATCCAGGGCGCAGCACCTGCAGGCGGTTGAAGCAGTGTTTAGTAGGTTACATAGATATGGGCTAAAATTAAAAAGCAATAAATGTGTGTTTCTGGTTAACGAGGTTAGGTACTTAGGTTATATTTTGAGTAAAGACGGTATTAGGACCGATCCCAGTAAAATTGAGGCCATCTCTAAGATACCTAGACCGAGTAACGTGGGGGAGTTGCGGTCGTTTTTAGGATTAATTAACTTTTACGCAAAATTTGTAAGAAATATGAGTTCAAAGTTAGTACCCTTGTATGATTTATTAAAAAGAGATAGGAAATGGCGTTGGTCAAATGAGTGTGAATGGGCTTTCAAGGAAATTAAACAGTTATTGACAAGTGCGGAGGTATTAGCTCACTACGATCCAAAGCGGCCACTGATAGTGACGTGTGATGCGAGCGCGCGGGGGGTGGGCGCCGTCCTCTCGCAGCCGAGCGGCGATGGCTCGCTAGAACGACCGATAGCGTATGCGTCACGCACACTTAATGACGCGGAGAAAAATTATTCACAAATACATCGCGAAGCGCTAGCTATTATATTTTCGGTAAACAAGTTTCATCAGTACTTGTACGGTCGGCATTTTCTTTTACGAACGGACCACAAGCCACTAGTATCTATATTAGGCCCTAATAAGGGAATACCAACGATGGTAGCCAGCCGAATGCAGCGCTGGGCAATCATTCTATCTGCGTATTCATTCGATATCGAGTACGTCCGCACCGACGAGAACGGAGCGGACGGGTTGTCGCGACTACCGGTAGAAGGGAGTAAACAAATGACTCATACGATGCCCGAGCAGACTTATTTACATTTCGTTCAACAAGAATTACTTTTAGATTATAACGAGGTAAAGAAACAAACTATCCGAGATCCGATGTTAGGTAAAGTTTTGGGTTACGTAAGAGATGAATGGCCAAGAGAATGTGAAGTTATAAATTTGCGTCCTTATTTTAATAGGAGTAAGGAATTATATGAAGAGTTAGGGTGTATTATGTGGGGCCATAGGCTGGTGGTTCCTGAAGCATGCAGGGCGACCGTACTTAGATTAATCCATGAGCCTCACATGGGCATAGTGAAGTCCAAATCGTTAGCGCGTAGCTATGTATGGTGGCCTGGCATGGATGAGGCGATTGAAGGCATGTGTCGGGGATGCTCGGTGTGTGCGGCACTGGCGGACGCTCCGCCACGGCAGACGCCGCAAATGTGGCCTTGGCCTAACCGCCCATGGTCCAGGTTACATTTGGATTTTATGGGCCCTATTCTAGGTAAAACGTACTTGGTCGTAGTGGACGCCATGTCAAAATGGTTGGAAGTGTTCCATGTGTCAAGTACGGCAGCTACGGGAGTCATAGATAAAATTATGGAATTATTTAGCCGATGGGGGCTTCCTAAACAAATTGTGACGGATAACGGGCCTCCTTTCACGAGCGCGGAGTTCAACAAATTTACTAATAGCCTAGGAATCGATCATATTTTCACAGCTCCATATCATCCGGCGTCGAACGGGTTGGCGGAAAATGCGGTGAAATCATTGAAAAGAGTTATAAAAAAAGCTAGCATAGAACGGCAGAATGTTGATAGGGCTCTGTGGACGTACTTATTGCATTATAGGAACACTGAACACTCAACCACGGGTGAAAGCCCAGCCACTTTGTTGGTAGGTAGGCATTTACGAACAAAGCTAGATATTTTGAAACCGGATAGGGGCGCTAAAGTTTATAGATCTCAACAGCGTCAGAAAGCATACGTAGAAGGGGCGAATAGAATATTAGGTCCACAGCAGGAGGTATGGTATAGGCAGTATTCGAGAGGGGAGAAATGGGTTCCAGGAGAAGTAGTCGAGTGCACTGGACCAAGTAACTATAGGGTGAAAAGTAAAGAGGGGGAGGTATTTCATAGACACATAGATCAGTTAAAAAAGAGGTCGTCGCGATTATCAATCGCCTGCGCTGGTAACCCTGTCGGGGAAGTCGGACAATCTAGCACGAATTCTCATCGGGAGATATCTGCTGTAGGTAACGAGGCATCGCGGGGTGAGGGTCAGCTGGAGCAGGGTTCGGCAGATAGTCTGAGGGAACCTACTTTGGATGGGAATTCAGAGGGGAAAGAGGTTTTAGAAATGGGTTCTCCGGCCTCACCGAAATTCCAGGATGCCTTGCCAAACGTGTCACCTGTACCCCAGCCCCGTCCTGTTAGGCAGTGTAGAATTAAGAATAAATTAAGTTATAAGATGTAACTAAACTTTATTGTTTAAGTAATACTGTACCAATATTACTTCATCATCATGGTGTGTACCTTTGGAAATGAACATTATGTAAACCTAATAATGATTTTGTGCATTAGATTATATAAGTTTAGATTCTGCTGCATGTATAATTATATCTTAAGTTGTATGTATAAATTGGTAGGGAAGAGTGTAATGTAGGTACTTGCTTATTAACTAATGAGGGTAACTTGATATGTATAGCGGATACGAAAATCATTTACATCTATGTACTAGTTCGGAATAAACCATTGCTACGAGAGGTTGTTTCACTTCGCTCCTACCGAAACTTCTAGAACACTACACCTGGGAACCTTTTAGTTACGGAAATATTGGGGGTCATAGTTGGAACTTTTTGAAAAGATAATAAGTACACATTTTTATTGTAAGATTTTACTTTAAACACCTCGACGACCCCCGTACTATTCAATCCATCCATTAGCACAATGTTTTGAATGCGATAGATTGAGTTCTACCACAAAACTTGATTTTTCACTCCGAAAGTCGCTTCCCAGCAATAATTTTTGCGTAAAGTTACGTAGTTTGATGTACAGAATGCTTGGTTGACGGCTTCGTGATGAGATTACCGGCAGTGCCTTCATCATCATCATCTGCCCAGCCTTTTCGGTCGGTTTCCAGTCTAACCGGATCCAGCTGAATACCAGTATTTTACATGGAGCGACTGCCTATCTGACCTTCACAACTCCGTTAATACTGGGTAAGTAATCCGATACCACTTGGTAAGACTGGTTGTCAGACTTTTTGGGCCACTGACTACCTGTAACGACTGCCAAAGATGGACAAATGACGGCCGAGAACAACTGCAGGGGGTCTAAAATGGCCGCTTTAGCAGAATCGTAAATGAATCACGTTAAAAAATTTAAATTCTTAAAACGGTCTTTGTAACCATTGTCAGAAAGTCCAGTTTAAGAATTTTTAATTTTCGTGATTCATTTTATTGAACAAAATTTTAAAATTCTTAAAATGGACTTGCTATTTTTTGATCACGTTTTCACGCATGTTATGTATCTATCGAAAATGTATCTAAATACGCGGAAATTCTAACAAACGCGTCAACACAAACGAATTTCGACATGATTATTCTTTGACTTCGTTCACAAAATTTCGTCACAAACTTTTTAATGAAATAAAAACATCATAAAAGAAAAGCAAAAATCTTTTACATAATTGACGTAACAATTTTATTTGTAAGGTTATGTAATATCGCCCGGGGTTCGTTGAAACTGACCGCTTTTCTGAGAAAACCTGCCCTGAGGCAATGAGGTACGGATTCCTTATAAAACGGACTTTATATAAAATAAATATTACGATGACAAACCTTTTTAATGGGACACTGGTTTCGTATCTTGATCTTTCTACCAGAATTTTTAACAAAAATCTTTTATTGAGCTAATTTTGGTTGGTTCTTAATGCTTGTTTATTGCTGGAACGTTTTTGTGATATTGAAAATATATAAAGGGTTGTAAAACCACCCTTCATATATTTTGATACCACCAGATACCGAGGTATGTGATCTTCCCGGCTTGCGGGCATTTTTTTTAAATGGGTGAAAACACTCCTGTAACACAGGTTTCAAATATTATTTTCATAGCTGAACTTTCTTTTAAAAAATCTCGGGTTAAGGTGAAAGCGTCAGGGTGGCCCGCAAAATTCGAGGAACGAATTTGACCGTGAAAAATTCGTTCCTCGACTCACTTGGAGGGTTGTATTGGTGATTCTGATGATTATAATTCTGTAACTACATACGTCCAGCCGTGACCTTAGTTTTCATCAACATACAACTCAGCACTGGCCTGCAAATTGCAAAAAACGTAAGAAAATTCGAATTTCGAATAACTTGGAGCATCAGCCTTAATATAGCCTTTTTCTGTACCGAAAACAAAACAGAAAATATCACTTACCTTTTAATTATGAAGAAAGGTGTTATTTACTTAGTTAGCCTGTGTAAACAGCATTTTATTTCCCTTTTACACCTAGCACGGTGGTTAAGTTGGGATATAGCGGGAACTCGAAGGACCAATATTGCGTGACTATAATTTTGCGCGGGAAAACAATTTATGCGGAATGTATTTGTTGCCAACACTTATATGAGAGTAACGGGAAAGAGGGACTTACTTGAAGGTGAGGATGATCGCCTGGACCGATGATGGATGCGACTGGCGTGCGCCGGGATGAGATCCAGCACGTGTTCCGGAGATTTCTTCACTTCACTTGGGTTTTAATTGTCCCACGTTGTGTTGGCCAACACGTATTTTAAGATTTAGAGTCTTTGCGGTAGAATAGAAAGCGGTGCGGTGCGGTATGCGAGCGGTAAAATATGTGTGCGGTGCGGTGAACGATTCAAACGGAATAGTAAAAATCCACCGTGGTGTTCTCCTGTCAAAAACCGCGGCGGAAGTTGACGTGGACCTTTCTCTCTCTGTCGCATAGGACGTAGTAGGAAGGAAGGAGATAGGCGTATCATAAGTGTTGACAACATGAAAAAATATGCGTGTTTTGGAAATATAACAATGAGATGTACCACGCTCGTATTTACTATAGTAAAAACTTTACTACAGAAACTTGCGTAAGCATCCTGCCCGGCTTTGAGGATATGTAGTATTCTCAAAAAGGGAAAAAATATATGTTAAAGCGGATTAAAAGAGAGAAAATTAAGTAAATATGTTAATTACAGCTAAAATTTTATTACGTGGTGATATTATTGAGAAGGTAAAGGACATAACTTGACAACGGGTCTCTTGAAAGAGCCGCTGCATGTCTTCACCATAGCAACGCGGGTTGTCCCATCCTTACCAGGGAAAACTTCTGTGATTATGCCCATTGGCCAGCGTAAAGGAGGGGCATCGTCCTGATGCATGAGAACCACCGTACCAATCTTAATACTGTCTGCGGCATTCAACCATTTTTGCCTAACTTGTAAGTTATGTAGGTATTCTATTCGCCATCTTCTCCAAAAGCTGCAAACCATTTGGTCAAGCAACCTTTTGCGGCAAGTTAGAGGCTTCGTTGTTTCGGGAACGTTCACGACAGGCAACGAAGTCAACGGAGAAGCCATTATAAAATGCGCGGGAGTAAGCGGTTCTGGGTACGGATCCTCAGTCAGGACACAGAGCGGTCTGGAATTTAGAACTGCCTCAATTTCAGTGAGAACAGTCGAAAGCTCCTCATATGTGAGAAGTTGAGAACCGATAACACGGTATAAATGCGATTTAATAGATTTAATATTAGATTCCCACAGCCCTCCAAAGTGGGGAGCGCGGGGTGGAATCATTTTCCACTCTATGCGGTAGCGGTTAGCAAGTAGTTCTTGCAATTGAGCCTTGGCTCCAACGAAATTTGTCCCGTTATCGGAGTATAGGTGAGAAACCGGTCCTCTGCGGGAGACGAATCTTTTAAAGGCGGAGATAAAAGTATCCGATGACACGTCGGTAACTAATTCAATATGAACCGCTTTGGTAACGAAACAAATGAATAAACAAATGTAAGCCTTCTGGCTTCTTTGACCTCTGCGTCTACACAAAGTTACTTTAATAGGACCAGCGTAATCCACACCCGTATGCACAAAAGCCTTCGTCTCCTGCACGCGACAAGCGGGTAAATCAGCCATCTTTGGGCTAGGGTGAGAAGGAGAAATTTTGAAACAAAAGTTACAAGCATGTACTCTTTGTCTGATGACACCTCTAGAAGAGAGGATCCAATATTTTTGGCGTAACAGAGAGCTTAGAAGGCTTACACCGGCATGACACTGAATGCGGTGATAATAATCTATTAGAACATGTGTAAAATTATCATGTTTCGGTAAGAGAGCGGGATGCTGAGCTTCATAAGGAAGGTTCGCATTTGACAACCTGCCCCCGATTCTAATTATGTTGTGCTCGTCTATAAAGAGATCGAGTTTTTTAAACTGTGAGCGAAGTTTTTTACTTTTAATTTCGTCATAAATATCTAGGAAATGAAATTGTTGAATACAACGAATTAAATAAATTTCAGCGGTAGCTAATTCACGGACAGTAATTGTCTTAAGTGATTTGTCGTAAGGAATGATACGTAAAAATCTTAAAATGTATACAATTATACGCAATATTTTATTTAAAGATGAAAATTTTAGAGAAAGGCTATATATTAAATTAAGTTCTGATACGGTAGATACTAAGGTTAGTGATTTATTATTAAATTCAGGCAATTTCTCGCTGCATGAAGACACAAACGGAGTGATAGGCCACTCAGCAGTTGGGCGCAGAAGCCACTCAGGGCCATGCCACCATAAACCGTGGTTTAGCAACTGTTCAGGTAGAAGACCTCGAGAAAGACAGTCACTAGGATTTTCTTTTCCGTTAACATGGTAAAAATGTTTAGGATCAAGATTTTCTTGACATTTAGCGACGCGGTTACTAACAAAAATGTTCCATCTGTGCGGTGAGGAATGAATCCATGAAAGTGTAATTGTAGAATCGGAGAAGGCAAATATTTCATTAATAGCTATACGAGAGCGGTAAGTGTCATAAACTAATTTAATTAAGTTCGACAAAAGAACAGCGGCACAAAGCTCTAGACGAGCCAGAGATACGACCTTAACAGGTGCAACTTTGGATTTAGCACACACCAAAGTTACGTGTGTGTTACCATATGTGTCAGTGACGTGTAAGTATATGACGCAGCCATACGCATTCAAGCTGGCGTCAGCAAAACCTACTATATTTGTCACGCAACCCATAGCAACGGCTACATGACGAGGCAATTTTAAAGAAGAAAGTAGAGGCAGTTGCTCTTTAAATTTTTGAAAAAGATTTACAATAGACTCGGGCGGAGTTTCATCCCAATCTGTGTTTAATTTCCATAATTCTTTTATGAGTAGTTTCGCGAATAAAACTACGGGAGCAACTAGACCGAGAACATCCCACAAACGGGCAACAGTGGAAAGTATGGAGCGTTTAGTACAACTTTTATCCAAACTAGATGTCGTGAAGGTGAAACAATCCTCGGAAGGAATCCATTTGAGTCCAAGAATTTTTAAATTATCCCCGTCAGAGAAGTTAATAGAAGAACGGTTGGAGTGTGGAATAGTCTCTAGTAGTTCAGAGGAATTACTTGCCCACTTATTAAGATCAAAGCCCCCCGCCTTAAATAAGGCGATAAGTTCTGCGGAGAGAATCTTGGCTTCCTCCAAAGTAGCGGTCGAGTTAGCCAAGTCGTCCATGTATAGCTCATGAGAAGCGACAACGGATGCGCGCGGGAAGCGATGTTTTTCATCCTCTGACAGCTGGCGCACAGTGCGCATGGCTAGGAAAGGACTGGGCTTGAGACCAAATGCAACTCGGTTAAATTGAAATTCGCGAACAGGTTCAACTGTATTAAATCGAAACAATATTTTCTGGTATTTTCGATGCTCATCAATAACAGCAATTCGAAGATACATCTGTTTTATGTCAGCTGTAACTGCAATAGGGAATAAACGAAAATTTAGAAGTAATAAAAATATGTCAGCCTGTAAATTCGGCCCTGTGTGTAACAAATCGTTCAATGACACGCCATTATGAGATTTAGCGCTCGCGTCAAGGACAATACGAACTTTAGTAGTCTGCTTATCATTCCTAATAACAGGGTGATGCGGTATATAATAACCTATAGTCTGGTCAACAGAACTAGGCGTAGTTTCAGTTAAATAATTTTGATCAAGATATTCTTGGATTATTTCGTTATAACTCGCGCGCAAAGCAGGGTCGCGAAGCTTAGTTTTTTCCAAATTAATTAAACGTCGATAAGCGACAGCATAAGAATTTCCTAGTGAGTCTGGATTTTTACAGAATGGTAAAGCAGTACAGTACCTACCACTAGAGTCACGTGACACACTAGAAGCGAACAGCTGTTCACACTCGAGTTCAGCAGGGCTCATAAAAGGTTTTGACGGTATTTCTTCAATGTTCCAAAATTTATGTAACGATTCGTCTAACGAAAGAAAACAATGAGAATTATCTGTATTTAACGCGGTAGAAAAATATGAAGCGGTATTTAAATGAACGGAACTTTTATCATTGTTAGATAAACTAGCGGGTACCTCACCCATAAGAATATAACCAAACACGGTTTCAATTGCGGAAGGCGCGGTAGGTGAGATAATTTTATTATGCAGTAATAAATACGGGAAAAGTTTAGCCCCTAGTAATAGTTCAACCTCACCGGGAATGTGCCACAGTGGATCGGCTAGCGGTAATTCAAGCAAATGTTGCACTGTGGAAGTGTCAACAAAGTGAGATGGTAATTTATCCGTGATACAATCGACTACAAGAGCGGTTATTTTAAAAGAATTAGTTTTATTTTTAGCAGTTACTGTTATCTCAACGTATCCTGTAATAGGTCGCGAAGACGTTCCGACACCCTTTATAAATGAATTTGAAAGCGGTATAATGTTTAATTGTAGCTTTTTACAACAAGCTGAAGTAATTATATTATTTTGCGAAGCGTTGTCTATTAAGCATCTAACGGAAACGTACTTGTTATATTTGTTATCAACATAGACTTGTGCTGTTGACAAAAGTACAGTGGTACGTGGAATGTTTGAGCCGACGCGAGAACATGCACACAACGCCACCTGTGGCGAATGCTCGGAACTAGGTACAGCGTCAGTCGATATCGATGTCGCAGGCTGTGAACTTTGGTCGAGATGTAACATTGAATGGTGTTTTTTGTGACATGTCCTACAAGTATGTATAGATTTACACTGTGAAGCAGTGTGCCTTGCACTAAGACAGTTTACACATCCACGTTTGTTTTTAATAAAATCCAAACGCGCGTTGGCTGATAATGCCTGAAAGGCTGGACAGGTGTAAAGCTTCCAGTGATCATTTTTAATACAATATAAGCAATTTTGATTATTGTCACAAGAAACAAAAGTATGAACAGTACTATCACGTGACTGATTACGATAAGAATTATTTTTAATATGATTAACGGAAGAGGTCCGAGAAGAAACAGTTCTATCTAATATTTTAACTTGCGATTTTATGAAGTTAACGAAATCCGTATATGTGGGTATCTCCTCATCTCTCATATGCATCTCGAATAAATGTACGGTAGCGGGGTCTAATTTTTTCAAAGCTAAATTTAATAAAATGAAATCTTTTAAGTCGTTAATTTGTAATTGTTCTAAGGCAGAAACAGACGCGTGAAAACTTTCAATAAAACCATTTAGAGAGGCGGAATTATTTGTTGCGGGTTTAATATTTAATAAGTTAGACATGTAGTGTGAACCTAGCGCTCGTTTATCTTGGTACTTTTGAACCAAACTGTTCCAAATCGAAGCGTAATTTTCCCCGGACGGAATAATTCCGGCGGTGATTTGCAATGCGTTTCCTTTCAAGTTACCAATTAAATACTGCACACGTTGAGAGTCCGTAAGGTTTATATTATTATGGATATTTGATTTAAATGACTCGTAGAAAACAGGCCAGTTTTCAATCCTACCATCAAAGAAAGGAATCTGAATTGGAGGTAGTTTGATCGAACTTCTAGAATGTTTCGCGTTGTCCTGTGACATTGAGTCATCTAATGACCTTGAAGACTTCGCAGCGATAAGTGAACGAATTCTCTCGACACGGGTATAAACGCCGTCAAAGGATATTTGACTGTTATAGTCGATTTTATGATCAGGATCTATTTGTAAGCAATATGTATTTATTTTATCTAGGTTGGTACTAAATTCCTGACGATTAATTGAGAGAATTTCGGTGTCTGCCATGAACGTTTCTACCGACCGAAGTTCAATACTAGTCGTATTTATTTTCTTTGAAGTTTCATATAGTGACGATAAACGTTCAAAGATTGCTTGATTTTTAGCTTGAAGTAATTTAACTTTCATTTTAAGATCTTCCATGTTGAAATAGTTACTTAGAAAATACAGCGAATAATGATATTGGTTATAGCGGGTAGACTTACAATAATTATTTTATTGTAAGTGGGGTATAAAGAAAGAATGCGGTTGAATATAAGCTATAGGCAAATGTGCCGAACTAACTTATGATAATTAGCGGTTTTTTATATTGACCTGTGCTATTTTAATGCAGCAGGCGCAATATTAAGTTGGTACGTGGTTCTCAATGAATAAGTAGGTACCTAGCGAGATGTACGAACGTTAGTACGCGTTCAATATGGCGGTTTTATGGACTTCGGTATTTGACCTAAATCCTAGGTATGAGACCTAAAAATGCTGATTCTTTGAATCCGACTCGAATGGACCAAAAACTTATGGTTAAGTTGGGATATAGCGGGAACTCGAAGGACCAATATTGCGTGACTATAATTTTGCGCGGGAAAACAATTTATGCGGAATGTATTTGTTGCCAACACTTATATGAGAGTAACGGGAAAGAGGGACTTACTTGAAGGTGAGGATGATCGCCTGGACCGATGATGGATGCGACTGGCGTGCGCCGGGATGAGATCCAGCACGTGTTCCGGAGATTTCTTCACTTCACTTGGGTTTTAATTGTCCCACGTTGTGTTGGCCAACACGTATTTTAAGATTTAGAGTCTTTGCGGTAGAATAGAAAGCGGTGCGGTGCGGTATGCGAGCGGTAAAATATGTGTGCGGTGCGGTGAACGATTCAAACGGAATAGTAAAAATCCACCGTGGTGTTCTCCTGTCAAAAACCGCGGCGGAAGTTGACGTGGACCTTTCTCTCTCTGTCGCATAGGACGTAGTAGGAAGGAAGGAGATAGGCGTATCATAAGTGTTGACAACATGAAAAAATATGCGTGTTTTGGAAATATAACAATGAGATGTACCACGCTCGTATTTACTATAGTAAAAACTTTACTACAGAAACTTGCGTAAGCACACGGTGTTTATATTTTCATGGTTGGTTGGTAATCGGGGTAACCATGGGCGACCATCCTTAACGGTTATCCGGAAACGGCAAACAAGTAAACCTTATGGGATTACGAATATTAAGCTGGTTTTATTTTATTTTTGTATTTACTTTTATGTCTCTCTGGGGAGGGAATTATTTAGGAAAGTAACTGCAGTGTTGTTGAGAATATTTAAGTAGGTATACGGAATTACGTTGTATTTGCATTGGAAATAATTACTAACTTCGTCCGCAAATTGTAATAGCTCGGCAAATTTGCATGCATCATCTGCTTCGCCAACTTCCCAACTATGTTGGGGTCGGCTTCCAGTCTAACCGGATGCAGCTGAATACCAGTATTTTACATGGAGCGACTGCCTACCTGACCTCTACAACCCAGTTAATACTGGGAAATACGGTACCACTTGGTAAGACTGGTGCCACTGACTACCTGTAACGACTGTCAAAGATGGACAAATGACAGCCGGGACCAACAGCTTAACGTGCTTTCCGAGGCACGGAGGAAACTCAGTATGTTAAGGGTGGTCACCCATCCACAGACCAACCTAGGCAAGCAAGGCTTAACCTAAAGATCGACCCGAGCGGCTAATATTTTGTAGGCACGAGCTCCTCAAATAATTTCTAATTTTCATGATATCAATATAATTTATAGCCTTTGTTACTCGGTAAAGATTGGATATTTTAAAATCGGTTGAGTAATAGTAACAAAAAACAAACAAACATATCAAATGTTTCGTCTCTATAATATTAGTTTAGTTTATTTCACGATTTTGAATCCCAACGGGTCGGGACCACCTACTTATGTCCATGTTCACCAAACAGGTGACAGCTGTTTTTAGATAATCAGACCGTTATCTTTTCGGTGAACATGGACCTTACCAACATAACTTCAGTCAATTGTTAAAAAGCGCTTTAATTTAAACAATCAGCACCATTACCATCATTCCCTAGGCTTCTCTCCAACTATGATGGAGTCGGCTTCCAGTCGGGTAGACTGAGTGCAGCTGAATAACAGTATTCTACGTGGAGCGTCAGTCTGACCTTAAAAATCCAGTACCTAATTACTCGGTAATACGATACCCCTTGGTAAGACTAGTTGTCAGATTTTAGTGCCACTGACCACCTGTAACGGCTTTTTCAGTCATTTACATTTACATTTGTGGTTGTGAAGCAGTAAACTACTTCACAGAATTACTACGCGGCCTGAAATTAATACAGTTTCATGTTGGTTTGATTAGTTTAAGGTATAACAATCAACCCAAATAAGTATTATTTTCACACCCATGAGGGAAAACAATTTAATTTGTAAGTAAAATAAAATTACAATCTTCAACACATGCCCGAAATAATTATATGAAACAATAAATTCTCTTTTCTGGTACAGTTGTGTCGAAAAAACTGTAGGGGTCTAATTAAAATGTGTTTCTTTGAGTTGCTGACGGAATGTAACAAGGGTAGAAATAATGTGGTTTTTCGTAAATAAATGTGAATTGAATGTAAAGCTGCGAAAGGAATCCGAATTTTTGTAGGTAAGTACTGCCAAACCAGGGTCGCCCGCAATTATCGCTATCAATATTAGGAAATGTTTAGGCTAGAATATCTCACAAACTTATAATTTATGGCAAGGCAACCTGATGGAAAATCTACCGTCGTTTTACAGTAGTTAAATGAGTAGAACACACAAAAATAGTTTGACAAAAATCTATGACTTTAACTTTCAAACCATTCTTATGATTATACGACCATAAAACTAATGAGAAGTTGTAAAAATTGTAGAACACCACTATCTGCTTATTATCTTCGGAACAGGTGTTACTTAAACTTGACAAGATGACGTCATCCCATTAGTACAAACCATTAACCTCTTTTATTTAAAAGGTGGGAAAATACGGCACGATTTTCTATAATGAAGCCAAATGAAGATAAATTGCTATAATGATCTTTTGGATCTTGAATAACTTCGGCAGAGAGGTTTGGTTGCAAGACAACAAGATTTCAGGTTTATAGCTAGCATAACTATCTGCCTAGCCTTTTTTCTATGTTGGGGTCGGCTTGCAGTCTTACCGAATGCAGCTGAATGTCAGTGTTTTACTAGGAGCGGCTGCCTATCTGACCTCCCACTTATTAGTGGGTAATAAGAAACCTCTTGGTAAGAATCAAGACACAATTATCGTCAATCGATGTGTTGGTCGATGCTCCGGATTCTGCGTACCCATAACTTTACGTTTTAGAAAGACATGCCTTAAAGTACATTATGGCTTGTAGTAAACGATTTAAGTTTGCCTAATTACGTATTTGAAAGCTTTCCAGACTTTCACATGATTAAACACATTCAAAACATCTGCCCACGTTCGCATTAGAAGGTAGGGAAAACGAAACGTCCAAAATCAGATAAAAAGACTGAAGTATTTATAATTCATTATGTTAGCGAAATAGACACAATAGTTAAACAATCGCGTCATCGTCAGGCCGATTCGGTCGGGGTCCACAGATGAAGAGTAACAGAGTTTTATATCACAGATCACAACTGATTTAAAGGGTTATTGCCACATAACTATATAATATGTCGTCCATCCCGTGAAATTATTTTCAGTTGTAAGGCAAAGTGCCAATGTAAGCGGAGTAAAGAGACAAAGAACTATCGAGCTAAGCAAATGGTAACAATAGAAATGTTTGATAATAAACATTCGCCGTTACTTAGTCATTGTTACAGGAAAAGCAATTATAGCATATGTTCAAATATAATTATGATTATTTATTTATTTAAATAAATTATCATAATTTTTGCTTTATCTAAACAACAGATCAATTTTTTGACTGAACGTGATATATATGCGTGTTTTATGTGTGGGAATTGAAATCCGACGGTTTTAATAAGTATTAAAAACTCTTTAAAAATAAATAATGAAAAAGTAGCCTTTAGAAGGTCACTGTTCAAAGAACGAAAGCTTTCACCAAGTATCGTAAGACGCCAAAAACCCCATTATAATAAAGCACTACTTATCTAAAATTATTTCTCGCACCACCCATAGTAAAAACTTGTCTTTACGACTGTACTTACATTCATACCCGCCTAAATATGAGAGGACCATCCCTCACTGGCTTTCTCTGACATTTATTTACAACCTTCACGAATAAAAGGAACATGAAAGAGATTTTTCATGATCCTCTGAAGTATGCCTCGTGAAAACTTTTCTTTTCGTATGTACTCCTGAAGGTACAATTTATCATTTGTTTTAAAAGAAACACGACAATCATTTATAAACGTAATTGGCTTATCTTGTTGAGCCTTTTTTGTGTTTAAAAGGGGAGTAAAAATGTTAAAGAAGGTATTTTAAATGTTCAAGGACTATTATTTTAGAATAATGTAACTTTACGACAAAAATTAAAACCCTGAAAACACTTTCTTTCAGTGTTGTACAATTTTGTCTTGAATTGAAACATTTTTGTAGAATTGTAGATTGTAGAGTACTTTATTTTTTTTTAATTATGCCTGTCAGCATTCTCTATAAGTAATATGAAGCGATATAGTATAACTCAGAGTTAGTTTCAGCATCACTTTTTTCATCTTCTAAACTATAAAGAGGAAAGATTTGATTTTATGTTTGTTTCTTACGTTTTAACTCAGGAACTGCTCAACCGATTTAAAAAAATCTTTCACCATTAGAAATCTACATCTTTACCCAGTAACATAGGCTATACATTATTTTGATATGATGCAAATTGCCCGAACTATCACAATTTTTACGAACGAAGTCGCTGGCGAAGTGCTCTAGTCTCGAATAAATCTGTCGATGGCTTCAATTTTGTTCAATACTTACGTAGCGGTCTGGACAGCACTCTATCAGTTGCCTTACTGAAGTCATCATAACTCAACTGAAGTAAGTATTACATATCATCATCATCACGACTGTAATCCCCGCAGGTATAGGCATAAATGAAGGTATTTCAATCACAAGTTTGCTCCGAGATAATATTATTCAGTAACTACCTACCTACTTAGATACCCGGAATATAAAAATACACAACTCCTTGAACTTCTGCTAGCCTACTTAGTACATTTTGATGGGCTATCAATGTACGTTATTTAGATACATAGATAGACAGATAAATCATTTGTTTAGTACACACAAAAGACATGACACAACACACATAAGTACAATTAAATGAAACAGTTCACTTTAAACAAAAAAAAAAACAAGCTGCCAGTAAGGAAAAAGAAAAACATATTTTCAAAATAAGTAAGTGTAGTAACAGCGTGACCGTGCGTGCTGTATCCCTGTAGTGACGTACGGACGTCGAGCAGACGAGATAAATTGGTGTTGTGACAAAGTGTTTCATGCGCGAAGTGAAATTATGCAAGTGTATCCTCAGTTACCTCCTCAACTTAATACGGATCACCGGATGAGCAAAATCATCATCTGCCTAACCTTTTCCCAACTATGTTGGGGTCGGCTTCCAGTGTAACCGGATGTAGCTGAATACAAGTATTTTACATGGAGCGACCGCCTATCTGACCTCCACAACCCAGTACGATACCACTTGGTTAGACTGGTTTCTTTTGGGGCCACTGACTACCTGTAACGACTGTCAAAGATGGACAAATGACAGCCGGGCCCAACGGCTTAACGTGCTTTCCGAGGCACGGAGGAAACTCAGTATGTATGGGTGGTCACCCATCCACAGACCAACCTAGGCAAGCATGGCTTAACCTAAAGATCGGCTAATATTATTTAGCCACGAGCTCCTAACCGGATGATCAAAATAACTTTGTAAATTAAAAAGCAGTATTTCGTCTTTTAATGTACTCTGTGATTATTTTCTCTGTGGCTATTACGAGTACTTGTAGGGCAAGCGTATTGCCATCAACCGATCCAAACCCAGATTCTGCCGCTGCTACTGAGAAATTCCTGATTGAAAAACCCAATAACACTTTGACCAACCCGAGAATCGAATCCAGGACCGCATGCTCAACAGTCGCGCTTGCAACCACTAGACCGACGAGGCAGTAAAGTTAGAATATTATTTATTTCAATTTTGGATGAAAATCAGAGTTTCTACCCTATTGATAAACCTATTTTACTTTTAAAACGGCTCGTAGCATTTTCTTCCCCTCACCCAATACGTCGTATGGTTGATTACCAACCCTCCTTGGTAATTTGCAACATCGAAGTCTATAATAGGGGAACGCGAAGTAACATGTATAAAGTTATGTTACAAAAGCTTAATAATATAAAACAGTATTTGGCTCTAAACTTTTGTAAGAAGGTGCGTTTTCCTAGTCAGCAACATCACAAAGAGCTGTCAAAAATGTTGACGTTTTGAATAATTTACCAATATACAAAGTGTAACAGAAAGGGTATAGTCATATGAAAGGGTGCGCTACAGACATAGCAGACCATCAAGCTGAACAACTTTTTCTTTGGGACCACCATCAAAATCCCGAAAAAATAATCAGTTGTCTCATACATTTGATCGAGTAGGTATTGGAATTTAATAAGGGGCCGTTGATAATTTTTTCGCTATTTCAATAGTGGTCCCAAAGAAAAAGTTGTTCAGTTTGATGGTCTGTAGCACACCCTTTCATATGACTATACCCTTTCTGTTACACGTTGTATATCATATTAATATAATCATGTATCAATATTATTCGAGCTTGTCGCGAAATAATAACACCCGCCAGCCATTGGGTCGCGTTTGCCTAGGTTGGTCTGTGGATGGGTGATCACCCATTACATACCGAGTTTCCTCAGTCCCTTGAAAAGCACATTAAGCCGTTGGTCCCGCCTATCATTTGTAGATCTTTGACAGTCGTTACAAGTAGTCAGTGGCACAAAAGTCTTAAAACCAGTCAGTCTTACCAAGGGGGATCGTGTTATGCAGTACTAATTGGGTTGTGCGGGTCAGATAGGCAGTCACTACATGTACTATTCTCTCCTCCATGTATATGACACAGTAAAATTGTAAAACCCGTTAGATTGTAATCTATCTAGCGAGATTGTAAACTCTCGAAAGATTATCAAACGAACATACTGCTTACAATTTAACGCATTATTTGTCGATAGATTATAATCTATCGAAGTGAAACCGTAATATTGTGAAAAGCATGGGACAGAAGTATCTCTGCCCACATAATCGGGATTCGGGACTTGGGGCACCCCGACTATAGGTTAGTTAGGTTCCTTTAAGGCCCGCTTGTAGTGCGGCATGCTGGTATGAATTCGGTACCGCGTTCCCCGCCAGTTCGTTGACGAGTAGCGGGCGAGTCGATTGCGCGGGTGGGCGAGTCCATTTTGCGGGTGGGCGAGTCGATTGCGCGGATGGGCTAGTCGATTGCGCGGGTGGGCGAGTCCATTTTGCGGGTGGGCGAGTCCATTTTGCGGGTGGGCTAGTCGATTGCGCGGATGGGCTAGTCGATTGCGCGGATGGGCTAGTCGATTGCGCGGATGGGCTAGTCGATTGCGCGGGTGGGCGAGTTCATTTTGCGGGTGGGCGAGTCCATTTTGCGGGTGGGCGAGTCGATTGCGCGGATGGGCTAGTCGATTGCGCGGGTGGGCGAGTCCATTTTGCGGGTGGGCGAGTCGATTTTGCGGGTGGGCGAGTCGATTGCGCGGATGGGCTAATCGATTGCGCGGATGGGCTAGTCGATTGCGCGGATGGGCTAGTCGATTGCGCGGGTGGGCGAGTCGATTGCGCCACCCACCCCGTTCCTTCGTTGCCTTTCGTACCGGGACCAGGCCCTTTTTTTTATAAGTTCTTTTATTTTTTTTTGTTACCCATCCTGTTTTCGGGGAAATTTAAATAAAATAAACAAATTCTTAAAACTAATAATGTACCTATAACTAATAAAAAAACTATTTCAAAATAAACTTCAGCTAAAAGATACTTAATAAAAAGATACAAAAACGTTGCGTAACAATTATGAGGGGCTCTGTGAAAAAAGCGACATGCGTCCGCTCTCGGTCACGCCTCGGCGAGCACTGGCTGGTGTATTTCTCGACTTTCGCGACCCGCCAAAGCAATTTTATTTTTATTCAAAAAAATATAGCACTTTTTCCAATTTTTTTTTTGCGAGTCCCTTCTATAAACAATGTTTGATTGTTTTATGTAATTTTCAATACTTTTTGAGACATAATCTCATATAAAAAAATACGTTTGAAAACACAAATTAATGTCAGGTTTGTGATTTTTTTTTATCGAGCCAACTTATTGATATCATGTTTTGGCTTTTGCCCGGCGCTTGGTCGTATGTTCAATTATAATAAAATAATTTTTCATTGCTTTCTGTTTTATAGTTGAAACGTTACACATGTTCAAAAAAGTTCAAAATTAGTAAATCCTCGCCTTGAACCCTGCAGACACTTTAAACACTTTACATTTAAACTGTAACATAACTTAATTCAGTGTTACTATTGCAATTCACAATCAAAATTCTAGTACAACATAGAGGGATATTTCATTATTTAAACATTTATCAGAACACAATTATTATGGACAGTTATTTGCGACGTTGCCAACTCTCCGGATGCGCCCTTAACGACGACTACAATTCGTTAATCTATTAAAACAAGCTGTGATAATAGCCACAGATATTAAATGAAAGGTACACCGACACACACAAACATCAGACACATACCGCTACATTTTTAGGGTTCCTTAAGATTTACCAACGGGACCCTGACGCTGTCCGTCTGTCTGTCAGCGGGCTATTTCTCATGATCCGGAATAGGTAGACAGATGAAACATTTCACAGAATGTGTACCTATTTCTGTTGCGGATAAGCTGATGGCTTAATAATAACAGCTGCTCGGGTCGATCTTTAGGTAAGCTGTGTTTGCCTAGGTTGGTCTATGGATGGGTGACCCTTACATGCCGAGTTTCCTCCGTGCCTCGGAAAGCAGGTTAAGCTGTTGGTCCCGGCTGTCATTTGTAGATCTTCGCCAGTCGTTACAGGCCCAAAAAATCTGACTACCAGTCTTATCAAGTGGTATCGTATTACCCGGTACTGACTGGGTTGTGAAGGTCAGATAGGCAGTCGCTGTATGTAAAATACTGGTATTCAGCTGCATCCGGTAAGACTGGAAGCCGACCCCAACATAGTTGGTAAAAGGTTAAGCAGATAATGGTGTATTTCTGTTGCCGCAACATTACAAATAATAAAAAAAATATAGCAAATTAAAGAGGACTCCCCCACAACGATAGTACGGAACCCTGCGCAGTCCGACTCACACTTGACCGGTTTTCGTACAAAAGCTTTCATATTCCATTAATTAAAATGATTCGAAAGCTTTCACTATATTACTTAATATAATGAGGTGACAAAAGCAATCATTATAAAAGGGCTTCCATTAAGCTTCGTATCCGAGTGTTATGAAAACGAATAATAATCGATTCGAACTCGATTCTTTAAAGTGTCGAGTATTTTAATTGAAAATGTCGCTGGGGTACAATATGAAAGAGATCAAATAGGTAATAAAGGAAGTACGTCATTTCAGTGTATTTCTACCGTGAAAAAAGGAGAATGGGCAGAACTGCCCCAGCGTCCAATAACGTTAAAACATCACAATAGACAGATTTCTTCGGGAATAACATTTCTTATTATGGCGACTTCTTTCGATTCAGAGTCAGGGGATTCATTATGGGCTATTTTACCTTTGGGCAGATGCCTATACTTAGAGGCCCATTCTCCTTTGAGATGTTTGTACATATTTAAAACTCTCTCTTTTTGTTTTTCAAACTCATCATACTGCAGTGCTCCATATCTCTCTTTTCTTTTATAATTTTAAATAAACTGCAACTAAATTGTTCAAAACCGTTTTATTATCTCTCAATCAGTCTGATGCAACCTATGATAAGAAAATATGAAATCGTGATCGTTGATCGTTGAAATTGTGATCGTTGTAGTGAATTGTAGTCTCAACATCGGTCCACGCCTTAAGGAGAGGAACACAGACACACATACCCATATTAAAACGTCACCCTCCTTTTGGGCTTTGCCCATGTCGGGTAATAAAAGTGTTAAAACTCAAACATCTGTATCATTCAAATATAATTAATGACATTCATTAATTATATTTGAATGTTATAGATGTTTGAGTTTAAATGTATATTTTTTTAATTAAAATCAATTCCCACCTTACAGAATCAGTCTGTTAATTAAATTTAATTTAAATGGCACCCTTTGTTTTCAGAACCATTCAGTAGGCATTCATTAATTAATGCTGTGACGTCACTGTTAAGTAAAAAGATTACTACCACGCAACAAATGTCTCATTGCATTTCAGATTTCAGTAACTTTTTGATTTATGTCAAAAGCATTTTCTTTGTTCTGTACCTTGACAGGCACTGAAAAAGAAGTAATCAATTACATTTTTTTACCGAAAACGTTTTTGTTTAAAAGTGCTATCACACGCATGTTAAAGTGCAAGTTTTATTAAATTATACATAACATCATCACGTGCGTTATCCCTAATGGGTTAGCCAGAGTCGATGTAGGTACCTAATATGTATATCATAAACATTTTGCCAGTTATTTTTAAGTCCCATGTAACATTAGGGCAATCCTGCTGCCATCAATCGAGCACAAATCCAAACTTCGTGGCTGTTACCGAGGAATTCCTGATAGAAAACCCCTATATTAATTAGCTCGACCCGGGAATCAAATCCAGGACCGCATGACCACTGGACCAAGGAGGCAATCACTTTATAACATGTTATATTTCAGGAATGTATTCAACATGCACCTCGCCACTCAAGTATGAACTTCAAAACTTCACACCTTGTATGTCCCACCAAACGAGGCAGAGGTTTTTATTCTTGCCTTTTAAAATCCATAATCTCAACTCAATAGGCTAGTTTCCACCATCAATAAATTGCATATCTGTTTAGTCCCTCAGTTAGAGTATTGGAAAATAATGGACACGTATTTTTTTGCTTTTGTAAATCAATGAATATAAACAAACTTAGAACGGATTAAAACTTGGCAGTGGGGGCTCGTTACGGCACAGCGCACTAAAAATTATAGCACGGCGTGACGTATTGAAAATTTTAAAAGCGTCGTATCATCGTCAATTTTGGTCTACGTAACAAAAGAAAAAATACGTGTCAAATATTTTTGATAATCTAACTGACGGACTAATTAGATTTTTTCAGTACACAAGCCTGTTTCTGTGACATAAAACACTTCCCTTCTCCAGTGTCTATTGTACTTTTCAATATCAGAGTTCAATTTCATCGTAGAAAGCGAAATCATGCGTTCTATCTCCACACAAGTCACGTATAGTTCCATTCGTGACAAGAATATACCACGCGAAGCGCATTGCGATGCAGTCTGGAGCAAGAGATCATATAGCGAATCTTGTTTATTATTGACGATGTCATATTTCTTAGACTAGTCTAGATATGGGAGTGCGCTAGCGGAATACGTGAGGGATTGAGTTATGGAATGTTGCGAAGTTATGAAAGGTTGTTATTGTTGAGTGGAGGACTGTTTATTGATCACGAAGAATATTTAAAAAAACCGGCCAAGAGCGTGTCGGGCCACGCTCACTGTAGGGTTCCGTAGCTTCCCAGACCATTAAAAATACCAACATTTTTCGTCAGCAAAAATAACTTTGTTTTTCATAGTATTTGTATGAAAAACAAAGTTATCATTTGCGTTTTTTTGAAAAAGTGCTATATAACTCAAAAACTATTCAACTCATCAAGTTGAAAATAATTTTCCTAGAAAGTTCATATAAAGGTCTACTTCTGTGATTTTTTTCATATTTTTTAAACTTATGGTTCAAAAGTTAGAGGGGGGGGGACACATTGTTTTTGACTTTCGGAGCGATTATTTCCTAAAATATTAATATTATCAAAAAATGATTTTAGAAAACCCCTATTCATTTTTAAATACCTATCCAACAATATATCACACGTCAGGGTCAAAATTAAAAAAAAAATCGCTCCCCACTTTACGTCTGGGGGAGGTACCCTAATAAAAATGTTTTTTTAAATTTTTATTTTTGCACTTTGTCGGCATGATTGATATACATATTGGTACCAAATTTCAGCTTTCTGGTGCTAACGGTCACTGAGATTATCCGCGGACAGACAGACAGACAGACATGGCGAAACTATAAGGGTTCCGTTTTTTGCCATTTGGCTACGGAACCCTAAAAAGGAATGGTTGTTATTGAACAAGAATCAATTAGTTTTTGATGAAATAACCTATAAAAGTTAAAAAAAATAACTTTGTAAAAGTATTAAAGCACAATAAAAATAAATATACTTAACTTAAATTTTATTGTACACTAAAATTGATGTGTATCAAACATCGTCAATTGTCACCGACATGAAAAGAAGAATACTGTTTCCTTCAAAAGTGCATTAAGAATGGAGAAATTGTATAGAAAACCAGTTTCTTTTAAATTATCGACGAAAAATGTATATGTTCAGAATGATACTGGATATGTGGTGGTAACCGTTTCGTGAGTCGGTGTCCTTCCCCTTCCACCATGTAATATATTTTAATATCGAGTGTTAAGCAAATAAACGACTTCTTAATAAACATACCTATTCATTAAAGGGTTGATTCTTCATTCGTCTGATTATTTTACTTATTAGAAAAAAAGTTATTTCTTAAAGTGATTTCCCTTAAAATTATGTTGATTTTTAAATAATACATGAGATCATTCATATGCCTGAAAATACTTACAGGTGCGGAGCTAATTGGTCGTCATGGTATCCACATTGTAGTAATTAGGTAGAAGAGGCTTCCTCACTCATCAATTAGCAGAATATAGTTGTAATGTGAGAGCTTGCTACCCTTAATTTGGTTAGTACGAGTAGATATTATTAATTGAATACTGAATAGAAATAGTAATTACTGTGAACACTTCCAGGTTTTCCCGGTGTGCTGGAAATTTAGACTGAAGACTTAGGTTTACAAATTACAATTAGTTTCGTGAGCAAGATAAGAATGTGTTATGAGGCTATGAGCTTATAGAGCCGTTAAAAAGTTATTATTGAGCAAATGTTACTACAATGTCAACGAATATTTAAATAGTAAATCCTTAAAACTTGAAAAACTTATGTAGTGATGTTAATGTCTATGTTTTTAGAATAAGTTAGATTATAAGTTACATAAATGACAATTTCTCTCAAAATAGCTTACTTTTGCTGTGCCCGACAGGGTCCACACCACCTGACTGACTGACTGACTGACTGACGGGCCTTTACCACCTAAACTAACATTGTAGAATACAATAAAAAATGAGGTACGTCCTTGTTATTGATAACTGTGAAAAAATTAACTGTAGTGAAAAATACAAACCGTACTAAAAATACACCAACTTCTAATATATTCGTCCATCGCAAAACACTCGACAAAAGAACGCACGCCAACGTCCGCGCCGTCAGCAAGAACCCTTAACCCTATTTTTAACTCTACCCTTTGTCCATATGACGTCACATAACGTCACACCACGTCACGGTACGTCATAATAAAAGGCTGCCCATTAATTTATTCATTCGATCTCAAACAATGCAATTTACAGGCACACACGCGCAAACCACTTTAGTTCTCTGTCTCTCAAAGGAGGCTGTAATTTGATTAATTATTTGAATTGCCAGTTATTGGCAATCAGAGACATTGATTTCGATTTAAGATCGAGTACGGCCTGAAGAATGGATAATGGGTATTGATTAAAACGGCTGTACGAATAGTCTTGGCAAAAGATAGAGTTACCATTTTGGATTAATGAACAGTGGTTTGGTTTAAAGACAAGATAAAATAAATAATATTCAAACCACAAAAGCAGTTGTCTGTCTTGCTTGTGTGATGAAAGCAAGCACTACTGCCGAGGATAGGGTCCTGGGGTCGATACACAGGTCGGGCAAAAGTTATTGTTGTGGTTTTGCTTTAGGAACTTGTCAGTTACAATCTGGATTTGTGTCTGGATAATGATAAGTCCTACGTAATAGGGGGTTGTGCCTCTACCCTACGTTGGTCGTTATAGGCGTCACAAAAATATTATGTATGTATTTTAAACCACAGACTAATTATTTACAATATATATAATATACACACTAACTCTATACTAGAAATAAAAATATTTACAAGTATCAAAAAGGGTTACAGGGCATCGAAAAAATCGTCCACATCGCTGCCAACAGGAAAAGTGCCCAGAAGGCTGGCAGCATTGCCACGTTGGATGGCAATGCTGATTCTTTGCCCAAAAAATAAGCCCGCCCACTGGTCACATGAAGAGTCGACCAAAAAAATAAATAAAATATTATTATGTCATGTTACAAAAATAATAAACAGTGGTAGTGGAGTAGTGTGACCTCGGATCGGACTAGTGCCAAGTCGTATATACCTAGGTCTCAAGTTTGAACCCAAGTTATGCACCTCTAATTTTTGGGGTTCATGTGCGTATTGTATAATTATCACTTGCTTCAGCGAAGGAAAACGTTAGGAAACCAGCATGCCTTAGAGATATTTCTCGACGGCACGTATAGCTAAGTCAAAAGCCCATAGGCGGTATTAAAAATTTGACACCAGGATCGGCACTAACCACATGATAAAGAAAATAACAAAAATAATTACTATCTTATAGATTACACGCGCACACACAGAGACCATAGACAGCTCAAAGTCCATTCGAAATTTGACCTTTTGTTTCAAACCAATTCTGACGATGTCAATAAAAACTTAACAAACTTGTCAACATACAATGTTTTTTATAGGCTCGAGCATCCCCAAGGTACTTCCAAACCAACCCCGTCAAATCGGGGAACCGTTACCGACGTGTTGAAAGATTCACGACAATATTCCAGTAATTTTCGCCTATTCGACATTTTTATCACACCCCAAGGGAAGATTATTTAGTCCCCCTCGCAAAGGAAATTGCACAGGGAAGGTGAAAGAAATAAATATAAACGTGAAATAACAATTCGTTGAGTATTTTGCGTAAAAGTCTGTATTTTACTTATTTTTTTGCCTGTTGATGTTTGGCGATTGTGTCACGTTTTTGTACTTGTGACAGCTCAAGTAATAACCTCGTTTAAGTAAATACAAGCATTTTTATGTAAACATCGAAATGTATAAATTTCTGACAGGAATATCGTACTCAAACGAAATGTCAATGTAGCTTTCAGTCTTCAAGCAAACTCAATTCTCGAAAAATATTTTGATTGCGTCTTTCAACGGTATGTATCATCGTATCATTTTACCCGTATATTACATTCGTTTTAACAGCGGTAAATAAACAAATAACGTTGCAAATAAAAACAAGTAAAATATATCTATTTACTCTTGTTATTGTTTTAGCAATAATATTCCATCAAAACGAGAAAAAATATCACGGGAAAAAAGCTCCGGGGTAACTGAAGCCAGGTACAAAATACAAACACGACCATGTAACTAGTGATACTAAGCTACTCGTATCATCGACTAACACAATATTAATCCATTTCGACGTGTTTACTTCGAGTCGTAGGAAAACATACAATGAAGTCTATATTTTATCTTTTTTCTATGATACGGCGAATGTGTCATTGATATCAATAAATGGAACGAAAAATTGGTTCTACTCCTATTGTGTTTGATCTATCTTTTGTAGCCAATTTCTGGATATTCGGAAAAGGAGCAACACATCGAAACCATGCCGGCAACTTTCGTATTACTTTATCATTAATGTTTGTGTGATGAGCATGGACATTTGTTTGAGTCATGGATGTTTATATGTATAGTTACTATATTTTTACAAACAAAAAGTATTTATGTAGTATATCAACTATCTGGTGTTCAAGACACAAGCCTTGTTGCTTAGTATGGCACTAGATGGCGCTGTGTATAATGTCCAGCAATATTTATGTAGGTATTTGATTGAGCGAACCAACAGGCATAATTTTTACAATCTGGATCTATTCTGAGTTCGACTGAATCGTAAACTTCTAGGCAAGCGTGCTCCACCATAGGCCGCATCATCGCTTCACATCGAGCGCGAGTTGCGGCAAAGTGCCGCCAACATTGGCTTTAGTGTGTACGCTCCATTGGATTGATCGATACGACGAGCACAGACTGCTCAAACAAGTGACTGTTGATATTGAAAGCTTTTCGTGTTTCTGCAACATTCAACAGCGTTGGAATAAGCCACCAAAATGCTGGTGAAAAATGTATAGTGCTATGGCTGGATAGAATGATGCTATTGTGTCTTAGGGATGTTCGATATGGCGACGGTTAAAGGAGTTCCATGACTAGCAGTGACAGCTATGCAGCTGAATGATCATGAACTTTTTAACCGACTTCAAGAAGGAGGAGTTTCTCAATTCGTCGGAAACTCTTTTTTTTATGTATGTTCCCCGATTACTCGAAGACGGCTGGACCGATTTGAATTATTATTTTTTTTTTGTTCGAAAGGGTATACCAGGTAGTCATTAGTCCCATAATCATCAAGAACTCTTCAAATTTGGATGGATGCGATTTGGGTAGTTTTTGGAAGAATACTTTCATAAAGTGGTCCCATTTCAATTTGGTGAAGATTTGATGAAGAACTTCGGAGATAGGCAACGGAACTCCTCAATAAATGATAGCAAATGTACTGGGATTGCTGAAATCTCATTTCTGTCAATTGTTTACACCAGTTCATAACATAACATCACGCCGGTACGCTGTGAAGGGGTAAGCACATGTGAACCACAAAAAGTGAAAAATAAAAACTTTTTTGCAAAAAATAAAACCGACTTCACACAAAAAAATAACTTTAGCTTCAGAAGTCGATCTCTTTTATGTAACGCAGACAAAGTGGCGTGGGTCAGCTAGTACTATACATATACGGCTGCCTATCCAACCTTCACAATCAAATACGATATACTCCTTGGTAAAACTGGTTGTCAGACTTTCAGACTACTCCTGTTTCAATGTCTGTCAACGATCTACAATTAACAGAACAGAAAATAAAACCGACTTCAAAAAACACAAAAAAGTGAAAAATAACTTTAGCTTCAGAAGTCGGTGACAAATAAACTAAGTAAATCAATCAAACAAAGGTCACCGACTTCTGAAGCTAAAGCTATTTCACATTTTTTTTGTGTTTTTTGAAGTCGGTTTTATTTTAATAATTAACTTTTATACTTACCTATTAGTTACCAGCGGGCCCGTGTCCCAGCTTCGCACGGGTGGACATTTATTTTCCCCCTAATCCTTATTTTTTCTAGTAATAAATATAGCCTAAGTTACTAACGAATAATGTAGCATTCTAATGGTGAAAGATTTTTTTTAAATCGGTTCAGTAGTTTGTTGTTTAGTACAAACATGCAAATATTTCCTCTTTTTTACATTAGTGTCTATCTATCTATAGAAGTCTGACAAATGTTTTACGATTTTGAAGTAAACTGATACAACACCTTCCCGTGATAAATAAAGAATGACGAAGTCTTGAGACATTTGATGTAATATTATGACATTTCTCTTATTGTATTTCATTGATTTGATAAAGTTGTAAAATGGAATTATTATTAATGTTCTAATTGTTATTTAAAATTATATTATGTGATTATGATTTGCATGCCCATGTGACGGCAGAGCATGGAGAACTAACTTCTATGACAACATCTATAACCAATTTGTATACCCATGTTTGCAAAGAAATAAATATGATGATGATGATGAAAGTTGTCTGTTGAAGTGTTGACGGCACAGATTTGTGGATTTCTCTAACTATTCTCTATCTCATTTTCTTTTTCTTTTGATTCAGTTTTTTACAATAGATTTCAAATAATTTTTTCTCATCTTTCGAACGGAATGGTTACAGCACTCATGACAATATTTGTGTCACTTGTCTAATTTAGTTTTTAATTAAATTTTCTTTTTTATAAAAGGTAATAGGTGGGTTGTGAATGAGTGCACATTGTAGGCTTTGTAGATTCCCAGATGCTGTTTAACTTTTGTTAAATATTTATCTTGTTTTACATCTTTTGTATAGTAAGCAACCACCTACGCCAGGCCTTTTTTAGGGTTCCGTAGCCAAATGGCAAAAAACGGAACCCTTATAGTTTCGCCATGTCTGTCTGTCTGTCTGTCTGTCTGTCCGCGGATAATCTCAGTGACCGTTAGCACCAGAAAGCTGAAATTTGGTACCAATATGTATATCAATCATGCCGACAAAGTGCAAAAATAAAAATTTAAAAAAACATTTTTATTAGGGTACCTCCCCCAGACGTAAAGTGGGGAGCGATTTTTTTTTTAATTTTGACCCTGACGTGTGATATATTGTTGGATAGGTATTTAAAAATGAATAGGGGTTTTCTAAAATCATTTTTTGATAATATTAATATTTTAGGAAATAATCGCTCCGAAAGTCAAAAACAATGTGTCCCCCCCCCCTCTAACTTTTGAACCATAAGTTTAAAAAATATGAAAAAAATCACAGAAGTAGACCTTTATATGAACTTTCTAGGAAAATTATTTTCAACTTGATGAGTTGAATAGTTTTTGAGTTATATAGCACTTTTTCAAAAAAACGCAAATGATAACTTTGTTTTTCATACAAATACTATGAAAAACAAAGTTATTTTTGCTGACGAAAAATGTTGGTATTTTTAATGGTCTGGGAAGCTACGGAACCCTACAGTGAGCGTGGCCCGACACGCTCTTGGCCGGTTTTTTTTCTTTTTTGGATGGGAAATAACACTCTGGGCGGAGCGGGAGGGAGTGTCAGACTTTTACTGACTAAAAACCATCCACGTTCCTTCCTCGCCCTTTACGTTCCGGGGCCGCGGTATCTCTTTCGAACAGTCCCGCAGCCCCGGCAGGACTCGGCCCTTGCGGGCCCCTCCCTTTATGCTGATATTTATTTATTTAAACTTCATGTACAGGAGTGGTACTTAGGCGGACTTAATGCCACAAGGCATTCTCTACCAGTCAACCTTTGGGTCAAATAAGACAGCAATGAGATACAGTACAAAAATCAATGAGAAAAATACTATTTTGTTAACAAATCGAAATACATAAATAGTATACATATATTACAGATAAGATGAAATAAACTAATACATATTAAAATACATACAAAAAGTTCAAAATACGAGAAACCTCATAATAATTATACCACGACTACCTTATGAGTAATTTAGTCTGACTTCAAATAGTACTTCCGAACTGCTAGTTTGAAAGCCATTTTGCTTTCAGCTTTTTTAATGCCAAGCTGTGCCAAGGGGTAGCGCGTTCCAGAGCTTTATAGTTATAGTGATATTATGTCTTTGAGGCACGCGTGGAACACGAACGCTCCGTCGATACGGCCTGTCGTCATTAGACGGACGAAAGGCTAGCTAGCCTATATATAGCTCACCGTCCACAGGCCCACGTCTACGGTGGCCGGTAGCCATCACCACGTGGCCCCCGACGCCCGGTGCGTCTCCCGCGGCGGCTGGGGCGAGAGGCTCTCTCCCTCTCGCGTTCCGCCACCTCCTTCGCTAGCATGACTGCTTCGCAGAAGGAGGTGACGGCTTCCCATTCCGTCTCGCTCCGGACCATGGATTGAACCAGGGCCGGACCCGAGAGGACGCTGTCCTCCCATACTAAAGTACTAATGCAGTAACATAATATTATTGTAACACCAAATGATTTGAAAAGAGTAAGTGCAGTAGTTTGAATGATTTGAAAGGACTTCTCCATGGAGTCAACCAACGCGAACCGCGCACCCTTTTCGACGTTTTATAAGTGCCCATCTAGGCCTATGTGAAATAAAATATTTTGATTTTGTTCGTGTAGTTGACTTCAGAAACTTATGTGGTTTCTTTGGAAAACCAAAGGAAATACCACAACAATAACCTACGATCTTTTATTTTTCTTTTGCAAAACCAATGACCCAACACTGTCTTTAAAAACACCCTATTGTTTTCAAAGCCCCTAATTCTCTTATCAACTAGGGATAAATCAAAACAATAGAATCAAATCCTCATAGTTCTAATTGAAGATCCTTGATAAGCCAGTCGTATCACTCAGTAGTTTACCAATTTATGGCTTCGAACAATGTTCGAGAGGGACCTATAAACAATAATGCTCGTAGAGTTGGACAACTATAACAAGGTGGTCTGTGGTAGGGGGTGGTACAAGTGATAGGCTCTTTTGCCCTATATTCTATAATAGATATCTTTTATCTTTGAGTACATGAGTGTCTTCTAGGAAACCGTGGTCAACCCTAGTCCGAATCATTGCTTCACATCAGACGGTCAAACGTAAGTCTATTTAGTAAAAAAAGGTACAGCGACATTTGCACTGAGATGATTTTTATATGCTTCTTTTTCTTTTGTCTTATCAAGTTTCTTGGGCCCAGTGCCCACGTTAATTGAGTTTTGATTGTCGAATTATATAATATGCAAGGCAAATACTCAGGCAACCTATAAAGTCCACCTGTATGTGATTTGACCTACGCAGGGTAAAATCACATACAAAATAAATATTCCAGAAAAAGGTAAGATTAGATTCCAAACATTTGCTTAATTGATCATACCCCTCTTTTCTCTGGAGCCCTGCCGGTAGCTTGGAGTCTTACACCCGTCCGGATAGCGGTGGGTTACTGTCACTTAACTTTCTTTTAAGTATTTTTTAGATTAAAATATTTCCAAATGTAATTAAGGTATTAAGAAATAAATAAAATAAACTAAAAGATTGTATTTCCAACAAAAATATAGATACTTTAGATCATCAGGATCTTAAGAATCTCCTTTTTTAGGGTTCCGTAGCCAAATGGCAAAAAACGGAACCCTTATAGTTTCGCCATGTCTGTCTGTCTGTCTGTCTGTCTGTCTGTCTGTCTGTCCGCGGATAATCTCAGTGACCGTTAGCACCAGAAAGCTGAAATTTGGTACCAATATGTATATCAATCATGCCGACAAAGTGCAAAAATAAAAATTAAAAAAAACATTTTTATTAGGGTACCTCCCCCAGACGTAAAGTGGGGAGCGATTTTTTTTTTAATTTTGACCCTGACGTGTGATATATTGTTGGATAGGTATTTAAAAATGAATAGGGGTTTTCTAAAATCATTTTTTGATAATATTAATATTTTAGGAAATAATCGCTCCGAAAGTCAAAAACAATGTGTCCCCCCCCCTCTAACTTTTGAACCATAAGTTTAAAAAATATGAAAAAAATCACAGAAGTAGACCTTTATATGAACTTTCTAGGAAAATTATTTTCAACTTGATGAGTTGAATAGTTTTTGAGTTATATAGCACTTTTTCAAAAAAACGCAAATGATAACTTTGTTTTTCATACAAATACTATGAAAAACAAAGTTATTTTTGCTGACGAAAAATGTTGGTATTTTTAATGGTCTGGGAAGCTACGGAACCCTACAGTGAGCGTGGCCCGACACGCTCTTGGCCGGTTTTTTCAGGTATCCCAAGCTTAGAAACATTAATTTGCTTCTAACAAGAGCTGTGTTTTCCTACATTTCTTACTTTTCCACGTTCCTAGTTCTAGTGTTTCATAATCACAAACAATAAGCTTTAACTTTGGACCGCCTCCAACAATAAACCAAGTCTAAGGAGATTCCAATAGCTGTTGGTACGTTTAACAGTACCTACAACCGGAGACGAGTTGATATAGGAATAATTGAATTGTCATGCGTGTGAGTATACCTATGTGATGTAGACCGGTTACACGTGGATGTTTTGAGAACACACTGTTGTTGTTTCAATAGAATGTTCGTCCTATTGTTTGACGACGTTACCTTTGTCGTATGTCATACAATTAAATTGAAAGAATTTCATTGTGAGATTTTTTTTCCTACTTTCATAAGGGTTTTCTTTTATGTTTTGGATTTTTCCTACATTAGTTACATGTCTTTCCTCAAACAAAGAGGGGACTAACGTGGGAAATTAAGTATTTGTCTAATTGAACATAAAGAGATATTAGTTTAATCTTTATTTTTGTTAAGGCGACTACAGGAGCTAAACGCGAGTTTCATAACGCCTAAAAGTATATGATTCACTGCAATAAACGAAACCAGAAAAAATATAAATGATATTCTTCAGGATACACGCTAGTATGATAGTGTTTTGAAAACGTAATACAATTAATTTTACTCGATAAATAAAATCACGAACATATCTCTAAAAAATTCTATAATTAACATGTATATCCCACACGATGAACCATACTAAAATACATGCGATCATTCTGATTTTTTGGCAAATAATTCTACAAGCAACATATCAGCATCATAGTGTTTTTTGTAGTCCAATCAATCGATTTTTTGTAAATCGATCGAAACCCCTTATTTCGCACTATTCGGCCCGCAGTGACTGCCGTAACAACCACTTTGTAGTACAAGCTGATTTGAACGTTATTCTAACAGTGTTTCAAACGAAATTTGAGTTGCTAATTTAGCTCCTGTAATCCCCTTAAAAGGGACCATCATTTACACGCGTTGGAAATAATCCAACGGAAAGATACTAACCATAACATCATTCCTGTTTACCTGGTATCCTTGTTTGTTACCAATCTGGGAATTGAACCCAGACCCCTATGCTCAGCAGTGCTTGAAATTATCTTACGTCCTGTCCAAGCACCTAATGATGATATTCATAGCTAAATAAATCCTTTTAGTATTAAGGTAGAAAAATAGATACACAGATAGACTAGGTATGTTTCGCATTCTACTTTCATATTACTATGGAAAGTAATTGATCCATTGAAACGCCATAAAAATCCGAACCCTACACACCCCAAAAACCTCAAACTTTGAGACACACATTCAACCTCCATTTGCACAGATGAAAAAGGGAAATCGGACCGCATAAATGATGCGGTTTATCTACCTGTACCCAGCATCCATTGTCCCGTCGAGAGAGTATTAGGAAATAATCACTCGGAACAATTTAGAGGATTGCTCTTTAATTGAGACTGCTGTATGGTAATCGAGCCGCGTACGACGGTACGACCAATTGGATTGAGTGGATCCGATTCATTCGGGCGCTATTTTCGGATCCGACAAATAGAGAAATATACCGTGGGTCCTTCCCTAATTGCTGAGCTTTTGTCTCTATCTGAATGTGATAGTGTGTTCCCGACTAATAAGGAGTCGTCAACTAAAAAGCGACGAAGTGCGAGTCACAATCGCGAAAGAAGTTTTGTATCATCGTGCAAGATTGAATGGAACCCCTTTTAATTTATTTTATTAAATTGTTAAGAGGAAAAAATCATTATTGTTATGTTTTGATGATTTGTTTTTTGTTTTAAAAGAGGAAAGTTTTGACCTTTTGTTTGTTTGTTACGATTTAACTCAAGAACTACTCAACCGATTTAAAAAAAACTCTCACCATTAGAAAGCTACGTTTTTACCGAGAAACAAGTCAAAAGTCTCGAGTTTGAACCCAAGGCACGCTCCACTCATTTTTCGGATTCATGTGCGTATTGTATAATTATCAGTTGCTTCGGTGTCATAAAACTTCGTGAGGAAACCAGCATGCCTGAGAGATATTTCTTGACGGCATGTAAAGCCAAATCAGAGGCCCATAGGCGGCTTAAGAACTCTTGACAAATAAATACCGAGAAACAAAGGTTATAAATTATACTGGGGCCTAATTCTGCTATTTTAATAAATTCGTCACTCCAACACGATTCCATTCTCATCCCATTGTCATTTTGCTTAAAGTTCGTAATCTGCTAAATTCACAATGGTCGGTCAATGGTCTCGTAATAAAATTGTGTGTTTAATGGCATTTTCGTATGGTCATTATTATAAATCCCTTAGTAAAAATGGTTTTCGAAATCTACTACTAAATGCGAACATTTATTCATGCCAGATTTCATGTACGAGATTAATATTCTATGACATTTCTTTCAATGAAGTGTCAGTGGTTGTTCATTGAGAAGTCATACTGGCGCCATTATGATCTTCGATCAATAATTGATCGATGATTATGATAGTAGAATTAACAAACTTGTCAAAATTTGACAGAACTTGATAATTATGAAATCAATGATCGAATACTCTGATACTATTGTAATAGCAGAATCGAGGCCCTGATGCCCATGCAAATGAGCCGAGCTATCACAATTTTTTTGCGGACGAAGTCGCGGGCGAAGTACTAGTTTTTATTATTTGTTTGCATAGCGGCAATAGAAAAACACATTCTGTGAATATTTCAACAGTCTACCTATTGATGGGGATCCCTGCACTTAGTGATGATACCGGGGCGATTCTATGGGGATGATGAAATAAAACCGACCACCGCGAATGTCCGTTGAACACTGATTTATTGATTTTAATGTACTTACACAAATTAGCTTAGTGATAGGTACGAATTGCTGAGTGCACAGAATGCACGGCGCGTGAGTATGAAAAGTAATGTGCGGTTCCGTACATCCTGCCCGCAATCAGATAACTGATATGATTGATTGACAGATAATTAAGATTAACAGATAATTAAAGAACAGGTAAAATAGTAGAATGAAATTATACAAATTGCTAGTGATACAAATGTGATAAAACTAACTAAACAACTATTCTACAATACACATGGGCAAGGTAGCCCTGTCTACACCACTGATTGTGAACACTTCACTACACTTTTGCACTGATTGCGCTACACGCGATGCCGGTGCGACTGCCGCCGGCCCCGCCCCGAGAGCATCCTGGCCCTGGGGGGCCGGCCACGCTGATGCCCTGCCCGTAGTTCGTTGGCGTTTGATGAGGTACACGACGACGCCACCCAAGATGATAACTGAAGCTACACTGATGTACAACACAGTGTAGTGATGAATGTCGTGAACGCTCAGATCTGTAGATGACTGTTCCTTAACCTCGTCAATCTGAGCCCTTAATTTATTCCAAATGAGATGATGATCTTCAGGCTCACTGAAGTTCTCTGGTGCAGACGTTTTCATGATTTTGTTTAGTACGGACACCTCTGGGACTTCGATGTGATGATGAATATTTACATGATTTATGAAATTGTTATGAGCATAGATACTAAACGTCTCTCCTTTCAATGTGCAACCTTGACCTAGGGTAATAATCCCGTTGCCGGCAAGGTTCACCATTGTGATTCCGTTGGCGCAAATAATGCGAGTTTGGCATTCCGAGCAACATGTATACAACCAGCTGTTCGGCCTGTGTAATTTGATCCATTGTTCGTCACATGACGATTTTACGGAGTGGCATAGTTGCTTTTTATTGAATATTTTGATTTCGCAGATTGATTGTTTCATGTTAAGATTGTAGATGGGCATGTTTAATGAACATAACAAGACATCGTTAGGAACATGAGTACATGATTGAAGGTCTGCTTCTGATAGGAGAAATGCTGTATCCTTGCGTAAATTGTAGGCTATGAGCGGTACTGATGGAATGAGATGATAAGATTGTAGTCCTCTCTTTTGCGGAATAGATATGATTTTGTTCAACTCAAACAGTTCGTTGCTTACGAGTGGAACCTTGATCTCAATGATTAAGTAGTTAGAGAAGACTCTAGCCGAAACCTTAAGTAAACGGTACAAATCCTTGATATTCCTCAATTCCACAGGTATCGTAAGTTTACCATTCAGTCGACTGGAGATTGTGCTCAGCTGATACGATAACTGCTCCGGTGACAGCAAATGACTGTCAATGCGCCCGTGTGAGATATCTCTTACGGTTCCAATTAGCGTTTGCTGAATCCAACGAATATTTGTGAGAATTATTGTTGCTGCCAGTGCTGATGAGGTTATGTAAAGGCTATCTTAATTTGCGAGACGTACCTTATTCACCTCAGATGATATACTTTGTAGATGTTGCTTGATAAATGAAAATTGTTTATTCATGATATCCTCGTTACGGCGTACGATGTTGAATTCTGATTCTAAGATGCTGATGAGCTCCACGCAGCCTGATGATGATGGTGATGTCACGCCGTGATTTGCTTACCACGACCGTGCTATTAACCTAAGCTCAAGTCAAGTGTAACTCAAGTCTAGGATGATTGATTGAAAAAAAGAGGTTTTCTCTGGTTTGATCACAGAACCACGTTCGCGAGAGAGTGCCACTGAGCTGTGCGCGCGCTAGCTCAAAGTACCGCGACGAGGTCCTGATGGTAATCTCGAAGGACCAAAATAAATGTAGGGGATCCCTGCACTTAGTGATGATACCGGGGCGATTCTATGGGGATGATGAAATAAAACCGACCACCGCGAATGTCCGTTGAACACTGATTTATTGATTTTAATGTACTTACACAAATTAGCTTAGTGATAGGTACGAATTGCTGAGTGCACAGAATGCACGGCGCGTGAGTATGAAAAGTAATGTGCGGTTCCGTACAACGGAGCATGAGAAACAGCACCACTGACAAACAGACGGTCGGACAGACGGACAGCGGAGGCTTTGGTCCATGTTCACCAAAAAGATGACGGTCTAATTATCTAAAAACAGCTGTTCAAAACACATTTTTGTATGGGAACATGTCACAGTGACAGCTGTTTTTCGATAATCAGACCGTTATCTTTTCGGTGAACATGAACCTTAGTAATAGGGGCCCACCTTCAGGTGCGGAAACCTTATTAATGGGAAGATTTTTTGTTTTTTTTTTTGACCAAGAAGTCGTAGTTAGTGCTTTAGAAGTGGTGCAACTGAAATGGTAACGGTTACAAGATGGAGATAAATATGTTTTAAATGATTAATTAATTAAAAAATGTAGTTTATAGATTTAAGTTCGGTAAATCCTGCGAGCTCGTACATGGAACTTAACATAACAGTAAGTCAAAAACACACAAGAAAAATACTTTTCACACCACCTGCTCGAAAATGTCAAATTATATGTCAAGCAACCTTAACCTAAAGTGAGTCATTAGTGGCCGGGGCACAGCCGGTCAATAATGTTGTACTGGATTTCATTATGACCCGCTGGTCAATAATGTGATTTGAATTTGGAATCTCACATGCTCAGCTAAATTGGCAGTATAGTACTAACAAACACCCTTTGGTGCCAGAAAGAGGAAAGCTATTCTCGATACCCTTACTACGCGTGGATGATATTCTCGATTTCCTACAAAATCATAACGACTGCTTCTTCATATCGTTGCCATATTTTCGAAGACATAATATTGTAAGAATAATTAGATAACTACGAACCATTTTTTAAAAGGAATGGAACATTAAAACTGGCATTAATAATAACAAATACCGTACCGCGCCGTATTGTATTGTATTTTATTGTACAACGGGCAGGTGTCCGCAAGTCCACGTCAAAGCGCGTATTTTGCGTATGGGCTATAATCCACCACGCGGGCCCAGTGCGGGTTGGTAGATGTCACATGTCTTCGAATTTTTACCGCGCCGTAATACTGTAATAGTAATTGGCTGTAACATTAGTTCATTAATTTATTCTTACTGTTTGTTTATTTTATAAATACTTTGTTTTTCGTACTATGGCTATTATTTTCTCACAGTAGGTGCAAAAAGTAGAGTATCCTCCTCTGGGCTAAAGGTGTCTTTGCCTTGGGCTAGCTTGAATCCCTCGCTGCATTCAGGATTCTTGTATTAACTCCCTCGCTTCCCTCGTGAGTTAAACTCTTAACTACCTCGCTGCGCTCGGGAGTTGAATCCCGAATCCTTCATTGCGCTCGAGATTCAATATGACGCCCGCGACATAAGACACAACTTTAGCCCCTTGGTGCATAATCTACTATTCTGCACCAGCAAAATATTAACAAATTAATTTTCTCGCTTTTTCTTTTATTAAGCTTTAGAGCTGTGGTTCCCAACCTATGGTCCACGGACCACCGGTGGTCCGCAGGAGCCTCGAATATGGTCCGCACAAGGGTTAAAATGTTATTCGTAAGAACTTAATAACTTCCACAGAAGATGCAAGTCGCGCTCTGTGCTCAACCTAATTGAACCTATCAGAGGCGAGGTGCTATAATTTTTTGAGAATCTTCCTATATCCGTATGATTGCAAAATTTTTCGAGCTCATTTTGATCGCTTTTGTATCCTTCACTATATTTATTTTCAAGGTTAATTTTAGCATTGTGTGAGTCAAAGCTTCGCTCCTCTAGATATTTATAATCCTGTTGGTGTTCCAAGAAAGGTTTGGAATCACTGCTTTAGAGCCTTTACTTCAGGAAAAATGCAGGTTCATTTCCAAGGAAGACGTACTGGAGCGCATGATATTACTTTCATAATAATTTATAATCTCTTTCATTTTTTCTCTTTCTCTTTCTTGTATATCACCACGTTTCTAGGTAACGTGGGTTTATGAGTATTAGCGGAAACGTTACAGTATTTTTAGTTTCTTTACGACTTTGGCCAACTAATGCACAACATGTAGGTACGACCGTTAGTAATATTATTTATTCTGTGGTACGGTTTGATGGAATCTATTTAACTAATCATCTGCATAGCCTTTTCTCAACTATGTTGGGGTCTTCCAGTGTAACCGAATGCAGCTAAATACCAGTAGTTTACGTGGAGCGACTGCCAATTTGACCTCCACAACGCAGTTAGTACTGGGTAATACAATACCCCTTGGTAAGACTGGTTGTCAAACTTTTTGGGCCATTGACTACCTGTAACGACTGTCAACGATCTCCAAATGACAGCCGGGACAAACTGCTTAACGTGTTATGCGAGGCACGAAGGAAACTCGGTATGTAATGGATGATCACTCCACAGACCAACCTAGGCAAGCACGGCTTAAACTAAAGATCGATCCGAGCGGCTGTTATTATGTAGGGTGACTGGTAATTAGTGTACGAAATTTAAACACGTGATCTTGATCATGTTAACCAAACCTTAAATCGCGAAAAAAAATCAGCTGTTCAGTACATTTATGTTCGCCTAATGTACTGAACAGACTGTAAAAGTGGTTTGTTATCATGTGCAAGATCTCGTGTTTAAATTTCGAACACTAATTACCAGTCACCCTATGTAGCCAGGAGCTCCTCCATCCTAATGTACCTTAACTGCGTTCACGATTTATTTCATGTGCCTGAACAAATAGGCTCGCTCCTTATTACGTGGGACTTATAACTGGCGAAATATGGGTATTCTATTAGGTAATCATCTGCCTTACACTTCGTAGAATAGGTACAGGCGTGGTATTATGTTACGATGTTGTTGTTGTTGTTTGTTGTTGTTGTTGTGTGTGTGCTTTATGTACAGACGTCAAATAAACATATTTTCTTTCTTTTCTTTCTTTCTTTCTATATGTTATGTTATGCCTAAACAAAATAATATATTGTGTTTTTGGAAAGTGAACATAAAAGTTGTAATTCCAATTTCAAAAATATGTATTCGTGGACGCATGTTTGTTACCCAATTACGCCGGAACGGATGAACGGATCTGGATGAAATTTGGTACAGAGATAGGTAGATTATAGTCTGGAATAGGATATACGCCTTTTTATACCGGAAGTACGATTCCTTGGACAATTCCCGAACTCCACACGGACATAAACTAGCTGACTACTAAACTGTAAAGTACCCGTAAATCACTAACAATAATAACAATGCATGAAACCTTCTCACAGTCAGTGGTTTTAATGGGAATTGTCTCCAATAAAGCCAATTTGTGGTTTGTCGGGACTGATTTTCAATCTGTCACGACTCACGATACTAGACAAATTTCGTGGAAAATAGTGTTCTGTGACAAAATGTCTCTATCCACGGATCGGTGTTGAGTTGTTGACGTGTCACTCCGGCCATTTGACATAAACTTGGCAGCTTTGTTGATGATCGGTTTTAGTACACATATATATTATTGCAATGTTTCACACTGACACGGTAGAGTTATGTTTTATGAGATGACGTTTTGTGGGTAATTATTTAGAGTTATCTGTTGTTGTGCGTGGAGGTGGTCGTGGCTGAATAATAACTGCCGCATGGGTTAATCTCCAAGGTTAAACCGGCAGCTAGCCAAGGTCGGGCCCTGGGATGGTCGACCATCCATTACATACCGAGTTGCCACCATTCTTCGGAAAACACGGTAAGCCGTGGTCTGGATGTCATTTGTTGATCTTTGACAGTCGACAGTTTTCGACACAGAGGCAGACGCTTCATGTAAATACTGGTATTCGGCTGCATCTGGTTGCCAACCCCAACATAGTTGGGAAAAGGCTAAGCAGATGATGATGTACGATTGAGGGGCCGGCGGAGCGTGCGTCGTTCATACAAACGTAATACCAAAATAATTCGTAAACCAAACATATTCTTAAGGAAGTGTGTATTTATTTCGATTGAATTACATAATATCTAGGTTCCCAAATATATATTATGAATGGACATTGATTTAAACAAGAGTTAGGAGAAAAATAAGTTTTCTATGGAAATTTTAAATTCCTCATATTTCCTCTAAATATCGTTGTCCTTTCAAAATATATATTTGGGAACCTAGATATTATGTAATCCAATCGATATAAATACACACTTTCTTAAGAATATGTTTGGTTTACGAATTATTTTGGTACTACGTTTGTATGAACGACGCACACTCCGCCGGCCCCTTAACGTTACGCGAGTGACTTACCGCAACAGTGCCTTTTCAGTATGAATTGGGTGCGTATTGAAATTTTATATTGAACAGCTGATTTTGATTGTTTTGTAATTCTCTTCGTTATTGGTCCCATACTGAAAGTGGTTATCCAATACATGTTTTAGGTATAGAATATATTTTGATATTATGATTATGGCCTATGGGCTCGGATACCGGTATATTTTTCGAAATAGTAGAGAATTAGTTTCGGTTACGTTTAAACATAACGTTAGGTATCAAAAACGTCTGTGAAGAAGAACAAAAAAATCGTTTAATTTCGTTTTCGTTCCAAAAAAAATGTTATAGATACAAAGAACTGTTCGGAATCGGAACGTTTTACAAACGTCATTTTAAATAACTTTCTAGTTACCTATTTGATTCTGTAAATTACAGTAAGTGTATTGTCAGTTTGTTTGCTAAATTACAGATTACATTTAAACAAAATAAACTCATTTTTGCCATGACAGTCATATTTCTTCCATTACTCTAATAAACACATTAGACTCACTGACATATTACAAATTCTCATTAATTTACGCACATTTTAATTTACGACATGTTGATGTAGTGGATAGGGCGAATGATCGAACAAATCAATTAATTTAGGTAAACGATAGTCACACAACTGTTCATTGTTTTAATGACTTCGTTAGAATGTCATATAATTCGATGTTACTGACACTTTTGATAAATAAATAACACTTGTACTTACCCAGTTGAATTTACTTGGCACAGTCGTCAGTGCACTGTTAATCGTTATGATAATTTTATTTGAATACCATTTAGTCTGACGAAACTGACGTGATATTGCACCTTATTTAATTTCGTTTGACGATAGCCGGTGCACTATTAATTATTAAGTATTATAATTTTATACCGAAACAATTTAGGTTGTTAAAACAGTGTCAGTGTTCTTATGTGCATCTAAATTAATAATATCAGAGCTATTTGTATGTTTATAAGTTTAGATGTAGGAGGCAAACTTTGGAACTACAGTCGGTCGATTCTGTAAAATTCAAACAACAACTCGCATCTCACATCGCTATTTACTCTCATTTATCATAAGGTTCAGAATGACCTTGATTCTGCATTCTGTAAGTATCACCTAGTTACGGGAAGTGACGGGGGAATTACATTACAGAATGCCACTTCTTACGGCATTTCATACTTTATCTGTCAAAATCTCCCTGTCAATTTAGTTCAACTCACTGACACGCTCGCAAGGGTGGCGCTAGTGTAAATTCAATTTTTTAGAATGCCAATCAAAAATCTCACAGCGGATTCAGATTCAAACCCCTGATCCGATTAGGAAAATTCTTTTACTTAAAAATGAAAAGCAAGATTATTCCCGGCCCAAACAATATTTTGAACGTTCCCCGTGGGATCACTATTGGCCATAACGCGAGCGAAGCCGCGGGATCAACTAGTTTAGTACCTGTATTGATGCTCATTTACTATTCATGGTTATAATAACTCCATTTCAATACCACCTCCTTTGTCAAAACTGTCACCTTTGACCAATAAAGTGACAGTGTATTTGATAAACATCGTAACTTAACGGTCTAACTTAGATCACAACTTCAATACATTTCACTTAGCAATGACCTCATGACCTCTCTGTAATTGACCTGTTGCTGCCTGCGGCCACACAATACGAAGTACAGAAGGCTCGATACTATGTACGAGTATAAGCGAACGCACGAACACAGACACGCTTCGCTCACGGCGGCGAGTGCATGCACACTGGCATTTGTTTGATAATCGCACTCACACATAGACACGCTTCACGTACAGCGAGTAATTCAGCAACTCGTCCCACATGTCCATGGCCCATCACCATATATAAAAAAAAATAAAAAAAAAATATTCCAAAATAAAAAATATTTTCATTCTGCAACTCGTCCCACGTTACTATCTAAATGAACAAGCGGTACAGCCAGTACAATCAGTAGTAAAAGTGTAAGTGCGGAAATGGTACATTTTGATACAAATGGAGATTTGTATCAAATGAAGGCGGTATTAACACACGAGCCGTAAGGCGAGGGTGTTTTTGAGCCGAGAACTGCAATAACAAATGTCCACGTGTATCAAACGACGTTTTTCAATACACTTTTGAAGAAATAAAATAATGTAAAATAGTTTTGTCATGAATGTCACGAGACCATAATTTAAATTTAGTTTTTTTCCGCGCTTTGCTTTCGCCAGGTTCAAGGAGAGGCAAAGGTACTCGTATGAAGCCGTTATACAGCCTAAAATGAAAAAAAATATTTTTTATTTAGATCACAAATAAATGTTAAGTAATTTGTTATTATAGTAAATATTATATAATAGTAAGACGTAGATCGCTTTATAAAACATATGACATCCGGGTATTTATCGCGAATTTACACACTACTGTCATTTGTTTGTGATCTCCGCGCACACATGGAAACGCTTCGAGTACAACGGGTACAAGAGCACTCGCCACTATTATTTGTTTGAAATCGCTGTACGTACGCGCCTGTTTACACTCCTTGGATGAAACTGACCTTTTGTAAAAATCTATTTGGTGCTAAAGCCCTACGCAACAAGCAGACTGAACGGAATATACCTATTTATTAACAAATGTATGGTATGTTATTAAATTCCCGGGTGTTTGTGAGTCCCTTTCTGAGAAAATGTAATGAAATAAATCATGTTTTCGTGTTTATATAAATGATACTATTTCTAAGCTTATTTTCTAGGATAATGTTTGTGTTATGTCTTTGTACCTACTGTAAGACCTTCTGCTTCTTAAGAAAACAAAGTAAATTACCTTTTGATGTACGACAAGGGTAAATTCTTGATCAGAAATCAGACTTACCTGCAAACAAAGAAATAACAACATTAATTACATTTTATTTCTTACCTCCAGTTCTTACTAATATAATTAAAACGGTTTTGCATAAAGCACTTAAGATGATCATAAAATACCATCCAAAATATGTAGTAGGTAATATCAAAGATAATGTCTAATTCATCATGTTTTCACGAACCCCGATTTGCTCATCAAAATTATTTCATCTAAAAACAAGTTTAATCAAACAAGGCCATAAATCCAGGCATCAAACACCAAGTCAGCCAAAACTGAATAAAAGAGTCTACCTTATAAAATCTCACGCCAGCAAAACTAAAAGATTCGAGATTCTCTCAACCAGAGAAAATCATAGGTGAGACATAAAAGAGTATTGAAGATCAAATTTCATGCTTCGCTATCTAGGATTAGATTTCTGAGGAGCCTTTGTCACAGAACAGATAGATACAGAAGATCGGCTTCTTACAACGACTGAAAACGCACACACACATGTTCACATTGTTCACGTACAGCGAGTGCCAGTGCACTTGCGACTAGTTTCAGAAGACTGCTAATGGTCGGTTGAGGCCAAATGGACATAGGAATAGAGGGCCTAGATAAAATGACATGAGTACTATTATTAGCGATAACTATGACGAAAAGTAAAAAATGTATTGAATTATTGACTTATGCTACTAAAAAGCTTATGTCAAAAAATTATGTAGACATTCGAAACACCATGAACGCTATTACCTATAACTTGACTAGGCTTTAGGCCCACAGTACAAGAGAAATAGCATTCTTCTATTGACATTTTATTATGGATAGAGCAACTATTTATATTCCTATTTATACAAAAATATAATTTAGTCGAGTTAAATATACTTCGTTGATTGATAATTTTGAAATCGTCGAGTGCAAGTGCACTGCGGATGCAAATCGCACGGGACCGGTTAATGTGGTGACACTTGGGGAGGCCGGACATATCCAGCAGTGGACGTCTTTCGGCTGAAATGATGATGATGATGAATTCCACTTGCTACTGTCTATTTCTTTAAGATCGCCGTAGGTCTTCTTCTTAGATTTGCGTACGTCTATTCGTTCGTTGTATAAAGCTAAGTTTCTGTACTATATTGTTCTGTGGTTCAGTACGAACACGGTGGAACAAACTTCACTCTGGTACAATGTTGTAGCATCTATTCTATTGTTACTGCGAATGGTAATCTTATGCGGTGTCGTGTTTCTACGGGAAAGATCTTGTTTGGAGTTTGCTTGTAAATTTTTAAGTTTTCCTTTCATTTTTTAGGAGGATTCGTTTAGGAGTACTGAATTTTTACAGATTTCTTCATTTTGTTTTCAAATATTTTCTCTACCTTCGCGTTTAAGCTCGACTGTCTCAAAGTATAAATATTTTGATTAGACCAAATGACCTCTATATTGTTTAAATTGTGGCTTACTTATCTATAGAAAGTACCTATGGAAGTTCTCCTGAAACAATTATGGAAAAAACCGGAGAATTCCCAAAAGTACCTACAATGTGATCAGATCAGAGTAAATAAAAATACTGACTCATTCTAAAGAAGTTTTTTGAATAAAACTGCATCCATTATACAACGTTTGTAACTGCAATAGAGCTAAACTACCCGTAGTTAGAGTTCCACTGGGGTTGTTAAAGAGTGCAGTTTCAAAATGGCCGACTATAGAACTCGTTAGATATTTCTATTTTTATTATACGGCAATGAGATCCTCTGAGAGTGTTTATAATATATTTTATATCGGCTTGGAAGTGTTTCATTTTATTTTAATTTAAGTAATACAAATTTTGAAATTAGGTATCCACCTAATTTCAAGAAACGAGTTTTCCTTTTCTTGAGAAAAGAAGAAAATGCTCACTGCTCTAATTTGGTTGAGCTATTGAACATAAATTCCCTACAGAAAAGTGTAATTTTTTTCTTTTCTTTTGAGTGTGAAAAATATTGGTATTGCGACTAGTTATACTTACAAGGAGTAAACGGATGATGAACGCACCCTTTAAGGCGCTTAGACGAGCTAAATTAGCACCTCTATTTGTGGTGGTTCAAACTTCGTTTGAAATGCTGTTAGAATAAAGTTCTAATCAGCTTGCACTACAAAGTGGTTGTTACGTCAGCCACTGCGGGCCAAATAGCGCGAAATGAGTGGTTTCGATCGATTTACAAAAAAACTATTGATTGGATTAAAAAACTAAAACAGTATCATGCTAATATATTGCTTGTAGAATTATTTGCCAAAAAATCAGAACGATCGCATGCATATTACTCTGTTTTTTATTGTTTGAAAGATATTTTTAGAGGTAAGTTCGTGATTTCTTTTTATCGAGCCAAATTAATTGTATTGTGTTTTCAAAACAGTATCATGCTAGCATATATCCTGAAGAATATCATATATTTTTTTGGTCTTGTTGATAACAGTGAATAACATACTTTTAGTAATTATAAAACTTGCGTTTAGCTCGTATAATCGCCTTAAGTAGGTAACTTGGAAAAAGTGTACCAAAGAAAATATGGATGAATTGTGGCAGGAGCTTGTGGCTTAATAACAGCAGCTAGGGCCGATCTTTAAGTTCTACCGTGCTTGCCCAGGTTGGTCTGTGTGTTCCCTCCGTGCCTCGGAAAGCACGTTAAGCTGTTGGTCCCGGCTGTCATTTGTCCATCTTTGGCAGTCGTTACATATAGTCAGTAGCCCCTCTTAAACGCGTCTGGGGCAGCCACTGCCCCACTGTCATTTTACACTGAACCGCGTCTGGGGCAGTAACTGCCCCAGTTGAATTTTAAACTACCTGCCTTCAAAAATTGCATTAAAACTCGACTGTACTTACTATGGCCATGCATTTATGGTCTCCACTACATTCTCTACAATATTTCCCAACTCTATAATAATTATCTGTGCCCAAATGCATCGACAGACGTCAAAATAAGATAATAAACTTTAGTGTAAACAAATCCGGCCATTTTTTCCGTGTTGCGCCGGCGCCGTTTCGTATTTAAATTGTTTTCTTATCGAAATAGTCGTATTTTAGTATAGTATTATACATCAAAATGAAGGTGAAGAACCGTGCTACAATATAGTGGTTAAGCAATTTAGTTTCGGAATCTCAAAGTTGCAGTAATTTTCCTGTGAAAAAGTGATAGGTATGTATACCTAACGTGCTTTATGTAAACATTGAATATATAATTTTATGTGATTAAAACGTGTGTATTATCCGAGAAATATCAATAATTGAGTATGGTGAGTATGTTTTAGAATTTTAGAAACAACAAAAAGAGGACCCGTAGAGTTAAAAAGTTACGTAAACATGTTTGTTAAAAAGCCCCAGCGGCCCGTACGCTACTGGGGAACCTACATCCCCAGTAACTTTGGATTCTAATTAGATCTATATTCCAATTAGATTTTGGTCTTATTGGAAAGGGAATATAATCTAGTTTCTAATTAGATTTTTTTTATTGATAAGGATTTAATAGTTTTTCGTAAAAAAAATATTTTTAATCGCGAAGTAGCCGTTACGTGACTGTTTTTCAAACTCAACATTTATTTTAGAGTATTAAATTAATATTATATTTCTTGGTTTTACACTGTAAATTTTATTTTGGTCTAAGTCTTGTAGTTTGCGATCGTCAGATTTTTTTCCAACAAAGGTCGGAAGGGGTCAAATAAAAGTTCAAAGGTCACGTGACTTAGCGCGCTTGACTGGAAAATAAAGAAAAAGGCCGCGCGCTTAAGAGGCTACAAAGTCTGACAACCAGTCTTACCAAATTATATCGTTTATATTACCCAGTACTAACTGGGTTGTGGAGGTCAGAAAGGCAATCGCTCTATGTTAAATACTCGTATTCAGCTGCACTCGGTTAGACTGGAAGCCGATCCCAACATAGTTGGGAAAAGGCTAGGCAGATGATGATGTTTGAGGAGTATTATAAAGGAATAGTAAATGTACTCCTTGTACATGATAGTGTGTCGGTTGACAAGAGAGAACGGAAGAAGAACATGGGTTGCATCCGACCCCAAGCAATACTTACCTACTTCATAAACTTGATGAAGTAGGTAAATTATGAATGAAAACTCTACAACGGGTGTAAAAATATTCTAAACGAAGCCTATACGTACTCGTTTTTTCGGTCAATTGCGATATTTTTTTGTTCTAGACCTAGACCATACCTTCTAGTTACGGAGATATTGGGTTTAAACTTTTTCACAAGGTTTTTTTTTAACAAATTTGGGATATTCTCGACATTGTATCCTCCATGACCCCAGTACTGTTCAATGCATCCATCAACATTGTTTTTTGTTATATCTTAACGTAAAGCTTGATTGTTCACCCCAAAACTAAACGTGGTCACTTAGTTTGATGTATAGAATGTTTACACCTTGTATAAAGCTTTACAAATTAAGCTTGTTAAGCCAAAAACCCAAAAGACATTGCGAAAGAGCTCACTCAGAAACGGAACCGTGTTTCATTTCACTTTATATTCCCGTGCGTGAGCTTAATAAACCACTGGACTTAAGAATGGTTTAGTCAGGTTCAAGGTTGATAAATAATTTTAAGAATTTCAGTATTTGTGTTTGTTTCAGGATTACAAAGCTTCAAGTTTACAGAAGACTCAATGACTTCATAGAAAGCAAAAGCATTATTTTAATGTTTTATTTCAGAGCACATTTTCAGTTGCACAGAAAAAGTAACCTCGAGGGACTCCAGGTTAGTATTTACCTACCTAAAACTACCTACTTAAACAAAACTAGATATTTTACACTGTAGAACTTAAATAGGCTCTACTCTCTACTCTCCAAAACTTCTAGTTTATGTGCTAAGCTAAGCAAGCTAAAACATTGTCGTCTTAAAACAAACAAAATGTTGACTTTGCTTAGTGTAGTCCAGACGTAACATAGGTACTTACATCAGGGAGTGGCTGTAAAAAGCTGAAGGGCGAACTTAGTCCAGTCCAAAAGTACCTCTAGTTTACTTAACATCACACCTCTAATCCCTAACCGTCTTATTACAAAACGTGGTCTTAAAAATAGTACCGGGTTTAGTACTAGGTCTAAACCATGAACTTGAAAAAACGTTATTACAAAACGAAGTTTATCGCTAGTCCTAGAACTATCTATGGTACCAAAGTTAGACCATCGTGACCCCTAGTTTAACTATGGTACTAAATTGTCAAACGTCAAATCCTTTTTTAGTTTTGAGGTTAATTTTCGGAAAGTTTTTGTGATTTAAACAAAAATGGATATTATTGATAGGATTGATATTATTGATACGATTGATTTGGAAGATTTGGATCTGTTGGGTATTTTTGAGAGTTCCCGGGGACCCAACCGAGTTCAACAGCGACGAAATCCATTTCAATTATCTGACGAAGATTTTCGATGTAAATACAGATTTACAAAACGTTTTGGCCAAAAGATTGTCGATCTGCTACGTGATGATTTATCCCACGATCCTCGAGGACATCCTATAAGTTTGTAACTTATTTCGATATCTTACTCGAACTACGCGCGCTGCCCAGTTCACTCCGTTATACGCGCTAGCTCGATAGTTGTTCCAAACCAGAACAATTGAATTATGAACATGCATTCAAAAAAAATACAAGTCGGAATATTTAAATACCTATAAATAACAAAACTTTATATTTTATCACTACAAATAAAAAATTATGAAATATTTTTTCTTTCATTTACGTTACAACATTTTGTAAAAAGGAACGGCGCATAGAACTATGAACGAATGAATGAACAGTTTAAATATTTTTTTGCTTATAATCTGTGGAAAATGTTAAGACCAGAGACTTTCTTAGGTACTAGTTAGTCCTTTGTTGGTCTTCGATTTGTAATACGAATGAATGAACTAACGATAGTACCGTACTAAACCTAGACCTTTTAGTTCTGGTTTAAACCTGGTACTTATGGAAGTTTTTATAATAAGACGGTAAGGGTAGGGGCAGAAGTGTACCTGATAGTAGACCCATATTTCGCCAGTCAATGCTTTAAGTCTCATCTAATAGGGGCAGAGTGTTTTTTCAACAACTGGACACAAATCTAGACTCCGTGGTTACTCGTGAGAGATTCCTGATAGAAAAACCCTATAAAGCCCGGTTTCCACCAAAGCGGAGAGTGACGGAGCTGAGAGGATCTCCTCTCAGCTCCGTGCATATCTATGCAAGATTCAACCAATCACATTGGTTGAAGTCTCTCGTCTTTCCTGTGATTGGTCGAATTTTGTACATCTCCTCTCCGCCCGTCCCGTGATTCGAACCCGGGACCTCAAGCTCAGCAGTCAGACTCAGTTTGACCACTCGGCCAATGAGGCAGTACCTCAAGTTTACTCAGGACTAAAACAATACAAAAGCAGGAACTAAAAGATTATTTTAAAATATTCATACACAAAACGAAGATGGCCGTTCTAATTAGCTAATGGGTTCCGTTGATAAATTGTGAGAAATGATAAATGGCGCTGTTTCGAATTACTCGACGAAGCTGCTCTTTTAAATGTGTCGTTGAAATTTTATGCTGGAGTTAAATTTTTGTATTTCATGTCTAGAGGATTTCTTCTTATTTTTTCTTATATGTTATCACTTATTTTTGTGAATGCTGGTTAACCTATAATTGGCGACTGTGTGAGTCCAAGACTGTAAATCCTATGTAAACCTAAATGCTGTACGCAGAGGCTGTTGGTGATCGTGTAAATAAATGTTTCAATACTTGGTCGATATAATTTTTCTAAAATATCTACGTCTATGAATGTAAAGCAATTTTGAAGATTCCATAATATATTGTACTCTCAAAGAACATTAATAGCAAACCACATGGCCTAAAAGAAAAATTTCGCATTTCGCTAAATTCTGTTTTCTTAAAAATTTCAAAACAAATCTGCAGATATTTACATTCTCCTTGTTTCTAAAGATCAACATTCAACAGACATCTATTTTAATCAGCAAATAAAATCAATATTGAAATCGCTGATTAAAATAGAATATCTCAATAGAACTCTCTCATCTATTAATAGAAAACATCCTCTTAACTAACCTCATACTTATTAAAGTAGTTCCTATAAAAATAAACAAAATCCAGCTACTGAACAGACACGCACGCACATCAATCTACCTGAAACTGTCAAATTTTCACAATCAATATAGAACCTAATTCTTCAGCGATAAAGTTGAAAATTAATTGGAGGAAGTTGACAGATTGCAGTAACTTAATGTGCAGTCTGTACATCTAGCGGTACCCTTTACTATGACGTCACTCGATTCTTCCGTCTAGTGAGATTGGAAAAAACAAAGAAGTAAGATTAAAGGTATTGTGTTGTTAATTGAATGTAGGTGTCATGGCGGCGACAACAATGAGCTGTCCAGAGCACTGGGGGCGAACTCATGTGGGGTAGGGTTGTAACGCAAGTATACAATAAATGTATAGGATCTGGCGACTGAGGTTTATCGAGTGAAAATGGAGAAATCGATTTTTTCCCTGATTTGAGACCTAACCAGATCAACTTTTTGATACTTTAAACCCCCATAATTATTGCCAACTGTTGAGAACTTGCTTACAAATAAATATTGCTCATTTAAATGTGTAGAATAAAATATAGAAGTAAATACACACACTATTTAGAGTATTATAGTGTGAATCAGACTTTTCTGAGAGTTAAGTTTAACATTGCAGCTGTTTTCTGAGCTAATAATGACTTGGAATAAAATATGAATGATGAAGCTTTTTAGGGGAATATAAAGTGTTTTGAGATTAGGTTATATAAAACGCTATTTCTCAGGAATGGTATATTATCTTTTCATGAGAGTGGTACCATTGAACAAGAGGGACCCCTCCTTCCCTCCACACCGCGTGAGTTGACTACCATCGCATGCATTTCACGAAAAATAATGCGTTTTATTGTAAGCAGTATGTTCGTTAGACAATATTTCGAGAGTTTACAATCTCTCTAGTTATTTTACAATCTAACGTGTTTGACAATTTTACGGTGACATATATGTTTATAAATCAAAGATGAAAAGTAGCATATGTCTTTCTCCAGGTCCCAGCCTACGTATTTGTCAAATTTGACACCGATCGGTTCAGATAAAAGACTCATACTTAGTCGTTAAAAGGTAACAGCCAGACAGAGTTACTTATAAAAGGAAACAAACTCGTCACGAAGCCGTTAAGAGCATTCTGTACATCAAACTAAGTAACCCTTCGCAAATTTGGGGTAAAAAATCACGTTTTACGGTAAATCTCAATGTAACGCACTCAAAACATTGTGCTGGTGGCTGGATTGAATAGTGTGGAAGTCGTGGGGGTGTTTAAAGTAAAGTTAAAAACTTGCTTGTCAAAAAGTTGAAATTTTCACCCCCAATTATGTCCGTAATTAGAAGGTTCCCAGGCATGGTGTAGAACAAAAAAATATCGCCATGACGGGGAGAACAAGTGCCTGTCGGTTTCGTTAAGAGCAGGGACTTAAAAACACCTTCATAAAGGTTACAGAATTATAAGTGTTACATGTTGAATTGGTAACAGAATCAAATATGTAACACTTATAAATGTGTTTTCAATGTTTTAACCCAAAACACTTACAAAAGTGTAACCGTAAAATATCTGTAACAGATATAAAAGGTTTAACAGTGTTAATAAGTGTTTAACAGGAAAACTCAGCGTTGCCATTGGATAGCCGAAATCTAGTCGCAGTCTGTTGTAAAACTGATTATTTCAGTTACACATAAACACATATAAAAGGTTACAATTTGATTTGGTAACATTATTGTATCTGTTACATCTAAAAGTGTTTTTCTGTTGAAACTGTTTTAAAAACAGTGTTAAAAATTGTGTTAAAAACACATTATTACGGTTACAGTTTGAGTCCCTTTACACCCTTTTTAATACCCTCTTTTTATTTTAGAAGACATGCTGCTCCGATCCAAATAAATTGGGAAAAAGGCAGAAGAATAATGACGATAGTACGTATATTATTATTCGCAATTATGTATTGAGTTATGCACTACGCATTGTCTGCACTGCCTGTATTTATCATATTTCAAATATACTGGACTGTATAGTATGCCACATATTAAGGTAGGTCGAAGATCAAACTCATAAAGTCATAAGTCAACGACCTTCCTCCACTAAGTCAACCCTGAGAAAAGCCAGGAAAAGCTAAGGCAAAAAGGGCCGGAAAAATACTTAATCATGTGGACATGTAAACATAATTGTTGATAGCTCACCCGAAACCCTCCGTACAGTCGTGATCCCTACACCATAGGGGGGTGAGTAGTGTAGGGAGTCTACCCTAACTTACACCTGTTGATATTTGGCGGCCGTCCAAACCCAAATAGCGAATATTTGGTCGGGCGTATATTTTGTGCCGAAGTGGCTCCTTCCAAGAATTTATTAGACAGCTGGATACGTTAAAGATGTGTTATTGGAACATACATTGATGTTGATGCATTGGGAGCGGCGCTAAAATACTCTTCGTTTTACGCGTTCTATGCCAGACAATCATTTATTCACGGCTAATTTATTGTTACACTGTTGGAATTTCAAATCTCTGCACTTGCTTTTGCGTTGAAAATTCAACAGTACGTTAGGTGTCGCTTAGTGTTTGTGTAAACAGGCATAAGACACAGTCGTTCCAAGTTTCCACGAATCTTCCCACATTTTGTGAGCAGACGATAAAACTTGTTAATTCTCTTCGTGTTTTAATGTATTGTAGTAAATGTACCTACGTTCTAATACAATTTTACAGTTAGGTACGAGTATGTGTGGGTCGATCGTTATTTGATATTTTAACCTTTGTTCCACATTACATATAATGGGCCTGCAACACACTCGACGAGTGGCATGGGGACTAGCCTAGCATTACTCGTCATGCCGGACATCATGCTCCTTGTTGTGCCCACCGTTCACTATTTTGTCGGTTTTTTGAGCGTGATTCAAAGGACCGGCAATATCAATTTTTTTCATTCGATTTTGAACTTAACCGTCAACGTGTGGGCAGCGAAGGCAATATCGCGGCAGCGAGCACAGCAATGAGCAGCGCAAGGAGCATAGTTCGGCTGGGCCGTAAAGGCGCACACACAGGCGCGTTTTTGCGTTTCTGCCTTTCTGCGTTTCTGCGTCCTGCGATATTGCGTTAATGCGTCCCTATTCGTACTGCAGCGTTATTATCGCGGCAGTGTGTAACTTCGTCGCCGTCCCAATAGATGATTTATTAAAAAAAACATATCGCAATATGGCGCGGCGCGCAGAAACGCGGAAACGCAGAAACGCAAAAACGCGCTTGTTTGTACGGCAGCTCGGACAATGTAACTAGTTACACTACTCTGTGTAACTAGCCAGACTTTGTTGAAAATAAGTATTGTAAAGAGCTACTTCTATTGATGTAAACCTGTCAATCTCCTGCCAATCTGTTGAACAGGCAGCATTATTAATTATTAAATACTGCATACGATATTTTAAAACGACTAAGGCCGTGATTACACCAAACGATCGCTTCTGACAAAAACAGTTAGGAAAACTGCTTTTCGCATACTGTTTACATCCATACCTAATATCGGAAAGCACGTTAAGCTGTTGGTCCCGACTGTCATCTGTAGATCTTTGACGTTACAGGATAGTCAGTGGCCCAAAAAGTCTGAAAACCAGTCTTACCAAGGGGTATCGTATTACCCAGTACTAACTGGGTTGTGGAGGTCAGATAGGCAGTCGCTCCGTGTAAAATACTGGTATTCAGCTGCATCCGGTAAGAGTGGTAGCAGACCCCAACATAGTTGGGAATAGGCTAGGTAGATGATGATGACATCCGTATCTGCTATTTTTTATGATTTTTGTTCACAAACAAACCAGAAAACAACGTCATTACCATTGTGCTTAAGGCGATTACACGAGCTAAACGCGAGTTTTATAATTACTAAAAGTATATGATTCACTGCTATAAACAAGACCAGAAAAATATATGATATTCTTCAGGATATATGCTAGCATGATACTGTTTTGAAAACACAATACAATTAATTTGGCTCGATAAAAAGAAATCACGAACTTACCTCTAAAAATATCTTTCAAACAATAAAAAACATACTACACTAATATACTACTACTAAACTAATATGTATGCGATCATTCTGATTTTTTGGCAAATAATTCTACAATCAATGGTTTTTTTGTAAATCGATCGAAACCACTCATTTCGCGCTATTTTTCCCGCAGTGGCTGACGTAACAACCACTTTGTAGTGCAAGCTGATTAGAACTTTATTCTAACAGCATTTCAAACGAAGTTTGAACCACCACAAATACAGTTGCTAATTTAGCTCGTAAGCGCCTTAAAATGTTTTGTCCGTTAATTGGTAATGTTCGCTTGATAGAGTTGTGTTGAATCGTTAAAAAGAAAAAGCAAGCAAATAAAAAGCTTGTAGTTTGATGACGCGACAGATGTCGCTGACCAACTTTACGCTTCGGTGTAAACGACGCTTATTAAAGACGTTGCTGGTTTAAAAATAAAACAATCGAGCTGTCGAAGTGATGCATTCGCTTTACTGGCTCAAACGTATTTATTATTCAACAAGTATTGTGTCAGGTGAAGTGTTTTACAGTATCTGTTCAGGCAGTGTTTTGCATATGTAATGTAAAATGGATGGTTGGAGGTTTCGAGCCCAGATTACTCATTCTAGTAAGTTTAACAAAGTGTGCAAGTAAGTAGCTTGCGTGTGTTTTTGTAGTTTGGACTAAGCGAGGCTTGGTAATCGAAGAATAAGAATGTAAATAGACTGGTCTGTGGATAACTTACTCGTATTATAAACATATTTTGTGACGGACTTGCAAGATCACCGCTGAAATGAGATCGTATATGAGGCAGTGAATTAAAATATACATGGTGGATATTCATGACGACCCGAATGGCGCAGCGGTAGTGAGGCTGCCTTACGTTCTTAGGATCGTGGGTTCGAATCCCGGTAGGAGCAAATGTTTGTGTGATGAGCATGGACATTTGTATCCGAGTCATACTTAGATGTGTATAATTATGTATATTAAGTACGTATTTACGAACAAAAAGTATGAAAGTACTTAGTATATCAACTGTCTGGTGTCCACGACACAAGCCTTGCTTAGTGTGGCACTTGATGGCGCTGTGTGTAATGTCCAGTGATATTTATTTATTTACTAGATTTTAAGAAGTTATTACGGCGCTGTATATAATATGCTGATGCTGTTGACGTCCGACGTACAACATTCGGGACCCATTAAATAATCTAGACTACTTAAAATCATTACATCCAATATGGGTCCAGACTGGCACTCAATATCCTGTCTCCTGAACTTGTTTTTTCTTTTCAGTTTTTATTAAAAGTTATTACTCGTAGTTGTTTTAGGCAACTGATTTTTTGTTTATCTATTTTTATTTTTTCTCGACTTCTTTTTCAAATCAGCAGTACAAGTACGTAGAATTCGATAGGACTCGATTAGATAAATTTGACAGTTATTCTCGATAAAATGAGTTTTTGACTCCTTAAAAACTCATTTTATCGAGAATAACTGTCTTTATCTAATCGAGTCCTATCGAATCTTACGTACTTGTACTGCTGATCAGTAATTTAAAGGAAAACATCGTAAGGAAAACTGTGCCTGTTGTTTATACACAACGTGTTAGTTTCTTAAACGTGACTTCGAGTTTAAATGCACATTATTCATATTCTCACCTGAATCTAGGCCATATGGAAACAATAGCTCGTCCTTTCATTTCTACTACATCATGATTCTAGAACTTTCCATTCGTAGGTCGTTCTATCTAAGACACACTCGTCTTATTACGGATCGATTTCTAAAAATTAGAGCCTAAAGTACCTACGTGTTATTTTTGGAGATCCGTACCTCAAGAAGAAAAAAGGACGCTTATAGAATCTTGCTTATAGAATCACTTTTTTGTCCGTCTGTAGAGGTCTCAAGTTGAAATTTATATCAAAATAGCACTTCGCCTGCGACTTCGTCCGCGAAAATAATGAAGCTCGGCTTATTTATAGCCTATGTTACTAGATAAAGATCTAGCTTTCTAGTGGTAAAAGAATTTTTAAAATCGGTCTAGTTATAGTTTTTGAGTTAAATCGTAACAAACAGAAAATCTAATATTTTCTCTCTTTATAATATTAGTACTTATAGAAGTATAGATATACCTACTTGAGTCTACAATGTTTTTCGGGTTTGAAAAAAAAAAACTTGTAAGGCAACGAGATCAAAAGATAATGAACGTTTATTCGCATATTTTGCGATTGACCCACCATTGTTGTCATTGGCAAGAAGCAATGTCTTAAAGAACATGAAAAGGAAAAAATTTGAAAACCATAAATAAAAATGTAATTAATCAACAAAAAGCCGGCTTGCATTATGATGTTTAGTACGGAAAACTCGGTGCTCGAGTTCGACTCGCACTTGACTGGTTGTTTTGAGCGCAAACGTACATTTGTATTGGATCGACAGAAACTCACGAAAAGCTTGATAATATGTCAAACCTGTTGACAATAGTTTCAGAAATACGAAACACTTTTAAAAACGATTGTCATTTGTTTCAGGTTAAGAGGTTTTCAAAATTGACGCAATAGACTCGGAATTGACGTCTATTTTTATAATTAGAACGTTGGTAGAAATAAAATACGAAATTCAAAAATTACTCGTGCAGTCTTGTTAAATGAAAAGGCTGAGTTCGTCCAAAATTCTATGGAGACAGGACCTACCGGACGGACGTATGCCTACATATGTATGTACCTATATCAGCCATATTGCCTCGAGGCATGTCGTATAGGCAGCATGTTTGCCTGTTCCAATTACTCAAGCTCCGATTTTGATTTAGATGTCCTCTTTGATGTAGAAACGTACCGATATTGATATTGGAAGTGAGTTTCAATAAGGTGAGTTCAGCTTTCGACAAAATAATATACTAGATCTAAAACTGTGAAGAGACCTTTTTGACGGTGACCAGTCAGTTCACCAAACATTAATTCAAAAACTTTTACTTGACAAGCAACGATTAGCAAACACAATTATTTGTCATTTCATCATTATACAACAACAAGTTTAATAAACAATTCAATTCGCAAAATAATTATCCGATAAACTTTTATTTAATAACGTATTATTTGACAAACAATTCATTATTTTTTCATTTTATCTCATAAAATAACGTTTGGAATAAAGACATTATATTGATAGTGCACTTAAAAAGATTTTGGTTTTCTACAAGCACAAATTTTGTGACAGAAATGAATCGCTGCAGAACCGACTCCACGTAGTCGTTCTGCCCTACCCTAAGGCGCTGTCTCCACGAGCGAGAGAATCGCGGCGATTTGACGTATTTCTATACGAAAATATCGCAGCGATTCTCTCGCTCGTGGAGACGGCCCAAAAGAGAGTGTATAGAAAAACGTGGCAAGGACGATAATATCGCCGCGATTAAATATCATCTAATGCATTTGATAAAAGAAGTATTTGCCAAATAAATGTTTATAAAACAAATGTTTTTAAAATAAAACATTTGCGGAATAAGTTGATTGCGAAATAAATAGTATACGAAACGTTGGTTGTTATATGAAAAGTCAATGGAGTTTTGGTTTAACATTAGTGAACCCTTTTTGACAGCTTTGAACATAAAAAGAACCACACAAAACCAGTCATTACTTCCCAGATTTTATCCCTATTAGTGACACTATCGAATGGTGTAAAAAAAAAACACACAGAGGTTGTGTGTGTGTTTTTTTTTTTCAAAATCAAGGGGTTACATTTCTGTCAGGGATGTTGAGTTGATTGGGTTTTCAAAAATCCAATGATCTATTTTTAGTTTTCATCAAAGTTGGGCTCGACGTCCTCTCGTCACGTCCGACTCGCATCGCATCCAGCGGATTTCCGCAACCCTCACCAGGTCATCGGCCCACATAATGAGAGGCCTGCCCATTACGTCGGTAACCTTCTTTCTCTTGCGTATTGCGTAAGGTATATATCTATGGGTCATTGTAGCCTAAAATAAATAAACTGAATTGAATTGAATTGAATTAAGTCTTCATTTCCAAATTCGACCACCCACCCCACCCAAGCCCACTTTCAGCGACCACCTTTCCGTCCCATATATATGTAATCAGTGGCGACACACACTGGCCAAAGACTTTCGTCTTGAGACACTGAGGGTAAGTTGGACGAGAAGATACAGTGCAACCTCCCAACCGCTGCCCAACCGGGTCGGATTTAAGAGGCCGTCCTACCTATGTAGTTTTGATGATATTGATTGAACTTTATCTCGAAATCCAAATGACCTAAGAGTTCACAATTTGGACACCATTAACTTGGACTTATAATCTTTAGTTCTGCCGAAGCAAAACACAATTGGATAAAAAAAATCTCGATAGAAAAAAACATTCTAAAACATGTTGCTTTGCACATATTTTGAGTTAGATCACTGAAACCTTATGGAATTTAATGGTGATTTTTAGCCCAATAGATGGTAATATTATATCTCAAATCCTGCCGTAAAAAAATCTTATTTTTCTACGTCGTTTTCTCGTAATTAACATCAAAGCTAGGCAGATGATCTGGCGCTTACGTTATTTTATTCTAAGCGAGCACACACACTCTTTCTGTCTCTCGTTTCGCACGCGGAAGTAATAGCGCTATCCTTTTCACACTCTAGCGAGTGAACGCGCTGCAGACTCTTAACGAACACAGCTGTTACTAGCTTAACACATCCCTATGCAGTGTACACTTGTAGATATTCTAGGTAATCAGTCAGAGTAGTTAATCACGTGCAACGATCCGGTTGCCGTGTGTGAACCGTGTTGACAAAGACGAGTGGAGACGGACCGCATCTGCAGTGATTTATATGGGCTTTCAAAGCGAGACTAGACGCTACTTGGTATTCGGCTTACCTTGATGCCTACGACCTAGGATGTGTGGCGTTATGATCCAGTATATACGTTTCCACTTTTCCAGTATATGTTTGATTTAGTCTGTAGTCTCTGTAGTTATAATTCAACCTGTAAAAGCAATGGCAAATCACTGATACTAACATCATCATCATCATTTCAGCCGAAAGACGTCCACTGCTGGACATACGCCTCCCCCAAGTGTCGCCACATTGGCCGGTCCCGTGCGACTCGCATCCACCGGATTCCTGCATCCTTCACCAGATCATCGGTCCACCTAGTGGGAAGTCTGACAACGCAACGCCTTCCGGATACCAATATCTTGTTTAAACTGTACTGTCCCCAATTTATTACTACTTGAGTTCTTGGGCAGACGACATAGTTGCCGTCGGGGGAATAATCTGGATGAGGCTGGCGCAGGACTGTGGCAATTGGCACAAGAAGAGAGAGGCCCATACCCAGCAGTGGGTGAGTTCGGCCTGTGGATGATGATGATGATGATGAGTTCTTCACTATGAGAAAGGTATAATAGAAACGTTCAATTTTGTTTAAATAAATGCAAAGATCATTCGGATCAATCAAGAGTTATCCATACCTATTGGATTACCTACCTAAACTCCTAAAGCGATCATTCCCACCTCTACAAAAATAATTTACACTACAGTTCTATTTCTAGAATCAACAGTGAATTAGATTCGATTGAAAAACGAAATAAGGTGAATGGATTTCTTTCGCTCTAAAATCAAACACGATTATTCTGTAAAACCAGGATTTTCCTCTAACAAATTACTAGAAATACACTTTGAATACAATAGCAACTGATCAAGTGTACTATTGCTATAATTTGGATTCTAGAACACAAATTCACGTAGATAATTCAAATTGGGGTTTGCTGTTGAATTTTCGACCTTCAGCACGGAGATGAGAGCTGTAAATCCAACAACGATCTACATGACCCTTACGGCATTTTGTAGTCCTACCGTGAATATTTGTGGTAACTATTCCCGTAATTCCATCTCTTTACAAGCTGCATACGGTAGGTATGTGGCTGGTTTATAACCTACATACATTTAAAATAAACATTTACAGCCGATATATTACAATGTGCATTCAACTCATGTTTATTTTTCGTGACACTCGTTTTCACTAACACAAGGCGACATCTAAATTAGTGCCTAAATTGAGACGCGTCGATTTATTTTCAACTTTCGATGCTGAATCGAGATGAAGGCATTTTTTAAAAGGACATTAATTAAGAGTGGCTTTAGTAGTCGAGACTGGCACAAGAGAGTGGAGCTTGGCACAAGCACAGAGAGACCTACTACACCCAGCAGTGGGTAAGTCGGGCTATGGATGATGATGATGATTAGGCTTTTTTTACTTTTACGGATGGGAAATCATCAAATAACTTCTCCCACTCAAGGCTGAGCTGGAGGGCTTGTCAGACTTTTACTGACTAAAACCCATCCATGTTCCTTCCTCGCCCTTTATGTTCCGGGGCCGCGGTATCTCTTTCGAACAGGCCAGCAACCCCGGCAGGAGGATGAATAGGCGTGTACTTTAGATATTAGGCTCTTTCTTAAAGCCGAGCTAGCGACGTCGTTGTTTAGTAGATTTTTGGAATTAGGGTATATTCTAACAGCGACCTACCCCCTTCGCCAAAAATTTGCTCAACATAAAGCATCAACGATGTTTTGTAAATTACCTTACAAACACGTAACGTAACGTAAGACTTCTTTCTTTCTTTCTTTCTTTCTATTTAGATCTGTATTTCCTGTTTTCGAAGGAGCTCGTGGCTAAATAATAACAGCCAATCGGGTAAATCTGTTGGTTAAGTCGTGCATGCCTAGGTTGGTCTGTGGATGGGTGACCACCCTTACATACCGAGTTCCCTCCATGCCTCGGTGAGCACGTTAAGCTGTTGATCCCAGCTGTCATTTTTAGATCTTTAACAGTCTTACCAAGGGGTTATCGCATTACCCAGTAGTAACTGGGCTGTGGAGGTCAGATAGGCAGTCGCTCCATGTAAAATACTGGTATTCAGCTGCATCCGGTTAGACTGAAAGCTGACACAAAGTTGGGAATAGGCTGGGCAGATGATGTAGATCTGTGTTTCATATCCGCCACTCTGAGAAAAAACACCAAAACCAACTCAGAGATTATTAGTATTTTAAGTCCAAAATAATCTTGTTCAAGTCGTTATGAGTACGCGTATCGTTCAGAAATAATTGGAAATTTTCTATTTACTGACCCATCTACACAGTAACGGGTCAAGGTCTTCCGGGGTCTGGGCCGGCCGGGCTGTGTTTGTGTACGTCAGAGGGCTCAACGTTTGAACGCAATTACTAAACACTGACTGCCTCGGTGGTCTAAGGAGGTCACGAGGTCCTGAGTTAGATTCCCGGGTTGGGCAAATTGTTATTGGGTTTTTCCATCAGCAATTTCGCAGTTGCAGCCACGGAGTCTAGATTTGTGTCCGGTTGATGGCAATAGGCTCGCTCCCTGTAACATGGGACTTAAACATAACTGATGGCGAAATGTGAGTGTACTTGTTACGTACACCTCTGCTTACTCTTCGAGGATTACAGGCGTGATGTTATGTCACTTAAAGTTTTCGGTGGCTACTGTCAATGCACTTAATATTTATTCAATCATCATAGAATGACGCTTACGCCTTTATGTCTTCGTCACTTTTTCCTTTGCCTGAGATCGCGTCTCGTCGCGGTAACTTGTTGCATGTTCTTAAGGTGGCGGTTCGCGTCGTGACAGAGACAGGACACTGAGACAGGAGATCGCGATAATTGTCTGTATGTCTTCTGCATGTACTGTATGTCTCGGTCTCCTGTCTCTATCGCGGCGCGAACCGCCACCTTTAGCAGTTTGTTATTTCCGCAGTCGCTGTTGCGACACGTGTGTCGCTTGTGAGTGTGGCGTGGCCAAGAGGCTAGTCTAGGACTTCTGATACAAATGTGTGCATAAGTCACACTAAAGACAGTATTGTTCTCGTTTGTTTTAACTACTATACTTCAGTGAAGTTCTTATGAAGTAACATTAAATGTTTTCGTAGTTAAACCCCTTGATCGTGTGCCAAAGCAAGCATAGTTGCTATTGTTTGCAGTTCATTGCGTAATTTCCACGTCATCATTCATTGTTTGTTATGAAATAACGGTAACGTATTACTAACTTTTTAAACAGTCTCAGTGAGACGAAAAATAAGGTCAGTGAGACTGTCTCACTGACCTTATTTTTTTTCTCGGTATTATACGATTTTCAAATTAAAGGAAAATGTGTTCGAAAGTAAAGGAATATTTTGAAATCTTTATTTCGATGACGACGAACAGGGCTCTCACTAAAATAGGTCGAACGAAAACTTTTCTTAAAACTCATCTTAATTTTTCCTGTGTTAGGAAAGATAAGGTTTTTTTGTTTTTAATTTTTATACTTAATTTTAAAGATTATTTAATATTTCTGATTTGAATTAGGAATGAAAATTAAAATGGAATAACCATAATAATTGAGCCTTTTCCCAACTATGTTGGTTTTTTGTCCTCCACAATAAACAACCCAGTTAGACTGTCAGACTTGCGGGCTACTAACTACCTGTAACGACTGTCAAAGATCTACAAATGACAACCAGTACCAACTGCTTAACGTGCTTTCCGAGGCATGGAGGGAACTCGGAAGAATACCGCGTAAACGTTGCCATATAATAATTTCAGAAAATCTTATGGATGGAAAGATTTGTTTCTGAATACTACTTCTGATTTATTAAATTTGTATTTTCCTTACTAAAACTAGAAATTTATGCTAATAGGTAAGGGAATTCGTACTTACTTACACCTGTCTACATTACTTATTCATGCTACCACGTCATTCCCATTTACATGTTAAAAACTTTTCCCCCGCGCCACAGAGCTCTATAAGAGTACGTGTAACATACTTAGTACTTCACCACAGAGTAGGAAACTTCGCCTTCGAACTGAATGGTGTCAGATGGCGCGATAGTGCTGTCCGAAGCTTGTAGGAACACTATACATACATAAACATGCATAGGTGTGTTTCACTCTTGTTTGTTGCAGAAGAGGTAATTGTATTGAGCTGGCTGTGGGCATTGAATACCTGACTTCTTAGGTTAGTGCCTAACCTGGTGTCAGAGTTTTTATGCCGCCCATGTTCCTCTTTACATACCGTCGAGAAATATCTCTCAGGCATGCTGGTTTCCTCACGATGTTTTGCTTTACCAAAGTACGTGACAATTATACAATACGCACATGAATGTGAAAAATCAGTTCAATCTTGGATTCGAACTCGGGTCCGCCGGTCACATCACTAGACAATAAGCACTGCCTAAAATAAGTTATGACATTAAACTGAATTTTTCCTTTAACAGTGGTTACTAAAAAATATCCCTAGTATATAAAATAAACCCCTAAATAGCGCCTCTTCGGTGCTTGCTGCAAGGAATACTTCCACTTGTAACTTTGTTGTTTATTTGCTCGACAAAATAACACAGAGTGACTCAATTTTAGTGTGTTATAAATGCCGAAATCCCTAGTAGATACGATTGGCACAGCAAGTAAGTAGTGTTTCTGTGGATAAGTACTATTTTAACAAGACTGAAGACCTGCTTAGTCCCACTAATTTCTCAATCTTATTAGGTACACTGTGGTAAGTGTCATTTTCATACCAACACGGGGACGAACCCGCACCAAGCACCGCAGCGGCCAGTCGCGCAGCTACTACACCAACCACGCCATTATCATGCTGGATCGACAAATATGTAAAGGTACTAAAGCTTCTTAAACCAAAGATAAATTAAAACATCTAAATAATGCCAGAATTACATAAACTACCTACTCTTCATTTCATAGGTCCTAAACTCCTAAATATCAACAACATCTTCAGCAATTATCTAAGGCTTACGTCACAGCTTAGAAACAGATTTTCATCCGAAATAACGTTATCGTCCCCTCGGGGCTGATCTGACACCCACAGCGACTGAAGACGTCAATGTCGACTGTGTTCCCAAGTTAACAGTAAAACAAATGTCACGGTGGACGGAAAAAGAACAATTTTCGTAAAATAAAAGTTGCGTGACGTCAATCAGAAATAAAACAAAGAATCTGTGAGTAATAATTGTTTGATTTTTAGGAGCTATTGCGTAAGTAAATATAAAGTAAAGTAAGTATTTATAAAACATTGATTTTCCTTATTTTGTGTTTTGATTAAAAATAATTTGAATTGGACTTGTGTTAAGTTAACTAAATTAGAAAGAATATTTCCGTTAATTTAACAATTTTTTCTATTACTTAGATAAAACTGGATTTTCGGTAATTATGTCAAAACGTCATCAATATTTTCATTTTCATTGCTGCATAAAATTGACATTTTATAGCCAAACGTAATTCCTGTCATCTATTATTATGTGCCAGCAATATTAAAAGTTTAAAATAAGAAGCATCTATCTAAAAAATAACATAACTTAAAGATCATCAGGCTAAATCATTCTAAATTATTACCACCTGCCATTAAGAGGCCTGCGGAACATGCGTTTTTCATACAAACGTAATACCAAAATAATTTGTGTTTATTTATTTCGATTAGATAACAAAATATATAGGTTCCCAAACCCATATTTAGAATGGACACTGATTTTAACAAGAGTTAAGAGAAAAATAAGTTTTCTATAGAAATTTTAAATTCCTCATATCTCGCCTTTATAGCATTGTCCTTTCAAAATATTTATTTGGGAAGCTAGATATTCTGTAATCCAATCGAAATATATACACACTACCTTAAGAATATGTTTGATTTTCATATTATTTTGGTATTACGTTTGTATGAAAATCACATGCTCCGCCAGCCCCTTAACCTCTTCAGTGGCTACTAGCTGTAGGTATGAAATATAAAACTTCAAGGCTAAAACACTAAAATATTTCTCCGAATGCAGCTGGAAATAAAAAGGAAAATTACAGCAATTAAATATTTTACTCAGCTCCGTGAAAGTAGTTTCCGAGAAGGTATTAAAATTTAAAAGTCCTCTAATAAATTATGAGGCTCTTATTGTACTAAATAGAATCAGCAAATAAGATATTTCGATAGCTAAACGAAATATTTATTTTTCTCTACCTAACAAAGCAAAAAATAAATTAGATCACGGATCACTTAGATGGTAAATCTCCGGTTTCTGTAAACATAATTTAATAATTACCTAAAATTGTTATTCAGTGTCTACGACTCCTGAGATTGGAAATAGATCTATGTATATCAAACGTTATGTAATCAAATCCAAGTGATTTTTTAATTAAGTATTATTTCATTAATAAATAGTAGTGGGTTTTTCCATCAAGAATTTCTCAGTAACCGCCTCTTAGTCTAGTTCTGTGCCCAGTTGATGGCACGAGTCCTAATTACATGGGATGGGACCGAAACATAACTGGCGAAATGTTCATGCTTTCTTAAACTTTCAGGGATAACAGGCGTGATGTTATGTCATGATTACCTAAACGGCTTTCTTCGGACTCAAAAACAGATAAAATTTCCATACTAATATTTCAAAGAGGAAATATTTGATTTTTTGTTTGTTTGTGGGTACTCGACCGATTTTAAAAATTATTTCACCATTTGAAGGCCACGTCTTTTCTGAATAATATAAGCTATATTTTATACCCTTACTCTCACGGGCACAGGAACTATGCGGGTGAAACCGCGTGACGTCCGCAAGTGTGACATATTTCTAAATACTCAAGTGTGTAAAATGAGTCTCTAGTGGTAAAGTGGGATATGATTTGTCGACGCTACCTAAAGAAAGGGCTACATAGCCTAATGACCTAGTTATAAGTTGTGTAGCATGTTTGCTTGCCACCGTCAGATAATCGCAGATTATGACGCGTTTATCTGTCACCGTAAACCAAGGTCGACAGCACACAACAACCGAATATCCACCTTGAAACTAATAAACATAGAGCACATTGTTGAGTGCTGTACATCAACACAGTTTCCCGAAACCCGTGTAGTATCGTTATGACGTGGATATAGACTGCTAGAAGTGGTGTGATGTAATGCTTTACGGAGAAGATTTAAGATAAGGTAACGACAAATTATAAGTTTTCCTCAGTTTGATTTGAGTGAGGAATTATATAAGAAAATGAGCAAATGTGTTGCGTGTTGCACTGTACGTGGGACAAGGGCAGAAATAATGATGATTATCCTCATTTTTATTAAAGAAATGGGCAGCGTTACTATATCTAAACTCGTCCTTTTTTCTGCTTTCTACAGCTATGCATAGATTTAAATTATGGTTCCATAATAAACATTTGAAGCCTGAGAGTGGCGCCGGTGACTGAAAAGTTGTGTGGTAATCGGTTGTCGTGGTATTGGCATGTGATGCGGTGGAATGAGGAAAATGTCGTGAAGATAGTTTTGAGTATGAATGTGGATGGGTATATGAGTAGAGGAAGACAAAAGAAACGATGGATGGACTGTGTTAAGAAGGATATGGTAAGAAAAGAAGTGTCTGATGAGATGACGAAAAATACTGAAGTCTGGAAGAAGAAGACATGCTGCACAGACCACAAACATTGGGATAAGGGCAAGAGAATCATGATGAATAAAAATTTCCAGATTGTATTACGTTTGTATGAACGACGCGCGCTCCGCCGGCCCCTTAAACAAAAGTAGGTAAACAATCAGATTGTTTCTTTTTACTTAAATTTTCCTTACAATTTCCTCACACCACTTGGAAAATAAATAAGAAAAAAAAAAGACCTTCCATTGAACAAAAAAATTGTATAACAAACTTTGTTCCCAATCAAACCCTTTTTATTCAGCAACAAAAACAAACATTGAAAACTCAGCTGTGTTAACAGAAACCGTAGTAAATCATTGTATTAATGAACCTCAGTTCCCTTCATAAAGTGTCATCAATCCAGCCTATTATCTCGGAGCTGACAGAGACAATGATCGATCACTTACAACCCGACACCTTCGCACTTCTACGCTATTTTTGTATCTGGGGTACCTGAATTGGAGAAATCTTACGATATGAATATGGAGAAGGGTTATTTATTTCGTGAGTTTTATTATTATTTCCTTTATTTTTTTTTTAATATTAGTTTTTAAAAAATATAAAAAAAACATATAAGTTGACATTTGAGTTTTATTATTGTTTTGATATTAAAATATCCTGTTTTCGTACTAGAATTTTAGTGGGTGGCTAACTTCCATGCTAATTAACACTTTCTGATGAATCAGCTTACTTGTAAGTACCAAATTAGAGCAAGTATCTAAATTGCGATACAAAACCACACGCCACACCTATCTTTATTAATATTTTAAAGACAGAATTTTATTATTTGTGACATATTATATTTTAATATTATATTATTTATGGTTTACAATTTTTTTTTCCACCTGTCAAAACTGTCATTTCCAGGTGATCCATACAGACGTATGGATCGCATTGCATTTCATAAATAAAAAACCAGTCAGTTACAATAAAACAATACAGGATTATGAAATGGCGGTAAAAATGTATACAGAGCAAGGTTCCGTGTTATATTTGCACGCAACATGTTTTTAGGGTTCCGTAGTCAACTAGGAACCCTTATAGTTTCGCCATGTCTGTCTGTCCGTCTGTCCGTCCTCGCTTAATCTCTGTGACCGTTAGCACTAGAAAGCTGAAATTTGGTACCAATATGTGTATCAATCACGCCGACAAAGTGGTAAAATAAAAATTGGAAAAAAATGTTTTATTAGGGTAGCCCCCCTATATGTAAAGTGGGAAGTGTTTTTTTTTTTATTTCAACCCTAACGTGTGATATTGTTGGAAAGGTATTTAAAAATGAATAGGGGTTTACTAAAATCATTTTTTGATAATGTCAATAATTTCGGAAATATATACATTAATCGGCGGATAATTTCCAAAAGTAAAAAACAATGTGTCCCTCCCCCTCTAACTTTTGAACCATAAGTTTACAAAATATGAAAAAAATCTGGAAAGTAGAACTTTATAAGGACTTTCTAGGAAAATTATTTTGAACTTGGATGGAAACAAGTTTTTGTACAAAAAAGACAAAAAGTTGTACAAAATAATCTCTGGACTAAGTTTGTAGTTTAATCGTATATGCAAGCATTTTTTTTAACTTCGTTTACATATTTTATTATCCTGAACGTATCTTTTTTCAAACAAAAAAATAATTATTAAAATCGGATTGGATTGAACACTTAGGTATTGTGACGGACGGGAAACTACGGAACCCTACACTGAGCGTGGCCCGACACGCTCTTGTTTATAGTGACATACAACGGTCCACTCTTCAAAATAAAGTCTTCATGACGAATGATTGCCATAAAACATGTTGTTAAACTCTGTTTTCTGTCAGAAGTACAGACAATAACAAATCATAAAACATGATCACAAATGTCTGAACAATCCAGATACGAAAAACAAAAGCAGGTTTGATGTTACGCACGGAAGTAATATAAAAAAAAAACAATATGAAAACTCGGGAAATAGGAATTCGTTATTTGAAATCATCGAAGAAAAAAGTTATTGTTATTGAAAACGATTTTTGAATTTGAATGAAGAACTCTTTTATTCTTCCATCCAAATAATCAGTTCCATATTTGAAAACATGTTTCAATATTTGAAGTTAATCATAAATCATATTTGCAACGTTTGAAGCCACTTGACTATAATATAGTCCCCGCCACGAGAATCTATAAATTTTGTAAACATCACATTCAGGTTCGAAACCTTTGGAACAAATTCAAAAATGACAGCGTTGCGTGATCTTACTTCAAAATGGCAGCCCAAATGTTTACGTTCCAAGATATCAGATGCGTTCCAGTACCACAAAACATTACACGACAGCTCTTTATATCGCCAAAATATAACCCGACCAAGTGAAATTGCTTGTCAGTTTCGTATTACACGTATGATAATTTGAGTTGACTGAATTTGGGAGTATTTCTTGTTGATTGAATTGTCGCTACGTATATCTTGGCAGAAATTCTGTGTTTACAAAAATTATAGCTTCTCGCGGTGCAGACTATACATAGTTTCAACATTTCAAGGAAACCACACAAACTCTTACGGCCGAATACTGAAACGTCACTCAAAATTTAAGTAACACTTATATTTAACAGATACTCAAAAATGACGTTTGGCCATACAAAATTTTAAGTTTAGGAGCTTCTCAAATGTTAAGCAGCTCTTACATTTTGAGTGACGTTTCAGTATTCGGGGGTTAGACGATAATAAACGCGCATTACTCTCTAGTCTTTCAACACGGAAGGAGCTAAACTATATTAAGCTATGAATAAGATGTGTAGGCGAAGTAATAAACCAATGCAAATTATGTTGATAGAACAGAAAGCCGCAAAAAGCAATAAACGAGCATACAAATATGAACAGAATGCTTCTTGATTACTGAACTCCTAGTACGTTTAAACAATGATGTGGTTTTTCCAGCTACTAGCGAGTTATTGGCGGGTTTTTTCTCGTCTTTTCTTTCGTTTACTTGCCGTCGTCCGTGTATTGATATACTCGTATGTGTAAACATCATGATGCCTGGGCCTCGATTCTGCTATTACAATAGTGTCAGAATATTCGATCATTGATTTCATAATGATCAAGTTCTGTCAAATTTTGACAAGTTTGTTAATTCTACTATCATAATGGCGCCATTATGACTTCTCAATGAACAACCACTGACACTCCATTGAAAAATGTCATAGAATATTAATCTCGTACATGAAATCTGGCATGAATAAATGTTCGCATGTAGTAGTAGATTTCGAAAACCATTTGTACTAAGGGTTTTATAATAATGAAAATACGACAATGCCATTAAAACACAATTTTATTACGAGACCATTGACCGACCATTGTGAATTTAGCAGATTACGAACTTTAAGCAAAATGACAATGGGATGAGAATGGAATCGTGTTGGAGTGACGAATTCATTAAAATAGCAGAATTAGGCCCCTGTTGTGTCCGTTTTCACGAACACTAATATAAACCTAAATGAACGGCGAAACAGTGAGGGGTATAAAACAACACTCTACTCGGTTCCGAAAGTCGAAAATTCATCAGCACGTTATAAGTTTACGGACTGCAAATATTCCTTCTTGATTTCAGAAGTCAAGCAAAATTAATGAGCTTATCCAAGATCAGAAACGAAGTCGTGACGGATTCGTTGATCTCTTTCACTATCCGTGTAGGTATGGAGCAGCATCCGCAATGTCCGAGCCGATTGCACGGAACCGTCATTTGCCTAGACTTTTCCCAACTGTGTTGGGGTCGGCTTCCAGTCTGTCTACCTGACCTCCACAACCAAGTTAGTACTGGGTACCTACGATACCCTTTGGTGAGACTGGTTGTCAGGTCACTGACTAGCTGTAACGACTGTCAAAGATCTGCAAATGACAGCCGGGCCCAACGGTTTAACGTGCATGCCAAGGCGTGCACGGAGGAAACCCGGTATGTTATGGGTGGTCACCCATCCACAGACCAACCTAGTCAAGCACAGCTTAACCTAAAGAGCGACCCGAGCTGTTGTTATTTAACCTCGGGCTTCCATGTACGGAATCGTAAATACCGTAAATAAATTAGATCCCAAGGCGACACCTCCTAAGACCGACCTATTTAATCAATTTCAGTATCCTAGGAATTTTCCTCACCTCACCGACTCACTGTAAGTACATAAAGTAATCCTTGACGCTACATTTTCTTCGGCCTCTGGTTTTATAAACAAAACCTCGTTAAACTGGACAATGTTTATGATACGTACATTTTCAGAGAATTTTCTGGAACCTTGGCATCATAACTGACATGACTGTGAAAATACGATTTAGGCGCGAACGCAGATTTGTTCCGCGGTCAGGAATTGTTATAATAACCGGTTTAGTCATACTTATAGCAAAGTTATAGTGTCGTGGTGATATTATGTACACGTATTACCTACCTACGCGAAAATGCAGATTTAGAACAAACCAGCTAATAAAAAAAACCTATTATTTTAGAGAAAGAAAACTGTTGAAAACTATCACTAAACATCATCAACAGCCTAGCCTTTTCCCAACTACATATATTGGCTTCCAGTCTAACCAGATTCAGCTGAATACCAGCATTTTTTTTTTCATGGAGCGACTGCCTATCTGACCTCCACAAAGTTCACAACCCAGTGAGTACTGGGTATTACGGTATTCCTTTGTAAGCTGGTTGTCAGACACTGTCTCTGAACATGGAAAGATAATTTAATAACAAAAACAATCAGTTGAAAACCTTGTCTTTTTGGAAGTTGGTTAAAAACATGTCTTGAAAGGAAAACACGCCAATTTTGAGTCAGGCTCGCCTTTCTATATAAGCGGTTCTAGAATCCTTGTAATTTATATGTAAGGTATATAATATCTAAAAGATTCATGATTTTCCACTACGAGTAGCAAAATTATAAGTGTTTTGAAAGGAAAACCTTGTTCAAAATAATATTACTCAAAATTGTTTGTGTTTCACAATAAGCTACTTTTAATTAGCCACATTGCTGAAATATTTCCGCCCCTAGCTAATTATTTCTTGAGTTTTCGATTCCGGGAAATGGCTGCGCTCATTCTCATAACTTCTGCCTTTATAACTTTTCAATTTATATTATAAAGTGGGTACATTGATTGGGTCAAGGGTATTTTCCCTATGAACATTTTCAGGAGTCGGTGATGGTCTTTTTATTTATGAACATGGGAAAATGCAGCAAAAAGGGGGAAGGAAGGAGGGTTCGTGGTCAAAGTCGCCCATGAAACGAAATCTTGGTTTTTTGAAGAATTAAATCTATAGACCAAGTCTGTTGATGTCATGCTTTCGCTTCCCGGGACGGCCAAAATGTTTTTCAAAATAAAAAATCCGTGTAAACAAAAACAGTGATTGGAGCCTCCCATTAAGCTATAGAAATGCATGTATTGAGACTGTGATTAGGTTTTTACATCAGGAATTTCTCAGTAGCAGCCAAGGAATCTGGATTTGTCCCCAGTTTACGGTCATAGGCTCGAAAATATAGTAACCAATAAGGTTACTATAGGTATTTACGCCACTGGAGGTTCTCCGCAGCCGCAGCGGCAGCCCCTGCACAGCACGATGAACTAGGAAGATAGGAAGGCGCAAGAGTGTCGACACATGTTGTGTCCCACACTAGGGGCCTACCCATCTTCCATGGAAACAAAGACATTCTGTCCGGTCTCTTGCCATCGTCGCGTCCATCCAAGCCATTGGGATCTAATAAAGCTGAAACGCCGACGGGGACAAGAGATCGACGTATGATGTCATTCAAGTTCGCGTGCCGCGCAAATCGGCCCGTATTTCGGCTGCTTGACAGGCCGTGGTGTCCGAGGCTTGACTTGGTTGACAATTTCATCACAGTGACAGCGGTGATGTGAACAACATAGGGCGCCTAGGCATCAGTTAAAGTATTGTAAAATAATGGACACGTATTTTTTGTTTTTGTAAATCAATGGTTAACAAAGATAAAACGTATCATCACTCGAGAGTGTGGGCTCATGACGTTAGTAGGCTCTAAAATATATACCACGGCGTGACGTATTGAGAATTTTAAAAGCGTCGTATCTTCGTCAATTTTGGTTTACGTTACAAAAGAAAAAATAAGGGTCAAATGTTTTTTGGTAATCTACCTGACGGACTAATTAGATTTTTTTTGGCGTCTACCCTATTCCGGAAAACTTAAATGATCAACAGTTCCTAAAACTACATCTTGTTTCACAGTATTCACAGTAGATACTTACAAATATGTACCTAATAGTATTTCTTAGTATTGATATATTCTGCTAATGATACGATTACTGTTTACTGTTGAATGAACATGAGTTTCCTTTACCGTCAGTATGTTAATAGAGGCTGTCATTTCCTTAATATTCACTTCGGAGAATTATTTTATCTATGAATGTGAGATTAGTATTTGCATGAATTAGTGAAATTGGGTTGGGAATATTATTGTTAGCAACAAGATAAACAACATTGGTTTATATTATGCTATCACTTATCGGGATCATATTATCGGGATAAAAAGTTCTAAGTATGTGTTAATCTATATTATAAACTATCTGTCTACAAAATTTCATGCAAATCCGTATAGTAGTTTTTGCGTGAAAGAGTAATAAACATCCATCCCTCCACACAAACTTTCGATTTGTAATATTAAAATTAATAGTATTTATAATATTGGATTATTAATAAATAAAGGGTAAGAAATAAGATTTGGTCACTGTTGACTGCCTCATTGGGCGACTGGTTGCAAGCACGACTGCTGAGCATGAAGTCCTGGGTTCGATTCCCGAGTCAGACAAAGTGTTATTGGACTTTCCCATCAAGAGTCTTGACTTCTCTTTAGCACCCCGCTCGCCCCCTATAACTGGCAAAATGTCGGTGTACCAGTGGCGAAGGGGCCATACAACTCGATTCCAAACGGATTCCCTTTGAAAAATGGCACACTCAGTATTCTATAGACAAATAATATATTCACATTAAAGATACCTACTCCGGCTTACAAAAAACACTCTTCGCTACTGGGGTATGTACTATTAGATACACCTCTGATTAACCCTTTCGGGGCTTACAGGCGTGAAGTTATGTATTATAGTGTTGTTTCTGTCTTTCTTTGTATCAGATTAAGGTTCAGAATCGTTATTCGTCAGTATTAGTGATTCCTTGCTGTCAAACAGTCATGTCTAAAACATTTGATTTGGGTCTCTTCACGACCTTATTTGGGACGGATCTCCTTTTCAGCGAAATAGACAAATATCTAAACGTAGCCTGGTTTGGATACTTCATTATTTGTTTACTTTGAAGACATTAATTCTGCCACTATACTTTAAACTATCATTTCACCCGCGCGCGGAGGATCTCGTGGCTAACTAATAACAGCCGCTCGGGCCGATCTTTAGGTTAAGCCGTGCTTGCCTAGGTTGGTCTGTAGATGGGTGACCACCCTTACGTACCGAGTTTCCTCCGTGCCTCGGAAAGCATGTTAAGCTGTTGGTCCTGGCTGGCATTTGTCCATCTTTGGCAGTCGTTACAGGAAGTCAGTAGCCCAAATAGTCTGCCAACCAGTTTTATCAAGGAGTATCGTATTACCCAGTGTTAACTGGGTTGTGGAGGTCAGAAAGGCAGTCGCTCCATGTAAAATACTCGTATTCAGCTGCATTCGGTTAGACTGGAAGCCGACACCAACGTAGTTGGGAAAAGGCTAGACAGATGATGATGATTTCCCCTGCCAGAATATTTAGTTGTATATTTAATTTAAATAAAATATTTAAGGGGGCTGGGACACAACAGACGTGTTTTTTTGCTATTTTGTCTATACTGTTGCATAGAAAATGGTACGGAACCGTTCGTGTTCGAGTCGGACTCGCATTTGGCCGGTCTTTGTTATTGATATCTTAGGCTTAAATCTCATCACCACGTGACATCACTATTATACTATTATTACTAACATCATTTAAAAAATCTTGTTCTATTTTTTAAGAAATAAAGCAAACAAAATGTCTACCTTTTAAGTCAAGTCCTGACCCCTAGAGAATGCAGGCCAAAGGTCCAAATCGTGATTCTGTTTCCAAAGATCGTTCTCAATGATATGATTGTGTTTTGCAACATTGTAAACATTGTTCGCAATTTTACGAGTATTTCCAACTATGTAAAATAGAAGTGTTATGTTCCAAAATTGATAGATTGTTACAGCAGTCATACTAGCGAAGGAGGTGGCGGAACGAAAGAGGGAGAGAGCCTCTCTTCCCAGCCACCGCGGGAGACGCACCGGGCGTCGGGGCCCACGTGGTGGCTACCGGCCACCGTAGATGCGGGCCTGAGGACGGTGAGCTATGGACTAGCTAGCCGCCCGTCCGTCTAATGACGACAGGCCGTGTCGACGGCGCGTTCGTGTTCCACGCGCGCCTCAAAGAGATGTCAGCATAAGGGGAGGGCCCGCAAGGGCCGAAGCCTGCCGGGGTTGCGGGCCTGTTCGAAAGAGATACCGCGGCCCCGGCACATAAAGGGCGAGGAAGGAACATGGATGGGTTTTAGTCAGTAAAAGTCTGATACTCCCTCCCGCTCCACCCAGAGTGGGAGAAGTCATTTGATGATTTCCCATCCTCAAAAAAAAAAGTATTCAGCTGCATCCGGTTAAACTGGAAGCCGACCCCAACATAGTTGGGAGAAGGCTAGGCAGGTAAAGCGTACATTCCCGCAGGATAACCTACAACCTCACACAGATGAATCCACGTTAAAAACCTAGTTTAAAATGAAACTTTAACAAGTTTTACGCCCACTGACCTGTCCTTCAAAATTCGATTAAAGCCATCCAAGCCATTTTAGAAGTTTTCCAAAACTTTTCTTCAGGAGACAGGAAAATTTACAGCGACAAAATAATACCGGAAGTGGAATTATCTAATAACTGGAATTATCTAATAACGGTCTAACACAATAATGGCGAATGGCGGGGACGTCAAAATGAACGAGGCGTGGAACAATAGGTATTGGACGGCTCTATGAAGATTAATATGATTGATTAGTGTCGTTAGAACGTGCTTTTGTAAATAATGTGGAGTTGATACCAGTAGCGAAGGGTTTTTTGTAACAAGTAAGCCGATCCGGTGCATATTTCTAATAATGTTTGATAAAACCATACATCGAACCATTTGTAGTTTATTCATGTTTTACTTACATTGTTTTACTTTTGGCAATAGTAGACTCCAGCACAGTGGTTGTTCCGAAGTGAAGCCGGTAGGTTTCGAGTTGTATAAACCCCTCGCCACTGGTTGATACTTTTCCATTTTACAGAACATCATCTGCCGAGCCCTTTCCCAACTGTTTCGGGAGATTTCAGTATTATAAATGGAGCGACTGCTTATCTAAAATCACAACATTTTATAAAGCAAAGTCCCCCGCCGCGTCTGCCTGTCCCTATGTATGCTTAGATCTTTAAAACTACGCAACGGATTTCGATATGTGTTTTATTTAATAGATTGATTAAAGAGGAAGGTTTTAGTATATAACTTGTATGCGGGCGAAGCCGCGGCGAGAAGAGAAGATAGGCAGTCGCTCAAGAGAACTCAAGTGAAATAAAATAAAAGAACCTTTAAACACTCCAGAGACACAGGTGGCAAAGATCCACTTATACTTCAAATGTAGGGGAAATCCATCATTGTCATCCTACACAATCTTGAATTCCTAGCGACGACACATCAATTGTACAAGCTTTATACCGCTAAAAGATAGACAAGACGTGTTACCGACATCACCTATTTGTTATCATAACTATTTAAGCTCTCTGCAATAATATACTGGCCCAGAGGCCTCGTACACGGCCTCGGGAGTTGCGAATAGCGTCAATCGACACGCGTGCGCGTCTATCAGACTTCCTTCACGTATGGTACTGAAAGTTCTGCCGCGGTGAATCATGGCATGCCCCTTTTCATTTGTTTTCCCCACTGTCACTGTCGCAAGACGCGTATCGCTTGGGTGACTAGGTCGTGGCCAAGAGGTAAGAGTCCTAGTATAACAAAATATGTAAGTCATTCGTGGTACGAGTTCCAACCGACCATCTACAGACCTGCATGAAGGAGGACTTTTGGCCGAAGGGTTTGTTTATTGGTCGCAAGTACAACTGCTGGGTTTGATTCCCAGGTTGGACATAGTAATATTGGCTTTTTCCAAAAGGAATTTCTCAGTAGCAGACATGTAGTCTGGATTTGGATTCACGCCCGGTTGATGGCAATAGGCCCGCCCCTATTATATGGCACTTGAATTCATAACTGGCGAAATGTGGGTGTATATTTCAGTACAACTCTGCCTCATCCTTCAAGGATTACAGGCACGATGTTTTGTTTTTCTTTAAAAAGTTGATTACATACTGCCTTATCTAAATAGAAGCGTAATCTTTCCATTTGTCTGTCGAGTAATGTTAATGGACGTAGAGTACTACGAGATACTTTAGAAGTAAAGCTTTTAAAATTATCTAGAGGATGTTAATTGACACAGTTTTTATATTTAATGGATACTTCGTCTTTTAGAATAGAAGACTTTAGCGATACTCGGAGTTATTTTGTCTTTGCCAGGTCTGCGATATACACCACCAAGTCACTGCACAGCCTAAAAGGTACATCATTTTGTTTTGTCTTTGTGGGTAGTGTCTAACGTTGTGTCAAAGTTTTTTGGCTATTTTTCTACTAGTGCGAGCGAGACAGACTATTGCAAAAATAGTCTGTCCAGCCTAGTCTGCGAAAGCCCTCAATATGTATGAAGATGCAGGTATGTACATGAATCACGAGCACGTGCACTTACCTAAACTTAAAAGCATTTTTCGCAATAATAAACGATTGTTACTTGCAGGTAGGATCTGAGTTCCAGAATAATGTAATCGTAACAACATGAAGTTTCAATCAGAACATTTGGAGAAAAACACTTTTAAAAGTTGTTAAGTATTTGGTGCTCGTGGCTGTACTTACATCTCTACCCAGGCCTTCACGTTTTACAGGCATGATATAATTTATCAAGTGCCATTTTAGTATCTGCTGATCAAATAATATCGTTTTTCTAAGCTCCACAAGATAAATAACTATCTCGATACTGAAACTTTATACTATCACTTCAAACTAAGTGATATTTGGTAAACTAAACTAGTATTGAGTTCGGGGCTTAATTCTACAATTTTTATACATTCGTCACTCCAACACGATTCCATTCCCATCCCATGCTAAATTCACAATGGTAGATCAATGGTCTCGTAATAAAATTGTGTTTTGATGACATTGTCGTATTGCCATTATTATAAAACCCTTAGTAAAAAAATATGGTTTTCGAAATCTACCACTAAATGCGAACATTTAGTCATGACAGATTTCATTTATATTATATGTATTTTTACACATTTATTACCAAACTTGTCAAAACTTGACAGAACTTGACCATTATGAAATCAATGATCGACTATTCTGACACTACTGTCATGGCAGAAGGCCCAGTGATTCAGTTTACATTGTTAGAACATCGATCGCGCTACGGTCTGCGATAGTGATGGCCTAATCGATAGTTTTGCATGTTTTATCTTTAGGCTCTTTACTATTGCTGCCGTGTTATAATGATGTACTTATGTGTTTTTATAAAATTGCTTGTACAATTTGCGTTAGATAACCTATTGATTTTCAACTTATTTATTTAGCTTGCAGTTTAATTTGTCTTGAACGCTAATATATAATACGAATACGTATACACCTATCTGTAAAACTTTTTCGGGCTTGAACAACTGATCGGATTTAGATGAAACGCTGTATAGACCATGACTTCGGCTAGAACATAGGATACGTGTTAGATTTACATAATAGAGAACGTGCCAGTAAGAAATTATAATAATATAGCAATTCTAGACTTTAATTTTAGTTCTTTATTTGAATCATAGATGACACTAATGTTATATTTGGCGGCTTGATTATGTGCGCTGGTAAAAGCTAGTCTCATGTTCTCAGCAATTTCTACTTAATATTCAGGCAGGTTAGTGCTCCACATTACTGAAGAGCTCATTACGTGGTACCTACATCACGCGTCACTCACGAGTGGCGCGAGAGCCACGAGTGTCATTCGGGACTGCTGCCGGCCCGAATATGAACGGTGAGATTTTGAGTGATTAATTAAAATATTTCTGAGCTCATATTTTTGCTTTCATAAATATTTACTTGACATTTGAATAACAAAGCTTTACACATGAAGGAAACAATAGTTCAGTATAGTAACTCTAGAAATTTATTCCGTAAATTACAATATTTCCGCTAGTTACCGTATTCGTAGACTTACTTTAGTAACCTTTGTCAAATCAGTGAGGCCTGTTATCGCGTTCGACTAGCTTTGTCACACTGTATTAGCCCACATACAAACCCACATGAACACGATGTATCAGATTGTCCCATGATACAGAACAAATTATCAAAATGCTGTGCAATATCGCTGATGTGCAAGTAATACTCTATGAATAATGCGAAACTTGCACGAAAATTATGTTAGGTTAGAGTCCCATTACTTTTTTAACGTAAACCCGAATGCATTATAATAAAAACACAAAACACCACGTTATATTATCGCTAACACATAAGTGAACCTCTCAACGAGATAACACACCAGTATGTCAAGGACCTCGTTCTACGTCACGCCTGTCAAATTAGAACATTGGCCACACCAATTACTTACTTAAAAACTCAATAATGTCACCGAAAACATCTATCATGCGATTAAAACAACAATGTGACACCGTAACCGTCGAAAATTCATATTTTTAACAAAAACAACATTTTCACAGTATTTCCTTACTGTAAAACAATTTACATGTTAGTTAAATTAAAATATCTGTTTTTTGACAGTCACTAATTGGAATGTTTTCCCGCCGGTCGCCATCTTTTTAAAGCGTAACTGCGAAGTCGTCTTTTGTTTTTGGTTTTGCTAAAATGTGTCAATGACTTTGACCATGTTGTTACATTTATTTACCTATGGTAATTATGATCTGCGGAAATGTTCGTAAATACCATTATTTTGGTAGGTATATATCGTAGTGAGAACTAATCTTGAGAACAACTGAAGCGTGTCTCGTGAGGTTATCGGAATTTCGGTTAGTTTAGTAATAAGAGATAATAGTTAATGGTTATTCAATATTCACTACACGTACGTGCACGTTGTCTTATGAATTATTCCATGTGTAAATGTTTTGTTGCTGTAGCAAAATAAACAATCTTCTAAACTTATATTGTCACTTACGGGATATCTTCCGTGATTATTTATTGTTTTTTTTGAGCTCAAATCAATAATCAAAATAATCAAAATTTGAGACAATATAAGTTTAGTTTTAAACCGTGAAAGCCTAAAACAAAACAATCTTCTTCTAATAAAACAAATAAACAGAACAATGCAGGTGGAGATCTTTATTTTTTTTACTTAACTTTTTAATGTTCATTGTCTATGCGTAAAACCATAAATATTACACGAAACGAAAGAAAAAGCCAGATTTTCGAACCAACCTTTTGTGAAAAGTTACAATTACAACCCCGGTCGGTGCCGTATCAAGTTTGTAAATAATTAACGAAAATTCAATATGTTCGGGTACGAAACGGTCGATCTCGTACGATCTGGGCCGCAAATAGATTTTAAAAGGTGAATAAGGTATCATTTTCGGAAAGGATGGACATTTAACAATACTCCTTGTTGTCATGACGTCATTGAGTTTCAGGAATTGGCATCTCTGTTTACTGGACTGCTGACCCTTTTTGATACAAGGTCTGAAAGGAAATACGTGTTTAATAATGAATAGAATTGTCAAATCCTCACAGGAGAAACAGAGTTATTTTTTCAGGAATTGTAAACAGTTGATACTACGAGTATGTCACTGTGTTTCAATGTACTTTTTTTGTTTTTAATTAGTTAAATGACATGAAAAATCAACGTTCTACCCTTTTCTCAACTATGTTGGGGTCAGCTTCCAGTCTAACCGGTTGCAGCTGAATATAGTCTATACTAATATTATAAAGCTGCTTTTTTTTATTGGTTGGTTTCTGATTATGGGATCCATGAGAAAGTAACGGAACTCTTCAATTCTTAGGAGCGAATTTACGATACTCGGCCAAATCTTTTATAGGCTTCCCGGATATTTGAGTCACCTACCATAACGTCGTTATTAACCGACTTCAAAAAGGAGGAGGTTCTCAATTCAATCAATTCATTCCAAGGCATGGAGGAAACTTAATATGTAATGGGTGGACCCATCTACGAATCAACCTAAGCAAAGGCGGCTTAACCTCAAGATCGACCCGGCTGTAAATATTATTTTGCCACGAGCTCCTTTAAAAAGGTAAATGAAAAACAAGGTAAGAATAAAAGGTACCTAAATGAAATTAATATGGAAAATGGATATAAATGGATTATTTCTAAGCATGTATATTATACCATAACTTCCAGACAAGCGGTAGCTATTCATCTCCTAACAAAAGTAGAGATAGCGATCAAACTTGAACCCATACAATGTCAGAATTACATTAGCTGATCGCTAACTATTGTAAAGCTGAGTCCGCACTATAAATACGCCATTAGAATGCGTAGTATATTCGTGTAAACTGACCTGTAAGGGCAGAGGCTCACGTGCCAAGGATCTTACGAAATTGTTCTCATATCTTATTCAGTGAAGTACCTCTGCAATTATTCTGCATTCACAATTTAGTTTCCTTATGCGTCGTCATCATTCTTCTGACCTTATCTAAATTTATTTGGAGTCGTTACAGCATGTCTTAATCTTCCATACATTTTTCTGTTACTCGTTTTCTGAGCAGTCACCTAGTCGTGTAGCCGTCTATAATATTCACACTCAAAACAGTTTTGAGTGTAATGATGTGGCCTTTACACTCAGTCGAGTTATGTCTTTGATATATTACAAAAAAATATGTTAAGATGCAGCTACCTTTTGATAACAGATCAAGTAGATTACAATGATTTAAAAGAGTGTCCATGGAGTTTCTTGCCCGTTCTTTTCCATAGACTTTTCCATAGAGATCTACGCTAGGGAATGGGCAACTACAGTACTTTCACAGTTTTTGTGTCTTGTGACTGGGACTGTAGCTACTTTAAATGTTCATTTTTGTTTCGACAATTTAAAAGTGCCTGTAACTGGCCTACTTGAAATAAATGCTTTGATTTAGATTTAGGTTTTGAATGGTGCAATAAAAAACAAAAGGGCATAACTCGTACGTCACTACAGGGATCCAGCAGAATATCAGCGTCAGGTGCATGCCTGACACATGCTGAGCTGGACTCCCATTTGGTGTAACCTTGAGACACACACCGCACCTTGCATACCCTCTTTGTTATTTTCCTTTTTTAAATTTTTAATTTGAAGTAAGTCATTGTGTTACCATACTTATTTTGTAAATATGTTTTTCTTTTGTTTTAAGTGAACTGTTTCATTTAATTGTATATCTGTGTGTTGTGCTTTGTCTTTTGTGTGCACTAAATAAATGATTTATCTATCTATCTATCTATCTATCGACTTATGCTGTTTTTGATTGGAGGCACTGAACTCTCCTAACGACAAACACTAAGCTCAGTTTGCTTCACAAAGTCAGTATTTTTTTTTCTAATGTTCGCTATTATAGTATCCTGTATTAACAGCTATAAACTAACTAGTATACACAAGCTGACATATATTCAAGTCAAAAAAATGATCGAAATAAATATGAGTTATTGTGAGTGATGAACGGCTTTCAGGCCGAGGACCTGAATGCAAAGATGTCGAATAATTGTATTTATCTGATCAACGTGGGACATGTGTACCGTGCGGTGATTGTAAGGTAAAGGAGAAAGCACTGAATGAGGTTACGTGACGGAAAAAATAATGCGACTTTGAAGCAGCCTTACGCATTTTTAAAAGACATTTTTTTTTTGTTGTTACTTACATAATATTCTGTAACTGGTACGATAATGTGCAGGGCCTAAATAACGAAAGTACTTCTCAGTTCCCTGCATCCAAGGATTTACTTCCTCTTAGCGCGTCGATGGCAAATCTTTTTTTTTTTCTTATTCCATATCGTCCCACTGCTGGACAAAGGCCTTCACCAATGCTTTTCACTCTTTTTGTGGCCATTCTCTCATAAACACGTCTAGGTTGTCACGCCAGCGTTTTCGAGGCCTCCCTTAAATTGGCGACGACGTCCGTCTTCTGATGGCAAAAATTGAAATATTTGGCCTAAAATTCAGCTATGCGGACTCTGCTCGCTGATGCGGCTATAAAATCGTCAAGTGCGCAGGTGAGAGTGGGCCATTGTCTGTGGAGACATGCCGCATACACACTTGAGATCTGAGCCGTCCATGGATCCCTCATCCCCATCTGACGAGATTGTCTTTGCTACGTACGACCGACTTGGGTACGGATTCTATTTAGAGATAAGGTATAAAAGATCGTATGCCTCTTAGCACTGACACAATTAGTGAAATAATGTTTAATCTGAAACGCATTACTGAAACAATTAGTGCAAGAATTAGTGCAGATATAGTACCAGTCTCGATCAGCCAGGTAATCGAGTCAAAACAATCAACAAACAAGTCAAATTAAAACCCAAAATAACTGGACCATCCATTAGGTAAAGTCTAAAGAGTACCTTTTATCTCGAAAGACGTAGTTTACAGTCAAAATAAACGTAACTAGTGATGTAATCATATCGGAATAGTGCGGGACGTATAGTGATGCGATTATCTTGTAGTGCGGGGGCACCACGCGATTGTTTATGGGTCGTGTAATGACCCCTGATATGCTGAGACAAGAGCTACACGGAAATGGTTTTATTTTTGTAGTGTAGTAGTATTGTTTTTATGGATAAAGGATTGTTACAGTCATATTGCTGGGTGTTCTATGAAGAATGTAATTCAGATTTAATTTATAATTTTGTTGTAGCTTAACCATAGAATTATTTTAAAAAGAGCCTTGAACTGACTATTTTGAAACAACTAAAGGCAAGCCTACATTTTACAGCCGTGAAAACAACAATAACGATGAAATTTATTTTCCAAAAGGCGTCTATTGGGAAGTCTTTCAACGCAATATCTTCCGGTTCGCGTTGCGTTGGAAGACCTCCTACTAGGTGAACCCATGACCTGGTGAAGGTTGCAGGAATACGGGCCCGGTCAATGTGGTGACACTTGGGGGAGGCTTATGTCCAGCAGTGGATGTCTTTCTGATGATGATGATGATGATGAGGCGTCTATTCGCCAATATTGCCATCACCGCCAATATTGACAAATACTAATTATTTATTTATTACATGCAACCTGTTTTTCTTATTCGACTATAATATGGAGCTATAATATGCTATACAGTGTACCAAATTAACAATAAATGATAATTTCTATTAATTAATTCTGTTACACGTCCCATCAGACCATATAAAAGAAGTAATAAAACATTGCATTTAATTAATTATGTTCCAAATTAATTGATAACATAGTACTATAGTCTAAGCACGTAAAGTTAATTTATTTTGTTGATAAGGTACCATGCCTTTTGATTCAAAATCGATGACATTTGGCTAGATTTATTACCTGACTACTTCCTGTCCAAGAAATCATGTTGTAACATCGTTGAATATATTAGTAACCAGTTTCGGAGGAGCTCATCATCTGGCTAGCCCTATCCCAACTATGTTGGGGTCGGCTTCCAGTCTAACCGGATGCAGCTGAATACCTGTATTTTACATGGAGCAACTGCCTATCTGACCTCCACAACCCAGTTAATACTGGGTAATACGATACCACTTGGTAAGACTGATTGTCAGACTTTTTTGGCCACTGACTGCCTGTAACGACTGCCAAAGATGGACAAATGACAGCCGGGATCAACAGCTTAACGTGCTTTCAGAGGCACGGAGGAAACTCGGCATGTAAGGGCGGTTACCCATCCACAGACCAACCTAGGCAAGCACGGCTTATCCTAAAGATCGGCCCGAGCGGCTGTTATTATATGGGCACGAGCTCCTCAATCTCAGGAACTACTGGTTCGAATTGAAAAATTATTCTTGTGTTGGATAGTCCATTTATCGAGGAAGGCTTTATGCTATACAACATCACGCTACGACCAATAGCATCTACATGAAGAATGTTGCGAAAAACGGGGAATATTTATTCCTTTTGTGTTTGTTACCTCAGAACTTTCGACTGCGTGAACCGATTTTGCTGATTTTTTTTTATTTAAGCTGGTGGTAAGGGTGGTCACGCATCCACAGGCCAACCTAGGCAAGCACGGCTTAACCTAAAGATCGACCCGAGTGGCTGTTATTATTTAGTCACGAGCTTCTCAGTTTCGGAGGAGCTCATGGCTAAATAATAACTGCTGCTTGATTCGATCTCGGTTAGGTTGGTCCGGAGCCGACCACCCTTTATACCGAGTTTCCTCCGTGCCTCGGGAAGCACGCTAAGCAGTTGGTTCCGGCTGTTCTTTGTAGATCTTTGACAGTCGTTAAGTAGTCACTGACCCGAAAGTCTGACAACTAATCTTACTAAGAGGTATCGTATTACCCAGTTCTAAGGCTAGGTTGTGGAGGTCTAATACTGCATCCAGCCAGACTCGAAGCTTACTCCAACATAATTGTGTAAAGTTAGGCAGATGATGATGAGGGGTAGTTTCATCAGAGTCTTGTCAAAGGCACTAACTACCTACATTACAACACAAATTTAAAACTGGCACAGATTTTTTTAAGAGCGTTGGAATTTATTATGGGATATTCAAACTAGCTGTAATGACTGGATGAGCTCTGAACGTTTGATTCTTACTACAAGCTCACGAATTTTGTAAATTTCAAAGATGTTTTGTGTAAAAACTATTTGTTTAGGCAAAAAATAAGATTTTTATGTATAAAAACAGTATGTCAATATCACAACTTCTGAGATGTCTGGACTTTAAAAGAGGTAATGACCTCTGAGATTGTTTCAGCTGTTTCTTCACAGAGTGGTCAGCTACCCCACTTAATTTTAAAATATAACATGATGTGACGTGTAAAAGTGTCTTGTAAAACTAATTTACAGAAATAAATATGATTTTAATGATTAAGGAAGATGGGCCTATAATATTTATTCTCTACTAAGATGCATGAGAAAATAAGAAAAGTCTCCATCGAATCTCCATATTAAAAGCTTCCTTTTCCTTATCGCATAGTGGCGAAGAAGGAAAATGTACAGTATATATTTTTAATTTAGGTTCTAATGGAGTAATTTTGTGTTATAGTAGCTCTCAACTCATATTTTGAACAAAATTGCTTTTGGTATGCTACTGCGAGTTCAACTCCCAGCTCGAGCACAGTGAGACTGGATTTTTTCATTAGATTTTTCATAGTATAGCAACCTGGATTCTGGGCATGTGCCCAGTTGATGTCAATAGCTATTCTATTACGTGAAACTTCAATATAACTGGCAAATACATCCGTGTGTGCTAGATGTATCTGCATTCCAGTATTTTGCATGTAACGGCCGTAACGTCTATCTGAACTCCACTACCCTGGTACTGCGATACCCTTCAGTAAGACTGGTTGAAAGCCCTTCAGGCTTCTAGATATTGGGTATTTGGCTTTATCCTTAATTTTTTTGTATACGAGATCATCGATCTACCAAGGAGAATCTTTACAAATCTTCCCTAACAAAATCGAGGTGTTAGGAACGGCTTTGATTCTACGAAATCTAATCTGTCTGGCTCTTTCGGCAGAATCCTTATACAACATGGCACCTGGGTAAAGATTTCGAGCTAAAACTTAGCTCGAAATCTTTACCCAGGAGCTAAAAGTTATCGGGGACTTTACACTAGATACATTATGTACTCACATTAAAAATGTGGGTTGAAAAACCTAATTATTGAACTACTTCTTACATAAGCCCTCATTTTGACTAGTTATTACGACGTATCTATTGCCATCAACCAAGCAAAAGACTCCGGGTTACTACTAAGAAATTTCTTACAGAAAAACCATCATAAAAGATCAAACCCAGAACGTCATTTTCAGCATCAGCATTTGGGACCACTGGACCATCGAGTACAGAGAGACAACAGTAAGTGTAGTTCTTCTTCTTCTGATGCCTCTCCAATAACTGAAGGTTGGCCATCATCTCCGACTGTGTCTCCTTGTCTTTTGCGAATTGGAACAGCTCAAGAGCATTCTGATCCATTCGCAAATGTTCCTGAGTCTACCGCTCAGTCAAATGTTTGACATCAAAAATCGAAATCAAAATATTTTATTTCACATAGCACAAGATGGGCACTTATAAAACGTCAAAACAGGTGCACGGTTCGCGTTGGTCGTTTCCATGGAGAAGAACCGGCAAGAAACTGCATGGTTACTCATTTCAAACGTCAAACGACTCTTGTTAAACGGCTGCATTACTACCCATTACAGTTTTTTCCAATGACGCAAGTTCCATTGCTTATCATAATAATCCACCATTGAATTTATCTTAACATTCCACTTTGTAAGAAAAAAGTGTTAATTTCTTTAGCTATTAACGTCAGCGTTAAGATAACATAATTAAAGCAGAGGATGACCAATCAACTTGCAAAAACAATGAGAGCCATCTGTTTCGTCGAACTAGATGTTCTATGCTAACGACCGATTTTAATGGATTCGTCATGTCTGTCTGTCTGTCTGTCGGTCTGTCTGTCTGTCTGTCTGTCTGTCTGTCCGTCCGTATGTCACGGCCACTTTTTTCCGAAACTATAAGAACTATGCTGTTGAAACTTGGTAAAAAGATGTATTCTGTGAACCGCATTAAGATTTTCACACAAAAATAGAAAAAAAACAATAAATTTTGGGGGTTCCCCATACTTAGAACTGAAAGTCAACATTTTTTTTTTCGTCAAACCCATACGTGTGGGGTATCTATGGATAGGTCTTCAAAAATGATATTTAGGTTTCTTACATCATTTTTTTTTCTAAACTGAATAGTTTGCGCGAGAGACAGTTCCAAAGTGGTAAAATGTGTGTCGTCGTCCCCCCCCCCCCCTGTAACTGCTAAAATAAGAGAATGATAAAACTAAAAAAAATAATCTGCTACGGTACCCTTCATGGGCGAGTCCGACTCGCACTTGGCCCCTTTCTTATATTCTTTTTATCGGTATCCGACTTGACTACAACTCTACAGTATGCAGGGTGCGATTGAGCGCTTGCGTTGCGAATGTTGCCGATTTTCATTTGCTTTTCTCTATTTCAATATAGCTAATCTTGTTGATGGTCATCAATGGTCAAACTTGAGCCAAGCTCTTGCTAGACGTGACGTATTTATTTTTAATTTAAGTTCTTACAAGACGTAAGTATTGAAGAAATGGCGCGAAAAATTCCGATTCTGCGCCTCTTCTTCCTACCAGCTCAAACCTAAAGAGGTCGTGAATCGTGAACGCTGTCTATTCTAACGTTTGGACTAACAATACCCTTAAATGCATATTCACACGTCTTTTTTCTCATATAAATGGCAAAAAACACAAGAAACTACTGAATGCCACCTACTTATCGCCTTCTGTTTCGCCCATGTTCATATGTCTGGTCTTATTCGATTCTACATAATTGGTAAATAAAGTCAATTCACAGTCGTTTCTGGACAACAGTCGACAAGATCAACAGTCGCCCGTCTACACACTTCATAAATTAAATTAATACGCGATATATTTTTCTTCGCACAAATTTTATCGGCAGTAAATTCAGTTTCTCTGAGTTACATTTGAGATGGTGATTCGTAACTAAAGTTTTACGGCGGGTGTAAAAGAGTGGTGTTTGTTATTGTAGCTGTCAATCTAGAGATAGAGTGGCGACCGCCCACGGATTGATATAAACCTGTCGTTGACTACGAATTTGATAGGGAGCTATTTCTTTTGAGAGACACATTAATATGTCTATGGTGAGGAATTATGTTTATTGGTACAGTTTGGAGATCATCAGCCTATAAAGATTTTTTTGCCAGATTTCAGCGTTTTAATCATCAGCGTAACTAATTTATAAAGGTTCGTTGATATATGTTTATGAAATAGTTTGAGGTGTGTTACATCTTTGACTGTCTAATACAGTCAGTTAACTGTCATGGATAAGTTTCCAGAATTAACAAAAGCCGTGAATATTTTCCAACAAAACAAATATTCCTGCAGTACCGATTTATTACATGCACGACCGGAATAATTCCTGTAAACGGTTGCATGAATACTACATTATTTGTTGACAGATATACCCTAATTCAGGAATTCAGAAACATTAACAGTTTCCACGAAATACTCTATTTTTTGGAAACTTGTGTAACTTCTAAATATAATTATTGCATCAAATTGATGAATTATTTCGTATCAAATGAAGCATCAAACGCTGGTCAGGTCATTAGAGTGAAATCACTCGACTCACAGACACACATAAAATGAAATCTTAGTATAGAAAAAGCTTTGAGTTAATGACGACCTGCGTCATGAAATGTCGCGTTATAACACATTTTATTATTAAGTGAGAAAAGGTGGGAACACATTATAACAAAACACGCGGCTATGCGTAAAGATTCGCATTTTCAACAGTCAATTTTTTGGCTGATGTTAAGCTACAATCAGTACGCCACCAATTTTAGTGATTTCAACATGTAATTACAGATTTCCTACTCACAAACATATTTCCACTCTTATTGTACAACACCTTTTGGTTTCTTTTGTTGCCTCGGAATCGGAAAGCACTCTAAGCCGTCGGTCCCGGCTGTCATTGGCCCGTTCAATGGCCTCTAGTCTTACCAAGGTACTCGTATATTTTCCAAAACTAAATAGGTTGTGGAGGTCAGATAGGCAGTCGCTACATCCGGTTAGACTGGAAGCCGACCCGGAAAAGTCTAGGTAGATGATTTTCGCGTTTGTTTTCACCAAATTGAGCTCGCGTATTCTGTGGCAAATCTGTTCCCGGCTTTAATCTTGTGAAATAATGTGGAGTAATTATGAGTGACAGGATCCATGTTAAAATTAATAAATTGTGACGGACGTTGGAATTAGTTAAATCGCTAATTTGTGGGTGTCGGGTAGTGGCATGTTTTCTAAGATCAATGCCAAGTTTCAAGTCGCACGCAAAATTTAATTTGTCACCAATTAGGTGAATGACTCAGATTGTATGTGCAAATAAAATAGAAATATTATGAATATTTTTCAAGTCATAAAATAGCGGTTATTTTAAATATTTAAATGAGTTTTACTTTTCTAGTTGCAACCGGAAAAAGAGTCCTCATTCCTCAGTAAAAACAGCCAGTTCAAAGCAAGAAATAAACTTTGAAACTTTTGCTGAAAGAAAAACTACATTGAATCGTTCTAAATGCGTTCCCGTCGCATATAAACGACTGACAAATTACCTTGTCTACACAACGGGGTTAGCTCCACTGCGTTTATTTTCTGTTGAATTTATCAAAGTCAATGTCTGAGCTAATGACTGCCGCGTAAAGTTCATGATTATGTAATACTACCCGACATCACGCGGTTTCACCCGCATAGTTCCCGTTCCCATGGGATTATGGGGATAAAATAAACCTTGTGTTATTCATTGTAACAAACACACAAACAAACAAAAAAATCAAATCTTTGTTCCGACTTTTAGACAGCCTCTAAATTACAGCGCGATGTAAAATGGTTTTTTTTTTTTTTTTATTATTATCTTGCAATCAGTTTTACAACTATGAGCAGATGATTTGTATGAAGAGCTGACGTAAAATGGAAATAACATAAAATTCAGTATAATAATAAAGAACATATTTTTTTAAAATAAGTTAGTTATAATTTAGTTACAAATATTTCTTTAAAATAACATAGATTTGGGCAAAATTTTTACTATTTTTCAGTGACGAAAGTGAAAAATAAGGCGCCAAACCCCGTCTCGGGACGAAATAAGCTACTTTCACCCCTAGGGTAACAATGTACTATTAAAACAACGTACTACACAGATCTCATAAAAGCACATATAGAAAACCTTCCTAACTATCATTCACTATTCATTCCCATGTCAATTACTTGATCGATACTGCACACCTGGCCTTGTGACTTGCACACATTTATCAATGGCGTTTTCTGTCTGTTATGTGAACTGGGGTAAGCTAATAGTTTCAGCTAATTGGGCTAATTAAGTGTTCATATTCTAATTATGGAGAATACAGTTAGTAGGTGTATAGGGGCCGATCGATAGGAAATGCTATTTGTTTGCACTGTCTATTTAACATGTGAGGTATATACAAGTACAAACTGAAATAAAGATTCTAGTTTGAACTATGTTTTGAAAAGATTCTTTGTCCAGTGGCCAGGGTTATGGTAATATCAAATCTCTTAAACTGACAATATAAGTTACTTTTCAAAATGATGAAAAAAAAAGATCTTCAAAAAATGATAAAAGATTAATGACTGTGACATCCACCAGTACGTACTGGGACCGCTCAGCCTCACAGATAGGTGGTTGGTGTCACAGCCCTGGACACATTTTAATTAAATTATATCATTTATTATTTGTCGTCATCGTCACCATCATATCAGCCCGGAACCACCCACTGCTGGGAATAGCCCCCCCATTTTTCTCCCACACTTTCTGGTTCCGTGCATCCCTTATCCAGGAGTTTCCCGCGACTTTAATGATATCGTCGACCCAACGAGCAGGACGGCACTTGTTTCTTTAGCCTAATTTTGGCTACCACTCGGTCGAAGACTGCTCCATCGGCCATTTCCACGTCCAGCCAGATATTATTTGTATTTCAGCAAATTATGCTAAATTACTTTTCATCTTAAGGTGACACTTTGTACGGGCTCGAACTCATCGGTGGGCGTGGCCAAAAAGTACGCTGTCTCACTTGGCATCGTGCCCGACAGGGATAGTATCAGTGATGAGCAGTTAGACGCTAGTCTTCACGCACGTCTTGTTCGTACGCACACTCACAGCATTCCGAACCGTTCCGAACAAAAACGAAGATGCACACTTGCCATAATGCCATTCGACGCCGCTTGACATTCGCCGAGAAATCAGCGAGTAGTAACTACAAACTCGTACGATGTACGTTTGCTGGCTAGGCCCTCCAGAGGCGCTGCGTTATTGTTTTTGTCTCTATATAGGTACATATTGTAGATTGCTTATTATGTTTGGTTTTCCCCGGGTGGTCATGCAGTGATCGCTCAAGAGTTCACGTCACCGCGCCGCGCCGACGAATACTTAGTTGAAAATTCCCTTTTGTTCCCGTCATCGCAGTTTATGTCCGACAGCAGCAGTATAATCATTCTGTTCTCCACTACTGGGACACAGGCTTCCTTTCCATGAGAGGGAATGGGCTGTAATACACAATGCGGCCCAGTGCTGTTTGGTCTTATGCACGAGTGTGATTGAAACTGGCTTGGCCACCATTAGGGATTTCAATATTGATAAGACAAAAAAATTGTCGCAAATTAGTCGAAATTTGTCGCCAAATGTCAGAATTTGTCGGTCACTGGTTCAAAAGATATAAGGGCTTATAGGTGGCCGATCTGGAGAGTCTCCCCAGCTTGGCCACATTTATATCCCAAAAATTAGAGCACTTAGCGAAGATCAGTTTTCTCCCATATTTACAAGATTGCCATATTTTGAAGATTCCCATATTAGAAGAATAACACATCAAGATTGTTTTATTAGTACCTACCAAAAGTTGACATTACATCTGGACCAATTGCGAACTGGACCAATTGAGAATTGGACAGTTGGACATTTTGCGAATTGGACATTTATTTATTTATTTCAAATCTCCCTTACAACTATCATTACGGGTAATCCTAATGCGATAGCGCGGTCTCAAAATTAACACATACATACATATTGCGCCCAAAGGATTTTAGGGTCCACGACGCGGCGACGGTTTGGGACATTTTTTTTAAATTGTTAGTACATAGGTAATTATAACAGTTGGTACCTATGATAATCCCACTTACACCTACCAACTTTGTCCGCCGCCAAAATCGTCAACTCCATACTGATACGTCAAAGAGCGAAAAATTAGGGTTGTCGATTGAAAGAAATTATTTCACAAGCAAATAGAATGAACCAAGTAACATACAGTATGATTTTTTAGTTATGTGCATGAAACGTGGAGCAAGTATCAGCAGACAAGGGTTGTAAGCTGCTTACTAAATTTATTATTGTATGGGTGCTTTCATTACTTATTTTTATTTATGAAATAAAACAAATAAAATTAAACTGTTTCGTAAATCTACTATTTACGAAACAGTTACTGAAGTAAACTGATTATTTATTTCCTTTATAACATTTTCATACACGGCCGACACAAAAACCAAAAAAAAATATTATCAAAATATACTTTTTGGGCATGAAATTATTTTTTATTCGTTTTTATAATAACATTTTATAATTTTTTAATACAGAACTATGTATAAAAATAAAACATTTAAAAACATAAAAATAGGGATCCCACCAGCATCGGGAACAGGGTCCTAACCACTTATGGCTCTTGAGAGCAGAACCTCCTAACAATACGCGCCGTGTCCAGAAGAACTGCTTTCTGAATCAAGCTCTTGATCCAACTGCCTAGCGAGAGCCTCCTCCCTCCAACTCAAAAAGAATTTTTCTTTTCGAACCATTAGTTCTTGAGATTAACGCGTTCAAACAAACAAACTCTTCAGCTTTATAATACTCGTTTTTTATATATCGATGTATGCATACATTTATATAAAAATGAATCCCTATTTCCCTTGGTCACGGGCATCACGCGTGAACGGCTGGACCGATTTCACTAATTCTTTTTTTGTTGTGTTTGTTATTGTCAGGAGAAGGTTCTTATGAAAAAAAAAATGTGGTAGGTAGGTAGTAGTAGATAGGTAATAGTAGGTAGGTAGTAGTAGGTAGGTAGTAGTAGGTGGGTAGTAGGTAGGTAGGTAGTAGTAGGTAGGTAGGTAGTAGTAGGTAGGTAGGTAATAGTAGGTAGGTAGGTAGTAGTAGGTAGGTAGGTAGTAGTAGGTAGGTAGTAGTAAGTAGGTAGTAGGTAGGTAGGTAGGTAGTGGTAGGTAGGTAGTAGTAGGTAGGTAGTAGTAGGTAGGTAGTAGTAAGTAGGTGGTAGGTAGTAGTAGGTAGGTATTAGGTGACAGGACAACGTCTTTCGGGCCGGCTAGTATATAATATAATATAGTTTAGATTAATAACACAATTCCTGACATTGTTTCTTTTTATTACGTATGCGGTTTGTAATTACCGCCACTATAGCTCAAAATAAATTATTCTTAATAAAAGCAAAATAGTTAGGCATTTATGATTACAGTGTAGAAAGTTGATTTTTACAAATGTAACCCAAATTTATGCAAGTTTTTTTACACTTTGCGAGAAAACCAGTACAAAAAAGGTTTCAAACTTTGTTTTTGGATCTGTTACTGTTGGAAATTCTGTTTCTCTGGGCTGTTCGTACGACGGGACGGCGTCAACTGTTTATTTTTTTTAAATTCAAAACTTTTGTCTGTAATCATAATCTGTAATTATAATCGGGTTACGTCAGGCTTAAATTAAAGGTAAATTCGCGATACATACCCGTTTTCATATGTTTATAATTATAATCAAGTTGACAAAAGAGACCGGAAAATATTGAAATTCAAAATACTTTATTTCACATAGGTCTAGATGGGCACATATAAAACGTCGAAAAAGGTGCACCGTTCGCGTTGGTCGATTCCATGGAGAAGAAGCGGCAAGGAACTACATGGAACCTTACTCTTTTCAAATAATTTGGTATTACAATATTATGGGATTTTAGCGCCGTGTGTATGTGTTACACTGTATTTTACACTTTAATTGCGACAAAATAGTAAATTTAGTCAGACGGACAGACAAACGGACATATAGACAGTCGAAAAGACAGACGGACAGACAGACGGACAGGCAGACGGACAGACAACAAATAGACAGGCAGATGGACAGATAGACGTACAGACAGGCGGACAGATAGATGGAAAGGGGAACGGACAGACAGACGAATAGATAGATAGATGGACCGACAAACGGACAGGTGGACAGACAGACGAACAGACAGACGGAGAGACCGACAGACGAGCAGACAGACCGAGAGACAGACAGACAGACGAACCGATAGACGGCCAGCCAGACGGACAGACGGATAGACAGACAGACGGACCGATAGACGGGCAGCCAGACGGACAGACGGACGGACAGACGGATAGACAGACAGACGGACCGATAGACGGGCAGCCAGACGGACAGACGGACGGACAGACGGATAGACAGACAGACGGACCGATAGACGGGCAGCCAGACGGACAGACGGACGGACAGACGGTTAGACAGACAGACGGACCGATAGACGGGCAGCCAGACGGACAGACGGACGGACAGACGGATAGACAGACAGACGGACCGATAGACGGGCAGCCAGACGGACAGACGGACGGACAGACGGATAGACAGACAGACGGACCGATAGACGGGCAGCCAGACGGACAGACGGACGGACAGACGGATATACAGACAGACGGACCGATAGACGGGCAGCCAGACGGACAGACGGACGGACAGACGGATAGACAGACAGACGGACCGATAGACGGGCAGCCAGACGGACAGACGGATAGACAGACAGACGGACCGATAGACGGGCAGCCAGACGGACAGACGAACGGACAGACGGATAGACAGACAGACAGACCGATAGACGGGCAGCCAGACGGACAGACGGACGGACAGACGGATATACAGACAGACGGACCGATAGACGGGCAGCCAGACGGACAGACGGACGGACAGACGGATAGACAGACAGACGGACCGATAGACGGGCAGCCAGACGGACAGACAGATAGACAGACAGACGGACCGATAGACGGGCAGCCAGACGGACAGACGAACGGACAGACGGATAGACAGACAGACGGACCGATAGACGGGCAGCCAGACGGACAGACGGACGGACAGACGGATAGACAGACAGACGGACCGATAGACGGGTAGCCAGACGGACAGACGGACGGACAGACGGATAGACAGACAGACGGACCGATAGACGGGCAGCCAGACGGACAGACGGACGGACAGACGGATAGACAGCCAGACACACGGACAGATGGACAGACAGACGAATAGGTAGATAGATGGACCGACAGATGGACAGATAGACAGACAGACGGACAGACGGACAGACGGACGGACGGACAGACCAACAGACAGACAGACAGACGGACGGACAGACAAACACGAACAGACAGACGGACAAACAGACCAAAAGATAGACGGACAGCCAGACGGACAGACAGGCGGACAGACAGACGGACAGACAGACGAATAGACAGACATACCTACATTCGTATCTTTTCTGTTTATTGTAAAAATTAGCGAGGTCTCATCAGCAAATAGAATTATATCTGATAATTTGATATGGGAGATCATGTAAACCAGAAATAGGAAAGGACCGAGAATTGAACCTTGGGTCACGCCTATCTTTACTAGAGACCCGGAGGACGTCGCCCCATTTACATTTACTTTTTGCTGCCTGTTTCATAAGTAAGAAAGAATAAAATCAGCAGCTTGACCACGAATTCAGTAGTGGTGTTATTTACAGATCAGTGATCAGTGGTCGATGCAGTCGAATGCTTTAGAGAGATCACAGAAAATGCCAATGGCATCCTGGGACTTCGTCCGTCCGTTTTCAACCTACCCTTCGTGAATCCAAACTACTGCTTATGCAGAATCCCATTATGTTTGAAAGTGAGAACACATCTGGTCCAGCAGGATTTTTTCATAGATTTTACTCAATGGTGGAAGCACAGATATAGGTCTATAATTAGAGGGATCACTCTTACAACTCGATTTGAAAATTGGTACTACTTTACTATATTTCATTAGACTAGGAAACATACCGCTATCCAAACATTGATTGAAAATGCCTGCTAGGATAGGAGCGATTGATTCAATAATATCTCCAAGAATCTTGACGCATCCACCCCATAAGTCTTCAGTATTTTTATGTTGAGACTTTTGAATGATATTTACTTTCCGCTAATTTTGTTTGTGCATTATGTGAATTTGATTTACATTCGATCTCTAAATAGTAGTTTGCGAGGGTAACGGGGATCTGTCAGCTCCGGCAAAACACACTTCTGATGAAATGTATCTTATTTTAAAATTTTGTCTGTCGTCCAAAATGCATCATCTCTTTCAATTATATCAATTTCTGTGCCATTTGGCATCCAAATAACAAAATAGCAAAACTTTCGTCTTGTTACCATTAGTTGACCTTGAACCTGGTAATAATAATTATGTTTTTTTAGTTTTATTCCATTTGATGCTTCTACACAAAATGTATTTTTTTTTGTCGTACTGCCTCCAGAGGTGTAAGGCCTGCTGCTGATGACGGGCACTTTATTTCAATCAGACTGTCTGTCCCTAAAATACCGGTTCTCTATCGTATTACCGTACTTTTTAATCCATAATCTAAAATGTTTTTTTTTTGTCATAATCATCATTAGTCCGAATGATAATTTACCCGAACTTTAAATCACATAATATCATATGCCATAAAGTTGAAATCCCTAAATATAATAAGCCCTAAATCCGTTTGTCATAAGTATTACAATCAATAATATACAAAAGACATAAAATCGTTTTCAATAAAAGTCATAAGTCCTATTCTAAGTAAATGTTTAATCGTATGTAGGCGTTGACTTGCAAGCAAGCATGCAATGCAAGCATGCAATGCAAGCATGCAATGCAAGCATGCAATGCAAGCATGCAATGCAAGCATGCAATGCAAGCATGCAATGCAAGCATGCAATGCAAGCATGCAATGCAAGCATGCAATGCAAGCATGCAATGCAAGCATGCAATGCAAGCATGCAATGCAAGCATGCAATGCAAGCATGCAATGCAAGCATGCAATGCAAGCATGCAATGCAAGCATGCAATGCAAGCATGCAATGCAAGCATGCAATGCAAGCATGCAATGCAAGCATGCAATGCAAGCATGCAATGCAAGCATGCAATGCAAGCATGCAATGCAAGCATGCAATGCAAGCATGCAATGCAAGCATGCAATGCAAGCATGCAATGCAAGCATGCAATGCAAGCATGCAATGCAAGCATGCAATGCAAGCATGCAATGCAAGCAGATAGACCAGACCAGTTTTTAAAACACACGTGTGCTGGAATTGAGGATTTTTTATTTTGAGCTATAGCACACGCTACAATATGATTTTTTTACCCAATGTACAGTATTTTTTTTGTCCTGTGCCCTATTATACAACCTACACCAGAAAGTGAATTGAAATTTGTACCGTAGCTACGTTTAGCCCATGATCCGTCTGTCACGACGGTCACACATGGTACACCTTGTAACATCTTTATTTTCCAAAGCAAGTCGCCTTTCTTCTGCACCTGCTTCTAACATAAGCTGTAACGCAATGTCTTTTTGTATAATGCCTAACTTTTGACTGTTTTTTACATACTAAGTCTCGCTCATATTAGGCATATTTAAACTAGCACATATCTCATCAAGCTGGCTCCAACCATTGCCAGTTTGAGAGATACCCTCGATTACATTTAAATTAATGGGTATTTCTCTAAATTTATTAGATTCCTGAGATTTAATGTTTTCTAATTTGTTGCAAAATTTACACTTGAAAACAAATTGTGAGTAAAACCCAATTCTTTTTTCCTTTACGAATTCCAAGTGCTGAAAATTACATTCGAATGGATCATGCCTAATATTCTTCTTCACTCTTATCACGATTGTCGGTTTCAAAAGAGAAATTGTAGTCATCTGAATCGGATTCACAGATTTGTTGTATTCATGTGTGGTTGACATCGATTCTTTCTGCTGTGGTCCTGTAAACGCATAACTCAATTAGAATACGCAAACTAACGAAAATGGATTTACTGTAGTGACTATTGTATTGTATAACGGGCTGGTGTCCGCAACTACACGTCAAAGCGCGTATTTTGCATACGTGTGGGAAATTCACTGTATCCACCCCAACTACCCGAGAAAGGCCAGCAGCGCCCCCATGTTGCCGAAAATCTCGCGGGGAGTACCTGGGTTACCGAAGTACTTCGCCCTGTATATTGCAATGACTGGGCACGGCACCGGAGGCTGTCTGTGACTCCTATGACAAAGAGCTGTTTATTATAAGAGAAGTTTCCGGTGATCAGTTGTAACTGTGCGCAGCTGTGGTTTGGTTAGCAAAAGCGCGCGTTTTCTGAAGTGGCCGTTGCTCTCGGGAAGTGCCTCCTTGGCCTGCCAACACTCCAGTGGTCTAGCCACGGCCTGTGGTGTTGTTCACTACCAGTGTGCGTAAGTATCTGAAAGGGAGTTGTAGATTCGGGTCCCACCGCTGCCATGCTCGATCTCCTTCTAGCGAGTTCGTCCGCCGAATTATTGCCATGGGAATCGCTGTGTCCTTTGATCCATTGGATGGTTATATCATTGAGATTACCAACCTGGTTCAGGCGTTGATGATACTCGTGTATGAAACCAGAGTTGACTGTGTGATTGTTTAGAGCTAGCAGTACCGCCATGCTGTCTGAGAGTATACGAAATGAGTGGTCCACGACCTCCCTGGCTAAGATGGCCGATGCCGCCAGGGAAATGCCCATGAATTTTGCTTGATGGAAGCTGTAGTTAGTTTATTGCGGGGCCACCAGACCACTGCCCCATAAGTAATTATAGGTCGGATCACCGCACAGTATAACTAAAGTATAATTTTAGGGAATAGGCCCCCTTCTTACCTATCATCCTCCTACATTGCTAGAAGTTAAGGCCCTGTTTCTTTATTGTTTAAGTGGCTACTCCAGTTTAACTTACTGTCTAGGATGACTCCCAGATACTTGACCTCATTGGCTAAGTGGAGTTTCTTATCGAAGACTTTGGGTAAGCGATAAGGGCCTAGTGTTCGTTTTTGGGTAAAAATGACTAGTTCAGTCTTCGTGGGGTTCACTGAGAGGTCGAACTCTCTATATCATCGTTAAACGATGCGTAGAGCCTGTTGAGTAAGGTCACTGATTGTCCCCGTCACTTTCCCCGAAATGAGGATAAGGAGGGATATGTCGTGGCTAATACTACAGAAACTATAAATAAATAGAAAATTAACACCTCAAAGAACAAAGTTATTGTATTATTAGAATTGCTTATTTTCCGACTTTGAGCGCATGGCGAAATAATGGCGGCTGAAATGTCCTAGTTTAATAACTGCGGTACATATACCTATGAAAGTACTTACGATTGGGGTGTGGTCAGTACACGAGGAATATCGCAACTAATCTGTTCACAAGGGTCATTTACTGTAGGTATATTTTCGCATTTTGCAGACATTGCTTCATGTATTTCTACTGCACAGGTATCTTGCTCGAATGAATTTTGTGTTGATCTAAAAAAACATGGAATATACAGAGTCAAATTAAATTAGTTAGCGAAACTCCGCTCACAAAAAAAAAAGTGAAAAATAACTTTAGCTTCTGAAGACGGTGACTTTTGTTTGATTGATTTAATTTTTTGTCACCGACTTCAGAAGCTAAAGTTATTTTTCACTTTTTTGTTTTTTTTTTGAAGTCGGTTTTATTTTTTGCAAAAAAGTTTTTATTTTTCACTTTTCACATATGCTTGATATACATGGAAATTGCATACCGTTACAATTACAACAAGCCCAAACACGACTAGGATACATTGTCTCATTATGGAGTTCCGTGTATCGAACGCAAATGGTTCACTTGTTGTAGAAAATACCAAAATCGCAACACGTTATCGTATAAAATTTGAAGAGTTCCCTCGATTTTGCCAAGATTCCATCATCAGATCCCGACTTGGTGGCTATGGGACCATTTGGAAAGAATACCCTTTCCAACAAAAAAATAATTTTTCAAATCGGTTGGCCAGCGACGGAGTTATGCCCGACCAAAAAAAAATAGAAACATCCGAATTGAGAACCTCCTCCTTTTTTAGAAGTCGGTTAAAAATCAAAAGTTTTTTTTAATTTTTCGGGTCAACAATCATAACACTCAAAATAATCATTACGGTTTAGACGTATCCAGTACAGGAGGAATATTTTCTTTGTTCATGAACCATCCCCTCAATGTTCTTTTGAACTTCTTCTTCCGAGGCCACTTAGTTTTAGGCGCCCTTTTTTTTCCATTCGCCAATCTTTTGTATCTGTTGCATAAAAATAACAACATTATAAAATACCTAAACACTATAATTTATTTATTTTATGAAAGAAATGTTTTATTCGTAAATGTGTCGTTATTTACTTGTTAAATTATAAAGAAGAAAGAAAGAAAAAGCATTTATTAGCACGCACAGGACAAAACACATAAAATAATGTGAGTTTATTAATTTATTTTTGTAAGCTCTTTCGATTTTCGATAGTTAGAAGGCTGCCATTTTAAAAAAGGTAATATAAACCTAGTATTTCATTGAGGTAATGAATACGGTTAAAAAGAAAACTATTAAATTCACACAATAATTTGTGACAACCCTCGGATACGCGACATCAGACGCGAGTTCGAAGCGCGTAGCGAGTACCGATGCAACGCGACACGGCGTTTTCTACCTCATGATGATCAGCTGATGCCAATTCCTTGATTTATTAGGGTAAGCACAATATGATAGTAGGAAGGTGATTATAACCACCTTCCATTCTCTGGTCTCCCAAACTAGATACCTAGCAGATAAGTCTTTTTAGTTTTTGTTTGGTAGCTTATTTGCCTATTTATTGAGACAGGTTTTGTTATATTTTAAGCTATAAAATATAACACTGGTTCTTATGAGATTACTATTAACTGGGTTGTGGAGGTCAGATAAGCAGTCGCTCCATGTAAAATACTGGTATTCAGCTGCATCCGGTTAGACTGGAAGCCGACCCGAACATAATTGGGAAAAGGCTAGGCAGATGATGATGACTCATGGGAGCGGAGCAGTCAGAAACCCTAGTACAAGCATACATATATGGGTACCTAATACGATATGGAACTGGTACATACCTTTATAATTTTTTTTCTTTTTATCATCAAATGACTCCGCCCAGAGCGGGGGGAGTGTCAGACTTTTACTGACTAAAGCCCATTCGTGTTCCTTCCTCGTCCTTTATGTTCCGGGGCCACGGTATCTCTTTCGAACAGTCCCGCAGCTCCGGCAGGCTTCGGCCCTTGCGGGGCCCCTTCCTTTATGCTGACAACTCTTTGAGGCGCGCATGGAACACGAACGCGCCGTCGACACGGCCTGTCGTCATAAGACGGACGGACGGCGAGCTAGCCCATAGCTCACCGTCCGCAGGCCCGCGTCTACGGTGGCCGGAGGCCACCACGTGGCCCCCCACGCCTGCTAATACCTACCACCTCCTTCGCTAGTATGACTGCTTCGCAGAAGGAAGGGACGGCTTCCTATTCCGTCTCGCTCCGGATCATGGATTGAACCAGGGCCGGACGCGAGAGGTCGCCGCCGCTGATCGCCGCACTAGGTGCATACCTACGTTATCAATAGGGTACCCCGACTGCCAGAGGCACATCATAGATATTTTTACCGTGCCAGAAGTGCCAAAGGATGGTTTTATATATGTATATGTGCCTACTATTTGAGCAACCATTTCCATTTCCATAAACATACAAACTAAAAGCTTAGCGCGCATCGCGCCCCTCTCAGATCGAGTGTCTTGCTTACATAATTATGGTGCCTAGTGTACGTACACAAAGCCGCGAAGCACCGCCGGCGGTCACTAATAAGCCTGCGGCGCTGTGTTCTTAGAGAATAGCATTACTGGTCGAAGTCGCCATCGACAACCGCGTGCCTCTGCCGTCGGCTCGTGTCGCCGTGTAAAAAACACTAAATAGATTAGGTGTAACAAAATAAATGACTTACCCATTGTTTATTTGTAGTTGTTCACACCTGTTCTTCAATAAACCAGCACAATTTCACTGGTACAGCGCAGCGTCCACTCAATCCAACAATTTCAATTTGTAAAATAATTTGAAGTCCAAACGATGTACGTCAAACGTCATACGTATGCACAGAGCATCTATATATTATGTTCATACGAATGACAGGCCGCCAGTAGGCTGTCGAATAAAGGTCATGGCACACTACACAAGCACCACCGTACCGCCATTTTATAATGTATTTATGAAAAAACTATATAACGAACGCACCTTGGTATGTCTCAAACATGGACTCCATCACGAACTCTGCGTCAAAAGTGTTATCGAAGAAATCTCGAAAAGGACAAAAGCCTACAAGAAGCGAATCACTAATCATCCAAATATGCTGGCCGTCAATCTAATGTACACCCAAACAGTTGTTCGTAGACTAAAAAAAAGATTCCTCAAGACCTTCTCTGAAAAGCACAAGAATAAACGGAGCAGTCACTGGACGGCTTTCGTGTAAGCCCTTTTATTAAATTAAATCTTACACATATTGCTGAATATCTACAAGATTGCAATAAAAAAGAAAAAAAAATGAAAAACCTGACGGCGGCGGGCCGTCAGCGCGCTTGCCGCTACCATACAACTCAACTCGCGGGTGACTCGGCCTCGGCGCGCAGTAAGCGGGCCGTCCGCACGAGTTGCCCGCGATTGCTCGCGAACCAGTGCCAGCACGCGGACCGCGTGCTTACGCCTCGCTGACGACGCGTGGTAAGCGCGCCGTAGCCTAAATTCAAGGCATGGGGCAACAGCTGTGCTGGTGCGGTGCTTGTGTAGTGTGCCGTGACCTTCAAACTGGAATACGCGCGCGCACACGGCACCGCACTTGTGACTTGTGACATATTGTTCATGTGTGTGAACAAGCGTCATCCTCCCGCACCGCACCGGGGGGGGGACATTATTCAGTGAGATGCACGATAATTCACAGTCAAAGGCGCGCGTAAAAATTACGAAAAGGCCTTTGAAAAATCGAGTTTTATGAAAAAAACCACTGCATCAATCAATTTCATATAAAATATATAATTTTTTTCGATAATTGCGCTTTGTCGGTACCGACTTAGTTTTGGAAGTTTGATTCTTCTTTTATTACTAATTTACGCCCAAAGTTGCGTTAAAATTGGCAATAAAAACGAATCTTTGGTAGCTTGTAACTTTATAATGGCTTTATATTTTACAATTCTGTTTCCGTACAGACAAAGTAAATAATGAGACAAAACGATACCATGTTTAACTTTGGATGTAAAGTTTCAAACAGTGGAGTAATACTCCCCCAAAATTTGTATGGAAAAAATGTCGACTAGATCAACCTTAAGGGGCCGGCGGAGCATGCGTCTTTCATACAAACGTAATACCAAAATAATTTGTAAATCAAACATATTCATAAGGTAGTGTGCATTTATTTCGATTGGATTACAGAATATCTAGGTTCCCAAATATCTGTCTGATTTACAAATTATTTTGGTATTACGTTTGTATGAAATACGCATGCTCCGCCGGCCCCTTAAAACAAATGTAATCAATGCCAACCTATAACACAATATTCTCTGCGATTTCCGGGTTCTATGATATAAAATAAAGTTACATACTCGCTGTGTCGGCCAGCGTTAGTTTTCCTTCGCCCACAATGCATGGCCCGTCGAGACAGCGACGCTTTTGTACCTTGACACCTCGACACGTTACATAGATTCTAATATGTGGGTTAGACCTGTACAGGGTTTGAAAAGTTCGTCGAGTTACTTAGTTTGATGTACAGAATGCTTTGTTGTCGGGTTTGTGAAGGGTCCGTTGTATGTAAATCTATCGATAACGATGAGGGAAAGTCAATAGGTGCTGAAAATTTAAGCCAATCCTATTAAAACCGCAGTAGAAATGCTTTGAAACCATTGTCACAGGTACCGGCCCTCTCTTATTATCATAATTTCAGTAACTCTGGCGAAAAAAAAACTACAGCGATTACCAGAAAGGTGTAGTCATATTTCAGGGTGTACCTAATTCAACCATCAAACTGAACAACTGTCTAAACGGGACCACCAACGAAATTGTGAAAAAAATGCAGCTGATCAGTACAAAACTTCATGCTGTGATCGTACCTATCCCTTTCACCGTGTGACATGTTCCCGCTACCACAATAAACCGCGTGTCGACGTCGCGACACCTCGACGACGTCGCCGCGACGCGTCGCAACGTTATTGTACTTCGACACGTCCGGACGTCACGCGCGATTCTAACACGACGTGTGGAAGGTGTCTGACAGGATTGTAAACCGCTTTTGTTTCTGTAAGACAATCGAGTTAATTTGATTTACAAGTTGTCTGATATCTTCGCTTTGCAGTTTCATTTATCGTGTTATTAACACTTGGCGCTGTTTTTGCTCGTTTGTGTTAGAAATAATGTTGTACAGCAGATGTAGTCTTCTCAAGGCAGGAATTGAGTGAGATTATGGTCATTATTTGGTCAGAATATCAACCAGTCAGCAAGGTTTAGAGGTTTTCAATTATGAGTTGGCAATGTCAGGCAATGTGGTAGCGGGGCTGACTCCTCCAAGTCATTTTGATAGATATTATAGAAACAGAAAAAAAACTCACTAAAATTAAAAATCAAAATAAGTAAATTCATTGATAGAAACAAAACGGTTGCCTAATAGTGAGTCACAAACTAGCATCCCTAGTATTTTGTGTCTCAAGAGTGCGAATTTTACAAAATTAAAACAGTTACGTTGAATTCAGGACATCAAGATATAAGAATAGAATAAATGAAGAACTAAATATTTATAGTTGACCTGACCCAGTCTTAATATAATTGTTTAGTAATAAGAAACATTATCAATTCGTAAGTATCTAGTTTTGAGTCGTAACATTACGCTGTACCTAATGGTAGAATGAATCTCGTTTGGAAGATTGTGACTCCTGTCTCGACCTCTGACATTATTTGAATTGCAAAGGTTTACCAAAATATTACTCAGACTAACAAAACATAAACATCATTTTGGTCAAAGGAGAAGGAATTCTTCAAGTGTAAATATAATGTTTCGTTTTTATTTTTCCCCGTAGTTTCTTTAAAAGTAACGTGAGACGTAGCACGAATTTATATTGCAGATTTGATATGATTCACATAAAATATGAACGGAGAACTTTCTATAAAATTTCAAAAACCTCACTTCAAAACCATTTTAGTTGTCATGTCACCTGTCACCTGGGACAGCTCAGAAAATTTTATTTAAAATTTTATTTAAAATCAAATCAAATAACATATTTTTTATTAAAAATAGTAGCCCATCGGTATCGAGAACAGGGCCAAAGCTCAGGTCTGGGCTCCAGTGAGAGGAACCTCTTAGCAAAGACATTCAAAAATATTCCTCATAACAATCCGAGCCGTGTTCAGGAGTACCGGTTTCTGAATCAAGCCCTTGATCCTGCTGCCTAACGAGAGCCTCCTTAGTCAGCGGCGGCGCCATACAAGTGGACCGGACCTCTGAGTGAAGTTCTATTCTTTGAGGAGACTCAACGCGACGCTCACGGCAACAGTTGCCTGGGCTGTTCATAATGCCAGCGCGATCGGCGTGGCGGTGCCCCAGGACTCCACCACCACCACCTGCATCGGATCGGTGACTGCAGGGGCTGCGCCGGCTTGTGTTCATCGTTCCCAGTGTTTGTGTGCGAGCGCTCCCGTGTGTCGTGTTTTTTTTTTAGTGCCTTTTTAGTTTAGTAACCCTTTTAGTTTAGTTTAATTAATTTACACAGATTGTAGTAGAATGAGTTCCTCCTCTTTGTCGCCGTGCCCTCATTGTCTCGCTTCATCGCGTCTTTTTAGTTCTCATGGCCTCAAAATTCACATAGGGCGCATGCATAAAGATGCGACGTCTTCTATACAATCAGGTGGCCAGGTGGCTTTTTCAGCGAGTTCAACGCTGCCGTCTCAGGTGCCGTTGCAACAGGGGGTGTCTTTTCAAAATCTTGCAATACTCAAAAGAGATACACCTGTTTTGCGACACATCCCTCGGGGCGCGCGTAGTTTGGCGGCGGAAAAACTTTCCCAAATTATTAACAGCTGTGTGAATAACAATGGCGTTGAGGATTGGTACTCCCTCCTTACCTTCTCTTTCAAAGCATTAAAGACTCCAAACAGATCGGAAAAGGGTAACATGGTGCAGAAAGTTAAAAATAATATCGGTTCCTTTGGCCTTGGCTGCTTTGACTCGCCGGAAATTGATGAAGGGAAGTCTTTTAGATCCCACTCTATTGTGAGGTCTATCGAGACCAAGGTACATGAGGGGGACCTAAGAGGTGCGGTTCGTCTGTTAATGTCTGACGATTCCATGGCTCAATCTGCTCCTGAGACTCTTGATGCTTTGAAATCGAAGCACCCCTCGCCTTCTCGTCCTCTTGTTTTTCCAGATCCCCCAGATAAATCATGTTTACCGCTGACTGTCACTGTCGAGGATGTGTCACTGGCTCTTGGCTCCTTCTTCAGTGGTTCGGCTGCAGGGTTAGATGGAATCAGACCGGGGCACCTAAAGGAACTGACGTCTAGTTCGGCGGGCGACAATGGCCAACGCCTTCTGGAATCTTTGTGCAGGCTGTGCAATTTCTTGCTTAGTGGTCAATTAAATCGAGAGGTATGTCCATATTTGTACGGGGCTTCTCTTTGCGCTATCACTAAGAAAGATGGGGGTTTGAGGCCAATTGCCATTGGTAGCACCTTTCGACGCCTGACAGCTAAGCTGGCTTGTCGTGCCGTTAAGATAGAGATGGCAGCTTATTTGCAGCCTCATCAACTAGGCTTCGGTACGCGCCTCGGGTGCGAGGCTGCCATTCATGCCACTCGTGCTTTTGCGATGGGGGCCGAAAACGCAAACTGCATCATTGTGAAGCTTGATCTCAAAAATGCGTTTAATTCCCTGGAAAGGGATGTTCTTTTGAGAGAAGTGAGGGAGAGGACCCCATCCTTATACCCGTTTCTTCATCAAGTTTACGAGGCACCTTCCAATCTTTACTTTGGTGATTCCTTGATCATGTCTCAGGTTGGAGCTCAGCAGGGAGACCCTCTTGGGCCGCTCACTTTTAGCTTGGCCATCCAAGCCTCAATCCACGATCTAAAATCACCCTTGAACGTGTGGTACTTGGATGACGGTACCATAGGTGGCAAACCTGAGGACGTTGAACAAGACATCCGCACATTAATTCCACGTCTCAGGGAGCTGGGCCTCGAGGCAAATTCTGCTAAATGTGAGTTCTTCCCCTGTGGTCCTGTGGCTGAGCCAAAATTCTCCCACTTTTCTTCCATTCTTCCGGGTCTCACTATGCTTTCACCTATCTCTTTCAGTCTCTTGGGTGCCCCGATCTTCCCTGTTGCGGTACCTGAGGCTCTGGAGGATCGCAAGCGTAATCTTCTCGACGCCCACAAAAGACTCAAGGTTCTTTCTGCCCACGTCGCTTTGGTACTTTTGCGCTTGTGTTTCGCGGTTCCGAAGTTGACATACTTTTTGCGGGCTGCCCCGTCGTGGTGGTTCCCACAGTCTCTCTCATCTTTCGATGATGCTCTTAAGGGGGCGGTAGAGAGTATTTTGAACGTTTCGTTGAACGAAGCTCAATGGGCGCAAGCTGCTTTGCCGATCCGATATGGAGGTCTGGGGGTTCGTCGCGCACAGGATGTTGGCTTGCCGGCCTTCTTAGCGTCTGCGCATGGGGTTACTGACTTGGTCGCTCGCATTCTATCTCTTGATGGCGAACAAGTCAGTATCCCTTTCGCGACGGACGCTCTGGCGGCCTGGTCAGGCCATTGCCCTGGCGGTATCATCCCGGAAGAACCTCAAGTGCAGCGCTTTTGGGATGACGTAGGAGCGAAGGCGGTTTTAGCTGGTCTAATAGATCAGGCGGAGGGGGTTGAATTGGCGCGCTTGAAGGCAGTGTCGCGGTCAGAATCAGGAGCATGGTTGCAAGCGCTTCCTTCACCCCACCTGGGCACTTTACTTGACGGCGACTCTTTGCGGGTGGCAGTGGCCCTCCGCCTGGGCTGCGATGTCTGTGAACCACATGTATGCATCTGCGGGTCCAGGATGGAGGCCAACGGCCACCACGCGTTAAGTTGCTTTCGTTGCTCAGGGAGGTTTCCGCGGCACCATGCTCTCAACGACATTGTCCGGAGAGCGCTGGTTGGCGCCAATATCCCTTGTGTCCTGGAACCACCGGGTCTCTGTCGTTTGGATGGCAAAAGACCGGATGGCCTGACTTTAGTACCCTGGCAAAAGGGTAAGTGCCTACTTTGGGACGCAACTTGCGTTAGCACGTTTGCCGCCAGCCATCTCCCTCGCACTGTCAGGGCACCCGGTGCCGCTGCTGAAACAGCCGCCCTCAAGAAGCGGGCCAAATATGCAGCCTTGGTACCGAAATATTATTTTGTCCCATTGGCAGTAGAAACCACTGGTTGCTGGGGGTCCGACGCTATAAAATTTGTGGCGGAGGTCGGCCGGCGACTTAGAGAAAGGGGCGGTGACCCACGCTCTGGTTCTTTCCTGGTGCAAAGGCTTGCCCTGGCAATTCAGCGCGGAAACGCTGCAAGTGTCATGGGCTCCTTTGCGCCGGGAACGTCTAGGGACTGTGGTTTTCCTAGTTACTAGTACATCATTGGTTACTTAATATTGTAATGGTGGTTTTTTTCTTTGTTTGATGTTATAATACCTGTTCCAAATTAAATATATTAGTTTGTATTTTAGTTACTTACGGTATACCATATAGTACCTAGGTACTGGGCGTAAAGTACCTTAAACATAATGTACTGAACTTAGTAGTCTTCCAACCCTTAATTGTAAACGAACAAGGCCAGGTAAGCTATATTCTAGTACCCATGTCGAGAAATTGACTTACCTCCGTTAAAATCAAATTTCCTAGGAAAACTCTGTTAGTAACACGATTATAATGACCTTATTAACAGTAACCAATAAATCCAGAAGCTATACGACTATACCTAATGATTACTCCCCGTGTGTTTTGTTAAGTTTCAATTCTTACAACACAAAATCATAATAAAGCACCGTAACACAACATAAATTTCCCTCAACAAAACATTTCGGGCCATCGATCCTCCAACACCTCGGGTTAATTTATAAAATAAAATAAAAATACCGGCATTCTCAAGCGCAGAATATTTATCATTTTTATCAGAAGTAGGTCAAGTAGGTAGGTACTAGCTGAGAACGTCATCTTCCCTCATCTCATAATCCCTGTATTTTTCATCTCGGCTCACCTACACGAATTTTAGTTTGTCTGAGAAAATTGAAATTGATCCCGTCCGTGTATTTTTATCTTAGAAGCTTTTACCTTGTAGGCTGATATCTTTAGCAGAAAGCAAAGACGTTGAAATTAAATTACATGGAGTTTCAATCTGGTTTTTGTATATGATTTTGAACTGTTTCGTGATTGGCTGAATGAAAAACAAAGCTAACAAGACCATAAAGCATAGAAGACTAGAAGAGACCATTAAGGTTTCCTTGAAAGTGCAAGAAAAATGCCTCTATAAGTGACCGTACTAATTAATCGCCACGATTGCTAATTTGATCACACATATCTGCTTCATCTGCAACTCGCCGAAAGAGAAGAAACAATAGATATGTACTTACCTAAAGGTGCACTGAGTAATCAGAATCACCGAAGAACTCAAGCCCATGAGTAGGCGTATCTTGGCATGAAAGTTTTGTAAACGAAATAAATCTGTGGGATCAGTACTAGTATCCATGTTATACTAGCATCTACGTGACCTTTTACTGTAGTAACCTTGAATTACAATGTTTTGGATTAAAGCTTTAATACTTCAAAGCACAATTAATTTATTTCGCTAGAGTACTCTCTATTCAAATCTTAATTTATTCAGTGAACCTTAGACATGGCCTAAATGACTTTAAACAGTCTGTCTACACTAATATTATAAAGACGTTAAAGTAAGTTTAGATGTAGGAGGTCTTCCAAATTAATCAACCGATTAGTTAAGTAAATCTTGTTATGAAAGCAAGCTTGTTGTTGTGTATTGCTATAGCTACACTGAGTGCCATAGAATGACAACATAATGTTTCTTAGAAGCAGACGAAATCACGGGCAGAAACTAGTTATAAAAAAGGAAGATGACAAAATATAAATAACTATAACTACGACTTATAAAAGGGATACCCTGGTAAATCCAAACAACCATAGTGTCCTTTGGGTAGTCCAGAGACAAACTGTCCTAGAAGCAATGCTGTAAATTGAGGGCTCAATTTTATTTAAATACAAAGATAAACAAAGAGCTAATACAAACTAAGCTCCTTGATCTTTAACCCCAACTACTCGTATTCACCTTAAAAGTTGCAAACACCTCTAGAGCTAAGGTTTACGTACTGTGCAATATAACAGCTTATAGTTATTATTAACAGTAGAATACTTGTATTAAATTCCAATATTGACAATATTGAGGTAAAACTTGGATTGGCAGTTACTTTTACTTATTAGAGTATGATTTTAGTTCAAAACTCGGTATTCTAAGTATCAATATTTCGGTAGTATTGATTTTATCTGGGACGAAACATTAATAAAAGCATTTCTAGACACATTTCTTCTTTCAGATTGTATTCGTACAGTGGCTATTTTGCGCTAAAAATGCTTAGATATTTATTTACATACGTACGCGCAATTAATTAATTATTGTTCCATTTCCATCAATTTAAAACGATTGAAATAATAATTCTTCCAAATTGGTTTGAGCGATGTTTTAAATTGGTTTATATTAGCGCCAAACTATTTACTGTTTTTGTTAGGTAAGCGAAGTAGCCATATTAGAATTGTTTATTTGTTTCTTTCTACGCTGAAAATATTTCAACTAGCTAAGTAAACGAATAAAAATAATGCAGTAGAAGATAGATCCGTTCTCATCAATACAGAAAACGTCGCCACAACCGTTGTTGACGCAAACTGATATAATTTGTTCTAGAACATTTATTTCCCACCCAGGACAGTTTATTAACTAAGATAAGAAAACACCTATTTCTTGTTTTTAATATTGGCCAGGTAGTTAGAAAAATAGACTGCATGTGGACTTAAGTACCTACCTACTGTTGAACTTGTGTTATTTATTCATGCAGTTTGTATTTTCAGTTTTATGCATTCATTTTGATCGTTTATCTTGTGATTAATGGGAAGTTTTCCGGTTTACCGGATTTTTCCGATTTACCAGACCTGCGCAGGAAATAATGGAAATCGGTCAAGTGCTTGAGTAGGTCCTCCTTAAGGGTTCTGTGCCTAAACTGGCAGAGTATATATTAAAATATCCGACGCGGTCCGTTCACTTTGTATACAAATTGGCGAATGGCATCGCAGTACATGACTTTATCAAAGAATTTGGGTTAATTAACGTCTCGAAGTCTAATTCCACTTAGTCCAGTTTTATTTCCACTGAAGCCTTGCCATTAAATTAAGTTAATCCTTGAAGAAATGACGGCCGTGATTTACAACGAATTATAACTGCACAATAACTAGTGGCCAATTAGTGGTAAGTGGACCGTTTGCTTTGAGTATCGTAATAAATTATGGCCAGCAATAAGACTGGCCACAAAACCACACGAATCTCCTCTGAAACCCGCAACAAAGAGTAGTGGAAACTTTTTATATCGATCTTTTCGTTTAAGTTGACTCGTATTGCATCACAAATCGCTAGACCATACACACAGCGCCATGTAGTGCCACACTAAGCAACGAGCATGTGTCGTGAACACCAGATAGTTGACATACTATGTATATAGATACTTTTTGTTTGTAATTACATACTTATTAAACAATCTGATGAATTTTAGATGCACCTATAGATACCACACACACTTTTTTTACCCCTTTCGGGGAATACATGCGTCATCATCTGTCCAGCCCTTTCCCAATTATGTTGGTATCAGCTTTCAGTCTAACCAGATGCAACTTAATACCAGTATTTTACATGGAGCCACTGCCTATCTGACCTTGATAACCCAGTTAGCACTGGGTAAGACTGGTAAGCCACTGACTACTTGTAATGACTGTAGAAGATGTGCATTATTTTTTATCGCTGGACATTAATACACAGCGCCATCTAGTGCCACACTAAGCGACATGCGATTATGGCAGCCGGAACCACGAGGCACGGAGGAAACTCGGTGTAACGGGTGGTCCATCCAAGGACAAATCTAGGCAAGCGTATAATTTTGCTACGAGCTCCTTGTCGAATTATCAACTTTATTACCAAACAAACAGCATTCAATTTACCAAACACTATCAACCGCAACCAATTAAGTAAGACATCGACTCGATTGTCAATACATCTCGATTGACCAGACAACTTCATTAGTTCGAGCCAGCACACCTCTATTAATAACGAACAGCTATAGAGCATTTGTTACCACAAGAAATAGGGGGAAAGAGCTGTCTTCGATCCTCCGAGCTCCCTTGAGGCTATTATTTGAAAATAATTCGTTTTAGTGAGAACATCGTTAGGCCGAAGGTTTTGGCTGTTAATTTTATAGCAATACGGTGAGGCAGGTGGTTTAATGAGGTAATTTGGGATCTGTTATGTTCTTACGTACTTTTTGGTAAGTTATTTCAGTGCAGGGTTCATTCAATAATTTATGAGTATTGGAATAACGGTCTGCTCGTCTTCTTCTTTATCGTGTGGTTGTGCCTAACCTGGTGTCAGAGTTTTTAAGCCACCCATGGGCTTCTGACGTGGTGCATGTTTAGTTTCCTCCCGATGTTTTCCTTCGCCGAAGCTATTGATAATTATACAATACGCACATGACTCCGACAAGTCAGGGGTGAGTATCTCGGGTTCGAAAAAAAAAGGGGGTGTATTAGCAAGCCCTATAATGGGTAGGTATATCATGTAAGGCCTATGTCCAGCAGTGGACGTCTTTCGGCTGAAATGAAGATTATGATGATATCATGTAAGCCCGTACGGCACATAACATATATTAAACCTGCCTTTCACGCTCGAAAACATGCAGTCTACGTTATATCTGCGCTGTCATCGGTGACACCATGGAAATACCGAAGTTCTAGGCCAACAAACACGTAACAAAGCAATACGAAAAGATCTAACTACTCATAAAATCTTACACTAAGCAACTACCTACAAGTCTTCTACAAGAGAGCAGCGGTGGCCCAGTGGCGGCGGCCCCGACTTAAAAACAGTAGGTCGTGGGTTCGAACCCAGACAGGCGTATATATTACTTTGTGTAATTTCGTCACCACTGCTCTTAAAACGGTGAAGGAAAACATCATGAGGAAACCGGCATGTCCTAGAACCAAAAATTCGAAGACATGTGACATATATCAAGCCGCACTGGGCCCGCGTGGTGGATTATTATAGCCCATACGCAAAATACGCGCTTTGACGTGGAGTTGCGGACACCAGCCCGTTCTACAATACAATACAAGTCTTCTACAAGTGGGTCGTCATAAGCTAAACAATTACTCAAGCCAAAACTCAAAACTTCTCTACCTACCTATCATTTTAATCATTAAAATATACGGGGCACTCTTTTGGGAACGCAGAAGTGAAAACCAAGTAATCTATATCTGCTACGGGTGGTGCCCTGCGCAAGCCTAAGTGGTGCTACGCCGTAGCCGATCGGCTACGAGTGCTACGAAGCATTAGGTAGCGGTCACGCGAGTTCGATGATTTTTGTTCACCTAAAGTGTGCACCGCGCATAAGTGCTCACCGCGCCTGAAGAAGTTTTTACTTCAAAAACAATAATTTCAGCGTTTTCCTTATTGGTAGGTACACCTACATTATAATCCAATCCAAACAATAAATTATAAAACCGAGTTTAGAAATAATTAAATCAAATCAAAAACAGAAGGACAGAATTTCATTGAAAATATTAGTGGAACTAAAATAACTTCGTAAATTGAAGGCCCAATTGGGTTACACAATTAAATTTAATCCCTTTAGAATAGGGACAATAGGTTTGCATAAGTTATTTAAGCGTTTATCTATGTTTTACCTAAGGGTAGCTACCGTTACCGCTCAGTGGGTCAAATCTCTAGGAAGACTAATGTCGTCTAATGACGGTCCAAACGTAATATAAATTTATTAATTAATTTATGATGCTGCTGTAAAATAATACTTCAATATTTGAATCGCCTAAGACATGCCTTTCACATGGTATTTATCCGGCGAAATGTTGGTATACTATTAGGCTTGAATTCTTGTCGCGCTGACGGTCACGTAGGGTCGGTCGCGTACAGGTATACGTTGTGTTCTATATAGCACCGCACTGATGATTTTCGATTTGTTACGTTAAGTAATAATAGTATCATAATACGTAGTACACCGTGACAACAATAATGATAATAAACTACTAAAAATCAAAGTCATAGTCAAAGTCAAAGAAAAAAAAAAAAAATAATAATAAAAAAATCTACTAAATTAATGGCTTGGTTCTAGTTTCTAAAGGATCTTTAGACAAGTTTATGGAATCTTTATAAATACATCTACAACTCTGTAGAGTTGTAGAAATACTTGAATATTACAATATTCAAGTATTTTTTTGATCACCCAAAGAGTATCTACTTGTTGACAACAAGTAGATACTCTAATTCTGGTCCAATTAGGAAAATGTTCCAAGGTAAGCTATGAGACAAAAGCTGACTAATATTAAAAAAGAACTTCTAATTAAAAAAATTAAAGTAGGCAAAATAAAAGTCTAATTTGAAAGGTTTTAGGACAGCTGACTTTAATAAAATTCTAACTATCTATGATTTCTATAATAAAAAAATATTTCTAACATCACAGGATTTTTACAGTGAAAAAAAAGAGAAAAATATCTAGCAACCATGGATCATGGAATGAACTTGTAGGATAAAAGTTCTAGTGTAGTGTGTAGTTCTATTGTTCCAGTATACCGATTAGCAATGTTGACGGTGAAAGAATAATGGCATTGAGTGTCGCTCAAGTTCTGAAACATGGAGTATTTACGCAAAAACTCAGATTTCATGGAGCCCTGCCGTTCTTCTTTGCTGGCTATGTTGGATCGTTCAAGTTATTTGTGGTTTAGCTATAAATGTAAGAATATAATAACAATGAGATAAGGATAATAAAAAAAATCATGCGGCCTTTTGGGGACTGCCGATAGAAGTAACGATCACGTGAGTTCGATGATTTTTGATCACCCAAAAAGTGCTCAACGCGTCTAATAGTACATTGTTACCCTAGGGGTGAAAATAACTTATGTAGTCCCGAGACGGGGTTTCGAGGGACTAAATAAGTCTTTAACCCGAGGTAAACACTGTGCTTTTCATTACGAATACAAGGAAAATAAAAATAAAAACACGAATCAACTCGAAAAAAAATGAAGTTCGGATTGCCTCTTTCCCGCCTATTTTGTTTTTTTTCTGTGGCCGGCAATTCAGCCTTTATTTTTCACTTTCGTCACTGAAAAAATTGTAAATATTTTGCCCAAATCTGTTATTTTAAAGAAATATTTGTAACTAAATTATAACTAAGTTATTTAAGAAAATTATATTCTATAATTACGACTAATACTGAAATTTATATTATTTCAATTTTAGATCGCGCTGTAATTTAGGCTGTATAGAAGTCGGAACATGGTTCAATAAAAATGTGAAAATAGAACTAGTTTTTTTTATATAATTTCACAGCTGTCAGTTGAAAGCGATTCTCCCTAGGGCTGAAAAGTGTTACTTTCAACCCGCTCCTCAGGCAACTTCAGACCTTCTTTCCGAGTATGAGTAATGAAAATAAGTTTTCACTTCAAAAATGAGAGATACGATAAAGATACGATAACGACAAGATGAACAAAATTGTCTTTTTGTGGTAAGACTGAATTGTATGGTTCTAGCAGATTTTGATATCAGAAAACCCCAAAATTGACAACAACGACTCCCGGAGCATTTAATTCCAAAAAAAACACATACACCCCCGGGAAAACCTATCCACCGATTTGTCACAAACAGATCAAGGAAAAATCGACCTTACATTAGCAAAACAAAGAGGGAAATTGAACTGAATTTGTTTGCGTCAGTTAAACAAAATGGCGATTTAACCCGATGTCATAATGGCTGACAAAGGTTACTGTGGAAATATTAATTACTTAAATGGAGCTTCGTTATAATGTTTGTAATGTCCAGAAGGTCTCGCGAGTACTTGATAGTCAAACTATAGGTTGGGCCACAGGTTAATGTTGCTTTTGATTGTTGATTATCATATTTTTTGTAAATGTGTTGGTCTCCAGAGTATTATAACGTTTATGTTTTGAAAGCTAAATTAAATAATCACTAATTGACACTGACAGGCCAACTACTCTTTCTACTATTATAAATAGGAAAGTGAATGGATGGGTGTTAGTTACTCAGTTTCTCGTAAAAACTACTGAACGGATTTGAATGAAATTTGGCATTTAAGTACGGAAACTTTATAACCTGGATTAACATAGGATGAGACGTTTTATACCGATAGTACGATCTCGTGGGACATTTACCGATATCCACACCTTTATTAGTTTTTCCATCAGAAAGGGGTTTGAACTTTTTGGCCGGATTTTTTTCCGCCATTCAGATTTTTTTTCAAAGGAACGGCCACGCAAAAGACTATTATTAATCGATAGCTGGTATCAATACCAACAAGTTTTATTGGGCGAAATGTTCTAAAGTGTCACGTTTCCGAGATATGAGCTATCAAAGTTAAAGTCCATTCACTGATAGAATCATCAGCACAACTTTGATTTGATCGGTCACGCATAAAACGTATATTATTCGATAGCTGACATCAATACAAACCAGTTTTGTGCGCAACAAAACGTTCTAAAAAAAAAAAAATAATTAATAATTTATTCATACAAAAATGTTCCAAGCCCTTTCGCTAAACCTGTCACGGAGTCTAAATTTATGCCCGTTTGATAGCAATAAATTGAGGAGCGAGTAAGAGGAGATCGTGGCTCAAAAAGTCTTACAACCAGTCTTACCAAGTGGTATCGTATTACCCAGAACGAACTGGGTTGTGGAGGTCAGATAGGCAGTCGCTCCATGTAAAAAACTGCTCAATATTCAGCTGCATCCTGTTAGACTGGAAGCCGACGCCAACTTAGTTGGGAAAAGGCTAGGCAAATGATGAGATGGTGAATGTAGCAATAAGTTCGCTCCCTATTACAAAAGACTTAAACGAAACAATAGGCTAGTTTCCACCATCAATAAATTGCAAAACTAATTAGTCCGTCAGTTAGAGCATTGGAAAATAATGGACACGTATTTTTTGTACTGACAAAGATAAAACGCATCAAAACTCGGGAGTGGGGGCTCGTGACGTCACAACGCACTAAAAACTATAGCACGGCGTGACGTATTGCGAATTTTAAAAGCGTCGTATCTTCGCCAATTATGGTTTATGTACAAAAGAAAAAATACGGGACAAATATTTTTTTATAATCTAACTGACGGACTAATTAGATTTTTTTAGGACACAAGCCTATTAACTGTGGGTGTAGGTACCATTAGGTACCAATCCCTTCGAGAATTTCAGGCGTCAGTCATAATATTATGTTTATGTTAAAATATAATATACAGATTTATACTCCTACATATACACAGTCGAACAATAAAGGAGGCTTTAAAACAGTATCGCTGTAAACGTATTTCTATAGAAGAATGTGATGTGAGCGAGTGAACATACGAGATAAGCGGTGTTCTCGTTGACGGGATGCAACGGAACTGTACTCCGATGGAGCGAAGAGTTATGATTGAACTAGAGGAAATATCTGCGGCTTGTAATAATATTCATTAATGTCACATGGCTTAGAATTAACATAATCTTAACCAACTCGGAAGTATGCAAATTCATGTTTGTTTTTATTTAGTTGGTTTTCGTTTTTGTTTGTGTTACCGCATTGTTCTTTAAAACTGCGCAACGGATGCGGTTCTCACCAACATTAAAGCATTTCTTTTTAAAACTTGTATACCTAAAAGTTTTTTTTGTCGTGTGGTTAATGCCTAAATTGGTGTCAGAGTTTTTATGCCGCCCCTTTTTTTCTGATGTGAAATCATCATAACTTCTCCCACTCTGGGCGGGGCTAGAGGGAGTGTCAGACTTTTACTGACTAAAACCCATCCATGTTCCTTCCCGCCCTTTACGTTCCGGGGCCGCGGTATCTCTTTCGAACAGTCCCGCAGCCGCGGCAGGCTTCGGCCCTTGCGGGCCCCTCGCGTTCCGCCACCTTTGCTAGCGTGACTGCTTCGCAGAAGGAGGTGACGGCTTCCCATTCCGTCTCGCTACGGACCATGGATTGAACCAGGGCCGGACGCGAGAGGTCGCCGCCGCCGATCGCCGCTACGAGGACATGGCGTTGCTCCGCCCACGCGGGGCAAACCTCCACCGTGTGCTCCACCGTGTCCTCTGGTCGATCCTCGCAGTGGAAACACCCGGGCGTTTCCTCCCACCCGATTTGATGCAGGAACCTCCCGAAACATCCGTGTCCGGTGAGGACCTGCGTCAGGCGGAAGGTGAGGATGCCGTGGCACCTCTCCAGCCACTCCTCGAAGAGGGGACTTATCGCCACTTTCGTGGCGTGCCCTTTATACCACCCCTGGGCCGCTGACTTGGCTTTAAATGCCGTCGAGAAATATCTCTCAGGCATGCTGGTTACCTCACCATGTTTTCCTTTACCGAAGCAAGTGATAAACATTATTAAACATTACGCACATTAATTCTAAAAACAGAGGTGTGTGTCTTGGGATCGAACTTGACACTTATGACTTAGCAGTACGACGATCATTACCACTAGGCTATCACTGTTTTTTTAAAGAAATCAGCCCATCAGAAGCGTGTCGTAAGTGTCCCATGCCATCTATTTCGTTATCAAACCAGCAGTAAACACTACCGAAAATCCATCTCCTTTGTATTCCATCCACAATCAAAAGATGAAACGCCCTGATAAGCCCCTCATTCATAGCATGACGCCACTCAGTAAGTCAGTCAGACAGGCAGACACGTTTTAATTGTGACTAAAGACACCTGTGATTGGTTGCAGACGATCAATTAATGCCAGTCACACGTATGCGCGAAAGTTAATTACAATATGACTAATGTAACTGTCCGCTTGTTTACGTGCTTAGACTTTGAAAGTAGGGATTGAGGTTCAATTCCGTCTAAAAGCCTTGACGGAAAAAAAGCAATTATTATTGTGCAATATAATAAATTCTAAACCCTGTTATTGTTATTATTACAGCAGCCTAATAAAAAGAACTGATATTCTACAAATACGTCTCCGAGACAACATAATTTGCCTTTGTCGGCTTCCAATCTTACCGGATGCAGCTGACATGCATCTCCGAAAGTAAATTTTTAAAAACAATGTATGTTAATATTTTTTCAGAGGAGTGTAAATCATTTACGGCGTTCAGTCTTTAAAACAGTCGTTGCAAAAATGAACAAAATAAAAGGTAAATGCTGTTTCAAATTTCATTTCATCAAATACTCCAATATTAACTACATGAAATACTATCGTGACAGCATTGATGTAAAATTCCGGGAATAAAAAAAGCACTTTATGCTGACATCATATCACAAAACAAATGCATCAATGTTCGATTCAGATAAAATGGCGTCCAAAAGCGATCGGATTCACAGAAAGATTGTGATTGACGTACACCGATTTTATATTTAACACCATGGAAGCAATCTGCGAGAGAATTCAACTGCAGACATACCTATTAACACTTCACACAGGGCAGATCAAATTGGGGTCAATCAAAACTGGAAGCAAAAACATGTGACAATCACATAGTTACGAAAAGCAATAGAAGTGAAAATAATACTCTATATTTGCAGTGCAAGTACGTAGGATTCGATAGGACTCAATTAGATAAATTTGACAGTTATTCTCGATAAAATGAGTTTTTGAGTCAAAAACTCATTTTATCGAGAATAACTGTCAAATTTATCTTACGTACTTGCACTGCTGCTACGGGTTGTGCCCCGCGCACGCCTAAGTGATCCTACGCCGTCGCGGATCGGCTACGAGTGTTACGAAATGTTAGGTGACTGTCACGCGAGTTCCATGATTTTTGTTCACCCAAAAAGTGCTGAACGCGCCTAAAGACTGCATACGTACGAATGAAATCTACAAAAGCCATTAATCCCGGCTGTCATTTGTAGATCTTTGACAGTCGTTAGCGTGCCCTGAGTCTTACAACAGCCTCACTAAGGGTATTGTACTACCCAGTACTAACTGGATTGTGGCGATCTGAAACGCAGTCGCTCCATGTAAAATACTGGTATTCAGCTGCATCCGGTTAGACTGGAAGTCGACCCCAACATTTCATCGTGTGTTAGTGTAACCTAACCCTTTTGACGACCCGAATGGCGCAGCGGTAGTGAGGCTGCCTTACGTTCTTAGGGTCCCGGGTTCGAATCCCGGTAGGAGCAAATGTTTGTGTGATGAGCATGGAGATTTGTTTCCGAATCATGGATGTATGTATGTATAATAAGTATGTATTTACAAACAAAAAAGTATATATGTAGTATATCAACTGTCTGGTGACCACGACACAAGCCTTGCTTAGTGTGGCACTAGATGGCGCTGTGTGTAAAGTCCAGCGATATTATTATTATTATAACCTAACCTAACCTAACCTAACCTGGTGTCTGAGTTTTAATGCCGTCCATGGATCTCTGACTTAACTCAAGGCAAATGATGATGAATGATAATTTCATTATTTGTAAAATTCTTATTAACTATCTCCAAAATAAGCTTCTCATGCTTCCTCTTTTAGTGTTCATTTAAACATTTCTGCTTTATTTAAAAAAAATACCTATAGTTTGGACGTCCAAAATGACGAATATGTCCAAACAAATACCGATGAATAACCCAATCTACTCGTACGTAGCGTACCCTAAAAAAAGAGACCATACGATCTACCATGCAATGTACCAAATCAAACAGTGCAGTGCAAATAAAGTTACCAATTCTCCAATTTCCTTTAGAAAACATGTTCGACATCGCGTCAGTTTTTATGCTTTCAACCATATCAGCTGCACACACGTATCGTTTTGATTTGACGCAAAATCAAGCACTTCATTCACTTCAAATAAAACTGGTCAACCATACAAACGAGATAGTGCTTCTATTCCTGTTTTCTATTTCATAGACAAACAAACTCGTACTCGTAATATTTATATATCATAGATCGCAATGTATGAACATAATTTAAAAGTAAGATTAGAGAGAAACATGAGAAACAGTAATTTTGATCCAACAATATAATATCTAACTTGTCAACAGAAACCATTAACTTTAACAATCTAAAAAAAGTATAGTTTTATTTCGTAATATGTTTTTTTTTTAAATAAATACTTAATTCAAAATAATTTGCCTCCAATAAACATCGTTCCTAATTCAAATCTTCTCGATTTTCGTATTCGATTGCATCGAATGCCTGACGAACTCAACAGCGAAAGTTATTTATAATATGACGTCAGGAGATCGTCAGTGGAGTATTTTAGATTCGCCATACGAAACACAAATGTCGTCACTACAGCAGGTCGATGAAATACTTGGCTTTGTTTATACTGTTATTATGGCAACACTGGTGTTTACTACGTCAGAGTGTAAAGAGTAAGATGATGCAAAGAGAAGACAATGTACTTATGTTTTTATTTACATTGATGGTGAGTAAAGAATCATTATTCGCGACTTCGAACCAGGCTCAGCAATGGGTGTCCTGTTACCCAAAATCGGGGTTGTAATGATCAGACACAACACAACACAGGTATTACAGCGGACTAAACATAGTTTGGAAAAGGCTAATTAGTTAATCCTAGTGATGAAGATGACTTCTCGACTAGTTATCAGTTTTAGAAATAGATGCAACATATATTTCCGGTGATACACAAATTTTCATGAAGAATAATATAATTTTGCTATGCAATATTCATAAGACATCAAAGATAAAGATTAAAAGTATCAGTAGAAATAATATTTACCCGGAAACTTCGGAAGATAAATCGTTAAACAAAATTCAACATGATCCCAAAAGTATTTTTACGTTAACATAATCGGGAACTTAACTTTAATAAGACTTTTACTAGCACGAAGATTTAATTATTTTATTTTATTATAATTAACGATAAAATAAGAACACTCCAGAAGAAACAAAAATAATAAAAGTTACTGAGAATGAAATATATTTTGAAATCAAACATGGACAAAACGACAAACTGCAAAACGTTTCTCGATTCTAGAATCCTAAAAAACATCCCTATAAAAAGATATATCTCCATCTGATCCAGTATGTATGGAATTCTGAATAAATTGTGTACCCCGACTAAATCAAATTCCTTGCGTTTACTCTCCATTCAATGCGTAACATCTTTTTTTACTACATATTCTTGGAAGTATTCTAAAGAAAAAGTATTAGAGGTGGGTTTGACATTTACCATATGGCAGTCTTGGGTCCCATAGTGGCTTGTAATAAGGCCAGCCATTTATGGGAGACAATATTGGAAACCTCGGGCTGCTAGTGAGATTTTTTTGTAATAATAATAGATAACAGCAGCTTGTGTCGATTTTCTCTGTAAACCGCACTGTCCTAAGTTGGTCCCTGAATGGGTGACCACCTTTTACAAACCGAGTTTCCTCCGTACCTTGGAACGTTAAGCCGTTTTGGCCCTGGCTGTCGTCTGTAGATCTTTGACAGTCATTACAGGTAGTTAGTGGCCCGAAAGTCTGACAAGCAGTCTTACCAAGAAGAATCGTAATACTAACTGGGTTGTGGAGGTCAGATAGACCGTCGCTCCATGTAAAATACTGGTATTTTGCAACATTCGATAAGAATGGAAGCCGACCCAATAAAGTTAGAAAAAGGCGAGGCAGATACAAATAAATATATAAAACATCGATTCTGTTCAAAAACTGGAATGCTGGTAAACAACGCCCTTAGCTTACGTACTTTGAAGTTAATAATTATATCCTTTCACTCGTAAATAATCCGACAATCATCGTCTATTTCAATGTAAGATCTAGATGATGCGATGTGAGCTCTACAGCCCGTTACATAGGAACGAAAATTCCAAGAACAGCAGCTGTCACAAACTTAATAAATGATAGAAGGATCTTTTGGTGCTCAAAAATGACTTTGACAGAGGGTCGCTGCTTGTGAATATCTGTGAAATTGTATTTAAAAACGTGATGGTGACGTAAATCCGTATATAGGCCTCCCGCTGGAAGATCCTTGTACAACTTAACGTCAATCTGAGGAAAAATCAAAATGACACTTAGGTATCATCATCTCGCAGGCTCTACGCGGGGGTCGTGCGGTCCATGGCCCTTTACGGGGCCCCAGTGTGGGCGCGTTCTTTGAGGCGGCGAGCCGCCCACTATCTGAACGCGCCCCAGAAAGTGGTGGCCGTGAGAATGGTCCGTGGATACCGCACGATCGCCCGCGAGGCGGCGGGCCTGCTTGCCGGATTGCCGCCATGGGATCTGGAGGCGATAGTCCTCGCGCGCCTACACGAATGGCGCGCGGAGGCACTACGCCGGGGGGAAACTCCGCTGCCGCGGCAAATCGCCGTTCAGCGGACAGACCTCCGGCGCGATCTCATGGCGACATGGAGAGAGCGACTGTCGCAACCCCGTGCAGGGCACGCCACGATAGTGGCGGTAAGTCCCCTCTTTGAGGAGTGGCTTGAGAGGCGCCACGGCGCCCTCACCTTCCGCCTGACGCAGGTCCTCACCGGACACGGATGTTTCGGGAGGTACCTGCACCGAATCGGGCGGGAGGAAACGCCCGGGTGTTTCCACTGTGAGGATCGACCGGAGGACACGGTGGAGCACACGGTGGAAGTCTGCCCTGCGTGGGCGGAGCACCGCCGTGTCCTCGTAGCGGCGATCGGCGGCGGCGACCTCTCGCGTCCGGCCCTGGTTCAATCCATGGTCCGGAGCGAGACGGAATGGGAAGCCGTCACCTCCTTCTGCGAAGCAGTCATGCTGGCGAAGGAGGTGGCGGAACAAGAGAGGGAGAGAGCCTCTCTTCCCGGCCGCCGCGGGAGACGCACCGGGCGTCGGGGGCCACGTGGTGGCTACCGGCCACCGTAGATGCGGCCTGTGGACGGCTAGCTATGGGCTAGCTAGCCGTCCGTCCGTCTAGTGACGACAGGCCGTGTCGACGGCGCGATCGTGTTCCACGCGCGCCTCAAAGAGATGTCAGCAGAAGAGAGGGGCCCGCAAGGGCCGAAGCCTGCCGGGGTTGCGGGACTGTTCGAAAGAGATACCGCGGCCCCGGAACGTAAAGGGCGAGGAAGGAACATGGATGGGTTTTAGTCAGTAAGAGTCTGACACTCCCTCCCGCTCCGCCCAGAGTGGGAGAAGTCATTTGATGATTTCCCATCCTAAAAAAAAAAAAAAAAAAAAAAGGTATCATCATCTGCCTAGCTTATGTCAGAGCCGGCTATCAGTCTGAACCGATAGGGCTGAATACCAGTATTTTACATGGAACGACTGCCTACCTGACCTCCGCAACCCAGTAAGTACTGAGTAATACGACACCCCTTAGTTAGGCAAGACAACCAGGTCAAGACTTTCGGGCCAATGACTACCTGTTGACTACAAATGACTGCAGCTGGGACCAACAGCTCAATATGCTTTCCGAGGCACGGAGCAAACGGATCTATGATGATATGTAATGGATCCACGGAACAATCTAGTCAAGCTGCTTGATCTAGAGATCGACCTGAGTGGCAGTTGTTATTTAGCCATGAGCTCTTTTTTTTTCAAACTGACACTGATCTAGCTCTCAAAAAAAAAAAACATACAGACGAATTGAGAACCTCCTCTTTTTGGAAGTCGGTTGATAATTGAACGCACACCTCATAGAGTAAAGTAAAAACAAAAGAACGTCGAAATTGCGCAACCAATGGTGCTTGATACTGCAGCCATTACAACAGACACGTCATAACAACACTAACATTAGGGCTCTAAAGATAAAAAATACATTAATCATAATACCAGTTAATCAAACCGAAACTCCAGGTCTAACGGTCGGAAATAGAGGTGAATACTGATCTGCTTGACTGATGGCAAGTTTTCTTTCCGTACTATCATGTATGGGTGGTATGTACGTGGTGTCCATCATCATCATCTTTTTAGATTGGATAGTATAGGCATCTTCTTTCTTCTGTCAGACTTCCTAGTTCCCCCTCAAATGTTTTCCCCAACTTTGACGATGTCGTCAACCATGATTTTGATCATTCTCAAAAGATCCATTGGCCAGATCTATGATCTTTCTAATGAGAATTGTTTTTCTCAATGGATCCTGACTTTGGACGTCTCTGGTTACTTTTCTTCTGCCATCTTTCCTAGTTCCCCGTCTTCATCGCAATGTTTCCCAGGAATTTGACGATTGCGTCAACCTAATGAGCGGTGAGACGGCAAGGTTCTTTGTCTCAACCTCGTGACTATACAGCGTGATCAAAATTTTACTCCATTGACCATCTCCACGTCTAGACAGATGTTGAAAACCTCTTCCTATTAATTCCCTTCCCTTTGATCTCTAACAGTCGTAACGTAACTACACTGTTTACTTCTTTCATAACTATCATAATATTTCACACAACGATTGATCTGGATTCTGATTTTGTGAATTTGTGACCGTGAGTCGTGACAGTTGGCGCAAAATTACTAGTTTTTGGCAACAGATGGAATCAATCAACAAATGTTTGTTTACCTACATAATAACCCTTAGCCAATTTCCTTTTCCAAATGTTGTACACAATATATTTTTTACGTCATAATTTCCTACTACTTTTCTTTTCCATGTACTTGAGACCTAGTTTAGTCTATCTTTATAAGACTCCTTCTTTTCTAGTATACATATTAACTCAAATTTTGGTCCGACGAGCGTATAGCGAGTGTATTCTCCGATTCATACTCTGCAAAGAGTGGACTGAAAACTTTAGTTTTCTAACTCTTGATTAGCTATCAGAACTTGTGAACGTTCGCCTAGATTGTCTGTGGCCAAAAAAGCCAATCTATAAGCCCCATAATCCAACAGTTCCAAAATAAAACATGTAAGTAATGCATCCTCTGGGCGTGCGTCACAAATTGCCCAACTATTTTAAGACTACTGTGACCCGAGAGATAACTCGGCTAAGTGCTCTATACCCTCTTATCTTTATTTATCGCTGTGATAACGAATGATGAGACCGCTTATCATACACAATGTATTAGAACTAATGCCCCCTACCTACTACCTGTTGAATGGTGGCACGGATTTTTGTGGAACGGATTTTCGTTTCGCACATTATTTGTGGTTGTGTCGATACGGTCGATATAGTTCTTTTGAAGCTATGCTTTTCAAAAAGGTTTGTTTTTTTTTCATTTGCTTAGTTTGTAATATTATGATCATTTAAATAATGTCTCCAAATAAAAACACAAGGCAACTTCGCTACTAAGTTCTAAAACTGTTTTTTTTTTAAGAGTATGATTTAGGTATATTCCCGTGTAGCGACTACACGGGAATATACCTAAATCATACTCCAGGACAAAAGCACTTTGAAGTAAAGGGCCAACATTCGTTTTAGGTTTCATGCTATTTTATTTTATTACTGACTTGACCAGTGTTTAAGAAAATAAGCTGATAAAATAAATTCTAAAAAGTTATTTCAAAATGGTTTTATAACTATTTAAACTTTAAAGTCTAAGAAGGGTCTTTCACCTGCTGTATTTATTTTATGTTACTAAAAGTGTTTCTATTCCATACAGTTTCGTTAAATATTAATGTTTTCTGACACCTTTCGTCTGCAGTTGATTTCAAATTCAGTAAATTCAAAGTCTCAAAGAGCAGTAGCCCGCAGATAGGTACGTACTTTATAACTTTTTTTGATAAGTTTTATTTCAAAAGTTCGGGATATTTGAAAAGGTATCATGATTGCTAAAGTTTAATGGGATATATGTATTGATGTTATTGGCGAACTCGTACTCATCTGAAAATAATATAGTCTACAAGGGAGGTACTTACTAGAAATTGACTTTTACTACAATTGACAGAAACAAATATTCATAAATAAAACTTTTTTTGCGAATTCAGCCAGCACTGCGGAAATTATCAAAAAATATCTTGAAAAAAGGTGTTATGAGATTAAAACAATAATAACAAAACAGGCACAGTCACGAGTGTGAACGACAAACAGCCGTGTTAAAATAACATTCAAAACAAAATTTACTGTTGTGTAGATGTAAAATCGGTGTTATATTATGAGAAATCAGTTTTTATTTTGGTACAAACAGAAAGTCAGTAATTTTTTTTTTTTCAGAAAACAAACACTGCAGATTTTTTTTTTTTAAAGCTACTTACTGGTTTCTGGGGGTCTAAAATGGCCGCTTTAGCAGAATCGTAAATGAATCACGATAAAAAAAAAAAATCTTAAAAAAGTCCATTTTAAGAATTTTTAATTTTGTTGATTCATTTTATTGAACAAAATTTAAAATTCTTAAAATAGAATTTATGTAATGGCTGAAAGACCAACACAAAAACCACAAACAAGCTGTCAAATTCTATGATAGCTTTAAGGCCTTTGCCCAGCCTGCAGCTGACATTTTTTTGGCTGAGATTTTTATTGAAAACGCATTAGAAACGTTCACAAAACAAAATAAAATAAAATTAGTACGAAACTAGCACTTGGCCCGCGAGTTCGTTCACAAAAATTGTGATAGTTCGGATAATAGCAAGATATATAAATATAATTTATAGCTTGTAGTACTCACAAATAACGTAGCTTTCTGCCAATTAAAGAATTTGGTCATTTGTTTCGGAGTTTACTCCCCATACAAACTAATTTTACCTGTTTATAATCATTCATCATCATCATTTCAGCCGAAAGACGTCCACTGCTGAGGTCACCGACGTAGCCCGAAGAATTGCTAAACATAAGTGGCAGTGGGCAGGGCACATTGCTCGCAGAACGGATGGCCGCTGGGGCCGAAAAGTTCTGGAGTGGCGACCGCGAACCGGAAGACGATGCGTTGGAAGACCTCCCACTAGGTGGACCGATGACCTGGTGAAGGTTGCGGGAGTCCGGTGGATGCGAGTCGCAAGGGACCGGTCAATGTGGCGACACTTGGGGGAGGCCTGTGTCTTTATAATATGACTGTAATAAAGGGTGTAAAACACCTCTTAAGGGCATTACATTGCCCAATGACCTTGAATACCGTGTGTTTAAAGAAGTTTGTAGATGAATCCACTTGTGCGTTTTAAATATAAAACATGTATGTTAAACTAAAGGTACTATAAAATAGATTGTGTTGTTTAAAATTTTAATAAACTTACTCAAATTTTATCAAAAAATCGTAACAAATAGGTCCTTTTCAACCTAAATTGAAAATTCTCTCTATAACGGCTAAATAACTCGGCATGAATTTTATACCAAAAAATACGTAATGACGTATTTAACAATTTGTGTTGATTTTTTTCTCTTATTTCTTTTTATATTTAAAAATATTTTATAAAAACCAGAAATTACGCGAAAAGCACTTTGTCACTCCCGCACTCGTCTTCTCTCTCTCTCGTCGTTTCGTCGTAAGTTAGTACGGGGTAGCATGCGAAAGGTCATTGGGCAATGTAATGCCCTTAACGAAGCCGAAAGGCATTTGTTCTGACCATCATTGCGATCACTTTCTTGTTCTTCTCCACACCTGGGAACCTTCTAGTTACGGAGATATTGGAGGTCAAAGTTCCAACATTTTGACATGTTTTTTTTTTTAAACAAGTTTTTACTGTAAGATTTTTACTTTAAAGCTATATGATCTCCGTACTATTCAATCCATGATTTTTCACCCCAAAAAAAAGCAGTTTCTCAGCAATATTTTTTTCGTTAAGTTACTTTGACGTACAGAATGCTTGGTTGACGGCTTCGTGATGAGGTTGTTTACACCCTGTATAGTACGTACTATATCTAATACGTACTATGTTACAGTAATAATACTAAAAAGTATCGCTTGGAGTAACATTCTTGCCTGAAACACCAAGTTTCAAATATCCTCAGGTGTAATACCTGCAGTCAAGTATTAGGAATTCAGGAAGTCCCGAGAGTGTTATGTCAACAAGAAAACGTCATCATGACGAAATAGTTAGCGTCAAGCGTGGCCTCGATAGCCGTGCGCGGTAGACGTATAGCCGCACTCATAGCAGAGCGGTGATAACTTAGCGTTGAACGAGTATTTGCTGTAGGTGTACTCGAGGTCTAGAAGAAGGAAAATATAGGTGTGTGCTTGTTGGATTTATTTTCAAGTTGTTTGATTGTGGTATATGCTTGTAAACGCAAATTTGTACATACAGTATTGTTGATATAAAGGGTGTAAGATTCTTAACGAAGCCAAAAGGCACATGTTCTCCTCATTTTTTAACCGACTTCCAAAAAGGAGGAGGTTCTCTATTCGACTGTATGTATTTTTTTTTTTTTTTTTTTTTTTTTTATGTATGTTACCCGATTACTCGAAGACGCCTAAACCGATTTGAAAAATTCTTTTTTTGTTTGAAAGGGTATACTTCCAAGTTGGTCCCATAGTCGCCAAGTCGGGATCTGATGATGGAATCTTGGCGAAATCGAGGGAACTCTTCAAATTTTATAGGATAACGTACAGCAATTTTTATATTTTCTACAACAAGTGAAGCATTTGCGTTTGATAAGAACCATTCTACCATCAGATCTGATGATGAAGCCAAGAGTCACGGAACTCCATAATGAGACAATGTATCCTAGTCGTGTTTGGGCTTGTTGTAATTGTAACGGTATGCACTTTCCATGTGAACCACTAAAAAGTGAAAAATAAAAACTTTTTTGCAAAAAATAAAACCGACTTCAAAAAGAAAAAGTGAAAAATAACTTTAGCTTCTGAAGTCGGTGACAAAAAAATTAAATCAATCATACAAACGTCACCGACTTCAGAAGCTAAAGTTATTTTTCACTTTTTCTTTTTTTGCAATCATATTTTTGATAAAGACCATACCTGGGAACCTTCTAGTTACGGAGATATAGAGGGTCAAAATTCCAACTTTTCCAAATTTTTTTTAATGCATGTTTTTAATGTAAGATTTTTACTTTAAACACTTCTATGACCACCGTACTATATTCAATCCATCCACCAGCACAATGTTTTGAGTGCGGTACATTTAGTTCCACGGTAAAACGTGATTGACGTGACCCAAAAAAACAGTCGTTTTCCAGCAATAATCATGGTGAAAAATAAACAAGGTCGAAGAACCAAAATTTTGCATGCGTGTGACATCCACCAAATCACACTGGATACGGATGATTATGGCCTCTGGATCGGTCTCTCATATAGAAAGGAGGCTTGTGTGTCCCAGCAATGGGAACGCTAGTAGTCCGATTAAGCTAAGCTTATGGATCACGCACCAAGATATTCCTGCATCCAAGATTTTACAGGCTGAAAGAAAATGGGTCCAAAACTGATGAAAGCCTATTAGCATTTGTACTGCGAACCCTTTTAAAACTCTTTTGATCTCAATTCAATATTTGTACTGTATCTCTGTTTATTTAGGTTCGGTTTGCCGGCTAGTATCGATTTAAGAAATGGAGAAACGTCTTGTATTTCCGTATCTTTTCTTATTCATTTTATATTTTTCCCTCTTATTCATAACTTTATTTTCACAGCATTGTTACGCACCATATGCCTAGCCTTTTCCCAAATATGTTGGGGTCGGCTTCCAATCTAACCGATTCAGCTGTATATCAGTATTTTACATGGAGCGACTGCCTATCTGACCTCCACAACCCAGTTAATACTGGGTGATACGATACCACTTCGTGAGACTGGTTGTTAGACTTTTGGGGCAACTGACAACCCGTTACGACTGTCAAAGATTTACCAATTACAGACAAGAATTCCTTCATGCTTGTAATTCAAACTCACCCATCCACAGATCAACCTAGGCAAGCGCGACTTAACCTAAAGATTGATCTGAAATGCTGTTATTATTTCGCCACGAGATCCTCCCATCACATTATTACTCATCGTGTTAATATGTCGAAGGCGTACATGGTTTGATGATGACTAGTGGGGTAAAGCTGTGACCGAGTGGCGTCCAAAGAATGGAAAAAAAATGCAAAACTTTCGGTGTCGAGATGGACTGATGACATTGATGCCACCGGGGTCAAAATCTGGATGAGTTAGCTTGCACAGGAAGGTGGGGATTGGCACACAAAATGTAGGTATATGTCTTTACCCAGTAATATAATGATATTTCTCGTAATAGCTACCCATAGTGTATATCTTCACAGAGATTCATAGAGATACCAGGAAACTAATAGAGTAATTTGTAAAGGCGACGCGAAGGCGTAGATTTTAGACAGACCCTTTTATTAACAAAGACTAATGGATTAATTGGACAACTCCGTTCCGCCTAGTAACAGGATTTCCTATAAATTCATTAGAGACTTCCAAAAATGGCGAGGAGTGTTCGAAAATTGAATGAATTGGATGTGAATGGTAAATTCAAGGAGTAAAAATCGAACGTCGCATTTTTCTCTTTGTTGATTTCCTTATTCATATGAGGAGCTAAATAATAATAACAGACGCTCGGGTCGATTTTTAGGTTAAGCCGTGCTTGTCTAGGCTGGTCTGTGATGGGTGACCACTTATACATACCGAGTTTCCTCCGTGCCTCGGATAGCACGTTAAGCTGTTGGTCCCAGCTGTCATTTGTAAATCTTTGACAGTCGTTAGGTAGTCAGTGGCCCAAAAAGTCTGACAACCTAGACTTACCAGGGGTATCGTATTAACCGGTACTAACTGGGTTGCGGCAGTCAGATAGGCAGTCACTCCATGGAAAATACTGGTATTCAGCTGCATCCGGTAAGAATAGAAGCTGACCCCAACATAGGTAGTTGGGAAAAGGCTAGGCAGATGATGATTTCCTTATTCATTTGGATATGTTGAGTGTCTCATTATTTTTTACACAACTGATCGGTCTGAAGGTGCAGTAGCCCGGTCTATGTCCATCAGTGGAACAGTCTGGACTGATATAAAAAAAAAAAAAAAAAATTTGACACTTAAAATTAAAAACACGTGTTACAAGCCAATCATAATAAGAAAGCACACGAGTGTTTGTCCACAAATCTGATCCTAACCCCCAAACTAGGGCTCAACCTGTATTTTAGGGGTCAGCGTTCAGCCATGGATTCCATTATTAATCTAACAGCTTTTGAGTGTTGCAACAGAGTTGACAGCCAGGGTTATTGCCATTTGGTAACACATATTGATAAAAAAATAATAATATAGGAACAACAATTACATTTAAAATTGCAGTATAAGGAATAAAAATAAAGTAATAATGTTAAAGGTTTAAGTGTGTATGTTTGAGTGTGAGAGTGAGTGAGTTGATGAGTGTTTGTGTTGTGTGTCAGCGTGCATGTGGTGGAAGTGTGATATGTTTTTTTTTATAATAGTAGATAAATAGTTGCTTTCCGATTTACAAATAAAACTAAACCTGAGTATACAGTTACACCGATTTCAACTATGATGATTGTTTGGTTGCTACTAATAATGTAGGAATGGAACGAGTGGCACTTAAAATAGTAACGGAAGTAAGGGAAAACCTGTTCAGGTGGAAATTCATAGATGATTCTGCACTAAAGTGTAGTAGGCTTAATTATGTACTGAAAAAATCTAATTAGTCCGTCAGTTAGATTATTAAAAAATATTTGACCCGTATTTTTTCTTTTGTTAAGTAAACTAAAATTGACGAAGATACGACGCTTTTAAAATTCTCAATACGTCACGCCGGCGCCGTGGTATAATTTTAAGTGCTTTCTGACGTCACGTGGCACCACTTCCGAGTTTTAATACGTGTGATCTTTGTCAATATTCATTGATTTACAAAAACAAAAAAATTGTTTCTATTATTTTCTAATAATCTTAACTAACGGACTAAATAACTTTGCAATTTATTGATGGTGGAAACTAACATATTGTGGTGATGTCTTGGGGCTCTAAATAATATATCTAGCAGTCCTATTGTTTGTACGGTCACACAAGCTATTTGGTTTACAGTTTAACCCACAAATTACATTGTGAAATGTAAACCAAATAGCTTGTTCGACCGTACTTATAGGAGCTGATGGACACTAACAGCTGAAGGTGCTAAACTCGTCGCCTTTTAGACTGATTCAATTTAATTGGTTTTATTTCAATTGGCATCAACACGCGACGTCCTCGGTCTGATCATTGGTAAAGAACTAGAAAGAATCTTTGTTTCAAAGGTAAAAATCAAGACAACACGTCAACACATCTTTTCAGTAACTGTTTAAAAAGATTTCGAATGTTTTTCCTGCCCACGATTGAGTTGACTACTAATTAAATAAACGTAGGTCACAATTATCGACCCATCCTTGAAAATTGTCGCCGACAGAAAAAGGACGGCGGTTTGGAAAAGCACTCAAGACCGCTCACCTCAGGGAAAACTATCGGGGTTCCATTGAAACGTATTCCGAACGTCTTTTCCTCTTAAGGTTAAGGTAAACGCTACACGGGCGACTTAAATTGCTAAATAACATGTTGTAGCAGTATTGGTTGAATTGTACGTCAAGGGCAATATCAAGCAATTCAGTTTCATGGCGACAGATATAAATGACTAGCGGACGTCACGCGGTTTCACCCGCATAGTTCCCGTTCCCGTGGGAGTACGGGGATGAAATGTAGCCTATGTTACTCGTGGATAATGTAGCTTTCGAATGGGAAAAGAATTTTTAAAAACGGTCCAATAGTTTTTAAGCCTATTCATTACAACCAAACAAACAAAGTTTTCCTCTTCATAATATTAGTGTAGATTGCTGGTGAAACAGCTGCCTCATGGACTGATTTCGAGAAATTTAAAATTTTAGGTTAAAGATAAATCAGAAAGCATTGGAAACAAATAAGACATGTACCACATGCACGAGCATGCGCCCCACCAACTGCTGAACATGGTCCTTAATTTGATTCCCGGGTCGTAAAAAGCGTTATTGGGTTATTTCCATTAGCAATTTCTCAGTAGCAGTCACAGAGCCTGGATTTGTTTCCGATTGATGGCAATAGGCTCGCCCCCTGTTAAATGGGACTTAAACATAACTGTTGAAATGTGGGTATACCATCAAGTACACCTCTGCCTAACACTTCGTGGATTACAGGCGTGATGTTATGTTAGGGTATGAATCCGAAAAAAAAAAGAAAAAAAAAAGAAGGGTATGAATGTACCTAGTTGAACTGTCAAAATAAATATCAATATACGTCATAGGACAGATTGCTTTACTAAAAATATTGCTCGACTATTATTTGCCGTGTACATACAGCTTTAGACAAAAGTCATTGGGGACCCCTGAAAGTTATTTGTCAGTCTCAATGATAGATGTGTGGGTCAGCGGCTGGACTGTCCTTTTTCATATGTCTCACGATATGGGTTAAGACGTAGGTGAATTCTTCAGGGTTTTATTGCTACCGATGAATATTTGCTATCGGAAGATATGTTCTTCTAGTTTTATTTATTACATAGGAGCACGATAATAAATTCTTATTAGTGCCAAAGTATAGAATACGAGTAAGAACACGTGTAAAGGAGAATGCCTCGAATTTTCTCGAAGTTACCTTGTTTAATAGTAATAAAACGTCTTTTCTAATTTGATAAATGGTGTGTTTGGATAAAAATATCCTACCTCATTATACTCTCTTCTATGAAGTAAGGAAAGAGTAAGAAACTTGCCATTAACTTTAAGAATAACTGTTGCCTAAAATGTACCGCACCATAATTATACAAAAATATAACAAATTGCGAGCTATGTGGTGAGAATGTACAAGATTGGAAGCTTTTAAAGAACACGTTACCAACAATAAACCTTTATAAAAAACTCGATAACAAAAAAAGAGTAATGTTTTCCTTCATTGTTTCCATTTAAATCCTTTAGAAAAGACCCATCATTCACGGTATTACCTAACAGTAGGTAAAAGGTTTCTGAACGTGTCAAAACAACATCCAAATATTCGACACAAAAATACAGATACGCAGTTTTTCTTATACCCCGAACGTCGTGGAAATTGATTTAAAAAATCTTTTGCCAACAATGAAGGGTAGACGACCTCGATAATGGAATATAAGTGAATTTATGAAGTATATTATATTTCTTTTGTTAGGTTGGCTGAACAATACTACAAAAGGAACGGGGTACATCGGATGAATGAACATTGAGATAAGTCAAACGTTTGGGGCGGTCATCAAGATCTTTCTGTGAGTGAGCGAAATGTGATTTGGAATTATTGTTGTACTTTCATCAGCAGTAAAAATATAAAAAGAGTTTTTACATGCCGTTGTGTCGTAGTGTAAGAATCAAATCAATTAATAATAATAATAAAATTAGTTCGTTTTTTTAATATTTTTAAATGTTTTTTTTTTATTTAGTTGAATTAGGCAAGATTTAAAATGTATTTAATATGTAATGAAATCAATAAAGTTCTGTGGTTTCTGCCTATCCCAACAATAAAACCCGTTTATGTATTTTTTGTATTTTATTTATTTTTAAAAATAAGTAATATATAAGTATTATATTGTATCAAAAATATAATAAATTAGGTACCCAATTAGTTAACTAATAAGAGTTGTAAGTAAAATAATATGTCCTGATAAGTAACAGATTAATTAGATGTAAATAACTAGGTGGTAATCGAAGTGGCTTAGTATTCACTTTTACTGCCGAAAAGTCTATATTAATCCCAATGAAAAGATTTTTTAAGAAATACTTACTAAATGATTTGCAAGCAGTTTCCATTTATCTACATTGTCATCCAATTCGAAAACGTTCAAATAAAGCTGATTAGTAACACAGTTGGAAGCGAGAAAAAGAAAGTCAAACAACCGATTGTTTACTCTAACTGCATACATTCGAAGAAAAACAAAAGAAAAGCGCTTTTATTCCCTACCGCTTCTTTTCTTTTTTAAACAAAACCTTTTAATCTAAAACGGTTTTAAGTGGCTTTAGCCCTTCAGTAAAAAACGTCGGAGCAACTTGGTTGTCAAGAACGAATTTAAGTACTTAGACTTTAAAAGGTTTAGACCTATAAGGGTTTGAGTAACGAAGATTTAAATGGATTGGCGATGGCAGTAAGTAACTATCTCAAGGGATTTATCAAACATGAGCTTCTAAACATTGCTGTGCCGATTGCTCGAAGAGAAGAAAACCGTTTTACAAAAAAAAAACGACTTTAAAAACAGAGTTATTTTAGACGTTTTTAGTGTTCTTTACACTAATTCTTGTAATTAGTTATTTTTCACTTTGTAACCATTTATACGGGCAAGTCCTAGAACCAAAAAAAACGAAGACGTAAATCTACCAATCCGCACTGGGCCCGCTTGGTGGATCATAGCCCATTCCCTCTCTTAGAGAGGAGGCCTGTGTTCCAGCAGTGGGAACACTGATAGGCTGATGTTGTTTTTGATGTTGCAACTATTAAGGGATCACCATGTCATCAAAATAGACCACGAAGAAGAAAAAATACGTTAAAAAAGATCCTTTTATCCTGTTTCAACGAATACTCGAACTACTAATAAATGCACGAATTTTGAAATGGCTTAGCTTTTCTAGAGAAACACGACAAAACCACAAGGGAACCTTCACACTAAACAAGTTAAAATATTATTCTAAGACTAAACTACTGTATAGTAATATTATAAACGCCAAAGTTACTTAGGTTGCCTGTTTGTCTGACTATCCTTGTGTATTTTACCTGACTTTTATCCTACATTTAATATTCTCCTGGGATAACTCCCAACCTCCCGCGGCGAAACCGCGGCATAAACTAGTCACTACATATTACTTATTAGAAAACGAAGTCCTCCCCCGCGTCTGGCTGTCTGTTCGCGATAAACTCAAAAACTACTGCACCGATTTTCATGCTGTTTTGACCAATAGATAGAATGGTGCTCGAGGAAAGTTTAAGTTTATCATTTGTCAAGTTTTTGTCATGATATCCGCCAGTCTTATATAAATCTTTAACTCTCCACCTCACCGACTCTTAAAGTCGAGATTTCTGTTACTAGTTAAGTGCTCAACATTCTTCACGTTCCACGATTACTACTTAGAATGTTTTAAGATAACCGGCGAGACGTTGAGTCGTCTTATATCTTAGCCTCGAGTTTTAACTCAACTGTTTATTTTCTTCACATTTGCTAAGGTTGGAGTTTTAAGACGTTTACGGTACAAATGTTGCATTCACAGAAGAACGTTCTTAGGAGACTGTTGTTAACTATATGAGGAAGAGCAATCTGTTATCAAATAAGCAATAAAACCAAATACGAAAAAAAAGTTATTGCTAAAGCGGGGGATAGATTGGCAGTCGGTAAAAGATACTGGTATTCAGACGCATCCAGTAAGATTGAAAGATCTCAACAACAAACTTAGGACAAAGCCTAGGTACGTGCGTCATGTGCAAAGAAATTAAAATCTCATCAATTTTCTCAAAAATTGCAGTTGATTATTAAGAAAAACTAGAAATTATCTAAAATTTGCGAACGGAGATACTATTTAAATTGAAGTCATAAGAAGATACTCTAATGATATTGTGTTATGTGCGCTCTTTATTATGTTTTATGTTATTTGTCATGTTTTATGTTATTTGTCATGTTTTATCTTAAAAACAAAGATAACTAATTAAGTGGGTTGCACGTTAGATAGAAATATATCTCAACTAAGATGTTACTGATAGCATTGACTTCACGTCAAAATAGTGCAACAGACGGGTAACAAACTCTGATACTCTTGCTCGCCAGGTAGAACACATAGCCGTTGAGCTATTGTCACTTTATAGAGTGTTATTTAAATTAAGAAGGGAGAACCGTTGCCCATCAGTGGGACGGAGGGATGTCACAGGCTAACAGTTTCTGTATTACACAATATCACACTCAGTATTGTTACGCATGGCTTGTGGAACATTCTATTCCCACTCAAACTCTATGTTGAACCCTCTCCATTTCCTAAAACACATATAATCAAGCTGAAACAGTGATATCAGCATATAATACATTTTCCGAGAACATTGTTATAAATTATCACCCAGATAAGACTTTACCACGGTTTTGCATAATATATGACAAAATATAATACAACATATTGTTTGGACACGCCAACAACAGCGACATAAGACTTGGGATTAATTTTGGCGGGATTACACTGTGCGAACGTTCCTCTCGGATTTTCCTTGAGACACAAGAAAAGCTACCAATTATTGTACTTTGTTTTTTCGTAACAAGGGTACAACGTCGAAAGACGACAAGAATGGAAAGAAATGTTTGCTCGCAATTTCTGTTCAACAATTTCTGAAGCGTGTCAATTTCAAACTTAATTCTGAACAATCAGCTGATACAAAAACACGTCATAATAAATAATATAATAATAAAAACGACGCTCACTTACCTAATTAACACACAACACACAAAAACACATTAAACACACAACTCTAGTTTTCGTGAAACGTCAATTTTCGACAATCACGACGTCCAATCACGGGGTACTTTTGTGATAATCCGCGTTCCCCTCTGTCGCCTTGCGGAGGACTAGCCGCGGGGGGCAGGGGAGGTCTGGTACTCAGACGAGTCGGCGATGTCGGAGGGTGCTTGCGAACACAACGCGACGTGCACCTCCGGCCGCGGGTGCATGACGACTGGCGACGATTCCCCGCCCGCCCATCGCCTCGCCACCGCCCAAGCGTAAACCGTTTGCATAACCACCAACTAGTATAACACACTTTTAATACTGTTGTTTCATTAATATGCTAATTCTAATAGTTTGTTGATGACTTGCACGTGTGATAAATTGAGAACGTCACTTGGTAACTTGTTTTTTTGCGATCTCGCTACATTCTACAAGTGTTTTCTTTTCTACAGAGTTGCGAACTGAATTTCGTGTTTTTTTTTTTGTTATATTTCAGGTAGTAGTTTATCGTGAGCGTAAAGGGATCCCGGCTAAATAATAACAGCTGCTCGGGTCGTGTTTTAGGTTAAGCCGTGCGTGCCTAGGTTCGTCTGTGGATGGGTGACCACCCATTACATACCGAGTTTCCTCTGTGCCTAGGAAAGCTTTAGTCCCGGCTGTCATTTGCAAATCTTTGGAGGTCAGATAGGCAGTCGCTTCATGTACAATGCTGGTGCTCAGCTGCATCCGATTAGACTGGAAGCCGACCCCAACATAGTTGTAAAAAATGCTAGGCAGATGATGAGGATTGTGGCATCGTATAGAGATACCTTAACGAATAACAGTGTTTCGTTTTTTACAATAAAATACTAAATGGTAATGGCAGTTTCCACGGAAAATTACAGAAAATAGTACTTAAGTGAACTCAGAAAAAGAATCTAAGGAGCTTAATTCAACAGAGATTCTAAATATAAATGTAATGTCTTAGTGATAATAAAGAACAAAGAAAAAGAAGTTGTTTTGGTCATCTTTGATATGTTTAGTACCAGACTTGGCGTGGGCTGGACAAGTCGCCACGTTCACGTAAAATTGTAATTACAAGACAAAGAAAGTAATAGCCTAATATTTTTGTTTGAAGATATTTTTGGTTCTGTATTAAAATATACTAGAGTTTATTGGAGCTGTATTATAAGTACATTTCAAGAGTTTGTCATGATATAATACTATATTTGATGACCCGAATGGCGTACTGGTGGGTGAGGCTGCCTTATGTTCATATGATCCTGGGTTCGAATCCCGTTAGGAGAAAATGTTTGTGTGATGAGCATGGACATTTGTTTCCGAGTCTTTTATGTTTATATGTATAACAAGTATGTATTTACAAACAAAAAAGTATAATGTAGTATATCAACTATCTGGTGTCCACGACACACACAAGCCTTGCTTAGTGTGGCACTAGATGGCGCTGTGTGTTAATGTCCAGAGATATTTATTATTATTTATTGATTTATATAATACTGGTATTCTCTGTATCCGGTTAGACTGGAAGCCGACCCCAACATAGTTGGGAAAAGGCTAGGCAGATGATGGTGATGATTATAGTACTAAAGGTCAGACAAAGTGTTATTAAGATTTTCCTGATGGGTTTTTAACTGACAGCCACGAGTTAAAAAGTAACGAGTTTTCGATATGAGCCTGGTTGAAAGAAAAAGTGGGGCAACTATTAGGTACACTACTGCCTAACCCTGCGTGGACTACAAGCGTAATGTTATGTCATGGAAAATGACGAAATAATAAATAAATATCGCTGGACATTACACACAGCGCCATCTAGTGCCACACAAGGCTTGTGTCGTGGACACCAGATAATTGATATACTACATAATTATATACTTTTTGTTTGTAAATACATACTTAATATATACATATAAACATCCATGACTAGGAAACAAATGTCCATGCTCATCACACAAACAATTTTGCTCCTATTGGGATTCGAACCCAGGACCCTAAAGACGTAAGGCAGCCTTCATACCGCTGCGCTATAATTCGGTTTTTTTTTTTAAATTGCCTGTTTCGTAGCCCTGGAGGTCGCATGCGCTACTGCGGGGCAGGACCGCAGGACGTAATGCGTGCGATTTCCTAGGTCGTGCAAAGTATTGTTGGGTATTAAAAACAAGACCTTCTCAGTAACTGCCTCGGAGTCTGGATCTGTGCCTAGTTGACGGCAATAGGCTCGCCCCTTATTACAGCATAACTGGCGAAATGTGAGTGTCTAGATCGACCCGAGTGGCTGCTATTATTTAGCCACTAGGACTTTACAATACATAAAACTTATTTTACCCAAAAATATTTTAGTACAATATGAGCCTAGTCCTATATTTACTAAATAAACATCAACACTCTACTGTCTTGTATATATAGAAAATTTTGGAGCTCAATTTCCACCAATTTCCTGATTCCCGACCGAGCCAGTAATTGGCATTCTCATGGGACTTTCGTGACAACACACTCTGAAATCTTTTTTATTTTCCGTTCGTACATAAATTCTTTGTAGTGAACTGTGTGTAGGTTTATCTTGTGTTTTTTCAGCTAAGTTGCATGATTTTTGACTTACAACTTAGTGTTTATATGAATACGAAGACACTGGTCCTAATTATCTTATTTAAGGTTTATTTCACATTTAGTTATCAATTTATTTTGAAATTAGCATCTAATACTTTAATGTTTGCATGCCAATTTTATGCGAAATGTGTCATTGCACTACATATTACTTTTTAACCGACTTCCAAAAAGGAGGAGGTTCTCTATTCGACTGTATGTATTTTTTTTTTTTTTTTTTTTTTTTTTATGTATGTTCCCCGATTACTCGAAGACGCCTAAACCGATTTGAAAAATTCTTTTTTTGTTTGAAAGGGTATACTTCCAAGTTGGTCCCATAGTCGCCAAGTCGGGATCTGATGATGGAATCTTGGCGAAATCGAGGGAACTCTTCAAATTTTATAGGATAACGTACAGCAATTTTGGTATTTTCTACAACAAGTGAAGCATTTGCGTTTGATAAGAACCATTCTACCATCAGATCTGATGATGAAGCCAAGAGTCACGGAACTCCATAATGAGACAATGTATCCTAGTCGTGTTTGGGCTTGTTGTAATTGTAACGGTATGCACTTTCCATGTGAACCACTAAAAAGTGAAAAATAAAAACTTTTTTGCAAAAAATAAAACCGACTTCAAAAAGAAAAAGTGAAAAATAAACTTTAGCTTCTGAAGTCGGTGACAAAAAAATTAAATCAATCATACAAACGTCACCGACTTCAGAAGCTAAAGTTTATTTTCACTTTTTCTTTTTGAAGTCGGTTTTATTTTTTGCAAAAAAGTTTTACCATCTTTTGTTCCACGTTTATTGCGAGTAAATAATTTTTACTTTGACTTTGAACATCCATATTATGGCCCATGAAGCATAAATACATGTCCTATAATAGAATATACGACTACGATATTTTCTTTTACTGTTTTCTGGTCATTCTAGTCTGGATCTCTTCAAAGTTCGAGTGATTCGTTTTCTTCTAGGCCTGTTCCACCCTAGGCCACATCATCGCTTCAGATCGGGGGATGCAAGCCTATTCAATGTTTAAAAAACCGGCCAAGTCGGATTCGTGCATGAACCGTACCAACGTCGTGGGGAAGCCCCTTTAATTTGTAATTTATTTTAATTATTTGCTGTTGTAGCGGCAAGAGACATGCACATTCTGTTAAAAAAATCAACTGTCTAGCTATAACGGATCATTAGATACAGTCCGCTGACTCAGCTGACGGACGGACGGACAGCCGAGGTTTAGTAATGGGGTCCCGTTAGTTACCCTACGGGTACGGGAGCCTAGCATACTTCATATACTACTCGTAGGTGAAATCGTAGGAGTCCGTATAATGGAAAAATATTTTTTCACTTTCCATATGACGTATATTCGACTGGTTTCAAGGCTATTTTCCAGCTTTGTAGTACGTACGCCTATAAATCCCTCGAAGTGAGATGGGAATCATCAAATGACTTCTCCCACTCTGGGCCGAGCGGGAGGAAGTGTCAGACTTTAACTGATTAAAACCCATCCATGTTCCTTCCTCGCCCTTTATGTTCTGGGGCCACGATATCTGTTACGAACAGTCCCGCAGCGCCGGCTGGTGCTATCCCTAATTCCCAAGAAATCTCCTGCAACGAATCATCAGTCTATCAACATCGACCTGATCTACCCAAACATTTCACATAACCATGCGAAATACGTGAATTTTCACAGCTTATTAGCACATTCAAACGCGCCCATACTTACGACATATCAACATAGACACCCGTGTGTTTGGTAATAGAGTCGGATTTCAACTTACGACTAATTCGTATTGAAATGGAGCACAATAGATTCTGTGGAATGCCGGTCGATCACTGTTCTCTGATGGATATACTACTGAAAATAGTAAAGGAGAATTGTTTGTTTGTTTGTGAAGTAGAAGAAGAAGTAGAAGAAGAAGAGTTTCGTGAAGTTATTTTAGTTTTTTTTGAGAAAAAAAAAATGATTAATTTGCTGAAAGGGCTCGCTACGACGCTACGAAAAAAGGATTTCGCTGCTACGGCGTAGCGCGTAGCGTTGTAGGCACCATTTTGTGGACTCTTTACTACACCATACCAAAGGAGATGGCTAAGCATAAATAGGAATCTCATATTTACTCGTAATGTTTAAAAAAATAATTAAAGAATTATTTAGCATTTAATAATTTTCTTGAACTTTCGTGAACTGTTAAACATAAAAAAAGTACATTAATTGTTTTTTAATTTACATGACAAGGTCAAGGGGACATAATAATACTGCAAGCTAGGGTCATATCACTTTTCCAGAATGTCAAATGAAACAGTACTTATATCGATTTTTGATAATAGGTATCAAATCGATTTATTTTTTTTACCTAAGGCGTTCAATTCGGTGTCCTGTTTAGTTGGTTGTTATTAGATTTTCACAGGGTTTTCATTCGGAAAATGGGGTTGTTTTTTAAAGTGACAATCGACTTTACTCAATTCCACTTTATTCTAATCAAAATCAAATAAAAAATAACTGAAAGCTTTTCGTTTAATCTTACTACCTATTTTGTGTCAAAAATACATAAACTGAATAGTGGTCGATAAAAACTTAAATTCTATTTTTTCTTTCAACCTATTCGATTATTTTATTGATTCTTTTACACTGGAAGTTCAATCCCCTTTCTCATACACAAACGTCAGATGCTAGTGTATTATCTATAGTCAGATGTCAGACAACAGAGCCGTTTCAACGCTCTGCCGTTTTCTTGTTCGATGTGCTATTTTATGTTTTGGATTTTCAGTGTCCCTCGCTTGTTTATTAAACTTACTAGCTGTACCCGCGCGGTTTCACTCGCGTGTTTCATACGTTGGTGTTTAAAACAGCAATAAAATACCATCCTGAAACACCTCAAACTCAAATGGGAATAGTTCTCCCGCTGCCATGACTTCACAGGCGGTTCCGTAGGTGCCATGGCAAGACATTTCAGTAACGTATTTACGCATCGAATTATAAACAGCTCTTGACCGCTCCTGGGTGAAAGGTTGAAACCTTTCCCAGTTGTAAGACACGTGGCGCACATTGCTGGCTCGAACACGTGGCCCAGACAGGCGCATTACTTTGTGTAATTTATTTCATCACCACTGCTCTCAAAACGGTGAAGGAAAACATCGTGAGGAAACGAAAGGAAAGGAAAGGCATGTCTTAGAACCAAAAATTCGAAGACATGTGACATCTGCCAAACCACACTGGGCCCGCGTGGTGGATTTGCCCATACGCAAAATATGCGCTTTGAAATTTAAATTGGCCAACGGAATCAAACATCAAAATGACCTTCACTGAAGTTTCATGAGAATCGGATTATTTTATTTTTACTCCCTGTTCGTCCCTTGAAACACCTGGAACTCAAATGGCAATAATTCTCCCGCTGCCATGAGTGATGCACCAAATATGATAGAGATGAAAATAAGCATGCGCCATCGCCAGGATTATTTACTATTTGGCTAAGAATTTGCACTTAGAAGTGATAACCAATATTTTGATTATCCATTTAATTAAACAATGCTTACGACCAGTAAGTACCGTAAAAAACATTATTTGGAACGTAATTTTCTTTATAGCTATTCTTTTGCAACACCAGCCTAAACCAAAGATACAACTTTAAAATTAAAATACGATCGTAGGTATTCAAGGACACCTTTTCTAGTAAGAACGACTAATACTAAAAGACCTACTATTATAGTACTTAATACCAAAGTGTGAAATACACAATATGTAATTCGCGAAGCAATAGACATAACAAAATTCCAACCAGGCAATAGGTAAGAACACAATAAAATGATTATCCTCCAATTTAAAATTACTAATGCTACGGCCAGACTTGTAGGCGAAGATTCGAACGCACGCACGAACTTTGTCGCGACAAAAGCCTTTGATGTGCGGCAATTTACCGACAGCGGCGGGAAGGGCATTCGTATTCGCGAAGATGATTCGCGATAGGACGAATTCTTTGGCCAGACGTGTCGCGACAACGCAAATCTTCGCGTTATCGCGATAGTGTAGCCCCAGCATAAGTGAAACATACCGAAACGAAGACAACCCAAACAACGATGATGTCAAATATTTCAAATCAAATTAGTAGTAGGTAACAGCAAAATATCGCAGAACAGAAATGAGCTTGAGCTTGAGCGTGTTTCGCTTAAGTTCGTTTTTTGAAACGTTTTTTTTTTACCCTTTAACAGACGCCTGCGTACTGAAAAATACTGGCCACCTAGAAATTGGCATAAAACTTTAAAACGTTATAGAAACTCATTTCAATACCTTTCAGCACACGCCTGCATATCACTGAAACATACTGGCCACCTAGAAATTACGCCCTCAATGAACTTCCAAATTCTTATTTCAAAATATGCATTAACGCGTTGTCGTAAAATTCAATTTGGATCCATATCGGTTTCCGAATTCTCATTTCAATGTAAAGTATGCAATAACGCGTTGACGTAAGATTCAATTTGGATGTTTAACTTTTTTCATACAAACATTAAAAACCCTTTTTTGTACCCTTATGGGCCGAATTTTGTAATACCTTTTCTTAGTGAGCACCTAGAAGCCAAAAGGAACATTCAGGCTTTACATTCATATCTCTAACTTTAAAAACATAGGACTTTCATACAAACTTTGACACCCCTTTTCAACCCCTTGGGGTGCGAATTTTAAAAAATCCTTTCTTAGTACGCGCCTGCACCCCCTAGAGAGTGCTTGTGCCAAATTTGAGTCCTTACGGAACAGTAGTTTCCGAGATTTCGTGATGAGTGGTCAGTGTATAGATTAACTTTTTCCATACAAACATTAAAAACCCTTTTTTGTACCCTTAAGGGCCGAATTTCGTAAAACCTTTTCTTAGTGAGCACCTAGAAGCCAAAAGGAACATTCAGGCTTTACATTCATCCTACACGAATGGCGCGCGGAGGTACTACGCCGGGGGGAAACTCCGCTGCCGCGGCAAATTGCCGCTCAGCGGACTGACCTCCGGCGCGATCTCATGGCGACATGGAGAGAGCGACTGTCGCAACCCCGTGCAGGGCACGCCACGATAGTGGCGGTAAGTCCCCTCTTTGAGGAGTGGCTAGAGAGGCGCCACGACGTCCTCACCTTCCGCCTGACGCAGGTCCTCACCGGACACGGATGTTTCGGGAGGTACCTGCACCGAATCGGGCGGGAGGAAACGCCCGGGTGTCTCCACTGCGAGGATCGACCGGAGGACACGGTGGAGCACACGGTGGAGGTCTGCCCTGCGTGGGCGGAGCACCGCCGTGTCCTCGAAGCGGCGATCGGCGGCGGCGACCTCTCGCGTCCGGCCCTGGTTCAATCCATGGTCCGGAGCGAGATGGAATGGGAAGCCGTCACTTCCTTCTGCGAAGCAGTCATGCTAGCGAAGGAGGTGGCGGAACGAGAGAGGGAGAGATCCTCACTTCCCGGCCGCCGCGGGAGACGCACCGGGCGTCGAGGGCCACGTGGTGGCTACCGGCCACCGTAAATGCGGGCCTGTGGACGGTTGGCTATGGGCTAGCTAGCCGTCCGTCCGTCTAACGACGACAGGCCGTGTCGACGGCGCGTTCGTGTTCCACGCGCGCCTCAAAGAGATGTCAGCATAAGAGAGGGGCCCGCAAGGGCCGAAGCCTGCCGGGGTTGCGGGACTGTTCGAAAGAGATACCGCGGCCCCGGAACGTAAAGGGCGAGGAAGGAACATGGATGGGTTTTAGTCAGTAAGAGTCTGACACTCCCTCCCGCTCCGCCCAGAGTGGGAGAAGTCATTTGATGATTTCCCATCCTAAAAAAAAAAAAAAAAAAAAAAAAAGGCTTTACATTCATATCTCTAATTTTAAAAACATAGGACTTTCATACAAACTTTGACACCCCTTTTCAACCCCTTGGGGTGCGAATTTTAAAAAATCCTTTCTTAGTACGCGCCTGCACCCCCTAGAGAGTGCTTGTGCCAAATTTGAGTCCTTACGGCCCAGTAGTTTCCGAGATTTCGTGATGAGTGGTCAGTGAGTGGACTTCTCCTTTATATATATATATATATAGACTAGCTGACCCGCGCAACTTCGTCTGCGACACATAAGTGAAAGACAGGGTTACAGAGAGTGGGTCGTAAGCACCTCTAATACAATTGTCAAAGAGCACATCACATCATACACATCATTCCGCGTAATGAAAAGCGCGTCCGGTACATGATCATTATTTTGCTGCTGAGTTATTTAAAACAGTGTATCTCTGATATTCATTGAAATTACGTATCCAAGGGCAATTATGTTTAAAATTAAATACTTGTGATTAACAACGTATTTATTTTGATAAGGATAAATTACCATGTTTATAAAAACAGTTTAAAGGGCTTCTCTCGACGTCCTAACGTCTTCATCCTTAGACACTCGATGACAGTCTCATACTCCAGCTAGGTCTGAAGTTCTCATCAACGTGTATGAAATGAGCCGCGACACGATATAGCTGCTGTAAACTGTTGCGGACCTCTTACAACTATAAGCCATTTCAAATTTCGAACTCTACGTGCCTATGAGGCCGTGTCCTAAAGTGCACAACCTCTTATTAAAGCTTAGAAATCTTCAAATGCGGTGTTAATATAGTACGGTGACTATCGCGACATTCCAATTTTAAAGAGTATTAGCACCAAGTTTTTTATGTGAGTCCAACCTTTTTTGAATAAAATAGGATTGAGTTTTCAAACATTTATCAAAATAACATGTAGTTTAAATCAAAAGCACTAAGGTCCATGTTCACCAAAAACATGACGGTCTGATTATCTAAAAACAGCTGTTTGAAACACATTTTTGTATGGGAGCATGTCACAGGGACAGCGGTTTTTAGAAAATCAGACCGTTATCTCTTCGGTGAACATGGACCTAAGGAGTGTTGATATCAAATTCGAAACAAATCTCCGCCAAAATAACTTTCTACCCCTTTTTTCATCAATTCAATTTCAATTAAACACGTCTTCCATCAATTCTGTTAAAAATTTGAAATAGATTGGACCATCAGTAGTTCGTTGTATTATTTTATTTGTAATATGTAATAAAAAGGGTGGAAACTGTTAACTTAACGGGGCAGTAAAGGGAGCTACCTTAACCGTTGAGTATAAGAAACAGGATCGATTGGCATCAAAAAAATGTTGTGTAAAATAGCAATTTTCTTGCTACCCGTACGTTTTTTTTTTTAATCTGTGAATGGGGATTAAAATTTCACGAAAAATTTCGGATGGTTTTCTAAGACCATTTTCATATATCTGCAGTGACTTTTTGAGTACTCTAACCTGGGTTGGTATGTAAGAACTTTTTGATCAGTGTCGGAAAGAAGATCGATTGGCATCAAAAAAATAGTTTTATGTAAAATGGCAATTTTCTTGCTAACTGTACTTTACTTTTTTATTAAATCTGTGAACAACATTTCTCGAAAAAAATACGGGTTGTTTTCTAATGCCATTTTCGTGTAGCTGCAGCTCCCCTTACTTCCCCGTTTACCGTTTCCATCCTGTATTACCAACTACTTATACCGAGGACAGCCGATTTTCTTGAGTTCCGCTATTTTGGGCGTATTCACTTCAAAAATCAAATTTCAAAAAAATTGAGAAATTATATTTACCTGTATTAGATTTGAAGTATCTACAACAACTTTTAAAGGTTTACACTTCATTGGATTTTATTCTATAGGTGTATGAAGTTAGTTAATTTTAAACACAAAACCCTCTTTTTTATGTCTCTGGATGAGATTTAAAAAAAATACTGAAACAGGTATTTCTTTATTTTTAATAATAAGTATTTACTCTGAGTTTTATGATTCTAGAACAATCTAAAATTTTTTTTTCATACAAACTTTACCCCCCCTTTTCACCCCCTTTTTCCAAAATTTTCCATAATTTCTATAGCCTAAATGTTATTCTGAGTTTATTTAAATAGAATAATGAAGTTTTCATCAAAATCCGTCCAGCAGTTTTTACGTGATGCGCGTTCAAACAAACAAACAAACAAACAAACAAACAAACAAACAAAAATTTTAAAAATGGTTTTAATATGTTCAGTTACTTATTTTAAGTCACCCTGATCGGTTTTTTTTTTGAAATCTTCAATGTACAGATTTTTTGGTCTCAACGATTTTATTATATGTATAGATTGTGTGTCATTGATGGTGATCAATCAAGCAAGTCCGTGACGAGTAGTGACTCGGTAGATAGGTGTATCTACCGAGTCACTACTCGTCACGGACTTGCAATCAATTCATAATGCGATGCAAAAACTGCGGTGTGGCCACGCAAAGACTTCGGCGGCATATCACTTCTTCATTGCCTGCTGTTCTACTTACTATTGTGAGAAACAGAACTCTGGGCTGTTGCTATCATGTTATGACAGTGATCTGGTATCTGGGGTTGGCGAGACACCAGAAACCATTATCAGCTCCGTCTTCCTTTTAAGATAATGTTCTTGTAAGAATAACAGAATAACGAATAAATAAATAAATCGTATTTTTGTTCTTTTATTTCAATATCTAATAAGTGCTTGGTTACTGATGTGTATGTATGCGCATACATGTGTGCATGCCTGCACCATTATTATGATGTTGTGTTGCTACGACAGTAATAAACTAGCATCCATTTGCAACGGTGGTGGTTTCATTCGGTAGCTGACAGATTAGTTACTCAATCACTAAACTAGATAACGTAGTTTAGGCAAGATTAATCAATCACCACGTACCTACTTACTAAATTAAGTCCCTCTGGCGCGTTTGTCTGTGAGTCTGTCTGCCTAAGGATGTTTCAACAAATAGATTTTGAGGGGGTTGTCACTAGTAGTTAGATTGGTTCTTTCGGAAGGTTTAGGCATAGGTACCTATATTCGTCTAGGATAATGAGTTGAAATAAAGAAAGCTTTTTTTTTTTAACGTATTTGAAAATAGGGACTAATAAAAATAAGAATAATTAATTTAAAAGTAGATATTACAAAAGTGTACATTTACGTGCAGTAGTGTTATTTCTTAAACAATCGTATAATTAGTGGTAGTAAGTAAAATCATAACTACAATATAAAGGGTGTAAAACACCTCTTAAGCCGAAAGGCACTTGTTCTCCTCGACATTCTGATCATTTTTTGTTCTACACCATACCTGGGAACATTTTTTAGTTACGGAGATATTGGGGATCAAAGTTGCAACTTTTTGACTACTGTTTTTTTAAGTAGGTAAGTACAAGTTTTTATCGCTAGCTTTTTACTTTAAATACCTCTATGACCCCTGTACTATTCAATCCATCCATCAGCACAATGTTTTGATTGCGTTACATTGAGTTATTACACAAAACATGATTTTCCACCCCAAAAAAAAAAGTTGTTTCCCAGCAATAATTTTTACGTAAAATAAGTTAGTTTGATGTACAGGATGCTTGGTTGACGGCTTCGCGATGAGCTGGTTTACACCCTGTATTAACGAAAATTTCGAATTCAAATGTTAGATAGCGACCATATTAACAGACTGATCCAAACAACTATAGATTTTTGTATTTGAGATAGATAAACAATTCAGCTAGGTAGGAAATATTATTATACATATATACAGGCGGGCGGGAGTAATTTTTGCGCGGATTGTAAAAAGCCCGTGATTACGTCTTTGTGGATACTCGTACCTACATACTCAAGTACCACCGTGCGAATTCGCAGTGTGTAGCTAGTCAAAAATATCGTTTATACCATTCCGCAGAAATATCCAAACGCCTAGGTAATAGTTCATAGCAATATGTCATCTGTTCGCAGTTTTTTATACCTATTGACGTAGAGGTTACAGCAATATATTTTCGGGATTGTAAAGAAATTAAAAGTTCCTGAAACTTTTTTCATATGAAATACTAATATTCAGTATTACATAATCAACCGGGAACAAATTCAGAGTCCGCTGCTACTACTGAGAAATTCCTAATGGTAAAACCTAATAACACGGAATCGAACCCAGGACCTCATGCTCGTCAGTTGCGATTGGGACCACTAGACCAACAAGGCAGTCTCTGACTTAAGGTGAAAGCATCAGGGCAGCTCGCGAAATTCAAAAATTTTCTTACGTTTTTTTTTGCAGGCCAGTGTCAGGTTGTATGTTGATGAAAATATCGTTCGCGACTGTAAGACATAATTATGTAGTTAGAGAATTATGAGCATCAAAATCATCAATGCAACCCTCCAAGTTCATAAAAGCCTACGAACTATTTTTTCAAGGTCAAAACGATCCTAGACCTTTATGAACTTGGAGGGCTGTATTGATTATTTTGATGATTATAATTCTGCAACTACATACGACTTACAGTCGTGCCCAATATTTTAATCGACATAGAACCTATCACTGGCCTACAAATTGCAAAAACATGAGAAAAATTGAATTTCGCGGTTCCCTTGACGCTTTCACCTTAAGAGTATTAACATTATCATACTTTAAAGTTAAGCAGTCCTAAAATAAGATAAATCGGCTTTAAATTTACATGGGCGTAAAGTTAGTTATGAAATGTTCAAGAATTTCAAACTCTCAAATACTGTTTATTACTTTGCGATATCGTCTTGCGATACTTAGAACCTGTTGATTGCCGAGTTCACGAGAAACACGATACGCATCTTTGAAACAATTTTAATAATGCCGTCCTAACTAGTACATCTGAAAATTGCCATCATTAAATGTTATGTAACCTGCTGTAACCAGTTTTTATTAGGGTTCCGTAGCCAAATGGCAAAAACGGAACCCTTATAGATTCGTCATGTCTGTCTGTCTGTCTGTCTGTCCGTCCGTATGTCACAGTCACTTTATTCCGAAACAATACAAGCTATGCTGTTGAAACTTGGTAAGTAGATGTATTCTGTAAACCGCATTAAGATTTTCACACAAAAACAGAAAAAAAAACAACAAATTTTTGGGGTTCCCCATACTTAGAACTGAAACTAAATTTTTTTTTTTTTCATCAAACCCATACGTGTGGTATATCTATGGATAGGTCTTTAAAAATGATATTGAGATAACATATTTTTTTTCTTAACCGAATAGTTTGCGCGGGAGATACTTCCAAAGTGGAAAAATGTGTGTCCCCCCCTGTAACTTCTAAAATACGAGAATGATAAAATTAAAAAAAAATATATGATGTACATTACCATATAAACTTCCACCCAAAATTAGTTTGAATGAGATCTAGTAAGTAGTTTTTTTTTATAATACGACATAAATCGTAAACAGCAATTTATCTTTCATTAAATCTGCTACGGAACCCTTCATGGGCGAGTCCGACTCGCACTTGGCCGCTTTGTTTGCAGTTATGACAACTAGCCGTGATCCGTGGCTAACGTGATGTGATACTGTGATCGGTGGAGACAAACCACATGTAGTTTGGCTACTTCAATATATTTTGACTGCCCCGTTGGTCTATTGTTTCCAAGCGTGACTGCTGAGGTCCGGGATTCGATTTAGAAGTCTGAAGTCATATGACGACAGTTAGGAAAAACGTAAGAAAATTTGAATTTCGCGGGCTCGACCTTGACGCTTTCACCTTAACACTGTTATAAGCTTCCACGGTTTATAATTCCATATACTTAAAATGTCACTTACGGGATATCTTCCGTGGGTATCATTAATTTTGAGCTTCCGATATTTCGAAGGTGTTGCAAGCGCCATGATCGCGGGTTGACTGGAGAATGCGTCTACATGTTTTTTTTTTTCATCTCATTCTCCAGTCAACAAGTAACATAAGTTTATTGTTATCTTATCAAAAAATCAAACTACTGGGATAGTTTGTGTTACTAGGTTACTACGAACAATAAGTTATTGTTACCGTCTATATTTAGCTGCTTAATACGGTATTCCCCCAAGTTCTGTGGCATACACCAGCAGGAAATGGAAATTAGTTAAAGAAATAATTCAACCGTAACATTAAATAATCAAGAAGTCTTTAGAAGACGTTAGAACCGCGACCTAAACGTGTAGTTTCTTTCAAAGTAGAGCTATGCGTTTTAAATTGAAAAATTCTTTTTGTGTTGGACATTTATCGAGGCAGGCTTTAGGCTATATAACATCACGCTACGACAATTAGACAGGAATGAAAAATGTTGCAAAAACGGGTTTTTTTTTTCTTTCGTTCCTCTATCTTATGTGACGCAGACGAAGTTGCGTTGGTCAGCTATAAGCTATAATTTATCTTGGAAACTTGAACACCTGATGCAGAACCGCAACAGACCAGCTAAACTATAAGAGATACAAATATGACACCATATCAAAAATTGTTCCACTTGATGAGCATTTTCTGCTGAGAGAATAAATTTAAAGATCTGGAACACCTGATGTGGAACTCCAAGAGCCCAGCTACACCATAACACTTATAGGAATGACGTCTTAGCAAAAGTTGTTCGATCTGATGGGCATTTCCTGTTGACTTAGAAAAAATCGAAGGTCAGAAACATCTGATGTGAAAATTATTGCAAAGCTATCACTAATTTCACTGTATAAAATAACATAAGCTGGGAGTACCTCCACGCGGTGAAGGCGGTAACAGTTTAGCACTGATTTTCGATGACGATTGTATATCAATGAAAATTTGACTCGACTGGCCAAAACTCCCATTTATTATTTTATTTTATCGAATAAATATGTCTTTGGGTTTATGTTATTTGAGTGTTGAATTTCCTTTTCCATTTATCTTCGTGACTCGGTAGCCTACCCGGTAACGCAGGGGAGCAGTCAATTCGATTTTAATTGATGAGATATCTTCACAACAAAACTATAACCATGCCTAGAAAGAGGTCAAATCTTTCCCAATGTTCCAAAGGAGCTACAAGATTGAGGATCATAAGATCCCAAGAATCTACCGAAGAGCGTCAGGAGAGACTTGATGCTGTTCGAGAACACCAGGCTGCAACTTGCTCCGTGGAAACCTCTACGGATCGCGAAGCACGCCTGCGTTCTTAGCGTATTTACGCATCTACATCCAGATCTCTAGAGACCAGTGAAGAATAGATGCGCGACTGGCTGATCGTGAACGTCATGCATTGTCTCGCGAGTCGGAGACGTTCACGAATAGAGAATTGCGCTTAAGTACCAAGCGTATCTACGCATCGACTTGTAGATCTCTAGAGACAAGTGGGGAACGTGATGCGCGACTGTCCGCTGATCGTGAGCGACATGCATTGTCTCGCGAATCGGAAACGTTTACCGATACAGAATCACGCTTGAGTTCTCAGTGTATTCGCACATCTACTAACAGGTCTTTTGAAACGAGTGATGAACGTGATGCGCGACTAACTGCTGCTCGAGATTATCATACATTGCCCCGAACACGCACACAACAAAATATTCATAATCAGTTAGAAAGTGAGAGAGAAAGAATTGCTGGAGTACGGCATCGAGAGACAGAAGAAGAGCGCAACGAACGTTTGAATTCTGATCGAATTCGACATTGTCTGAACAGAATGTCGATATCATCTGAAGAATCGGATGTGTCTCAAGATATAGCCGTAGGGCATGGCAACCTTCCTTGGGTTGATAAGGAACGGAGTGCATTTACGTATATACTCCTATGATTGAATACGCCACATATTATGGTTCAAAATTGTACTTTTTGTGAAGCTGTTAAATGGCGAAAAGAAACAAACGGTATGTGTTGCTCAGATGGGAAAGATCCGCTTTTCCCTTCCCCGGGCTCTTAGAATTCGACATCAGACGTTTCAGATCTTCGATTTTGACGACCCCGTTGTCGCTGGCATAAGCAACAGGATCGGCGTACGAAGTCGCGGGCAGAAGCTAGTGACTCATATGTGGGCTGTTCTGATTGGTTAAACTATTGTATCTGATTTGCGAATATGTAGGCTAGTTTAAGCCTTAAGTACGTACTAGTAAAGAATCCATTTTACAATACACACTAGATGAGAGTTGTGTCTGGTGGTATCCCTTGACATAGCAGGAGTTAGAGCCAGTCAGTGATAGCAGGATGGATCGGAGGCTTTTCCTAAAAAAACTAGTCAAAAATAGCCCTAGATTGTGAGAAATTAATTTTATTTATTTTATTATTTATTGGTCATGGGAGACTATAACGCTAAAATCGGCCCCAGAATAACATCTGACAATACAAATGTCTTAGGCCCACATGGTTCAGGAGTCCGTAACGAGCGAGGTCGGCGACTTTTAGAATTTGCTTTTGGTCAAAACCTAAGCGTGAGCAACAGTTTCTTCCACAAAAAACCTCAACGTCGATGGACTTAGTTTTCTCCCGACGGATACACAAAAAACGAGATCGATTTTTGTTTGTCTTCCAGCAAACAAATAATTAAAAATGTAGAAGCACTTAACCAAATTAGGTTTAGCTCCGATCACCGACCAGTCCGTATTAATTTATGTTTTGAAATGAAGATTCACCGTCACAAACTAATACAAAATTCAATAAAACGTTTAGATAAGACCACATTAATCTCGAACAAAGAAACATTTAATCTAGATATTAAAAATAGTTTTAATCTATTAGAGACAAGATTTTCAGAAGAAGAACAACATGAAAACATAAAACACGTTTTGAAAATCGCTAGCCAAAATATCAAGAGCCGTAGCAAAAAACAAAAGAAACTCACCAATTACACAATTCACCTTATCGAAGAACGACAAGCAAATAATTTTCAGTTTTTGGATTACAGAGAGCTCGATCGTAAAGTAAAGAGAAGCATACGACGAGACATTAGAAACTACAACACACAACTCGCTGAGGCAACTCTAACCAACAACCGCTCCTTAAGATCTGCCATGCGTGGTATGGATCCTGGCAGGTCTACAATTACACACATAAGGGATGACAGTGGTGTGAAGCAAGGAGATAGGACCAAAGTTATTCAAATATGCACTCAGTTCTATAAGTCCTTATACTCTGATAATACCACTCCACAACTCTTAGCTAACGAAACCTACACATGCCCTGACGATATTCCAATCATTTCTGGTTATGAAGTTCATCGGGCTCTTACTGGCATGAAATATAGCCGAAGTCCTGGTGAAGACGGTATCACCACTGAATCACTTCGAGTTGGGGAACCATCCATACTACCTTACATTTGCAACATTTTCAACACTATTCTCAAAACAGGCATCTTTCCTAGTAACTTCTGTCATTCGAACATAATTCTGATACACAAGAAAGGTGATAAATCCGATATTGGGAATTATCGCCCCATCAGCTTAGTCTCGCACCTGTACAATTTTTTTATAAAAATCATCGAAAATCGCATATCAGGAACATTAGACCTCCATCAACCTCCAGAACAGGCTGGATTCCGCTGCGGCCTTTCGACTGCTGACCACCTACAGTCTTTAAACCAGATAATTGAAAAACACCAGGAATTCAATCTACCGTTATACCTTGCATTCGTAGATTACTCAAAAGCTTTTGACAGCTTAACACATACCGCAATATTTTCTGCACTCGGCAAACAAAACATAGAACCTATATATATACAGCTGTTGCAAAAAATATATCAGAACAGCACAGCAGCCATACGCCTATCTACCACGGGGCCAACTTTTTCCATTCAGAGAGGAGTCAAGCAAGGTGATCCACTATCTCCCAAACTCTTCACAGCTACGCTGGAAGAGGTTTTCCAAGAGATAAACCCACACTGGCAGGACAAGGGTGTTGTCGTCGGCGGAAAGAGGTTAACTAATTTTCGTTTCGCCGACGACATTGTCCTTTTTTCTTCCTCAGCAGCTGAGCTAGGGCTAATGCTCGATCAACTGAGCCACGCCAGTCTCCAAGTCGGACTTAAAATGAATATGAGTAAAACAAAACTCATGACGAATAGCACAGAGCGTAACATAGAGGTTGGGGGTGTGGTGATTGAATATGTCCATGAGTACATATACCTCGGCCAGATAGTCTCTTTCCAGGCAAGACAAGATAAAGAAGTTGCTCGACGCACCGAGAACGCCTGGAAGAGCTACTGGTCGATGAAACATCTTATGAAGGGATCTCTCCCTCTCGCACTTAAGCGAAAGCTCATGGACATGTGCATTCTCCCCACCCTTACCTATGGAGCGCAGACGTGGTCACTTACAAATCGTCAAAAGTCCGCACTTGGGGTCTGCCAACGAGCTATGGAGCGAAGCATACTGGGTGTCAAACTTACAGACCGCGTCGCGTCAGAAACTCTATACTTCGCTCCAAAACCCAAATAGCTGATGTTGGCATGACAGCTGCTAGGCTGAAGTGGAACTGGGCTGGTCACATCTGCCGCATGTCGGAGGAGCAATGGGCAAAAGTTACCACTCAGTGGATACCAAATAGCAGGAAACGACAACGCGGCAGGCCCAGAAGGAGATGGCGGGATGAGCTAGACTCTTTCGCAAAGGATTGGCCTACAATCGCACAAGATCGCGAAATGTGGAAGGAGGGAAGGGAGGCCTTTGCCCTGCAGTGGGACAATGTAGGCTTATAATAATAATAATTATTATTATTTATTTAAAACTTTTGAAGACTAAATGCAATGGCAATAACAGTTTGATAATCAGACAGCCAATTACAAGTCTTTATGTCTAGAGCTTGTCTGGTAGAAATACAGGGTGTAAACCACCTCATCACAAAGCCCTTAACCAAGCATTCTGTACATCAAACTAAGTAACTTTACGCAAAAATGATTGTTGGGAAACAACTTTTTTTTTGAGGTTATAAATCATGTTTTGTGGTAGAACTCAATGTAACGCACTTAAAACATTGTGCTGATGGATGAATTGAATAATACGGGGTTCGTGGAGGTGTTAAAAGTCAAAATATTACAAAAAAAACTTGCATTTAAAAAAAAACTTGTCAAAAAGTTGTAACTTTGACCCCCCATATCTCCGTAACTAGAAGGTTCCCAGGCATGGTGCAGAACAAAAAAATTATCGCAGTGATGGGGAGAATAAGTGCCTTTTGGCTTCGTGAAGAGGTGTTTTACACCCTTTATACTGAGGAACAAAATATCATACACAATGCCAAAAAATTAAAAAAAAAAACATGCAAATAGATCATCACCTAAAATATGTAAAAATTGATATCGTTGCGACAGGTTATTTACTATGAGAACCAAGATGTAAAAATTCAGTTAAGAACTAATAAAGGACTTAATGACATAATAAAGAATTAATGGACAATAGGAGAGCCTCTAGTAAGGAAATCTAGTATAAAGAGTCCCAAGTATAGTTACGTGTTAACTGAATGTAAAATATTATAATAGCCCGGAAGTAAAAAATAATAGAGTGAAAACATTTTTATTCCATTTTGGTAGTGTTGTTGTTTGCGAAACATTCCGATCTCCCCCTGGCGTGGAATGCGCGATATCGCGGTGTGGCGCTGTTGCTAGGGCGTACACGTTGGGTTATATTGACACGCACTACGATAATATGTTACTTTGAACTTATTCTGGTTTTATTTGACAATCGTGGACTAACGGAAGTATTTTTTCTTACACATAATTTCTCCGTATGGATTTGTGTTAGGTCGAGTTTATTAGCATCAACCCCTAAGCTATTTCTTTGTGACATAACTGGTCTAGTGTAGGTGTACTATAGCGAGACCACTCTGCCTTACCCTTCAGGGAAAATGACCGTGATGTTGTGTTGTGTGTTGTGGTCTCATTAGGAAAAGAAACAATCTTTGATCACAACAGTTGCCCAATTCGTTCAAAATATTTAATTCAGATTTCCTTACTTTTCCGACAATTCAGTTCGTAAAATCTGTTAAGGTGAATCAAAGTTAACCAAGTAAAAAAAGTAACACGGAAAATTCGTACACTCTTTTCACGACTTTTTGATAAATTATATTGTCTAATTGAGAAAATCTCACGCTCATTCCGAATTCCCGGAGTGTTGCCAGAACTATCCAATAGAGAGGGCGTCGATGGCCGGATCAACTGTGCGGTAGTGCCATCAATTATTCCGTGTCAACACTCTGAAATCTGCGTCGTCGGTGACACGAGTTACCGCCACAGCAATCCGCATTGATTTATTGCATCACGTCCAGTGACGAATTGGGACTGAAATGTTACGCTAATATGAGACGTATCACTTGAGTGAATGGTTCACTCGGGCGACTGTTCCTTTTGTTCATGCCATGTTTACACGACACCGTTTAAATTGCATAGTAACTTTCATTTGCTTTCTTTATTAATTTTTTTATTATTTTGTAGGTGAAAGATGGCGTAGAGTGTCGCAATTTAGCAATGATACATAGGTTCACTAATTAATTCATTTTCACTGCGAGCAGAAGAAGAACAAGAATACGAATCATCGCCACCATCATCATTTCAGCCGCAAGACGACATAGGAATCCCCCAAGAGTCGCCACATTGACCGGTCCCGTGCGACTCGCATCCAGCGGATTCCCGCAAATTTCACCAGGTCATCGGTCCACCTAGTGGGAGGCCTTCCAATGCAACGTCTTGGTCGCCACTACAAAACTTTTCGGCCCCATCGGCCATCCGTTCTGCGAGAAATGTGCCCTGCCACGAGTGAAAGATGCCAAATCAAAAGCAAGTATAAATAGAAATTGAAGCGTCTATTATAGGTTCTGTAGCGTGAAATAAAAGCATGCTACTTTGTCAACACGTGTTTATGTCGAGTACATACTCGAAACCATACCCGAAAGCATATTCGGGGTGGCGAGTAGTCCACTCTCATCAAGGTGACCTCGCATTCTATTGTAACATCGTACAACGTAAGGCTACTTCAAAATCCAAGTGTTAGTTCGTTGACTATCATCGTATTGCATGTAGAACTTGATTCAAGATCCAAAACTAACGTATCAACTCATGAATCAATGATTTACCTATCCACACAACTTTAAAACTAATCTATCGTGCCAATATGCTTATCAATCAAAACCTCTTTCTAATAATGATAACAGTACATTCTATAGCGGATGAGATTCTGTATGTATTCCCTGAACCATACGCCAAAGGTCCTAAGCTAACAACGTCGGGCCCAAGGCCCCAAGTTCAAAGGCCCACCACTAGGGGTCAACTTAACTACTTAAGCCCTATTCAAATGTTAATTTTGGACCCCTGGAAGTACACAATTTGGAAGTTTACAAGTTCAGGGTTGGGTAGAAGTCAGATGAAGTTTGTGTTTAGATTTTCGGAATGACACTTAAGATGTTTGGGACAGGACCACAAGATTCTTGTCTCTTTATTAATTGTGTCTCGAACGGTTGAACTGATTTGGTTTGCATACTTTAGAAATATATTAGAATACTCAGACTATTACGGATACTATTACTATTACTACACGGATTACTCTAGTAACTAGTAAGTAGTTAGTGTACGTCATAATGAGTAATTCTGTAAATATGTATGTAGTTTTGACAGAAATGACGAGTCTTCTAGTTTTTAACCGACTTCCAAAAAGGAGGAGGTTCTCTATTCGACTGTATGTATTTCTTTTTTCTTTTTTTTTATGTATGTTCACCGATTACTCGAAGACGCCTGAACTGATTTGAAAAATTCTTTTTTTGTTTGTAAGGGTATACTTCCAAGTTGGTCCCATAGAAATATTGTCATGATCTGATGACGAACTTCGGAGATATGGAACGGAACTCCTCAATAAATGATAGCAAATGGACTGGGATTGCTGAAATCTATTGCCTGTCTATTGTTTACACCAGTTCATAACATAACATCACGCCACCGCACCGGTACGCTGTGAAGGGGTAAGCACAAGTGAACCACTAAAAAGTGAAAAATAAAAACTTTTTTGCAAAAAAAATTGAACCGACTTCAAAAATGTGAAAAATAACTTTAGCTTCAGAAGTCGGTGACAAAAAAACTTAATAAATCAACCAAACAATGGTCACCGACTTCTGAAGCTAAAGTTATTTTTCACTTTTTTTAAGTCGGTTCTATTTTTTGCAAAAAAGTTTTTTGGATACAGTAGATAGATAGATGCATGTAGTACTCGTGACTAAATAATTAAAGCTACTCGGGACGATCTTTGGGTTAAGCCGTGCTTGCTTAGGTTGATCTGTGGATGGGTGACCACCCTTACATACATACGGAGTTTCCTCCGTAATTTATCCATCTTTGACAGTTGTTACATGTAATCAGTGGCCCAAAAAATCCGACAACCAGTCTTACCAAGTGGTACGCATTACCCAGATATTAACTGGGTTGTGGAGGTCGGATAGGCAGTCGCTCCATGTAAAATACTGGTGTTCAGCTGCATCTGGCTAGACTGGAAGCCGACACCAACATAGTTGGGAAAAGGCTAGGTAGATGATGATCTATTTGTACATGTGGCGAGATGAATGAATGTGGACGAGGTGCAAGGTTCATGTAAGGATCGTAGCAGGTATATAGGTATGTGTTTTCTGACTACTTCCAAGGGACAAGGCGTGAATTTATGCATACGTATATGTATGTAAAAAAGGTGTAAAAACGTCTTAACGAAGCCGAAAGGTACTTGTTCTCCCTTTTATTGCAGTCATTTTTTTGTTCTACATCATACCTGGGAACCTTCTAGTTACGGAGATATTGGGGGTCAAAGTTCCAGCTTTTTGACAAGTATTTTTTTTAATAAATACAAAATTTTATTGTAAGGTTTTCACTTTAAACACTTCCACGACCCCCGTTCTATTCAATTCATCCATTAGCACAATGTTTTGAGTGCGTTTCATTGAGTTCTACCACAAAACAAAACAAAATGTCGTTTCTCAGCAATAATTCTTGCGCAAAGTAACTTAATTTAATGTACAGAATACTTGGTTGAAGGCTTCGTAATGAGGCTGAATGCGACCAGATCTATGAATGTCGACGAGTCACAGATCGTAGCAGGTGGCATTGTGTGTTTTCTGTCTACAGCTACACCCATGGGACAAAAGCGTGAGTTATGTATGTGTATATTTACAGTGTACCTATCTACAATCTGAATATTTTTGATGCGCAAGACCTAATAATACGCACGTTAAGATGGCTCCGGCTTTTACAAATGGTACTTTGACCATCGATAACGAAATCCGTGCGGGAATCGAACCCGCGACACGCAGCGCAACAGCTACTGCGCCAATCGTGGTATAAAGTTGGCAAAAGACTATAAGTAGATGATAATTTAAATAACATTAGGTTAAGGCGACGACATGAGCCAAATTAGCAACACTATTTGTGGTGGTTCAAACTTCGTTTGTAAAACTGTCAGGAGAAAGTTCTAATCAGCTTGCACTACAAAGTGGTTGTTACGTCAGTCACTGCGAGCCGAATAGTGCGAAATTAATGTTTTCAATCGATTTAAAATTAGAACTTTTTAACTATTTAATAATAAATAATCCATCACTGGATGTAGTTTTGCATTTAAAATATGGTACATTTTGAATTATAATAATATTATTATGAAGAGATAAACTGCTTTTAAAGAAAATGAAGAAGCTATGTTTGAAGTTTTTTTTGATGCATTAAAGTTTGTTAAATTATGGTTTTGAGTTCCATCACTGTATGCAAAAAAGACTTGAAAATGTCATTCTTTTTTTTTATTTGTCAAAATTATTTACGGTATATGAGATTCACTGCTTTTAAAAACCGCCTTTTAGACCGCTTTCAAGAAATCTCCGCCTTTAAAAAACTATTACAATACAAATGACAAACGGTTCCTTTTGCAAACATAAAACAAATAATGATAGAAGGGTTTATAAAATATTCATTCATAAAACGCCGCTAGCTTGGGGTATGATTGCAGTTAAACGCCATTTTATTCAGTTCTACTTCTTGCCCTATTATGGGATAATCATTTCTAACGATTCTTATTTACGTCTGCTTATAAAGAAGCATTTTCAACCCTGTAGCTGTCATAGGACTTTGGATTCAAATTCTTCTAATATTTGTTATTTTCAGACGTGCAGTGTTTTTGTTGTAAAACCTACTTGCTAAGTACTTAGCGGTGAGTTGCACGAAACTACCATTAGTTTAACGGAGACTTTAAATTCATGCTGTCACTTTCTTTCTGGTACAAAATATAAGGGATGGTATGAATTTAAAGTCTCCGTTAAACTAATGATGGTTTTGTGCAACTCAATATTAATGGCTTATGTAATCTCAAATAAATAAGATATTCGAGGTTTAAAATTATGTACTTGTGACCACTTGTGACTTGAACGTTTGAATAGCAACCATCGTACAACGTTTACTAGTTTTTTAATTTCGCCTTTTCCACAATATTTATTTAGAAACGTGATTCTGCACTTCTGCAGATCGTGAATTACAACAGTTTTGTATACCTAACTTATAATTTCCAATAAATGTAACTTGAGCATGAGCTTGTGACAAAATAATAATAACGCTCGGGTCGATCCTTCGGTTAAGCCGTGCTTGCCTACGTTGGTCTGGTGATGGGTGATCACCCTTACATAACGAGTTTCCTCCGTGCCTCGGAAAGTACGTTAAGTTGCAGCTGCCATTTATCCATCTTTGACAGTCGTTACAGGTAGCCAGGGACCCAAAAAGTCTGACAACCGCAGTATTACCAAGTGGTATCGTGCTATCCAGTACTAAATGGGTTGTGGAGATCACATAGGTAGTAGCTCCATGTATAATACTGGTATTCACCTGCATCCGGTTAGACTGGAAGCTGATCCTAATTTAGTTGGGAAAAGGCTAGGTAGATGATGATGAATGGGTCTTTTTTGTTTCTTCACAATAATGACGAATTCGCAATAATGAGCAATTTCTTATCGACTTGCAGAAAAGACTGCCTCATTGATCTAGTGGTCGGCAGCGTGACTACAGAGCATGAGGTTCTTTGTTTGATTCCCAGGTCGTGAAAAATGTTTTCGAGTTTTTCTATCAGGATCTTCCTTTTTATTTAGTAGTTTACGATGTCATTGAGATAATGATCTTGGACCGACTTCCAATTAGTCTGATTAGTATCTAGTTTTACCATGATCTTTTTTTAGGTAAGTACCTGTGTACACCGATTTCACTGTAATTATAAGGTCGATTGACGTGATTCATTTTCATTTGATGGTGGATCCACGCAGTGGTTTCATTATTTTTTATTGACTTTGCTTGAGCAGTTTATGAGTTAGGTCCATGAATGCGTTTCTCTTCTTATTGGCCAAAACGTTGATATAAGACGCAAACAAAAGTCGTCAATTTCCCAAAGTTATTTTGCACTATTTGAAGTAGGTTTTTTTGTGATTTACTATTGATTACATTATTGATTTGTCTTTCCATTGGTTTATAATTACTCACTTTTTCGATTTAACTAGGCCTGTATTAATAATTAATGTTTTGTTTGGATATGACTTGCAACGCCATCTACAGTTCAATTATGAGAACTGCTAACACGTCGAGCGGAGGGAGGCCAATCGTTCTGTTGCCAACTCATCGCAGAATCAACGCTTAGCCGTTGCGTTCTCGTTTAGGAAGGTTTGTATAGATGTCTCTACTAGTACTATTATTTTAAGTTTCATTGGCACAGCATAGATGGCGTTACGCTAAATAATAAAAATAACCTACAGTTGAATGAATGAATGTTGAATTGATAACATAACGCTCGCGCTTGTATTACAAGAGGGGTTACGCAGAGGGCAGCAGAGTACAGGGGGTCTAAAAAGGCCACTTTAGCAGAATCATAATTTGAATCACGTTAAAATTTAAAATTCTTAAAATGGACTTTATCTTTATGAAGATAAGGTCCATTTTACCAATTTAAATTTTTTAAGATGATTCAAATTATGATTCTTCTAAAGCGGCCATTTTAGGCCCGCAGTACTTATACAGTACACCCACATTTCACCTTTTGTTTTTTGTTTATATCATAGTAATGTAATAGAATCGAAATAGAAAAACGCGTTTTTTTGTGTGCCGTGGATGTGTGTTGCCAATTAAAATGTTTAAAACATTAAAATTTTAATCCAAACACTCGCTCTTCACTCTTTTACTTGCATCAAATACCTACTTCATATTTATGATGATTCTCGTCGATATGTAGGTAATTGAATTGACGCTCTTGAGATTAACAATAGCAATACTATCACTATGGTATTGGTGAGTGGTAGGGTTAACGTCATTAAATAAAATATAGAATTCGTAATACATAATTATTTAATTGTGTATAATTATTTGAATACATCAAAAATTTTTGGTGTAATACGAAATTCGCTAATGCGCAATCCCCTGGCCTAACTACCTGTATATAAGTAGGCCAGTATATATATTGTTGCTCTTAACAAGTATTGTACATCGTCAGGAATGTACTAACATCTACCACTACTTAGCTCCAATAATGCGGCTAACAGTAAATTGAATTTTACACGATAATCTTTAAAATTAAATACATTAAATTAACTAAGATTATAAAACATTAAATCAGTCATTTACAAAAAAAAACATTTTTTCAATATTTTTTACAACAACGCTACGATAAGATTTTTTCTATTTTACTGGAGATTTTTTTCTTAATTTTGGATATTGCTTATTGCACTACGATTATTATAATTTATGAAAACTTATGAATAGGGCAAGCTGCCATAGCTCCACACAACTCGACTGCTCAGCTCCACGGACTTCAATCACTTCGACAAACGTTACTTAAATTACATTTAATTAAAACTAATAAAATGGCATTTTGTGATGCTAAACGAACTATTTGTGAACTTTAAGTAAGTAGCCTGAAATGTTTCGTCCAAATAATAATACGTTTGTCTGAATTATTCAATAAAATAATAATAATAATGGTTTGACTATTTCAAACGTCTATTCGAGAATCACTTTCAGCTAAGTCACAATTTTCATTGATCAACTTTGCAACCGAAAATGTCAATAAAAAGAAACTGTGACAAAGTTGAAATATAAAAGTAAAAAAAAAACGCGTACTGTAGAGATTTTAGTAACATTCATTATTTTCATAAACGTCTACAATATAAAAACAAAGTACACCTTTAACAATTATTAACTCGAAATAAGCCAATGACATTAGCCAATCAGTACTTACATGTACCGACGACTTTTCCATTCAAGGTGCACAAAGTTTCAATCCACAATTTATAAATACCTACTCACTAAGTACAATACTGACATCTTCATAGAAAAATTAAAATATACACCTTTTGAATCAAGAATCACAAACGTACGACACGGTGTATAAAACGCTGCACTACTTCCACACAACAATATCTCTATTTACAAAAATGTACAAATACGACAAACACATTTAGATTACGCTCACTAAGTATAGACGTAATATAACTCACATTATTAGTTGTAACGCGTTAGTACTTACAAAAACACATTATATTTAAAATTACTTGTCATTTTAATGAGTTTTTAAATAGATTAATAATGTGCTGCAACTAATAATTAAGCTAGACACAAGCCGGCGCAGTAATAAGGAAACAAATTAAAAGTACAAAATTAAGTACCCATACATCAACTTTAACTCGTTCAATGGCACTTTGCATTTCTAATTTGCTCACTCACTTCTGCAGCTGAGTATACATAGACCAACATAATCTAAATAGGTTCCGTCACTACACAAACACAAGCCCAGACGCGACGTCCACTCATCACACATCTGTCAAATTATAAATAACGTTTTAACTAAAAACTATATTTACACAAATTGTCATTACTGTATGACCTCATAAAAATGTATTAAAATTATCATACAAAACATCCATTAAAGAACAGAAATGAAATTATTTTATACTTTTTTTATTTACAAATAATTTCACGTTCTTCTTAGGCAGTGTAATTTAGTTTTTTGAGAACTATAAATACTTTGAAATAATACAAAAAAAAACTTAATCACATTTAAATAACTAAGTACATACGACAATATCTTTATTGGATAATCCGTAAGATGAAAACTTTGTACTTATCTCGAATAATTTGAGTTCAATCTTTAAAACAATACTTTTTGTAATTTACGGTTACAAGTCCCGAGTATCTACAACGAAAAAACGCCAGAGGAAAGTATAAAACTGTAGATTCGTAGCTGTTGAGTTCACATCAGACTAAATTCAAGATGTTTCGAAGACAATTCTGACAATACGAGTAGGTAGCTCAACATTTAAGAGAGCTGTTTATATCGATGAACCTTATGTTTCATATCAATTTTTAAAGCAATCTAAGATATAAACTCAACTCTAATACACGTTCTGATGACGAAACTGACTGCCTATGCTCTGAAGAGGAAAGCGGGGAGAAATGGAATCGGGACGATAATGCAATACATATCTTATTTTATGATGGTAGTAAAACATAGAAGAAGTGTCAGAGTCATCGACTTTACCCCGTTAAATAGCGACCGCGTCATCCTCACTCAACACAACTCCTAAACATGGACAATTCGTCAACATACTGCATATGATAGCGATAAATTTCTCAGAGCGTTTAAATAGCTAATTTTAGTCTATTTCCGGAGATGACCTTTACAAAGTAACCCATAATTTTGCCTCTCTGAGGCCCGATATTTTGTGCTGTACCAAGTCCAAGAAGTCGGTATTCAATAAATACTCGATGCTTGAAACCGCAGCAGCTAACGACTACGCTACAATATGTGTGTGTGTGTGTGTTTAGGACACCATTTGTCTGTGTCCGTTCTGACCATTGCCTGAGGGGAAAAGTACTCCTTCATACGTTACTCCGTTCAGCTCTATTGACACTACTAGTTGCTGGTCTCCTGTGCTTGCGTCTCCTGAGGACAAGAAAATGTGAAAATTACATAACCGTTGAGAAATATCTGTTTTTTAGATAAAAGCATCAGCCAATAAAATACGGGCCTAAAATAGATTGAGTTGAAAAGCAGGATGTCAATGAACAATAGCAAAGATACCTAGGCATTATTATTGGAAACACCACGCAAGAGAACGAATCTGTTTCAAAAACAACAATTGAATCTAGCAAAAGCAGAAATCCTAGATAAATTACACAAGACTAAGAAACCCTGAATTAGGCAACCAAAAGCTATGTCAACAAAGACCTAAAGCTGCGGTAACAAATTATAGAAACAAACAAAGTTTAAGATTTACCTCTGGTGGTAATCTTGAAGGCAGCTCCATTGACACCATTAGTGTTGGGCATGCCGTTGATCTGTGGCGGTGACGTGGCGTCCCTGCGGCTGTGGCGGTGCTGTGGCGGCGAGTGCAGGTGGTCGCGGGGAGAGGCGGGGCGGGAGGCGGGGCGCGGCGTGCGGCGCTTGGCGGCCGGTAAGGGGGAGCGGCACGCCTCGCGCTTGCCGCCACTCGTCAGCGAGTTGGGGCTCTCGCTCAGGTTCAGAGCCTCGCTGTAACCCATACTGAGGATAAGGAGAGAGTCAGAATGTGTCAACCAGGGTTGACCTTATAATATATGATACGACAAAGATTTAGTCCTCACTCTAATTCCTTAATCAACTGCCGTGAATTTAGATTCACCAACAAGCCCTATTTTATGATCTCATAGTGGCTTTCAATAGACATAATACCTACAAACTGCTATAATAGATCATATTATATGACTCGAATCTTTGATATCTATTCTGAGAAGATAATTCAACCCAAGTAAGTATTACACAATAATAACCCTGTGATTTCTTTAAGTTATGACCAGCAAAAAGTAGAGTGTACCATATGGAACTACCTTGGGTCCATACAAATTTCATATTTAGCTTTCAAGTAATATCAACTTACCGTTGTGGCTCTAGGTCCGGTTGTGGGCTGTTGTTGTTGTTATTGTTGTAGAGCGACCAGAGGGTGAGGCGGGAGACGTCGATGGCACTGAGGGCGGCGTCGCGGGGCGACATTATTGGCGCTTGGCCGTTGCTGGGGGGTGATTCGGAGCCTGTGAAAAGAAGAAACTTCTTCATCATCAAATTACGGTCTTTGTCTAATGTTACTTAGAGATAGTGAAACATAAATTTCTTTTTTGTGTCAGTCAATACAACACTCTATCATTCACTCTTTTTTTTATATATCCTCACTCTGGCAGCATAAAACCCTAATGTTTTTTGCAATAAGAAAATCTATAAACTGTCCACATTTTTGTATAACATTAAAAAGTGCGTTGTAATAAAAACATAACCGCTCAAAATAATGGGGATTTAAAGCTCATGATTATGTTACGTAACAAACTAAAGACAAAACAAAGAAACTCACCATTTCTCATAAGCTCCCTTTGCTGCTGTATCATCTTCATGTATTCGCGCACCCTGTACTCGATGTCGTGCTGCGCCAGGTGAGGCGCATGCGGCGGCAGTGGTGGCAGGCGCGGGGCCACGCCTCCCAGTGACAGCGACAGCGGCTGCATGTGCTGCGACAGCTGCGCGAGAGACGCGGGCACGCGGTTTAGTGGGGGCTGCAAGAAGATGGGACGTTAGGTGGTGATGACCAAGCACCGGAGGTTTCACTGCAGGTAAGTTTTTCTAAGCCATACTTCCAAGCGTATAAAGGGGACGTTAGGTGGTGGTAGTCATTCATCAAAGGTTTGAAGATACATCCTGTGGTTCCACGCATTTAAACCCCTGCTTGGAACCACAATATAGGTGGTGATGATCACATAAGTACCGAAAGTTGAACTTTAACACTTTTTCCAAGACGTGGTTTTCTGTACGAATTTGTTTAATATGGAAAGTGTGAAAATTGTCACGAGGGAGAAAGCAAACACTAAGATACTGTTCATGATAGGTATGCACGTACGGGTGAAACAGACTTAGACTATAAAACTTTTTCAATATTCGTACGAATTCATGAAACTACTGGCAGTCATTTATATCCTATGGGCTGTACAACTAAACAGTATATTGCAAACTGTTGCTATGTATGGACTTATGGAATTTGGCAAACGTTTAGTAGGTAAACGTACTACGGACTATGTCGAATTACGGATACCGTGGATTAATTATCTTTCATGTGTGTTTTAGTAAAAGTATATTGTATCTATCTTCCCGGAACTATTTGGCTATAAATAGTTCTAAATCAGTTGTCGATAATACGTACCATAGCTAAAGCAGCTTGTGCGTCATACTGCCCCGAGGCGCGGCGACCCTCACGCTTGTTGCCTTCAATAGCTGCGTCCAGCTCACTCCTGGTTGATAGGTTCTTCTTCTCGCACTCGTAGTCATACAGGTATTTCATGTATCTGGAAAGAAATTATACAACTTTTATAAGGAGTCCATTCATTTAACAGGTTGATTGATGTGTTTTATAATCTTGGGTGATGACGAAAAAATATGACAAATGTGCTGATAGTAGCATGTCTACCGTGGAGACATACAGAGGAGGCATTTAGAATAACAATACATTTTGAGCTATGTATTAACAACATAGGTACATGGAATTTTAACAAAAATAGACTGAAGGACAAGAGTTGATGGCAAAGCGGCACCGCCGTCAAAGCTTATTTCGAATCTTTTATCATCCAAAATAATCTCCATATCTATCAACTTGGAAATAAATCAAAAGATTCGAAGATTCAAGAACCATTCAGTCCTTTAGAACGAACTAATCTAATAATAACTTTATTACTACGCCCGCGGTTGACAGCCTTATAAATCATATTAAAAGCCCAATTATTATCAAAAGTCTATCCTTCAAGTATAATGCGTACCATTACAATCCTAAGCCTATTCTGTAACGTGTCAATTTTATATGACCCCATTGTCACTATTACCTCCCATATGTCATATTAAGCGGTCACATATTTAATGCGTAACACAATGAGACCCGCCGTCTCATAAAAACACCACCTCTAAAACTGTCACAAGCGATCTATATATACGACATTCGTCATTACGGTTAGTCTAATTTTATGAATGTTGCTAGATGTAAGCTTTGGCATTAGAATAGTTTTGTCTCTATAGAATGTTAACGTATGACAAATGTTTTTCAGCATAGAAACTAGAAATCATTACGTTGATGACAAATTGTGAATAAAAGAGTCGATACTTGAAAGTGGATGTCTTGTTAACATCAATTTCGAAATAATTTACATTAATGAAGCAATTATGTGTTGAAATAAACAATAGTAAGCTTTCTAGTATCACAATACCTATTTAGGACAACAATTTACGAGAGATCGTTTGCAACATTTAGTTACAAAATCACTTCAAAGTCCGAACACACTATGAAAATTAACGTAACGAGACGCATACAGAAACAGATCGAAATAAAAGAAGCTGCGTTCGAAATCATCGGTTCGTGCGTAACCGTCGTACATTTTGAATCATAAACGTAAACCACCTTTATGACATCCGACAAAAGACGAGGTGAAGGAACTCTAGCGAGATAAATGGGAAATTATATCGGCTGAGATGAGCTGAGGTTATTAATTATGAAGTTGTCATATTGTCGCGTCGGACGCTCACGTAGTGCCATTGTGGGCCATCTTTTGTCTCCACCTCGTGAGAATTTGAATGAGGATGTGATACAAAGCAGGTCGAATATGGAGCGAGCTCCTGACTTGTGGGACCACACAGATACATCTTTTGTCGATCATGTTCTAGATTGAAGGATGACGGATACTGAAGGCCTTTACAGTGAAAGGATCTCATTTTGAGAATATCGTGTCACGTCTCCAAAAAGTTCTAATCTCCTCTTGAATGGTTGTTATTGTTTGTTTACTCTAGTTTCTAGAAAATTTCTTATATTGCTCTAATCTACTATTATACAGATTTGCACTCCTAAGTTACATCTTCAGCATACTGAAAGCGTTTTACCATTTAGCTAAATAATAAATAACATAATAACATACAGCGAAGACACATGCAGTCTCTCTTTTTCTCCAAATCTCATTAAATGATTATCTCTACATTACAATGACGGGCTTTTTTTTATTAGATGGGAAATCATCAAATTACATAACTCTCCCACTCTCGGCGGAGCGGGAGGGAGTGTCAGACTTTTACTGACTAAAACCCATCCTTGTACCTTCCTCGCCCTTTATGTTCCGGGGCCACGGTATCTCTTTCGCACAGTCCCGCAGCCCCGGATGATAGGCTTAAGAGGTGCCTAGGACTCCATAGGAGGGTACGAGGTACTCACTGTGTGCGCAACGTGAAGGCAGCAGACGTGATGGACGACGGGAGCCGCAGCCCCTTTATGATCTCCTGCCACAGCTTCTTGTTGATGACTTCCACCAGCCCACCGCGAGCTATCACCAGGTTGTACAGCTCGTACAGGTCTAGCACCGACTTCGCCATTATTGGTAACCGGTTGATTGGAGTGCCTGCAACAACAGATAGTTCAGGGTTAGTATGGATGATATGTGACTTTGCCTACTCAGACTGGGCAGTGGATTATAGCCACTACCTTTAATTTGCCTGCGTTACCGCAATATGAAGGTAATATGATTATAAATATGACAAAAAAAGAAATCAATATGATTATGAACAAGACATTAAAATAAATCCAGCTAAAAGTTAAATATGCATACTGGTAAAGAGATTTAATCAAAGTAAGCCAATTGCTTATGTTACACGTGTTGTGTATGTTATTGTTCATTAAATTAAGAACTACGAAACCATCGTTAGTGGATGAAGAGTGTTCAGTAATAACGAAATTTCACAGAGAAGCTCAATGCTACACATAAAATACCATAACGAACTAGGCACTGAAGTAAGGATAACTTAACTACCACCGTATTGGAAGAACATCAACTTGTTTTAACTTCCGTCAGCAATAAAATTTCTCAAAATACAACAGCAGCAATTCAAAATCGAGGATAGCATATAAATCGTAATGTAACAAAAGAGTCTTCACGAACACTGGGAACATGTTCATCACGACGTAACTTCCAATAGAGGAGTACATTCCCTCACTATTGCAAGTTGTAAAACCCTTTACTGCGTACTTCATAAAGATCGTAAAAGCAAACTACGTCTATATAGAAATATAGAAACAGATACAGCGCTGGATTAAGCTGAAGAGATGCTGAAATTCTAATGGAAATATTTGGAATTTTAAACTATCAATTTTATTGTTTTGTTCAAAGATCCTCCAACAAAATGAATAAAGCTATCGGAAGAATAGAATTTGTTTTACTGCCCCGACCGCATATCTAACAATGACGATAAAATGAGAAGAAAAGCTGATTACGTTGACAACCATAACTTATCGCCACCTGTATCCCTTTGGAGACATTAATCACAATTTTATACGACGATATTACACGGTTTAATGTGATTTCACAACAACACCACAGCCTTTAGAGGTAAAACGTTGCTTGTCGGATACCAGAGTCTATAAAATCAAGCTAAAAAGCGCTTCACATGCCAACTTTCTATGAGATGAGGACAAATACGTTGCAGGTTAAACAATCTATCAAAACATGCTTTACAGCGCTTGCTGGGACAACACGCGTCAAGTGGGCTACAAGGCGAGCGTGCTAAATCGCATCGCATCGCACGATCGATGATTTACGGGCCCGAGCGAGTCAGATCGCGCTTTTACGATGCGCGCGCGCAGCATTAGTGGCCCCGATTTAGCACAGCCCGTGTGGCCACGGAAGCCAGGACCGTTTGTTCTACGTGGCTAGTTTGCGACTATTTGATTTACTGTAATTTGGCTGTTAACTTCCCCGATGACGTGACGAATCCGTACCCACAACGCTAACACTGCGATTTACAATAAGGAACTGTTAGCCACTTAGTTACGCTTATGAGACAGTGGAACTGTCAGCTTGTGATGTTTACATCTTTAGAACAAGAAAACAACAGTGTTTATATCCCATTACTTCGCCGACTGAAGACGGAGTTACTTTCGCACTTGTTACTACGACATAGATGTCAAATTACCGCCTAGGAAGTGTTAAGTCTTCATTAAATGATCACATCATCTCAAATATCCTTCAAAGTATCAATAGCAACCGCTGTTACATCAGGAAACAATAGAACATCACCAATTATTCCAAGTTCATTACATTCATCTCCGACGCGAGCTTCTGAAAGTTATTTCAATTTGACTTGTTGGAACGCGTCGGCAGTGGCAAGCGGCAATCAATCAACATTGTCTAAATGATTGTTGCAAACAATTCGTTACATTTGCACAGTCACCTCGCGCTCGATATCGAGTTACAAGCTGTCTCAGTTCGCGCCTGCCGGCATTACGGGTCGCTCCTGAATGGTAATGAGGTGTCGATTGGTTTGTATTGGAGCGTTTATAGGTTTCTTCACTTCTCATTCATTCAAAATACCATTAAATAAATTTAGAATAAAATCGAAACTTTTGTTCATTACTTATTCCTGATTTTTAGGTACAATAACTTTGGAAATAGATCAATAAAGAGATTTAAATGTCATTCGGATCGCATCTTCTTAAACTGGAAGCCGACCCCAACATGATTGGAAGAAAACTAGGCGATTAAATACCATTTGCTGATGATAATTTAATCTAGTCGCGAATTTATCTTCTCTATTGGTGGCGTTCTTCTGCCATGATCATTCATTACAATGCCTTTACAACTTCTGACCTTCTACAAACCAATGAAACCTTCAACCTAATACCAAATTCCCGAAACAAGAACAGCCCTCCCATGTAACAGCCTCGATCGTTTATTGATGAGAGCGAAACATTAGCAAAATACCTAAACGACTATTTGTCAATCCGTCTTCCTGTCTGCAGTTAATCATTCCCCCGGTTATCTGGGCCAGGGGTGAGTGGGGGTGAGGTGCGTTGCCCGGGGGTGGTGGCTGAAGGGGTGGCAACGTCACCCGTTCAGATTAATTGCCACGTTTGAAGAGTAAATGGAGCAACATGATGCGCAGAATTGGTGTAGAGTACTTGTTGGGTATTGTGAAAGATACCAGGTATTTTGTTATTAGATGAGCTGACTATGTCTGTTAATGTATCATGACAGGTGTCAGCAATAAACTTTAATATTATTGTCTAAACATCACTTGGAAATCAAAAATAATCATTGTGAAGCAAATGTGTTCCGCACTTCCGAATTTATGTTCACTTGAGCTAAATTCGCTATTTTACAAAATTTCACTACACTAATGAGCAAATCCAATCAAGCACATGAATACAACAACAACAATTGAATAAGAACTAGCAAATGAAGAACCAAGTAAAAACAGAAGATTGAAAAGGAAATGAACGATCATCATTAGGTATCATTAACAATTCCAATAATAGTCAACATTGCAGAAAACTTAAACACAATTACTATCAATCATGACACTCATGACTACAAAAACCAACCTAAATCTGGAAAGTACAGAGACGAAAATACAATACTAAAAGTAAACGGTCGGAAATACTGAATGCTTACAAAAGATGATCGTCAAGAAGCTATGACTAACGGTAGCACCTAAATACTAACAAGATAACGTAAACTGAGCCATGTAACCGGCAGTCAATAACAAAATGTAACAATAGATGACTCATGATAACAGTCAGTGAGCCAAGGAGTTTGGAATTCGCAAGTTTTTTGACCAAGCAGAAAAAGTATGCAGAATTTCTGCAAAGAAAAGGCTGATTCCATGAATTTTGAATCCATGATTAAGGTACCTGTGATATGTTATCAGGGCTATTCTAAATAAGTTTTCAATATCACCAGACTCTTGTAAGGCATCTGATTTTGAGTCTACTTACAATAAAGCTAACAGATCTAAATTCTAACTTCCATACATTAATCTATACTATGGAAGACATTGATTTTAAATATTTTTACTCATATACTGTAGTTGTTACCCCTTCACCTACATCTGCTGATATCCATCATTAGCATCCCACAAATCAATATTCGTGCATCACTAATCCTTACTATCGATTCTCTCTCGATTCGCTCTGCACTCGCCACCCACGCTCGTCACACCACGTTGACAACCTTTATTGCACCCTACTAAGTTGCTTTGAGCCCGATAGCGACTTTTACGGCCAACATTTCACCCACACTAAAATGACCTGTGACTTTTCAATACCATGATTCACACCTTAAAGGGTACAAGATCCAAGAAATACTGGTCATCTTTTGATAGTGCACCTCGCTTTGATGTGCAAGATTATGTGTAACTTTTCTATGCCGTGACGTGTGTAATGGTCACCATAAAGTGAAACCTTAGAGTTAAGGTCGCCTAAATAAATACTAATGACATGCTGGAGTCATAAATTATTATATGGAAATTCAAATTAAATGATGTCTTAGAGATGACAAGCTAAAGTGGTTACTTAGTACAAAGAGGAAAGTTCAAGTAGCAGGGAAAAGTGTGCTTACTTTGTTGTTTCTTGGTACTCTAGCTTACAAAATAATGATGAAATCACAGTTAAATGAGGCAAGAAAACTTGTGGGTCAGTGGTTACGGTGAATTACGAGAATATCGTAAATACATAATACAAATTACTCGCAATTGAACATGGTACAGATAAAGCACGATTTCCAACATCGAATGGCTTCTAAACAACATTGCATAAACGCTGGGTGCGTTATCAGGCGGGGCGCGCCAACAGTCCCGTTATCCGTCTAAATAACAGCGCTTACAAGAACCCGTGGACAAAAGCTATTGTTTATGAAAGCAATCACCCCAATAACGATTTCCACAAAACGCACGGGCTCGCCGGCGGCGGAAAACGCGCGATTCGATGCGCGTGCGCCGAGCCGCGCGCGCTATTTGCATACACGTACCATTTATAAAGGCCCACACAACGTAGCGCGGCTGACGGCTCACTCAATTCGGCCGCCCGAAGCGTTATTTACGAGCTATGTCTAATCGCCAGCGGAGCCAATCTAATCGTGCCCAATTGTGACAAATTATTGCTTTTCCTACGAAACCTTACGCTAAATTTGTATTATGAATTTCACTTTATGGACTAACGTACGCTTTACGAAACTTCGTACGGAATAAATTCCGAGTGCTGCCCGCTACAGTGTTGCCCGCGATTATTCGCACCTCGCCCGATATTTATTGGCACTCGGTGTCGCTTAGAAAGGCTAATTCTTTTGTGCTGGCAACTCGCGAGTGTCGTAAATCGTCTAACCGAACGCCTCCGAGTGCTGATAAAGGATTGTAAATAACGCCCGATTAGCCAACTAATCTCTTTTAAGTGTTGCAGATTGCAACTTTGATTTGCGCACCGTTTTACAGCCAGATTAAGTTGGAAATTTAATTTTGTTGAGGTGCGTTAATAAATTCTGGGCGACGTTTTATTAGTGTAAAATGGTGATTTGGTTAATAAATATGGTGATAAAGTAGTGTGATGACATGGAAGTATTAATGACGCGGCGCGGGTCATCAAAATGTCAAGTGTAGCGGTCGCGTGGAGGAGCCGCGCGGTGTCGCGGTCGGCGGCGCGCGGCGACACGGGCGATAATCGATCGAATCGACATTCGACGCCTCCCGCTTATCGAGAGCAGTATCAAGGCCCTTGGAGCCCGACTACCCCGCGGCGAGCCAATGAGAGGCGTCCGCGAGGACGGTGCGGCCGCCCATTGGTCTGATACGCTTTTGATTGCACCGCCCCACTCGATTCACGGCTCGATCAATCTCAATTATTCGTGAGTGTTGGTACTACTCCAAGTGGTCGGGCTCAGCCGCGTTTAATTGCACATTAACTTCAGGGAATTTGTTTCACAATTCGTACGCTAGCAGAATTAGATATTCGGTGGAGTTCTTGTACAGCGAGTACGGTGCTACTACAATAAAACATTGAAAACAAGATTAAGTGGTTGAACATTGACGCAATGTTTATGATTTAATTTATTACATTATAAATCAAAATAACACGCAAACGGTAATGAAATATACCTACATAAGTACAATAATGGGTAGTTAAGTAGGTAAGTAGGATCAGTTATTCTTCGTCGCGAGTACACATAGGTATCTACTGAGAAACATAAATTATAGAAAACCCACCAATACAACACTAAAACATTATTTTACGATTTTAGATAAATTAATGCTAATGTGACAAATAAACTTACATTACTTAGTTATGAATAGGTAATTGCCTTAAACATAAGTTCACATCTAAAAATATTTAAAAGTAAAACTCTATTAAATACTTACATGTACAGCAAAAAATAAATTAAAATATGTTAACAACATGACATAACGATAAACTTGTGAAAACCTGAAGCTTTAACATTATGTACTAATTCCATAAATTAGGCGACAGGAAGACGAACTTGAAAATTCATTTCCAATTTGCTCGAGATTCTTAATCAAAACACCTCCAATTATTAAGAAATAAAAACCATAAATAAATGAAAGTCGTAAAAACATTCCAATTAATCATTGAACTTACATTTCCTTTTCTTACCTACAAGTAATTTTATTCGCAATTAAGAAGGTGTGCAAAATGGATCAAAAACATAAGTGCATGGTGTTTAGTTTATTTCTTATTCGAGTATTAAGGCTATAAACGACAGCTAGCCTCTATTTAGACAGTCGTTATAAGTTTATGGGCGGAAGAATTTATGGCTCCTCCGAGCGAGGTTTTAATTTAGAAATACGATCATTCTAGTGTTAATTTCCACACTTCGGAACAAAACACATGCACACACGCACATATCCCTCTTCTAATACGAGCTAATAATTATTTATTAAAACTCATAATATTTTCTTTTACATAAGTTAAGAACTAATAACACACAACGCCAGTCAAAGAGTCATATACTATAATTTCGCGAAATTACCATAACTCAATGTAATATTTATTGCTTGTAGTACAAATTCCAGGAGATACGGCGCGAAAATGACATAAGGCTGAGGATACAACGATCAATCATGAAGGGAGCAGTAAAGTTGAGAACAATCCAGCGTAATTCCGTCTGAGAGACATTAAAACAGCGGCCGGCCCTATCCGGTGCAACATTGTGGCAGCCATCGCCCCGCGCACCAGCTACCACACCGGGCCAGCGCGCAACGCAATCACTGCACACTGCACACCGACTGCACTCGCTGTAGTCATTTCAATTTGTAATTACTGCTCGCGTTAAGCACGATTCCGCTTCGAAATTTGACAACATTAAAAACCACCAATGAATCAAAAAAACGTCACAACATAAACCCAGGATCCCAATAACACATAAATCATTTTATTCGAATGCAAATCAAAACCGAGAAAGATTAAAGTATCGCTCTCAGTGGAATTCAGGAGGCCATTCGATGTAATTGGCAATCATTCAGAAAAGAATATACTCTCGCTCGAACAATCAAGACAAAGGCGGCCGATAGTACCTACAGGCGAGCCATTACGGGTCAATACCCATTATTATGCTATATTTTCGCGAGCACAGCCCTCCGATATCCCGTACGCTCACATGAGACTGCAAATATCTGTAATTAAAGGTTGTAAAGTTGATTTACGGTCAGGGTCCGAGGATCGAAGTCCGGGGAGCGAGTCGACCAATGGCGCGTCGCGTAGCCCTCGTATCAATTTATTAGAAACGAATGAAAATCGCGGCTGCGGTGGCGGTGGCGCGCGATAATGCGGCGCGGTGCGGTCGCGGGCCCATCACTTCCATCGGCCATCAGCGCGCCGCCGCCGATAGTATCGAGCGCTGGTGCGTAGTTTACGATCTCCGCCAGCACGGTAACACCGGCAATAAAATTGCAACAATGGAAATGTCGGATGCGGCTGAAAGACGACGATGCGACTACGCCGGATCATTGCGATGAATGCAACAATGGAATCCTCCAAACGAAGGTGGCAACTATCGACGGCCGTAAAGCTGAGCTATCCGGCGACGCGGCCGCCGTTATGACACTCGACAGATACGAACAATACCAACATAATGTAATTGTAATAAAACTGCGTGTGCGCACACAATGTTAACGAACGAATACCATTACTGTATTCCACCTGTTTGCGAGAGAAGTATAAATCTAGGGAAAACGTAGCTATGCGACATCTGATATAAATGTGGGTCGTAAAATGTTTGTTTCATGCAGCAGACCGGCGAAGGAACTCGCCAGATATCACAACAAAAGTATCCGATGCACTGTAACTAAGTAGCCTCTTGGGTTTATTCTTCAATAAGTCTCTAAGACGATCAATAATAAGCATTGTTTCGGGTCGGTCCGACCGAGTGCGCTTCAATCCTTCGAACATTTAAAATCTGAAAACTAATTATTAGCATTTGTTGTTTCCGAGGTAGTATCGTCTGGCTGCGATGTATGTAATTTATTATTAACGTAGTCATGTTTGCGCTTTTTATGGGTGTGGAGAAAATTGACCGACAAAACGAGTCTGGTGCTTACAATGTTGTTTCCACGACTGTGCATAATTACACATCAACCAACATCATTATGGTTTCAAATCAAAATTGTGTTCCATAAATACTATACGTGCAGATATTTAGTCTTCCTCACAGTCGTATACCGAACAGACTTGGCAGCTATTGTGCAGGTACCACAGATATTCGCCATCTCTACTTACTACATCGTCTCTTTTATGACTCTCGTTTTGTCGCTTACGGCTATCGTAAAATATCATCGGGATGGAAACCCTTAATTTGTGTATCACTCCTTTTGTTGTAATACAATGTTGCTAATCTTTGTTTACGATGTTCCTGGGCAAAGATTGGTTTTGAAGAAAACCTATAAAATGTTTCAGGTATGTCTTGGGGTTAGAAATTATCGCTTAGCTTGACTGCACCAGAATTATCCTTATTAATAACAAAAAATCTGTGCTCAAAATATTTCCATATTCACGTGTGTTGTACCAAAATAATAGAATTCATAAAAGCGTCATGTTTGAACGTGTCTAGACGAAGGTGTCGAGAATTCGAGTGCCACCGCGTTTACTGTCTCCTCTTAATGGTAATTTGAATGACAATTTAAATTATAATGTGGAACGGCGTCCCGGTGATGACGAAGCACATTTGAAACGAACACCTACAGCATTTATTCAACAGAATACTGTTAATAACCCATAAAAGATTTTATTAAGAGGTATAATGTTCCTTATTTTTTTGGGTTGGGTTGTTTTGTTAAGATTAGATCAAATAACGTAACTACGTTACATGAAATATATTATGGAATGTGCAAGAGAAACAGAAGCACGCGTTACGTAAAACCTAATAAATCTATTGTGATAAATGTCATCTTTGAAACCAAGTTTAACGGTCCACGCCCATAAAATAATAAACTAACATATCACAATAAAACAACATAAAAAGCAATCGAAGCTAATATTGATAAACATGAGCCAACAAAGAATAAGAATAACAAACTTATAACGGAAATAAAATAATCTGGTGTTGGTTGACAAAAAACAGACAATGGAGTCAAAGGGCAAGAAGTTTTGACAATAGCCGTGCTTGGCAGATAGAACAAATGAGGTGTCTGCCACAATGCTGCATTTACATAAATGGATGGAAGATGGGATGAAGGAACAGGGTGACATTCGACAGTGGTTCATATACGAGAAGAAAGGACAATTATTATTATTGATTCTCTCATGAATATTGTTAGTGGGGCTGACTGTTTGAACGTGGTTATGATAGATGACGGTTGAGTGATATTAAAGTTTGAATGACAATTTATATGCTCAATTTTGATAGTTTCTTTTTATTCAAGATTAGGTAGTTCTCTTCCATTTCTTATTTCTTTTACATCAATTTGATCGTTTAGCATCAAAATTGCACCATCTTTTAAATATTTTAACCTAACATTCTCATCTTTAACGTTTCCTCTTCAATATCGTGCACAACGAAATTGGCTTCCCTGAACTTTGACATTTACAGTAATCGAATTAGAGTTCTACTTATATCTGAGATGGATCGATATTCTTTGTGAAGTAATCCGATGAGGCGATAGGTTTAGCTTATCTCGGTGTTATATCTGAAACTTCCTGCCGCCCCGCCTCGACCCTATCCGTATCTATATAATAGATTACATTTAGATACGTGTACATATTATGTCGAGTACTGATTTCCGCCAGTAGGTATTAGTGGGTTGATATTTGTTGATATAGTTCGATTGTGGGATTTGTGGGTGTGTTTTCCTTGAAAAGTTTGATGTTTGATACCGTTAACATTTTTATGTTCTTTGTTTTCATTCACTTCTATTATAAGGTTTTCTAGTTCACCGTCAATCATTTAAGACGTTTACTGTCATTACACTGTTACTATTTTAGTCTTCAGCTTTCCGTTTACCCATTAAGCCAACAAGTAGTTTAGTTACCTAATCGTATACATAGGTTATCTATTTCCTCCTTTTCTATGTCCCACTCCCTATTAAATTGATAGTCCTATAAATGCAATCAACTTTCCCCTACGAGATCCGCCCAGCTCGCAGGGCGGGCGGGGATCTAGGGCGGGACGGCGCCGCCTACCCGTGTTACGCTCTATCATTTAATTAAGTTCGTAGTACACTTCAAAACTGAGGTAATAAACTATTAATCATGTCGTTATTTCTTTAAATTATTCTTATTGCTATAAAGTCAATTATATTGTAGTGGGCAATTTGAAATGTGCGTTGGTTACAAAAGTTTTAACAAGTTGTAGTTAAATACAATATTAACAATCACATCATAAGATAATCTAAATAGTAACTAAAGTTAACGATGCCCAAACGTGGACATCCGTGGGAAAGACACACATTATTGCATTTCGCGGATATGAGATATGTAGAGTACACCGGCCCACTAAAGTTTTGCTGTACACTCGTGACAATTTGTTTGAGACTGTAAGCAAGCTGTGTTGCCATGTGTACGCAGATAACGGGTATCCGGCACCTTTAGATTAGTCGATCGGCGGATATTAACTAATACTATCAATATTTGAGTTACGTAATTGGCTTTATGATGACTGGATTCAAATGGCAAAATATTTTTAGACTGAGACCTTCGATCCTCCGTACCTCAGAAAGCACGCTAAGCCGTTCTTCCTAGCTGTCATCTTTAGATCTTTTGCAGTCGTTAAAGGTAGGCACTGATGTCCCGAAAATCTGACAACCAGTCCCGCCAAGGGGTATCGTATAACCCAGTACTAACTGGGTTGTGGAGGTCAGATAGGCAGTCACTCCATGTAAAATACTGGTATACATCTGCAGCCGGTTAGACTGGAAGCCGACCCCAACATAGTTGGGAAAAGGATAGGCAGATGATGATGACCCGATTTGATTGTTAGCCAGAATTCAACGTATGCTTAGACCTACTATTTTAATATAATAATTTGAAGACATGCAGTAGTAAAAGATAAAAGCTTTGAATTATTAGGTAACAAAACTATCTCCCGGATAAAAATACAGTTTTGAGAATTACACAACTTCAAAATATTCAAAAATCCGTCATGTCAAAAACCTGTCATCGAACACATTCTTAGAAGCTCCTACGAAAACGACACTCTCGACCGTCATATTATTTTCCACATCTTCAGTTTCAACCACAAGTCATATTTTATTATTCAGAATATATTCAGCACCTGTGTCTTTTATAATAGTCCTAGATTTCAATCGGGCAGCGTCTTAATCACCAGTTATAACGCCGGAAGTGCTGTCATCACCAGAATAAATAATCACTTTTGGCCAACCGGTCGTTAGTGGGGGAAGCCGGTGTGAGGGACGAGGGGGGGAGAGGTAATTTAGCTGCTCATCCATCAAGCACACCTTCGCACCGACCTGGATTTAGCTTTCAATTAAGAATATTTAAAAATCTTACGGTTTAATGGACAAGGATTTATTTGGATTTAATGTACGGACTTACATGGACGAGATGTTTGTTGTGGCTAACAGACCATTTAAGTAAGTTCCTGTAGTGACATGTTTAACATAGGTACAGTTAATATCAATTAATAATCGTCCGACACAGATGCACTACGAAAATCTGCACCTCTTGTCATGTGATCATGTCCAATTGTATAATGCACAGTTACACATTTATTACATACTATACGTGTATATTATGCGGCAGGCATTTTAGTGACATGGACGTATTGTTTATAGAAATCAAAGTAGAGTACCGAAAATGAAATCATAAGTCGTCCACTTCAAGCCACTTTGATTGACAACGAATTTGTATATGTATCTTGTCAAATCTTTAACCGTTTTGGCAAGAAGACGACAATCATACCTCCGTAGAGCTCCAATAGGCAAGTACCGTTTAGAAATACAAGTTACATGAAATAATAAATATCGTATATTGTTATATGCACGGTTACATGAGCAGATCGAATTCGTGTAGGCTGCACCTTTAAACTTGACGCGACGACGGACGTTTGATTTTTCGCGAATAACAACGGAGTGGGAAGGCCGAATCAAAATATACATCATTTTCCTCAACCATTAAAATAGACGACGATGAGTGATCCGTGGGCTAATTAGATTCTAACGACCGGCAATCAGCGACATCTCCTAATATCTAGATGGTCGGTGGTCGTTGAGTGATACTCTTTATTTTATAGTACGACTCTCTGGCTACTATTCTCGTCCGAGGAAATGGATACGCGTCAATCGTCCGACACACGAAAAAAGCGTTATGAAAAGAACAATGTTCGGCTTCCGTGCTGCTATGTTTAGATGGTGTCCGTTTCAATGGACCGATGGAATTGACTTTTGACCTTCTTAAAAGCTGAATGGAAGATATTAGAAGGAGGTGTCTGAATTGGAACGACGCGAGGTGCTCGGATTTCAATGAGTGCGTTAGCAGTTAGCATCGGGCATATTAGAAACAACGAAGAATACTTCATGATTTATTATAATCAAAAGATGAATATTCACTAAATCAATTAACTCAACGAGATTATGATAACAATAAATTGCTGCATCCAATTGTGTTATCTCGTGCGGTAGCGGGGTTTTCGCTTCGCTGTCGAGTCGTACGCGATCACAAAGCAAACGTTTCGAATGCTGGCGGGCCCTTGTTAGCACCTCCGACACCTCGGAACACGATCGATTAGGCCCGCGGCCGCTCACATTCAATTATTTATTTATTTATTCGTAATTAAGCCGCACGAGTTATGGAGCCCGTTTCGATTTACGATCCAGCCAGATGAGTTATCAGCGATCGTCGATACGATTGCTTTATGGGACGGCCAATTGACGAAAAAATATTGTTTTCACAGTGTTCTGCGGTTTACTGCGTTTTTGCAGGTGCTTTTTTGGTGCTATTCGGCTATCATTTGAAATCATTTTCGATCCTGAGACTTCGTTTTCAATTTTTTTTTTCTATACTGTCTTCAGTTCTATTTTGTGGCGTACCCACTATTGTAATTGTGAATTTGATATCTAATATTGTAAATTTGGTAATGAAAAAACGAATTAAATTTTCACTGAATCACAATCAACAAAAATAGCATTAACGTCAACAACGACTAGCAGTAAGAAAACAAATGTTATCTCATTACCGAGTACAATAAGCTCTCCATTAATAACCTTGTATCGATACATCGCCAACGATTTTATCGATTCTCGCCACTCGATAAGGCGGCCGTCATGAGGCCAATTTGTAAGGGCCCATAAATTACATTATTAAAATAAATCAGCCAGTTTATTGTTCTCTTTTCGCCTTTGCGACTATTGTTGTTTTGGGTTACGAATATTATGCTTTCTGTGCGGTTGTAATGCGGGATAATTTTATTAAATTATAAATTAGTAATTTCAAGTGCACCCTACTCCAGCTAATATTTTACCAATGATGCTGGGCAATCCATTACAGAACTAATAATTATTTTGACTATTTAAATTCACGCGATTAATCAGCCAAGAAGCATTTAATACCTCATTTACTCCACTAAAAGCGGGATTCATGAATAACAAATTGTCATCAATATAATATCTAGACATTACTAGATAGCGTGTGTTTAAATATCTACAAATCATCGAGAACAGCACGCGACTAGCTGTCTTATAAATACTGGATATGCCGGCGGGCTGGCCACAGTAATCCACACATTATTGTACCACGCAATGAGTATAAACATGTTACTCGACCCCATGTTGCAATGGTCAAAATAATTGTGTAACGACATACGATATTGTAAGTGCCCGAAGCTGAATATTACATGTATGTAACCTATGTAGCACTCTTAAAACATTTCAGGTCATTAATGTTTCTCAAAACCAAACTACTAAACTTGTCAATTAGTAGTTGTAGAATTCTGTCATTTGATTTTCGATGTAAGCACCCATTGGCATAAAGCAACTAAATTAACATTTACAAACCAATCAATAAACAAATCAAATTAAATCAAACACGATTACGAGCAAGCTATATGCAATAAATAAGACAATTATAATGAAATTGAAGACATAGTAGATTTATCGGAAGAAGGTGCGAGACGTCCAAACGAGGCACGGGACGAGTCGAGTGCGCGTACGACCCGCGAGCGTTAATAAACGATATTAATAAGTTATGTTTTTAATTACGGGCCGATCGTGTGCTTATTTATCCGTGTGATTTTATAGGCCCCCGCGGCAGGCCTGGGCCCAAGGCCAACACTATAAAATATATGCCGATGAATAAATTCGATTCGTAACGAGATGTATCGGCTGTGGCATCCCATTACAACTTATGTTATCAATGTAAGGAAATGGTGTAAATATTTTGAGATGAATTAGTGGTGTGTTTAATTTCGGAAAGTGATTTATTACTAGATGGAGCAATTAATTTGTTTGGGATTAGAGTATTAGTAATTATAGATAGCCCGGAAACAAATCCCACGGGTGTGGTTGCTGATGTTACGTAAAAACAATGACATACATACAACTGTCAGAAACCTCACGAAAAAAAAGTCCTATTTTAAAACTCGTTACAACCAAATTCAATTTAAAAACGGAATCAAATCTAAAAATATCGGACAACGCAATAATAAAAAAGAAGTCAGTAACGTCCCTTCATTGTCAAGAGCTAAATACGATACCGTTCAAATCATGTGACGGATCGTGGAATAACGTCGCATCCGTACGTCGCGTCGCGGCGCAGACGCAACACAATGTGGAAATTCAACAGAAAATAGGAGAAAAATAGAATAGAAAAATTGAAGTGACAGCGGACGTGGATTGACGGCTGTGCCTACATACATAATGACTTATTGTCACACCCACACACACGATAGCTGTGTTTTATTTTTAATGCAATGTAGGTACATCTAATTACGTCAAGTGTGGAGAATTGACAGGAACACAGTTTTCTGTTCTTGATTTATGAAGTTTAGAAATTATGATTATTTTACTATACATCTCTGTCATAAGATTAGGTTTAACTTTACTTGCGTCAATACATAAACTCACAGAACAGGGACAGATACAAGCGCATAAATATTTCCTAGTGACAGATGGATTAATTTTGTGAGTACAGATAATTTATATGGTTAATAACTCGAACAATCAAACAGCTTCACTTCTGGCGACAGTCTTTTAAGGTGTTAGAAGCAGTTTCTTATTACGTAAGGGAACAAGGCCTTGATTAAAATGAGTCATGTTACAGGGTCACGCCATGCTGCGGCTTGTTTGGTCTGCGGAGCGCCACCGCCAAAATACGGCACAATCACGCCCCGTAAATGGGTCACCGCAACAATGTCCGACCTCTGTAGACCTACACACAACTGTTATTAATCAAATTTTACAACATCGTAAAACCACGACGGGATTAAAAACCCACTCGAAAATACTGGAAATCATATTTTTATGAGGTTTAGATCCGAAGTTATTATTTGAGATTTTTATAGTGGCGAGCTGTTTAGCGGTGGGTTTCCAATTTGTGGCGCGGGTGATTTACGAGCGGCCAGATCGACGCTAGACGGTGCGCAGACGCATCGTCACGCGCCGCACAATGAGCCACTGTTCGCAGTGTTCACTGTATCACCATGATGACGACTAGCTATAAAATAGTAACGTTAACGCCCCTTATGCTCAAGTCAAGGATATCGATTCGAATAAGTTAAAGGCTGAAATTGGATTACGACCGAAACGAACAGTGACGAATCAGAGCATTGTGCTCACGCTCTACGCTCAAGTTTACATGGTGTTTGATGTCTTTTATCGCGTTTTGTAAAGTTATTACATGAAAATAGTAATGTTAAACATTTTATCTGAACTTTTTAATGGCGGAAAAACCAACGTTCACATGTTTCTCTGTTTTCCTATCTGATTATTCAGTTTTATGTAACGCTACATAGTTTTCTATTCCCTCGTTGGCAGACGAGTGGAGAATTACAATTAAATAAACGCGCCGTCCGATCAAGATGTAGTAACAAATGTAAGGAGATTAGTAATGATTGCAGGCGAGATGAATCATTGTGGAGCACGATTCGAAAGTCGATGGCAAATCTATTCTTACAAAGCAGTCTAATTAACCGAGACAGTGTTCCGGTGAACACAAGCCGTCTCGAGTTTCCAATCAGAACTCTAGGAACCAACTCGATCTAATGTAATCGTAGACTGCGACGCATTGGCCGATCTCCCACTAGGAATCGGGATACGACAGCTGATTTCCGGCCCGAGGTACCGCGAGCACTAGATAGCACCAAGTCTCCGATTCAATCCTGTCAATATGAAGATTGTTACTATAATTATGTTGGCAGCCTAATGAGCAGATGTTGCGGATCTGATGGATTTTGTGGCTGAATTTTGCAGTTTCTGTTAACAGAATGCGTTCAATTATTTTCGTGTAGGTAGTATTGGCAGGCTGTGCAGTGACGTGTCGGTGCGCGCGCGCCGGTGGCGGGTGCGGCATTGCGCTCCGCTGGCCGCATCCAACACGCGTATAAAATCTTTGATACGCAGCACCGATGGAATCGAAATCCGATATTCGACTCACAAGTTTATTTATCGCGAAATGCGACGATATTTTCGTCCGTCCGTCACTTGGACAGTTCACAGAAGCGGCAAGATTAATTGTATTTCGGTTGAGTCATCAAAATAATTAGAATGACGCTATTTTCGTTTGTGATGCTAATTTGACAGACGTCGCGGGAGATTTCATGTCTTCTTGTTTGTCGGCTGGATTCTTTGATTGGTGCTTTGTTATTTATTTCAATTCTTTTATGTATTAGAAGCACGAGCGAGAGCCACATCTGTTTTAACAGCGAGCGCGTTACGAATCGCATCACAATAGGTGCACTTGATTCCGGACTCTACTGCGCACCGAACGACATGTTATTAGAGCTAAATGACATTATTATATTAACCATAATAAATGTCCATAAAGCATTGCATTGGCTGCAATCCAGAAATATGACGTCGCTGTTATTGTGGTTGTAATGTTCAGATGGCACAAGAATCTGGGAAGTTTAACAGCGGGCCCAACTGGTTTATTGTAGGAAATATTTGATAGCCAACAGTTCTCAGAACTCAAATTTAATATACGGTTGTTAATTTTGAATGCGACCGCAATAAATGTGTTTGATTAATATCATTCTCGCGAAACAACTGTAACGTTTGCTGCCGCCTTTGATCAGAGCGCAGCACTAGATCATGTTGAAACAATGCTACACATAAAGCGATTGCTGAGACATGGCGAATTATTTTATCATCCACTACTCGGCTAATTGTGGGCAAGTGTTGTTATTATGGATGTTGGCACCTCGCCGATAGAAGCTGGAGCAGACATTGTGTCAAATTCATCTTAATCAAATAATTATTGCTCTAATGGTGACTTTAAAGGAAATTAACATGATGCATGCCAACTAGATGAAGACTTATTTGGTTCAGAAGTGTTATTTGAGTTATACCTTCATAATGTTTTTGATAGTGCCTGTGGAAATTTTACAATAACCACACGATGGAACAGAGCCAAACAAGTTTCCGCAATCCAATAATAAATAGGTATGAACTATTGTATTTTGATTGTGAGGAATAGGCAGTCCTGGAACGATGTCGTTAAGGTAGACGAGTTGACACCGAAGGCACGTAATTATTATAATACGACAAATAACGATCTATCTAGTTAATCTTATGTGACAAACTGAATTGAAAGAGAGTTCAAGTGTCCTACTTATTTCATGTGAAGAAAAAAGAACACAATTTAAAAGCAATTAGCTTCCAGCGTTTCTGTTATAACACAAGAGAGTTGGAAAGTGTAATTTTTGAATGGTACCGAGATCACAGAGTGCGTGGACGTGTTGTGACACTATACACTGGATGATTAATGAGACAGACGCTAATCGTGGCTGTTTTTATTTATAACCTAGTCAACGGCAGGAGAGAATTAGCGTTTGTTGACATCAAAATAGGCCAATGGATAAACACTTGAGTCTTGATACCAACCACAATGTGAGTGCAAAGTCACAAGACACTGGAATGCGAAAACACGAACAAAATCGGCACAAGTTTCTGTCACAGCTTCCATTTACTCCGGTCACTGAAAATATTCGAAATTAATTGAAAGAATTTCCATGAAAATTTTTAGCTATCAAAATACATTTCAATTTGACCAATGATAACGTACATTAAAGTCAGAATAAATGAGATGTCAGTGTCGTGTTACCAGTCACAATAATGTGTGTGGCGGTTCAGAGCCAACCACATGACCTCCACATTATTCCATTTATCTGGAATTAGACCATTACAACATTGGACTATTTCGATTCCCGAGTTTTTCGTACAGTTTATAAATTCATGTAATATGTTTAAATAATAATCTTGATTTCATTTTAAAACAAAATTGTTTAAGTCTTTGTCGGTGCAACTATTTCGGATACTTTTGATGTATAAATACATAAAGTTTCGGTAAATACTACTGAATCATTAACTTCAAGGAATTGTAATAGTTATGAAAGCTGATTATTCAAGAACCGGTTCAAAATTATTTATTGATAAAGAGTCATTAACAACTAGCCATTCCCACTAGTGCTTTTAATTTTTTCAAAGTCCAACTTTCTTTTGCTCGTATTTTGAGATAATTACACATGAACCATAAGTAAAGTTTAACAAAATGTCAGCCCATGTTCCCGTAACAAAGAAAAACTGCAACTTGCAACATTAATATCTATACTAATATTATAAAGCAGAAGAGTTTGTTTGTTTGTTTGTTTGTTTGTTTGTTTGTTTGTTTGGTTGAACGCGCTAATCTCAGGAACTACTGGTTCAAATTGAAAAATTCTTTTTGTGTTGGATAGCACATTTATCGAGGAAGGCTTTAGGCCATATAACATCACGCTACGACAATAAGGAGCGGAGCAGGAATGAAAAATGTTGCAAAAACGGGGTTTTTTTTTTCCTTTCGTTTCTCTCTCTTATTTATGTGACGCAGACGAAAATGCGTTGGTCAGCTATAAGCTATAATTTATCTTGGAAACTTGAACACCTGATGCAGAACCGCAACAGACCAGCTAAACTATAAGAGATACAAATATGACACCATAGCAAAAATTGTTCCACGTGATGAGCATTTTCTGCTGAGAGAATAAATTTAAAGATCTGGAACACCTGATGTGGAACTCCAAGAGCCCAGCTACACCATAACACATATAGGAATGACGTCTTAGCAAAAGTTGTTCAATCTGATGAGCACTCTCTGTTGACTTATAAAAATCGAAGATCTGGGACACCTGTTGTGGAACTCCAATAGCCCAGCTACACCATAACACATATAGGAATGACGTCTTAGCAAAAGTTGTTCAATCTGATGAGCACTCTCTGTTGACTTATAAAAATCGAAGATCTGGGACACCTGTTGTGGAACTCCAATAGCCCAGCTACACCATAACACATATAGGAATGACGTCTTAGCAAAAGTTGTTCGGTCTGATGGGCATTTCCTGTTGAATTAGAAAAAATCGAAGGTCAGAAACATTTGATGTGAAAATTATTGCAAAGCTATCACTAATTTTACTGTATAAAATAACATAAACTGGGAGTACCTCCACGCGGTGAAGGCTGTAACAGTTTAGGACTGATTTTCGATGACGATTGTATATCAATGAAAATTTGACTCGACTGGCCAAAACTCCCATTTATTATTTAATTTTATAGAATAAATATGTCTTAGGGTTTATGTTATTTGAGTGTTGAATTTCCTTTTCCATTTATCTTCGTGACTCGGTAGCCTACCCGGTAACGACGGGGAGCAGTCAATTAGATTTTAATTGATTAGATATCTTCACAACAAAACTATAACCATGCCTAGAAAGAGGTCAAATCTTTTCTAAATGTTCCAAAGGAGCTACAAGATTGAGGATCTTATGATCCCAATAATCTACCGAAGAGCGTCAGGAGAGACTTGATGCTATTCGAGAACACCAGGCTGCAACTTGCTCCGTGGAAACCTCTTCGGATCGCCAAGCACGCCTGCGTTCTTAGCGTATTTACGCATCTACATCCTGATCTCTAGAGACCAGTGAAGAATAGATGCGCGACTGGCTGATCGTGAACGTCATGCATTGTCTCGCGAGTCGGAAACGTTTACCGATACAGAATCACGCTTGAGTTCTCAGTGTATTCGCACATCTACTAACAGGTCTTTTGAAACGAGTGATGAACGTGATGCGCGACTAACTGCTGCTCGAGATTATCATACATTGCCCCGAACACGCACACAACAAAATATTCGTAATCAGTTAGAAAGTGAAAGAGAAAGAATTGCTGGAGTATAGCATGAAGAGACAGAAGAAGAGCGCAACGAACGTTTGAATTCTGATCGAATTCGACATTGTCTGAACAGAATGTCGATATCATCTGAAGAATCGGATGTGTCTCAAGATATAGCCGTAGGGCATGGCGACCTTCCTTGGGTTGATAAGGAACGGAGTGCATTTACGTATATACTCCTATGATTGAATACGCCACATATTATGGTTCAAAATTGTACTTTTTGTGAAGCTGTTAAATGGCGAAAAGAAACAAACGGTATGTGTTGCTCAGATGGGAAAGATCCGCTTTTCCCTTCCCCGGGCTCTTAGAATTCGACATCAGACGTTTCAGATCTTCGCTTTTGACGACCCCGTTGTCGCTGGCATAAGCAACAGGATCCGCGTACGAAGTCGCGGGCAGAAGCTAGTCTACTCATATAAAGTTTATGTCAGTCACATACTTTTAAATTGAAAATTGCATATCCACTGTTATAGTTACAAATCAAGATGGTAAGGTGTGATTCGCACGTTATCCATCAGAGCAGTCGCAATGGCCGCGACAATTGGACAATTATTTTAATGAAGTACCACACAATTGCTTCCCGCCACTATTCGCTTGGGATTCACCACAATGGCGTTATAATTGCTGGTGAATGTTTTATGAAATAGATCGTGGAGATAAGACTGCAAAAATGCAGTTAGAAGATTCAATTTTGTGTTTTTGTTATATTTTTCAGAAGATGTCCTGCCTGTCCTATTGTTTGCACATAACAGGAGCTGATGTATGCTACTGAAAGTACCAAACTCGCCGCTAAATTTTAGGTTGACTTAATTTGAATTGTCATCGACGTTCTAAGAAGATGCAAGACTACATAATATAAGATACATTCAATACACAGGTTACATGCTAACCCATTATTATACTTGCTATATTCAGGATGAGTTACTTCGAATTCTATTCTATTCAATTCTATTGAAATATTTGAGGGGTGACGTTTGGGGGGGACGTTTTAAAGGACACAGTCCCAACTTGAGTGTATCTAGATTACCAATATTGTGTCACGATCAATAGAAAGGCCGATGAAAACAATTAGGAACCGGCCTGCGCCTGCGCCAGACGCCATGTTTGTCCGCACAACTGGCGGTTAAGTACCGTGACTACTAGCGGCGAGTACTACCCGCCAGGGCACTCATCCAATTGTAATGAGTTGGTCAATATCTGGATTTGTTGAATGGAAAATCTTCTACTAGAGATGTCTGTAGTTAGAAAGAAATGCAGCCATAAATTGAGCAAGGTGATGGATCTTCACGTAGAGCTACATTTTCTAGTTAAACTGAGTCAAATTATCGTAATTGGCATCCTTCCTCCATCCACTGCTATTAGATCTATTTGATTTGCCCCAGACCAGAACTTGCAAATCAAAAATCAGTCGGGAAAAAGAACATCGTCCTGTAAGAAATTCCATGGCTTTTTCTCATGAGAAGTAATGTACTCCATTCTCTTCTAAATGTCAACAGCAACCAATAAGAAAAGCGCATTTTTCTGATTGGTACAACAACTGTCCGAACTACCGAACCGAAACGCAAACTCAATTGAGTCGTAGATAAAATTATAGGCTTAAGTATAACATTGTTGTATAACACGCTAAGAACTAAGAAGAAGAAGAAACATTTAGTAGAGGGCGGCAAGGGTACAATTACAGCGAAATGGCCGATAAATTATATGGCAATGGTGGGTGCGCGGGCGCAGCGTGACGTTGAACGCCGCTTCCGCGTCATCGTCATCTATCGGCAAATTGCAGCGCGATCTCGAACACGATCGATATCGGGAAGGGCTAGCTAGCTGTAAATGAGGCGCAAGAGTGCTTGTTGGAAATAGTTGTAAACTTCAAGATGGTGGGATGGTTTAGTACCGTTGAGTATGTTGATGATACTTATAAGATTCTTGAAAGTCAATAAAATAGTCTTTCGAAGAATCTAAGATGTTTATTAATATTCTTTCGTCATTCAAAACTTTTTGCATATTATTTTATATATTACTAGCCGATGCCCGTGGCTTCGCCCGCGTTAAATTTTATTCAAAAACCTTCCTCTTGAATTACTCTATCTATTAAAAAAACCAGCATCAAAATCCGTTGCGTAGTTTTAAAGATCTAAGCATACATAGGGACAGACAGACGCGGCGGGAGACTTTGTTTTATAAAATGTAGGTGATAGTGATTTGGGATAGTCATAATCGTTTTGTAAACCCGGCCAAGTACGAGTCGGACTCGTGCATGAAGAGTTCCGTACCTTCGTAGTAGAAGAGTCCCGATTTTTTTTTATTTGTTGTTATAGCAGCAATAGATATGATATATTCTGCGAAAATTTTCAACTGTCTACCTACCATGAGATACAGCCGTTGAAAGACAGACGGACGGACAACGGCGGCTTAGTAATTAGGGTCTAAAGTAAATCATGAAAAGTTACAACTGTTTTAAAATATTTATTTTATTGAAATCATCTATTGGTTTGGGGTACCAATATTAGGAGTTGATAAGTTCGATATCGTCTCATGAATCGGTAACAAAGTTGCGAATCATTTTGTTTTACTTCATTTGTTTCCTTATGCCTCGTTTGCGACGGAAACGCGTGTTGACATTACCAGAATAGTCCTTTGTTGGGTGTGGTGGAGCCGTTTAATAACTTGAAACGTTTTATTTGAACGAACTGTACTTACTTATTGCCGTCAATAAGGCGGCTGCGAGAGAAGCCTATTTTGGTTGGCACGTACATTTTAAATAGTTCCATGTAATTATTTTACATTGATACGAGTACAACACTATTTTAAAATAAGGATGCGGGAATTTTATGTTACCGCAAACACTGGTTGTAAATCTTTACTAGATGCTACAAAAAAGAATAATGAATTTTGAAATTCGAACACATTGTTCTTAATTATAATATTCTAGAATGCCGTTTCAAATTCTCAGAAAAGAACACGACATTAAATAAATGTAAGTAATAAGAACTGTCAAAAAAAGTTAAGACCGGCCAGTTTTTTCTTTCACTATATTTTATAGGGGCTGTGTTTCAATGTACATTGAAAAGAAATTGGGATGTTTGTGGAGAAGCAAACGATAGACAAAGGCGTTGGCGGTATTAGTAAAAGCTGTCATTGTGGAAAGTCCCGACGGACGACTGGGCCCAAATGGCTGGCCATAAAATGGGGCTGATCACAACAATACTCGTATTAAGACTTGGTTTTTGTAACTTTTACTGTTTGTAATAATGTTAGCAAGTTATTAAAATTATGCTAAATCACAATAGAAACGAATAGGTACAGGGACTGCTTTATAAGAAGGTATAAATGAAAAATATATTTTTGTTTTTAAGTACATAATTTCTTCAGTAAGCGACTGATATGAAAATGCAAAATTATGTAACATTACATAACGTACAAGTACGCCCTATCAGTTACATACTGGAACTTCAATATAACTAAATATCTTAATTAAGTCCGACAAACCAAAACAAACAGAATTCGATAAAAAACATTCCTTCGAATCGATAACATTGCTGAATCGTGACTCAGGCGACAAATTATCGAGTTTTTTCAACGTCTACGTATCTATTGCAGCTTAGCGATACTGTCTCCACCAATTCAGGTAGACGGAATACAATAATAAAACATTTAAGATGAAAAAAAACTATTTCAAAGCAATTAACTTGAGTAAGCCTCCGTGGCGTCAGAAGGATTACAAAGGACTTATCACTTTTTTGTCACAGTGTAGAAATATTCAAAGTAACCTCAACTTAAGTCAGTTGGTGTTAAAGTTGGTTTTTCGGCGGTGATTCAGTCTCATATTGTGTAGGTGGTCACGTATTTGTTTTTGTTAGATAACAAATTGGTAATTTTACAAGACCTCCGATGAAGACGTTCACGTTCTAACGTCACTTGTTTATACTTAAAACCTTATTGGTTTAAAAATCGATTTGATTGTCTCGATTCTACTACAATGGCCAGTGACAAAAAAAAAGTACAATTTCATAAAACAAAAGCTTGAAATAAAGTCAATAAAAATCCTTTTACACGGCTGTATATAGAATTGACCACACGTCTGATAGGTCAGCTTCTTAACACTTGACACAAAGCTCATCAATTCTCAACCTTATTGCCTTGTGATAGAGGTGTATCATTCGTCAACTTAGTGTAGCAGATGTCGCCAGCGACAAAGTAAAACGTACGTGCTTGTTGCGTAAACACGCGATGATGTGTGGGGCCGACCACGCAACAATAGCTACTGTGCAATTTGTGATTCTACTCTATAATACACCATAATTACCACCAAAGAAAAAATATTTATTTTCCCCGATTTTCGTAGCCTCGGGTTTGTGTTGCACAAGTTTAACTTCAATAGTCATCATTATAATGGTCACAAAGCAATTCTTATACACAGTAATTTGCGTACCAAATTGTAAAGAACACGTCCTCTGCGTTCATACAATTTGTTTTCATAAGAAGAATGTCACACACAAAAATCGTTGAGATTCAAAATAAGAACAGATCTTTCATTGTAACTCGTATCGAATTTACGACGAATATGATTTACGGGCGTATTTGATGCGGATGGACAGGCGGACAACAATAGGGTCGTACAGACCGACGCGGACGGGGAAGGAACTCGCGCCATGTTTTAGTATTATAATGCGGTCACACTCCCCCTACTCAGCCTGAATAACTTTTTTTTATTACCTATACTTCTCGGAAACAAATGCTCGATTACTTTTATCGCTCGCTTTTATTGTGTTAAATTGAAATGAAAGGTGGCCAGTAATCGAGTATTCAAATGTACTGTCAGTTAACCTTACACCGCTTTCATTATGACTGGTTACGATTTCCTGTCGTCTGGAGACCACAACGCAATTTATTATTATTAGATACGTTTATCATTTACGCTTGTCAATGACCACATTTTCAATCAATTACATACCTACCCTACGTACTTATTTGTTAGCAAACAGTTTATGGAAATAAAACCCTGAGTTGCAAGCATTTGAGTCCTTATTAATACTTAATAAAGTATTCTTGATCCTAATTAATATTATAATAACGCGTAAATTCAATTTACAACAAATAAACCCCAAAAACAGTAAAGAGTCCAGCCATTGTTACAGAAAAATTAAAAAGGAAAATCAAAAGTTTCGAATTTCGAAAGGTCAATTAAATTGCAAATATCGCCGTCCGAATTCGATACCTAAACATAATCGATTAAACACGCGCTCGATTCGAATACAATGCTGTTTCGAGTTGAGATTATTTTTGGCAGAATTAGGAGCAGCCATGTGACGAATGTAGTACTTATGAATCATGTATGTTTGTGTGCTATAAACGGCTTTTGTTTTATGCAAATCTTAAAATTATTGAGATTCAGTAAGGTGACTTTAAATTTAAATTGGTCTATGAGCGATCTTGCCGATAAAAGTATCCTTAATTTTTGAAAGGCATCAAACACGATTAAGTGTCTACCTACCTAGTGACTGGTTAATCTCATAATTAATTAGCAGGTGCCCATTAAGTTAGACAATTTCAGTCATTACATAACTCTAAATAGCTGTACTCTTTGATTATATACATCTGTACTATTATGAAACAGATACGCACATGAAACAACCCATTTTTAGAACATGTAAAGCTATTCAAATTGATATAAATCTATAAACATCACCGCTAAAACGCTGCATTCTAAATCCAAATTAAATTTTAGAAAAAAAAAACTATATTGTCACAGCTGACATTCTCAACATTCGCACACATTACTCAGTTCCTGTATTTGTCATTAAAATATGCATTAACACTGTTTTCTTTTATTCTGTGTGATTTATTCGCGGTATTAATTTGGCGAGATGATATATACCACACCCACTGGACCGGACTTCAGTCGATGGCACCATCACGAACTAAACTCTCCTCTCATGAAGTGACAGGTCGCTATGTCGATAGAATCCAATGATTTATTACAGGAAAATTATGTTTACCTACTTTATTGCTGTGAATTGATGTGGTGTTGATGTATAAACGAAAATATTATTAATTATAGTGAATTTTAGCGCCGTTTTGTTGGTTTGATGTGGCTAAGTTATTATTATTTATGGTTTTGTATTTTTTTTTCTACAACTACTTACGAAACTGGTTTGAACAACTTGATTTTGAGAATCTGGGTACCGGATTGTCGGAAGTTATTTACAAATTGAAAAGTTCGACATGTCATATTAACATTACAATCACTTAATCCCTGGAAGTTCACGTTAAACCAAGTTTAACCGCGTCGTGACCGCGACCCTTAGCGTATTTTGACTTGACTTTTATTAATGAACACTAAATAATATATGCAAGCAGAACTCATTCAAGCTCGTCCCAAGAATAAATATTAACCTCTGGGAATCTGATGGATCGGCCTTTATGAGAGCCGAATTTGTGAAACAATAAACATTAGCATTATGAAGGAAACCGGTTCATTAAGCGATCGTAAATATGAACGACGCTCAGACTTTGTAATTTGTATCCGATAAAAACTTACAAATGACATGTCCAACATAAAAAGTAACATTCAAATGCGTTATGGAAACAGATATATAGCGTTTCCGAGATCAAAGCGCGTCGCATAAAGACTAATAAAATAATTTTATTGGTAGCAAAAACAAAAGGAACGTTTAAGACGCGATAAAAATTATTAATAGAGCGGTAAACGTTGGCGGGACGATTTCGTTAAATTAAAAATGTGTAAGTCGGACATTCCGCGACTTTGATATATTAATTCACGTTTCGGCGCGAGATTGTCATCGTATGTGCCGACTGCCGCCGTCGACGCGCTCTGCGGCGTATCGGGATCAAAAGCTCGGTGCCAGCTGCTTGATTCTTATACAAATAAAAGTGGAATTAATCAACGCACTGCTAGTGCTGAGACCTAGCACTTACTAAATATTCAGAGAAAATTAAAAAATAAAATTAATAATACTGCCTATAATTTAAGACTCGAGTCTTAGAAATCAGACTGAGACAAGCTACATTTTTAATTCCAATTGAAAGACACGGTTTTGATTTTTATCACCGGTTTCAGATTTTTTCACCGGTCATTCACTTTTTTCTATAAAAAACTAGAAACGGTCCCAACACTAGCAGTGCGTTGATTAATTCCACTTTTATTTGTATAAGAATCAAGCAGCTGGCACCGAGCTTTTGATCCCGATACGCCGCAGAGCGCGTCGACATAATGTCGCGAGCATTTTTCAAGACACGACGAAAACACGACAAAAATAATCGATCATAATCTTGAAGAATTCTAAGAAATGAGATAGCTGTATTTTTAATTAAAATCTTTTTAGATCGTCTGTTGTATAAAAATAAATGAAATGCTTTTTGAATTTCAAATGTAACTCTAATAATCCGATAAATTAAACTGGCACACCAACACTTTTGAAACTGGAACATTAATTCAAAATTAAAAGAACGCAACGACGATTTAAAAATTCAAGCAGTTATCAAAATAATGTTGAACGAGTGAGTTGTTCGATGAACATGGAATGAGAGATGAACAAAGAAACCAGTAGCGGCTACCAGACTTGTGTAAACGGCATAATTATCAGACGCACACGTAGGGAAAGTCGGCTAATTGGGAAAGCGCATAGCTTGATGTCAGATGTCGTCATTATTATGTGTGTAGTGGAATATTTGAGTAACGTACTCGTACTTACTGTACGAGTGTGATTGGAATAATTAATTTAAGAAAATATGAGATGCAATATCATATTTTCGTAAGGTCCGTCTATGATAACAACCTTAACGTAAGTATTATTTATCTGTGCCTGAATGAACGAGGCAGCTTTTTAACACGAATTATTAAAAAATAAATTTAATAAGTACAGCTACTACCTTTTTCAAGTTAGACATTCATTCAACTTACACAAAGTTTGATACTGTTGCCTCTTTGCATACAACTATACAACTGTCATTGGCCTAAGTCATAAGCAAAAGCGGCGTTTTGCTGTAAGAGTAGGACAATTAATATCAACATAGATAAAAACGGTTCAAACGCATACAGCGGCACAATATTATTGGGTACTAGCAGCAGCTGTTGCCCCCAGCTTCGTTTTGATGTGATTGTGAGAAAAAAAGTCAAGGAAGAAAAGTGTATGTGCTAATCCAGACTACAATCTATCTCTGTGTCAAATTTCATACAGATCCATTCAGCCTTTTTGACGTGCATCATCTACATTCATCCAAACTTTAACGTTTATAATTTTATTGCCTGTAGTAAGATATTCGACTTATGTAAATTCACTGAATACCCATTATCGACGCTCCGGCGGCCCTACGAACGCGTGGCAACTGAATTCTAGACAATAGTGAAGAGCTCCTGAAACTTTTATTTTATTAGATTTTGCTTTTTTTAATGCCAGTGGATTGACTTGTTTTTATTATTATGGTTTAATTTTTGGCCAACTAATAATTAATGAGTGGGTTATTTTTCTGAATCACTAAAATTATCTTTATCATCGACGTTATCTGAAGTTACGTCCCGCTAGATAGCCAGCTCCTGTATACAAACTTAAGCGTGACTAATATCCACAGCATAAGTTTTCCCAACTTCCGCCTATCTCTTATACCACGTCACGGTGCGGGTCTCCTATCGTGACGCAGCAATACCCGGACCGTTATTGGCGCGAGATGACCGTCACAAACTCACAATGTCTGATGTGCACCTCCTCACTGCTCACTACTGACTGACGCCGCGTGCTGGCAGTTTATTGGGGAAATGGAGTAAGGATACGAATTTGGAACAAATTTTTGAAAGAAGAACTATAGCTATGTCCATGTACTACCGAGTTCGCTGATTGTCTACCACTATTCAACCTTATTACTTAGAGCATAAAGGTGAATAGCACGTTTTAAGTAAACTGTAAAATCGATCCATTGAATCGTTTGTATACGTATAAAGCTAGGAAGAGTGAAGCGGACTGACTGCCAACTTTTTTATTTTTATTATTAAATCTCATAAAATTACAAGTTAATTTTTTTACAGTTTTTACTCGCCAAACTTTACAGTTTGATGGAACTTAAAGTGTCCGTATCCTCAAATCATAGCTAGAACAAGGCTAATTGACATAGTGTTACTTTGCTTAATAATAAACTTCCCTGGAAGTACATAATACAGTGTGTTTCATATTACCTAAAGGTATCCTAAAGGTTAAAATTGATTGACCTTTAAAAAAAGGACTTGATTTAGAATCTTCAGAAATTGTTAAAAGGATAAATTTAATACGACACCGCGTTAATCGTAGTGCTATAAGCGGTGATCCTGCGCTTTGATGTCCACTAATAAATAAGCTCTTAGTGAAGTTAATTATAAAAGCCAAATGTTTACCAAGTCATCCGCAAATTTTCATCGATATTTAAATAGCAAAGGTACGTGACTACACGAGAATTTGGACTAAAAAGTGCCATCAAAAGATAAGCCGAAATATAATCAAACAATAAAATTAAGTGAATAATAATCTGATTTCCTGTTTGCACCTAGTATTGACATTGCAATATATTTCTGGAATCAAGTTCGATAAAAATAAATTGTTTTCCGTAGAAGACAGCTATTACCTAGGGTAAAATTTGTAAACGTTTATTGCTGTAATGAAACTGATTGTATTGTAAGTCCTGTTAATATAATATGTAGTAACATACAAGGTGGAAATGACACCGAACACCGTACATCTTTCCGAAATACAAGTGGAAATTTTGCATTTTGCAATTAAAAAAAGCAGCCGTTTCCTCATCATCATCCACAGCCCGACTTCAACCACTGCTGGATACAGGCCTCTCTTTGTTTGTACCAAGCTCCACGCTCTGGTGCCAGCCACATCCAGGATATTCCCGCAATGGCAACAATATCGTCTGCACATCTCGCCACCGGACGACCAACACTTCTTTTTCCATTCCTTTGACGCCACTCGGTCACAGCTTTACTCCATTTTAGCCGTTTCCTAATAAGGTGCAGTCCTTCACAGTCAAATGTATTGAACGCGTGCGTTTTGCGTCGGTATCCCTACCAATTGTGACAATTACATTATTGAATTAGTACATTTAAATGCCAATTATACTAAACTAGCTGACCCACGCAACTTCGTCTGCGTCACATGAGAAAAACCAAAGGAAAAAAAAGACCTTGTTTTTGCAACATTTTTCATTCATGCTCCGCTCCTAATAATAATAATAATAATAATAATAATAAGCCCCCTAAACAACCACTCGTCCTGATTGACCATCTAATCACGTGGGGGGCGGACACGCGAATGAGAAATTACTGTCGTTGCTAATCGTGGCTCTGGAAACCCATCAAAAATGGAGACTCGTTCTAAAAGAAAACGTATAGGACCGCTGCCCGGGGGCGATCGCCGGGGCGCACCTGGAGCTGACGCTGGGTGTCACAGCATGCGATCCGTCAGCGGTGAGGAGTTGAACAGGCGGGCTCCCACCGACAAAGATACTACAGCCGAAATCATTGACGATGGTGACAGACTGACAGACAGGACAGACACCCCTGTAGAACCGTATAGTCCAAGCACAGTATCTTACACACCTTCTAGGCGATCATCACCATCCATACCATCGTCACCTACACTTTCATCACCTCCCATCAATAGTTTAAATACAGTTCCACCCACTCCGACCTTGACTGCTGCGCGGGGGATATCTACCTTTTTACCCGCGTCCACCAAGGCTGGAAAAGCAAGAGTTCGCATGAGATGGAGCAAAGAAGTAAATCTATTTATCATGCGAACCTACTTTCATATCACTAAATTAGAAACCGACATGACCACCTATAGACAACAATTACATGAGCTTTTTACACGACAATACCCCGAGATAACCGTATCAGAACAAAGAATTTCAGATCAGAGAAGAGCTATAGTCCGAAATAAGCTTTTACCTCAAGAAATAATAGACCAATTAAAAGAAGAGATACAAATACAACTACAAGCAGATGACAATGCTACCTCACTACTACAAAATACAACCGATATTGTCCAACAACCACAAACACAACCATATACCCAATTACAACCTAGTATTCAATCTCAATTTTACAATCAATCGCAAGTTAATACGCAAACGTCACACACGTCCACACAAACTGAATATATAACCTTAACGCTAGAAAATGATATTGAGACATTAGTCGTCGAAAATCATAACCTAACCACAGATACATACATCCAAGAAATACACGATAAATTCAGAACAACCCTCGCACAATACTCTGGGATGGACCCTACAATTCGACCAAGGCTACCAAAACTCCGATATAGCCCTAAACTTTTCCGATTAGTTAACTTATTTAATGAAACCATATTAAACCAATTTACTTCCGACGAAACGCAGCTTAATGATATACACACACTTATTTATTGCACTGCAGTAGTCATATCTGAAGAACTTAACTTTAAAATCACACAAAACACGGCAAACACCAGACCAAAACAGAATGTCAAGCCAGCATGGCAACAGAGGTTAGAAAAAGACATAGAAAAATTAAGAGCAGATATTGGTAGACTTACACAATACATTAACAACAACAGATCAAGTAAAGTAGTTAGTAGAGTTGAGGCCATTTTTAAAAGCCACGTGATTCATACGAGGCATGAGCATAACAACAAAAAACCAGAGGAGTTCTTAGACACCATAAAACAAAAATTAGCGCTTAAAGTTCATAGGCTCAGAAGATACAAAAAAGCACAACAGCGCAAAAATGATAACGCCATATTTGCCACCAATGAAAAAATATTTTATAGAAACCTAAATAAACCAAACACTGACACAAATCACGACACTAACACAGACACAACTGAGAAACCTACAAAAGAACAATTAGAAACATATTGGTCTAGTATTTGGGAAGAACAAACACAACACAATGACGAAGCGACATGGATAACAGAGGAAGAAACAAAATGGAGAGCAATACGTGAAATGGAGTTCGTAGAAATTACAGCGGCCGATATCACACATATAACAGGCCGGCTACATAATTGGAAATCTCCTGGTATAGACAAAGTACACAATTTTTGGTTCAAAAAGTTAACTTCATTACACAAACCAATAGCAAGTAACTTAACACAAATCATATTAGGACAACAAAATGCACCAGAATTTATTGCAACAGGTATAACATACATGCTGCCTAAAACTAAAAATTCACCACACCCTTCCCAGTACAGACCGATCACATGTCTACCTACAGTATATAAAATATTAACATCAGCAATAACAATGAAAATTAACAAACACATTGAGCACCACAACATAATGGCGGAGGAGCAGAAGGGATGCAGACGGGGCCACATGGGATGTAAAGAACAGTTAATAATAGACTCCACTATCCATAAACATGCCACCACAAAGAATAGAAACCTTCATTGCACCTACATCGACTATAAAAAAGCCTTCGATAGTGTTCCTCATTCTTGGTTGATACAGATACTAAAAATTTATAGAGTAAATTCAAAAATAATAGAATTCTTATCCAACATAATGACACAATGGAAAACCACACTTCAAATAAACTGTAATCAAAATAATGTTACTACGCGAGAAATATTTATCAGGAAAGGTATCTACCAAGGTGACTCTCTAAGTCCCCTGTGGTTCTGTCTCGCACTTAACCCTCTGTCTCATCTACTGCAGCGTTGCGGGGCCGGATATTGTCTCAAACACACCACAGAACAAACAACAATCTCACATCTCATTTACATGGACGATATTAAACTATATGCACAAACCGAAAAAGATATGAAGAAACTAGTAGAAGCTACAGCAGAGTTCAGCCAAGATATTAATATGCAATTTGGTCTGGATAAATGTAAAACACTTCATATCATACGTGGCAAAATACGACCCGGCAACTATGCAGTAAATAACACAGACACCATAACAGCAATGGAACCGTCTGACTTATACAAATATTTAGGGTACACACAATTGAAAGGACTAGATCACGTTAGGATTAAAGAGACACTTACTGTAGAGTTCAAGAGGAGACTCAACGCTATATGTAAAACCCAATTGTCTGGAAAAAATCTCATCAAGGCTTTAAATACATTTGCCATCCCCATATTGACATATTCATTCGGAGTTATTAAATGGACAAAAACAGACACAGAACAATTAGAACGAACAACACGCACCACTCTTACTAAACATAATAATTTACATCCTAAATCTGCCATAGAGAGACTAACCATAAAAAGACAAAACGGAGGGAGAGGCCTAATAGACATCCAGCACCTATGGCGAAAACAAGTTTGTAGATTAAAAACATTCTTTCATACGAAGTCTCACACTAGCAACATCCATAAAGCTATAGTCCAAAATGATCACAATTACACCCCACTTAATTTATATGACCAATCAGATACCCCACACACTACTAACGAAGACCCACAAACACAAAAAATTGAGGACTGGAAGAAAAAAGTTCTTCATGGCCGACATCCTCATGACCTAGAACAATCACATGTTAACAAAGTTGCCTCAAATAAGTGGCTCAAAATAGGTAATTTATTCCCAGAAACCGAAGGATTTATCATTGCTATACAAGACCAGATTATCAACACTAAAAACTATAGAAAATTTATAATCAAAGACCCTTCAGTAACTAATGATAAATGTCGCAAGTGTCACACGCAACCAGAAACCATACAGCACATAACAGGAGCATGCACAACCCTCACACAGACCGACTACACACATAGGCACAATCAGGTGGCAAATGTTATTCATCAAAGATTGGCAGTCAAATACACACTCATACAAGACACAAACACTCCATACTATAATTACACACCTCAAGCTACCCTCGAAAATGATACTCATAAACTATACTATGATCGCGCCATTCTCACCGACAGAACAATTCACTATAATAGACCGGACATAATATTACAAGATAAAATAAATAAAGTCACTTATTTAATAGATATCGCAGTTCCGAACACACACAATATACAAAAAACAATCACCGAAAAAATTAGTAAATATGCAGAGCTCAAACAGGAAGTAACAAGAATATGGCGCCAGGAAAAAGTTTATGTCATTCCTATAGTTCTCTCCACAACAGGCGTTATCCCAAATCACCTAATCCATAGCCTCAAAGTACTAAAACTAAAAGAAACACTTTATATCACCTTACAAAAAGCTGCAATTTTAAACACATGTCGTATTGTCAGAAAGTTCATGCAAATAGAAGAAAACGAAATAGGTCCGCATCACAACACACCCTCAATATAACACACCACACGCTGCATTTACTTTGGTTTAGGCCCGTAAATGTAGTTGAAAGTACCAGTAAGCTGAGAAGCAAAAGCACATTCCAAAAATAATAATAATAATAATAATTTTATTCAATAAAAGTTTGCAATGTTACATATATTCTTAAGGCTAGTTTTATACATTTACAAAAGAATTTACCATCTGTAACCGAACTAGGCAAAAGCCTGTATTTCGGTTATCAGCGCCAATCCCCTCAAATATTAATAATTAATTGTAGCCATCAAATAGACATGTTAACCTTTAGTGGGTATACAACAAAAAAGTTCAGCAAAACAAATTAAAATTTGAAAATTGATATTGTTAAAGTAAAATTTAAATTAATTATAAAATCGTAGAGGCAAAAAAAAAAATTAATAAAAATCATTAACTATTTCCTCTACATAAAATCACAAAAAAATTAGATCATAAAATTAAAATCAAAGAAGCAAAAAAAAAAAAGAATAAAATCGGAAGAAATCATCTCAAATTCAATAATATTATTAAAACAATTAAAATAAAGTAAATCCATAAATAATAATAATGAAACAGCTCCTAATGGCCGTAGCGTGATGTTATATAGCCTAAAGCCTTCCCCGATAAATGGACTATCCAACACAAAAAGAGAGTAGTTTTTGAGATAAGCGTGTTCGAACAAACAAACTCTTCAGCTTTATAATATTAATTTCGTATAGTATAAATAGTATAGACTATAATCTCATCCAACGTATACTGCATAAAAAAACACCCATGTCTTTTATTAATGAAAACGAAATTTAAGAAAATGGAGTCCATGATAATGTGACGGTGGGAAGAAAAACCATGTTGTGGGAAGAAAAACCATGTTGTACAGACCCCAAATAACACAAGACCAGGACATTAACACGACGATATTGACGAAAACCAATTTCGTCTTCGAATTAACACCACCATTGCAATTCTTTTAACAAAAATTCAATTAAAACTGTAACAACTGTAAGCACATCATTCTGACAATGATTACTAACTGAAGCTCCATTAATCTTCCCCCTTGTCCTAATCGGGGACTCCACGCCATCAATCTTTAGTTATTTAAAGCATGGGACATGCCTAGACTTGTTACTTCAATAAACGGAACCGTGACGAATACGAAACATTGGGTTTTGAATATTAAAATGTTCATTTGTTTTTGTAATGTTCGATGATTATAGCCATTGGCTGTCATTTGTAGATGTTTGACAGTCGTTACAGGTTGTCACAGGCCCGAAAGTCTGACAACCAGTCTTGCTAAGGGGTATGGTATTACCTAGTACTAACTGGGTTGTGGTGGTGAAGATAGTCGCTCCATGTAAAATACTGGTGCTCAGCTGCATCCAGTTAGACTGGAAGTCGACCCCAACATAGTTGGGTAAAGGCTCGGCAAATGGTGTAAAAAAAGAGTGAAGTTTAAGTTCGAGTTTTAAAACGATGGTTACGGGTTGATCTTGATACGGAAGGGAAATTTTTCAGACAACAAGGCATCTGGTAATAAAAAGTCCTTCCTCATCCTTTATGAATTCCAATCTAATTTATACACTGTAATTAGTAAAAGACAGTTTTCAAATCCAATTAAAATGGACATCTCCAATCCGTTGACAGAACCATCAACCTCGATTACCATCAGTCACAAACAGACAATAGACAGCGACTCAAAAACAAATCATCTAGGTCAACAAAAACAAAATTACATTTTTTCATTCATATTAAATCCACAATCCACTTTCAAACCGTAATAAGATCCACGCCCATTAATACATCGAAGTCGCTTCTAATCAATCAACTTTAGATTAACACTCGTCTAAACTAAAGGCTAAACAGACAAAAACAAATGAGCGAAGCCCAAACTTGAAATCGAATTAACCACCATGCATGTTTAAGACACCAATTAAACCTCCAACAAAGGCTATCTTCAATGAGACGAAAAAAATTTGATAGATCAACTCTTTAACCTAATCTATCATCTGTTAAACATCAACCTGAATAACACTCTATCCTGGTACACTATGGTTCAAATTTCGAAGTAAAGGTCCATGTAGAAACCCGAGAAGGCTGTTGGCACAACATCTTATATCGATTAAACAGATAATTAATCACGGGAAATGAATCCGAATGAGATGTTATTAGTTATACCACACTCGCTATTACCAAGTGAAACAATAGCCCGACTTTACATGGTGATCGTTAAACGGAGATTAACTTTAGTTTATGATTAAATTGCAATGTGAATGTGCGCTTATTCAGCACTAATATGATATGGCGTTAATTGTTCTTTCAGACAGGAAGAAATTACTGTTCGTTTATTTAGCAATTAGTAAATGTTTTTATCAATATCGTGATAAGACATTTTATATGTTAAATGTTTTTTTACTTATGAAGAACTTGTCAATTATCTAGAAAATAAATCTAAATTCCGGAACATTTAAAATGACACAATTGATATGAAAAACACTTATCTATGATTGTCCAAAGAAAACCCATACGATATCACAAGTGAAAATATGGTAAGTGTTCATCGAAATTATTTGCTTTACCATAGATATATTAACTTTATAATCATCTGCCAAATTATCATTTGAAATTAAAATACTTTAAAAGTAAAATATATAAAATCACCCTGTATGCGAGAGACAGCAAGGAACGGCCGCTGGCCGATCAATCAGCTGCTAACGAGCCGGTCACATGGTCACAGCATCCAACAGTCTTACCATATCTTCTATCATAATTAGCTGATAAAATAGACAAATAGAACAAAATATGAAATTGATAAAGGACTTTTTTATTGCACCCTGTATAAAATGGACGTAATTTAAAATTTTGACAGGCTTGTTACACTTCTCGAGTTCATTGCATTTGTGAGCCGAATAAAAACAAATTAACTGCAACTTACATTTAAATCATCAATAACAAATTAGACATCAATCGCCGTCAAATTATCGAGTAATTTTCCTTCAATCAAACTCGTTCATCGATTTGCAATAGCAGCATTAGACTCGATACAAAAAAAAATAATCGATTTATTTTCAAATTTAGAACACCCACTTCGCCAGCCGTGTAACGTATGCACAGTTTTGATTAACATTTACATAAACGTTTGTCGCTCGCATTAAAACCGAGTCGGGACTCGATAAAATTAAAAAAAAAAGTTTTAATTTCTTTTTTTGAACCGAGACGAAGACAGAGTGCAGAGAACGCGCGGGGCGTGGCAGACTAACTTTCATTACTCACCAGCAATAATAAATGATAAAACATTATTAATACGAGGAGATCACTCCGTTTGATGGCTCACACATGCTAACCTACGTCGAATAAATTAATTCTAATTATTAAATGTTGTTTCCTCCCTCGGGCTGTAACAATTTGTAGCTTTTGAATTAAATATTTATGCAGAATTGAAAATGAATATATTTGATTAGAGAATAAACTTGATTTTCTAGTAATCTAGCCTACAAATCGTAATCAGTCTTATGCGGTTAGTTTCCTGTGTTATCTGGTCGCGTAATAATAACCAGAAGTTTATTGGCCAGTTCCCCTGAATGATAAATTGAATAATAATTTATTCTGAACAAGATAAGGCTTCGCTCAGATCGCGAGCTGTGATACTCTCAACGTGTGAGCGGATGGGTATTACACCGAAGCGTAACATAATTGAAATCATTTTGAACTCATCATGTGAAATCTGACCGATTTATGATGTCCGAAAAATTTCGTAGCTGTGTTCGTAGACGTTGCTACGATGTGCTACGAATTTTTTTGCTATCTAGGATTTTGTAACAGGTCCGTTACTATAATCTTTGATTGTTGGCAAAATTTAACAGCTGCGTAAACAGTAGATCGATATAAGTACTCTATCAATTTAATAACAACTACAAAATACCTAAATGTAATATATCTCTTGTTACACTTTCGTAGCAGATCGCCTTGGCGCAGTAAGACAATTATTGAGAGTTTAAAACTAGCTACACATTAGTTACGTTTTTGGTACGGAAATCAATTATCAACTTTATTCTGCTTCACAACCACCGTTACACAAGCAACATTGAGCGCAGAACATCGGTGTGAGGTGCTGCCAACATTCTGTTTCAATTACACACAGGGGCTAACAAACTGCCGAGCGAGTGGAGCCGCCCTCGATGCCAACCCCTGATGAAGCTATCGGGTTTTTATACCAGAACGAACCCTACCCTTATCAGCGAGAGTTTTGAAGAAAAAGGACCCATAAGATACGAGCCTGCTGTTTACAGAATTGAAATTTTGTTTTGAGGAAACCTGATCCTTTTGTTCTAAGATTTCGACTGTTTTTGCGTTACACTGGGCACTTTATTTCTACAGATTCATAGGAGTAGCTTAATAAACTCTCTCCTTTAACATATAATAATTCATTTTTATAATTCCCACTTCACTGATCCTTGTCAACTCTAAATAAAACTGTACTGTGTAAAAAAACGTAGATAATTCTTCAGAAAATTGATTCTTTATTTTTAAAATAAACAGGTTCGGCAGTCAATTACACTTAGGTACAGCTGACAGTTACATCTGCTTAATTATTTATTACCATTGCCAACTTAACTGTATGCAAATGGGGAACATGCCCTTATCCTTTAAATGTTTCTAATCATTTAACTGGGACATAATGAAATTAAAGAAGGTGGAAATTGTTCTTTTATAATCGTCAAACATTAACGCTTATTTCAGTGTGCATAAACAAGCAATTAATCAGGGATATCTTATAGAATTGGCTTGAAAGCTTTGGAGACACTAAAACCAATGATGGAATTACAAACCCTCAAATTGCAAAGCATTTATTATAAGCATAATAAATGCTACAAATGAATAGAACTAAAACAAAGAGAAATCACAACCAATAAACACAGTTAATTACTTTAGAAAATGCATAATTAATATCGAATCCTACACAAGGCAAGCACGAAGCTGCAACTGCAACAATAACCATTGATTTGACTAACAGCTAGGCGGTCAGATATCAACATGATCTATCTAGCGACAATCGGCGCCATTTACAACGAAGATCAATTAATGCTAGACAAGGACAGAGATATAGAAACATAAGCGAGTGAAAGAGACAGGTGTCGAGTTATCAATCACGCGCCCGCGCACGATCTCGACGCCCGAAGCGATCGGACGATCTCCCGCTTAATTATTTCTATTATGATATTTAAAATATAATGATTATCTCCACGGATAAGTCTCGTTTGGCGAATTCCCACAGTTTTGAAAGTTACATGTCTATAAATCTAAAGGACGATTAAGAAATGCGAGAAATCAGTGCAATTTGCTCTTAGAACTGCCGTATTCAAGTAGTTTTATTTTACGCGTTCACGTTCGCTACAGAAATTAATGTTGATTTTGTTTTACAGATTTTACACAAGCAAAAGAAAACTGTTGGTGGTTTAGTTTTTAGTTATGATTGATAGTAACATATTTTTGTTTGACATTGCTCAAAAACAATAAGATTCGTACAGCCAAATTTACTACAATCATTAAAAACTAGCTAACTACTTCTAGTTTGTTAGTAATTGTCCCATGGGATCTTACTATCGGGATAAAAAGTATCCTATATTTTAATATTTATCTGTGTGCAAATTTCATCCAAATCCGTTCAGTTGTTTTTGCGTGAAGGAGTAACAATCATACATCCATACTCACAAAATTTCGCATTTATAATATTAGTAGGATTCATACAATAAAAGTTAGATTTCGCAGATATAAATGAAAGCTTTCTTGAAGACAATCATGGCCTGATTGAAATTTGCCCCTATTAATTTGACGTCGTTCAAATCTCGTAGCTAAGCTTCATTAATATCTCATAGTTCGACCATCATGGACCATGCTCGTCCATCACTCGTGATCTTATCACCCGATCACCGATCTCCACAATATAAAACCGTTTATACAACCAATGACTGATATTACCCTGTATCTGATTTGTATCAAAGACCATAATAGGTTGAACCCTGTTCTATAATTAATTGTTAGAGAAGAGATATCTTACTAAACTTGAATGTTGCGTATCATTCGGATCGATGATCGTGAATGGAGCATTTGGAGTAATGATAAATTACAATGAATATCAATCGTTACAAAGGATTAATCAAAATAAGTTGAGGCTGAGGTTACAGATAGAGATGTAGCGACGTAAACTCAACCGACAGGCTTTTTTCATAATTTCTTTTCAAAAAGCAAAATCGAAACTATTTTTTGGAAGAAACAATTGAAGCTTTAGAATAAAATGAGAAAAGTCGACTATTTAAAAAAACGAGTTTCTTATTGGCTCCATCCTGCTGGCTTTTACATAGGGACAAGAAGCTTAACGAAGCCGACTGGCACTTGTTCTCCCCATAATTGCCATCTTGTTTTTGTTCTACATAGACCATACCTGGGAACCTTATAGTCATGGAGATATTGGAGGTCAAAGTTTTCTTGCTAACATTGAACATCTTTCAAGAAAACCCGGATAGAGATCGAATTATCGACAGCGTATGTTTCTCTAACCATAAACTCTTTACGGGTAAGTACACCGCTCTCGCTGGGCCCCAAACCGCAACCTTAGGGATGAATAATGTGGGAAACGCACTTACCTCGCTTTTGCATGAAGGAGAACAGGTCATCCAGGAATTCCTTCCTTTGTGGATCGTCGCTGATCTCGTATAACTGGAAATAAAGAAAAAGATTATAATTTTGATAAAAGTGAAAATAGAATTTGGACTGTGGTGAGCCTAAGGACTTTCTTTGGAAGATGTGGGAGACTAGACGAAAAATTAATAAAGTTGAGCGAGGATGCAGATGAAGACCACATGAGATGAGACAAATGGTAAACTGTAGATAGATAACGCAAGAAGATAATTAAAAAACGTTTGGACTTAAACGTTCCTGTATTGGTGAGGATTTATAAGAAATTGATGATTTTACGCAAGGTGATGATGAGGTAAGGATCATCAAATTTTACTCAAGAGTCCTTCAAAATACTGTAAGGGATAACAGATTGTACGAAAGTTCATCATGTTTACTGTTTGGAATCGGTTACACGGTCAGTAATCAACTAATTCATGTACCACCACTTGCGGGTACAACTAAAACAACTTAGAAAAACTACTCATTTTCACACAAAAACAGTTGTAATAATGAAGATATTAATATTCCGAATAGGAAGCCATGTTCAACGGAGCGAGGAGACCACGTGCACCCGCATAAACAGAGAACATAGGAACTGCATTACAACTTATTCAATTCTCATACTTTAGATACGCGTGTTCAGCTGACTATAAAATTGGACTATAGATAGCTGATATTTGTTAGATATTTTGTAAATTAAGAAGCAGGACAAAGTCCAAGACTTGTCAAATATGAAGGTCTTAAGTTTACAAACCTTTAGAAATCTGAACAGATGAAGAGTTAGATGAAGGAGTTTAAAATTATATTATTGGTTTGGAAAATTGATGCGAGGGAATCAGGAAAATGTGAGGAAAGTAGACTTTCCGCATAATATTTTCCTCATTTTTGTATCTCCAAAGAGTATGAATCTATACATGCGGATGGGTATAAGAGTAAAGGAAGACCAAAGAAACGTTTAAAGGATGATATGGCAAGAAAGGAAGCGTCTGATGAAATGACGAGTAAAAGAGAATTAGTATGGAGGAAGTTGACATGCTGCATCGTCCCCAAATGAATTGGCATAAGATCAAGAGAATGATGAGAAAATGGAGGAGCAACACTTTGGACAAGACGAAAAAGAACAAAATTAGGAAAAGAAGGTCAACTACAATTCGTTGAAGAAACTAATTCACAGTTTGTACTTCGCCTTTACATTCGCACTCGCTTTTATTTAATTATACAGAAACCCAGGGGTTCCAGATAAGACTGCTGGAAATGCTCAAACCGCAAAAGGCGTGTCTTCTACATAATTAGCTCGATATCCGCCATTTAAATGCACTCGGCAATTTGAATACTGATAACATGGACGTATCACTAACTACTGGAGATAAAACCGACTCACTTGATTGGTCAGGAGGAGCCAGAAGGTAGGTATTGTATTAATTACCTACTTCTTTTGTTTCAAAGATTGAGAGATGGTTCTAGGCTACTTATGAAGCTGTTTTAATTTCTTGTGTTGGAAACTGCTTGATCATTAGATATGCAGCTTCATCATCATCACTCTTTTGTCCTTATCCCAATTCATTTGAGGTCGGCGCAGCATGTTTTTCTTCCATACTTGTCTAGTGTTCTTCATCTCATCAGACACTTCTACGAGTAGCTTATGGTTTTATTTATCACTTCGATTCTGCATATATATATAGTTCAGTCATTCAGTTATATTTATGGCACCTCAGGCCACCTAATTGTTCGCGTCGGAATCATAGGAAATCCTCCATCGAATCTGTGATATTGACAAGTTATCAATGTAATAAGGCCACATGTCGCCGCGAAAGCATGATCCTGACATCATACACAAACAAAGGGAATCCCGTTAAACAATCATGCGCAACTCGTCCGGTTTACATTGAAGAGCGGGCAAAAGTGTCCCATAGCTCTATACATGTCGGCGCCTTCGTACACGCGATCAAACACCGAGCTATTTGCATTGCCCGGGCAATTACATCGACGCACTTAGCGCTACGAAGAACTGGGCCGTGGAGAGACAACGAAACGCCATTTGACACTTCCTGTTTCCGTCTAACACCTTTGTATACTCATTAAAGATAGATTGGTCTTGCAAAAAAAAAAACTATTACGTGGTTAACCCCTTCGAGAGCGGGACACATTTGACCGCGACCAAACGCTAAAACAAATGGTGTAAGGTGATCGTTCGTAAATGAAACGTGCTTTTTTATTCTGTGTGTGCTATCCGGCGCTAATCGAAAACGTTCTGGCTGGTGATTAATCGCGGGGGGCGAGTCCGGCCAGACAGTGACGATCGAGAAGATTGATGCGAGAGGCGATCGCCTGTTGCCGCTATTAAGAGTCAAGCCCTCGCGCAAACGCTCATGATCGTCTATTGACACCGACACGACTGATGTAACAACACCTGGGTAACACGGCTAACGATACATAAATACATTTACAGTTTTAGATGCGGAATGCTTAATTGATTATGACTCTCTCTGACAGTTTTGTTAAAACTTGAACCGGTATTCTATGACAAAAAGTTGAATAAAAAAGAGACGATTAATCTTCACAGAAAATATTCTTTACAAAATAAGCAATTCCTCTAAATTGACCCCGAACTATCGTAAGTCGTAACTCTCATAGGGCAAGACACTACATTATGCATTCCAATTATCGCAAAACAGACGTCGAGTGTTATAAGGGTATTACAACGTCCACCGGAACAATTCCCGAACAAATTATTGTATGAAATGACGGGAATATTATCATAACAGGGTTGGGATACCGTCGCCCACCGCGGCCATATTTGAATCACAAAACTGGCCGGGTAATCTCCGTGATCTCTATTGTGATGTGCCAATTAACGAGCTCTCCCCTTCCGCTTGAATAAATAAATAAATATTTTGAAAACATGATCATTGTACCGTGGTGGCCATAGAGATTTAAAAATAAATCTTTTTCAAATACTTCGAGGTCTATTATGTGATAAAACTCCGCGTCAAAGTTCACACATAAAATTATATCGTTTTTGTACTACTTTTACAAGCGCATCGCACATTTCCCGGTTATTCAATTTATTTAAAACATTACTGTTAATAGTAATAGCTATAGACATTGTATGAAAATGTGGCAATTTGTTAATAAAATAGGACAAAGTTATAAATAACATAAATCGTGTAATTTTATAGTTTTGAAACAATAAAATTATGATTACAATGATGTTCATAAATAGTTAACTAGTGACTGGTTTGCAAAAATTACAATGTATCGATGACTCGATAGAAGACAAATTCGAATAAGATGAGAAGTATATATCTATATGTTTTTTCAGATAGAAAGAAGTTGAAATCTTACTTAGAGCCAATCTAATCTCCTATATCAATCAATCAAAGATTAAGAAAATGACCATCACTGACCGAAAGGATTGTTAAAATGGAAGACAACCTCCGCGTCTCGAAGATAAAAAACCATTGCATTGATATAATTCAAGCCAAGAAATATCGCCAAGAACATAACCGAGAACCAATCAAGAGAACAAATATCGATATCGATACGCACAATGACATCGAATAGAATCACAAACTAGACGAATCGATCGCACATATTATTAGTCGTTGCAACAGCGTTTACGATCGACTTACTTATGTACAACAATAATACAATAAGCGCCAATCACTGTCGTTTGCGCGATGTCGTCAACAATCGGCCCCATACATATTTTATCGATATGGCCTTTAAGTCAAGGTGATTTTAAAATCAATCTTGTATTATTATTGTACTGTTATGCCGACGACGAAATCGATGGAAAACTATTCAGTTAACTTAAGCTTTTAGCTTGCTAATCTATCAAAAACGAGTTAGTAACATTTTCAGTTTTGTATATTTTTATCACGACAGCTAAAACAACAGGGTCATATGAATGAAGTTTATTATCGAACTGAAAACTTAAACTTCTTGAAGCGCGTTGAGCACTTTTTAAGTGTACGAACATTATGAAACTCGCGTGATCGTCACGTACGCTTTTGGTAGCATTCGTAGCAGCTACGAGTGCTACGAACCCGTAGCCGATTCGCTCGCGAATCAGCTTTCACTTCTATCGATAGTCCCCCCCCCCCCCGACATGTTTTTTAATTGGACCAATTATCTATTTTTCTTCGCTACTGTTAACCTTGTTTTACTAATAGTAACAAACTAAGCAAATGCCTCAATCTTTGCTTTAAACTTTCTCGATTTAAAACTAATAACTTTTACTGGATATCTTGAGTAATTATTCGGGGAGGTCAAAATACACAGAAGAATGAAGATATCCCGTAAGTAACAAGCCCCTAAAACAATCGTACCCGAATTGCATAAAAGAACCAAACAAACGCATTGATGTATCGAATAATATAAATCAATGTTCAACACTGAATCGCTAGCAAATGTTACAAGGTGTAGTCGTCACCATTACCTTTATATTGGAAACGTTCAGTTTGGACACGTAGGCGCGACCACTCTGATGGACTATTGTGTGCGCAGATAGATTTATGAACTGATTTTTTTAATAAGGCCTTCATTGCAACGACATAATGTGGGATTTGAATGATGAATATTAGAAAGATATGTTGCTATCTGAAATTGCGCTTGGTTTTAAAACAGCAACTGTGTACGATGCTGAAAGGAAACGATAAGAACCAGCGCGACGAACTGTACGTAAAAAAGAAATGCGAAAGAGTAGTGAAGTACACTTACGTTATCTACACTACTTCTCAATCAAGTAAAAGCTCTATCTTATCTACATCGAAAGTCAGGTACTGGTATGTCAAACAAACAAGTTTGAACTAGACAATGCGTACAACTTTCTTCAAATCACAATACAGGTCAACATCAGTCTATATCAGTTCCGTTTTCGTAACCACTGAGGTACTGAGACTGATTCATATAGTATTCTCATGAATTTCAATACAATTTACACTGCACTTGTCGACACATTGGCGCTTACGTTAAATAACTTTTTAGACTGCGAGCGAAGGCAGCCTAGCCTCGCTGCGTGCCTCGCAAGCGCCCGCGCCGCGCCGCGAGACAATTTCAAATTGCTTGCAATAATTTAAAGGCGTAATATTTAAGAAGGATGCGTTTATAAATAAACTCGTGGTGGGTATCTAAACATAATAGTAACAGCGTTTATGGTAATGTAAGAGATTTATACTTATTGCTTTTGATGGTTTACGGGAGAAATTACTGTATAAATTTCCCTTTGCATACAATTTGGTCGGTGTTAGACTAGTTTCTACGATTGTTCGTGTTTCGCTTAATAACAAATAGATTGCTGTTACGTTTAACGTCTGCCATTTATAGCGTGATTCATTACGGACATTACGGTGTTAATTTTCAAGAATTTATTGCACTTTCTTTTTGTTTTATTGTTGTTTTACGTTTCTTTAGAACATTAAATAGATGTTACATCATTCAAAACGTTTTATAGATCTTGGAAAGTAACTGCAATCTACAATGTTTTAGTTGAATTAGAATGACTGATGCACTTGTTTATTTTCATCGCTTCTATAATATCAAAACATTTGTAACAAAGTATCGTAACAGTCATGAGTAGCAGCAATTACGTGGTAAGTTCAAAAGAAAAACATAACTCATATAATAATAATAATAATATGCTAAGTACAAATCGACTAAGGAAATTGATTTTCCATTGCGTCGAAGGTAACAATGACAATGTTTCATTGCAATCAGCAAGAGCACTAAAATGGTAATGTTTGCTCGTGTATTCGCGCACATTATGTCGATAATGCGACCCATATTGTAAGCACCAACCGATCGCTCGAATGCTATAATTATTAGCGACAGTCGCAGTTTTCCGTTTGTAATAAATTAAAATGTATTGATAAGTGTCAAATGCTAAGTGGCTGTAGATTGTCCCAGTCACGCACTGTTTGTACCTGAGATAGCACTTTATGTCTAAGTATAACTGGAGTGATGCGATACTAATGAAGGAACATAAAACAAGGTATTTTTTATAGGAATGTGCATTGTCTTTGCCGAATATAACATTAAAGGTCCCTTAAATACCACATTCCACTTGTTCCATCTCGCAAAGGATAGCCAAACTTCAATAATCGAAGAGGCATCTAAAGAAAGAACAGAAAAGTTCACCAAAATAAAGAAAGAGATACTATATTTACTGGACCAACCTCTTTAAATCTAGAAATGGCAAATGATTTCAAAGATAAGAAATAAGAGACCCAATGGCAACTTCTTACAATGACAACAATTCAATTGCAGCTAAAATGAACTAAACAATTAATATACATCATTAAGAAGATCGTGAGACACATGAAGATCTAATCGTCTTCCCACACAAGACTATTGAAGATAGAGATCATGATAGCAAATAATTTGAACGAATGCAACTGCAATATATCATGGAGTCAATGTAAGCACGTAATGCAAAGTGGATCACGAAGGTCACTATTATATTTAAGTGGCATTAGATAAAAAAACGAAATTAATTGATTTTGTATTTTTTTAGAACGTTTTCCACTAACCAGGCAGAAAACCAACACCAATTCGACGTTCAATTAGACGTGATGTGTGCCAGTCAGTAGGGACATGCAGAATTTGAAAACCCTAAACTCAAGCCCAACTAGCCCCGTATTTTTAGCTAAACTCTTTCAAATTCTGTCTGCGCTTTCGGTAACAACCATGTCAGAGCTACTACAAATCTTTGTCAAAATTTAGCCAAAAGTTTTTCAGTGGTATACAACATACGTGGAGACCGCGAATCAGCAAACATAAGGTAACCGTAAGACACCCTCAGGTTAGGAGGAGCGACCATCTTCGCAAGGAGACTGGTAGCAACAGGATAAGAGTTGTCGAGAATCGAACTGAATTGCCAGCGATTGGAGAGTGGGCAATGTGCCCATTGCTCGCAGAACGGATGGCCGATGGGGACGAGAAGTTCTGGAGTGGCGACCGCGGAACGGAAGACGTTGCGTTGGATGACCTCTCACTCGGTGGACCGATGACCTGGCGAAGGTTGCGGGTATCCGTTGGATGCGAGTCGCACGGGACCGGTCAATGTGGCAACACTTGGGGAAGGCCTATGTCAATAGCAGTGGACGTCTTTCAGCTGAAATGATGATGATGATGATGATGGACACGCCCATGTCCACCAGTGAACTTCTGCAGGTTGATGATGAATAACATTAAATGGAAAACCGAAACAAACAAGACATATGTATAACCCATAACACACCTCTACCAGTGAATCAGTTAAAAGCTGAAATCAATAGAATAATGAAATGAGAGAGAGTTGTCGGAGAGCCGGCAGGTGTCGCGTCTGTATTGTGTGTAGCACAGTTTTAACCGGAGCTGTAATGAGGTAAACAAACGCTAGGGGGGTGTGGGACAAGGTGTAAGTAACAGCGATGCTGGTATCTCTATTGTTGGGTAAGAAAAAGCACTTAATTTCGCATGTGAGGATGTACAGTTGCATAATTTCGAGCTGGTTTAAAATGTAAGGTAGTGAAAGTGCGGAAATTTACAGTAGGAGTCATTGGACTTGGAGTTGTTAGTGCTTTGGGCGCTCTAGATGCAAAATGTGACGTTGTTTTGGAAATACTTGCGAGTGATCATAAAGAAGACGTTGTACATAAGCTAATGTTGTAATTTTAAGTGTTTAGCTTTTAGTTTTGCGTGCAATAATTTTTGTATAACTATAGCTTTTAGTTTAAGAATAAAGTTACTCAGAGATAGAGCAAAGAAGGGTGATGGATGTTGGCAATGACTACTTCATGTTGCCATCTATTTATTTTCAAGGCATCAATAGATAGGCCCACTTCAGTGACAAGTATGTTTAAGTCTAAAATAAGATCAAAAACTATAATGAACATGACAAGAAACGCTTCCGCCTATGACTTGTATTAATGTACGCATTATATGTAAAACACAGCAAAGTAGCCGAGGGGGCGTTGGCCGCAAAAACAATGCCTCAATTGATAGTTGTGCCTAGTGTCGAAACCGGAGAGTAGTAGCTTCTACTTCTACTAATGGAGGACCAGTGATGGCCGATGGAACCAACAGTTACTATTGTAGTTTTTATGGTATGGAACATTTAATGCAGAACATAATAGTGTAATTTGACTTTAATGGTTCATGGTTTTGTCGTTGTTTAAATTGATTAGGAAGAATAAATTGACAGTTCGTTCCGAGATACGATATAATCACTCACAGCGCTCACAGCAATATTTTGCGTTCCGATATAAATATCACGATTTTGACAGCTAAGAGCTGTCATTAGGCCATTTGACAGCGCTCACGGTGATATTTCTATAGGGCATGGTCGGTGTAATCGCAAGATGGCGCGTGTCATGACGTCATCTATGACGACTCAAGGAACATCGATATCGCGCTTATGATCGCGCTCACGGTATCTCGGAACGGGTTTATAGACGCTCATAGCGTTTACAGTCTATCTCGGAACGCGGCCTTAGGTTACTCTTATAAAACTTTTGAAGTGGTACGACTTATAATCTGCTGGTATTCCGTTTTTTTCCATTTCCCACCTCTTATATTTATTCAAATTAACTGTTAAATAAACAAATAATAATGAAAATCATAAAACAACTACATTGACATTGACTAAACACCCAATGTTAAACGAATTGTAATGCCCCAATGAAAATAAATTAATATTTTCCAACATGACTCATTTCCAAGCCAAATTCTATTTCAAATCATGTGAATTCTCAGAAACTCAAGGAAAGTAGTGTCTTGGTTCTCTCATGAATGGGTCGTCCCCAATCGGTGTGCTCTTTGATAGCAAGTACGAAAGCGCTAAGTGATTCCCTTCCCATCATGTTTACTCATAAATTACTTCTCATTTGAAAGCCAGTACTCTGCCGGATTGATAGGTTACGTTGCACACACTTGTAACATTATCATTTCCACCTACAATTAGATTAATTTATACTTGTTTGATGTGGATGTTGATATGAATTATTAATGGTTTCGAAATATCAATTCGTGAGAGTGCTGATAGATGGGACGGTGTGTTTTCATTTGTTGGAGTGAAGATTTCATTGATACAACTGTGTTTTAAATGATTCAGTATTCATCAGATTGCCTAATCATAAGGATTTTTCTCCTGCCCTAATCCCATTTTATTTGGGATTGGTGCAGCATTTCTTCTTCTTCCATTCTTCTATATTACTAGATTAACCTAATCATTTAGTTAATTATTGAAAAAGGTTAAGTTTTGCTATGAAATAATACCTACAATTAAAAGAATAGCCTTCCTATGTCTGTAAAATTGATCAATGACTCAATGTTATCTTCCAGTCTAATAACCCAGGCAAAATTCGGGTCTTTGAACAATTAATTACACACGGAAGAGTACATTATATACATGAAACTACATAATAGTGAGCGGATTATGTCCAGGGAGTCGAATAGCGCCCTCTGGTGGAATTATTCCGGGCAAGTAATCGCGTAATTGACGAAAACAATACACGCGCGTGGTCATCAACGTATGGAGACAAGGAATATTGGACGCTGGAAACGACAAGACGAAAAGGACGCAATGAACGACGCTGTTAGTTTTTAGTCCTGGTACTGCAAAAGACAGTCAAATTTTAAAAGAAAACATCGTTTAGTATTTTGCAAAATATTACATTTTCACTATAAACATCACTTTCAAAGCAATACGAGTTTGAGAATTTGAGTTCTCATAACATGAAGTTGATTAAAGTTATACTTAATTAAAAGAGCCATCAAAGAACACAGATTAAGAAACGTGATAATTACACCTACTATTTGCAAGAAACGTAGCCGCTGAAAAGTAATAATGTCAATCTAAATCATGTCAAGAACAAGCGAGCGTATGAAAAAATGAGAAACCTAAGACTATTGAAACAAAACTCGTTGTCGCTTCCGTATTTCACAGATCCTTGTACGCTCAACTATAGAGTATACACAAAGTGTACACGATTACACGCCCTCTCTTTGATCTCCAATTAGATGAACATTTTGGGGTTCCGCATATCTGCCGTATGATAGGGGAGCCACCGATTGTAAATAAATATGCTCGTGCTCGTCCGGCCGGGGCGAGGGTGTGAATTACTTTCCCAACTGTGCCAAATTAGATCATTTTGTGGACAAGGATTTATGGGCAATAATTTGTGGAGTTTAAAGTTATCAACCCACCTATAATTACAAGAACAACAAAATACAACAGTGGAAATTGGGTATTCAAAAACAAAAGAAAACAAGTTGATTTAGGTTACGTTGACCATGACCTCTAATTTTGAATAAATCACTTAGAAGAGGATATAACGACATTTATTTGTCGAGTTTCTAATAGTACCCTTCTACATACTCCCTCATCATTTTCTATTCAAGAAAACAAAACCAATTCATAATAATAATCAATCTGAAATAATAACATGGCACTAGGGCGGGCGGCACGAACTAGGGCGGGGAAAATTAATCCGCCCGCCCGCAAAGCCTCGTATTGCTGGCCGCAATTATCCGGCGGGGATTAAGTCGGTTGTCACCGGTTTTAGCCGGTTAGAACCGGATCGGTCGAGTGTAAACTAGTATTGATGCAATAATGAGTGGATATTCTAGAGATATTAGTATATTTTTGTCATTATTCTGTTTTTCGTAAAACTGTGGGCTACAATAATAAGGTTTCCTTTATGTTTTAAACTATCGAACGATACAAATATTACATTGATTGATTGATTGATTGACTAAATTCCAATAGGTACACTCACGAGCACTAATATGTTGCACTTCACAGTTTCAAATGTGATTTTCATCAGCTGTTCTGATTAATATTTCATGTTTTTACGAACATGGTTATTTAGAATTTTATGAAAAATATTCTATATACCTACAGTATAAGATCCCATTAAAATAGATGGACAAACTTTTAGAAATCATTCAGACCACCAAAATAAGGTCAATGGTAAAAAATAAAAAACAAAAACGCATTAGATACTCACAAGGAAAATAAAGCAGCTAACGAAAATACACTAAAAATGTTGGTAGCCCAATGCATAAACACATCCATGACTTGGTTATCTCAGTGTTTTTTTTACTTGAATATCTTTGATTAGACGTACTGAACGCTGTCTTATTTATCCATCAATTTTAATGGGTCATTATAAACAAGTTACAATTGCTTTTAAAAGGACAGTCAATACATATTGGTGCTTGTGTCTGTACAAGTAAATCTGTAGATTTGGACGAGATTGCAAAAAAAAACCTGTACACTAACCAATCTAGCTTTGGATAATTTAATCCCCTGCTACAAAAATAAATTGAAAGAATCGGTGAAAACGTGTCGAAATAGGAAACGGATAGGAAACTCTTTCAAATCAGTTTGACCGATAAATTGACGATTTACACCTAGTGTTCGACATTTCTATAAGTTTAACACCTTTCAATAGAAAACCTATTACAGGCCAGCTGGAAATACAATAAAATGAGAGTTTATAGAATAGGAAAAAAGTATAGTATCATCATTCATAAAAATAATTGTGACAGATATGGAATGATTATTTTTATGAGGAATAAAATCCTTCTGAATTAAAGGTATACATTCCATGTTCATTGCTAAGTCTTTATTTGAATATTTTCGTGAAAACAATTAGCTAAGATAAAGATATCACAGTTTTAAAGTAAAAACTCATTTGTTTTGACAGAATTCCGTACCTGCCAGTGATGAAAGATTTCCTCGGCTGTTTGAGCAGCTTCCTTCGTCTATATTTATATTTTATTTGGCTCTTGTGTTTTTTGCGAAGTTTCCGCTGGTACTTAACAATAGTATTAAGATTTATCATACAAATTAATGTTTGAAGAATGAAAGTTTGTATGCAAAATACTCATAATGTATTTTTACTTATTTCCCGTTTCCCCCTTTTCGTCGTTACTTTATTGACGTTTCGACAGTGGTTGTCACCATTTTGTTGTGGCGATGTTTTTTTTAAACACATCAATTAAAAAAAATCCCTCCGGCAAGCCGCAGGAGGAGGTAGATTTCGAAGAAGGTGCTGGAGCGTCCAACTATTGAAAATTTGTATAAAGAGTTGTACTTATGTGTACAATCTACAAAACAAATTATGATTTCAAAATCGTTGTCCTGTAATGGAAAGTTTACCCTTTTTAAATTCTCTCATAAGAGTTTAGCATGGAAACGCCCTCTGTTTGGTTGTGAATGTTTAGTTATAATTTTTTATTTCGAAAACTATAAGTTTTATCGCTAAACTTTGAAGGTAACAATTGTAAAGTAAACAATTTGCTTTCAAAAAAAAATATTTGCGACGCTCAAAATGTTTACTGTTTCGGAGATATGATTTTTTTTCGCAAAAAATTTGGAATTTTCAGCCCCCTCCCCAATTTTGGGGTTGCATCTAAAAAGTTTAAATTTAAAGATGTCCGTATTTGTACTCAGAATGATAAAAATGAGAAACGGTTCAAAAATTTTTCATAGGAAAAAAGTTATGGCCAAAAAACTGATTTTAGAAAAACCGCCCCCCCCGCCGCCCCCCATGGACGAATTCCGCCCATTCACGAACTTAGCCTAAGTTTTGACCGTTTCGATTTTTTGGCCAAGTTTGAAAGCAATCGGTTCATAATTGCGACCTGTAGAGTGTGGCTAAATTTTGCTTGTCACCCATATACATACGTATTCATATATATCCCCGTAGGTGAGAGACCAATAGGTAGATTTTTTTTTTTCAAAAAAGGAAATCTTCCTAACTATGCACGTTAATAACTAAATTCGAAATATCGAGCACTCAAAACAAATAGTAAACAAGGTAAATATCCCGTTGTCAATGTTATCGATAATATGGACTATACTTTTACAGTCCTCAAGAAACTTATTGTGACGACAAGAATATTAGAAACTGCCAATTCACAGATGCCTCAAGCACACTTCAAAAGAGCAAATACAACATAAATCTTAAAGTTTCAACATCTTATTTATTCTTAGTTCTATACAATATATTTTTCCGACATTTCCCACATGTTTTCACCGCGCTCAGGGAAACACGCTAAACGTTCGTCGGTCAGTGCGTGTCGGAGGCATTAGCAGGTGACGCACACATGCGCGTACGCATCCATTCAGACAAATGTTGTGTTAGGCCCGGGCTGCACCGTATTGAACTTATGGTGGGACTTTAAATATCAGATATTCTATAAAATATTGGTTTTTGTTCCGAAAAATATGATTTTAGGAAAATAATGAAAAATAAAATGTTGAATGGCTAACATGGCGGGACAGGCTTTTATGACTCCTGTCAAAAATGACTAGAAAACATATAATTCTTTGGATAAGGTGAGATGAGACTTCATCCTGCATTGGGACTCTTAAAAAAATTGTAAAATATTAAATTAACGATGTTTGGATTCCAATCTTATTTTGTAAACGCAGTTTCATTGACAAAGTGATCAATGATCATGAAAAATATAATGTGAGTGATATTCTATCATAATTCAATTTAGATAAGCATGTTATTTATCAGCAAGCCGTTAATATGACTAATATAAACGATAATTTTATTCTAGCTAGAGTATCAGATACAATGCCGATGCAAAAACTGGAGGTAAACAGCCCGCATAGTAAATAACCGACCAATTTCCTGTTTAAGTGATAACTAACTCTATATTCATCGCTTCAACAGAAATGTTGTCAAATTGATTTCACATTACTAAACATTCCATACTTTTAAAAACAAAAACCAACCATAACAGGCCTCAACGATCATATACAATGATTCTATTCAAACAAATTATTCAAACGCTATGCCTAAATAATAAAACGTGTTAAATTCTAGTGTTTGTATGTACAACATTAACACACAGACATAAAGATCGCATGTTAACGTGCTCACAAAGCTAAGATTTTCACCGTATAAGGTGCTTAATGAATACACACTACATGGAAACATGCATTTATTGGTCCCGCGAATGGACTCCAGTTTATTTGCAGGTGTAACAAACCGGCGGTCAACGCTCTCTGGCGGCTGTGTGCGTCACCAACACACCCTAACACCAGCGACCAACATAGTTGTACACACACGGCAGGGGGGGGGGGGCAGGGGGCGGGGGATGACCACACCGCACTGAGCGACGACATGCTAATTTCTTACCAAGCCCAACAATCGCTCTGTACGTATAAATACAAATGACACCCGGCTTCAGGCGTATTTGCAATACTTTTGTTACTACGAACCTAAGTGAACCTACAATTATGACTGCACATGTAACTATTTGAGCACCATAGGTACTTGATACTCAAGTTTCTCCCGATAATCTTGTTTTCATGACGCCATTACTCAAAAGTAGCATTTAAAAGTTAGACCAGTAAAATTTAAGTGATATGTAGAGATAAATCAATGGGGATAAAGAAGGGATCTAATCCGATCATTAAGATATGTTGTCGTTATAAAATGATCCGTTTCACGCATTATCCGGTGATAAAATGGAGGTGCGTCATAAAAGTAAACGGGCGCGAGTTTGACCACATCTGACATCACAATCACTACAACTTTGTCAACTAGATAAGATACGCCGAAGAAAGCGACCTACATTGTTGAACTAATTTTAGTTTGTTTTATATTTCAACTGACGTCGCTACCATGCTACCTGACTAGTCACACAAAAAACTGACTGAAATACTGCCCAAGCCTTGGCCACTGTTCCTCTGTCGTGATTAATATTCGAGACAAAATTTCAGCCTATATCTTAACTGGAAATGTTAATTAAAAACCCCTCGTATTTATATCAGCAGCTTGTGCACAAACAAAAAATAAATTAAGAACGTAGGTATGACTTCTCATTCTTTCTCATACTCAAGTTTTCTGAAATTTTCTGGAAAGAGCTATCTGGAAGGATGTCTAACGAGAACAAGGTTTGGGAAACGTATAATTCGTATAATTATGTCCAATTTGTCCATGACATAATTAACACGCGTGAGGCAATTATTTCATGTCGTTGTTTTATCAAATCTTAGGTTTTTAATCGTTTGAAGATACCAGAGTGCAACCCCATGGGCGGAATCAGGGTCGACTATTCTTAGAAAGGAGACCACCCAGCAAAAACTTAAACAGAACTACCGACATAGCTACTTGACATACAATCACAGAAACCTGAAGTAGGTATACCAAAAGTTTAATTCATAATGACACGATATTAAACGCCTATTAAATGCCCCATAAATAATCGAAATTTATATCGAATCCATTTTTTTAATCCGTACGCTTATCGTTATTAATTCGGCATCGTTTTATATTAAAACTATAATTAACTTCCACATAAAAAGGTCCCTTTAAACATATCGCCAGTTTTTATTAAGCGATTTAATATTCATATAAATCTTTTACGCTTCATTCCTCTATTTTATTACTAATTTATTTTATATTGTTTAAGTCCGCCATCGAAACCCGTTCGTTAGCTCATTCTCGGTTCGATATTTGAATTATTAAAATGGAATTCATAATACCATAATTTTATGTGCTAATATAAAACTGCAGAATTGGCATTGCAATTTTGGAGCAACTTAGTTGTGGGTTACTTGTTTGTGAGTCAACCCACTTACATTGTTTAGCCTACTGATTTAAAATAAACTAATTAAGAAATAGTATAATTATAAATAATTAATTAAACAAACACTCTGTTCTTTTCATTCGAAACCTTAATTAACTTTTGAAATCATTTATGGTCGTTAGCGCCCGATTGTCCGTATAAACAAAATCATTATAGTGGAATAAATAAAACACCGCCATGACACAAACAAGCAAACGCGGGTATCTAAATAATATAAAATTAGTGGAATTATGATAATAAGAGGAAGTCAATAGATACAATAGGATGTTACTGATGGTTCAAAAAAACATCAACGGGATTTTTTCCAAATTATGTAAATGTAGGTGTCTCTTCAATTGATTATTGTTAATTTATTATAACTATACTATTGATAAAAACTTTTTTGCAAAAAATAAAACCGACTTCAAAAAAAACAACAAAAAAGTGAAAAATAACTCGGTGACGTTTTTATGGTTGATCTAATTTTTTTGTCACCGACTTCAGAAGCTAAAGTTATTTTTCACTTTTTTGTTGTTTTTTTTTGAAGTCGGTTTTATTTTTTGCAAAAAAGTATTTATTTTTCACTTTTTTGTGGTTTTCATGTGCTTGGTACACATGGAAAGTGCATAGGTACCGTTACAATTACAACAAGCCCAAACACGACTAGGATACATTGTCTCATTATGGAGTTCCGTGACTTTTGGCTTCATCATCCGATCTGATGGTAGAATGGTTCTCATCAAACGCAAATGCTTCACTTGTTGTAGAAAATACCAAAATTGCTGTACGTTATCCTATAAAATTTGAAGAGTTCCCTCGATTTCGCCAAGATTCCATCATCAGATCCCGACTTGGTGACTATGGGACCATTTGGAAAGTATACCCTTTCCAACAAAAAAATATTTTTTCAAATCGGTTTGCAAGCGACGGAGTTATGCGCGAAAAAACATAAAAAAAAAAAAAAAAAATAGAAACATCCGAATTGAGAACCTCCTCCTTTTTTAGAAGTCGGTTAAAAATAAGTTTTAATTGTAGCCACAGTACGAGTAACAAGCGCATCTACTAAACACTGAAAAAAAAATTGCGCAAAAAGTATTGAACTGTCACTGTCAACTGTCATTAACCTGTCACTGCTCGGGTAAACTACGATACGCAAAAATTTTTTAAAAAAAGTTGATAAAAAAGAACAGCCAATATTGAGTAATAATATAAGATTCCTTAAGCGCTGAATAATTGTGTAAGTAATTAAAATAAATTATAACTAAATAAACAGCCAACCTTTTTCTTATCAACTTCGAAAAAATTCGGCATCTTCGGAGGCTCGCTGTGCGAGTTCTGATGATGATGATGACGATCCTCCATGAAAGTGTTGAAGAAATCCATGAATTCCATTTAATAGTACTGCTATCAAAGTCCAATAACTCACACTAAACAACAATAGGAACTCAATTATTTACCGCGAACTAATAATTCAAATATGTAATGAGTCGAGCGCGCGACATAAACACGTGCACAATGAAGTATGGCGGCACGCCAGACGTCTTGCTCTTGCCAACATCCGATATAAACTAAATTGAAAATTGGAAACAAAATGCAATGTTCGAATCTTGATATGACAATAATAGGCGAGACAGAGATAAACGGAGCGGCGAGGAGCGAGCGAGACGGCGCGACCTGCGAGACGGCTCCGCTCCACCCCATCGACATTGGCGGCGCAGGGGTTGTCGCCAGACGAGATCGCTACGAAATTTAAAATTCCTACCTGCTTACTAAACCGAAACAACATCCACTCATTCAAACGATTATGAACTTTATTGCTTTTACAAAAAATATATTTTTACGTACACCAACAAGATAAATAAGCTTTTCTAGAACATGTTTTTTAAGTTGTAATTATAAATAGCAAACGCGTGGATACAATGCGCAAGGCTATTCTGAGAATTTGTCTTGTTTTATAATTTAACATTGATGATTGAAAGATACTGTTTTAAATTAGTGCGTGAATTGTGAGCAAAACAACACATAAAAGTACAAAGAGATTCTTAGATATGTATTTATGTTTTCAAACAACATTTAGGTTAACAGAATCGTAATTTACCATCGGTTATACCTATTGAAAACCAATAAACACCACAGTCAACGACACGAACACGCATTAAACGCGTAAACGAAGATATGAGACGGAATGAACAAATAATTCATGCATCACATTTTAACTGAAGAACCCTTAAATATTTCGGTGTTAATGGATATAGGTGAAGTATTGCTAAATTTTTTCACAGAAATCATAGCGAACTACGGCAAAAAAGATGACAATAACACAGTTTTGCCGATGACCTGTCAAATTATCCCGAAAACGCCATAGCGAATCTCACAGACACAGAAATTATGTAATTGTCAAGCGATGAGGGGTCCCATAATAATTTCGACACAATATAATTTCGTCGTTTCACAAATAATCAATTAAATTCCTACTATTGAAATGTCACAGGATTGCATGGGGCGAGCTTATCCTGTTATTGATATCTTTATAAATGGGGTAAAGTGGGCGAATCTGGTCATACGGGCACTTGAATTGATACGGGTGGATTTGGCAGGGTTGGCTATGTTGTGACAGGTCTATTGGGCCATTCAACGGGTTAACTATTCATTGTTGGATTTCTTGGAAAATAGAACAGAATCAACAGTAATAAGCTTATTATGTTTTTTTTATTGAGTGCGAGAGAATGATTATGGATTTAAATAATCTATTAAGCATTTGAATCAGATTTCCAAGGTTTACTCTAAAGCACTAAACTTTTCCGATAAGGAAACGTTTACAAAATAATGATGACAACATGTCAATCTCTTGAAACTCTACACCGATGATAAATACATAGTCTAAAATAAATTACACGGTTCCTTGTCAATCAGGATCCAATAAACGCAAAAAAGAGGGAGTTTCACGTAAATGACCACAATTCCAATAACTCTCCTTGGAAGGGCCGACCGCCGCCGCCGCCGGTGCCGTTATTTCGGGAATCCACTGATAGACGCCGAAAAAATCCCGGTGACGTCATCCCATCCCTTATGGGATCGGAAAGCACACCCTTTGAACTAACGGCGGTTGACTTATCCTTAAGCTTATTTTAAAGACTTGATTCGCCTACGCTTGTGCAATTTTTACTCAATTAACATTGAGCAAAAAAATTACAAACTAAAAATTGCATGTAGTCTTTAGGTGTTTAAAATAACCTTTCAACTAATAAACTAAAGAGATCTGAAATTTCCGCATATGGTGAACATAAAACCTTTTCGCCTTATTCACTTGTCGCAGGTTTTTTTTGAAGAATAATTGTCACTTGAACAAACCAAACCCAACCCTTCTTACATTACGAAATTTATATTTTAGTTCAAAACAACATCACCATTCTCCCTTGATCTATCATTTCGAAAGCTTAAGTCAATTCTAAAAGTTTACCTGAATTTGAAAGTATTGAAACAATTTCAACCATTATAAAATTTACAACGAAATTCCTAATTGCCTACGATACCACTATCACCAAGCTCACTATCCCAAGCATAATAATGTCTAACTGCAATAAAAATCACAATAGAATGGGTCGACTGGGTAATTCTGGCAAAAAATTTTAAATAACGATTAAAATATTATTTTTGTCGTACAAACAATAGAACGTCGAAGAATCTTTATTATCGGAAAGGAAGTCAATAGATACGGCGTATTATTGGGCACGATTCTACGAAATATTCTGTGAAAACGTGAAACAATGGGCCAGACGGACACCAATAGTTTTTATTCACCATGTGGGTGAGATGGAAGATGTACAATAAAGATTTAGTACAAAGCAATTACAATGAAATGAATACGAAAAATTCCAACGTAATCAGAAACAAATGTTCGACTTTAAATACACGGTATTTTAACATTTTTGTGTGAATACTTGTTTGTGAGTCACGTTTTCGTTAATTTTGAGTTATGTGAACCTTAGGACTACTTCTTTTCTATTAGCGTTCACGTGATTACTAAACAAGAGCCGTACCCGTAGCATTTTTTAACACAATATTTTTACCTTTGGGATTAAGCCTACTCGACCATACTAATGCGAGAACGTTCATGATCGACCTCTGACATAGGCCTATTGACCCGTGCGCGGCTAGGCTAAGTTTAGCATCAACGCGACGAGGAACAGTCTCGATAAATATAACACATCAAGAATTCATAAAAATGTGAACTCCAGATGGATATTTACCACCGTTTCAACCCATTTTAGGATTATCTACTCCAAAAATACTTATGTAATTAACATTCTCATAACTGATATTATTGTATAGAGTAAGTGCGGGTTAAGCTACGATATTATGCCATCGACTAGTAATTTCATTATCAGTGCACCAATCCGGAACGTGTAATTAGAGTTTGGAGATAACGCTATTGTTAGAAAAAAAGTATTGTTTTTTATGAATATTTTACTGCAGTCTGTATTTTAAAGCTCTGAATATAGTTATTTGTAATATAACTATCTATACTTATAGTATGGGATGATAATTATTGCTTCAATAATGGCCAAACAATTACAATAGATATTTAAGCTACCCTCAGATAGTTCAAGTATCATCCCTAATTGCCTTTTGGCAACACTCGTCGTTTCGCACGGGGCGAAGATTTATCGTCGCGCGATTTTAATTAACACGTGATAGTCAATAGTTCCCGATCGCCCGGATCTCCCCTCCTAGTGAGTATAATTAAGCTCGTGATAGCTCAATGTTTGGGTGAGTGCGGGTAAACCGTAACGTGATCGAGAGCCATTACGAAGGAGTGAATGATTGGTGCAAAATGAAACAACAAATAAAATAACCACAGACAATGGTGATGGTCAATTAATAATTGTAAATAAAGTTATCATTATAATAGCGAATACTTGGAATGAAATTAATCGAGAGAAAGAAGGAAAGCTATAGAGAAAGCTCCTTGAACAGCTAGAAAAGATAGCAGTGGCGAATGAATTATTAGAAAACTTACATAATGGTATGACTTATCTTTAAGTTTTACTCACTTTAATATCAACAGAACACATACATGTTTGCGCATATAAAAGGGAAATCGTACACGTTTTATTTTTGTAAGGAAAGATGTCAATGGGAATCCCGTGATGCATTTTTAGACAAACATATTGAGAGAATTTGCCGAACAGCCTACGTAAATGCCACTTGATTCCGATTTCTGAGTAACACCTATTAATTCAATAATTTCATCGTCAATATTTACTGAAAGTGTAAACTCTTGTGGTTTTACAACAGATTTAAACCAAGTCAAGATTAAAGGTATTTTAGAAAAAGAAAATAAATATGTTTTACAACTTTGGTTGCTATAAAAATTAGTATTGATGAAAGAGTTTTATTTTCGCATGAGACCGTTTTGAATACTAATATTTTGGATGGATCTGAATCGTAAAACATCTTTTTATTTTGGTTTTTAATGTATCTCGCTCAGTTTCATTATATGATTTTATGAATCTCCATTTCTATGGCAATTCCATTCGTTTTGTTTAACCACGATGAAACTAAACGTGGAATCAATCAACGGCTTATCTTCCCACATAAGTTGTAAAAGTCTTCTAAGAAGAGGGTTAAATGGTTTTCAACAGATAACGACCCGACAACGCATTACTAGCCCTACTTACGAATTGTAAACAACTACAAGAAGCATCTAGTAAATTCTACCTGCCTGATTATGAATATTGCTCATTTGAAGAAGCAAATATCCATATATTGTCATATGAAACAGACTATATCGAATAGAAAGACATTACTCTCTCTTTCCCTCTTGCAGTACCAGCAGATAGTATCCTTGTCTCTCAAAATTTCCTTTTCAAAGCTCAGATCGTGACAATACATAAAGAAATTCAATGCGTTTGCCGGCGTTACACCAGCTATAAGTGCTATAACTCGTAACGTAACATAAGCGACTTACTTAATTAAAGTAGTGTTTAAAGCGCCTATAAACAGACCGTTAATGGCGCTTCGTTTACAGGCCCGCGCCCTAGGTGGCGCGCCCGTAGCTACTATTGTTCTAGCTATCACAAATGTTTGATTTTTAATTTGATTGACTTCGTTTAAAGTTTCCGTCTGAGTGGAATTGTTGGTTTTGCGACTTGGCAAATAAGATTCAGCTTAACAATTCTTATTTGGTGATCCTCTTGTTTCAACACTTATACTATTTGGGACAATTATTGATTTTCAATTAGAATTTCTAGTTCTAGTTTACGTTTCACTAAGGGACAGGTTAATATGCAGCTCGATTTCAAATAAGATGGCAAGTTTTTCTTGTAAGTTTTATTTTACAAATATGTTTGCAAGAAAATGCGTCACTACACGTCAGTGCACGTTGTTTACGTTGAAACCATAACTAACGTTCGGTACATAGCAAGCTCGTAAACAACTGCATCATTTACTTCATCGCACACTCCAAATATTTGACAAACCTCCTTGCACAACACCGAACCGATTACAGCAACCAAACGTAATAAAAAAGCCATCAGCAATCGTAACAGTTGCATGTTTACTTCTAAGAATATCAAGAATCACACGTTGTACCGACGTGGCGACGGACGCGTTCCGTTCTCGACACAAGTGATAAATTATTGAAATTGATAAAACAATGGATAACTATACAAAGTGTTCCACAGTTGGGGAGGTCGTAAAGAGGAAACGTTACAGGCTGATCGTCGGCGCTTTGTGATCGCCGCTGTCTAAACAAATCAAGCGCACTCCTCTAGCGAGGATGACGTGTACGCTACCGGCTAGCGCTTGAAGCGTGCTCAAGCGATTGATTGGGCTTTATTGTGCTCTTATTTTTAATAGGTGGAGGTAAAGTTTCAGTGTGGTCCTAATATTCCGAGCGCACCCTTTTTGCCTTATGGCGTTGATTCATGTATTTGACACTTTTATTAATCAGCTTAGCAACTACCTTAGCAAAACTCACTTTTAATAACAAATAAATAAATATCGCTGGACATTAACACACAGCGCCACCTAGTGCCACACTAAGCAAAGCTTGTGTCGTGGACACTAGATAGTTGATATACTACATATATACTTTTTTGTTTGTAAATACATACTTATTATACATATAAACATCCATGACTCGGAAACAAATGTCCGTGCTCATCACACAAACATTTGCTCCTACCGGGATTCGAACCCAGGACCCTAAGAACGTAAGGCAGTGTCACTACCACTACGCCAATCGGGTCGTGTTTTGACAACAAACTGCAGAAGTAAACTATTATAAGCTAGGACTATTAGAACATTTAGCTATTCAATTTATCATACAAGAATGTTCTACCGAAGACAACAATTAGTTCCCTGCCAAGCAAAAGTAATCATTTGAAGATCCTAAAAGTGACGAAGAACAATAAGTATCAACTTTAATCTTGTCCACAAAGCCCGAACCAAAGGACCAGAGACACCAAGCACCTGCTCTTCTTCTTAGTCCCCAGACGTAAAGTGCATCAACTCTAAGTGCTACACGCCACAGCTGTTTACGTGCAACTCATTAAGTGATTTTCCTAGAAAACGTTTAATTGGACTCTGATCAAAGGACCAATGTTTTGACATGAGCATTGTTGGGTTTTCCTTTGGTAGATCATTGGTCTTACTGTTGGGGGTGATTTGATTGTTGAGTTTCTTCTAATTGGGCTATTAAGATTTTTTATGGAATGGTACTATCTTTTCTTTAATTGTATTAGTATAGTCTTCAGTCGCAGTCAATTAGAAAGGGAGAATAATTATAAGAACGTCCTTTTGACGCAGCTAGATTCAGATCAGATTTGATATCCCATTGTTAACTAGCTTATTACGTTTACTAGGTTAATCAAAAATATATGAAAGAAAAAGTAAGTCTTCATCGACCGGAAATTAAGTTCTTGAAAAAAAGGACTGCGGTCGGCTCCGAAGTTCGAACGAGAACAAGACATACATTTTAAGCTACTGAACAGAAACAATGATTCAAAACAACTTACAACAGGTTAGGTCAAGTGTTGCATTCGAATCGCAAAATGTAAAGGTGCTTACACATAGGTGCGGCCGCAGCGAATCGCGTGTAATAAAATCATATTGACGTATCGACCGACAAAAGGCACCGGCGACCGACTTGCAACCGAGCTCGCCCTAATAAACAATTACGTGTATAAACAGTAAAATTATTGTTGTTTGCAGTTTTATCGACCGAATCGACTGTGCCGCCAATCCATGTAGGCAAGCTGAGAAATTGCGAGGAAGCCATGAATTTAAAAATTAAATGGAACAATCGAGTCCTTTCTACAATTGCTTGGAACATGTTCTCATGTCGTTAAAAGAAATCAAGCGACAAGTCATTCTTGAATTGTAACCATTCACAATGCTCTTGCAAAAGACGTTCGATCAAGCAAAAGACAACTCAAAAATATATTTTAAAAATAAATTTCTGCTACCGACGCGACCATCTCTTAACAAAATATTCAGCAGTTTCAAAGTAATAGTAATAAAAGCGCTTCAGCATCCCGCCGTAAGCAAAAAATATTATGTTGTAAAATTTAAAATAAGAACAGGAAATGATAACCCGCGGGTCGTCTGCGCCCGCGCAACCCCCGGCATCGCGCACCAACACATGCAAATAACACTGACATAAACAAAATAGGCACGCCTACATGAGGAAGATGGCAATTAAATTACGCACACTAATGAATTATTTTGGAGGAAAGAAATCAGGGTGTTTAGAATGGAAAGGTATTTACTTGAGAGTAATATTATGTTAGACGAAAATAATTAACAAGACAATAATATTTCAGAAACGGAAATGATAGAAGAGATGATCTCACTATGTAACAAAGTAACAGCAACGATGTAATGAATCGAACTGTTAATTTATTAAATAATATTCATACCCCTTTACATAAAATGATCGCCACACACTGAAAGAATTATGAAACAAATATTAAAAACACTCATAAAAATGACGGCAGATTACTTCTCAGGGTTCGTGACAGCGATAACTGTAAATCTGTATTTCAAGGGGATTGTAATCATCTACTCGAGGATTCGGGACATTTTTTGTCCATAAGCATGGATTTATTTATTTTTTGCTCGGGGTGGCAATCTGGAAATTTTAGAATAATCTTTAGTCAAGAGGGCTGCCGCCACATGTGTACGAGGCATCGGTGATAAACATTTTATAGGAATGTTTGGAGCAAAAACTGCTAACCAAATGTTCGTATCGATTTAGGGGTTTCACGTAAAGGAAGTTGTAATATAAATAATAAATCTGCGTCCGTGGTTTGGGAACAAAGAAACGGAGGCATTCAACATCTTGTTAAAGGATGTCCATGTATTTTGCTAAATTACAGTACAATGTAATGAAGAGCATATAATTTTTCATATCGGAACACAAGCTGCAGTGATTGAATTGGCAAATAAGCCCAATGAATGAGAAGAAGAAGCAATTGACAAAACAACTTTTGATGCACAGGGAAATTATAAACCAAACAGCATTAACATTAGTGCAAGCATTTGAGAGACATGTTCATATTCAGATCACACTAGTATGATCATCTTAATTGTCTCTGATCACATTCCTCTAATTTGATGGCATAACATAAGCTTCTGCTCACATTCAAAGGCTTTATAATTCGAGTAATGAATCTTACCAAAATTAGCCTTAAATGGTGATGTAACAGTACCAAAGGCTAATAATTCCAAGAATTCACGCCCTTGCCCAAACATCGCGCCATCCAATCCCGCTTCATAGTAAGTAATCATGCGATATAAACGTCCGCGTCCTTGATACTACATTCTCTTTGGGGGGCTATTAATATCGGCAGATGCTGCGTGTGCGCTATTTACGTCGCCTCCACCCTAGCTACCCTCGGCGCGAGCCACTCCAGTAACACGAGAATAAGACGCGTGGCCAAGAGGGGTAGATCAGATCACTGATTTAATGTACGTATCGTAAGTGATTCAAGGTATGTGGGGTGAGGTACGAAAGACAAATTCTTATGCATGACAAACCCTGGCAAAGACAGAAAGAAGCTGTAAACGGCAGTTGCAAAAAACGACCAATTTCTAAGTTAAGAATGATAAAGATGTAGAAGAAAATTGCATATAGAGCTTTCGCTTAAAGCTGTTTTTGTATTTCAAATCTTTAATCTGCATGTGAAATTAATAAGAATGCAGTATGAAGAAACAATACTTTACAATCTGGGTATATTATCTTCGTATATAGGTCTTGTAGTCTTGTCAGTGATTAAAAAACCGGCCAAGAGCGTGTCGGGCCACGCTCACTGTAGGGTTCCGTAGCTTCCCAGACCATTAAAAATACCAACATTTTTCGTCAGCAAAAATAACTTTGTTTTTCATAGTATTTGTATGAAAAACAAAGTTATCATTTGCGTTTTTTTGAAAAAGTGCTATATAACTCAAAAACTATTCAACTCATCAAGTTGAAAATAATTTTCCTAGAAAGTTCATATAAAGGTCTACTTCTGTGATTTTTTTCATATTTTTTAAACTTATGGTTCAAAAGTTAGAGGGGGGGGGGACACATTGTTTTTGACTTTCGGAGCGATTATTTCCTAAAATATTAATATTATCAAAAATGATTTTAGAAAACCCCTATTCATTTTTAAATACCTATCCAACAATATATCACACGTCGGATATATTGTTGGATAGGTATGTGGCGAGTTTGTTCCGCCACTTCTTCTTCCCAGCTAAAACCGCAGGAGCAGTCGAAGGGCAGACGTTTTAGGGTGACTGTCTCGTGTAAATTTGGACGTTCAAAAAGTGCTGATTATCAGCCTGAATTGAAGAAATGACATTAGATTTTAATTGTACGGCTTTTTAAGATTCTCTAATGAGTTATTTTTATATCTTTCATCTCTGAATAAAGTTCATTATAAGCATGATTTGGACGTTTATTATCATTTTGTAGTTAATTCGCAATAACCCTGTCAGTACAGAATGGATGATATCATTATTCGCAACTAGAATCAGCCCAGTTGTTGAAATACAAACAGAAACAAATCTCTACTATAACACTTTCGATAGTAGAATCATATGTTCTGTGGTAGAATCGACCGTACTACAAGATATTTCGGTATCAAATGATTACTACATCGTGAAATTATTGGCTCTTCTACTTAAAGATGAAATATCGTATCAACGATTACGGTAACTTGCTGATAGACGGAAATAATATTGATGGCAAATGGATGGTAATTGAGCCTGTTGCCAGCTTTGTTTTCGCCATTCCCATAAGTATATTGTTTAAGAGTATAAACTGATTTATTATTTGATATGATCCGTCGACTGACGGCTCACACTCGCAATACAAACTTGTTAGAAATATGTTTTTATTGTGTGATAATTCTACGTTTCTAGTAGCGATTCCTTGTGATTTAAGAATGTTTATTTGCTCTTCGTATTTTTGGAACTGTGTACGTTTAGAGTATTTTTTGTATTAGTAGTTTTTTGTTTAACGGATCACTATGCAATTTTTGTATTCTAAGAATGAATGGTTGCGTGAATGATTTTCCTCGTGTTTCTGAAGAGAGGTGCTTTTATTATATTGAACATGTTAGCCTAGATCTTAGTTTGTTAGAAATAGAAATAGTAATAGAAATAGAAATCATTTATTTGCTAATAATGTAGGTGTACAGATATGATGGTAATTTTCATGAGAGTCCCGATACATTTTGCCGTACGGCATGCAAAATTATTTAACATAAAACATTCAGTAAACAAAAATAAACATAAAAGAAAACATTCCATTCACTAAGCAGCATTAGATCTATTGATGTTTGGATCGCTAGACTTTCTTCCTACATAATGCACACTCGGACTTAGTAAATCTTGAACAAAATTGTTGTTGTCTGAGAGTACACCTGGGTGTACTCTTTATAATGCTGTATTTTTTTATTCATGTACCTTCTGCATTAAAATGAACCAATTTTGAATCAGCAATCTAATTTCCAACCGCAATGTCGAAATAGTGTTGATGGCCATCGCCATCGGCCATCGGTGTAGACACGTGGGCCATATGTATCGAGTCATGGCGCATTAACGTGTCGGGTGACCGTCACTCCGCAACCGTGCAACACGTTATTAATAGTCCAACCGGGATTCTGTTATCATTGTATGAGGAATCAAATGATGAAAATCAATCAGCTAATGGATTTGATGAAGATTTTGCGATAGTTTTAGATACAGAACTTTGTCAATATTTCTTCTTAGAATAGATTTTTTTCTCATTCCCGATTATTTACTAACAAGCCTGCTTTTTAGGGTTCCGTAGCCAAATGGCAAAAAACGGAACCCTTATAGTTTCGCCATGTCTGTCTGTCTGTCTGTCCGCGGATAATCTCAGTGACCGTTAGCACCAGAAAGCTGAAATTTGGTACCAATATGTATATCAATCATGCCGACTAAGTGCAAAAATAAAAATTTAAAAAAACATTTTTATTAGGGTACCTCCCCCAGACGTAAAGTGGGGAGCGATTTTTTTTTTAATTTTGACCCTGACGTGTGATATATTGTTGGATAGGTATTTAAAAATGAATAGGGGTTTTCTAAAATCATTTTTGATAATATTAATATTTTAGGAAATAATCGCTCCGAAAGTCAAAAACAATGTGTCCCCCCCCCCTCTAACTTTTGAACCATAAGTTTAAAAAATATGAAAAAAATCACAGAAGTAGACCTTTATATGAACTTTAGCACTTTTTCAAAAAAACGCAAATGATAACTTTGTTTTTCATACAAATACTATGAAAAACAAAGTTATTTTTGCGTTTTTTTGAAAAAGTGCTATATAACTCAAAAACTATTCAACTCATCAAGTTGAAAATAATTTTCCTAGAAAGTTCATATAAAGGTCTACTTCTGTGATTTTTTTCATATTTTTTAAACTTATGGTTCAAAAGTTAGAGGGGGGGGGGACACATTGTTTTTGACTTTCGGAGCGATTATTTCCTAAAATATTAATATTATCAAAAATGATTTTAGAAAACCCCTATTCATTTTTAAATACCTATCCAACAATATATCACACGTCAGGGTCAAAATTAAAAAAAAAATCGCTCCCCACTTTACGTCTGGGGGAGGTACCCTAATAAAAATGTTTTTTTAAATTTTTATTTTTGCACTTAGTCGGCATGATTGATATACATATTGGTACCAAATTTCAGCTTTCTGGTGCTAACGGTCACTGAGATTATCCGCGGACAGACAGACAGACATACATGGCGAAACTATAAGGGTTCCGTTTTTTGCCATTTGGCTACGGAACCCTAAAAAGCAGGCTTGTTAGTAAATAATCGGGAATGAGAAAAAAATCTATTCTAAGAAGAAATATTGACAAAGTTCTGTATCTAAAACTATCGCAAAATCTTCATCAAATCCATTAGCTGATTGATTTTCATCATTTGATTCCTCATACAATGATAACAGAATCCCGGTTGGACTATTAATAACGTGTTGCACGGTTGCGGAGTGACGGTCACCCGACACGTTAATGCGCCATGACTCGATACATATGGCCCACGTGTCTACACCGATGGCCGATGGCGATGGCCATCAACACTATTTCGACATTGCGGTTGGAAATTAGATTGCTGATTCAAAATTGGTTCATTTTAATGCAGAAGGTACATGAATAAAAAAATACAGCATTATAAAGAGTACACCCAGGTGTACTCTCAGACAACAACAATTTTGTTCAAGATTTACTAAGTCCGAGTGTGCATTATGTAGGAAGAAAGTCTAGCGATCCAAACATCAATAGATCTAATGCTGCTTAGTGAATGGAATGTTTTCTTTTATGTTTATTTTTGTTTACTGAATGTTTTATGTTAAATAATTTTGCATGCCGTACGGCAAAATGTATCGGGACTCTCATGAAAATTACCATCATATCTGTACACCTACATTATTAGCAAATAAATGATTTCTATTTCTATTACTATTTCTATTTCTAACAAACTAAGATCTAGGCTAACATGTTCAATATAATAAAAGCACCTCTCTTCAGAAACACGAGGAAAATCATTCACGCAACCATTCATTCTTAGAATACAAAAATTGCATAGTGATCCGTTAAACAAAAAACTACTAATACAAAAAATACTCTAAACGTACACAGTTCCAAAAATACGAAGAGCAAATAAACATTCTTAAATCACAAGGAATCGCTACTAGAAACGTAGAATTATCACACAATAAAAACATATTTCTAACAAGTTTGTATTGCGAGTGTGAGCCGTCAGTCGACGGATCATATCAAATAATAAATCAGTTTATACTCTTAAACAATATACTTATGGGAATGGCGAAAACAAAGCTGGCAACAGGCTCAATTACCATCCATTTGCCATCAATATTATTTCCGTCTATCAGCAAGTTACCGTAATCGTTGATACGATATTTCATCTTTAAGTAGAAGAGCCAATAATTTCACGATGTAGTAATCATTTGATACCGAAATATCTTGTAGTACGGTCGATTCTACCACAGAACATATGATTCTACTATCGAAAGTGTTATAGTAGAGATTTGTTTCTGTTTGTATTTCAACAACTGGGCTGATTCTAGTTGCGAATAATGATATCATCCATTCTGTACTGACAGGGTTATTGCGAATTAACTACAAAATGATAATAAACGTCCAAATCATGCTTATAATGAACTTTATTCAGAGATGAAAGATATAAAAATAACTCATTAGAGAATCTTAAAAAGCCGTACAATTAAAATCTAATGTCATTTCTTCAATTCAGGCTGATAATCAGCACTTTTTGAACGTCCAAATTTACACGAGACAGTCACCCTAAAACGTCTGCCCTTCGACTGCTCCTGCGGTTTTAGCTGGGAAGAAGAAGTGGCGGAACAAACTCCTCGGCAACACATCTGTCTGTTACGTACAGATGCTATGGTCCTTTCGATTTAGAAACTGTACTAAAGCACCAGAAAATATAAATAGAATCAAACTATTTTGATCAACGACCATATTTATTGGTCGGTGCATATGCGAATAAAAAGGATATCGAATTAATACGCCACATGCGGCATGTTGCACGCATTGATAGCACTCCCACTGTTAGACGATGCAATCAGCTCCAAGATACAAGAGATAGCGACTACTGAACTAATATACGACGAAGAATAATTATGTAACTCAATCAATATCAATCACAAAATTAATCAAAAACCTAAGTTAGAAACCTTAGCACAAGACAAAACCGCGAAAAGTACACAATAGTGAAGAGTGCCGAAGAAAAAGAAAATCCAAAAAAATATGTAACTCAATCAATATCAATCATAGAATTAATCAGAAACCTAAGAAATTAAAAAGCTTAGCACAAGACAAAACCACGAAAAACAAAATAGTGAAACGACGGAAAATATATTATATTTTACGAAACACTGCATATGTGCAAGAATATAATGTGTATCTAGTGCGAAATGAACTGAAAAAAGTGAATAGAAAACAGTATTGGGGACGGAATCGGTCACTTTGCAAGTTTAAAGATGATGTGAAACAACTAAACAAAATTTAAACGCTTTCAAGTAACTTCCACTTCGTAAAAAGTGCTCAGTTAAATCTTTCAGCAGTTAGGTAAAATTCAATTAATCTTTTTTATTTTTATTTATTAAGCCTCATTCCATCACCAGTCCCACAGATAGCGCGTGACTTGCGCCACCGTAGGGGCCCCATGCAAGCCCCCAGAAATAGCGATCAGCTGGGGTGCGTCAGCGCCGATATCACGCCGAGAACCACGCATGAGCGTGATATGTCGTCCAAATAGAAGGTAACTCTACACTGATCAAATCTATACTAATATTATAAAGCAGAAGAGTTTGTTTGTTTGTTTGTTTGTTTGGTTGAACGCGCTAATCTCAGGAACTACTGGTTCAAATTGAAAAAATCTTTTTGTGTTGGATAGTCCATTTATCGAGGAAGGCTTTAGGCTATATAACATCACGCTACAACCATTAGGAGCGGAGCAGGAATGAAAAATGTTGCAAAAACGGGGATTTTTTTTTCCTTTCTTTTTTCTCTCTTATGTGACGCAGACGAAGTGACGTGGGTCAGCTATAGGCTATAATTTATCTTGAAAACTTGAACACCTGATGCAGAACCGCAACAGACCAGCTAAACTATAAGAGATACAAATATGACACCATAGCAAAAATTGTTCCACGTGATGAGCATTTTCTGCTGAGAGAAGAAATTTGAAGATCTGGAACACCTGATGTGGAACTCCATGAGCCCAGCTACACCATAACACATATTATTACAGGAATGACGTCTCAGCAAAAGTTGATCAATCTGATGAGCACTCTCTGTTGACTTATAAATATTGAAGATCTGGGACACCTATTGTGGAACTCCAATAGCCAGCTACACCATAACACATATAGGTATGACGTCTTAGCAAAAGCTGTTCGGTCTGATGGGCATTTCCTGTTGACTTATAAAAAATCGAAGATTAGAAACATCTGATGTGAAAATTATTGCAAAGCTATCACTAATTATACTTCATAAAATAACATAAGCTGGGAGTTCCTCCACGCGGCGGTGAAGGCGGTAACAGTTTAGGACTGATTTTCAATATTATATGACGATGGTATATCATTGAAAATTTGAGTCTACTGGCCAAAACTTCCATCTATTATTTTATTTTATCGAATAAATATGCCTTCGGGCTTATGTTATTTGAGTGTTTAATTTCCTTTTCCATTTATCTTCGTGACTCGGTAGCCTACCGGGTAACGCAGGGGAGCAGTTACTAAGATTTTAGTTGATCAGGTATCTTCACAACAAAACTATAACCATGCCTAGAAAGAGGTCAAATCTTTCCCAATGTTCCAAAGGATCATCAGATCCCAAGAATCGAGTGTCAGGAGAGACTTGATGCTGTTCGAGAACATCAGGCTGCAACTTGCTCCTTGGAAACCTCTTCGGATCGCGAAGCACGCCTGCGTTCTCAGCGTATTTACGCATCTACATCCAGGTCTATAGAGACCAGTGAAGAATAGATGCGCGACTGACTGCTGATCGTGAACGTCATGCATTGTCTCGGGAGTCGGAGACGTTCACGGATAGAGAATTGCGCTTGAGTTCTCAGCGTATTCGCACATCTACTAACTGCAGGTCTTTTGAAACGAGTGATGAACGTGATGCGCGACTAACTGCTGCTCGAGATTATCATACATTGCCCCGAACACGCACACGACAAAATGTTCATAATCAGTTAGAAAGTGAGAGAGAAAGAATTACTGGAGTACGGCATGAAGAGACACAAGAAGAGCGCAACGAACGTTTGAATTCTGATCGACTTCGACATTGTCTGAACAGAATGTCGCTATAATCTGAAGAATCGGATGTGTCTCAAGATATTAATAGCCGTAGGGCATGGCGACCTTCCTTGGGTTGATAAGGAACGGAGTGCATTTACGTATACTCCTATGATTGAATACGCCACATATTCCGCCATCGGAGGTATGGTTCAAAATTGTACTTTTTGTGAAGCTGTTAAATGGCAAAAAGAAACAAACGGTATGTGTTGCTCAGATGGGAAAGATCCGTTATTTTCCTTTCCCCGGGCTCTCTAACAGCCCGGGGAAAGGATTCGACATCAGACGTTTCAGATCTTCGATTTTGACGAACCCGTTGTTGCTGGCATAAGCAACAGGATCCGCGTACGAAGTCGCGGGCAGAAGCTAGTTATCTTGATAAAATTGATGGATTTTTGTAAGCAGGTGAAGAAATTTGGTCGTTTGCGTGAAAATGAAAAACTATCTCAATTAATAGTCAAAATTATAATTTTAAGGCCCATCTTAATTGCGTAACACACATTGTTATTTCATTGCTATTTATATGTTCAAAATTCGTCTTTTAAACGTAACTAACGCAATGGATATTTTTGAATTGTTGAAATGTCTGTGTGATATTTTTTTTGTTACAACCTAAAACTAAGCAAGTAATAAAGCTTAACATAAGGAAAAATCTGTTACAAAACTGAACTAATCTAATCTTAAAAATATTAACCAAACAATACGTACAATTCTCAGCAATTAGTTACAACGTCTCGTCAAAATGTCATTATAGTAAGAATGACATTCAACATCGACCAATCAGAGCACGTCACTCGATAATGTCCTCGTAATTATTGCTTCGCTAGTTAAATGTATCGATATTTTGTATTTAGTCCGTTGAATACATTAACGTATGTTCAGACAAAGTTAATATTAATGATAATTACTACATTAAAATAACAATTGATAACTGCGGTGAAGTCATTGCTGAAGGTAACTTTGTGGCTTGATACTAAGTTGTATATGAATATGTCTTGACATTAATATAGTGTTGTGTATGATATGCAGTATCCTCAATACTACAGCTGGTCCTTTTACTCGACTGAGCCTACAAAACGGCTTAGTTAGATTAATAAAAAGATTTCAGTCTAATTCTTTTTAAAATAGCTTCCATATTCAAATTGATATCTAAACTTTTCTTTTGGTGTTGCTGAACTTTTTGCTTCAATTCTTGCTTCCTTAAGTTTTATGAAAATTAAATCATTGGCGGTGTGGAAGGGATGCCGACTGGTGGAAATCTGATGTTTCCTACAAAATTGCACTAATTACACGTTAAATGGTGGAACACCATTTTTTTTACAATCCGGATAAAAAATTATATTGGGGGGTTCAGAATTATGTACGAAATACTGTTGCAACCGTTTGTGCCTCAGTGTTCCTTCCATCCTGTATAAAAAGGGAGGGTAAATAGAATGGTACACCTAGATATCACAACAATAAAAACTTCAATGTTAACTATCCATGTAACACTTAGTTACAAGATAAACGGTTGCCCGCTCGATAATGAGGCCGATATACGTAATCGTACCGATTTATGTACAACTAAACATTTTAAGGCTAATTGCGACGACAAATCGGCTATTTAACGATAATAGCTGCATCTAAATCTGAAGAAAAAACAACAATAACGAGCTTGAACACACCTTAATTAGGATCGGAAGTCTCGAATACTTTTTAATGTTTGACTAATTTGTTTGTTATGTAGCTGTTAGTGTGACGTCACGAGAAAGTACCTCGATAACGCCGAAAGTACTGTTCAAAACGAGAGCTTATTATAATTCGAGACGCCATTAAAATTAAGACTAATTGGCAGAAAAATATGTGTAGCCAAATAATTATTTAGGGGAAATAAAACTTCTACGGCACATAACTTAAATATTTACCATTAATTTAAACACAAAACAACAAACAAAAGTGCGTTAAAAATGATAACAGCAATCCATAGACAATTATTTCGTCTTTTAAACGGCTTAAACGTTTACACTCTGCAGAAAAAAAGCTTAAAAGCTCATTCGTCGTTAACTTTCCAATTTCAAGTGTATAAAACATTCCACCCTGATAAAAGTATCCAGTAGATAAAACGTCTAGACGGAATAAATATCCGAAACACTCGAATACCAGCACGATGGCTCACTTGGCTAATCGTTTGGGTTGCCAGTTAAAAAATAAGTTAACTTTTTTTTGGACGAACGCACCCATAACCTTACTGCCACTTTAAAAGGTTTACGGCGAATCTAATAGTTCACGTGCATTTAAAACAACGTTTTGAGATTACAGAACCTTTGGGTGTGGTGATGTTGTTTACTTTTAAACTGCCTAGCTACACACTTTCGGAAAAAATCAAGCGATTTGCAATCTTATGGACTTACTAACCACAGGGAGCAAAACAGTGAAACAGTTACTGATAACAAATTAACAGTTAAGGGTTGAAAAAAATAAGGCAAAGAAAAAGATGTTCAGTGGCGAAACATTTATGGTGATAAATCGACCTTTTTTCTTTTTTGACAAACACCAAAAAAGAAAAAGAATTATATTCAAGTCAGCTACAAAATACCTATAAGCAAAACGTAAACCATCTCATGAGTAAGTTATGAAATCAGGCGTCACACAAACTACAGAAAGAAATCCATGACTGTAAACTGTCATGCAAAATATTTTTTTTGCTGGTTTCTGCTTCGAAGTTAAATACAACAATCTGTCGAAACTCTATAATAGATCTATATTAAATCTATCGCTAAAGCAAGTTTCAAGGTCGATTTAGAAAATTTTACAGTTTCGCTTTCAGCTTGATATCTCGGTAACTGTACGTTAACTGTAACTGTATTTTTATTCCGCAAATAGTATCTATTTAATATCATCTTGTAAAACTTTTTATCCTCATGATTAATTCTACAATCAATTTCATCCACACAATCGGCCTCTAACCCCATCAATTTGTAGCACGCAACGTGTTTCGCAATGTAGGCAATTTATAGCAATGATAAATAGTATAAAATCAAACGTGTCGCATTCACTGCGCCTGCGCGGGGTGCCTGAGTAATGGACGAGCGGCGTGCGCGCAGAGACGTGACAACACTGAATCTTGGACAGAGGGACTATAATAGGAGCTCGTAATAAACAGTTAAACAAGTGAAGGTATTTGAATGATTTTGAAACAAGTGCAGCTACATCAAAATCTTAGAATGGTTGCAACTAACAATTAATAATATTTCTGCGTCTGTGACCATTTCAAGAACTTTAACGTGATTATCCTATTACGATTCTGCTAAAGCGGCCATTTTAAGACCCCTGTACTTGAATTAAAAAATGGATCTGTTACATCGGACCTACTAGAACATTCGATCAAGCACGTGATTACTGTATGTGTACGTTGGAATTTCGAGAGATTTCTATTATTATTACTTTCAAAGTTGGGTAGGTACCTACAAACTCGCGACCTCTTTATAAAAAGACATTAGAATTTCGACCATACGCCTAGGGCATACGGTTCATATTTGTTTGTGTTGTACAAGTAGCTAGTAATAATAATTACCTACCTACCTACCTACTCTTTTGTTAGTGTTTTCTATGACCCTCTAGAATATTCGAGGTTATTCTGGTGTGTCTGTGGGCGAGTATAAATAGACCGCTCAGGGCCGCGACAGTCAGTCTTGTTTTGGCTACCATCGAAGCGAATCGAAGTGAACTTGAAGTGCGATATCTAAGTGAATAGTGAATAGTAGTGTATTGTAGTGTACTTGTGATTAAGTTTAAATTGTTTTGTGGTTAATAAAGTTATTGTGTTGTTTAATCGGTAGTAATTAATTTATCTCATACCCAGCTCGTAACAAATTGGTGTCAGAAGTGAGAGATAAATTATGCCAATTCTACCAAAGGACGACATGGACGGTATCCGTACCAGGAGTCAGCGACAGCAGGACATGGACCAAAGGCGGTTTGGAGATTCTCCGACACAGACACAGGGTGGTGTCCAGCCTACGTCACAGCCAGTCGCTGGCCCATCCGGAGTTTCTCCAGCATCAGTGGCGCCAGACTTGTCAGCTTTAATGGCGCTGCTGCAGGATCAAGCTCGCCGCCAAGAGGAGCAGGCTCGCCGTCAAGAGGAGCAAGCTCGCCGTCAAGAGGAGCAAGCTCGCCGCCAAGAGGAGCAGGCTCGCCGATTGGAAGAGCAGTTACAGCGAGATAAAGAGGAGCAAGCTCGCCGCCAAGAGGAGCAGGCTCGCCGATTGGAAGAGCAGTTACAGCGAGATAAAGAGGAGCAAGCTCGTCGTCAAGAGGAGCAAGCACGCTGTCAAGAGGAGCAGGCTCGCCGGTTGGAAGAGCAGTTGCAGCGAGACAAAGAGGAGCAGGTCCGCCGCCAAGACGAGCAGATGCTCCTCATCAAGGATCTGCATGCAACTTTCGGCAAGGACCTCAAGTTGATGAAAGATCAGGTTCACCAGCATGAGAACCGCATCTCAGAGGCCGAAGTTAAGATTGCTGGGGTGCAGAAGGCTTTGGGCGAATTGAAGATGGAAGGTGGAACCGTAGCTTCAGTGGTTGCTGCACCTTCTTCGCGTGGTTTTAAGGTTCCGCCATTCGACGGAACATCGTCGTGGTCGGCCTATAGAATCCAGTTTGAGGCCGTCATGAAGGCGAATGGATGGACCAAACCACAAGCCATGACCGCGCTCACCTTGGGCCTCCGAGACCAGGCCCTGACTATTCTCGAGGCACTCGGCAAGGATGTTACCTACGAGCAGCTGCTGGAGGCGTTGGAGTCCAGATACGGCGACGCGCACCTGGAGCACGTATTTCGTGCTAAGTTGAAGGACCGTGTTCAACGTAGTGCCGAGAACCTACAGCAGTGGGCTCTGGAAGTTGAGAAGCTGGTTCGAAAAGCATACCGGTCTGCCCCGGTACTGATCGAGGGAAATCTGGTACAGGCGTTCGTTGATGGAATACGTGACTTAGAAGTTAGAGCCGCCGTAAGACTTGGGCATCATAAGACATTGAAGGACGCCTTAGCCCATGCCTTGGAAGTAGAGGCAGTGAGGCAAGACCACCGAACACACTACGTCAGGGAGGTTGTGGCGTCACCTGTACACGACCGTGCGCAAGGTTACAGCCCTAGCTGCTACACAAATAGAGAAAGGGATCATCTTCGGCCAAGTTGTCCAAAACAAGTTGTGGCATCACCTGAACGCCAGCGTCCGCGACGGTACAGCCCTAGGTGTTACACTTGTGGAGAAAGGGGTCACCTTCGGTCGAACTGTAAAAAGCGAAGCGCACCTAGAGAAGATCAATCTCAGCAGAGAAAAGCGGCTGAGAAGACTGGTCAGCAACAGTGGAGAAAACACAGCAACACAGACGAACTGTCAAGAAGACCTTTGCCCGAAGATTGTAAGCACAATTCCAGACAAGAGTCTAAGGAAGTGGTACCTGTGAGGATGCTAAGAACGGATCTTAGTGACGAATGGAAGGTAACGATACAGCAGGCTCAGCACAATGACTCGGACATCAAACCGATCTTCGAGTGGATCAAAGCTGGTGTTCCTAAACCCAAGTGGAGTGATGTGGCTGCGATGAGTTCCATCACGAAGAGTTATTGGGCGCAATGGAATAGCTTGGTGATCCAGGATGGAGTCTTGTGCCGTAAATGGGAAAACGCTAGAGGGGACAGTTGTCATCTACAAATGGTTGTCCCTAAAGCTAAGATACCGGATGTTCTACGGCTCTACCATGATGGATGTTCAGGAGGACATATGGGGGTAAAAAGGACTCTACTAAAAATTCGAGAACGCTTTTACTGGATGCACTGTCGAGATGATGTGGAAGACTGGTGCCGTAAATGTACCAGTTGTGCGGCCGTGAAAGGACCCCGTACACGCAGCAGAGGTGCATTAAAAGTGTACAACGTTGGAGCCCCTTGGGAACGGATAGCACTTGACGTTGCGGGACCATTTCCAGTAAGTGAGAGCGGAAACAAGTACTTTCTGGTGGTCATGGATTACTTCACAAAGTGGCCAGAAGTCTTCGCCATTCCTAACCAAGAAGCTACAACTGTCGCAGATAAATTGGTTCAGGAAGTCTTCTGTCGTTTTGGGGTACCCTTAGAAATACACAGCGATCAAGGAAGGAATTTTGAATCGCAAGTATTTCAAGAGACTTGTCGATTGATGGGTACCCACAAAACCAGAACCACCTCTTACCACCCACAATCTGACGGAATGGTGGAACGATTCAACCAAACATTGGAGAGATATCTGGCGAAAGTTGTGGAAAGCCGGCAAAGAGATTGGGACAAGCACATACAGCCGTTTCTTCTGTCTTACCGAAGTGCAGTCCACGAAAGTACGACTGTGACACCAGCCTTCGCGAACTTTGGAAGGGAATTACGGTTACCTGCTGATTTAATCACTGGAACTCCGCCTGATGCTCCATGTAGTGTAACAGATTACGCGAATGAATTGCGTAATAAGTTGAACGATGTTTATGAGCATATCCGACAATCCGGCCAACAGATGTCTGAGAAGATGAAGACCCGTTATGATCGGAAGGCAAACGGTAGGGGTTTCGACGAGGGTTCACTGGTGTGGTTGCATAACCCAGGGCGGAGCAAGGGAAAGTCTCCGAAGTTACAAGCAAAATGGGATGGACCATACCGAGTCGTGACTAGGATCAACGATGTCACCTACCGAATACAGAAGGGTCCACGAGGTGCGCCTAAGATTGTGCATGTAGACCGGTTGGCGCGATACTACGGGTCTAATGATGCTCGGGACGAGCATGTCTAAGGAGGGGGCAGTGTTACATCGGACCTACTAGAACATTCGATCAAGCACGTGATTACTGTATGTGTACGTTGGAATTTCGAGAGATTTCTATTATTATTACTTTCAAAGTTGGGTAGGTACCTACAAACTCGCGACCTCTTTATAAAAAGACATTAGAATTTCGACCATACGCCTAGGGCATACGGTTCATATTTGTTTGTGTTGTACAAGTAGCTAGTAATAATAATTACCTACCTACCTACCTACTCTTTTGTTAGTGTTTTCTATGACCCTCTAGAATATTCGAGGTTATTCTGGTGTGTCTGTGGGCGAGTATAAATAGACCGCTCAGGGCCGCGACAGTCAGTCTTGTTTTGGCTACCATCGAAGCGAATCGAAGTGAACTTGAAGTGCGATATCTAAGTGAATAGTGAATAGTAGTGTATTGTAGTGTACTTGTGATTAAGTTTAAATTGTTTTGTGGTTAATAAAGTTATTGTGTTGTTTAATCGGTAGTAATTAATTTATCTCATACCCAGCTCGTAACAGATCGTTTTATTTTATCCCTTGAAACTTTGAAAGGAACTAAGAAGACATTTTTCTTCATTATAAACAATGATGCATCCACATTCGGGAAATTTTCTTGGAATTTGGCAAAGTTGTGAAATTATTGGTTTTAGGAACAGATATTCGGAATTGGATAAGTACCAAAGTACAACACGGGACCCAAGATTACAAAGCTTACTTATTTACATTGTGTACTTATAAGTTGGAAAGTTTCCTAAACACAGGTGTGACGTAGCGGAAACGACACACCTCAAACGCTCAACACTTTTCGGTTGTTGTGACACAAAATGTGTAGATTTAAAAAGCATTGCCCATCCACGTAAACACATTGTTGTCCGCTTTAAAATAACTCTATGAATACGCTATCAGACAAGTAGCAACACAGTAGTCGCTAATAAAAGGAACAACAATATCCACGCCGATGATTTAGGGTCGGAAAACAGCGGACTTTCCAACATGGCCGCCGTTTATGGACTTCAAGTCTCACGTTAGTTCCACACTCTTTAATTTATAACCCTACGACCGAGCCACAAGGTGGAAATTTGAACAGTTTCCGGGTTTTGCACAAATAACTGTTAATTCAACGACAACGCCCTAAAGAGGGCGCGATAATCATACTATTAGCAGAAATATAAATGTTTATACACACGGAACCTCGCAGGAGTATCAACCTTGTCATTTTCATCATAGGGAAGAAATTATGTGGGAGGAGCGAGGGGGAAAACGTCGTATTTTTTGTATTTTATTACTCTACCGTAATTACAGTTTATCTACGACTTTGTATTTACGATTAAAGAGAAAGAAAAGAAAGAAACATATTTATTTGGCTTATGCCGCAAGTGCACACAACAAAAAAAAAAATTGAAATATAATAAAATTAAAATTAAAAATAAGATACAAAATTAAAAACTTAACATTATAAGGTAACTAAAGAGACATAGACTGTACAGAAAACAAAAGAGGTAATATTGTGTGTCTCACGGGTGCGCCAAAAAGGCCCAGTTCAGCAAACTGCCGAGCAGCTAGTGCCTGACGCTGGTTTTCAACTGGACCTGATGTAGGTGATTTCACGGACATAAAACAGTTTTGTGGTGTGAGTGTACAAATTAAATTTGTGTAAGTATGTGTGAAAAGATACTTAAATAAAATAATTGTGTATAGAATATAAATATATAACATATAACAGATAAACTACTTAAGAATAAAACGAAAACGAAAAGTTCAAGACAAAGCAAACAGCCTAAAGTAACTAAATAAATGAGACTGACGTATTAGACATTAGACGCATAATATTATGACATCAATCCGTGCACTTTGTCGCTCAATATGCTGCAAGCAGCCGAGCGCGATGGAGTGATAATGTAATAGAAATAACAAAAATGAGAAGTGAACGGAAAAGTTTGCAAATGCGCTGGCTATTGTGTGGGTATTTAGATAAGTACGGCAAAAACATTGTGTTTAAAATCCGCTATTAATACTATTGTGCAGTCGACAAATATATTTTTACCGTGAACAAGCTAATAAGATACAGGTATGAGAGTTTGTACATCATATAATTGAGACATTAAGTGCGACCATGTCCAACTTCCGTTGCGATTCTATCAGATACTGCCGTAGACGTCTTCTGAATGTGTGAATGGTGCTGATAATTCTAATTGGTGGTGGCAGGTTATTCCATATTTTGGAAGCCGCATAGCGAAAACTACCCCTGAAGGCTGCTGTATTATGAGACTGGGTCGAAAGTTGTTGCGAGCATTGCCTTCTCCCACATTCACGTCTACTAGTTAACCAACTTAGCTTATTGTACAAATAGTCTGGTTTTTTATATTTAACCACACCGAACAGGAGGCAAGCCAAGTGTAGTTTCCGTCTGGACTTCATTTTTAGTGAGAAATGCTTGTTTAGGAAAGGTGTTACGTGACTTCGCCGGGGAATGTTGTAGCAAAACCGCGCGCAAGCATTTTGTACTCTTTGAATGAGACGATCGGTACGAGCCAGCAGGCGAGGGCCGTACACTGTGTCGGCGTAGTTTAACCTAGAAAGTACCAAGGTCTCCACAAGCTGTTCCCGTAGTGATACTGATAGGTGAGGCCTCATCTTATATAAAACTTTGAGACGATAAAAACAGTTTGACAGAGCTAGCTACGTGCTTTTCAAAACGAAGGTCTTTGTCCATCGTCAGACCCAGATTACGCGCTTCGTACACACGCTCGATTGGTTCACCCATTAATTTCAGGTCGAAAGACAAAGGTAGTCGGGCCAGCTGCTGTCTGGTGCCAAATACTATATATTTAGTTTTGGTAGGATTCAGCGACAGGCAGTGCTCTTCAGACCAAACGGCGATTCGTTGAAGATCCTCGTTAAGGTCTTTAATGGCACTGTCGTACTCGTCAGGTCTGAAGGAAATATATAGTTGTACGTCGTCGGCATATATATGGTACTTGCATCTCTGTAGGCATTTGATGATGTCTGCGCAGTACGAAATAAAAATAATGGGACCTAAAATAGAACCTTGCGGGACCCCCCTCTCAACAGGAATACGTGCCGATCTAAGAGTAGTGCCGTCACTCAAACGCAGGTCAACTAGCTGTTCCCTATCACTTAGATAGCTGCGGAACCATTGTATGGCTTGGGGGTCGAAACCGTAATACTTTAGTTTTGACAATAATAACGAGACACTAATAGCGTCAAATGCCCTGGAAAAATCCAGCAAAACCAGTACTGTGCACATTCCCTTATCTTGGGCAGATAGTATATTATCAGTTACATCCAGCAAAGTAGTAGATGTACTGCGCTGTTTTCTAAACCCCGATTGTAAATCTGGTAAAATATTATTCTGTTCTAAATACTTCGTAAGTTGGCAGCAGACAATTTTCTCTAGTACTTTGGATAAGCATGGTAAATATGGTAATACACTTATAGGGCGTAGATCTTTTAGGGTTACTGGATTTGAATTCTTTGGATTTGGATTAAGCAACTGCATAACGTTAATAGCGGGTAATTATTTATAAAGGGAAATATAAATGTATCATTTTCTAAATACGCACGCAAACAATTTCCACTATGTAATTAAAGTTGCAAGAGATTGAAACTTGTCATTAAACTCACGGAGAGGTGCGATCCGTTCATAATCACGGCACAGTTTATCTTTAATTGAAGAATGAAGAACGAATGAATGGAACTTATTTACCGAGTCCCTTGAATAAACGTTGGCAGAGATTTCATTCAATCGTCAAATTCATCACTCTCTGTGTCAATAGGCGTGGAGATACAAAGTGGATTGATCAAATATAGGAAAGTGATAGAATTATAACAGCAAAGTGTGATACGACTCGTCTTATTCATGTCTTGTGCAGTAACCAGCCTGACTACAATCAAGTATGCATGATAGACCTTTAGATTTTTACAGTAAGCCCGCCCTGGAGTATCAGTCAATGAAAAACTGTACTCTGTGGTCGTGTTTCGTAGAAAAGAATATTTATTTTGTTTTTACACTCCTAATTCAGTTGCAATGCAGCAAGTATAGACTATTAAGAATTTCAAGTATGCCAGTAGCTATAAAACAGCTCGTGGCTAAAAACTTACAGCCGCTCATGTGATCTTCAGGTTAACCCGTGCAATCGGTGCATGCCTAAGTTGGTCCGTGGTTGGATGGCCACATGTTATATACCAATTTTCGTGCGTGCCTCGGAAAGCACGTTGAGCCGTTGGTCCCGGCTGTCATTTGTACATCCTTGACGGTCGTTACTTAGTGCTAACTTGGATGTGGAAGTCAGATAGACAGTCGCTCTATGTATAATACTGGTATTCAGATACTATTGATATTTGAGAAAAGGCTAAGCAGATAATGAAGTATGCCAAAGACATACTATGATTACAACACAGGTTCGGGAAAAGCACGATTTCATAAATCAACACAAAGCTTAATCCGCGGCTTCATTAATCATAAAGCGTTTAAAATAAATCTCAACCTGTATTAACTAGAGCATTAGAAGTATAAGAACAGTATCTAACTAAACAGCGGCATTCGCACAAAGGCACCGTGACGCGTCGCAAGTGGACCGGTGTGTGCGCAAACGCACCGCAGTCGCGCGTCAAATGCGCGATTATCGCCCGCGCGTGCAGCCGTGCGATTATCGTGACGCGCGTTTGTTACGGTCGGCGAGATTGGTGACGACTATCGAAATGCTATTCTGAGCTTTCTTGTATTGTAGAGATTAAGTAATGAATTTTTTGCTAGCGTTGTATGGTTGGTGTGTGGTCTAGGTAAAAATGAGAGAGCTTTGTGGAATAGCTTTCCTTCCGACCAAAAATTATCTAGTGAAAAACCGTGTATACACGGTAGTAATCGGTCCGTGGATGAGCATCGAGACCCCTCCTCAGAAAGCACGGCAAGCCATGGGTACTGTGTGTCATTAAGGTCAAGAATAACCACAAATTGTGATTTTTGAATAGCTTTCTTTCCAGTCAAAATCCCAAAAGTCTAACGACCAGTTTTACTGTGGGGTATCAACAACTGGGTTGTGGGGGTTAGAAGTCAGGTAGGCAATCACTCCATACGAATCAATGGTCTTCAGATGCATTCAGACAGACTGGAAGTCGATCCCAATATATTTGGAGAAAAGCTGGGCAGATGATAAGCATCAGAAAATAACAATAAAAGCATATTTGAATCACTAGCTCCGCAAAAGGTCCGGCTGGGCTACCATTGAACTATAATTTTGTTGCAAAGCGTTAACACTCATTCCTACAGTAAGTCTTTATAAATAGTCTTCATTTCATATCAAAATTAATAGCAGCGCCACATTTGCTCCGCAACATTGTAGGTACTAAAGCACCTAACCACATAAAAGCTCACACTTTATTAATCAAGATAATCAATCGACAATGTAGTTTCTTTCTTATACAAGCTGCCATCACAAAGGAAGGATGCATTAAACCGAATAAATACAAATAACTGGCCATAAACTGAGATCATGAGAGTACCAGTCAACATCCAATTGCAATACATTAACACATGGCCTATGTTGCTTTGTCAGAGCTCATGAGTCTTTGTCCTCATTGTTAGCTCACACATTGTGGCGCAAATTACGATATGTAGAACGAATTAACGTGCTAAACTTTAAACTAGACACAAAGGACCAGTCTACGCCTTACGGTCTGTAGGACCAAAAAGACTAAAAGCCTAAATTAAATAACAAATTACAATATTTGAGCCATTGTCTGTAACTGACTCGTACCCAAATTAATTTCGACTTGAAACATGGAAAACATGGTGTTTAAGCTTATGGTGAAATTGAAACACATTGTAAGACTTGTGAAATACGATCAGTTACTTAATAATGAAGCTTTTTGGTGTAATTTTAATCATGGTCCTGTCACATTTATAAGTTAGATTGTAAGGAAAAAGTTTACAAAAGAGTGCCTGCAAGTATTACCTACCCCACCCAATAAAAAGAACAGTAATGAATGAAAGAGGACCAATTAAGTTAATTTAATAATTGAGGTAATAATTCATTCAGAATTAAACGCAGTCTACTTATAAACCTGCAAAAAGTATGGTGTACATTGTACAACCTGAAGCTATTGATGCCGATCAAACCTAAAAGGCTGTACATAAATTCGAAACTAAATTTCAACAATATCTCGCCGCCATAATTTCCTTTGAACCGCGTACATTCAGTTTATAATTGATCCTTTGGGTAGGTATCAATTGGAGTCATTGTGAACCTCGTTAGCGCGCGAGGCACGCGAGCATACTGAGATAAAAGAGACTATACCACTCGATAATTTGACTTCAATAAGACGCCATATGTATGCTTGTGAGGTGACCATGGATGCTACGATGAAAGCTGCTTGCATATTTTATTAGAAATACATTCATTAGCTTGAAATAGCTACTTTCATAGTTACGGGGGATGTGTGTTGTAACGCTATTAGATAAAAAATGACGCCGGTGACTGAAACGTTGTGTAGTGATCGGTTATCGCGGTAAGCATGTGATGCGGAGTAATGAGGAAAATGTATTGAGGAGAATGTTGAGTATGAATGTAGATGGCTCTAAGAGTGAGACCAAAGAAACGATGGATGGACCGTGTGGAAGATGATATGGCTAGAAAAGTGGTTACTGCTGAGATGACGTGTAATAAAATGTAAGTAGGAAGAAGTAGACATGCTGCGCTGGCACCAAATAGATTTCAATAGGACAGGTAAATGAAGAGATGAAGCTTAGAAAGCCATGAAAAATAAATTTAGACACTTAAACATTTGTATGACTTTTAAGCTTCGTCAATTTTGATATTGTACCAAAATCAATAGTCATTTATTCCTATTAGGCTGATAATCAACACTTTTTGAACGATAAAGTAGAACGTCAAGAGACTGTCCCCCAAAATGCGCTCTTCGCTACTTCACAGTGTTTTGGCGTGGAAGAAGTAAATGATACGATAGATAGGTACAGTTTTCATGATTTTTTTAAGATTTATTGCTCTCCATCTTAAATTGAGAGAGATCGTTATAAACTTATAACTTATACTACAGAATAGGTGTTTGCCAAAGGAGGATATAATATCTAGCAATAGTTAATCACAGATTAGGTGCGATCATCATCATCTGCCTAGAATCTTCCCAACTATGTTGGGGTCGGCTTCCAGTCCTACCGGATGCAGCTGAATACCAGTATTTTAATAATAATAATAAATTTTATTATCAGGCAACTAAGGCCCATAGACAAAATAACATATAACAACGATATCGCGACTGCCTTACCCGTAATACGATACCCCTTGCTTGGTAAAACTGGTTGTCAGACATTTAGGCCACTGACTACCAAACGACTGACAAGGGTTAGGTGCACTATGATCACGATATGAAAATTGTGACTTGCTTAACAAAGTGTAAGAATTAACTTTGAATCGTCTACTTCCTAGCATTTCTAGGAAAAAATAATAATAAAAATATTCCCGTAGGAATGCTAAAAGGTCTTCTAACCAGAATTAATTTATCAAAGTGTTCGCAGATAGTCGAAACAGTCTCAACGTAAAGAAAAAAGTCTTGCCGTGAATGTGAGACCTTATTCGGTATTACGTGAAGGCACACAAGCCTGCCCCCAGTTAATTATGGAACAATAGAACCAAGGCGTGATCAGCCACAACAATTTAACCAATTTTTTACCTTTCTTCCTTTTGGTAAAATACTTAACAGCTTGTTCAGTAAGGTCGTGAGGTGAAAATAAAATACTTATTATTGCTTTTGTATCAGAAAATTACGGTACTTGTTAACTTTCTGCTAAATGGAGATAATGGTGCCGAAAAAGAGGAATAAAAGGATAATCCTGGAGAAAAAGGAAAATTACAACCTTTTTTGTTAAAAGATGTTTTTTGTATCAAAAAAAAAACATTTAAATTCAACTGACACATTCCTTTTTTAAACGTCAAAATAATCACAGTAAGTTGATAATAATAAAAACATCACCACGGAACCCTTGTACAACCGCAATAAAGTCATAAAAACATTGTCAATCTGCCGTCAACCCTCCAAACGCTACAGCGGATTATTATTCACCCGGGGGCCCAAATGACCCCTCGCATGTTTTGACAACCCTTCGCAAAACCAATGAAATATGTAACAAAGGAACGGGTTGAACCGACCATTATGTAGCGATTTAGGAATCCATTTTATTGGACACATGGACACGTAATGTGTGGTTCTGAATAATTCAACGGGGTTGTGCGAGGGTTGGCGCGATTTTATTTGATTGCTCTAGGTATAGGCAAATCGTTTATGATATATTATGCAACGGTTGGGCTATTACGTTGTTACTTTGCTTTGACTATTGGAATGGTTATTGTCTTATTGATTTTATAATGTAGCAAAGATTTGTAGAGCGATTGTAAATATTTTCATGGAACAATTTTGATTAATTCAAAAAATTTACAAGCATCGTTTGACCCTAGACAGACCGACTTATTACTTAATTTTTCTTGATCATGTCCTGTTTATCGCTTGGATCTATCGACGTTTCAATCGTGTAATTTCTGAGGTTTGCAGCCACTTTTAATGTCATATTGAATTAATCGTAACCCTCCTCCTCACTAATAACTATTTCATGTGGAATAATCTCTGGAAAGAAATGCAAATCAATGAAATCCGAACTTACCTGACGGACCTGCTTATACTGTTCTTCAAAGCTCCATCCAGCAGCACTGCCTTCCGACGAAGATGATGACGCAGAGCCAGCAGGCTGCGCCGGCGGCGGTGGAGCGGGGGCCAAGAACGCTGGGGGTGCATATGGGAAGCCCCCAGTTGCCCCCGCGCCGGCCAGTGCGAACACACTACTCGGGGTAGACAGCGGGGCCCCTTGGGCTAGGGACGCCAGTGATGATAAGTGTGGGTGGAGTGAAGACTTGAGGGACTCGAAGTCATCACGTATCTGATGAGAGAAAGGTTGTGTTGAGAAATAATGTGGTGAGAGGAATAAATCGTTGTAACTTGAGGTCGGTCAAAATCTAGATCCAATATTCATAATTATTCATTTTATTTTGCGTACCATAAGTTTAAAAAGATTTGTTATAATGGGCTTACTGCTAAGAACAATTATGAACCATGTTAGGGCACAGCAATATGAAGTATGTTCTACCTTAGGACTCCCAAAACCATTAATTTTCCGTACATTTTTTTTGGGTCTATTTTATTCACTTATTTGTGCCGAGTACGCGAGTTTGTAACAATAACTAATACCACGATGCAAATGGCATAAATACATCGTTCGAGATGAGCACGTCAAAATTAGTATGAGTTGGTGTTTCGAAAACGTCTTTAGACTGATATAGATCCAAAGGCCTTTGGGCAATGAGCACATAAAGTCCTTCCATTCATTTGAATCCAACCTAACAAGGGTTATTTAACACTTGAATTGCTGTTACCATACCATGCTATGTCCAAATTAACTTTTGAATCCCTGGATCACTTAGCAATTGAGAACTGGATTTCAGAAACAGCAAATTGACTTACTTTAAGTTCCCTCTCAAGAGGTCTCGGCGAGTTCCTCTGATGCGGATGCGTCATCTGATGGTTCAGCGGCTGATGCTGCACGGAGGCGTGGTGGCCCAGGTTGTGCGAGGGCTGGTGCTGTAGGGGCTGATGCTGCAGCGCCTGGTGCGTCTGCAGTGGCAGTGGTTGGTGCGGTTGGTGCGGCTGGTGCGGGTGGGGAGCCGGAGCGTCCCGCCCCACACCCTCGTCGGAGCTCTCGCAGGATTGCTCCCCGGAAGACTCGCCTTCAGACCGAGCGGACTAAAACAATGGAAAGACTTTGGTTAAGACTTCTGCTGGTATTTCGGTGAAAATGGAAGGAAAATTAATAGTAAGTTGCACGGATGTTTGTATGTATAATAAGTATGCATTTGCAAACAAAAAAGCATCTATGAGCATATCAACTATCTGGTGTCATCCACGACACAAGCTTCGTTGCTTAGTGTGGCACTAGATGGCGCTGTGTGTAATGTCCAACGATATTTATATTTAGGGACAAACTGTGGAATTATGTTATCTATGGGACTATGGCGGATCATCCATTAAATCAGATGCAAGAGCTTTCTGTATCAATCCAAACTAATATTATAAATGCGAATGTAACTCTGTCTGTCTGTCTGTCTTTCTGTCTGTCTGTCTGTCTTTGCTTCACGCCTAAACTACTGAACCGATTTGTGTGAAATTTGGTACAGACATAATTGGAGTAAATTTAACTTTTTCCCTCAACATTTTTTAGGTTTATGAGTTTTTCGAATATTAATATATTTGTTTATCATTATTATTATTATTTAATTTAAAGATGATCGAATTGGCCCATAAAAAATATTAGTAAAAATTAATCAATAAAAAATAATTATTTTTTATAAAAATAAATAATTTTAATATTATAAATGCGAATGTAACTCTGTCTGTCTGTCTGTCTTTCTGTCTGTCTGTCTGTCTTTGCTTCACGCCTAAACTACTGAACCGATTTGTGTGAAATTTGGTACAGACATAGTTTGGAACTTGAGAAAGGACATAGGATAGTTTTTATTACAAAAAATAAAATAAAAAATAAAATTTATTCCGGACATACAGCGCCATCTATTGGTCAAGAGTCGGCATCAATTCAGTACTGAAAATTCATCGGAAATCCAAATCCAAACTAATATTATAAATGCGAATGTAACTCTGTCTGTCTGTCTTTCTGTCTGTCTGTCTGTCTTTGCTTCACGCCTAAACTACTGAACCGATTTGTGTGAAATTTGGTACAGACATAGTTTGGAACTTGAGAAAGGACATAGCATAGTTTTTATTACAAAAAATAAAATAAAAAATAAAATTTATTCCGGACATACAGCGCCATCTATTGGTCAAGAGTCGGCATCAATTCAGTACTGAAAATTCATCGGAAATATGTAAATAAATAGTAAAAAGGTATGAAAAATCTATACTAATATTATAAAGCAGAAGAGTTTGTTTGTTTGTTTGGTTGAACGCGCTAATCTCCGGAACTACGGGCTCGAATTGAAAAATTCTTTTTGCGTTGGATAGTCCATGTATCGAGGAAGGCTATAGGCTATATAACATCACGCTATGACCAATAGGAGCGGAGCAGCAATAAGAAATGTTGCAAGGGGGAACAAAGCAGTTTAAACTTCCGTTGAGTAGGCGATGCGTTGCGATATCAAAACTTCACACGAACGAAGTCGCGGGCAGAAGCTATGAGGCATTAATTTATCTTGGAAACTTGAACACCTGATGCAGAACCGCAACAGACCAGCTAAACTATAAGAGATACAAAAATGCCACCATAGCAAAAATTGTTCTACATGATGAGCATTTTCTGCTGAGAGTATAAGTTTGAAGATCTGGAACATCTGATGTGGAACTCCGAGAGCCCAGCTACACCATAACACATATAGGAATGACGTCTTAGCAAAAGTTGTTCAATTTTATGAGCACTCTCTGTTGGTTTATAAAAATCGAAGATCTGGAACACCTGTTGTGGAACTCCAAGAGCCCAGCTACACCATAACACATATAGGAATGACGTCTTAGCAAAAGTTGTTCAATCTGATGAGCACTCTCTGTTGACTTATAAAAATCGAAGATCTCGGACACCTGTTGTAGAATTAATTTCCTTTTCCAGTTATCTTCGTGACTCGGTAGCCTACCCGGTAACGCAGGGGAGCAGTTACTTAGATTTCAATTGATCAGGTATCTTCACAACAAAACTATAACCATGCCTAGAAAGAGGTCAAATCTTTCCCAATGTTCCAAAGGAGCTAAAAGATTGAGGATCATAAGATCCCAAGAATCTATCGAAGAGCGTCAGGAGAGACTTGATGCTGTTCGAGAACATCAGGCTGCAACTTGCTCCGTGGAAACCTCTTCGGATCGCGAAGCACGCCTGCGTTCTCAGCGTATTTCTACATCCAGGTCTCTAGAGACCAGTGAAGAATAGATGCGCGACTGACCGCTAATCGTGAACGTCATGCATTGTCTTGCGAGTCGGAGCCGTTCACGGATAGAGAATTGCGCTTGAGTTTCAAGCGTATCTACGCATCGACTACTAGATCTCTAGAGACAAGTAGGGAACGTGATGCGCTACTGACCGCTGATCGTGAACGTCACGCATTGTCTCGCGAGTCGGAGACGTTCACGGATAGAGAATTGCGCTTGAGTTCTCAGCGTATCTACGCATAGCTTCTTCTAGGTCTTTAGAGACAAGTGCGGAACGTGATGCGCGACTGTCCGCTGATCGTGAGCGAATCCGAAATTTTTACCGATACAGAATCAGGCTTGAGTTTTCAGCGTATTCGCACATCTACTAACAGGTCTTTTGAAACGAGTGATGAACGTGATGCGTGATGCGCGATGCACGTTCATTGAACGAACGTTTGAATTCTGATCGACGTCGACATTCTCTGAACAGAATGTAGATATCATCTGAAAAACCGGATGTGTCTCAAGATATAGCCGTAGGGCATGGCGACCTGCCGTGTCGACGGCGCGTTCGTGTTCCACGTGCGCCTCAAAGAGATGTCAGCATAAAGGGAGGGGCCCGCAAAGGTCGAAGCCTGCCGGGGCTGCGGGACTGTTCGAAAGAGATACCGTGGCCCTGGAACGTAAAGGGCGAGGAAGGAACATGGATGGGTTTTAGTCAGTAAAAATCTGACACTCCCTCCCGCTCCGCCCAGAGTTGGAGAAGTTATTTGATTATTTCCCAACCGAAAAAAAAGGGCATGGCGACCTTCCTTGGTTTGATAAGGCACGGAGTGCATTTACATCTCCTATGATTGAATACGCCACATATTCCGCCATCGGAGGTATGGCTAAAAATTGTACTTTTTGTGAAGCTGTTAAATGGCAAAAAGAAACAAATGGTATGTGTTGCTCAGGTGGGAAAGATCCGTTATTTTCCCGTCCCCGGGTTCTTAGAATTCGACATCAGACGTTTCAGATCTTCGACGACCCCGTTGTCGCTGGCATAAGCAACAGGATCCGCGTACGAAGTCGCGGGCAGAAGCTAGTATTCCATAAAATTGTGACAATGACAGCTGTTAGGGGGTAAGCGCAGGGTAGGCCCCAAAATTAGAATTTTCTTTGGATTTTTGCAATTTTCTGGTCAGTGTCAGGCTACGAGACGTAAGAAAGTTTAAATTTCGCGAGCTACCCCGCTTTCCCCTTAAACACTGTTTAGATGTGCTGATCATTTTCAGATTCATTGGTGAAATATGCCTTTCGTCTTTATTTCATCAAAGTATTCAATAGCGCAACCAAATATAACTTAAGCACTATAGCTACTTAGAACCTACTCGCTATTATAAACTGAAGCTGACCCGCGTTACTTCGTCTGCTTGTGGAAATTTTTCCCGCTTTTGCAACATTTTTCATTGAGGCTTCGCTCATCGTATCGTGATGTTATAGCCTTCCTCGATAAATGGGCTATCCAAAGTTGTTTTCTATTCGAACATTTCGAACCAGTAGTCCTGAGATTAGCGCGTTCAACCAAACAAACTCTTCGACTTTATAATATTAATACAAGTATAGATTAGCAGCGGAAGTAATAAACAATAATAGAGGTTAATCTAACAATTACAATAAAACAGACGAACCCAATTCAATATCGTAAACAAATCCAACATTGAAACGTTATTCAATTATAATCATTAACCCAAAACTGCTGCAGTGATCTAAATTACTCGGTTTATCCGGAATATGTTATAACGGGTAATACAGTTTCTTGATAAATCATAGACTTTTCCAGTATAACGTTAAGATAATTACAGCATACAGCTAGGTTTCATATATGTGACTTATTTTTAAATTATAAGCAAAAGGCAGCTGCGGCCACCAAGACTGGTCGTTGTAACTGCAATTACCTATAAATGTCGCAAGGCGTCAAACTTACACGTAAATGTTGAAAAATACGAAGATGACACGTTAACAATACTCTTTACATGTCCAAGTTATTGTTAAAATAAGGTTCTATAAATAAAAACGTCTATATTTGACGTAAACTACTCGTGAATGAGTGTTATTAAGATTTTTTTTGCCAAGAGCATCGTTCAGGGACGATCGTCGGCATACAGAGGGTTAACAGCTAATAAAGTAATAACAATGTATTCAGTATTTAGTACAAACTATTATTCACCTTCGATTCGCATTTAATCTTCAATTGTTTACTTTCCGATGCTTACATTTTAATAAACACAATTTGCCGTAAGCGTCCGTTCCTGGATTGCCCGAGGAGTTAAATTAGTTCAATTATTTATACTTATTCTTTGTTTATAACGATATATCGGCAGAGTAACATGTGGCGGCCGCAATAAGTCGCCTAGGGCCTACAACATTTGCTGAAACCAGACTTATTAGTCAAGAATTGTAACTGTAACAACTAGTTGAATTCCTCCACATCAACATAGTAAGATCGATGGCGAACAATAACGTTATAAAAATAAAAATACAGCATTATTTGTAACATTTAAAGCAAGAAAGGTGTCAAAATAAGAAAAGTGGACCTATTCGTGTTCCTAGAAAGCAACTAGACATGTTCCAGTACTAATACAATCATCTACCGTTCTATGATTACAACTATTACAGCAATTGAGTGAATTTAATCGGATTCCCGGAAATCCACGATCGCTGGCTCGGCAGTACTCGGCAGTACACGGCACATGGGAATTAATGGCAGGTCTCCGTGCGTAATGCATCATTCCACAGCAAGAAACACAAGTACCGACTATGCGAAACCAGTCCCAGTATTAATGCACTTAAAGTTCCATCGGAATCAATATAAGGCAAGTGTTGCGAGCCGCAATCAAATCGTTGTTCGAAATGAGCGCGTTTTGCGCCGACACAGCCCCCGGCCCACAATTACGACATTAAAATTATTATTTTATTTCCATTTTTATTTATTATTCGCATTATTATATTGTGTGGAGTTATTATCGGTGAAATGTTTCGTTCGGATAAACGTTCGCCTCCGAACGACACGCAAGCTTCCTTCACCGGTCCTATTCAGGGTTCCGCGTGTTATATCAATTAATATGCAACAATTTATCGTGCTACGGAATACTTGGCGGCTTTTTTCCAAATTGGGTAAATGCTTCGCGTCAAAAAAAAGTATCCTGAAGGCTACACATGATTCGTGATTCATGGCGTACGCACCTTTTGATAACAACAAAACGTTGCTGTAGGTATATAAAATACCACGCTTGATTGCCGATTTTTTTTTGCAAAAATGCAAGTGTCATCGACCCACCAGAAAGTATTTGCAGTCAAAATGCCTTGAGTTTTTATTACATTTAGGCGTCACTTTATCACCATTCAAGAGAGTATAATCTCACATGGAACGCTCTACTCCGGCTACGGAACCCTATAATCACATTAATCGCGCTCCCGTATCCACACCCTGTCATTTCATTCGACTTTTCTTTCTCATGGCTCCAGACTGCTACTGGATTCCTTCCACCTTTTATTACTTTTTAAGGTGACCGCAATTTTATTTAAACGTTATATCAATAAAATGAGCCACTTAAGGAGTTTATTTTAAGTTCGTCTACCTTCTAAGCTGCGGATTTACAAAATTCTGTGAACAAAACAAACACGGCACACTAAATGTTGATGTTATTATCATGTGACGAACTGTAAAAATCAACAGTTGCACGCTCCGATAAGTAGGATAACGTTAGCACAACCAGCGCTAACGCCTCTACAAACAGAATCGGAGCAACTTAGCAGCTTTGTTGAATCCCTCGCGTGATTTTATAATATAATATTAACTGTAAGTTGTTTAGTGGGCCAATGAAAAGGTACGTTGTAATGGACGAGTCAATAAAAGCGACTAGAATTTCACTACACGTTAACACGGTGCCAAGGGAATGAAACGTCGCCAGCATCTACCAGCCGAGCGAACACTTGACACAATACTGCACCCAATTTGTAACATGTAAACAAAACACACTGATACGTTTTAAATCGTGATCGTGACCCCAACAAAGAAACGGAAAGTGAAAGAATTCATCCATCGGAACCATTAAACAACCCACTTGCTTATTATTTGAATAAACAGGGAATGGACTCGATGCCGTTCTCAGAAGAATCCCGAAGTAATACCCAGATATAAGCAGGAGGACACACCGTTGATTAGCGCCTTTTACTGCCAACACTTCGCTACCAAAAGTGGTCTTAAACCATTCAGAATTAAGCTCAATTCTAAATAGAGCATGATTTACAGCTACCGATATCAATGAAGATAACAACACAAAATTAGCTTTAATGGAAAATATACTCTATGTCGATGACACAAGTGCTGCGGCCTTAGACATCAATCATTCTGGAGTCAAAACACCTAATATTGAACTCTATGTAGTAGAAACACCGTTGAATATTATAAAAAACAAACTTTCAGACACTTTATACAATGTAATATTTGTGATAGAAATCATAATCGCGTCTATGCGAGTAGATTTTATGAGGCGAAATCAAATAGAAACTTGTAATGAAAGATGTCGTGTGCGCTTAACATGTTTGGTCGGTATGCAAGACAAATACGTGTGGTAATAAAATATTGAACATTTAGTTGTTAATGTCGGCGGAGATATCGTCGCTGTGCGAGGTGAAAACATTGATGACTGTGTGAATTGATCGAACACACGACAATTAACAAATCCGGCACGAGGACTTAGAAATACTCATTAACTTTATTCACAAGCAGTATAAAACTCAAAAATATAAATTCGTCGATAGGTCGAGATGAAATTTTGATTTAGACCACGATATAGCATGAAAACTTTGCTGAACTACGAGCAACTTCAGAATTTTCTTTGAAGCATGCAGAAACTGGACGACCACATTCATTTGTTTCAGCAGAATCTCAGCATTGCATAAAGGACAAAGAAGTTTATTAGGTTCCCGTCGGGCGACGACGCGGCGGCACGGCGTGATGGTAATGTTCGCGCATCCACACTCCCTGGAATATTTATTAGCAGGATCCGTCACGACGAGCTTTGTCCACACACATTAGCAGTGTTAGCGCCCGGGATGGCTACCTGCATGTTTACCTAGACATAACCCCTCCGTATTTGCCTAGATATCCACACATATCTGGTGTTTCGCAGAGGTCGTTGCAACACTCATTTGAGCAATGTATTGTTGACGACGAAGGGAAATCTGCCTTCGTGTTTGCGTAATATACGAGGGAATGCTGATTGTACAAGATGCTTCACACAAATAACTTGTGAATGCAGCCATTCTGTGCCAACTGAAGACGTTCCGCGTTGTTATGGTGGACGATGGCGTCCATGATTTGTTCGATTTGCAGTCGAAATACAGGGTGTAAACCACTTCATCACAAAGCCGTCAACCAAGCATTCTGTGCATTCTGTTCTGTTCTGTTTTTTCTGTAACTTTACGCAAAAATTATTGCTGGGAAACGACTTTTTTTTTGGGGTGAAAAATCATGTTTTGTGGTAGAACTCAATGTAAAGTACTTAAAACATTGTGCTAAAGGATGAATTGAATAGTACGGGAGTCGTAGAGGTGTTTAAAGTAATAACTTTACAATAAAAACCCGTATTAACAAAAAAACTTGTTAAAAAGTTGGAACTTTGACCTCTGAGTCAATCTCCGTAACTAGAAGGTTCCCAGGTATGGTGTTGGCCAAAAAAATGATCGCAATGACGGGGAAAACAAGTGTCTTTCGGCTTCGTTAAGAGGTGTTTTACACCCTTTATAAACAACTACGAAGTAATAAGCTGAAATCCAACAAAGAAGGCCAGAATACCGCGTCTAGGGAAATGTGCTTGGTGTCACAATGTTGCCACATTAACAGACGCACTCGCATTAACATTAGCAGACATAAAATAACCGCCAATAAGCCGAAGCACGCATCAAAACGTCGACAAAGCAACAGGTTCTTGGCTCGACAAACACACAGTGTTTACATTACGATCCTGGGGCTTCATTTAATAATTCTCGGGAACTAAAAGCCTTTGAACATTTCATCAGATGACCCTCGGTGTTTGCACACACTCCTGGCTCGAGATGCTAATGTGGACACAAGGACCTGTATCGCCGATCGGCCTCCGATGCGTTTATTGTTAGCCCTTCCAATAGCTGTGGCTTCTTCTATTTCACTGCGATGCTCGATATCCTCGATATCTTGTGCAAACATGCCTCGGATTCTTTGTCGTTTTTTCGCTTTCAAGCTTTTTATGTTCAAATTCAACATGTCGATTACCTGATTCGGAATCTTCTAAATACGATATACTCTTTACATGTATAGATAGTCTATACAATCCTAGTAGATACTTTTATACTGCTACGTTGACGTGCAAACGTCGGTGCACGTCAGTCACATAGTGCATTTGTGCAGTAGCGTATCAGGAAGCTACGAGTGTCACACGAAACGAGACAAGTATTTGAGCAAAACAAAAGGTGATAAGGAGAGGTAAATAACCCGGGCCATTGACGGCGTGACGGCGAGCGGCGCGCGCGCACCACTCACGCGCCGCGCGACGCCCGCGACCTGCCACCGGCGCTAAACTCTCGTTCAACAGCTGTTTAACGCTTCAAATACCGCGCTGAAATATTTTCAGCGTCGACTATTTAGCGACCGACGGCTACCGAGTTGAATGGAGCCGTTGCGAACTCACCGACCGATTCACTACACAACATATTTTATTTAGCATCGAGAGGATTACGCCGGAGGTACGACTTGTTTCTTGAATGTCAGGTACCTACATAAACATTTGTTCCACGGTTTCTAATAGATGCTCATTACAACCGTACCGACGCTATTGAATTTGAAATCATTTGGCCCCTTAATTTTATTCAAAATACCGCTGTTGCGGTAAGTAGAAAGAGATCGCGTCGGTTATTGTGATGATAATTATTTTTAGAAAACAAAAACTAGAAAGCGGTCGAACGAAGTACCTATCTGTTAATTATTGTCACCAAAATGGCGGCCGTTATTGTGGATGCCTCAAAATGGCGGAGTGACAAATCGTTGGGTTTCGTGTACGTTCCGTTTGATTGACGCGTGCCAGATTCCGCAGTAATATACCTTTATACATATTTATTTATGCGTAGAAAGCGCAAATAAAAACGAGTTCTTTAACATTGCGATTGAGATAATGAATCGATGTTTACGAAGAGCCGCGGTGCATGATCCGACGCGGACGAGCGACGTCGACGGCCGATTAATACGTAGGGAATCTAGCGCTGTCAGTTATTAAGATAATATTTGTGATTGGAAAATATCGAAATCGTTGAGACAATTTCGAAGCGTAGCAACGAGCCGGGGTCAAATATTGACAGTTCTCACGAGCGTCGGCGGACGCGGCCGCGGCTAGACGCTCGCGCCCTATTCCTTCCGCTTTTCACACATATAGGTAATAATCGATCGCTTTTATTGCGTGGCGTGTGTAGGCGCGCCGACCGATGCACGATGGTGACATTTCGAGGAACCTTAATGTGAAATGTCGTTTGCCGACGAATCGAACGCGAGACGGACGTTAAGTGGACCGACAAACTGGAGCGCCCTTAAAGCGTGATTTCGTTGGAACACACGGCCTATATGCCTGTATGCAGGGCTTTTGTCATCGATTTATCTGTTGATCCGCTGACGCATTGCGGAGTTACCGTGTGAAATGTGAACATGTCAGGTAAACTTCCAAAGCTCAGCCTTTATTTGCATTATTAACTTATTCTGCAAAGCGGCAAACAGCCATCATCGTGTATAAAGTTCTTTGTGACGCTAAGCGTGTTTGGCTTGACTCATTATTTTTAAAGGGAAGAGTCACTGATTCGCGAAAGCGACCCTGGGTCAATTTCCCCAAGCGACGAGGAAGATTTGCGAATGATCAAGCAAAAGCTTTAATGGATTCATGACTGTAGAAGTGTCTGATGATCGAGTTCACTATCTTACGGATTTGCATAAAAATAGCGTTTTATTGGATATCAATCAATGGTTGTGCCTAACTAAAAATCCCTGATATCATTCATTTCATCACTGCCGTCTCTCATATTGTATGTTTATTATTTTTGGTATGTCACAAATGTCAAACAGGAAAATTTTGTGCTTATAGAAAATCGTTTAACACGCAATCCAAAATCTAAGGAAATCCATCTAAGGAAATCACCTCAATACAAATGACTGAAACCAACTAAACGTAAGCAATAAACAAATCTATTACCAACATTTAAAAGCTAATTTCCAATAAAACAATTTGTACTAATCTTCGCAGTACCTATTGACTGAAGCTGATCAATAGAGGCGCCAAACGGATGTGTTCTCTGTATTTGTATATAAGATGGCCGACTTGTGTCACTTCCTTTGTGGAAATCGACAATCGTTCCGTTTATAGGCAGGTGACCTGTCACCTCATGAGTAATTAGGAACTTGGAGAATTTTTGACTGTCTTGACCAATATTTACAATGTCACTCGTTTTTGGGTAAGATACGAAAAGTTGTGGTTTAATGACGTGGGATGACCAAAAACAAAAAAAGAAGGCAAATACGAACCTAAATCTTGATCAAACCTAACCTTGAGACTACTTGAAGATTTGCAAGGCATATATACCTAGGCAGTGAAAGGTTGATTAAGGCTTTTCTCGGACCTCTTTGTGGTAGTGAAGGCCTCAAAGAATCGATTAGTACAAAATATTTGAAATCTCGACTGCCTCATTGGTCGAGTGGTCACAAGCGCGAGATTTTCCATTAGGAATTTTCTCAGTGGCAACTACGAAGTCTGGATTTATGCCCAGTTCATGGCAATGGGATCGCCCCCTATTCTGACAAAATATGGGTGTACTATAATTGGGTACACCTCTGGCTAACCCTCCGTGACATTACAGGCGAGATATTATGTTATGTTATTTGAAATCTCATTGTCTATTTACATAGTTGCGCATTTGGTAATACTAGATATGGCACATACAATGGCCGCGTGACGGCTGTAAACCGTATCGTTAAACCCAGCCCTAACCGAAGTTTAATTACCTAAGGCTTGCGGTGCTCGTAAACACTTCAGGAAACTAATGCCCTGACCGCAGGTAGGTCACTTGTCTAGTGAAACGGATGCGTTTACTTTGTATCAAGTACTTAGATGAGGACACAGCATCAACCACGGCCCTTGAGTTGTAATCAGGTCGTATGGTGACCATTTTGATCGAAAAACAGGAAGATCTTTGACCCAAAATTTCAAGCATGGCTAATTACTAAAGCTAATCTAAACAACGGATTAGAAATCGGTAAACTAAAGCAAAACTTAATTACAAATGAGTTTGATGAAATCGATAAATACGAATTTGGAAAATCTAAGGGAACAAGCTCATCAAACATGAGACACACTCAAAAAAATTGACGCATCGACCGTTTCGAATATCAAAGTCTTGATTAATCTAAGAGAAATAATCATCAAAGCCAATCAATCCAACTTGAAACAAGCCCAGGAATTTGATACAAACATAACGATTTGCAGTACGTCATTACAATTCATTGGTATCATTAATCAAAGAGAAAATTGATGTGTACCTGGTACATTATCAATCTCTGCCTGTAGTAGGCTGTGGTACCGAGTAGTGCTGTAGTGACACTTATCGACCCACTGACATCGTTAATATCGATCCCGATGATACACGAAGGATTCCGATCGTGGCTTGTTTTATTTTTTGGACATATTAATGTGGTTATGTTGTGTCGTGTGTTTTTAGGGTGATAGATGAATAAAGTCCATAAATGTTTCTGTCTTATTGTTTATTTTTACAACCTTTGCTTTGAATTGTGTAAGAACCAGAATCATTATTGTCTTTGTCAATTCTAGCATCTATGTTTATTTTTTTCAACGAAAGCACATAGTGCCTCGATGAATAGGATTTCAATTCTACAGATTTATTGTTATTTTTCCTTGTCATTCCTCCTATAGTTCTTGCAAAATATTTTCAGAAATATATCAATACAAATAAAAATTATTCAACGTTCTGTTTATCTTTTTTGCTTATGCAAATCATTTTTATTTCATTCTATAAGCTAATGAATCATTATCATGATGTAACGCCATTCCTAGAAAATATAATGACGTCTAGGTTCACCTTCGTGTTTTCAAGTTTATTCAAACACGTGATTCTAATATTTGCACCAACATTTGTATCAACAAGATGAGGCTCAATCAACACATTCTTTGCTGCTTCAATTTTTGCTGGTGTTGATAAAATTGTGCAATGTTTCTATAATTGTACAACCACCATCGACTTCTCACTTCATTTAATTATCTTTGTCTTTATGATAACAAGTGGTTCATCTTTTAACTACTTGAGAGACAGTGTTAATTTTTTTCCAAAAAATCAAAGCTTTTCTATTTTCTTTTGGGGGTCTACTCTTCGAAAACAACCAAATTCAATCTTCAGAAAAGCATATCTCGATCACAACGACCACAAACACCACCACTGTCGAATCCATTATTTTTATTAAAAACCATCCTAAAGAGTCAGTCCATCAAAACAAACATGCATTTTAAAAATCAATAACGTGAACCCTTCCCGATAGCGTTCAAATAAACCATGTCGATTCAAATAAAACCAAATCGACAAAAAATCTCGGGTTCCAAAGGAATCGTAATCGAAGACCAACAATCTGTCAACCATCATTGTATTATAATAAAATAATATTTGTATCGAACACAACTTATCATATTTATGTAATACATCGATTGATTTCAATCTATGACTTGAACTTGGTCATTTCTTAGAAATATCGGTAAAATTTAACCGCTCGTTTTCCTTTACTGAAATCTTAATTATGTTGGTAAAAGCTTTCTGTATCACGCTATGATGCTATAGATTATATTGACACTGACATGTCTTGAACGTGGATTAGATAAAGTGATCGCGTTCAGTTTCATTGGTGAAATTGACTGAGTTCATAACGTTGTCCAGAATATTGACACACCTGAACTTTTTGTCGCAAATTATACCGACACGGCCACTAACACGACACAAAGAAGAAGAAAAAAAGATAAGGTGACAATGTCATTTCGGGGCCACAGATCCTGTCACTTCCTAATAAAACGGCGCACCCCGCTGCGCAGGCGCACCCCATTTACAAACAATACTCCACGCAACCATTCACATTCGCATCCGATTCATCCTTATAATAGCTTTATAAAACCTCTACCTTTATCGCTGTTATTTCAATCTCGTTTCATTTATTAAGAGTATCACTCATACCAATCAGATAATACCAAAATACGCATCGAACACAGTAATTGATGATTTAATTCAAACAGTATGACATGAAAGTAAGATCGTGTCTTAAAAATACCAAGCTCGCATACCTGAAATAATTGATAAATCAATGCAGTTCTCAACGCAAGGGGCACTAAATCAAAAAGAATAAGTGACCGTCTATCATAACATTTTGACGTAGAGAAACGTGCTCGATATTAAACTGTTCCCGCTAGATGGCGCGATAACGGGCTGTCAAACACGCCTGTCATTAGCTTATTAATGGCCGCCGAACGCCATTTTGATAGAATAAAAAGTTATTTGAGTTTTATTGGCCCTTTGTCTCACTTTGTGTACTCATTAATTTTACAGACAAACATGACGACTCAATACAGTAGAGTCATGTTATCTTTCGTTTTTTAAAAAAGGGCAAGGAATTCGATAGCTATAAAGAAAATAATTGCAGTGATATCGTTCCATGATGTGACGATTTAAATGATCTAATTAAAGTTTGCGACATTGAATGCGTAATAGCATGCTCGCCAGTATTTCACAAAACACAATGGCTCTCCCACGCAACGTCTGGCGTGAAACTTGCACATCCTCTTGCAATTTGAAACAATTTGCATATCTACACGTCATTCGTGTCTAAAAATAACGTAAATTCAATTTATGTGTTTACAAAAAGTTAACAAACCAGACCGACTTAACACTTTCGCTATTATCCTTCTTTTTTTTCAAAGGCAACACTGTCTTATTTAGCCAAACATTCGGGGGGCAATCTGGTAAGTTAATATTTGGATGAGCTGAATTGTGCCTTTACGGAGTAGAAATAAGATGCAAGTTTGTTTGACGAATTGGGTTAGTTATAGCATTTTGTTTAGGACCACGTGCGGTCATAGGACCACACACGGACGCAAGTCAACATCGGTCCCTAGAACAACACTATAGCACTTAGTATACTTTACAGGTAAACTAGTAGCTTTTGGAGGCACACGTCACACAAATTGATCGCGTTGCCCAAAATTATGAGTACCTACCATAGTGAAAGTAAGGTTTTGGACTTCACAAATAATTTCGAATCTGAATACTGACATGAACATTCGCAAAATATGGATTGTTACAGATAATGTGAATATCATCTAGAAATATTCAAAAGATCTAGAGGTGCAATCTCTTTTCAATAAAAAGTAGTAAAACATTTGGACAGCAAACAGGCACGCGTGAAGAATTCGGATTTCGGAGCAATAGACATCATTATCCACTCGAAAACCTGTCTTAATAGGTGCTTGTAGATAAGTAATCTATCATAGCTAGACAACATTTAGTAAGTAGTACGATACTGCTAATGGTCTTCGCTACCTTTCAGAAACCACTCAAAAATTAAAACCTCTGCATTGTATAGCAAACAAGACTTACAGATAAGGAAAACGGGTTTTCAGATGATTTAATTACTCAGTAACGAAAACAATAAAATTAATATGGTGGTGAATAAGCAGTGAAGGTCGTGTGGGCGAAGCTGCGCCCGCGTCGGTAGCCAGACGCACCGACGACACCCGATGACACCCGACAACGAGACGCATAAGTCACGAACACCGACGTTTTAAGTGCAACTGCACGTTGCAGAAGCAATGCAGCTGTATCTTGCTATTAAATTGAGCAATCGGGTGTAACATAAGGAAAATGGCTAATGAAACAGGTCTGGACCTGTTAAATTGGGAACCAAGCCCATCGATGTGTGAATATGGGTACTTAAAGTAGACAAAGTTTTTTGATCTAGAAATGTATTCTAGATCAAAATACTTAGGGCCGGTATTTCAATAGTGACTTATCTCGAAGTGATCCAGGATTAAATTTAAGAACGACTTATGTGTATTTCAATATTGGATTAAAGTTAAGCGGCAAATAAAGTCCACCCTAACTAGCCTTAATCTAAGTGACAGATTTCTGTCGCTTAAGTTCCGATCTGAGATTAGCGTGTGTCAACCTCAAAAAAAAATTGCTTTATGGTTAATAATTCTGACCCGCAAAAAGGTTTTTATGCCGCATATAGAATATTTTGTAAGTTGATAAAATGATAAAAAAGGCTGTGAGGAACCTATGTACCTAAATGTAGGTACAGACATTCTTGCGAAATATTATGTCGTAGTAGGCCATTTGATTTGGTCTCATAACTGTTCCAGCACAACGTATGCTGTACGTTTCGTTAAACGAAATCGGTCGTAAAATTCACCTTCATTCCATTTCTGGAAATTAGTCTCTCATGTTCTATAAATTCGTATACGTCGCGGGGTCGTTGAATAATTGATAAATTCAATCATATCTTCATCATCACTGCTCGAGCTAAAAGTATAGTTACTGAACAAAAAACATATTAGAGTTGAGTAATTGCCAAGTTGTAAAATCGTAGAGAAAGAGCGAAAACGGTAGGCAGGTACTTACGTGATACTACTCAAATTACTCAATTGTTCAGACAACTCAACAATGTCGTGAACTTAAAACTTTTTTCTTCGAACTTTTTAAAACTTGAAAAAAATAAACAATGTAGTAGGATGACAACAGAAACCACACTCAAATGACATATTCTGTTTATTATGTTGCAATATTGCGATTTATCCTAGATTAGTTAAGGCGAGGAAGATCCGGATTGAAATACACTTCTGTCTTCTAAAAATGACACTTAGCTTAAATGCAGGACTTAACTTAAGCAATAAGTTAAGGTGACATTGAAATACCGGCCCTTAGTCTACTTTAGTTAGCCATATTCATAGCTATGATTCTACATTTACCAAAAATATTAACCCCTGCAGCTTAAGTAAAGCTGTAGTACAGACGCCAAGCTACTGCAATCTGACAAATTTCTTTATTGCAAAAGTATTAGGTGCAAGGTTGATTGGAAAAAAAAATCAGTATCGGAAGCTTGTCGTGCTGGCGTCTGTACAACAAGAAGATAAAACATAAACGTCAGTCCTTCGAGAGGATGGACTTTTTTTGAAAGACAACAACGTAGAAAATATTAACGATACAAATGAAAGCAGTCCAACTTTAAATCAGAAATAATATCGAAACTTATCTTAACATAACGATCAAAATAAAATCAGATAATAAAGTCTGATTGATAACATTAATCAATGACTCAATGGCGATTACTCATTGTAAAACTTGGGGCCTTCGTATCACAAACCAGAATGGCGAGAACTGGACTACAGCGGGGTTACCACAACGTCCAAATGCGATTCAATTTAGGTTTGAGCTGTCATTTTCTGACAGTTTTTCTATGGAACTGACAGCTTGCGACTCAGTTTAGGACCTGAATTGAATCGCATTTAGAGGTTGTGGTAACCCCAGCTGTGCGTTTATAGAACGATTTGTCATAGTAAAAGATGTCGAAGAATATATGGGACTAGTTCTTGATATTGGTCCTTTGGTACTCTTTCGGCTAATTGGAGTTGGACTTTGACACACATTTGAATAAGACACACATTCATTTGATAGACATTTTAATAAGACTTTTGAACTGTTTAAGAGAACTGGGAACTTATACGGAATAAGTTTGTTCACATTTTGGCATCTATCAAGTGATGTCAGTAGATAGATTTCTTATCTTGAGAACTTAAACAATAGTGGCTATTGCTTTCAAAGTGTTTCGTTTATGTACGATACGCAACATGATTGACAAAGGCTTCGTCCATCATCGTAATTCTTGGAACAAAACCCTGTAAATCATTCATTTTAAAAGACACTCACCAACTTTTCTAATCATCCTCACATTTAATCCACATAAAATATCTTCGCAGTACCAAAATTAACAAATCATAAACTACATAGCTACAGTCCTGAAAGCTAAGTGATTATATTTATCCTGAACCTTCAGCTGCGCAGTGTCATCGGCGCATGCGCGTCGTGTCCGGGGGTGAGCCGGGAGAGGCGACAGGAAGGGGCGTGGTCGCCGCACATTAGCGACTGTTCGGGGAACACACTGGCAACACTGCGCCCACTCCCAATATCATAAGGACATTAATAACTTGCGTCATATTTAACGAAGGAAAAATGCTATAATTGCCACTTAGATATGTAGCAGGAGCCCGTCATTATCTAAAGTGGGAATTAAAAGATTTAGGTGAGTTTATCGTAGGTTTTATATGTATTTCTCAATTTTTTATGACTTCAAATCAATTTAAGCTAAGATTTTTAATATACGAGTATCAACACTAGAGTCTTTGTTAGCTTAAGCTAAAAATATTTTAACGAAAGAAAGTTAATTACAAATCCATTTGAAGAACTTAAAACGTCCATTAATTTCCACTAAAACCACTAGGCAGTTCATACAGCAAACAAGTGGACGAGCTACCACAGTTACGGACCACACGTGGCCAATTATGTGACAACGTGGACCAAGAGCTTGAGAGGGTAAACAGTGTGGGGGCGATCCGTAACACGGTAGTGATGACCCTCAGATGAGAGCCCTCCTGGGAGGCCCGAGCTGGGAGGGATCCGGTATCAACGATGTTTTGGGTATTGACAATGAAATTAAGACAGTGGATGAGGAACGGTAATTGGGGAAGGAAGGACCAATGGTTTTCGATGATTAGGACCAGAAAGTGTGAAGCAGAACATGGTGTAGCTGTCCAAAGTAGCAGCAAAGTCGGCCGTTAAAGGTGAAACTGACTAAGTCACCAGTGTACCAAGTATTTTAAGGTAACAGACAGAAAGCGAATTCAATATAATCTAAGTTTACGTGAATTGTAGGTTACACAACTAGGCTGTGTAAAAATTTGGACTACAATAAAGTATAAATATAAGTCTATCTATCTATACCTGAATACATAAATAGAAACGAAGCATTGAAAACAATTATTATGATGCTCATGAAACTAAAAGTCAAGATCAAGGTGAGCTGCTGAAAACTGATAATAACCTTACACATTTAACATAACAATGGCTATTGAATAATTAATTACAATCAAATCAGATGATAAAAACGGAAAGTTATATCTGACGATAATATTACCATAATGATATGCATACATAACCCTCGAATGCTCACTAGTGGGTGCTTATTAACAAATAGAAGAGGTCGGAGAGACCCCGGATCCCGTAGGACCACCGGTGTTACCATCAGCAAGTCAAATGGAACAAGAAATACGCGAGTCATTTTAGGGTTGAATCTACATGATGCGGTAGAGCTTTGAGGCTTTAAAAACGAATATATTTTTACTTTTATTGATGGCTTGTTCAACAGTTTTCTGTTTGTTTCTGCAATAGCTGATTTTTTTTCATGTTGCCATTTTATTTGACATACTATTAGCAACTTTTTGTTCGTGTAAGTTTATAGATAGTTTTATTAGAGCTTTTCCTTGTCTATGTGTAAAGAAAGTCTATAATGCAATAAGTGAAACCGAATAACGTAAAATATGATAATGAGTTTTTTTAAATTGTCGTTCACGATGATATCTCCGAGAGCGATATCTTTGATCCGGCCTGTAGTTACGATTGCAGTGGAGTAAAAGCCTTACGGAGGCGCTTGAAGTGTAGCTACTGAATTTATACAATGGGCCGAGATACAGCTCATTTGTATCGATATCATTTTATTTTTATAAGAAAAAATACTGACGCTTTCTTAGTACCCGCAGTAGTAGACATTTGCTATACTGTTTTACTAAAACTTCATTAATCCATATGTATGCAAATTAACGCTTTAGTAATGCCTTCATTGTTTGACTGTAGGTATTGAATAAAGTTAAAGCTTTGACGAACAAATGCCTAATTCAATTCAACGCAAAAAGGTACCCCAAAACAAAGCAACGAGCGCTAAACGACTGTTTTATGTGCCATTCGCAGACGGCTGCGCGCGCGCAGGTCTCGCGCCGAGAGCCGAGCGGCCGGGCGCTGCCCCACGACGCGGATCGATACATTTGCATACACGATAAAAGAGACCAGTCAACATGCATGATATATTAAAATCACGTCTCCGGAACAATTAACAGAAACGAGCGAGCGATCAAATAATAAAAAGTGCCTTTGTCATTACAAACAGTCGAGGCGACGAACATTCTTAGAAACACCATAACGCCAAGAATAATAATAACTCGTATAGACGATGAATTGGTTTTCAGACGTTAACCAATCGGACGGCGCGCGCGCAAATCGCCAATATGGCGGATATAATAATTACTTACTATATTGTGTATTATAGTTTCATACGACGTATGACTGTGTCTGAAACTATTGAGGACGAAACGTTATTTGTAATGAAGTCCGGACACGTACATTTTATAACGGATCACTCACAAAGTTTCTAAAGATGTCTTAATCTTTATCTGGAAGATGAGTCATTTTCACGTAAGTTTTTCTTAATATTTTCCTTAAATCGTCACCCTTTGTTATAATCATTTTCGATTCAATGTTTTATTTTCTGTCAACAATATGAATAAATCTATGGATCGAATGCAAAATATTGCAGAGCCAATCTGTAAATCTATATATATAAAGGAGAAGTCCACTCACTGACCACTCATCACGAAATCTCGGAAACTACTGGGCCGTAAGGACTAAAATTTGGCACAAGCACTCTCTAGGGGGTGCAGGCGCGTACTAAGAAAGGATTTTTTAAAATTCGCACCCCAATGGGTTGAAAAGGGGTGTCAAAGTTTGTATGAAAGTCCTATGTTTTTGAAGTTAGAGACATGAATGTGGGCCTGAATGTTCCTTTCGGCTTCTAGGTGCTTATTAAGAAAAGGTTTTACGAAATTCAGCCCTTAAGGGTATAAATAAGGGTGTTTAATGTTTGTATGGAAAAAGTTAATAATCCAAATTGATCCTACGGCAACGCGTTATTGCTTACTTTACATTGAAATTACAATTAGGAAGCCGATAAAGATCCAAATTAAATTTTACGACATCGTGTTAATGCATATTTTACATTGAAATAAGAATTTGGAAGTTCCTTGAGGTTTATCTTCAGTTTTTAAGCGGAATTTCTAGGTGGCCAGTATGTTTCAGTGATATGCAGGCGTGTGCTGAAAGGTATTGAAATGAGGTTCTACAGCGTTTTAAAGTTTTTATGCCAATTTCTAGGTGGCCAGTATTTTTCAGTATGCAGGCGTCTGCAGAAAGGTAAGAAAAAAGGTAAGCGATACACGATCAAGCTCATTTCTGTTCTGCGATATTTTGCTGTTACTACTAATTTGCTTTGAAATATTTGATATCATCGTTGTTTGGTTTGTCTTCGTTTTGGTATGTTTCACTTAGTAATTTTAAATGGGAGGATAATCATTTTACTGTGTTCTTACATAATTATTGCGGTCGGAATTTTGTTATGTCTATTTCTTCGCGAATTACATATTGTGTATTTCACACTTTGGTATTACTATGTATATGTATGGTCTTTTAGTATTAGTCGTTCTCACTAGAAAAGGTGTTCTTGAATACCTACGTTCGTATTTTAATTTTAGTGTTGTATCTTTGGTTTAGGCTGGTGTTGCAAAAGAATATCTAAAGAAAATTACGTTCCAAATAATATTTTTTACGTTACTTACTGGTCGTAAGCACTGTTTAATTAAAATGGATAATCAAAATAAATTATTATCACTTCTAATGGATTGCAAATTCTTATTCCTGGCGATGGAGCATGCTTATTTTCATCTCTATCCTATTTGGTGCATCACTCATGGCAGCGGGAGAATGATTGCCATTTGAGTTCCAGGTGTTTCAAGGGACAAACAGGGAGTAAAAATAATCCGATACTCAGGAAACTTCAATGAGACCTTCATTGGAGATTTTGATGTTTTAATTCCGTTGGCCAATTTAAATGTGAAAGCGCGTATTTTGCGTATGGGCAAATCCACCACGCGGGCCCAGTGTGGTTTGGCAGATGTCACATGTCTTCGAATTTTTGGTTCTAGGACATACACATTCCTCACGATGTTTTCCTTCACCGTTTTGAGAGCAGTGGTGATGAAATAAATTACACAAAGTAATGCGCCTGTCTGCAATGGGCCACGTGTTCGAGCCAGCATTGTGCGCCACGTGTCTAACAACTGGGAAAGGTTTCAACCTTTCACCCAGGAGCGGTCAGGAGCTGTTTATTATTCGATGCGTAAATACGTTACTGAAATGTCTTGCCATGGCGCCTATGGAACAACCTGTGAAGTCATGGCAGCGGGAGAACTATTCCCATTTGAGTTCGAGGTGTTTCAGGATGGTATTTTTATTGCTGTTTTCTTGAAACATTAACTTTCTCACTAAATCTCATTTAATAAACACCAACGTATGAAACACGCGAGTGAAACCGCGCGGGCACAGCTAGTACAAACATAAAAGAGATTTACTAATAAATAACTTTGCACTTTGGATCAAGTGCGAAGTTATTCTTAGAATTCAAACTCGGTAAAATGATGATTTGTATAAATTTTCCAGTCGTCAGTCACAAATCACTAACTCATACACAATATAATTAGATACGTTCGAGAAATCAATGCGCAATGACGTAGATATAGTAAATCACAATAATATCACGAGTAGGTATCTATTCAAACCTTGTTGAGCATTCGAAAACAATTTTCCGTCGCGTAAAACGAGCACAAGTCAACCTCAAAACATCAGAGAGGACAAAAAGCCGAGACGAGACACATCACCTCCAACCTCCGATTGAGAAACCCAATTTGAATAACAATCAATAAATTAATGTACAACCGTAATTTATTCATACGCGGAGAGTCTGTGACACACCGGCGCGACGAGCTCTGAATCCAAATGAAATTTTATAAGAAACGCTCCTTTTCAACAGCCCATTATGGACAGTATGTAATACTTTTCTTAACGTATCATCATTATCGGTCCGCATCACAATGCTCCTTTGAGTGCGAGTGTCGTTTAAGTGGACTAATCTCTTTACACGTAAAAACTGACGGCACCGAATGAGTTTCTCGTGTTGGAATAATTAGTCTGCAATTGAAAGCGTGCTTTATTTCAAGAGACTGGACAAAACGGACATGACACGGTTGGCCAACGGTAAAACACTTTCACGAATACAATAATAATTATTACAAAAGAGTATGATTCCGAAACGGCCAGGCCTGTACGCAACGCCGTTATTAGAATATTAAAAGAAAATATTTAAATGATGTCCCGTAGGCAGCCCATAAATACCGGCTCGTTAATTACCGACTGTAATCACATTTCGCCAAACGCGTTACAACACACATGTCCCATCCCTTCGCTGTTCTAAATTTAAATATTATTAAAGGCGGGAGCTAGGCACGCTCCCTCTATTTCGATAGAATCGAAAATAATTTATGAAACTTTGTGTCACTTCCAAAGTGTTACCCAATACATAATCATGTGTCTCGTGTCTACTAACATAAATACAATATTGTAATTAACCAACTACAGCGCATATAATGGCAATGCAAATATTCGCAATAACAAGTATGCACACTTTGTAGATGTATTTCGAAAATATGCACCATAGTAGACAACAGCTCATTTTCAAAAAAAATTTCAGCGACGTGGTAATAAATGGCCAAGATTTTCCCGATGGCAAAATATTTTTAGCCAACATTTTTGTAATAATAATGGGTAACGAAATGCATTTATCTTGTTTGACCTCACAGAAATCTCAAAAATAATTGCTGTCAAATTGCATTCACATAAAAACCAACACAATTTTCACATTCCATCGATGAAAAAGTATAATCATTAGAGAGAATAAATTAGTTTCATATTAAAACTAAATAGAGTTGCGCCGGAGCATCGAGTTAGATTCGCGTGTCGTCACGAGCGCCGGCGGCGACAGCCGAGCTGAATCGTCGATGGATCCACATTTTAGTAGTCATTTGAACATAATCATCTCAATTTGACAACAAAAAGGTTTTGCAAAGATGTGCGAAAACCGATTCCTATCAAATTAGCATCTAATAACAATGACGATTTTGGAACCCGTCATACTTTGCTTTGGGAATCTATGCAGTATGTGACAATAATATTAGGTTCTTCTCTCAATCAGAAAAATATTTTGATGTTATCATTAAAATCATTATCGAAGTGATAGTTTGAAACAGACATATTATTTGCTTCCTAATCGGCCCAATTAGCCAAACAATTTGTTATTTGCGAATTTTAAGACGACACACAAAATAATCGAAGGACCTTAAACCGTAATATTAGCATTTTTGGCGATCACGTTTTGGTCCTTCGAGGTTTTTTCAACTGTCAGTTGCGGTTTTTAAAGTTTTGAGTCTTCATCGTCTAAGAAGTCAATCTTGTCAACAGAACTTCAATAATCTCAAAACTATCGAAAAGTTTCTAATGTTTTTTCAGGGCAAAGCGATACATCAAAGAAAGTTATTTAAACTCATTCTATCATCGTCATTATCAAGTACCTTTTTTTCTCCATGTCGGTTGGAGTTTGCGTGTCCAAATCATTGCTTCAGGGGAACAGTAGCAATGATCGTGGCTCCAAATTGCTGCCTGTCAGAGCCAAAGTGAGGACGAGACGATCAACCGATCCCACAGCCGATCAAATTCACTGCTAAATTGTGGGAATCGATTACTTCGTAGTTCTATGTCTGATATGACAAAAAATGCATCAATGCTATTTCTTTCTTGCAGAGCTCGATATAATTTTCATTAAATTGGTATCTAAGTGTTGGGTAGTTTTTATTTCACAAGCTAGCTGTCTAAGTCACCCGTGGGAGTTGTGAATTGGATTTAATGGTATTCTGGAACACGAGATAACTAACTAGACAAATGAGGAGTCTAGAAAGACCCTAAATGTATTTATGTATACTTTTGGCGAATAAAAAGGTTTTTTTATTGATACCAATTGTATTAGCTGTAAAGACTTTCCTAGTCATAACATTCCTGGAGATATGAGGCAAAGCTCGATATGCCGTGATCAAGCGGTGTGCGGTTATGGCTAATTGCAAGCTTTCCCGCCATCGCTGCTTCATTTTCAAGATGGCGGCGGGCGCCGTAGTGCGATTTCACGTCATTAAGACTAGTTATCGCGCGACCTGCCCGCCATCCTCTAATTATCCGCTACCGGTGCCTCCCAACGCAATAGAAATAATATTGGATATTAAATAAACTGGAAATATAATTCACTTGATCGACGCGGTGTTACATGTGGCGTAAAATGGGCGTAAACCCGTCGAATAATTGCTTTCTAATGTATGAGAAGCGTTCGGAGTCAGCTGATTGCCATCTATTTTCATCACTGGACGCATAATCGACGTTTTGCATTTATTCGATTTTCAAGCCATTAGCTCAGAAACGGTTCCGTCAATCCATAAATGCCTTCAATGTGGGAGAATTCATTCATTGCTCAACGCATTGATCATTATTTGTACTTTCCAATTTAAGTTCTTGTTTTAAGATAATTTTCTTTTAATTTCTAAAATATACAAAAATATTGTTTCAAATTTAGCTGTGACGTATAGTGACGGCAACACTAGCGTGCGCGTGCGCTCCGCCCTCCGCCACGCGTGTCTCGTGAGGGATCCAGATACGTAATTACTGTAATCTGTAATCAAAACGCCCGCTATTAAACAGTAGCAACACAACACTATATGGACATAAACTCTATGGAGATTCGGAGTCTCAAATTTACTTGGACAATTGGCTGTTGCCATGAAAGTTTTGTCTTTTTAGCACTTTTTCTTAATATCTCTCCACAACATTCGAAATTATTAAATGATGAAATTTTCACTAATTCCATTACTTCGAAGCGCTTAGTTGCTATTATTATCTCAAAGGTGTTCTATTGGATGCGGAAATAGATATAGGGGCCTGAATGTCAATGGATGATAAAGTTGTAATTAAATGTTGACTCTAGTGAATTATTATTCCGATAAATGATTACTGAGTCTTCGTAACATGTTTAATTTTCTACGAAGTCGTCTATTTGCTATAACGTCGATAGGAAGATAAAATGATAAGCTTCTATGATTATTCCGAGGTGTTAATGAACTATCTTATTATGTTATTATTATCCTTTTGCAGACAAACGCATTCAAAATGTATTCTTACTCATAAATTTGTAATTTATGTAAGAAAATATACGGAACCATTAATTGACTTATGAGTTTTCACTAATAATATGTAGTAGTTCTTCAGGTCTTTTTTCGGGATACTCGTATTTAGAAAAGGTTCGAATCGTTTTTTGTTGCTCTTGCATAATTCGAAATACATAGTCCCAAACAACGTTGCTTTGTTTTCCTGTCCTCATTAAAAACAAAGACCAAATAGTCTACAGTACGTAACAGGTTCCGTTTAGATTTTGATTGTTGTATCTTCAAGCATAGGAAACATATCATTAGGGTTGCGATACACATCATTATTCCGAGAATCGGGATCGTCTGCATGATCCCGCTAACTACAGTCCGCTGGCGTGAGCGGCCCGTGAGAATCTGTGCGATATCTCGTACCTGCTGGATTGACGGCAGATCAACGTCGTGCTGGTCTTGTATTGTTTGGTTATAGAGCTACTAGGGCTACTGATGTTTTGTACAGGCGTCAAAAAACGTGTTGCGTAGATTAGGACCTGTTTAAAAAAATATTTGAGGACCGAAGGACCAAGTTTTGATAAGAAACGATTCTCCATTCAAAAACAAATTCTGTATAAACATTCAGTCAATGTAAAAGTATCGGGAATGGATGATTTGTTCTTGTCGCTCCAAATTCAATTTTTTTCTTTTTGTTGTTTTTAGACAACTGTTTTCCATTTTGCCACGGAGTTTGAGTTGCATCTGTTATTTATATTAAATACAGTACTGTTTTTAGTTATATCATGTCTAGTGTGTATAGCTAATTTCACTATGGACAAAAACATTGAACAAAGAGTTTGTCTTACATTTTGCATCGCTAATGGAATTTCGTGTTCGGAGTCACTGAAAATACTACAGAAGGCTTACGGTGAATCAACTTTATCAAAAACACGTGCTTATGAGTGATACAAAGCGTTCAAAACCGGTCGAGATGTGATAGAAGATTTGCCTCGCTCTGGTAGGCCATCAACGTCTGCAACTGAAGTTAACAACGCAAAAGAAATAGGAAATAGAGACTGAAAATCCTCATTCAACTTTGAGAGAGATAGCCGCCGAACTTTCTGTATCTCACAAGTCGATCCGTACCATTTTAACTAATCATTTGAGTATGAAACATGTTACCGCTCGGCTAGTCCCAAAAGACCTGAATTTTCTCCAAAAACTCAATCGCATGAGAGTCGCTGAGGACATATTAGAACGAGTCAATTCCAACCCAACATTCATGAAACGCATTGTTACTGGTGACGAGACGTGGGTTTACGAGTTTGACATGCAAACTAGTCAACAAGCTTCGGAGTGGCGCCTTCCAACTGAACCGAAACCGAAAAAAAGAAAGAATTTGCAGAGAGAACTAAACTTAATTCCGGAACTGTTTCTGGAATTGAGTTCAGTTCTCGTCTGTTTTTTTTTTTTTTGATGATTGGATTATTCGTTGGCGTAAGTGTATCGTTTCTTAAGGAGCATACTTTGATTAACAAACATTTTGTGTATTATTTATCTTCTCCCGTTACTTTCTTGACAGAACAGCAAGTATATCCTTGAGTCATGCGTGTCCTCGACACGTTATTGCATGGCTTCAATGAGTAGACACTCATTTATCAAAATTAGTAAACTAATTAATAAGTAATACACAAGCATGTCATACAAAATAACTATTAGTGTAGTAAGAATACGCAAGTGTCCGCACATGATTATCATTTCAACCGTAATGTCGCCATCCCTAAGCTACCTTCAAAATTATAAAGAGATTTTTTATAGCGTGCCGTGATTGGACAATTAATCACGTCGATTACGCATGCGCCACATCACTAGCACCGCGCGTTTATAGAGACAGCTACTTGAAAAGAAACATTCGGCCATTGAATAGCGTTTGTGAAGATCGCTTAATGCTCTTTTATGTGGCGTTAATTAATTATATTTAATGCGGTCGCTCGTTTTTGTCGCGTTTGTTTGTTACTAAGTCGTATTAATATTTTTTGTGAGTTGCTGATGAATTTGTTATTCATTATGAATAAAAGTTGAGCACTTTGTCGGGTAGATAAAATGACATTTCGCAATGGTTGATATTTTGTGTGAGGTTGTTCATTTAGTATGTTGATTTGTCACAAAGACATTTCTTTGAATTATAGTACAATTTATTTCCACGATTTCGCTTATTAAAAGAATGCCATGAATCACGAGATCTTTACAAGATTTATTTCTAAGGACCAGTTTGTATATTTAAGCCAAATAAAGTACCCTTCGAAGTTATGTTAACTGCACTATAGCCATATTAAAACAATAAATGTAACCCTTTCTTATAAAGGCTTGGTAACAAATTAACAAACAAGAGAACGAATTAATCGTCTCCGTGAGTGTGAGAGGGGAGATCAAAGTGCGCACGCGTCGTTACTGAACCCGACTGTTTATAAACAACTTGATAGCCGTGATCCTGACGCTTTGGGAGGGACTTTTTAATTGATTGGATTATTAAACGAAGACATTTTCTAGTATATTATTATTGGTAACATCACACACCTGTTACGTAGTCCTCGAAAAGTGAGGCAGTGGTGAACGAACACTTTTACCAGTTTTGTCTCACTAAATCAAATTGTGAATTAATTTTTCTATGAAAAGTTTTGAACAAAGTTAAACTGAAACTTACACTACTTTTATACAGTGTGGGCCTGTGGGGTCAAATCTGGGACCGCGAAAATAAGCCGGCTGCTCCATAAGTATTTTTACAGACGAGTTTTTTAAATTGCTCATATCTCGGAAACGTGACACTTTAGAAAATTTCGCTTCGTGGAAAACTTGTTTCTATTGATACCAGCTATCGATTAATACATTCAGTCATAAAAGTATCGGGAATGGATGATTTGTTTATGTTCCTTGTTGTTAGATTGGCACAACTGTTTTCCATTTTGGCGCGGAGTTTGAGTTGCATCTGTTATTTATATAATACACTAGTCTTCATACAGTGCTGTTTTTAGTTATATCATATCCAGTGTGTATAGCGAATTTCACTATGCACAAAAACATCGAACAAAGAGTTAGTCTTAAATTTTGCATCGCCAATGAAATTTCAGAGTCACTGAAAATATTACAGAAGGCTTACTTACGGTGAATCGACTTTATCAAAAACACGTGCTTATGAGTGGTACAAAGCGTTCAAAAGCGGTCGAGATGTGATGGAAGATTTGCCTCGCTCTGGTAGGCCATCAACGTCTGCAACTGAAGTTAACATCGCAAAAGTGAAGGAAATAGTGACTAAAAATCCTCATTCAACTTTGAGAGAGATAGCCGCAAAAACTCAATCGCATGAGAATCGCTGAGGACATGCTAGAACGAGTCAATTCCGACCTAACATTCATGAAACGCATTGTTACTGGTGACGAGACGTGGGTTTACGAGTTTGACATGCAAACTAGTCAACAAGCTTCGGAGTGGCGCCTTCCAACTGAACCGAAACCGAAAAAAAAAAGGAATTCGCGGCGAGAACTGAACTCAATTCCGAAATAAGCGTTTAAAAATGTTTTGATGATTGGATTATTCGTTGGCGTAAGTGTATCGTTTCTGAAGGAGCATACTTTGAAGGTGATAAAATAAGTTTAGATGAATAATAAACATTTTGTGTATTACTGATCTTTTCCTGTTACTTTCTTGACAGAGCAGTATAGGTATAATGCGTTGCCGCTACTTTAAAAAAAAAACAATAGCGGAAGTTAATTCTGGCCACGCTTCATACAAAAATCTTCCAAAAGCCGTTTGTTCATAATAAAGTATACAACGACCCCTTCAGCGGTTTTCAGTTAGTAGGTAATGATGGTGGGTAGTCTTTACTTATTCGGTGTTCCTATAGGTAGTTCTGAAGCTCTTACCTACTTGACAATGTATACCACTTAGAGAGACCACTCTAAGAGAAACATCAAACACAAGTCATGTCTCGTAACAGTAATTCAGTTCGAATCACATTCGGCCATCGTTCAATAAACTTTATTTAAAGTACACGTGAAATAGTTTGCGCAAACATCTTATATTCGACCACTAACGGTACTAGAGAGATCACACACTTCAAAGTCTTCAATCCCTCGCAAAAACTCCACGCTAACCTACTTGATACCAGCTAATGTTCCGTCAATCGAATCAACAAATAAGTATTTAGGTTTGAAGTGTATGCTAATCATTAAATTTAATTTTTGATCGTTAACACTCACCCGTCATCATGTTTTATAATGAGGATAGAACAGTGTCCATTTTCTATGGTTTCTAATCTTAGATATAAGTCGATAAGCCATGGTTTACACGCCCATACTGGTAATCTTAAACTACGGTTATTCCAGATTTCTAATATTTTCACAATATCTAATGACAAAATACGCCTACTACTGCTACTAGTTCTAACAATAAGTACAAATATATTACAAATGGTATGCACAAGAGTAAATATTTTTCAAAACTTTATCTTAAAAGTAGGTAGTTGTATTACTCGTATGAGGAGTTAAAGACCGGATTATTATGTAAAAGATTATTTATATGTATTTGCATGTTATGGCTAATTTTAGAAAATACTACATATAGTTTGCTAAAATCGACATTCCTTGCATGTTTCGGGCATGCTTACTTTAATTTTATAACAGACTTTAATAAAAACTTTTTTGCAAAAAATATAACCGACTTCACAAAAAAGTGAAAAATAACTTTAGCTTCAGAAGTCGGTGACCTTTGTTTGATTGATTTAGTTTTTTTGCCACCGACTTCTGAAGCTAAAGTTATTTTTCACTTTTTTGTGTGAAGTCGGTTATATTTTTTGCAAAAAAGTTTTTATTTTTCACTTTTTAGTGGTTCACATGTGCTTACCCTTTCACAGTGTATCGGTGTGATTTTTTGTTATGAACTGGTGTAAACAATAGACAGACGTGAGTCTTCAGCGATCCCAGTACATTTGCTATCATTTATTAAGGCGTTCAGTTGCCTATCTTCCGAAGTCACCAGATCTTTATCAAATCGAAATGGGATCACGTCTAACTGTCGAAATCTGGGTGTATTGTATACTTCTGCGTACTCCCTGAGAGCATACAGGTGTGATGTTACGTCATGATGTTGCATAAACAATAAACATTCAAACGATTGCAGCAATGACTGCAGCTTTGCCGTGTATTTTTGAAGAGTTCCATTTATATCTCCGAAGATCAGGGTAAGATCTTAACCAAATTGACATGGAACCACACGGAAAGCACCAGCTTTCAAATAAAAGAAGAATCATCAAAATCGGTTAACCCAGTCGAAATTTCTGAGGTAACAAACATTGTCGAAATCGGGGTATATTGTACACATCTGCGTACCCCCTCAGAGCATACAGGCGTGATGTTACGTCATGATGTAGTATAAACAATAAACCTACAAGTGGATGCAGCAATCTCTGCAGATTTGCCGTCTATTTTTGAAGAGTTCCATTGTATATCTCCGAAGATCAGCATCAGATCTTCAATAAATTATAATGGGACCCAACGGGAAGCACCAGCTTTCAAATAAAAAAAGAATCATCAAAATCGGTTCACCCAGTCGAAAGTTCTGAGGTAACAAACACAAAAAAAAAAAAATACAGACGAATTGAGAACCTCCTCTTTTTAGAAGTCGGTTGAAAAGGAGGAGGTTCTCAATTCGTCAGAACCGATTTTTTTTTTATCATTTATGTATGTTCCCCGATTACTCGAAGATTTTGATTATTATTATTTTTGTTTGAAAGGTCATAATCCCCAAATGGTCCCATAATCACAAGTCAGGATCTGATTATGGGATCCTGGAGAAACAGAGAGAATTTAACTCTTCAAATTATATAATTATTAATTATATAGGCACACTTGAAGCGATTTGGGTAGCTTTTGGAAGAGTATTTTCTTAAAGTGTTTCCATTTCAATTTGGTGAAGATCTGATGAAGAACTTTGGAGAGAGGCAGCGGAACTCCTCAATAAATGATAGCAAATGGATTGGGATTGCTGAAATCTTATTTCTGACTATTGTTTACACCAGTTCATAACATAACATCACGCTGGTACTCACGTGAATGGGTAAGCACATGTGACCTACTAAAAAGTGAAAAATAAAAACTTTTTCGCAAAAAATAAAACCAACTTCAAAAAACACAAAAAAGTAAAAAATAACCTGTTTTTCAGGAGTTGGTGAAAAAAAAACTAAATCCAAATCCAACAAAGGTCACCGACTTCTGAAGCTAAGGTTATTTATCACTTTTTTGTTTTTTGCAGTTGGTTTTATTTTTTGTACTTTATATATAAACTGGATAAAATGCTAAAATATGCCAGAAGTGAGACATCATCATCATCATCATCTGCCTTGCCTTTTCCCAACTATGTTGAGGTCGGCTTCCAGTCTAACCGGATGCTGCTGAATACTTACCAGTATTTTACATGGAGGTGGTAATACGATACCTCTTGGTAAGACTAGTTGTCAGACTTTTTGGGTCACTGACTACCTGCAACGACTGTCAAAGATCTACAAATGACAGCCGGTATAACCAACAGCTTAACGTACGAGCGTAAAGGTACTAGGTACTGATAATTTGGAGCAGTACCCGGTTTCCAAGATCCAAATAATAACACCACGTCGATTATGTAGAAATAATTTAAAACACTAGTTTGTGGTGCTTATTTAAATCTCCTTTTGCATATTTTGGCACTTTGATTACATACCTATTTGCTGCATTTAATAAGCATACTTCGAAGATTTTAAGTTGCATGTAATACACAGGGTGTAAACAGACTCATCAGGAAGCCGTAAACCAACCATTCATTCATCAAACTAAGTAACTTTACGCAAATCATTATTGCTGGGAAACGACTTTTTTTGGGGTGCAAAATCATGTTTTGTGTTCGAACTCGAAGTAACGCACTAAACTGATACATTGTACTTATGGATGGATTGAATAGTACAGGTCTCGTGAAGGCGTTTAAAGTTAAAATCTTACAATAAAAACTTGTATTTTAAAAAAAACTTCCCAGCAACTTTGACCCCCAAGATATCACAACAAAAAAAATGATAGCAATGACGGAGAGAACAAGTGCCTTTCGGCTTCGTTAAGAGGTTTTTTTTCACCCTTTGTATGTGTATGTGTGTCTCTAATGTTGAGTTTTATTAAGTGTTACATGCATGAACGCTAGAGCTTCTCAGAGCACTTTATGCATTTTATTCAACAATAGAATATTACCATTAACTACGTCGCTATAAATTACTATAAACATAATTACCATAAGCAATCATAGTATAAATGTGTCAAAGATCAAGATTGGTTGAGCGATGTAAACAGGACATCTTAGTGACGTAAGGGAAATACCCCACACCCTTCGGAGAACTATCTGAGATAGATTTAACAATGGAGGTTGAGACAAAAAGAGGTTTTTGTCTATTGTGTTAACTGCTTATCATTCAATGTTTCTAATGAGGCAAAATTAAGTGAAATTGTTTGCTTATTGACATTTCAAAAGGTGAATTTGTGAATGAATGATGAAATTGTATACGTATGTGCGTGTAGTTGGGTATATTTTTGTCTAATATTGTGTGGATATTTTACTTTTAACTCGTCATCTGCTAGCCCGTTCCTATAACTTTGATGGGGTCGGCTTTCAGTCTAACCGGATGCAGCTGAATACCAGTACTTTACATGGAGCGACTGCTTAACTGTTCTCCATTACCCAGTTATTACTGGGTAATACGATACCTAATAAGGTAAGTCTGGTTGTCAGACTTTAACGTCACAGACTACGTGTCACGACTGTCAAAAATCTACCTACAAATGACAGCCGGGACCAACTTCTTAACGTGCTTTCCGAGGCACCGAGGAAACTGGGTATGTCATGGGTGGTCCCATCCCACCCATCCTCAGACCAACCTAGGCAAGCACGGCTTAACCTAAAGATCGACCCGCGCGGCTGTTATTATTTAGCCTCGAGCTATTTAACTATCGTGTATTATTAAGCCGGGACTTTTTTTGCACTGTTTCACATTGAAACATAAATAAGGTAAACTCAAAATAAAAACCTCAAATCTAGCTGCTATGAGTTTTTTTTTGTGATTTTCCTATCCATAGCCATAGCATATTTCAAGCAACACTGAGATTTGTTCTGAGTTATTCAGTTTTATTTTATTAGTATGGCAGTATTATCACCTGAACTAAAAACCGGCGCAAGTTAGTATGGAAATGTACTAAGTAGCGTCTAATTTTCTCATCCTGTCTGCAAAACATGACATACTACAAAAAACAACAAATACTTTTGAAAAAGAAAATATGGTGGAAACTAGTATACTATGTGCTACGGTTTATTGTGCGTTCGTAGCTTACGTAGCAACCAAATGAAAGTAACCAAGTGAGAATCGGACTTGTGCATAAAGAGTTCCGTACATTTCTATGTCAAAATACATTTTTAGTAAATATTTTTGAAAAACCAGTTAGTTAGTTTAGTCTTTAAGTTATGCAAAAATACAATGCATACTTCACGTCCGTAATTTTCGAAGGGTAAGGTAGAAGTGTACCTAATGACACTTTGCCCGGCCCGGGATTCTAACCCAAGACCCATCAACGAGGCAGTCAAATGCAAAAATACATACTACCTATTATGGATTTCTGCAAAGTAACGCCTGATTCCATAGTTGGCTTGTTTAGACGAAGACTGTATGAGATTGGAATCTATTTGGACTTGGATTCGGAATTTGAAACTATTAAATTTTTGGAAGACTGCTCCTCCAGTCATTCCCTCCTCTATGGTCTCTTTACATTTTGGTGTGGGGCGGCACCTTTGAGGTGTTTGTGTAAACAGCATGCCACGATACCGAGTGTGCCAACATGGCCATACTTGTGCATCGATGTCGACAAACACGGTCACACATTCTATTAGTTATTCATTTGATGGATTTACGTCATGTGACAATGGATATATTGTATCTATAAGTAGTTTATTATGGATAAGTGTGTGTTTTCATAACAGCATTTAACGTGAAAGCCTTTATTTACTACTTTTTGTACCCTGAATTACTCAACCTCTCTTATTTGGAGGCTTTTTTAAAGCCTCCAAATACATAATTTATTGTTACTGATGGACATAATATTAGATAATCACACGTTGAACAAATACTAATACTTATATACAATATACTTGAATAAATACCATAGCTGAAATACATTCACAAATTAAAATAGAAAAAAAAAGTTCTTTCCACCACATAACTAGAGCACAAGCTTTTTCGAAATTAGAATGATGAACTCCAAAAAGTTTGCATTACAAATGTCCACCTACACAGCTTACAATATTTTGCAAGAGTTTATCAATAAATCTTGTCATTTTACGTACACAGCGAATGTGTTTACAAATAAATTTCCTTGTAGCGCAACAAAAATGTTAGTACATTTTCCCAATAAAACTAACTCGCCGTACGCGCAATAAATGATCATTTTATTGAGCGTAACCGGCAGTTATAAGTGGACGCCATTGGTGAATCGTCGCGCTCGTAAAATTGTCAAACATGAATTGCTGTTAGCCACAGCTGAATAGAACACATAAAACCTACGGCTTTTGAGCTTAAGGCCAACTTACGAAGATGGCGTTGGCAAATCTAGGGTATCCGGTAATATCAATCGTTAAATGCAAACATATTCTTATACGACTTGTTAAATTCTTTTGTGTAACGTATAAACTTGCGCACTCGAATGTTATGTTGTAAAGTCGCACACGCAGCGTAAATAATGAATGACGCAAATCTTGATGCGTAGGATATGTGCGAGATTAACTCAAATCATAATTATTTTAATGACAAGCATTCTAAGGATGGTATGTGCGATTGACACAAGAGTCTTACTTGCCTGCGACATTCAGATGGTCGGACGAAATAAATAATGGACTTTTATCTCTAAAAGCTTTACTAATGAAATGGAAAACTTCCATTTTAGATAATTCGATATTAATGCTCAAACTAATTATCTTGTACTACCAACAATTACTGTTCGTCGTATTTTCAACTCAACTTCAAATATGAAGACATAAGTAAGACCCGAGTAGGCACTTATACAAAATTAAAGAAAGAATTATTTATCCCCAAAGGAAAAATACACCTGTCTGAGCGGTCTGTTCCTCGCATCACTTTTATTTCCTCCAACGTTTTAGTGTCCGAAAAGACTACCCTAATTTGATCCTTGAAGAGCCTTTTATTTTCCCCTCCGTCTCTTTGCCCCGGTAGTAAAAAGAGGGTGAGGGTAGGTCAAGTTATATTTTGTAAGTGCTAACAGTACGTTTTAGTGCTAGTAAATAATTAAAGCGCCTAATTTGATGCGAAGGAAGCTTCTTTAGTGAGTAGTTTATGTGGGCAACGACAATTGAATGACGCCGCACGCACGCGTAATCATGGCGGGGAAATAAGACTTTAATTAGCAATGGAATACGAAATATTTGGGTATTTAGGTATAGTTTACCTTCTTAGTAAGTTACTAAAATGAAATAACATAACTATTACAAACTCTTCACAGTATGAGTTAACCTTCTCGTAAATTCACGATTACTGGCCACAAATTAAAAAAAAACTGATATTAAAATTAAAATAAAAGTGATTGATTTTATTTTCTTTGTGTTTAATGTCAACGTAATGTTTTTCTGGAAGTCTTGGCCAGTGTTACGTTGTATTGAATAATTACTGTTTCATTGTAATACAATAATCTCCCCTAAAAAAATATACTTATAAAACAACAACTAACAATGGAAGTCTGTCTGATTATGTGGTGTGATAACAAGCCGGTCGTTTTATTGTCATCTTTTGTAGGCGAAGAGCCAAAAGAGTCGGTAAGAAAATATTGCAAGAAAGAGAAAAAATATGTTCAAGTAGATTGCCCCAAAATAATCAAAATGTATAACCAACATATGGGTGGTGTCGAGCTTCTAGATTCGTTCCTTGGGAAATATAAAATAAAAATTAGGACTAGAAAATGGTACTTGAGACTATTTTATTATCTTCTTGGTATTACTCTAATCAATAGTTGGCAAAAGAGTTGGGGAACAGAGGAATACGCCAGTCCCACTAAAGCAAAAAGGTTTCTAATTTGAGGTGGGCAAAAGTTTATGTATGTTTGGGCCATCGATGAACAAGAAGAGAGGTAGACCATCATAGTGTCTGAAGAAATTGATAAGAAAAGAAAGAAGCCTAATGTTGCAATCCTACCTCCTCGTGATGTCAGACTTGACGGGTTTGAGCATTTCCCGGTCTTAAATAATAATTGCTTTCGAAACTTTCATAAGTAGATTTTTTTTAACTTATGTTACTTATTTCATTTTGTTCCCGACTTTGTTATATAAGTATCTCTTTATTGTGTATAAGTGAAAAATAAGAAAAGCTTGTGATTATTAAAATAAGATACTTTTTCCTATAATTACATTTATTTTAGTTCAGTACCAAATAGTATAGTTAAGACTCAGTGTACCATATACGGAACCGAAATAAAAAAAATATTTATTGGTCAGATATTGACTTAAGATTTTTTTATTATTTTTCTCTAACTACTAATCACTAACTACAACATATATATTTTTGTCACCACCAACAAAAAAATTGAGCCTTGTAGGGTTAACTTAACTAGGCCTGAGCAATTATCCCACAGTAACACAAAAGAGAACCCTTCTTTCTTCCATTACCCACGGAACAAAAATAAATTGCATAAACTATAGTTAATATAGAGGTTTTGATAAAAACCGCACACCCAAAGCAACGCGAGAGTAATACAAATCCCAGTAAAATACCATTAGTTAATAAGCTCTTTCCCAGGAACGCTAATAAATTTTGTTTACAGGAACCGTAACCAGTCTTTCCTGCAGGCTTAAACTGCAAGGGTACCTACATTTTAAAGAACCGCAACACATAACGAATCCTTGCTAAGTCACAACAATGAAAGCAAAACGGAGCAGCACAATAGCAAACAGGACCCGTTATCATCAAATTTAAACATGGAAATAGTCCATATGATAGGAGATGGAAACTACTTGTTTAAGGCCTTCGATCACCACATGATAAGAAGGGACCTGGCCAAGACCAGCTGAACATGGCACTGGCGCTTGCTAGAAACCTGCCTACCACCACAAACCAATTAAATGCAGATGAGCAAAGGAAAAATATATCGAACAACAAAGATGGCGTCTGGGGTGGTGAAGATATCATCATTGCAGCAGCCGAGTACTACAACATCAACGTAACAGCACACCAAGCCGGGCTTAGCGCTCCCATTACATACTGACCCAGAGATCCACAACACGCCATTGCCACTATTAACTTATTATATCACAATAACTACTATGACAGCCTTCTTAGCGCACTTAATTCTCAAGCCACTGCAACAGAATGCACACCACACAATACGCTAAATACAAACAACGTTATCGCTTGCCGAACAACCCGACGCCACCGGGTAAACAATACTAAAACCTTCACATTACATTACATAAAAGGAGAGTGGAGAAAAAACATATCAGGCCATAATATTATTCTCGCGGGTATTATTATTCTGAACCATCGACACACCGACACATGCTATAATCCAACGAGAAACCAATGCACAAATCTACAAATCTGAGCTTGAATTCGACTACAAAAACTACGACTGTAGCCGGCTCCATAGTGAGGAAATAATGAAAAAATATCAAAAGGAGATTAAAACCAACCTCAGGTAATAAAACAAGAAAAATAGCCAACTAGTTCCATGGGATTTCCTTCCAGAGATTCTTATAAGCAAGCCAATCAGATCCAGAGAACATAGAATCGCGCTCGCATAACTGCAAAAAGCAAAGTTTACCAAAAAGTAAAAACTGTTACCCTAGAGAAGCATTTATAAACAAACAACTAAGCGGAGCAGGACACAATCGGCAAAATATAAGAAATAAAGAACAAAAAAAAAGAGAAACGCGGAACTCATCCATCACAACGAATGAAAATCACATGCGAATTTTACAGGAGACATAAAATGAACAAGAAACGCAACAACAAACAACGTTTTAAACCCATGTGAAGGTGGGAAGAAGGGTTAAAAAAGTCAGTAGGCACATAGAAGTCCAGACGTAAAATAAGAACTATCAGAAGAGGAAATAAGTGGCATCATTAAAAGCATGAGCAACGGCAAAGCATCAGGTACTGACAAAGTAGTGTCCGAGCTATTCAAAGCCTTGTCAACAGAAGTGCTATCGGAAATTATAAAACACATGCAGGCAGCATGGACAAACAATGATATAACAATGTCTTGCAACAAAACGATCCAAATCCCAGTGCTTAAAAAAGCAAAGCCAGACGGAACTAATGACTACAGAAAGTTATCTAGGTGTAACGTGGGATGTAGGATCTGTTGCGAGCTTTCCTCTAAGCAAACTGGATGCTTCAATAAAAGAACTAGGAAACTACCAAGCAGCCTTTCTTCGCAATAGATCGGCCGACGAACATGTATCCCCTAATGTGCATTCTTGATGAGGAATGGAGAGCATGCTCAAAAACCTATGTGCTGGCGATAGACATGTCATCATCAAAATCAAACCGTTACTGGAATCAGTCGGACTCCACGTTATTGAAACGAAAACAAAACTAGTAATCAGAGACCCACAGCACCGAAACCCGAAGTCTTGTTAGAATTGGAGGTACCAATATTTAACCGGTAAACGATATTAAGTACCTAGGCACGCATAACATCGACACTTAATGGAAACAACACAGTTAACGAAAGATGTAAAGAAGCTATGCGTAACTCTCAAGACCTTAATATTCTTCATAAAAAATCTAAAATGGAGGGGAAAATCGCGCGTCTTATCTATAAAATGGTCATAGAACCTGCAATGACTTACGGTCTTAAGGCAGCAATACTCACAAAGGCAAACCTAACGAAAGTCAGAAGATGCGGAATACCCATTCGTTATGATATGTTAAAGAGTTTGCGAAAACCTCCGAAAAAAAAAAAGAAAAAACGCGAAATTCTTATGAGAAAAACTATTACCAAGGAATGCTATGTTAGGTTATGCTACTGCGGGCATATCTTCCGACGACCAGAGCCTCACTTACTACACGCAGCGAAGATACAAGGCGAAACAGCAAAAAGTTGGAAGACCAATACATACATTGAACGATTCACTCCCAACAAGACATGGAATATTTCGATAAAAGCAAAGAATAATTAATTCAGTTAGCAGCAGATAGAGAAAAAATCAAATCAGCCACCCAGGAAACATATCACCTTAGCGAAACTGACGACAGTGAAACAGATAATACTGACGTTGAAACGTATACGCGAACATAATATTTTTAAATAAGACGTCAAAAACTATTGAAATCGCCACTACCAGAAAAGAATATGATTCTCCAATGATAGAAGAGACCAATCAGACGAAGGTCAAAACACCAATGCTCATTCCTATGGATTGTACCCGTCTTTACCACTGTTCCTATATTGGCTCTAGGCTGCATAGTCGGCTGATTGTGCCCGACTGGCTGCGGTTGGTCGGGCTTCCTCTCCCATCCCAGAGCATATATTTCCTTACAATATCGTGCCCCCTGGTGTATCCGGCTTGTCCGGGTCTGGCTTGCTCCTGGCTGGGTGTGGTGCTCAATCATCATCATCATCAAAACAACAACTTACAATGGAGGTCAGTTCTAAACACAAATATGTAGTTAATAATTTCACTAATGTTTACCAACAACGTCCTCGTGACAATGCCATTCGTGCCTGAATAAAGGAAAAAACACAATTGATCACACTCTTTAAAAACTCAATAAAATTAGGTTAATTCTAAATTCAACCTCCTCGTACATATATCGTAACACTACTGGCCACTTTTCATCAAAAAACGTTCAGACGGCATTAGAGCAATTTAAGAATAAATGTTTTTTTTCTTTTTGGCTTTTAATGTCGTCGAAGTTATTTTTGTGCAGATATTGGCCAGTTATTATTTTCTGTAATGTTATTTAATTATTACACATTATTATTAATTTTTTACTTTAAAAAATGCACATTATCTAGGTATTACTAAAACTAAAAGATAAAATAAAAACGACTAAACGAAATTCAAATTTCGCTTCGTCATAAACACAAACAATAAATAATTGTGTTGTTTATAACTGTCCAAAGACTAAAATGATGATGATCATGAAAAAAAACGTTTACCAAATGACGTGCTGAAGATGATGATTGAAAATAACTAATTCACTACTACTAGTAGTATTTTAAGTGGTAAATGTTAGCTAATGTATAAAACCTGCCTCGAAAATATTTACTTAACGCCTAAAAACCTTGGTACCTACCATAAATCCGTCATAAACCACAGCAAAACAGTTCCGTGTCTGAGGCATTAAGTATATTAATTATATTATTGATTACAATCCGAGCCTATCGTATTTCAAGCAAGAAGTCTTGGGAAGCCCTACGCAGGGTAATGCGATCTAATCTGCAAGGTATGGTATCAAAACCTTCCACAATTGTATTATAAATAGGGGTTTTAATACTACTATGAATATTAATGACGGTTACTTTAATTTTTTAGCTTTTGCTGGCTAGGTGTATATTATAGTCCTGTCACAATATTTTGACGCTGTTTAGCATCACTGGCTAAATTAAATGATCTTTTATTCCCGCTGCTATAAGGTTGCGGGTCGGTTGCTGCTGTCAGAAGCAAAAAGAAACTGTGAAAGTGTACACTTACTTGTAATATTGATTTTTTGAAATTTTTAATTTCGCTTTTCTCATAATATTCGTAATTTACAGTCAACGGAATCTTTATAATTTATCGTATTATAGTTATACGTGGATAACCAAGGGCGTAGCTAAGATTTTGTTAAGGGAGGCAGGCGTAGACAAACCAAGAATATTCTAAGGTAAATGTTGCATGAGCGATGGGACAGATTACGTTAAAAAATAAAACCGACTTCAAAAAAAACAAAAAACTGAAAAATAACTTTAGCTTCTGAAGTCGGTGACCTTTGCTTGATTGATTTAATATTTTGTCACCGACTTCAGAAGCTAAAGTTATTTTTCAGTTTTTTGTTTTTTTTTTTTTTAAGTCGGTTTTATTTTTTGCAAAAAAGTTTTTATTTTTCACTTTTTAGTGGTACACATGGAAAGTGCATACCGTTACAATTACAACAAGCCCAAACACGACTAGGATACTTTGTCTCATTGTGGAGTTCCGTGACTCTTGGCTTCATCATCAGATCTGAGGGTAGAATAGTTCTTATCAAACGCAAATTCTTTACTTGTTGTAGAAAATTTCAAAATCGCTGTACGTTATCCTACAAAATTTGAAGAGTTCCCTCTATTTCGCCAAGATTCCATCATCAGATCCCGACTTGGTGACTATGGGACCATTTGGAAAGTATACCCTTTCCAACAAAAAAAGATTTTTTCAAATCGGTTGGCAAGCGACGGAGTTATGCGCGAACAAACATTAAAAAAAAAAAAAATGTAAAACAAATCTAGATTTCAACCATCCATAGTACAATCTTATAAAATTCGCCTGTCTATAGAGTCAACTTTGTTTTTGTTTACTAATAGGTTACCTACGTAATATTGCTTTAGGGTACCTCGCTACGCCCTTGGTGAAGACCTCATACAACCAACACCAATTACGATTTTTTTTTTACCTAAGTACTTAACAGTTTATTTTTCATATTCGTCATCATCTTCCTACCCTCGTTCCATTCTACTTAGGGTCGGCGCAACACGTTTTCTTCTTCCATTCTACTTAGGGTCGGGGCAACACATTTTCTTCTTCCATTCTACTTAGGGTCGGGGCAACACGTTTTCTTCTTCCATTCTATTTAGGGTCGGGGCAACACGTTTTCTTCTTCCATTCTACTTAGGGTCGGGGCAACACATTTTCTTCTTCCATTCTACTTAGGGTCGGGGCAACACGTTTTCTTCTTCCATTCTATTTAGGGTCGGGGCAACACGTTTTCTTCTTCCATTCTACTTAGGGTCGGGGCAACACGTTTTCTTCTTCCATTCTACTTAGGGTCGGGGCAACACGTTTTCTTCTTCCATTCTCCCCTGTCAGACGTTACAGCATCATTTACCTACTCCTTTCTCTTTCATATCATTCCACACACAATCCATCCATCTTTTTTTCGGCCTTCCACTCCCTCTCTATCCATCAATCATCATCATTTGACGACCCGAATGGCGTAGTGGTAGTGAGGCTGCCTTACGTTTTTAGGGTCCTGGGTTCGAATCCCGGTAGGAGCAAATGTTTGTGTGATGAGCATGGACATTTGTTTCCGAGTCATGGATGTTTAGATGTATAATAAGTATGTATTAACAAACAAACAAGGTATATTATGTAGTATTGCTTAGTGTGCTAGTGCCACACTAAGCAAGACTTGTGTCGTGGACACCAGATAGTTGATATCCATCTAGTGATGGCACTGTGTGTTAATGTCCAGCGATATTTATTTATTTATCAACATTATTTTTCAAATTAAATCTTGTAAATACGCAAAGAACACGCATCATCATTTTCTTGCCCATATTCCATTTAATTTGGGGTCGGCGCAGCATGTCTTCTTCGTTACTTCTATAACTCGTCATTTCATCAAACACCTCCTGTCTTGCCATATCATACTTTGCACTGTCAATTCATACCACATTCATACCCAAAACTTTTCGACACCTGATTACCACACAACTTTTCAGCCACTGGCGCCACTTTCAGACTTCCTCTTATGTGCGGTCGAACAAGCTAGTTGGGTATACATTTTATAATGTCATTTGTTCGTTAAACTGTAAACCAAATAGCTTGTTCGACCGTACTCATTTCTTATTTTATCCATTCTCGTAATACCACACATCACATCTCGCTCAGCATTCTCATGTCAGCCACACGCTTCTAATAGTTAATACCTTCATCCCTTTTGTGGCCCAACATTCTGATCCAAACAAGACAGCAGGGCCCAATTCTGCTATTGCAATAGTGTCACAATGGTCTATCATTGATCTCATAACTGTATTTTTTTTGCTATTTACGAACTTCTTACTACTTCAGATTGCTTTTGTCACAAATAAATAATATGTAAAAATACATATAAATGAAATCTGGCATGAATAACTGTTTAAATTTAATAGTATGTTCTCGAAAATCATTTCTATTAACAGGTTTTATAATAATGGCAACACAACAATGCCATTCTAACACCGAACCACTATGATGAATTTAGCAGATTACGAACTTTTAGCAAAATGACAATGGAGATCCCATTGTCATTCATCAACAATTATGAAATCAATGATAGACCATTGTGACTATTGTAATAGCAGGATTGGGGCCCAGGTCTTACCACTGTTCTATAAATCTTCCCCTTAAGTTTAAGGGGAATTCGCAATGAACACTCTCCTTCTTATTTTACACTATCATTCGAATTCTAACTCCTACAAGTCACAAAAAAATTGTAAATAAAATGTTTCACTTCCTAAATCAAGGCTAGGAGACTAACGGTAACAGACCAAGGAGTATTGATTGTTCAATGTTCGTATCACTATCATATTGCACCAATCGATAAGACGACCTACCTTGTAAGAAGCATCGAGTTACTTTATAAACTTGACACGCCAAGGGAAGTTATTGAATAAATCTGACCAAGAAAATAAATGCCTTCTACCTCTATTGAATTACTAGTTCACATTCACTCAGACACAGATAGGTCTTTTTTTTGAGTTTACCGGCCGGCGGAGCATGTTTTTCATACAAACGTAATACCAAAATAATATGAAAATCAAACATATTCTTAAGGTATATATTTCGATCGTATTATAGGATATCTATGTTCCCAAATAAATATTTTGAAAGGACAATGATATAAAGACGAGATATGAGGAATTTAAAATTTCTATAGAAAAAATATTTTTCTCATAACTCTTGTTTAAATCAGTGTACATTCAAAATATGTATTTGGGAACATATATATTCTGTAATCCAATCAAAATAAATACACAATACCTAAGTATGTAAATTCGGGAAATTATCACCAAAGGATTGAAAGAAATAGGACGATATTTAAAATAGTGTGAAGTGTTTGGTAGTGAAGTGAGCTAAATACTATTAATCTTTTTAAGGCGACTAGACGAGCTAAATTAGCAACTCTATTTGTGGTGGTTCAAACTTCGTTTGAAATGCTGTTAGGATAAAGTTCTAATAAGCTTGCACTACAAAGTGGTTGTTACGTCAGTCACAGCGGGCCAAATAGTGCGAAATGAGTGATTTCGATCGATTTGCATAAAATCTATTGAATGGACTAAAAAACTAAAACACTATAATGCTAATATATTGCTTGTAAAATTATTTGCCAAAAAATTCAGAATGATCGCATCTATACTAGTATGTTTTTTTTGGTTGAAAGAAATTTTTAGAGATAAGTTCGTAATTTTTTTTTATAGAGTCAAATTAATTGTATTATGTTTTCAAAACACTATCATGCTAGCATATATCCTGAATAATATCATATATTTTTCTGGTTTTGTTTATAGCAGGTATTCATATACTTTTAATCATTATAAAACTCGCGTTTAGCTCATGTAATCGCCTTAACATACATCCTTCTGTTGAGCCCCGCCGAATCTGCATGACGCCATTGTTTAACTAATTGTATCTACTTTGCGAACAGATGAAACGTTATCACGAGTCATTTAACTTAAGACACCTAACCCAATCAAACCGCCACAACCACGCCAAAGCTGCGAAACTCATTGTAAACTCTCAACGAGGAGAAAATTATGAAAATATTTAAAAGAAACGATTACTTGCGCGTCGTGACCGCTTGAGCTGCGCGCGCGCATGCGGCTGTATCAATCATCCCCACCCCGCCCTCTACAATGCGATCGTGCATCTTCGCCATTACTTTTTACCTTAATATTGGCTATCAGCCATGTAAAACGTCATTAGTGAGTTAGTAACGTTTCTTCTTTAGCTTAACTTCAGTTTATAGTGTTCAGTTTAAAGTACGTTAATTACTTCTAGTTTTTTATTGTTGTTGTTTATCATAATGGTATTTGTAGGTGTGTGGTCGGAAACTGACAAATGGTCAACAGCATGCATCACCACTTCGTTAGTAATATAGGAAAAATCGGCCGAAGTAAGAAAAACCTGTTCAGGTGGAGATTCCTAGATGACTCTGCCCTGTAGTATAATGCTGCCCCACAAACGTTGGGAAACTTGATATTGTGTCCTGCCTGACCTGCAGTTTTGCACGGCACAGGAGCTGATGGACTCTACTGAAACTGCCAAATTTCGGGCCACTTGCTGCCAGATTTTGGGCTGACTCATTTTGAACTGTCATGGACACGTAGAACAAGATGGAAGAAAGTTTTTACTCCCACTAAATTGGTATATTCATCTGTCTAAGAATATAACGGAAGAAACTTCATTCAAGGACAATTTGGCTACAATTATTAGTTTTCTTTAACCAACATAATGATAAGAGAAAATGCAATCAACCCCAAAAGTTGCCAAGTATACAGAAAGGAAAAAGTCCGCAATAGGAAAAGAGACCGCAAAAAGAGAAAAGAGTCTGCAATTGGAAAAGCATCCGCAATAGGAAAAGAGACCGCAAAAAGAGAAAAGAATCTGCAATAGGAAAAGAGTCTGCAATAGGAAAAGTGTCCGCAATAGGAAAATTGTCAATCTACAAGCAAAGACAATTCCTTCACACTAGACAAGTAAAGTCGTATGCACACGCGACTTTTTAATTAAGGACAGGCGTGCACTGATCGCAATATCGGAACGCGATTATAATGTTCGTATGACTTCACGAAGACCCACCGGTGCAGTGATACGCGCGGTGTCGCCTTACATAACGCTATGTTTGTTATTACTAACGAACATCATCAACTAGGCTTTTACCTTTTGAGGGTCGACTCCTGAAAATATTTTACACTCGCTTTTGATGACGGTTTCACTCCCATATCCCTCTCCATGTACGGAAATTAACCCAAGCGAACGTTTTAACTTATGACTCTCAGAAATAATGTGGCTCCCCATAAGTGAAAGAATTTTCGGAATCGAATCAGTAGTTCCAAAGATTAAGCCCTACATACAAACTTACAATCAATTTTTACCTCTTTACAATATTAGTATTGATGAATCGACTACCTTTCTGGCGTCCACAATGAAGTTACTGGAAAAATGATATCCCTGGTAAAACTGGCTGTCAGAATTTCGGGCAATTTATTACTCGTAACTACTGTCAAAGATCTGTACAAATGACAGCCAGGACGTGCTTGCTGATGTACGGAGGGGTATCGATATGTGATCAATGGTTACCCATCCACAGACCAACCTGGGCAAGCATAGCTTAACCCTCGATCCGCCACTTGTTACCAACGAAAATCTTCTATTAAAATAACATCAGCTCCGGTTAGAGAAAGGCCTTTAATAAGCAATGTTAATGCATTGGTATTCGTGTCGTATGTACGTTTATCGACCTTTGTTTGCTCTCCCAACGCATTAGGTCTTGTAAAATAAACAGCTTTAAGCTTTGAATCATCAATATTCTTGTGTGCACTGCAATTTGTGCATCAGTCAAAATGAATGCCAGTTTCTATATCTTACTTTGTTATCGTCCAGGTCAGGTGTTACAGCAGAGATTCTGAGAGTAATGGTGAAAATTTGCAAACATTCCTGAACAACAACATTTCTGTAGCAAACTCTGATCATCATCATACTGTTCCCATTTTCGGTCTTCCTGACATACTCGTATTTATATATCCACGCGTCCCAACGAGTAGTCCAGGAATCCGGCAGTATTATTTGGCTTTCACAATAGGAAGAACAGTACACTAGTAAATTCCGGAGACTTGATGCACTTTCAGGTGTTGCCATATCATCGCTAATGGTTTTGAACTTTCCTATTCATCCCTTTTGCAAATGTAAGCGTGACGATGTTTTTCTCGTGTTTATTTAACATAATTGTGTGAGATATTACTTCCTTAACAGTTAAATTGAATGAGTCAAAGTGTTTATTTCTTTAGCTGGCGACATTTATGATCCGTTACGGTGCGAATGTTTGCAATCTTATATTTGCGTATCAGACATAATTTTGTATGACTAACTACAAACTAGATGTATCATAGAAATATGAAACACAATCATCGATTTCTCAGAAATATCGATGAGATGCTACACTTAATTACATTAGAACGATTTGTTACAATGTATAGCTTGAATTTTAGTACCAAACCCTGATGTTTTATAGTTATTACACCTTAATAACATGCTAAGAAAAGGTATAATATCCAAACATAAAATTATGATTGACCAACATGTTAATTAGTGACGTCAAAGCATATAAAACAATTGAATAATCACTGTTTAACCCTTGAAGCGAGATCTTGTGCTTACAAATAAATTAAAACCATTGATGTCTAATAAACATGGTATAAAATTGGCAATAATTTTAAATTAAAAGCAACTACAGAGTTCGATTGGAATATAGTATTAATGAATCAAGATTCAATATAAACAAGACAAGTTGTAATAGAGTGGTAGTTAGTTTGAATAAATGCAAAAAGAAAGCTTGTGGAAACGTCTTAGTAAATGTATCTTCGCAATTTCTCCTCGGATAGATTTGAATAAAATGTGGCCGGTGTGTCGCCGCTCTATCATCTAATGTGCTTATGTGCATGCAAATGAGACGCTATGTAATGACAGACAAACATACACGATCAATGAATTGTGATTAACCGGCGGAGGTGCCGACTTCATTAGATGAGGCGGAAATGTTGGTGCTACATGTATACAGACATACCATCGAACTATGAAATTATGTTAGAGAAAAGAAAAGGTACAGTTACTTATCTAAAAGAATATTCATAGTACATAAACATAATAATTTGATTATTTGTCAAACAGTACTCATAAGACCAAGACTCATCACAACCAATCGATAAAATCAATAAATTCGTTATAAACCACAAAACCGTTAACCAACATGAATTGTTAATCAACGATATTAATAGGAATGCTATATTAACCAATAGGGAAGGTATTATGGAATAAATTGTTTCTGTTAAGTACGAATATGCGGGCGCCCGCGCAGTTGCCGGCGTCACCGAACTGACCTAGCAAAACATCATAAGAACATATGAATAGCATTCCAAAACAAACTCTATGCTGACAACAATAAATGTCATTTCAGTATTCTACAGGATTTAAAAGTTATAAATAATAGTGAATCGTAATAGTACCTATAATTTAATAGTTGATAGAAAAATATTATAGTAACCGATAAGGTTTTGCTAAGAATTGCTACGGGTTGTGTCAGCTTGGAAATTCAAATTACTAAGCGAATAATATTGGTACTTATTTCGATAAAAAGAACGTTATATAAAAAAGCAACAACATACATTGAGCGAGAATCCATTCCTTTCTTTTACTGCCAGACCAGCAATCTGGAGCAAAGAAAAACAAAGAATGTATCAAATGCTTTAAAGTACTACACAAATTACGCATATAAAAGATTAAAGAGTTAATCAACCAACAAGATATTCGTATATGATTCTAAAACTATGAAAAAGTCAAGGCTCCATAAACTTCACAAGTAACAGATAAATAACGCAGAAACATCAACAAAGAAGAATGGATTCATTTTATTATACAGAGTAATCATTTTATTATAGCAATACATCTAGTTTAAGCAGATAATTATAATAGCAAAGTAACGTACAGGTTTAAATGTTGATATTATCTACTGATAATGCCGATTGACTTATACAGGAGCCAAAAACTATAATATCATAGAATTAACAGTATCAAGAGAACCGTTTGTCAATAGTGATCATCAACCGTTATTATGTTTGATGGTCGTTTTCACATTCATTGCTCCCAGTCCCACACATATACTAAAATAATGTCAATCACTTTACCCCTTTAATTCATTGACATTGCCATCAATCATTTTCAATAAACACAATTTAGAAAAATCCTGCTAAAACGATATGCCATTCAATAAATTATCGTGGATTGTGGATTGCACACGTATTAAAAGTACACATAAGACTTGTTATTTTACAAAATCAAACAGTACATTTTAATATTTGCACACGCCATATCGATAAAAACATAGAAAAGTAATTTCCTTTCATTCTACGGTTCATAGACATTTTGTCGTGATCAATATGCAAACACGTAATAGAATACTACATAGTACTGTAAACAGAGCATAGTGCACACTTGTGTTATTTTACAACTAATCCACGGTTTTACAGCAAAGCAAATGTCAACATAGAGTGAATTAAAAATAATAATTGAGAACATCCGGAATGATAAACCAAAATATTTATCAATGCCATTTACTTTTCAACTTTTCTTCGATATAAGTTCGTGTGGAACTTTCCAAGCTCACGTACTAGTATAATTTTCTATTCTTTGGGTCTGTTCTTAATATAATTCAACTGTTGATATAACAACAGTTGTATCTGACTGTACCTCTTTAAGATACCACTCTTATAGGGCGCATTCAAAAACACTAGATGGTGAATTGGTGATGATACTCTAATATTAACACCGTAATAGGTATACAGGATGGAATTTTTCAATGCAACCTGGAGGGAAAGTAGTCGAAATACTGGAAATAGCAAATTTTACTCAACGGAAACATTCCTTTATTTTTTTAAAAAGAAATTTTACTCAAGGAAATCAAGGAAGGAAGGAAATCTTACTTTTTATCAAATTTTCCTTTTATTAAAAAGAAACAAGTCTGCATTCACAGATTTTCAAAAAAACGCTAGCCACACTCGGGAATCGAACCGACTAAGGTTCGAAAAACAAACACCCTATCTATAGGCCAACCACATGAATCTCTCTAACAAACATGATAAATTAAATTAAAGGAAAACCATTAAATCTAAGAACAGTTATAAATTCAATGGGATAAATTCAACAAGATAAAGCACTTTTATTCCTGGTTTTTCTTTCATTGTTTGTTAGAGAGTTCCAGATGATTGACCCTATCGATTGATGTCAAAAAGGTAGAGAATGATAATTTTGTCGAACTTTACTCGATCCATCCCGGGTTCGATGCCCGAGTAAAAATAAAGCAATGTCTCCTTTGAGTAAAATTTGCTATCTCCAGTACTTCGAGTACTTTCCCTCCAGGTACCTGTATATTTATATGAATTAAACAACAGAAAACCGCGCCTTTTATCATTAGTATCAAGTGACACTAATATTGTAATTCCCCGATATTCCGAGTAAACATTCTGAGATGCGAATACCGATGCTGCCTCTGATATACAGGGATATTATTGGAATAATGCAACTCTATTGTGACTAGTTACACATGAGGTCGCCACCTCACACTGAGTTGCGTTATGCAGTTGAAAGGAAAGTACATAGTTTTCTTTAATAGGACGTGCTCAGTTTGTATTGTGAATGTTACACATTTGCTCTATTTATAATGTTTAAGAATGTGGTTCAAATATTCCAAACAGGAATTAAACACAATTTGATTCCATTTGTCAATAAGCTGCTGAGTAGTGCTGAGTTATCAAGAGTCAAAGGAACCCACATACAAACTGACATTTAACGAATTAGCTAGGATTAACAGAGCAAAATACAGACTTAAATGTATCCGTGATCACAGATAGTAGCAATAATAGAATCGCTTCAGGGCGTTACGCGTCGGTGTGAGGGGCAGCCGACGCGAACCCACGCAACCTTTCCTTTATAAATATTGAATGTCAATACGATTATTTACGACAGATATGTTGAATATAAATGAGAGATAAAGGATCAAGTTCGATTTCTGTATAAAGAACAGTGACAATGGTTCTTTTGTCGAGTCAGCCATTTTATTTGTATGCAAATTAAAATGTTCAACAAAAGGCCGTTCGTGTCGGATAATCAAAATATCTGAACATATGAAAAGTATCAATTTGATATGCAGGTTCGCATTAAAAATACAAAAGGGATAGGTATGTAGGTTAATGCCTACATAATATAAGTTAACAGTAAAGCGAAAACACTAAGAACCATGTAAGTAAGGGTCACATAAATAAACATGTATAAAAACAATAGAAATATCGTATTTTCTATCTAGTTTCAAAATTAATGGATTGAAGATGAACATATATCGTATTTATCTCGTTTTGCTAGTATCCAACGACCGAAGGCCGAAGCCGAAGCCGAAAGTCTAACAATTCTAAGAAATTCAGTTCAACATCGGCTAGAAATGAAGACTAAAATGTTTTTTTTTTCAACTTTCAAAAATAGGTACAAGTTTACGGAAAACTTAATTGACACTTGATTAACAATCAGGTCTTCCCTGATTGTTACTATGACAAAAATAATTATATTTACTATGTGTGGGGCTGTTGCCCCTGCTCCCCGCGTGTGGCATCTTTCCCGCGATCTCCCGCATTCGACAGTTGTTTGATTTCGGCGCTGCCTAGAAACCTTCGGCCAAAAGTTCGGCCAATGATGGTCGAAGCCGAAGGTGGCCGAAGCCGAAGCTTCGGTCGGACATTACTTTTTACCGTTTTGTTTAACTTGCTAATTAGCTAAACTTGAAAGTCATGATGAATGCTGCAAAATTACCGGATTGACCAATGATTAAACTTTATCGTTATTTTGAACAAATACAGACACAATAAAAGTAGCCTTATCAAACGTTGAGCTAACAAGTCACATTAAAAACGTGTGAATGTTTTTTTTCTAATACGACTAGAGCAATAGATGAAATAGGGTGGATGCCCACATAGCCCACCTACCATTGTGGCTAGCACGCGACCAGGTAGCGTGGTGCGTTCCACCTGCCGACAACAGTGTGTTACACCTCTTTGTGCCACAAGTGGGTTACGTCAGCAAAAAACACTAACGTCAAAATATTGAATGTAATGAAATGATATTAATAACCGTTAGGTTAGCTAATATGTGACTTAAGTTCAACACATTGTTTAAGAAAAGTCGAAGATCGAGTTTTCTAATAAACCTGTATTTTTAATTTTTTATTCGAGTAGCGATTCGGCAATTCCAATAAAAATACTAATTAGTCATTTGTAATTAAAGATTTCGATAGATGAAAAAATCTTTCAGTATTCCAGACATTTTTTATGCTTGATCCAAATTGATACGTGATTTAGAAACATCTGCTCTGTTGATGTACCGATAGAACAAAATTATATTGACTTTTTATGTAAACAAAAGTTCGTTCCTCTACAGAATACATCTGCATTTGAAATGAACCCAAATAAATATTCTAACGCTCAATGTTATGCAATAAACTTATTCACGAGTTCAAATATTACATAGAAGATAACTATGGTTTCCATTTTCTGATAAGACATGCTAATATAAGGGAAAAATTATACTTACTGACAAATTGTATATTTTCCTTAAGAACAAAGCAAACATGTTTTTAGGCCGAAGAACTCGACTCTAACGTTGATAAATAAATATGTCATTATAAAGTACGACAGCAAAAGTCAACACCTTTTCAAAAATAACTTTCATAAGTTCATAACTGAATAACGTAATTTTTCATCGAAATACCAAGAAATGGCGTAAAAATAAGTGCCACACAAGCATAGTTAATTAAAATTAATGCAAACCGCCAAGCGGTGTTGTCAACGCGAAAAAATAAAATCTCCAAGCCCGCCAATTATTTCAATTAATGGTACGTCGCGGTGTCGACAGGAAAAGGAAGCGTGCGTTCGGGATACGAGCTAAGTATAGTCCGCGATTGTGCACTGAGTGACAGCTAGGCTTGATTAATTAATTCGTGGCCCTCTATTCGCCGAGTGGGGATAATAAATCGTGCGTCCTGGCCTCCCGTGAGATGTCGCCAAAGCCCGACACACCGCTGAATAAATGATTGAGTCAAACGCAAACATTATATGTGTCGGGACAGAAATAAACGGCTAATGATGTGTTATACAGGTAAGCGATAATAAAGTCTTCAGATCTCCTTACTTTACATCATTAGAATTCCCGGATTGTTCATCAATTCTGACGCACTCAAAATACTACAGATTATATTTGTTTCGGGTACATTTGATGCAGCTTTAGTTATTTTAGTTTCGAATCTAGATTATTCTATTATTATATTTGTGTTGAAAACAGTAAATCATGTGACAGCTAGTGTATTATTGCCGAATGTATGACTGTCATGAATCACAGGTGCCATATTTAGCACTGAGGTATATGTTTCGATAACGACCATTATTACAAGACTAATAACTTGAGTAACATCTTATCAATGACAACGTCACTATTAGCATAGAAACCATAAACCGGTGCCTTTGCGGGGAGCACAAAAAAACAGCCGCCAAAAATCGATGCCGTTCCTTTGACGAATTAGGAGCATGGACAAAAACAGTTCCGCTAAATAAACAATGTGCAGTCAAATTTCGTAGAGCCGCCGCAGATGGGAACCTTCGTCCTGCAATAAAACAAGCTTGAAACCGAATCGCAGCCGAATTCGTTATTAATAATCATATCGGCGCCATTTTGTTGTAGCCGCCACATTGACGGCGACACATGTGTTGCATAGATGTCGCCAAACATGCATTTGTTTACTGTGTGTTGTTAGAGCTGCGAATTTTGGTTATTGCATTTATTTTGAAAGGCTTCTCAGTTATAGTTTTTGTACGCAATTGTTATGAGTGGCAGTGTCTTCCTTCACTCTTAAATTATCTTCAGAAACTCTGTGAAGTCTTGCAATAGACTACTTGCACTAGCAATATTTTTTTTTTTCTAACCACTTCCATGCTTTTTGTCGCTCATACTAGCGATAATGACTTTGGACTTCAAACATCGCATTTGACGTCCCGTCCCACTGAGTCCCACATATGGATTTTCAGAAATTGCTGATTTTGAGACTCAGTCTGAGTTGAACGGTCCACAAGCCTGAGAAACTGAGAATATCGTGTAACTACCTACCAAGACAAGACAAGAAACTTTGCCCTATGCTAACACCAATCGCAATCATAAAAGCTGAAGAGTAGCGGTCTAAAAATATAAGCCAAGTATTATTTTAACTAAAAGACCACAGGGCCTGCTCATCGATGGATGGATTCGAAAAAAAAATAAAAGTGCCATAAACCTTATGTACCTACAATAACTTTTAGTACCTGACTGGGACAATGGGAGGAAAGGATCCCAGATGTGGCTAAGACGCTGTTATCGGTCCAAAACAATTGATGATAAGTTTTTTGCCATTGAAGAAAAGAAAAAAACACCACGAGGGATTAATAAAGGTGTGTTTGAATGACTTCATTTTTACTGTCCAAATAAATAAATGGTAGAAGATAATACTAAACAAAATTATGCTTATTTCTAAAGTGTACTAGTGCCCGAAACATCTTTTCTTTAAACTCTTATAGGAATTTTCTATATAAATTAATAAGGTAACGACCGTGTCTAGCTTGCCTTTATATTTCAATGAACTGAGGCTATAGCACTATTGGAAGCTAAGCTAGCCACGCCACAATTTTCGGTCCTCCATCTTCCACATCAAATCTAACCCAATCATAAGTATGTAAACGTATGTATATATATTAGCCTTCACGTTAGTTTTGACTTCCCTTAAAGCAAAGTCATCATATAAACAATAAGTATCAGTTGTTTTCTCTCAAACTAGAAATAAAAACGAATTCTTAAATATTTTCCAAAACTACAAAATGTACTGAATTAAATTGAAAAATAAACCACATAGCTGACATAATTAGTAATTTATATTCACCATAGATATAGGTAAAGTTCATCTGAATAAAACAAAATACAATCAAATAAAATGCTTGTGAAGATGAAAGACGACATCAATCAGAAGAGCCTTTGAAAATACTATTTATAAAAAAATTAAATGATACTACCAAAACCTGGTCTTGGGGGTTCAGTATTAATGTTGTAGACTAAAATAACGTTTATCTGTAAGATTGTTTTAGCTGAAACTCTAATGTCAAAATGCTATTTGTTCTGTGGGCTGAAATGTCACAGTACTCAATCATTGATAATGTAATACCCACACAGGTTCTCCTTCTCATCAAAGGATTAAGTAAATTAATTCAATTTGTAGACTCTTTAATGTTGTCCCCATTGAAACTCCTTTCCAATGTTAATGAATTTAATATTGCTGTACAAATCCGATGAAATGGCATTCATGTGTATGTATGTTTATGTGTAATTTACATACTTGAGCCGCACTCATATTTAGGACATATTATCATAGCGTACCTATGTACATTATTTCTTTATGAGTTAACAAATGGTGTGAACGGATATTTTTGCGCCTAGCATCGGCCGGAGGTTTGTTGACAACACAACACATGGCTCTTGGGTTTGGTTCTTCATAAAAACTATGACGAGATAACTAATGCTTGTTTTTCCATTCAAACCTTGTTTATTTATTCTAAATTTCGTAACTGTATTTAAACTATCATCTTATTCATCATTACTTATCTTAACATTTGTCATTTAAGCTGCTCAAGTCATCTTCATCAATTAATTTCGACCTACCCTCATTTCAAACTATAATCTTCTTCTAAAAAGTGATCAACATGAAACTTTTAACTTCCATCAAAAATACATATAAAGTAAGTTGGTAGCTTATCAGGTTACGGTTGTCATAACAACCGGTTGCAGTCGGCAACATAACAACGCGTCGCAAGCGGCTCAATAATACGCTTGCTAACAACACTACAAACATACCTTCCACGGCCGACAGAGATGCCGACAGACTGACAGCACGACTGAAAACAACCGCATGGGAAAACAGGAACAAGAACTAATAAGAAACGGAGCCAAAAAGTACTCATTTACCGACATAAAGTTGATGGTACCAGCCAGACTTGCAGTACAGTTTCATCGTCACTTGTGTTGTTAGGAGTCAATTAAAACAAAAGACAACTCACCACTGGACTGTCGTCGCCAAGGTCCGAATCACGGTCGGCGTCGGCCATGGCGTACGCCGGCACCGGCTCACGGTTCTTCACCCGAATCTTGGCGGCTTTTACAAAGCACGGTGCAACGAATACGCCACGGAAGGGCACGTGCTTAGCTCACACACTCGCGTCGGACATACAACGGGATCACGGGCCGTAGAGGCGAGAAACGAGCGTTGCGTGTGCTCGCACGGAATGGTATGGCGCGCCAGCTCGCCGCTCGCCCCTCTCAGCGAGGCCCCGCCTAGAGGCGGCCGCGTCACGGCGAATCAAACCGCGCGATATCAAACTGATATTTCAGCCTCACGCTCCGCCCGCTACACTTATATTGTTTTTATTCAAGCTATAAAATAATCGCGTGGCATTGATCGTTCTTGGTGATTAATAGCGATAGTGAAACGCGATATTAATGCGCCTTAATCGGGGTTTCGTTTGCGCATTTAATGAGCCTGTTAGTGTTAGTTTTGTTACTGGACGTATAGCTGCGTTTGATTAATGGATCGGATGAATGAGGTCGGCTGTTAAATGAACAATCCGTTCATTCACCAATCTGTTTCATTTTAATTGGTTCTTAGGAAATTTAATATGATTGGTTCTAAAACCGTTTTTAAATGAATTAATTCAAGAATTACTTTGGATGGTATTGTGTTGTGGCTACTTTATTATAACGCGTTGAAGTCTTTACTTAGCCTAAGCACATGTATAAGTACGTATAACCTGGCAATTAATTACACCGAGTACCTATTATAAATATAATGGGATTAAAGTAGTAGAAAATATAATAACCTTATCGAAAGGTATTAATTCCAACAGCTACTTATAGATAACCTGAAATATTATAACCTTCAAATCTTTAAAGATTTTCAATATTTGAGTGAAAAAAATTGATTAGATTTGATTTAAACTATCAAGAAATTCATTTCTTTATTTATTTGGGAAATTCATTAGAAAACAGATTTTCTTTTAACATTTTAAATCCCTGAAATACCCTAAAAGTGCATAACCATGCATGTTTAGAGAGGATTGAAGAAGAAATATAAAAAAAGTTTGGAACCTATGTATGCCATGTATAAATGCTATCCAAAACGTGACTCAAAATCTACAAACTATTAACAGTGATCAGAACCAGTGACCTTGGCATAGTTATGACCTTTCCACAGGGTCCATCCCAGGACCCTTACTTTCCAAATAGCAATAGGAAGCTGTTACCTCTTTTTCAATTAAACGACTGATGCAGTTTTTAGCTGTACTTGTAAAACATTCGTTTTAATTATTTTGGTTTCGCTAACTATGTTATTTTTGAAACTTAACTTGTATCATGAAATGGGTTCAAATTAGGTGGGAGTGTTGTAATAATTAGTTGAACCCTACTCTATCTGTGGTTATAATATTTAGTTTGTGAGTACTACACTATTTTTGTTTATGATACTTTTAAGTTTGTATGATTTCTTCTTCTTGTAAAATCTCTCGTAATAAAACTACGTACAACTTATCCAAGTATATTTTATTAATCACATCAGTTTTCATCAAAATCGGTACCATGACTCCTTTGATTATTTTTCGCTATTCCTCATAGTTTCAGATTTATAGATATCCACGCCTACTTTATCAATCAAATCATTGTAAATCCAAAGCAGAAATATGGGATTTAGGAATATCGGACCACACATGTCAAGTAATAAAGATACCAATTAATTTAAGTTTCAGAGAAAAATACTGGTTCAAAATGCGACGTAACATAAATTATTACATCGATATATTTTTGAGATACATTTCGCAAATAAAGTTTCAAGATGTGTACCATCATTTGGATGCAAACGCAGCTTACGAAGAATTTATTAGCTTGTTTAAATTAATATTCGATATCTGTATACCAGTTGAGAAAGTTAAAATGCACTACAAAAAAGATACAGCATGGAAAACGAAAGGCATCATAATTTCTAGTAAAAGTAAACGGAAAATGTACATCCAAACAAAAAACAGTACGTCTCAAGAACAGAAAAGAAAATATGTTCGCTGTTGTAAAATCTTAAAGCGTGTAATAAAACAATCAAGAAAAAATTCTAATGCGAAATTCATCTCAAGCAGCACCAATAAAACAAAGGCCACATGGGCATTAATAAAACGACAAACCCAAACTGCAAATGTTCTTCAACCCACAATAAACTACATCCTGCACAATAACAATGTAATAAAATCTCCTGTAAAATTAGCTAGTACTCTTAATAATTTCTATATAAACCAAAATCTCAACTCTACGACAGCACACAATAAAAATTACAAATCACAATCATCTTCTAACTCAAGCAGTATTTTCTTCTACCCAGTAGAAAGAAGCGAAATAATAAATATAGTTCTAAAATTAAAAAATAAAACAAGTTGCGGACACGATAATATTCCCATTAGAGTTATTAAAGAAAGCATCCCATTTATTATTGATCCGCTGGTATATATCATAAATCTTACGTTAGAAACGGGTAATTTTCCTGATAGCCTGAAGATAGCTCTCATAAAGCCGTTATATAAGAAAGGATCTCGGCACGACATGAATAACTACAGACCAGTTGCACTGTTGCCAATTTTCTCAAAGATATTTGAAAAGGTTATCTATGCTAGAATCACCAAGTTTTTGAATGTTAATAATATTTTACATGTTAACCAATTCGGATTCCAAAAGAACAAAACTACATCCTTGGCAATATACAAATTATTTAATTCCATTTGGGACAAAATCAATGATAGAAAACAATGTGCTGCTCTTTTCATTGATATGTCAAAAGCATTTGACTGTGTAAAGTATGACATTTTGCTTGATAAATTAGAAGGTATAGGAATAAGAGGTATAGCACTCAAATTAATTGAAAATTATTTAAATAGTAGAATGCAAGGCACTGTTATTGAGGTATATAACGATCGTACAAAAATGGTTGAGGTTGTGACATCTTCATTCGAGTCTGTAAAACTAGGCGTACCGCAGGGCAGTATATTGGGACCGCCCTTGTTCTTATTGTATATCAACGAGCTCCCTAATATAATTGAACATCTTTGCGTGATGTATGCGGATGACGCAACTATATTTATTTCAAATGAATATTCCAGTGACCTCATTTACGAAACTGAAATAAATAGAACGTTAACAACTGTGACTGATTGGTTGCAGTCAATAAACTTAAAAGTCAACGTCTCAAAAACCAAATTGATTCAATTTAGAAATTATAAAAGTAAACATACTAAATTGAATGTAACCATGTCTGATGCAGTGGTTGAAGAAGTAAGCCACACAAATTTCCTAGGAGTTACAATAGATCAACATTTAAACTGGAAGGCACATATTGAAAAGATTAATAAAAGAATATCCAGTGCTTGCTACGCATTGTCAGTTCTGGCAGAATCGACAAATCTAAGTGTTACGAGAAGTGCTTATTTTGGAAATGTGTACCCACTGTTAACTTACGGTGTCATATATTGGGGGAACTCGACAAATGTACAATCCACATTCATTCTCCAAAAAAAATGTCTTAAGACAATATATAACATGCATAGTACGGAATCATTAAGAAATATATTCAAAACGGAGGGTTACCTGACGCTGACTGGTATTTATATACTTGAATTATGTTTATTTATTAAAAACAATATGCAATATTTTAATTTTAAATCAAATTCTAAAAGGAACATTCGGAAACAATATAAATACGACATTAATTTACCAGTAAGTAACAATATGATGTATTATAAAAGTACATATGTTACTGCTATTCGTGTGTACAATCATTTACCACCGGCAATTAAGCAATTAAATGGAAACATGTTTAAAAATAAATTGAAAAAAATGTTAATTAATAATGTGTATTATAATCTGAATGAGTTTTTTGATAAGAAATAATTTGAACTTCATTTTTTTTAAATACTATTGCATATCCGACTTGGGTAGACTGTTGAGACTATAAACTGTAATGTTTATTATTAAGAACTTAATGTACACAGTTACGCAATAAATAAATCTTTATCTTTATCTTTAAAAATTCACCCTGTAAACTTAATAACGTCATTAACAACTAATTCTATTAGCACTGCTGTCATTTGTAGATCTTTGACAGTCGTTACTACCTGAGTACCTGAGTCAGTGGCCCAAAAAGTCTGACAACCAGTCTTACCAAGGGGTATCGTATTATCCAGTACTAACTGGGTTGTGGAGGTCAGGTAGGCACAGTCGCTCCACGTAAAATACTGGTATTCAGCTGCATCCGGTAAGACTGGAAGACGACTCCAATAAAAAAGGCTACGCAGATGATTACTATTCGTACTGCTTGTCCACAGGTTCCCCAAGTCTCTGAGAGATGAGGTGGGCCATTATCCACCACGAAACCCCAAAGCGACTTGGCGGATGTCAAATATCTACCAATTGTTGGTTTTATCGCTGTATGTCCTTCACTGTTTTGAAAGCAGTGGTGAAGGTGTGAATTACATAAACTGCCTGCCTGAGTAAGAAACCACGACCAATAAGTCAGAGCCATGTTTCAAGTGGCGTCCACTGCCATAAGATACCCAGGAGACCTTAATTATTTAGCCATGGTTCATGGATCTTCTAAGAAAAAGTCTGGAGGAAGGCATAGAAGAAAAAAATAGAGACAGTCAGGAAACCTGTACTGTGACAGATAAGAATCAGAAACGAAAAACTGCATCCTTATTTATTTTAGTTTTTTTTTTCATTTCTTTATCTGCAATCAGTATTAGTATTACTTAATTATTACATGTTATAAAATAAAGTCCTCCACCGAGTCTGTCTGTCTGTTCGCGATTAACTCAAAAAATACGGCACGGATTTTCATGATGTTTTCACCAGTGGATGGCACTCCATCCATTGGTGAAAACATCACACTAAAACCTTCCTCGAGAACCACTGTTCTCGAGGAAGATTTTAGTGTAAGCGGGCAGGCGAAGCCGCGGGCAGCAGCTAGTCTTGTCTATTTCAATTTAATTTATCCTATCAAGTTATTTAAATTTTAATTCATATTCATCTAAACTACCTACATATTATATATTGCTACTAACTTAACCTTTCGATATTAAATTTACTACTGACAAAGATGGACATTAGGTACCTAGTTTGAAATGAACATTTCTTTTTTTTTAGCTATAAGCTATATTTCCAATCGTGTGTGTCAGTTAATAGATTAGATCCGATAGGCAGTCGCTCCATGTAAATTACCTACTGGTATTCAGCTACATCCGGTTAGACTGGAAGCTGACTCCAACATAGTTGTGAAAAGGCAAGGCAGATGGTGATATAGCTTCACCTGCTTCTTTGGAAATATGATGTGATACGAGAAGGGAAATAATAAAGCTTCCGAAAAACAAATTAACTTCCAACAATCTGTGGCTGGCTGTGATGTCATTACTTATTAAGCTCTTAATATCCGAAAAATTAGTACAAAATTCACCGACAAAAAAAAATTGTATTTTCTTAGTGTTAGGTCCATGTTCACCGAAAAAATAACCGTCTGATTATCTAAAAACAGCTGTCACTGTGACATGTTCCCATACAAAAATGCGTTTTAAACAGCTGTTTTAGGTAATCAGACTGTCACTTTTTTGGTGAACATGGACCTTAATGTAACAAATATATGACTGAGGTCAATGTTCACCGAAAAGATAACAGCCTGATTATCTAAGAACAGCTGTCACTGTGACATGTTCCCATACAAAAATGTGTTTTAAACAGCTGTTTTTAGATAATCAGATCGTCATCTTTTTGGTGAGCATGGACCTAAGGCCCAGCTTGTTAGGCAAACCCACATTTCGCCAGTTATGTTTAGGGCCCGTTTAATAGGGGGCGAGCCTTTTGCCATCAACCGGGCACAAATCCAGACTCCGTGGCTACTACTGCGAAATTTCTGATGGAAACCCAATAGCACCTTGCCCGACTCGGGAATCGAACGCAGGACCTCAGCAGTCGCGCTTGCGATCACTAGACCAACGACGCAGCATAACTAATATTTCGTTGTTTCGTATAAGATAATAATATTTCGTTGCATAATAGTTCCTTGCATAATAATTTCGTATAACATAATAATATTTCGTAGCATAACTAATATTTCGTTGTTTCGTTGTAAACTGGAAACCAACAATTAAACTTCTTTTACCGAATCGACTCCAATTAATTGATATTTCCGAAACTCAATTAGAATGAGATTTCGTTTTCACGATGTAGTCGGGAGCAAACAATACAAATAAGAGTACCTCCTGTACTACATACTTGTATAGTACCGTGTAAGTGTGTAGTATAGTACAGACAGCAACAATTAATACGGCCGGCAGATCAATCGCTTGTCGAACACTGCAAGCGGTTTTGTGTGGTGTAAGGTATGGGAGGAAGCTCCTGTGGAAAAATAATAAAAAAAACAGTTCAAACTAAAAAACAGGCGACGACCAATTCTGTTTTGATAATTCTACAGGGTGTAAACCACCTCATCACAAAGCCGTTAACAAGGCATTCTGTACATCAAACTAAGTTACTTTACGCAAAAAATATTGCTGGGAAACAACTTTTTTTTTTGATGTTATAAATCATGTTTTGTGGTAGAACTCAATGTAATGTAACGCACTTAAAATATTGTGCTGATGAATGGATTGAATAGTACGGGAGTCGTGGAGGTGTTTAAAGTTAAAATCTTACAAAAAAAACTAGTATTTTTTTAAAAAGTTGTCAAAAAGTTGTAACTTTGACCCCCCATATCTCCGTAACTAGAAGGTTCCCAGGTTTGGTGTAGACCAAAAAAATGATCGCAATGATGGGGAGAACAAGTGCCTTTCGGCTTCGTGAAGAGGTGTTTTACACCCTTTATATTCAAATGGGTCTCTATCAGGGATGTTACGGAGCTCCGATTCCGATTCCGATTAGTCGGAACTTCCGATTGTTTTTGAACCTCCGATTCCGATACCTGTTCCGAAACTTTCAATCGGAGGTAATCGGAGGTCGATGCCTTGCGACGGGCGGCGGCATACGGCCGCGGTCAACGCGTATAAAGTTTACAAGTACATAGAATGCATAATTATTTTATTATTAACGATTGATTTTTTTTCAACGCCTCGTCAGGCGTTCTATTGTTTGTATTTAAAATTAAAAAGATTGATTAGCAATGTATGTATTATTTTATTTCATTAATTAGCCCTACTTTCTCACACATTCTCTTCTTCAGCATCCGCCTCCGATTCCGGTTCCGAATCCGATTCCGATTCCGATTCCTGTTCCGATTCCGATATATCAAATCCAAAACCTCCGATTCCAATTCCGGTTCCGATATCATCACATCCATTACATCCCTGGTCTCTATTAGGTCTGCTTATTTCTAGCTTTTCGTTTTTTCCAGTCAGGCTTTTATTTTTTTTAGGAAAGCAGCATGCCTGAGAGATATTAACTTGACTGCAAGTAAAGCCAAGTCAGAGGCTCATGGGTGGCATAAAAACTAAGACAGCAGGTTAGGTACTAACCACACGATAAATAAAGAAGAAGAAGATCGCTAAGGAAATTATTTTGCTCTAATTGTGTCACTAGGATCCTTATTAGCAAACAGTTAATTTCAGCAGGGTAGGCTATAATAATAAATTAACAGTAACGTAACGCTGTTGTTCCCAGCTGTCATTTGTAGACCTTTGCCAGTCGTTACACACGTTAGTGACAAAAAAGTCTGACAACAGGTATTACCCAGTACTAACTGGGTTGTGGAGGTCAGATAGGCAGTCACTCCATGTAAAATACTGGTATCAGCTCCATCCGATTAGACTGGAAGCCGTCCCCAAGATAGTTGGGAAAAGGCTTGGCGATGAAGCTATAATAATAATATAAAATATTTGATGATAAAAGAAGCGGAGTCTATACAAAACAGTATCTCGTCACGGAACGTTTTGACAGGACAAGTATAAGTTGTACAGAATATAAATACGGTAAATGCGCAGGCGCGGCGTGACACTGCGTAGGAGCTGCAGACACGCGGCCTAGCATAGTGTTGCAACGGCATAGTCAACGTCATAGTAGTACGGCGTAGGCACGGCGTAGCGCTGCGTAGGCACAGCGTAGCACAGCGTAGTATAGCGTAGCACAGCGTAGCACAGCGTAGGCACGGCGTAGCATTGCGTCGCAGCTGCGTAGACATTGTGTAGCACTAAACACGGGGCCCAGCATAGCTAGGTTTCTTTTATAATTCAATGGACTCCAACCAGGAAGCACTTCTTTTACTACAACAGTTATTAAAATGTTACCAAATCTTCCACACATCCTCTGTTTTTTTTTCGAATGCCTCAAAATTCTGAAAAAAATACTCACCAACTTAACTTACTCGCTCCTACCTTGCACCACCGCCCCTGTAATCGCTCCGGGCTGATTGATGAACACCCCCTCCCGCCTCGCCGGTCGGAGTGGACTCCCCCGCCGTTTAGCCCGAGTGATCCATGACTATGAGATCTATTACCCTGGCTACATTACCACAATGCCCTGCAAACTCTGTTTTATTTTACACGGTTCTATCATGCTTAATTGTAGGTCTATTTTAATTTAGCAAATGTCTATCTATCGATGTTAAAAATAGATTGAAGATGGCTCTTGTTCGTTTTGATATTTCTTGAATCATTTTGCAAATATCGATGAAGAAACAAGACATGATTTTAGCGATAGTTACTTCTCAAATTTCAGCGCAATCGGTAACCGAGTTGTGGATAAAAAAAAGCAAGATTTGATTACAGACCAACATCGTAACTAAATAAAAGCTTGTGAAAACGCATCACTAATGGACACGAAACTGACTGATAACAAACTTTTGTAAGTTTTAATAAATGTGGAGTTGAAATTGTGTGGTGATTCAGCTACTATTAATGGTTGGACATTATTCTCTCGTATGCTTTCAAAAAAGGAAATTCCCATTCACCATGCAATACGTTTTAATATTCAAAGGCTCTCGTTTGACCAATTCTTCTTCAACCTTTGGTCACCCAATACTGAGTGTAGGTCTTCCAAATCTTTCCACTTTTGGCGGTTTTACCACTATTTCACCTGAGAGGAAGTGATGATGGGTCGACGCTTGCCTTGAAAGTAACGTAGGTATACATTTTGCTACAAGGAACCATCACCATCTGACTTCCCTTTTCCCAACTATATTTGGGTCGGCCTCCAGTCTTAACCGAGTGCAGCGGTATACCAGAACTTTACATGGAGTGCCTATCGGACCTCCACAGCCCAATTAGTACTGAGAGTGTTATGATACTGCTCATGCTCGCGAGCTCGTGGCTAAATAATTACAGCAGCTCCGGTCGATCTTTAGGTTAAGCCGTGGTTGGTCTGTAGACGGGTGACCACCTTTAAATACCGAGTTTTCTCCGTGCGTCGGAATGCACGTTAACCCGTTCATACCGACTCTCATTTCTAGATCTTCGGCAGTCCTTAGTAGGTAGTAGGTAGGTGGTAGGTTGGTCTTCGGGTCAGTGGCCCGAAAGTCTGACAACCAGTCTCGCAAAGGGGTATCCTATTACCCAGTACTAACTGGGTTGTGGAAGTCAGGTCAGATAGGCAGTCGCTCCATGTAAAATACAGGTATTCAGCTGCATCCGGTTAGACTAAAAGCCGACCCCAACATAGTTGGGAAAAGGCTAGGCAGATGATATTATAGTATTCCTTAGTAAGACTGGTTGTCCAACTTTCGGGCCACTGACTACCTGTAACAACTATCAGAGGTACCGAAGAAACTCAGTAAGTAATGCACGGTTACCCATCCACAAACCAAAATCTTTTCTAGAAGGAACTACAACTCTTTATAGAGAAGATTTAAACTAGTCATAGTGCTGGTGGTCCATTAGAGTGATCTCTTTTAATTGTATTATGGATCTACAACCACGGAGTCTCAATCTCAACGGTTAGAAATAAAGTGTGGTTCCCGATGCGCTCTTGACGAAATCGTGTTGACAACGTGTTGCTAAACTCACACTTACAGCCTTCTATTTGTTTTGTTTTTGCAAAAATTGCACACAGCATTAGTTTGTGGTCTCTTTGTGGCGAGTTATGGTTTTAGAAAATGGTTGTGATAACTTGTATTTTTCTACCGACTTTCAAAACGAAGAGGTTCTCAATTCGACTGTTTTTTTTTTGTGTTTGTTACGTCAGAACTTTTGACTGGGTGAACCGATTTTGATAATTCTTTTTTTTTTTAAGCTGGTGCTTCCCATTTGGTTCCATTTTAATTTGCTGAAGATATGGTGCTGATCTTCGGAGATATACAATGGAACTCTTCAAAAATAGACGGCAAATCTGCAGTGATTGCTGCGATCGCTTCGTTGTTTATTGTTTATACAACATCATGACGTAACATTACTCCTATATGCTCTGAGGGGGTACGCAGAAGTGTACGATACACCCAGATTTAGACAGTTAGCTTAGGTTCATAACAGAAAATCACGCCAGGATGCTGTGAAGGGTAGTAATAGCACATGTGAAATCGGTGACAAAAAAACTTAATCAATCAAACAAAGGTCACCGACTTCTGAAGCTAAAGTTATTCTTCAATTTTTTGTGTTTTCTGAAGTCGATTTATTTTTTTGTGAAAATAGTTTTTATTTTTGTGAAAACATGTTTCATAAAACTTTTAAGTTGAACTTCGACTACTTAATTGTTACATTTATCTCAACTTAGAATACGTTTTAGACCGATTTTCGATTTTTCATGCAAATTATTTTTAGTGGGTTAATTTTGCGGTACCCATTAAATATCTACTATCTTTCAGAAAGTTCTATGCGAGAACAGACTTAAAAAATACCAATAAACTGGTTCCATATAATCTGTTGTTAGCCAGGTCTAACAAGATCAGGATAAGTTGGTATTTTTATTCTATTGAAACTCCTAACGTCTCCTACTCTCCAGGATAAGCTCAGACATGCTCTCTATCTATTCAATCAAGGACTCTCTTTGAGAAGATTTAACTAAACAACCATTTGTTGTTGCATTCAATCTATACCTTTAATCATTATTATTGTCCGCTGTAGATAATGAAATTGTAAGCAAATATTTAAATACACGAGCAAACATCTTGTAGAGTAAACGTTTCAAACTAATTCTGTTCTACTAAACTGTATGGTATAATGATCTATGCAAAGATCTATAAACAAAGTTCACCCCAAGATTCATAGATGGCGCTTTTTGGTTCTTCTTTGGCTGTATAGATGGCGTTAGCGTATTGATCGGAGCATAAATCAGGAACATTTAACGTCAAACTTAAGAGTAAAATAATTATGATATTTCTCGATATCAGCTTTAAAAAAATACTTTTGTGTATCGCAAGGACTTTTGACAACCTTAATTTTTTGGTTAGTAAAAATATCTTAGCGTTCTTTCGATCATCAACAAACATTTTTAACTTGTGGCATGTCCCCTCAGCCCCAACCCTCGTCCCAATGATAAATTAACAATGCTATTAGACTTAACAGTTCGCGGGAAAATTAAATTAGTCAAACGCAGCACTTATTGCCGCCACGTTGACTTATAGAAAGTTTGTCATTATAGTCGTGACAGCTCACACTTGACATACCGCAGTTTGTGTTTTACATTAACTAGTGCAGGAATTATTGTTCATTATTTGTAGTTCAATATAGTTTTGTTGGTGTTCTTTCTTCTTTGTGGCTAGCCCGTTTGCTAAGCATTAATGTACGCTCGCGGTTTGCTCCGAGCCTCGGTTAAGTGTTTCTTAGTAATGCGTTCTGTCACTTATAAACGTGAGAATGAATAGTTGCTTGCCGCACCTGCTTGCAGGTAGACTAGCATTTGTTTGTTCCAAATTAGAGAAGTTTTAAAACATTATGTAATTCAATGGAAATACTTTCCGATTAACCAAGTTAGGATGTTTATTCAATCTTATGATGACGCTGACGTGATATTTTTTTTAAGTGAAAGCTTTCCAAGAGTGCCCAAGAGTCTGGCGTCGTAGCCACATTGTATGGCTACACATAGCAATGGTGACTAAAATTTTAAGTTCATGGTAGATTAAAAATATTCTCGTAGAGAACCTTCTTCACGCGAGTTCCACTGGCACTGGTGGATGGTATTTTTTCTAAGCACTCTTGAAACTTTTCTTATTAGACACTCTTCACCAATAATACCTCCAGTTAAGTCTTCGAAAGTCCTACTCAACATGCGGTTTCAATATTAAAATAACCTGTGGTGATAGGAATCGTTTATTCAATTTTTATTATAAACAATGATATTGCATTCCTCTTTTATACAAAGTAATATAAAAAACCTAATTCGTTCATTTCGAATAGCTAGTCGTTATTGGCCAACAACGGCGCTTTTAATAAATGCTATTTATGATTCGATCGTTGAACATCGATTACTTATAAGCATCGATATCTCGTAACTCGTTTAATGAAGGGATGATAATAAAACTAAGGGGAAGTAACGATAGGTACTGTTTGTTCGCGAGGTTGTTCGATGTGGATAGGTTCAGGTTGCTTGGCGGGGCCAGTCTTCGTGATGGGGACTATCCTTTCGCCTGCATTGGGAGGGGGTCGTTTGGGGGCTGTGATGGTGAGGACGCCGTCTGATGACAGTGTGCTGACAAGGTCCTGGACGTCGTAGCTTCCGGGGAGGATGTACCGGCGTGTGAACTGACGGGAGATGAAGCCGTGCTCGTCCTGTTTCTCTTCGTGCCTGCCCTCGACCAGTATGCTGTTGTTCGTGGCTTTTACTGTGATTTCTTCTGGTGTGAATTGCTGGACGTCGAGGATGACCTGGAATACAGCAGATCAGCAATTAAGACTTTATTACTTTCACCACAGGGTATAATTCCTTAATCGAGTTAATAGTAGTAAAGGTAGAGTTGACGTAATAATTTAACTGTTAGCCAGATACGAGACAGGTATGTGCGATAACTAATGTAATAACAAGCCACATTTAACAGTCCTAACTCGCTTTATTGACTGTGCCAAATTTAATCAGGCCGGTACTGACAGAGACTTCGTAGGGACGACGCTAAATATGTAGCTAAATTCATATGGTTTGAAAATAGACGAAGACCATAATACTAACTGCTAAAGCAAATCAAAGATATATATTATTTGGATATAAAACCCATATTTTTTTTTCCGAAATCTTCAAAATTTGCGGAATAAATGAAGATCGTTAGCATAAACAGTTAAAAATATTGGATTACTATCTTACCTCAAATTTATCCTTAGTCAAATTAATAGTGGAAGCAGACTCTTGTCTCGTCAGACTCGTTCTCCAGGGTCTGAAGTACGAGTTTCTGAACAGCGAGGAGGTTGGCAGTGTGGAGAGGGAAGACAGAAGCTCGTCCCTCTTCAGCCCCATGCCGAAGTGCTGGTCCAGCAGGCGGGAGGGCCTGTCCCACTCGTCCCACCAGTCACGGAACATCAGGGGTACTATCGACATCTAGAAATAGAGGATATAGGGGTTCACAATATTAGTTACTTTTACTAATACACAATAATAATTATGTGTGTTAGAAGCTATCCGGGACAGACCAGAGGGAAAGGAATATAATCATTCAACCGCTGGTAACGCTCACTTATCAGCCGAAGGAAGCGAAAGAGCCGAAAGGATCGAATTTTGGAATTACTTGTATGAAGTCCTATGTAATTTCGCACACTTATCTGCACCGAATCGGACGAATTGACAACATTATACGTATGATTTAACGTTTCGTTTTCGTTCGATGATCTCGATTCTTTCGGCACGGACAAGTGTGCGTTCACCTTATGTTTAAGGTGAACCAATAATTAAATTACTTCTAATATTACGGTAACCAACAGGCTTCCAGAAACCAACGTTAAACCTTTCCGAATCAGACATTTTCGTTAATTGGAGTATAAAACTACCTACATAGTCGTAGATTGAAAAACCCTATCTCCAATCTCATTCCTTGACAATGGGGAAGACCGTTAACCTTTTAGACGCCATTGTCACATATACGTGACAAGCAAGTGCGTGCTCTGTACGCCAAACGACACAAATATGTGACAAAATAGTAGATGAAATTGTGGCTTGGCGTGGAGGGCACGCGCGAGCGTTTATGCTGTGGCGGTCAAAAGCCACCATAGCTGGTCTCAATCTGACCAAAGAGGTCAAGGTATTTTAAAATATAAAATGACATTCGTTGATTTTCAACCAATGACGATGCTTGGAACCAGCTATGCTAGCGCCATTAGTTCCACAGTGTGCATCCCCATTGTATCCTAATCCCGAATAATAAATTATCTAGTGTAACCCCAGTCACCTTCAGAAAATTCCATGAAACTAGCTCTCCCCATATGATATAACTAAAACTCATAATATAAAACATCCTCATGAGTGTCCTATAACATTTCACGGTGCCAAGTCGTAAACAACAATCAAATCGGTCATGGAAACCATAGACTAGTCGATACTCGCGCGAGCACTCGTAAAACTTATCTTTGGACTGAAATAAATCAACAACATTGTCTATTCATCGCGCGGATATAAATGGCGGATATTTTCATGGCGGGTTTATTTTCAGCGGCTATGCGCTTGTAATGTATGACGGGCCAATGTTATTTGAATGCGCATTAGCTATGTAAAGGTATTTTATTTTTAAAACTTCTTGTTTACGAAAATTGTTAGGGCAATAGCCCTAAGGTCAGGGCGTCTGACTGACAACTCACGCACTCTCTGTGCACGAGTTCAAAACCTGCCAGTTGTTTTAATTTTACCTATCAGAAACAACAGCTTAGATTTGAAGTGATGGCCAGCCAGAAATAAAAATAAAGAAACTAATTGAAATAAGCAAAACCACGAAAAATATTCGTTTTAGGATCTCATAATTTGTTTTCCGATTCAGAAAATCAAAATCGTTATTCGGTTCTTTTCCAGATTAGGAAACCCGCAAGAAAATCAAGGACGCGTATCAGGTATCGTTAAACATACAAACAAAACACTATCAATAGACCTGTTTAACCAAATTCAATTACAAGATTAACAGTTATTTTATTGCTAAAACGAAAAGCTTGTTGAAATTCACCGGGTTTGTTTACATTTACAAGCAATAATACGTGCACTTAATAATCGACGAAATTCTGGAACGATTCCACCGTGCATGAGTCACCTGGGAACCGTTTTAGAACTGATGCAACCCGCTAAACCGAATGTTTTCGCGCGCTATGCTATGATGAAAGTCTGTTGTGCGACATTATTAGTTTTGTAATAGGATATATTTATATCAAGTGTTGATGTAAACAATGAGAGGTTGAATATCTTCGGGATGAAATGTTTCAGAGTTGTTTAGTTATAGAGGTACCTGTACAAATACCTGCCTACCTACGTATCTACATTTTTACAGGTAGTAGGATGCCTGAACGTTTGAAAGCTTTTGAAACTGGTCATATTTGTGTGTTGTTTTATGTACCCACTAAGGTGTTACCGATGAAAAAAAAATTAAATGATGTTGTTTATCTGATCAGAGAAATCTTAAACCTATTCGAACACAACTATTATTTCAAATGCTGCATAGATATTTTCATTTTTAAAATAATAATACAAAATCCCATATTTAGGTACTTAGAAAAACTAACCAAATATCCCAATCAAATTGAAATACCAAAAATAAAACCTACATTACCTTTAAAAATCACAATAGACAAAAAACACCACTACGATACGATATCACTATTAAAAAAAAACAATTCACCTTTGTGGTTGTTAGTTCGTTGCAAGCGCGCGCCGCTCTGGACTCGAGACTAGAGACGAACGCCTTAAAATGTGATTTAAATAGAATTTTCAGCGGCCCACACGAGCTGATTCACGAGGATACACCTTGAACTTGGAGAAATAGGTACGGCATCATTCATTACCGTACGTCGGACTATTTGGGCGGGAAATTGCCGTGTATGGTCTATGGAACTTTCTGGCGGAAATAGTAGATACCTGTGATGGTAACCACAATTAATGTTTTTGTTTTGTTGAGGGTTTTCCTGGTTTTCTAATCGTTTATAACAGAAAGTAAGAAATGCAAGCTGAAAAAAATAGGGGGACGTTCAGATGCCAATGTATACGTTTTTTACAATAAACTTCCGAGTCATATTCAAGCACTAAGCCTGAATAAATTCAAATCGCTTATAAAACGGAAGCTTTGCCTGAAAGCTTTATATCATGTCAATCACTATCTCGAAGATAAAAAGGCTTGGGATTAAACTGCTCCAATGGCTCTGTGAATGTTGAAATTTCGGACTTCGCTTGTTTATTGTTGATTCTTTATTGAATATTTATTTATTTTATAAACTCTTATTTATAAGGTAGATATCTATAAGGTCAAGGTAAGGTCTCAAAATGCTTTATGCTTATAATATTTTATGCTTTAGTCCACTGACTGTCCACAGCGGTTTAATCACAATTTATAGCAAACATTTAAAAGACTTTTACCGTTCAAATAAAGCAAAATATAAATAAGTAAGTAAGTTCAATAAATATGAGTATACAGTTGGTACAGTATTTTTTACTCATTTCCCGGGCACTCCTTTTCGATCATTTCAGGAATTGCATGTGTACTATATTTCTCACAGGACACTGTCAAGTATAGAATTCCATCAGACATGTACACGATTTTTCATGTTCTTTAAGCATATCTATACATATAATAAAATCGTTGAGACCAAAAAGTCTGTACATTGAAGATTTAAAAAAAAAATCGCCCAGGTTGACTTAAAATAAGTAACTGAACATATTAAAACCATTTTTAAAATTTTTGTTTGTTTGTTTGAACGCGCATCACGTAAAAACTGCTGCACGGATTTTGATGGAAACTTCACTAATCTATTTAAATAAACTCAGAATAACATTTAGGCTATAGAAATTATGGAAAATTTTGGAAAAAGGGGGTGAAAAGGGGGGGTAAAGTATGAGAGTTTTAGATTTTTCTAGAATCATGAAACTCAGAGTAAATACTTATTATTAAAAATAAAGAAACACCTGATTCAGCATTTTTTAAAAATTTCATCCAGAGACGTAAAAAAGAGGGTTTTGTGTTTAAAATTAATAAACTTCATACACCTATAGAACAAAATCCAATGAAGTATAAACCTTTAAAAGTTACTGTAAATACTTCAAATCTAATACAGGTAAATGTAATTTCTCAATTTTCTTGAAATTTGATTTTTGAAGTGAATGCGCCCAAAATAGCGGAACTCAAGAAAATCGGCTTTCCTCGGTATAAGTAGTTGGTAATACAGGGTAGAAACAGTAAACGGGCAGTAAGGTGAGCTGCAGCTACACAAAAATGGTCTTATGAAACAATATGTAATTTTTTCACGAAATCTTGATCCCCGTTCACAGATTTAATTAAAAAATTAAGTACAGTTAGCAAGACAATTGCAATTTTCATAAAACAATTTTTTTGATGCCAATCGATGTTCTTTCCGACACTAATCAAAAAGTTCTTCCAGACCAACCCAGGTTAGAGTATTCAAAAAGTCAGAAATTGCAAAAAAATACTTTCAGCGGGGCAGTATAGGGGAAATAGTTAGCCAGAAAATTGCTATTTTACACAAAACATTTTTTTGATGCCAATCGGTCCTGTTTCTAATACTCAACGGTTAAGGTAGCTCCCCTTACTGTCCCCTTAATCGTTTCCATCCTGTATAATATATTACAAATAAAATAATATTACGAAGAAAATGTAGACTATAGGAATGTACATAAGACATAAAGCCGGAAAAGTTACAAATACATTACAAACGAGTACAAATCCTACTATCTACAAATAAAAAATGCTTTGTCCTGAAGGACTGTCTGATGGATCAACGCACAGCCTAAACCGCAGATTGTAGAAACCTGAAACTCGAAGGGTGTATTTTTGTATGACGTAGGCATACGATAAGAAAGGATTTTCTTAAATTATACCCCTAAGGGGGTGAAAAGGGGGGCAAGGTTTGTATGGAAAAATGTGATTCCTTGGTCCATTCTACTTCAAATTTTGCAATCAACAATATTAACAGAATTGATGGACGCGTTTCGTATTGCATTGAAATTCATCCCCTAACGGGGTTAAAAAGGGGTAGAAAGTTATTTTGGCTGTGATTTGTTTCGAATTTGATATAAATACTCCTTAGAGATTCTGATATAAACTACATGTTATTTTGATGCATGTTTCAAAACTCAATCCGATTTTATTCCAAAAAGGTTGAACTCACATAAAAATTTGGAGCAAAATTGCAAATACTCTTTAAAAATTGGAATGTCTCGAAAGACACCGTAAAATATTAATACCACATTTGAAGGTGTCTAAGCTTTAAAGTGGTTGTGCACTTTAAGACACGGCGTCATAGCGTAGGGACGTAGAGTTCGAAATTTGAAATGGTAAGCAGTTGTAAGAGGTCCGCAACAGTTTACAGCAGCTTTATCGTGTTGCGGCTCATTTCATGCACCTTGATGAGAACTGCAGACCTAGCTGGAGTATGACTGTCATCGAGTGTCTAAGTATGAAGATGTAAAGCTGTCAATAGATGCCCTTAAAGCTGTTTTCGTAAACATGGTAATTTATTCTTATCCAAATAAATAAGTTGTTAATCACAAGTATTTGATTTTGAACAAAATTGGCCTTGGGTACGTAAATTGATCTCAATGATATATTAAATAAGTCCGCAGCAAAATAATGATCATGTACCGGGCGCGCATTTTCATTATGCGGAAGGATGTGTGTGATGTGCTACGGTTACGACCCACTCTCTGTAACCCTCTCTTTCTCATATGTGACGCAGACGAAGTTGCGCGGGTCAGCTAGTATCTAATAAAGGAGAATAGGTACACAAATTATGGTCACCATAATTATGATAACTCAGTAGATTTACGACTTTATTTTACCATTGAAAATCAGTAGGTGTCATTCGAGAACAAATCCACTTTCCTGAAACCGTGGGATGGTGATGATGCTAACTACGACATCACCCACGTACTGCATATCATAGTAAATTGTAAACAAAATCATTGTCATCTCAAGTACTGACGTCACTTCACGAGTGATCAAAATAAACCCCCTATTTTTAGTCCAATACAAGAGTTGATGATTGTACAAGATTATAAATAGACGTGAAGAATACTTCAGCCAACGCTTTCTGAATAACGTTGTGGTGAAAATACGATCTTAATCATGTCTCCCAAATACTCACGATTTTTTCTAGAGCGATACCAAGGGATCATTGTATGTCCAATGGTTTGATTAAACCTTAGGGTATAACATTAGATAGAACTACAATGAACATGCTGAAGAAAATATGGGAGAATCGATGAAACAACAAAAGTCGCTGCCCTTTCAAACACTTGTTTTTTACCATTTTTTATGCGCTTTGTAGATTTGGTGCTGGAGGCCAATGCTGGGAGTCTCTTAGGTCGAATTTCGCACCAACGCGTAACGTTTCAATAATTACTCCAAGGTTAGTAGGTGGGGTTTTGCTGGCATCGGTGCCAGCGAAACCAGGTACGGCTGGCGCTCTGTCCCAGGAGTATAGCGTGAGCGTGTGCCAGTGTAGCGTGAGGCAGGGGAGCATTACTTCTCCTCTGTTGTTCAACCTATAATATGTTAATGACCTCATCGGTGAGATCAGCAGCACTCATTTGTGTTGTTACGTGGATGGAGTTAGCGTCAATAATATCAGTTATGCAGACATGGTACTGCTTGGCCCATCGTTGGGGGGAGTCCGTAAACTTGTGGCGATCTGTGAGGCGTTTGCGGCGGAACATGGACTGAAATATAACTGTAAGAGTAGTGAAGTTCTTGTCTGAGAGTGGTAAACGTGGTCCACCTCATGTTCTGCCTATTATGCTTAATGGTGCAGCTCTGGCAGTGGTGAGCAGTTTCAGGTATCTGGGGCACATTGTGACAGACGAATTGCAGGATGACGCTGACATTGAAAGGAAGCGCAGAGCATTAGCATTCAGGGGAAACATGGTTTCGCGTAGGTTTGCTCGCTGCTCGAGGGATGTTGAGATAACTCTTTTTAACCGACTTCTAAAAAAGGAGGAGGTTCTCAATTCGGATGTTTCTATTTTTTTTTTTATGTTTGTTCGGGCATAACTCTGTCGCTTGCCAACCGATTTGAAAAATTCTTTTTTTGTTGGAAAGGGTATTCTTCCCAAATGGTCCCATAGCCGCCAAGTCGGGATCTGATGATGGAATCTTGGCGAAATCGAGGGAACTCTTCAAATTTTATAAAATAACGTGTTGCGATTTTGGTATTTCCTACAACAAGTGAAGCATTTGCGTTCGATAAGAACCATTCTACCATCAGATCTGATGATGAAGCCAACAGTCACGAAACTCCATAATGAGACAATGTATCCTAGTCGTGTTTGGGCTTGTTGTAATTGTAACGGTATGCACTTTCCATGTATATCAAGTACATGTGAACCACTAAAAAGTGAAAAATAAAAACTTTTGTTTTTTTTTTTGAAGTCGGTTTTATTTTTAGCAAATAGTTTTTATTTTTCACTTTTTTTAAGGCGTATTATCAGTCTTTCTACTCGAGCAGTTTGTGGGTAAATTACACTCAGCTGCTGATGCTCCAATATAACAACATTTTCAGGATGCTGATGCGGCTGTCTCGCTATTGTAGTGCGTCTGGTATATTTGCGGAGGCGCTTACGGACGGCTTCCAGGCGATTGAGCGCAAAAGGGTAGCTTCCTTGTCACAACGTGTGCGAGGCAGTGGCAACGGCATCCTGCAGATGATTGTATCTCGCACGGATTGTCCTATCCAGAATAAATGGATGCGCATTGTTTTGGGCGCTCACTGATACAGGTCATTGCTTTTTTGTTTGTCTTATACTAGCAAGCTTTTGTTTTAATTTTGATGTTATGTTACTTATTGATTTTAATTTAATTTTCGTGCTATTTTACAAATTGAATTTTAATTGAATTTTATGCGATTTATGTTTTAATTTTGATGTTATTTTACTAATTGAATTTAATTTAATACATATTATGTAATGTGTTTGTATTTTATGTAATTTTAATATTAATTCACTTATTTCAGATCATAATCTGAAATAAGTGAATTCATAATAATTAAGGTGAATGCTCCAACTAGCCCGCGAAATTCAAATTTTCTTACGTTTTTTGCAATTTGCAGGCCAGTGAGTTACAGAATTATAATCATCGAAATCATCAATACAATCTTCCAAGCTCACAAAGGTCTCGACCTGAGCTTTGAAGGATTATATTGATGACTAGCTGACCCGCGCAACTTCGTCTGCGAGTGAGGGTTAGAGAAAGTGTGAGTCAACCTTAAAAAATAGACATGCTATCACGGACTTTTTTTAAAATGCTTAAGAGGAACAATTCCTTCGTACGTGATTGCTGTGTGACTTTAACCGCGTTATGCAGCGCTTGCAACAACAAAACAATCAAAGAAAAATGAATAAATCTTTGTTTTTGGGAAATTTTTCATTGATGCTCCGCTCCTATTGGTGATGTTACCCTTGATGAACGGGCTGTCCAACACTGAAATATGTTTTTTCATTACTCATACTCGGAAAGTAGGTCTGAAGTTGCCTGAGAAGCGGGCTGAAAGTAATACTTTTCAGCCCTAGGGAGAATCACTTTCAACTGACAGCTGTCACATTATTAAAAAAAAATCTAGTTCTATTTTCACATTTCTATTGAACCATGTTCCGACTTCTATACAGCCTGTAAATTATAGCGCGATGTAAAATTGAAATAACATAAAATTCAGTATTATTAAATTTAAAGAATACAATTATTTTAAATAACTTAGTTATAATTTAGTTACAAATATTTCTTTAAAATAACAAAAATTTGGGCAAAATATTTACTATTTTTTCAGTGACGATAGTGAAAATAAAGGCTGAATAGCCGGCCACAGAAAAAAAAAACAAAATAGGCGGGAAAGCGGCAATCCGATCTTCATTTTTTTTTCGAGTGGTTGCGTGTTTTTGTTTTTATTTTCCTTGTATTCGTAATGAAAAGCACAGTGTTTACCTCGGGTTAAAGACTTATTTAGTCCCTCGAGCTATTAGCGCCCGCGCTACGCTTGGGCGCCAATCCCCGTCTCGGGACTAAATAAGTTACTTTCACCCCTTGGATAACAATGTACTATTAACTCGAACCACCATTTCCTGAAATTAGCGCGTTCAACCAAACAAACAAACTCTTCAGCTTTATTATATTAGTGTAGATTCAAGTAGGTAACAATTTAATTTAATTTGTTTTATAAGTCTTGGGCCCATCTAGGCCTATGTGAAATAAAATATTTTGATTTTGAATTTCTCGGAAATCTTTGCATTCATCGCTCATTATATTCTACTTATGGTTTTCCATTGACATACCTTTGGTGACAATTTTGAAACCAAAATGTTTTAATCTTCCATTTCAAACTAACTCTACCTACGTCCCATGAGGCAGTGTCTTATAAGTGCATAACCTCTAAAGCTTTGAAACCTTCAAATATAATATGGTGACTTTTCGGGACATTCCAATTTTAGAGTATTAGCACCAAATCAACTTCGAAGCAAATCAACGCCATGGCCAAAATAATTGTTTACCCTTTTTTAACCCCGTTAGGGGTTCATTTCAATAAAATACGAAACACGTCTTACATCAATTCTGTTAAAAAGGTTTATGCAAAATTTCAAGTAGATTGGACCAAGGAATCACGTTGTCTCTTACAAACTTTGCCCCCCTTTTTTTAACCCCTTAGGGGTTAAATCTTGGACAATTCTTCTATACCGGATGCCTACATTATATAAAGAACACGCCCTGCTAGTTTCAGGTCTCTACGATTGTGGGTTGATCCATGAGTCACTAAAGCTAAATCGTCAGTCATTAAATCGCTATTTTGTGCGTATTCAATATTCACCTCAAAAATCAAATTTCAAGGAAACTGAGAAATTACATTTATCTTTATTAGATTTAAAGTAAATGTAGCAACTTTTAAAGGTTGACACTTTATTGGATTGTATTCTATAAGTGTGTGAAGTTAATTAATTTTAAACACAAAACCCTCTTTTTACGCTTCTGGGTGAAATTTTTTGAAAATGCTGAAACAGGTATTTCTTTATTTTTAATAATAAGTATTTAATCTGAGTTTCATGATTCTAGAACAATCTAAAAATTTTTTTTCATACAAACTTTGCCCGCCCTTTTCACCCCCTTTTTCTAAAATTTTCCATAATTTCTATAGCCTAAATGTTATTCTGAGTTTATTTAAATAGATTAGTGAAGTTTTCATCAAAATCCGTCCGTCCGTTTCAACAATCGCAGTTTTTACGTGATGCTGGTACAAATAAACATACAAACAGACGAACAGACAAAAAATCGAAAAATGCTGGAAAGGGGTTCTATTGGTTGCCCTTTAACACCCTGGCTATATTTTTTTTTTTTCAATGGTCAAAAACGTCTTTTCTACAGTTTTATTATATGTATAGATTATAATTCTGTAACTACTTACGTATGTCTTACAGTCGCGAACATTATTTTTCATTACTCATACTCGGAAAGTAGGTCTGAAGTTGCCTGAGGAGCGGGCTGAAAGTAATACTTTTCAGCCCTAGGGAGAATCGCTTTCAACTGACAACTGTCACATTATTAAAAAAAAATCTAGTTCTATTTTCACATTTCTATTGAACCATGTTCCGACTTCTATACAGCCTGTAAATTACAGTGCTATGTAAAATTGAAATAACATAAAATTCAGTATTAATTAAAGAATATATTTTATTTAAAAAACTTAGTTACAAATATTTCTTTAAAATAACAAAGATTTGGGCAAAATATTTAAAATTTTTTCAGTGACGATAGTGAAAATAAAGGCTGAATAGCCGGCCACAGAAAAAAAAAATAGGCGGGAAAGCGGCAATCCCATCTTCATTTTTTTTTCGAGTGGTTTGTGTTTTGTTTTTATTTTCCTTGTATTCGTAATGAAAAGCACAGTGTTTACCTCGGGTTAAAGACTTATTTAGTCCCTCGAGCTATTAGCGCCCGCGCTACCCTTGGGCGCCAAACCCCGTCTCGGGACTAAATAAGTTACTTTCACCCCTAGGATAACAACGTACTATTACTCAACATACAACTTAGCACTGGCCTGCAAATTGCCAAAAACGTAAGAAAATTTGAATTTCGCGGGCTACCCTGACGCTTTAAGCTTATGCTGTTGATCCCGGCTGTCATTTCGTCCATCTTTGACAGTCGTTACGTAGTCAGTGGCCCAAAAAGTCTGACAACCCGTCTTACCAAGTGGTAGCCTGGTGGTGTAACCGTCGTACTGCCAAGTCAAAGGTTTCGAGTTCGAACCCAAGGCACGCACCTCTGATTTTTCGGATTCATGTGCGTATCGTATGAATATCACTTGCTTCGGTGAAGGAAAACATCAAGAGGAAATAAGCATCGTGAGAGATATTCCTCGACGGCATGTTATAAGCCAAGTTAGAGGCGCATGGGCAGCTTAAGAAGTCTGACACCAGGTTAGGAAACTAACCACACGATAAAGAAAGACTAAGTGGTATCGTATTACCCAGTATTAACTGGGTAGTGGAGATTAGATAGGCAGTCGCTCCATGTAAAATACTGGTATTCAGCTGCATCCGGTTAAACTGATGGAAGCCGACTCTAACATTGTTGGGAAAAGGTTAGGCAGATGATGGACCGACGTGTCCACGGGACATGTCCCACCGCGAGTGAGGCCCCATCCAGCGCCTTGTCATGCTAAGCACCAGGGCGCGAGGAAGGTCACCCATGCGATGGACCAACCAAATTAAATCTGCTGTAGGTGGTCTATTGCACGAGTGCAACAGGCCAGCGGGAAGAAGTGGCGAATGATCGTAAGGCGAATCACAAAAATCACAAACACTCTAAGGGGAGAAGTTATTTGATGATTTCCCACCCGAAAAAAAAAAATGTTGGTTTTTCTATGTATTTTCTTTTCCGTTAGGTTAGGTTAACCAGCAGGGTGCCGGCGTCCATCGTGCTCGTGACTATATCTAATAGAAAACTCTCAATTTTCTAGTTAGTCAGGCATGTTTTAAGTCCAATCAAATAGGGGGACTAGCCTTAATAAGACTAGTATTCAAACTAATATAATCAACCATTAAAAAAGCCACAGGAAAAACTGTCAGTGTCTCATACATGCCACTGTCAGTGTCAAACACTACATACAAGACGTCAACGTCAACCATCATTTGGTGATGTGATGATGTCATAGTTCGTCTATTTTATAGTGCTAGTGATGGGACTATGGGAGGCACAATCAATGAGTGATATTTCATTCGAATGAGGGATTTTCTTTTTCAACTCTTTCCTATTCGCTGGATAGATGGCGCTGATCTAGGTATGTTACTGCAAGGAACAGGACGTCACATAATTTCACTTCGACCTTATGGTTATATTCGGAAGCATAGGCAAACGAAAGTATTAGTCAACGAGCGTATGTGACGTGTGTTTTTTCAAGTGTTTCGGCTTCGGCACCTAGTAACGTAGTCAGTTCAACGCCATCTACCGAGTTCTTCGAAACTACTTTTTTTAAATTCAGAAACCTCTCATTCCATGAATATTAATGAAATAATGGTTCCTCAAAATTATTATTTTATTTTCTTGTACTGTTATTTGACTAATTTCATAAATAAACCTAAAAATAAAAATGTTCGCCGTGGCTCTTAGCAACTAGGCCATTGGCCGTAGCAATAATAGTAACAATGATGGCCAAGTTTACATTCCACAAATCGCTAACCTCGTGTTTTATTCTATAGTTACTAAAGAAAAGTTGTCCTGTAATTGGCGCCTGTGTAAGTCCAAGACTGTAAAACCTATGTATTCCTAAATAATGTTCACAGAAACTGTTGGTGAACCTATATTATTTAATAAATAAATAAAATGTCAATGTCGCGGTGCAACCCAATGGCTTCTTTCTATAACTAATGCTAGTTCAACAGTAAATGAATTTGAATTTGAACACTTGTCAGCAAAAACTCCTAGACCCAATTCACACTTGATTAGATGGCCAAGAGTATATCTGTCACCGTAAAATTGTCAAACACGTTAGATTGTAATTTCTCTAACGAGGTTGTAAACTCTCAAAATATTGTCAACTGAACATACTGCTTACAATATACTTTTCAACACACTTGCTCATAAAGTGGCTCTAATTTCACCGCAATTAGGCACATAATGACACCTGTAATCAAACTGTGACTTTTTCACAAGTGAGTTATAGGTTTTTTTTTTATTGGTTGAATTGCTTTGTTCTCAAAAAAGTTTCGATACAAAAAAGATCGTGTTCAATAGTACAAATAAATTAATGTACCTATTGCTTTCTCATTTCATGCAACTTCGTATCTACATAGATAATTTCAACTTATAAGTTTTTAATAAATAAAACTTTCACTCAAATTTAACTTTTTTTTTCTCTGTATTAAATAAAACTTTGAATTCCCCATTTCGTACGTGGCTAAAACGCTACCCGCGAAAAGCAAAAAAAAAGAAACCTCATTCTTTTAGTCTATGGCCGATCGCCATTGTTAGATGCGCGCGCATAGGAAAACTGATTAATTATTCTCGCCATTGCGAAAAAAAATTCACAACTCGTTTTCACTGTTGAAATTATAGTTATTTTTAGTATTATTTTATTCTCAAGTGTGTTGAAAATCGTTGTATGATAAACGTGTGTTTGATGATTACCGTCCTCGGCTCTCTTAAGACTCAATGGCGCCTCAGCGGTAATCACCAACATTACACACTTGTCTTGTACCATAATGTACTATTTCAACACACTTGCTCATAAAGTGGCTCTAATTTCACCGCAATTAGGCACATAATGACACCTGTAATCAAACTGTGACTTTTTCATTGCTATTATTCACAAGTGAGTTATAGGTTTTTTTTTTATTTTATTGTTTGAATTGCTTTGTTCTTAAAAAAGTTTCGATACAAAAAAGATCGTGTTCAATAGTGCAAATAAATTAATGTACCTATTGCTTGCTCATTTCATACAACTTCGTATCTACATAGATAATTTCAACTTATAAGTTTTTAATAAATAAAACTTTCACTCAAATGCAACTTTTGTTTTCTTTTTTTTTTACTTTTTTTTTAATTATAAAACTTCGAATTCCCCATTTCGTACGTGGCTGAAACGCTATCCGCGAAAAGCCAAAAAAAAAGGAACCTCATTCTTTTAGTCTATCAATGGGCGATCGCCATTGTTAGATGCGCGCGCATAGGAAAACTGATGAATTATTCCCGCCATTGCGAAAAAAAATTCACAACTCGTTTTCACTGTTGAAATTATAGTTATTTTTAGTATTATTTTATTCTCAAGTGTGTTGAAAAACGTCGTATGATACACGTGTGTGTTGATGATTACCGTCTCGGCTCTCTTAACCCTTTTTAAGGCAGAGGGAACTAGGACAGTTACAAATTTAAACTAAACGGATTTTGTAAGCCAATATGTTATGAATGCCCTAAGACTTTTTTTTTTCGTGAAAATTTTGGAAAATTTGGTGGCAATATAGTTGCCGCTGCCTGTAAAAGACTATGAAAAATAAAATAAGGTTTATTCTTAATGCAACTTTTTATTTCTTTTCATGGAAAATATCAAAACAAGGTACCACACAGAGTGGAGCCTTGCATCTGGATCATCTAGTGCATTTTCTGTGTCGTCATCAGACAATATTTTCGGCATTTTCACCTGCAGTAAATATTGTAATATTATTATCTACACGGGCAGTGGCAAATATATTGCCACCAGTTAAATACAAAATGTAATCAAAATAATAAACGTAATTTTACAAAATACTACTCGATCGTACAAGTAATATACGTAATTATTGAAATAAATGCAAACTCTTGCCAGTTTCCCACAAGATTTTATAGATTGAGCTAGATTTGTTACACGTTACACAAAATCACCGGTTTTTACCCTTCAAAGTTTGAAAAGTGTCAATTGAATTTGACAATTCCCACAAAACAAAAAATATACGTTGACAGGACATCTCAAGCTTGCCAGTAAGTAAAAAATAAATACCAGAAAGGTAAAAGGTTGCCCGAAAAAAAAATCTAATATTGGTGGCAATATAGTGGCCACTGCCTTAAAAAGGGTTAAGAACCTCGCCTGACGGCTCGGTTCTCAATGGCGCCTCGGCGGTAATCACCAACATTACACACTTGTACCATAATGTACTATAACGCATTATTTTTCGATAGATAAAAACCTATCGAAGTGAAACCGTAATATTATGAAATGCTTTTATTAATACATTTTATTGTAAGCAGTATGTTCGTTTGTCAATATTTCGAGAGTTAACAATCTCTCTAGTTATTTTACAATTTTACGGTGACATAGCGATGTTTCAATAATTTTACAAAACATCAACAAACTCAACATCGATTAAAAAATGTAGTTTATTATATATCTACCATCGACGAATATAGAACATCCCTAGTTGATGTAGGGATGGGCAAGTGCAAAAAACATATTGATATTTATTGTATCGATATTTTTGAACAATTTCGATAAATTAATTATCAACTGAAAAATATCGATATATCTTCCGTTTTCGCATGATAATTCATACATATTCCGAAAGCATTCAAACTTCGTAAAAAATAATAGACGAAAATAGAAGAATATAGTGTTTTTAGGGTTCCGTTGCCAAATGGCAAAAAACGGAACCCTTATAGATTCGTCATGTCTGTCCATCCGTATGTCACAGCACAGCCACTTTTTTCCGAAACTATAAGAACTGTGCTGTTGAAACTTGGTAAGTAGATGTATTCTGTGAACCGCATTAAGATTTTTACGGAAAAAGAAAAAAAAAACAATAAATTTAGGGGGTTCCATAACCGGGGTTGCGGGACTGTTCGAAAGAGATACCGCGGCCCCGGAACGTAAAGGGCGAGGAAGGAACATGGATGGGTTTTAGTCAGTACGAGTCTGACACTCCCTCCCGCTAAAAAAAAAGGGGGTTCCATAAACATAGAACTGAAACTCAATTTTTTTTTTCACCAAACCCATACGTGTGGGGTATCTATGGATAGGTCTTTAAAAATGATATAGAGGTTTCTAATATCATTTTTTTCTTAACTTAATAGTTTGCGCGAGAGACTTTACCATGTAAACTACCACGGAAAATTGGTTTGAACGAGATCTAGTAAGTAGTTTTTTTTTAATACGTCATATATCGTAAACCGCAATTTACCTTTCATTTACAACGAACTGCAAGAACTTTTATACTGTGTTACTTGCTGTTACGGAACCCTTCATGGGCGAGTCCGACTCGCACTTGGCCGCTTTTTTATTAATGCTCGACCCTAAACAATAGGCTTGTTTCCACCATCAATAAATTGCAAATCTATTTAGTCCGTCAGTTAGAGTATTAGAAAATAATGGACACGTATTTTTTGTTTTTGTAAATCAACGAATATTGCCAAAGATAAAACGCATCAAAACTCGGGAGTGGGGGCTTGTGACGTCAGTACTCACTAAGAATGATACCGAACAGTGACGTATTGGGAATTTTAAAAGCGTCGTATCTTCGTCAATTTTGGTTTATGTGACAAAAGAAAAAATACGGGTCAAATATTTTTTGATAATCTAAGTGACGGAATAATAAAATTTTTTCAGTTAACAAGCCTATTATATATACAATAGTCATCGGGATCAAACCAGTCGTCATCGGGATTTTTTATAATTAACGATACGCGAGGAGCATGCAAGGAGTATCTAATAACATTAAATACGAAACCAAAGTTGCACAAAAATCGAAATTGATACGAATTCGATACTCTAAAATAAATATCGATATAATCATCGACAGTTAGAGGATTGAAGGGAAAAATATCGATATTTCGATTTATCGATATTTTTTGCCCATGCCTTAGTTGATGTTATATCTTCCTTCTATTGTTTTCCATTTTCTCTACTATTATTTTGTTCAACTTTCGAAAAGTACAGCTTTTCAAAGACATGAATACCTACTTCAGCTTCTATCATGCTCATGTTCTTGTATTCTTTTCAAGTATTCCTCTTCCAATAGACTATGTTTAATTTATTAAGGTAACCTCAACGTGAAGTACTTTCGTGATAAAAACTACCGATCTTATCGTATAGTCGTTTAATTCGTGAATACTGCTGATAATAGGTGCGCAGACAGATACACGTCGTTGTGTATTGAATGGAGTAAACCTCATCCTCATTGCACAATGCGGTTTCCTATAACGGGAAGACATGTACTGATATGAAATATTGCAGAAGCGAAAGTGTGTGTACGTAGCGTAAAATTCGTCGAGTGCCGGTGATTCAGAATTAGTCTTAGTGGATGATTCAAGTGATTAGAACGCGGCAAAGGTCGATCATTATGCTGGCTTGGATACAGCACCGATGGACCGGCCTCTGTCTCCTTGTGACGGGCCTTCTAGCGTTCATGATGTTCCTGTATGGGTTTTTCCCAATGAAATTCGATTCAGGGAAGCTATCAGATAAAGATGAGCTACCAAACTTCATAGATGGTGTCAGGTTAGTTTAATTTTTATTTTCATAAATCCTGCATTTAAAACAAAAGACCTATTATTAGGTAATTTATTGGTTTTCTACAAAATTTAAATTCAGGAAAGATAAGCAAATCAAGTATCTTGATTAGGTTTGTGATGTGGATATAATAATCATTTTAACAAAAGTTGTGTTAGCCAATGGCATAATTGCCAAGATCCTCGGACTACACCTTAGGAGACTCGCACTGTAACACAGTGTGCATTATTAGGAGGTTCGTCTCACTGGAGCCCTGACCGCCAGTTTTTTGGACCCTGTTCTGGATACTCATAGGCTACTATTATTACAAATTTAATATTTAAACTTGAAGAATAAAGGAAATTCACATAATTTGCTAATAGTAACCTTTTTTTTAATATTCTTTATTCTTTCTCATTTAAAACTTGCAGTATTGATGGCCAGGAAGTGTACAGTTCAGGTGAGAACAGTGTGGTTCTCATGGTGATAGATGGAATACGCTATGACTTCGTAACAGAAGAGTACATGCCATACACCGGACAGATGATTAAGAATAAGTCTGCATGCATTTATGTGGCCATGGCTGAACCACCTACTGTCACCATGCCTAGGATTAAGGTAAGATAAGTTTAAAAGAAAATGTTAAAAAGAACTTAAAAAAATAGAAAACAAATATTGTTTGTGATACTTAATACTTCAATAACTTTTTAAAAGTGCTAAAAACTGAAAAAAATAAAATCAATCTTTTGCTTTATTTGTTTCCAACTTCTAAGGTTTCCAATCACAAAACCAAAGAAAAAAGTAAGATTCAATTGTAATTTCACAATCTTTTTCTGAATTAAATTAGTATTATAATTAGTGTAAAAATTCTCAATTATTTTGTTGTGTACAGTCACCTGAGAGAAAGAAGGAAAAGGCACAGTGGAGGCGCACAATAAACTTCTGGCGGGATACATTTGCAAGTGTCACCTTTACATAATAAGAATAGTTCTATTTATTCAGCTTTCCATACATGCTCTTACAGACAAAGAAAAAACAAAGAACTTAGCTGAAATCAATACTTTACACAAAATTTTAATACAATTTGTCTTAAATCTATCTCAAAGTACATGTTTTTTCTTTGGTCTTGTGTCTGAATCATTATTTTGTGTGCTTTTCTGTCTCATTTAATTACTGCATGGCTAACTCTCTAATTTCCACCAGCTTTTTACATTGTTTGTCTAAGAATTCCTATGCTTATACTAAATTACGTCAAACTTCTAATTTAAAATTCAATCATTTAAGTATCTAATAATAGAATACTTTAACATTATAATAGTGTTGTTGGGAATGAACAATTATCACATTGCATGCTTGTGCAATGGACATAGAATAAAATTGTATGTATTTAAAAGTTTTACTAAGCAACATTTTAACATCAGGTTTTGGAGAGCAGCGGTGGCCCAGTGGTGTCGGCCCCGACTTACGAACAGTAAGTCGTGGGTTCGAACCCAGGCAGGTGCATTACTTTGTGTAATTTATTTTACCACCACTGCTCTCAAAAACGGTGAAGGAAAACATCGTGAGGAAACCGGCATGTCCTAGAACCAAAAATTTGAAGACATGTGACATCTACCAACCCGCACTAGGTCCGCGTGGTGTAGTTGCGGACACCAGCCCGTTGTACACTACAAATACACAATACAACATCAGGTTTTGGCGTGTTTTGGTATGGCTAGCGTGTCTTAAAGCGTGTAACATGAAGATATGCCACTATTGTTAGTACATTTTCTTCGTTGATTTATAGATCGTTATATCAGCATCCGGTATTTTATTAATTTGATGAAAGATGCATTAACTAAAAAGGTGTATAACATTTTATTTATAAAAAAATATGCAATCAATCTGCAATAAATATCTAGTAGACGAAAAATTTAATTACCTATTTTGGTCTATTAACCAAATTACATGTTTCGTCTTGTCTAGACCTTTTTGTAGCGTTTGTAATACCATTGTGGGGTCGTGTTGCTAGCCAGAAATGCAGTCGCGCTGTCCTCTGCTGGCAAGTCTGATGTGTACAAAATTAGCCCTAACACTGATCCTCGGCGGACACCTGCATTTATTTCCAGTAGCTCCGACGTTGCCTCAGCTTCTTCTAAAACAGTTGATATGATATGTTACAATTCATTAGCTCATAGAAGTTGTGAGGAAGACAAGTCTGAATCCAAATGGATGAGAAGGTATGGGGTTATTTAAGAATCTGTGAAACCTTCCATTTCTTTGGAAAGTACTACATTCTTAGAACCCCATTGTAAAGTGCCGTTAGAAACACGACGGCTTTTTTGGTAGTTGCAGTAAGACTTCCTTCGTGATGAGGTCAAAGCCGGGTGCTTTTCTACTACCGAAGTTTTTTGTGTAGCCCAGACTTCTCTGGCAGTCACGGACCGCTGCGGAGGTGACGTTTGAAGATCTTGGTCTAGTTGTTGTCTCGTTAGGTCGGAATACTTAGATGTTCGGAAAATATTTGTGTGGCCTTTTCTTGTTCTCTTGGAATCTCACTAATGAAGGCTACAAAAAATCATTAGAACGTAGATTCACCGATTAAATTAATGTATATTACTCAATTAATTACCAATATTACATAAGTTCCTGGGGTTCCGAGTCATTGCACACCGTAAATATGGCTGCAGTCATGCGCATCACCTTAGGAAGAGCATGCATTACTTTGTAACTTTGATATCTGTTGCACTTTCCCTTCCTTATTGCTCCCTTTCTCTACATTACTATAATTACTTTACATTATTAATATTCCCGACAAAACTTTGTCGTTGCATTATGTCGAAACGTTAACGATACGAAGTAAAATCCACCTCGATTCGTCGCGAGACAATGCTGCAACAACGTTTTGTCACTATGCATGTTGGCTTGGCTGTACAGTTATGGACTTTCGTAGAAGAGTGCAGTGGTCGTATTTCATACATTTCCGACTTAGATTACGCGAGTTTGGTGCCATTGTTTGGCTTCTATACGGGCAATATTTTTATTGCAATGTGTAGCTACAATATTGTCAACTGTTCAAAGTATAGGAAAAGTATAGTATAAGCTGGCCACAACAAAACTATTTTGATGTCGATTATGTATCTCTGAAAAATTGATATATCCCGGCAATATGTTTGAATTTTTATGGCTCATCCGTTTGTCTTGTACACCGGCAACAATGGCCGTCGAAGTCATCTGCTTCGTAGCAAAAGACGACATACTATAGTCCATCTATCATTTTAGAAATAGATAAATACGTATATGCACAATGAACGCTAACATACACAGTCAATTTTAGGTCGAACTGGAATCGATACCCATAAAGTCGATCATCGAACTGAAAACTCAAACCATTTATTTCAAGTAGACCATTACGGCACTTTTGAATGTCAACAAAACGAGAAATAAAAGCGAAGCTACAGTCACAGACACAAGGCATAATAACTTGAGAAAGTACTGTAGTTGCCAGTAGCGAAGGGTCAGTTTTGTAAGAAGTAAGCCGGAGTACATTTCTTTAATAATGTGATTATATTATTTGTTTATAGAATACTGACTGTGCCATTTTTAAAAGGGAAACCGGTTCGAATCGAGTTGTATGGACCCTTCGCCACTGGTAGTTGCACTAGTAACTAGTTGCCCATTCCCTAGCGTAGATCTCTATGGAGAATGATATGTAGATCGCTATGTTGAGATTATACATACTCGTATATATGTGAGAACGATGTAGAAAGAGGTGCACATTAAGAGCGTTCAGAGTTTTTTTTTTCTTTTTTTCCATTAAATCTGCAATCAGCCCCAGAGCTATAATCAGATCTTTTGAAGTACTAGTACTGTTGAGATTGCACATCCATCGATATTTAATCTCTTATTTTTAAACTCAACTTTATGTTTAGATTGACGCCAGTCGCATTCTTTTCAGCCGAAATATGCTGTCATTGGTATTTACTAGTTTTGCAGCTAGATGATTTCTATGTACTGTGAGTCTTTGTTTATAGGTCGAAGAAGAACTTTCTATTTCTTCCTTAACTGTCGGGATTTCTACGAGTAGGTACTCATGTACTTCAGTGTTTCGTGTGAACCATGGTGCATTGCAGAGAATTTTTAGAACTTTATTCTGGAAGCGCTGGAGGATTTCTGTGTTTGAGTGGCTCGCTGATCCCCACAGTTGTATACCATATGTCCAGACCGGTTTAATGATACATTTATATATCAGGAGTTTGTTTTCCAGACATAGTGTCGAGTGTCTGCCCAGTAGCCAGTACATGTCTGCAAACTTTTTATTTGCCTGTTCTTTTTTTGCCTTTATGTGATCTCGCCATGTGAGTCGTCTATCAAGGTGCACGCCCAAATATTTAACGGTCGTTTGGTGTGGTAGGATAGTTCCGTCAAGAGTGACAGGTGAGCAGTCGCCTCTTTTTAGTGCGAAAGTAATGTGTACTGATTTCGCTGGGCTTGCTTGGACTCTCCACTTATTGAGCCATAGTCCAATTTTATCCAGGCATTCTTGCAGTTTTGTAGAAGCAGTGTGTGGATCTTTGTTACAGGAGAGAACTGCGGTGTCATCTGCGTAGGTTGCAGTAACTATTTCTTCTGAGATAGGTAGGTCAGCAGTGTAGATTGTATATAAAATTGGACCCAGTACGGAGCCCTGCGGTACACCAGCTTGTATTTGGTTGATCGATGATAGACAATCTTCGCATTTAACCTGAAATATTCGATCTTGCAGGTAGGACTTCAATAGCATAAACGCTGTATTTGGGAGGTGTAGCTTTAGCTTATATAAGAGACCCTTGTGCCATACTCGGTCAAAGGCCTGTTTTATGTCGAGAAAAACGGCTGAGCAGTATTCTTTCCTCTCCAGTGCTTGCCGTATTGTATGAGCCACCCTATGTATTTGCTCTGTAGTTCCATGGTGTGCACGAAAACCGAACTGGTGGTCTGGTATTAATTTTTGTTCTTCGAGTATTGGGAGTAAGCGTCTCAGAAGTAGCTTCTCGAAGAGCTTTGATAGTAAGGGGAGAAGACTTATGGGCCTGTATGATGTTACTTCTGTGGCGGGCTTTCCTGGTTTAGCTACCATGCTTATAATTGACACTTTCCACAACTTTGGAAAATATTGTATTATCAACATTGCATTGAAGAGGATTGTGAGCAGAACAATGCCTTTTTTTGGCAATTGTTTTAGAACTTCTGCCGTTATTAAATCAAACCCTGGTGCCTTTTTTTGGTTTAGACTTCTTATTGTTTTTTTTACTTCTGCCGGTGAAACTGATTTCAGTGGTAAAGACATCTGTTGGTGACTGTTGAGGAATTCATCAATTTCTTCTTCGGTCTGGGCGATGTCGGGTTCGTTAGGTTTAAACACGTCTTTTAGATAGTTAGCAAATAGCTCAGCTTTATCTTGAGGTTTTCGTGACCAGTTACCATCAGCTTGTCTTAGTGGAGGTATGTGTTCTTTTGGTCTTTTTAATGAATTAGTCATTTTCCAGAGTGAATAGTCCTCAGCTTTGTTTGGTGACAGGGTTTTTAGTTTATCTTGCAGGGTACTATTCTCATTTTGAGAGAATGAGAATAGCGTTCAGAGTAAAAAAAAACAACAACAATTTAAAAATAAAGTAATTAAAATGAACCGTGGCAGCTAAAAGATGACCAGTCCCGACTGACAGCGCCCGTTCACGGACATGACGCATGGATCAGCGCCATTCAATTCAACCGTATTGAAGGGAACTAATGACCTGACCCACCCGCCACCATCAGCGAGACATTTGAGCGAGCATGACATTTTCTCAGCCACCAAGGCATATACAAGTCAATGAAAGATAACTCAATGCAAATGGTAGCTTTACAGTACATGGTACTCACACATGTGCTATGCAATTATACAATACTAAGAGATGGAATCTATACAAAGCAAGAATATTTTTACAACCTTCTGCAGCTACCACAATAATTTGTCCAATTAGTTGGCCCCTATGGTTGCGGAGCAGGACCAGCATGTAGCCAAACATTTTTATCCTCAATGTAATCCCCCCCCCCCAACTTATTATATGCTTGCCTACATAGTGTGCGTTTTACACAAGATTTAAATTTCGTCTCATTCAGTTGTAGAATGTGGGGAGGTATTTTATTGTTACATTTTAAACAGTACCCCATGAAAGATGAATCTACTTTAGCAAGCCTGAAACCTGGCTGTACTAGTTGGTCCCTATTTCTAAAGTGGTGTCTGTCTCCTCTTTTATTGAATAAATGCAGATTTTTCCTAACATACATGAGGTTTTTATATATGTATTGACAAGGTACTGTCGTGATATTAATTTCCTTAAACCGTTTTCTTAGAGAATCGCGTCTAATTCATATATGGCTCTGATGGCTATTTTCTGCAGAATAAAATATAGACTCGATGTCTGCAGCCCGTCCCCATAGTAAAATACCGTATGACATAATACTGTGAAAATAACTAAAATAGACTAACCTCGCCGTATCTTGATCAGTAAATTGATGGTTTTTTCTAACGGCATATGCTGGTGAGCTCAACCGGAAAGGATTGGGACTATTTTCCAGAACGTGTGGTTCCAGAACTACCTAAAAATAATGGTGTATTAGTAAACTGGATGTCGTAGCAACATCATCATTGCTCTTTTCTTGGCTGATCAAGGCATGTGATTGCACTTATACACTAAAAACGAAAATACAGGGTGACTGGCTCGGGACCCGCCATAGCAAATTCGCATATAGAGGAGGTCATTTGCTAATTACTGAACCTTACTTTCCCTAACCAAAGTTATATAGTTTAGGAGATATGTCAATTTTTATACTTTATTGAATTTTTTCCAAAATTTGCCCTTCAAGCAACCATAACTTTTTTTTTGTATAGTACGCTTTAAGAAAATAATGAGAAATCCAAATCATTACGATCAAATTCAACCTCAAATAAAAAAAAAGCTGCGGTGTTTCAATAATTATTTTTTAGAAAAAATTGTTCTCTAGTTTATAACCTTTCCAACGATATCAAATTTGTATTTAAAAAGTTGCTAGTCTAAAAAAACTATTCAGTATAGGTTTGTTGAAGCTATTGTGCAAAGAATTTTTGCAAATTTATAACTAGGTAGGTAGAAATTTTTAGTGGATTTACATTTTTATTATTTAAAATAATACTTTTACAATGTAAAACAGAAAAGTACCAATAGGAAATGATACCGGGAATTTAAAATCCTTTGTCCTTATTTTTTCATTGCAGACAACTCTTTGGCCGTAAAAGAATCAAGTGCAATGAAGAAAATTAAATAAGGACAAAAGAAGAGTTTATTAAAAAAAAACAACAATAATTCTTGTTCAGTTATTTATTAAGATAAAGCTTGTCTTACCATTACGGAAATGAGGAAAAGATATCAGGCACGTTTCAGAAATCGCGGGCAGCAATTCCAGCAAAATCTTAAATTTTTGCTTTTGCTTTCCGATATCTTTTCCTTTTATTCTGTTTTACATTGTAAAAGTAGTTTTTTGAATAATAAATTTGCAAAAAATACTTTGCACAATTAGCTTCAACAAACCTATAATGAATTGTTTTTTTAAACTAGCAACTTTTTAAATACAAATTTGGTACCGTTTGGAAAGGCTATAAACTAGAGAACAAATTTTTATAATAAGTAATTGACATTGTTGTATATATATTGATACTAGTTTTACGTTTAGTTTTATTTTTGTAATTATATATAGTTTTAGATGTAGTATGTAAATATTGTACATATTAATAAAATTTAATAAGTAATTATTGAAACACTGTAGCTTTTTTTTAATTTTAGGTTGAATTTGATCGTAATGATTTTGATTTGGCATTATTTTCTTTAAAAAGCGTACTGTTTTATTTTTTACCCCAGTTTGAGGGAAGTTCCGAGGTATTTTAATCACCAATGTTTATGACGACCAACAAATAGTAAAAAAGCAAAAAAAAAAGTTATGAATGCTTGAAGGTCAAATTTTCGAAAAAATTCAATAAACTATAAAAATTGACATATCTCCTAAACTATAAAACTTTGGCTAGTTAAAGTAAGGTTCAGTAATTAGCAAATGACCTCCTCTATATGCGAATTTGCTATGACGGGTCCCGAACCAGTCACCCTGTATAATTCCAATATTTATTTTATTCACATTATTGTTTTGTTCCTGTCAATTTTGTGCTGCCTGTTGCATGTGCAATGTGCATCATTTGGGATACTCTGTAATACCCGACCAAATTAATTAGATAACTGTCAGTAAACACTGACGACATGTAATTTATTTTAGGCAGTAAGCGCGCAGCTAATGCAACAAGTCCGCAATCCACCCAGTTGTCCAATTCTCTTGATCGGGCTATATCGGAGCAATCGCCACGCTATTTTTTTTGGATAAATTATAAAACTAAACTATAAAACTTTATAATCACCAATATTGTTTCTACCAGGCCATGATGACAGGCAGTGTATCAACATTTGCGGACGTAGCTCTAAACTTTGGCGCGCCGGCCGTGCGTGGCGACAGCGTGTTGCGCGTAGCCCACTCCAGCGGGCGCCGCACAGTGATGTATGGCGACGACACTTGGCTCAGACTGTTCCCGGGGCTCTGGACCGAGTCCGACGGCACCACCTCCTTCTACGTCTCGGATTATACAGAGGTACTTACTTAAGTATCAGTGGGCAGGGCACATTGTTTGCAGAACGGATGGCCAATGGGGCCGAAAAGTTCTGGAGTGGCGACTCCGAACCGGAAGACTGCGTTGGAAAACCTCCCACTAGGTGGACCGATGACCTGGTGAAGGTTGCAGGAATCCGCTGAATGCAAGCCCCACGAAACCGGTCAATGTGGCGACACTTGGGGAGGCCTGTGGCCAGCAGTGGATGTCTTGCTAGAGGCCGACTTTTTCATTATGACCCTGAGCAACTTAGATCTCATTTGTCGGCTTATCATAGAAAAAGAAGCACAAGCTTCCAATGGGTTCATGATGGAATGAAAATACTGCGCTCACAATTTCGGGCGTTTTTTGCGTATAATATGCCCAGTTTAATCTTTCAGAGATTCAGTTTTATTAGGACAGATTGTGACTTTGCTTGTTAGTCTGGAACGATGGAATTCGCAATTTCCCTCTGAGTGTTTTTTTTTTTAATGGGTCAAGCCCGTTACAACATTCCCAAACCACTGTAACTCCCGAAAGCCAGAATCAACAGTGGCGTCGCCGCGTCGAGACAATGAAGCTCGATGAAGTCCCAGAGAATGAATTTAACTGTCTTAGATCCCGCAACGAAATTAATCAGAAAAGTACAGCGGAGGAGTAGGAAAAAACCGTAATTTTCACTCCAGAGTGAGTTGGTACTTTTTATTTCTTCATGCTACATTTTTTTTTCAGGTAGACAACAACGTAACAAGACATCTAGACAAAGTATTAACACCTGACGAGAAAAATAAGCCAAGTTTTGACTTCCTAGTATTACATTACCTGGGATTAGATCATATCGGACATTTGGAGGGCGCGCGGAGTAATAAGATTAAACCAAAGCTGTTGGAGATGGACGAAATTGTTAAGAAGATATACACTGCCATGCAGAAATGGGTTAGTACGTAATTATGTATTTAACTCTACTTTTAACAGTACTGATTTTGTCATTTTGTAATGACTGTAGAGTGGTCATGTTCCGAATTTCTAAAGGGAAACGGAATGGACTCAGTGGATGGGTACCGAGTTTCCTTCGTGCCTCGGAAAGCACGTTAAGCCGTTGGTCCCGGTTGTCATTTGTAGATCTTTGCCAGTCCTAACAGGCTGTGGTTCGTAAGTCTGACAACCAGTCTTACCAAGGAGAATTGTTACCCAGTCCTAAAGTGGGTTGTGAAGGTCAAATACAGACAGTCGCTCCATGTAAAATACTGGAATTTAGCTGCATCTAGTAAGACTGGAAGCTGACCCCAACTTATAGTTGAGAAAAAGGCTAGGCGTGAGGCGGGCATGAGTGCGGATGAACTGGCCGATTATGTCGATATAAAAAAGATTTGAAACCAACTAATGGCCTATTGATTCCAGGACCGCACAGGCGTCCTCATTGTGTGCGGGGACCACGGTATGCTGGACGCAGGCGGCCACGGCGGCTCCACACCCAGTGAAGTGCTGGTACCCCTCGTTGTAATAAGGAGTTCCAACTTCCAATGTCCTCATGCGTATGTATAGCTTCGTGTATTATTTGATAGGTGTTTTAGTTAAGGTATGAATATTGTCTGTATGAGTGATAGGCGCTGACGTAAGGTATTAAAATTTACAAGTCAACGCCTTAGAAGGACTTGCACCTTATTAGTGATGTAAAAGAAAAGATGTATAAACGAGGCGAAAGCAGTATATTAGGATCGTAGTAGATGGCTTTCTGAGGATTCTGCCTATCCTCTTGTTAAAGACTTGAGAACTCTGGTGAAAACTCGTTTTTACTATCCATGAGTTGGCAAAAACTGAGAAATATGATTTGAATAGGATCACCCAGCATAATAATGTGATAAGAGTTATCCACCAATCTCGAAGCAACATTCTAACTTCCTCAGCTATCCAGGCCCAGGGCCGACAGTGGCCCAAGTGGATGTGGCGCCCACGATATCCTGGTTGCTGGGCGTACAGTTCCCGAAGGACAACGCAGGCCACATCTTGCCTGCCTTGATGCCACAGGACACACGACAGTATCTTTATCTACAACATGTGCATGCGCTGCAGTTTTCAAAACAACTTCCTACGGATATGGGTATGTAGAGAAGATAACAAAACTTCGGGGCCGCCTCCATGAAAATATCGCCGCGATTCTCTCACTAGTGGAGACAGCCCATAAGAGAGTGTATAGAAAAACGTGGCAAGGACGATAATATCAGCGCAATTCTCTCGCTCGGGGAGGCGGCCCCTTAATTGAGACCACACATATCTTGAATTACCTTAATTAGTGAGTAACTGCTTGTCTGAATATTCGTGCCAAGAATCTCTATAAACTTCTACATGAGACTTCTCAAACTGAACAACGTGTCATTTACTCTCTTTACCGTTTTATCTTTCCCGATTTCAGTACTTAATGAATTTTTGCCAGCGCGGTTTCGAATTTACAAATAAAAAAATAATTATAAAAACTAAATAACCCGACTGAAAAGCAAAAAACAACTCGAATGAATTCGAAGTTAGTGGTAGAACACCCTTGAACGGTAAAAACAATTTACCATGTCTAAAGATCATTACTGGTATCACGCTGAATTCTAAACTCATGCCTAAATAAAAATTAATGTAAATTCTGCATGCATGAAGAACAAACTGGGCACTGTCTACTGTAGCCCAAAGTACCTATTTTAATCACAAATTCACAAGCTCAAAGTTCTTATCACACCAACTCTCATGTGTAGAATACTACAACCAGTTTCGACGCGCTGAGAAGCAATTCGCGCACTACCTCGCGACCGGCCAGCAGAGCGCTGCTAAGATAGCCAAGGACTTCTACGAAGAGTCGCTTAAACAGATGTCACAGTTGCTCGCCGGGACCGAGACTGAGCAGGACTTGTTCGCTATCCACAAAGCTATTGTTCTCCTGTATTTGGTAAGTTATAACATATAAGCTTCATGCTTTTGCCCACTTGAAGGTCGAAAATGAACCCACGGGAACTTAGTGGATGTTGTGAAAAGTGTCCTTAGCCTCAAGTCTCCCATCGTCATGGCCTTAGACAGGGGAAGGGTTGTAGGCGTTCAAACCCCCGAAATCTAAAATTTAATAAATGAATTTGTTATTATATCAGTGTATTAAATCGCGGAGGAGTTCTACGTATGTATGTAAGAACTGAGAATGTTTCAGAAGATAAATAATTTTACTTGTCGAGTTTGAAAATGCGTTCTATCACGCCAAGCATCCCGCATCCCCATGGTACTGACTATCTACCATGTTATCCGCTAACGACAATATCGTTAATTGACCGTACATTGATTTGAAGGCTCGTGAGAGATTTCTAAATTTGGATGATTTTGACCTTTTATAATATTTTGTTTCAGATCGCCACGTGCCTACTACTAGTCACTCTATACTCCTTCCAACCGGAAGCTCGTCTCAAAGACACCATCACCAGCCACTCTCTACGCCGCTCCCACGCGGGATCCATCCTCGCTTTCATCGTCGTCCTAGTTTTAGTCACGGCAAGCCTTATCACAACCTGTTACATCTCGGAAACCGAAAGCCAACTATGCACATTCAAACCTCCTTGGAATTTCGCTTTATTTGTAACCTCCTGCATATTTACAGCCACGTATTTCTTAATAAAAACTGGTATAGAAAGGATCAAAGATTTATCTCCGTTGAGAGAATTAAATGCGACAGACTACTTGCTAATTGGTGCGACGGTATTCCATTGCTGGTCGTTCTTCGGAACCAGTTTCATTGAAGAAGAACATATGACGTGGTATTTCTTCTGGAATACGTTGATGTTCTTTATATTAGTGAGGACGGTGGTGGTACTGCTCATGTACTTGAGTAAGAGATGGAGTGGCGCTACGGAAGTGCAGGAGAAACCGGAGCTAGCGCAGAAGATGAGTGCGATAGGAGTGGGTATACTGCCCAAATGGGTGCTGCTTATAGCGTTGCATAGGTAAGTGTTATTTTTATACCTTTTTTCTGGCTAACTTGGATTCTTCATCATTCACTTTGAAACATCGAATACTTTTAAAGTCTCTATGTACCAAGTTGATTTATCAACATCAGCAGCATATTTTAAGGAGTACTTTATCTTCGACATAGTCTGTCGCGATAACGTATCTTGATGTTATTAACTTATTGCTCCAGGTATCTAAGAACAATGAACCAGACTGGGGACCGGTGGTTGTTCCTCCCAGATACAGCAGACTGGTTAAACGCACCAGAAAATGCCTTCTATCTTCAAGCCCACCTAGTTATAGGTAAAGTCTGACATAAATCAAGTCTCAAAGAAAATATACCACGTTATAATTTGGCCTTACAATCCTATTTTCGTTTTTCCAGGCTCAGTAGCAACATTAATAATATGTTTACGGAACCATCGCTACCACAACAACGTCGTTTACATCCAATCATTGTTGACCATTTGTGCGGTGGGATGCATATTTTGCTACCGAATCGCATCCAAAGCCCTGGAAATACCAATAGAAGAAATCAAGTCTTGGGACCCAGTACTAATAGTCAACATGTTCTGGGCCATACTTATAGTCCAGTTCCTACTTGAAATGTTTTCTTATGTCGGATCGTTGAAGTACTGCGGCTTGAAGCCTATAGATTTATCTACCTCAAGCTCTACTAAGTTCGTGTATAATAAGCCAAAGGCGAAAACTGAGGATTATTTCTACGATACTTTGATTGAAGAGCCATGGAATGTTGAAGAAGTGAAATTAAATCTTGCTCGGTCAGCCTGCCACCTCATGTTGAACGATCTCATGTTGATTGTTTTGTTACTAATGAGACCACACAATGTGATAATGGTGCCCAGTATTTATGTAACGTGTATGTTGACCTCTGACTGTATGGACCACAAACTGTTACATTCTAAGTCGGTTAGAAAGAGTGAAGTTGTCGATATTATTAGTAGAACGCTAGTGCACATGTGGATTGGGAACCTGTTCTTCTTTTATCAGGTGAGTTTTTCCTAATTAGACTATGTAATTCAATAAATAATATCCCAGGAAATTACACACCGCCATCTAGTGCCACACTATGTCACGAGCTTGCTGCCAAATAGTTGATAAACTACAAAGATACTTGATAGTTCCGTTTTTATAATAATAATTTTGCCAAGGGTTAGTATAGCAACACCAAGGCAATCGCTGAAATGTTGCCAACCTTGAGATGAGATGAGACCAAGCTAAAATTCTTCATGAGCTTGTAATTTCAGCAGCGTTCATACCTTCCTAATTGTTGTTTCTTCAGATGTCCCCAACCACTGTATAACCATAACCTTCGTGACAGGGCAACTCAAACAGCCTGTCGTCAGTAGACCTGGGCTCGGGCTACGTGGGACTGAGCGAGTACTGCCCGGTGCGCGTGGCGCTGCGCATGGGGCTGCACGCGTACGCCGCGCCCGCGCTCGCCGGCGCAGCGCTCTTCGCCACCATTGCCGCGCGCGCAGACACGTGGCGACAGTAAGTATTTGAACCCTGAGATTAATAAATGTGGTCGTCTCGAGAAGCCCGACAGATGTGAACAAAACAAAGGAGAGTGGCGGCGGACAAAGGATATGGCACCATAAGATGTTTTACATCAAAATGTAACTTTGTTTTTCGCTGCGGGTTGGTAGCAACACTGGGCTGTGATGTGACATCCAACAAGCCTTTGATAGGGTTGACATAAGAGATGAAACGGATATCCGGTAACTATCCGGTATCCGGCCTATCCGACGGCCTTAATACCATCCGGCCGAATACCGGATAACTAACTACTATCCGGCCGAATACCGGATAGGCATCCCGCCGAATTAAAAAAAAATCTGGATAAAAAAAAAATATTGTTAAGTAATTATTTGCTTTATTTAGTTAGTGTTAGTATCACTTAAGAAATATAATATGTTTTAGTTTTAATCATACAATAGTAAATGAATGTAATAGAAAGAAAATGAATTAATTAGTACTCATACTGTACTAAGGGCAAATTATGGTGAATAAATACAATTTTTTCTGCATTGAGATTGAGTAGCAAGCGGTTTCGCTTCTCTTCATAAATAAGGCCAGCTTCAGAAAAAAGTCTTTCGCTGTACACTGCTGCAAGGTGCCGAAAGATAGATTTTGGCAAACTTTGTTAAATTTGGGTATTGTTTGGCATTAGCAGCCCACCAAGAATAAGGGTCACGCAAGTGTGTGTGTGTGTGTGTGCTATGCACCAAACGGCTAAATTCCAACGGATATCCGGCGGCCGGTTATTCGGTTATTCGGCCACATGGTTGGCCGAATATCCGGTATCCGGTCAAACTGCTATCCGTTTCATCTCTAGTTGACATAAACGGTTATGGCGCAGGAATAAATCCACTCTGCTGTCTTTAACATCATGGAATCCTATCTGAGGGACAGAACAATTGATATTATTGTAATATACAGGGTTATTGGAAAAAACACTAGGCGAAATGTTGCTATTATAGATGGAGTGACACAAGGATGAGTTCTGGGCCTCGACCTAAACCAGTGATACACATGTATATTCACATAAATCTAGGTGAGGAAGGACAATGACCTAACACTTTCGTTGTTCCCAGGTACTTACAAACAATATGGCGAGCGACAAACATCCTCGCGTTACATCGAATATACGCCGTACTAGTGTACTGTATTGTAGCTAGAGTCTTCCGAAATCACTTGTTTGTGTGGAGTGTGTTCTCCCCTAAACTTGTGTATGACTTCGTAGCAACATTGTTCAGCATCCAAGCACTAACCACGGTCGCACAGTTAGAAGCACTAGCACATATCATCAACTGGCTAGCCAGGATGTTCACCTTTAAGTCAAGACTGTGATATAGTTTAAATCTTATAGTTACCAAAGTGTTTTTGTTGAAACCCCTAAGTGAATTGAGAGACTATACACATAAATATTGTTAAATATTGCCATTAATTTTATGTGATTACCGCGTATTATAGCAACGTCCAATATTATGTGAATTATTAACTTTATTGCAGAAATATTATTTATATGAGAATGTTGATGATGGGTGTAGCGACAAATCAAGCTATACTGACCTGACCTCACCTGAGCTTCCCGTACAATGATAGATCAGATTAATTTGGCTTAGCATAGCTTGATTAGTCGTGGCGTACATCTCTGTCTAACCCTCTGGGAAATATAGGCGTGAAGTTGTTATAGTGATAGTTACACGATGGGTTGTAAGAGGCTTAGTAGAAGTACAAGCTCTCGTTAAATATAAGAGGCAAACTAATAAGCATGGATCTGTCGGCACTTGAATCACATTTTCTGGACGCGAAGATGGCGGCGTTTGTTCCGACTATGGACAAGCGTCAACAGCACCATGCTGTACTTACAATGATGGTACATTAACATGGCAATAACAAATTAGACAAATTTAGAAAAAGTTATTATGTAAATTAAGTTCTGGAGTGGCGACCGCAAAACGCAAGACGTTGCGTTGGAATACCTCCCGTGTACCAATGACCTGATGAAGGTTGCGGGGATCCGCTAGATGCGAGTCGCACGGGACCGGTCAATGTGGCGACACTTGGGGGAGGCCTATGTCCAGCAGTCGACGTCATTCTGATTAAATGATGATTATTATGTATACTGGATGGAAGAGACACCGACGCACAAGATCAAAACAGAATGAATGTACGGAATACATGGTAACTCTGCATGTATTCAGTAACCCATTCTGATCTGATTATCATATTTTTTATCAGCAATGCCCGCTAGTTCGTCCGCGAAAATTGTAATAGCTCAGCTAATTTGCATGATAACAATATAATTTATAGCCTATGTTACTCGGTAACGATGTAGCTATATATATATAATGGTGAAGGAATTTTAAAAATCGGTTGAGTAGTTTTTGAGTTAAATCGTAACAAACACACAAACAAATCTTACAAAGCAAATAATCAAATCTTTCCTCTTTATAATATTAGTATATAGATTAGAAAAAAAACAGCTGTTCCATACAATTAGATGTGTAGGTATTGCAGTTTTTATGAACGGATTTTTTTGGGGTTTATAATGATGTGCTGAATACGTGGTCACTGTTTGTGCGTCGGTGTCACTTCCACCATGTATGTAAAAAACTAGTAAGTGACATTCCTTGAACAAAATATTTTTGTACAATGTTATAAATATTTTATTGCAATAACGGCATGCTATACTTTATTTATAAATGTTACAGAAGCAAAAATAATAAACAAATTTTATCTTAACAATTTTTTTATTAGTGTAAGTGTATACTGGAACCACCATTTTTTTTTTAGTTTTTTTTTATTCATAATGATATTCTATAGGCGTCGCAGCGACCCCTAACCAAACCAATGTCCTAAATAAACCTAATTTACATTACTTTGTGTGCATTATAATTCGATTGACAGCAATAAATACGCATGTCGAAGTACACGTATTTTTTATGAAAATAATCACTGGTACAGAATTGTTGATCTACAGTTTCACCACCTGTAAGCGATATCTAGGAGATAAACGTGAAACTACATAATTTATCTAGTGTATAGCTACCTGGGATTGATCATTTGGTAGTGAAACTGCTACAGATACATAAATGCGAGTGAAAAGCACCCTTACATCTGAAGGAAAGCGCCGCCCAACGTTTCGTAAAAAAATATTGTGTTCTAAATAAAAACAAGTTGGAATGCTTCAAATATTTACCCGAATGCTTCCATCTTCTTCCTTTTCAAATATATAGTCGAAAAATATGTAATTAGTTACTTTTGTTTTTCCTATAAATATCTTCTGCATTGCGATTTCAGACACTATCGTAATATATACCTACACATAATAATATATGATACATTTTGGCACTAACTATAAACAGAATTTACACACAAATATATAAGTATATACACAAGAAATTTAGTCTTAAATGCACATAGTGGCGAACGGTCGAATTAAGCCAATGATTAAAATAACTGCAAATGGTGTCGATTCTGTTGTACACAAACACTTAATTTATTAAGGCTATTGCTATCTTTTACTAAAAGGCAGTGCGCGAAAAGGATGGCTATAGCTATAAACTAAGTTCGAGATGTCAAACTAGTTTATGCCTTGCGCTACACCGTGTTTATAGTCGACATGTTTTTACGTGCACGCTTCATTTTTTGGAAATATTAGTTCCAATTAAATTTGACAGCTCTAAATTACGTCCGTCTCTTTCTCGTTTTATTAGAGAGAAAAAGATAGCAATAGCCTAAATTAAGTTTAGTTTGTGCACAACAGAATCGACACCACTATCTAATTAACTACACCTAACCCCGTTTTACAATACAGAAGGTACACTTAGTATTGCCTATTAAGAATAACAATTATTATTGAAATCCTAGATTTATTTAGTAGTTCAAAAATACGACGAAAATATGAAAGTTTTTAGATTACTGATATATGTTTATAGGTGCCCGTCTATATACGGCGATGCGTCTTGTTGCGTGCAATATTACCTACCTACGCACATAAAACGCCTTATGTAGACGTGCACATTAATTCCGAAAAATCAGCTGTTACCGTGTAATATCGTCACCTCTCCGAATTTGTTCTATTCAAATACTGTCTGACGTCCACATAATTAAAGTCTGCTGTATTTGTCATAGACAAAATAAGTCGTAACTTGTATAAATATAAAAAAATAATGAGATTGCACTCTGGCAATTCTAACGAGAACTTTTTTTAAAGTAATTATTTACAGCAGTAACAATAACTATACATAGTATTCTCTCGTTATCAATACGTAGGGTAAAGACCGATAGATTAACGAAGGCTTATGATACTTTATCAGCGAAGATATGACGTGGCCTTAAGTATAGTGTGCACCATTCCCCTCCAAGAACAACATTGGACTCGCTATTACCTGAAAAAAAAACGTAAGGTTTAAAACATAAGCCAAAATGTTTAGCAGAAACTGAACCTTCTGAAGTCTATAATACAAATATAGTCTACGATCCTAACTGCACTTATTGCACCGCCCGTCAACGAGGAAGCGACTAAAGATCGACTATTTTCTCGTAGGCCGCATATCTGTAAAAGAGATATTATTATAATAGTGGATCGCTAACTGTCCACACTACCGTGCCCTCTACTAGTTGTTCGCAGCAATAAGAGCGATCAAAGAGAAAATCCCCTCTGAGCAACGCGTTTGTCGGGCTTAACACTCGCTTGGTACATGTGCATACCAGTAAATGACTAGGCGCAAGTAGTCGCACTAGCTCATAGCCTCTCAACAAAACGATCAGAAATTTTAATTTCCCCCCTCAATTGTCTTTCCTCCCGCACGTGCGTTTACAAACATTAAACTCACACAAACAAACAGCCAGACCCGAAACAACTACCTGTAGGCCAAACCAATATTTGTTCCGTGCGAGAATTGCTCAGCCACTGCGCCAACTGTGCTAAATTCATTTCTAGTTAGCTCTACTCGCAAAAAAGCGGCTACGAGTAGAACCGATGACGCCCTCAGGCAGCTAGTAACAGTAGCAAAGGGTTATATTTTGTAAGAGGTAAGCCGAAGTACATTTATCTTGAATGTGATTATAGTATTTGCCTATAGAATACTGACTGTGCCATTTCTCAAAAGGAATCGGGTTGTATAGAACCATAGCCACTAGGTAAAGCGGCAATTGGGTAGACGACAAAAAAAATCTAATTAGTCAGTTAGATTTTCAAAAAATATTTAACCCGTATGTTTTCTTTTGTTACGTAAATCAAAATGGACGAAGATGCGACGCTTTTAAAATTCCCAATACGTCACGCCTAGGTATAATTTTTAGAGCGTACTGACGTCATGAGCCCCCACTCCCGAGTTTTGATGCGTATTATCTTTGTCAATATTCATTGATTTACAAAAACAAAAAGTACGTGTCCATTATTTTCCAATACTCTAACTGACGGACTAAACAGATATGTAATTTTTTGATACTGTCGTCATGCATATTCGTTGACAGCTGGTTGAGAGTTGCCGAGAATCGAGCTAAGTGACGTGCAATAGGGAGGCGTGTGCCTAGCAGAGGACTTACTCGTGGTGTAGAGGTCGCTGGTAGCCGTCAGTGCGCCTGCAGCTTGTAGCGGTACACCAGCACGCTCGCCACGCCCATCAGGATGCTCAGTATGATGGAGCCCCACATCAGCATCTGTGCGCAGGACAATATTACTTATTACTACACACATTGAAGCAACGAGGTTATGGCTTTGAAAAGAGTTATCAAGATGAGTACACATCAGCATAATCATTGTCCAACCGCTATGCTAATTTATTGGGAGTCGGCGCAAAATATCTTCTTATTCCTTTCATACACTCCATTCATATTTTCGTATAACCCATGTAGACTTACTTGACACTTTTCTTTTCACATGCTTTTCATTCTCAAGGTGTCTTTACCACAACACTCTATTACTCCTCAGGTTTTCCTGTCGTTATACCTCATACTTCATAATATTCTAATCTTGAACTGCTTTGCATGTAGTTTTTCTTCCACTCATCAGAAGGAGCATTGAGCGAGCATGCTGTTGAATATGCAAAGTTCGACTCGACGCTGTAAGTTGACTTTGCAACAGCACGCTAACTTTTCCATCGATAGTTTAAAAAAAATCTCACCTTAGCTCTACTAGGTTTCTTATCAGGCGAACCGCTCTTCGGCTGTGTGGTGCCCAGCATACGCTTCGCTAGCTTCCTCTCTACCGACCTCTCCCTAGTAGCTCTCTGTTCACATCGCTGCAGTTCCTTGCGGGCCCCCGAGTCCTCCGGGGCCGCGGCTGCAGCGGCCCGCGCTGCCTCCAGGGCCTCCGAATTGCGCCCCATCGAGGATAGGATGCGAGATTTGCGATACAAGGCCTTTGCGTTCTGCGGCTGGCAGGTTAACACTCGAGTTACTGCCTGTAACATTAAACAAGATTTATGGTATTGGAGATCTGAAATTATCTGAACGAGACCACATTTTATATTCAAGAAATCTGCACTCAAGACGGAAACTTCTACATCTTCTGGTTGTCAGATATGTTCGTCACGGTCGATATAGGGAATGCTTTCGAATTATCTATTTATAATAAAAGAGTAAAAAAGCTGTGTCTGTACATTGAATGAATTTAAAAAATAATAATTGAAGGGGGTTTAGAAACAGTAATAGAGCACGAATCCAAAAAAAAAGTATGTTTGTTTGTTTGTACACGCTAATCTTCGGAAGTACTGGACGGATTTGAATGATTTTTTTATTGTTGTATAGATATTATGTCTAGGCAACATATAGGCTATAATTTATCTTGGAAACCTGAACACCTGATGTAGAACCGCAACAGACCAGCTAAACTATAAGAGATACAAAAATTACACCATAGCAAAAATTGTTCCAAGTGATGAGCATTTTCTGCTGAGAGAATAAATTTGAAGATCTGGAACACCTGATGTGGAACTCCAAGAGCCCAGTTATACCATAACACATATTATTATAGGAATGACGTCTTAACAAAAGTTGTTCAATCTGATGAGCACTCTCTGTTGATTTATAAAAATCGAACATCTGGGACACCTGTTGTGAAACTCCAAGATCCCAGCTACACCATAACACATATAGGAATGACGTCTTAGCAAAAGCTCTTCAATTTGATAAGCACTCTCTGTTGTTTTATAAAAATCGAAGATCTGGAACACCTGTTGTGGAACTCCAAGAGCCCAGCTACACCATATCACATATAGGAATGATGACGTCTTAGCAAAAGTTGTTCGGTCTGATGGGCATTTCCTGTTGACTTATAAAAAATCGAAGATCAGAAACATCTGATGTGAAAATTATTGCAAAGCTACCACTAATTTCAGTGCATAATTATAAAATAACCAAAACTGGGAGTACCTCCACGCGGTTAAGGCGGTAAGAGTTTAGGACTGATTTTCAATGACGATAGTATATCATTGAAAATTTGACTCTACTGACCAAAACTCATTTTATCGAATAAATGTCTTCGGGCTTATATTATTTGAGTGTTTAATTTCCTTTTCCATTTATCTTCGTGACTCGGTAGCCTACCCGGTAACACAGGGCACTTAGATTTTAATTGATCAGGTATCTTAACAACAAAACTATAACCATGCCTAGAAAGAGGTCAAACCTTTCCCAATGTTCCAAAGGAGCTAAAAGATTGAGGATCATAAGATCCCAAGAATCTACCGAAGAGCGTCAGGAGAGACTTGATGCTGTTCGAGAACATCAGGCTGCAACTTGCTCCGTGGAAACCTCTTCCGATCGCGAAGCACGCCTGCGTTCTCAGCGTATTTACGCATCTACATCCAGGTCTCTAGAGCCCAGTGAAGAATAGATGCCTGACTGCGTTCACGGATAGAGAATTGCGCTTGAGTTCTCATCGTATCTACGCATCTGCTTCTAGGTCTCTAGGGATAAGTGAGGAACGAGATGCGCGACTGATCGCTGATCGTGAGCGACATGCATTATCTCGCGAATCGGAAACGTTTACCCATACAGAATCACGCTTGAGTTCTCTACTACATCTACTAACAGGTCTTTTGAAACGAGTGATGAACGTGATGCGCGACTAACTACTGCTCGAGATTATCATACATTGCCCCAAACACGCACACAACAAAATATTCATAATCAGTTAGAATGTGAGAGAGAAAGAATTGCTGGAGTACGGCATGAAGAGACAGAAGAAGAGCGCGAAGATTTCGACATTCTCTGAACATAATGCCGATAACGTCTGAAGAATCGGTTGTCTCAAGATATAGCCGTAGGGTATGACGACCTTCCTTTTCCTTGGGTTGATAAGAAACGGAGTTCATTTACGTATACTCCTATGATTGAATACGCCACATATTCCGGAGGTATGGTTCAAGATTATACTTTTTGTGAAGCTGTTAAATGGCAAAAAAAACCAAACGGTATGTGTTGCTCAGGTGGGAAAGATCCGTTATTTTCCCGTCCCCGGGCTCTTAGAATTCGACGTTTCAGATCTTCGATTTTGACGAACCCGGTGTCGCTGGCAAAAGCAACAGGATCCGCGTACGAAGTCGCGGGCAGAAGCTTGTTATCAATAATGAAAATGTATTGCACGTCTTTAACTACTTTGTGTCGCTACTTCGCCTAAATGCCTAGGTTGCTATGTAATTGAAGATGAATAGGCAAACATTTCTTAGATAGATTTTCCAACATACCTGCAAAGCAGCCTCATACGCTCCCGCCTTCAACTGAGCGGCAGCCATATTGTTATGTACCCGGAGTCGTTCATCCAACAGCGCCTGCAGATCATCCGACGTGGCCGGGATCTCGCCAGTCGGCGTCGGCGCAGTGATTCCGCCATCGCTGTCGTCCAAGATATCGAGAGCACGTCTGTATAACTGAACGGCTAGAGTTGGCTCCCCACGGCCATACCACCAGTTACCGCGGGCACGGCGACGGACGCTGGAAGAAAGTGGACCTTATGAGTATGCAGAGTAGGGTCAAAATAGTTGAAACATTTTTTTATAATATAATATGATTCTATACAGGGTGATTTTTTCAGGTGAGTGAACACTGAAAAATTACTGTATAATTTTTAAGTTCAGAATTGAACAGAATTGCGAAGTGAGGATCATTGGGTCTTAAATAAGTTTGTATTGTAACTTGATGCGCTGGCGACTGTACACCGAATATAGTTAATATTACGTCACATTCACCAAACATGAAACCAATGTTTGGAATTTTTGCAATGTCCGCATTTTCCAACAGAATATACTGTAATTTCCTGTCTGTTACTTCCTGGTTACATGCTCACAAATTGAACAAGTAATCATAACTATTATGCGACATCGCTACGCAGCTGATTCCATATTTTAATAAGAGACACACCCACTTTATGAGACACCAATTTTAAGTAAAAGGTCAACAAGTGTGACGCAACTTTTTACTGCAAAATGCGTTGTTTCTGGCATAAAACGGACTTTTTGGCACTTTGGCCATGAAATGGTCATTAAGTCGACCATAAAATAAAATGTCATTTCGGCCAAGCCAAGCTAAATGCCATATTAAGTAATTCAATGTACAAAACGAACGTAAATAAAGATATTTTGCTCATCATTGTTTCGGAAATACTTACTTACTTATCTGTTACAGTTTGATAGTCAAACCCATGATAAAGAAAACTGTACGATACGCGTATACACTGACCCCAATATATAAGTAATCACAATAAAGCAAGCATTTGTCAACGTTAAAATTTAATGTGTCAAGGTTCCGCTATCTACATCAAACTGAGTTTTATGTTAATTTATTCAAGGGCGAGACTGCTTCGAAACAATCGACAGAATAATACATGTTTGATTTGACATTAAAGGAGGGAACAGGACAATAGCATTGACAACTTTCTAATTTTACAATACATAATGTATTGTTTTTGCACACAGTTGAACAATATACCTAATGTAGTTGCCATTATGATTAGCTTAAGTTGCACTTGACGTGCAAGAAAAACATAAGTTACCTACCGGTTTAAAAATAAACCTGGAGCACGTAGCCTTAATTAGCATATCTACACAATGTTTTTTATGTTCAGTCTTATTTTGGAATATTATAAACTTAATCAAATTACGTGCTAAGATAATATTTCTAAGGTCAATAACCTGTGTAACCTGTTACGGTGTTAAAACTGGCACAACAACCGGTCAATTATATGTTTTACAAAGTACAGGTTCAAGACACTTAAATGAGTGTTTTAAGATCAACTTTGAGTCTGTCTCGGGTCTCTTTCGGTTTCGAAAGTAAACCCTGCTTTCCATTTTTAGGTTCTTGCATACGAAATTATTCGAAAGCTTTTTAGCAATTAGAAAAATCCAATCAAAATCAAAGCACTTATTTCGAGTAGGCCAGTTACAGGCACTTTTGAACTGTCGAAACAAAAATGAACATTTAATGTAGCTACAGTCCCAGTCACAAGACATAAAAACTGTGAAAGTACTGTAGTTGCCCATTCCCTAGCGTAGATCTCTATGGAGAAGAACGGGCAAGAAACTCCATGGACACTCTTTTAAATCAAAATTTTGTTACAAAATCTTGGTTACATCATTCATGTTGAGATGGTATTATATTATGTGAGAACAATGTAGCAAGATGTGCACGTTAAAAGTGTCCATGGCAAAACAAAAACAAAATACAACTCAAAAACAAAATAATTAATTCAAATAAACCATGGCGACTAAGATATGACCAGTCACATCTGACAGCGCCCGTTCACGAACATGACGCATGGATCAGCACCATTCAGCTCAACCATTTTGAAGGGAACTAAATGGTCCGACACACGCGCCACCATCAGCGAGACATTTGAGAGAGCATGACATACTCTCAACCGCCAGGGCACATTCAAGTCAAGAACTGCCGTAGGTGTCCAGTGAATGATAGCTTACTAGTACATAGTACTCACACAATATGGGCTATGCGATTATATAATACTAACATCGAATCTATACAATGCAAAGATAGTTAAGTACAATCTTCAGCAGCTCCAACAATACCATTTAATGCTATCAATTTTTGCGCCCCTGTCCATGTGGAGCGGGACCAGCATTAAGCCAAGCATTTTTATCAGCGATATAATCGCTCAACTTGTAATATGCTTGTTTACATAGTGTGCGTTTAATGCATGATTTAAATTTCGTCGCATTCAGTTCATACTTTGTGGAATTTTATTATAGCATCTCAAACAGTACCCCATGAAAGATGAGTCTACTTTAGCGAGTCTAAAGCCTGGCTGAACTAATTGGTCCCTATTTCTAGTACTGTAATTGTGTCTGTCACCTCTTTTACCAAAAAGATGAAATTTTTTTCTAACGTACATTATGTTTTCGTAGATGTATTGACAATGTATCGTCATAATGCCAATATCCTTAAACATTTCCCTTAGAGAATCGCGTCTACGAAGATTATATATAGCTCTGATGGCTCTTTTCTGCAGAATAAATATAGACTCAATATCTGCAGCCCGTCCCCATAACAAAATACCGTAAGACATTATACTATGGAAGTAACTAAAATAGACCAGTCTAGCGGTATCTACATCAGTAAATTGACGGATTTTTCTAATGGCATATGCTGCTGAACTTAGCCGCCCCGCAAGAGATGTTAAATGAGAACCCCATTGTAGCCTTGAATCAAGCGTAAGCCCCAGGAAAACCGTTTTATCTACGAATTCAAGTTTCTCATTATTCAATAATATATCACAATCACTACCCTTAACATTCGGTAAAGCAAATCTTATGCATTTGGTTTTTTTTTCATTTAATACCAAATTGTTTGCTGTGAACCAATTTTGGACCTGAAGTAGGGCATTATTCACGTCATCTAAATTTTGTGCCCGTTTGTTTATCTTAAAAATCAGGGAAGTGTCATCAGCAAATAACACCATATTTTGAGGTTGGTTTTTCAATAAATAGGGTAGATCATTTATATATACTAGAAAGAGGAAAGGACCCAATATTGAGCCTTGTGGAACCCCCATTTTTATTTTTAAACCCGGTGAATTAACACCATTTATCTGAATGATATACAATCAACATTTTATGAATGTTGATGAAAATAATGCTAGTTGGCTTTTTTGACTTACCCAGTTTCCATTTTCTCAACAACAGACAAAGTTTCATGTTCAGGTTCTTCCTCCCAATCGTGAAGTTCAACGCGGGCATCGAGCCAAGTTTCTCCATTTATGACAGGGCCCTCATACTTGGGTGCATCAATCACACCAATAAGGCCTAAACTCTCACCAGGCTTCAGGCCATTTTCACCAAAACCAAACCGTGGGGCCAATTGTAGAAGACATTCTTCACCTTTGTACATCATTGTTACTGCTAAGTCCAGGCCTTGTAGGATCTAAAAATGTAATAATAGATTTTCTAATTAGTTCTAAAAAAATATTTGATTATGCGATTAAACAAATGTTTACATTACATTCACGCCACGCAAGTAAAAACCCTCTTCAAAATATGCAGTAGAATTTTACTTGCATGGCAATTGAAGTCTTACTTGTCCAGTGAAATTCCTCCTGAACAAGCTGACTTCGTGAAAGAGAAGGGTACTCGTGAACAGATTTAAAATGTGCGCTAGATTATTGAAAAGGCCAGGGAGTTCATTAAGCCGACTTATATTTACTTTATGAATTTCTCAAAGGCGTTCGACTCAGTACGATGGCCAGTACTTTGGGAGACTCTTATCTGGTTGTGGGAACACCCAAACTTCTAGTTCACCTCCTTAGGAGACTTTATGAAAAGGGAACAGCTTCGGTGAGAACAGACGACTTGTTGTCGTATCACTTTCATTCAAGTGCCGGGATCCGTCAGGGCTGCACCTTGTCGCCACTGTTGTTTAATACCTATACGGAACTCATGAGAAAAACACTCGAGGCCATAAAAATACCAATTTTCGTTATGCAGATGACACCACCTTATTTGCCACTAGTATTGACAATCTGGAATCCCTGCTGAGTAAAATGGAACAAGTTAGCCTTGATTTTGGTCTGAAGATAAACCGCAGATCATGATTGTTGATCGAGCTAACAACAACTCGCCCGAAACTAAAATTGCGAATTGTGACGTCATTCAGTCATGAGTCATACATCTACCTTGGGGCACTGATATTAAATAGCGGTGGATGCGTGGACGAGATCAAACGGCACATGGCTATCACCCATACCTCCATGGATGGGCTTGGTTGGAAAAATATGGAGAAACAGAAACATCACAAAAGCCACTAAAATGAGACTTATCAGAGCCCATATGTTTCCCATATTTCTTTACGGTGCCTGAGAAGAGAAAGCGAGAAAAAGAAGACAAACGCCCTCGAAATGTATTGCTGGAGGAGAATGCTTGGCATAACCTTGACACAGTTCCGAACCAACGTCGCAATCCTCCAGGAACTTTGAATTAAACAGCGTCTTTCTTTCATCGTCCAATGTTCTTTGGACATATCACACGTCAAGAAAACATGTCTGTGGAGCGACTTGTAGTGCAGGGAAAGGTTGAACGCACATGAGCGCGCGGGTGATCACCAATGCGTTGGACCGACAAAGTCAAAAGTGCACTCAATGGTCCACTCCACGAATGCGCAAGAAAATCCACAGCGCGGGAGGAATGGCGACGGATTGTGAAGCTTGACACCACGGCACCACCCCTTTTTTTTTCGGAAGGGAAATCATCAAATAACTTCTCCCACTCTGGTCGGAGCGGGAGGGAGTGCCAGACTTTTACTGACTAAAACCCATCCATGTTCTTTCCTCACCCTTTATTTTCCGGGGCCACGGTATCTCTTTCGAACAGTCCCGCAACCCCGGTAGGCTTCGGCCTTCAGCAAAGTAAAGGGGCCCCCTTTACTTTGCTGACATCTCTTTGAGGCGCGCGTGGAACACGAAAGCGCCGTCGACACGGCCTGTCGTCACTAGACGGACGGACGGCTAGGTAGCCTATAGCTAACCGTCCACAGGCCCGCGTCTACGGTGGCCGGTAGCCACCACGTGGCCCCCGACGCCCAGTGCGTCTCCCGCGGCGGCTGGGGCGAGATGCTCTCTCCCTCACGAGAGGCTCTCTCCCTCATTCAACCACCCCTGATGTTACGACCACGATCACTCTGCCAAGAGTGTGACGACGAAGAAGATTGCTACAATCAAAAATGTATCTTTATATTTCACACGTGATTATGTCACGGTTTCTCAATTACATTGGAAGTGCTTTCTTTGTTCCAATTTGGCAAAGTTCCCGTTTTTAACAACAATAACCTTTGTCTACTATATCCAGCAACAATATAGCCTATAGATTTAAGAATAATAACATACCTATAAGTCATTACTCAGGCCATACATCCTGTATGGTATACATACATACATACATACAGGATATATGGCCTGAGTAATGCCTGAGTAACTAAACAAGACCTAATCCAGCACAAAACAACATAGTTAAAAAATAGAACAACAATCACATGCTTTTATGTACCAACTAGCTGACCAATGTTTGCTGACCCCACAAACGTGGTTCTGGCATATAAAGAAATATACTTTATGACCTATTCTCATGTCTACCAAAATAATACATAAAAAATTCATAAAAGTTGTCAAGCCGTTTCGGAGGGGTGCAACCACAAACACCGTGACACATGTTTTTGATACATATAGTCTATATAGAAGAAGAAGATATAAACAATAGAATCCTTATATAAAGGCCTGATAAGATTATCTTGTACTATTTCACACTTCCTTTGATTGGCAACTCGAACAAACTTTTGGAACAAATGCTATCGCAGATAGATGCAAGATTAGATAGTTAGGTCTATTGTTCCAGGAAAGTCAATAACTGATTATTTGATACCTAATATTAGTGCATTTGATTGTGATTTTGATTTAATTTTGTTAGTTATTTTAATAGTGATTTTAATTGTGATGTTGATTTTAATATTATTGTGCATTTGATTATGTAATTTTAAATTCTGGTTAATTGTACCTATAATCCAATGTTGATTGAGATAAATAAATTAATTATTTACTCAATTGTTTCGCCTGTGCAAAAATTCTATATAATAATATACTTACATGATATTCAGAATTCTAAATATCCATAATCTAACTATTCCGGACTAAAATGTCATACTGAATTTAAGCAACAAAATAATTAGCATTACCTACATTGCCTAATCACAATAACTTCAATACAAAAGTTGCATCTCACCATGACAGTATAAAATAATCCTTTCATAGTGACTTGCAAGTTTTGTGTTTTTTGACTAAAGTTTGACCATTATCTCACTATGAAAGTTTTTTATTTAGTTAGTCACGTAGGAACATTTTTTTAAACCTGCTAAACAAGTCCTCTATTCCTACCTTACTTTGTGTTTTGTTTTTTTTTATCTGAGTACAACAGAGCCCAAAAGAAGGGTAATGATATTTACTCATGAATATTGCCATATATGCTCATGATTATATTTACTCATGAATATTGCCATAAATATGCTCATGATTATAGGCCCCTAATCACACAGACCAATGTTTTTTGTACAATTTTTTTCATCAGATAATAAAAAAAGAATCTGCAGTTTTCTACAAAAGTCACGGTCAAAATGTATGTCCTTTCTACCCTGTATTTCATAAATTCTTGTAAAAAGCATAAAAGATAACAATTTACTTACTTCATTGTCTCCCAAGTAAATCTTGACATGATCTCGCTTTTCCACAATATTGTCAGTGTCTTTAATTTTGACCTCATAACTAATTCTGCAAATGTCACTTCTGTGGGGTCGCAATCCATTTGCATCTTCACCTACTTTTATTATCTGTAAAAGAATTTCTAAGAATTTAATTGGTTATTAACTAATGCAAAAATGGAGGATGTTGTCACGTCAAAGCTATTTGTTTGTTGAATAAATGAAGTCAGAAGGACTAGAAGCCAATATTTTTTTAATGTAGACACCGATGACTTTTAAATTGCATATTATTGTCATATCAATCACTATCAAAACAAAAGAAATCATGATTGGTGAGAAACTGTTTCTTATTTACATAATTTTACATTCAAGCTATCATTACAAACTTATCCAAACAAGAAACAAATGAAAATATTGAATAATAATAATATATTATTATGGATCCACTGAGTTAATCAAAGTCCCAGCTGACCTTTTTAAGTAGTGCGCCTGACCCTAGCAAATCTTGCCACTCATCAGTTTTTGTGTCATCTGACTTTTCTTTGGAAGCTGCTGCTTCGGCCAGCTTCGCCTCTTCAATCTCATGTGCCGCCGCAGCTGTGAGGTCCTCGAACGAGCTGCTCTCCGACTTGTCCACTAGTGTTCCTTCGCCCTCGCTCATCTACAAACACGCGCTCGTGATAATGTGTTCATCGTCAACTAATACGTAATAATGTTTACTTTCCGTACATTCTACACATCTCAACACGTATAAAAATACAAAATGTTATGAATTAACTACAACACTCTTACCTTAGCAGTTCACTGTTTGAAATACTTAAAAATATAGATCACTTTCCAAAAATAATAATAATGAAAATATGACAATTCAACTTTTTGTATTTGACTTGAGTTTTTTGTGAATGAATTGATTTGATTGCTAATTGAATGAATGTTATTTGCAAACACAGAAGGCGTTCCGAATACAGAAACAATTAGTTTTCGGGTCACTGCATATTTTGATGCATGTACCGATGTTATAATGCTTATAATATAGAACTGACTGTAATATAATAATACGGCGTTTATCTTACAATAATCGAATGAAATATAAATAAAAGTATCAGCTCACATTTTGTGTGATTCACAGATTAGATATTAATAGATTGGTTGGTATATTATGTTCTGAACGTACACGCGTTTAAAAGACAGTTACAAGACTTTTTACTTGACTTTTGTTTTTATAAAATTTTATTTGTTCATTTCACTAGGTCAAATCGCAAGCGTCTTATTATTTATTTTTTGTTATTTTCAAAAACATTTTTGAAAAATAATTTTCACACAACAATCCTTTTTTCTTACGTGGGTTCATAGCAAGCGTTCTACACTTCCTTTGACTGTTGTCAAAGTCAACTTGTCAATGTCATAAATCCTTCATTCCTTCCTGGGAGGAGGTACCTATCGAAGCGGAATCAACAATCGATTTTACACTGCCGATTTACTTTGTTATTAAAAATAATGCAGAAGTACGAGAAATTAGAGAAAATTGGTGAGGGGACGTACGGCACAGTGTTCAAAGCTAAAAACAAAGAGACACATGAAATAGTGGCCCTGAAGAGGGTGAGGTTAGATGACGATGATGAAGGAGTACCATCCTCTGCTTTACGTGAAATATGCCTTCTGAAAGAGTTAAAGCACAAGAATATTGTTCGGCTATACGACGTCTTGCACAGTGAAAAGAAATTGACTCTTGTATTTGAGCATTGCGATCAAGATTTGAAGAAGTATTTCGACAGTTTGAATGGTGAGATAGATTTGGATGTCGTCAAATCGTTTATGTATCAGCTGCTCCGAGGATTAGCCTTTTGTCACAGCCACAATGTTCTGCACCGCGATTTGAAGCCTCAGAATTTGTTAATTAATAAAAATGGGGAATTGAAATTAGCTGACTTTGGCCTGGCTAGAGCGTTTGGTATTCCTGTGAAATGTTACTCTGCAGAGGTAGTAACGCTCTGGTACCGGCCCCCCGATGTCCTGTTCGGCGCCAAGCTCTACACGACAAGCATTGACATGTGGTCAGCAGGGTGCATATTTGCAGAGCTAGCCAACTCTGGACGACCACTGTTCCCTGGGTCTGATGTTGATGATCAATTGAAAAGGATTTTCAAACTTCTTGGTAAGTAGTCTTTTGAACTTTATGTAACTCCTATCATTAAATAGCAAATGTGCCCAAATAAATCTTTGTTGTCGGAAGGACTGCTGTTCTATGAAGAAATCCGATGATTTGATGTATTGATATTAACTTTAACTCAAGCATTCATAACTTTTTTTTGCTTTTAACCCCATAAAAATAAAGCAAAAAAAACGTTATGAATTCTTGAAGGTCAAATTTCGTAAAAATCTCAATAAAGTATAAAAATGACCTATCTCCTAAACTATAAAACTTTGTTTTTGGAAATTAAGCTTCAGTAATTAGAAAATGACCTCCTCTATAAGCAAATTTGCTATGTCAGGTCCAGACCCAGTCACCCTGTATAAGCTGCTTTTCAAAAGCAAGCAGGCTTTGCAAATCATAGAAATATAAAACATGCATAATGTCCTCAGTGCTGTTCTTATTAAATTAAATAAATTGTCAGTCTTCCTACCTAACAAGATATAAGTGTGTTTCAATACAAGTTAATGATCTGTTTATTTTATTACGATTTCCAGGCACTCCAAATGAAGACACATGGCCAGGAGTGACTCAACTGCCTGACTACAAGCCACTGCCGATATATCAGCCTAGTTTAGGGCTTGCCCAGGTAGTGCCCCGCCTGCCAGCCAGAGGGCGGGACCTTCTTGCCCGCCTCCTCACCTGCAACCCAGCACTGAGGATGCCTGCTGATGATGCCATGGCCCATGCCTACTTCCACGACCTCAACCCGTCAGTTAAGAATGACCGATGTTAACAATCAATACGTCCTTACCGCTGCACCTCAGAACTACTGGTTAGTGATAAAAACAATGATGAGGTGCAAGAGTGTTGTGACGAAGAGACTTAAATAGAATATAAGCATAATGACTGTTATACGTATAGTGGACCCAGTGAATTTATAACTGTAGTCAGTGTGATGTTTGTATTTTGTCTTTAAGATTGTTATTCTGTTATGTTTTTTTTTTTCAGTAATGTTCCGTCTAGTGTGCAGCTAGCGTTAGAGATTATTAGACGTTAAATTGAGAAAGAAGCTAGTAATTATTCATAATGTTTGTTACATTTGTACATACTAATCGATTGTTGACTTGAATTGCATCATCAAGATAACAATAATTATCAAAGTTGTTGAAGCTAGGCTCAATACTGTTGATCCAAACTTGATATTAGTCTTCAATGATCTCTTATTGCTTATTTATTGTATTGATATTAACATGCTTCACCAAAGTGAAGGTTTAATTAAAGAGATTATGTATTTATAAACATTTAAATTAATTAATAACGCTCTTGTTAGTAAGTTTACAAATCAATGACTTATCCTAAATATAAATTAAGATTCGAATTTGTAATAAACAAAATCTTTTATAGTTAAGTAATAAACATTGTAAAAACCAGCCGACATGTTTATATGTTTTCAGCAGCCTCTTTTAGTTCTGCGCTGATGATATCACTGACATATTCACCGATCTTTCCACTGCTCTTCATCGTAGAAGACATGGATGATGACGACTTATATGACGATGAAGTTTCCTCTATAGATGTCTTTGACATACTAGACATGCCTTTCATTCCACACATGTCTGAAGTAGAAGGTAAAGTTTGTCCCAATTGTTCAGTCAGCCCAGACAACCCCAGACTTGATTTCGCAAGTGATTCCTCGATTTTGTTCGATGTGGCACCGACATTCGTGGCGTCTTTCTTTTCAGATATATCAACAATTTCTAAGACTTGTTTGGACGACGTCTTCTCCCCATTAGTGCTTGAGACTGCCTCCTTGAGTAGTTCCGGTTTTAGCAGACGACTATGGTCTTCTTTCACCAATATTTGAATTCTATCTTTGCTACACGCCATATCTTCAGTATCCCTTATATTTTTCTTAGCAGAATTTTGTGTTGATATAATATCTGAAGACATTTTGCTTTCGTTTTGAGTCTTTCTGGAACTTGCGCCACACATCTTGATTGGTACAATTTTTTCCGTTTCATTAGATGATCTCTTCTCAGCAATAATAGTGAGGACACCGTCTGAAGACATTGTAGAGGCGACGTTATCCGCAGGACAATGGCTTGGCAAGGGATAGCGCCTTTTAAACTGCCTGGAAATAAATCCGTGGGTGTCTTGTCTCTCTTCATGTTTCGCTTCAACTATTATTTCAGTATTCGTTACTTTCACGCTGATGTCGTCCGGACGGAAATGTTGAACATCCAATGTAATTTTATAGTTACCTTTCTCGTTTTCTATTGTGGATCCGAATTCTTTAGAAATAGATTGGTCGTTATCATAACACTTCCATGAACGAAAATAATTGGAATTCGTATCGTAGAATGGGAAGTGGAAGTCCTGTGGTGGCATGCACATGCTAAAATTTTGGTCTGATAGCCACCGACCTGGAATTATTCGAGGGAACGCCATCTTATGATATCGATGTGCGACTTTCGAACACAAGTAAACAATAGCAACGACTGAGCCGCATCAGACTGTGCCAAATGCTTTTATAGCCAACAATACTTCCCATACTAAATAATTGGCATGGTTGCCTCTTACTAGAAAAGTACTACCTACGAATTTGTTACCTATGTATAATGTATGCTATGTTATAAACATAAATCTAAAAGAGTAAGTACCTACCTAAATTGGCAAGGAGCGAAAAACGTGGCATTCTCATCCCTAGTCATATTTACCCCGTTATGAAGAAGCGTAAAGATAATAATATAATAAAGATATTCATTTAAAACTCGGAATATCAGGATATTCCGAGTTTTAAATGAATATCTTTATACATCAGGCTCTAGCATCAGGATGCTAGAGCTCAAATTTCTGTGTTACTGTCCACATGTACCCTATTAGCATGAATAAGAAGAATATAATGGCGATGGTTAAGTCCCTTAAACTTTTGAATAGGTAGGTACATGGTTCACCCGTCACCCCTACGTAAAAAACATCGACACCAGTCATTGATTGACGGCTGGACGCTCGAACTTTCTCAACTGTATAAATAGCCTGACATTCAAACGCTGATCCTCTGTTCCAATCGGATTATTATTAGAATCATGATCGAATTTCTATCGGGCAATTAGGTCTTTCCTGTTTACTTGTCGTCTGCTCTAGTAAGGGTATGTTAGCTTCTAATTTAATTAGTAGGTAGATACGAAGGCTATGACAAAACATCACGCCTGTATTATCAATGGGGTAAGCCATAAATTGTGATAAATCAGTCTCCTACAACTTATCGTATCGATACTATCGATAGCAACAAATTACTACCATGAATCTGAAGACGTTGCCTTGGAAGGCCTCCCACTAGATGGACCGATGACCTGGTGAAGGCTGCGGGAATCCACTGGATGCGAGTCGCACGGGACGGGTCAATGTGGCGACACTTGGGGGATGCCTATGTCCAGCAGTGAACGTCTTTCGACTGAATATGATTAAGCCATAAAGTTAGATATTTTACATTGGAACAGGTACGCAGAGTACCTACATCCAGGTGCGTCCAGACCTGGCGAATGCGCCGCTTGCGAACTAGCGCAAGCACGCAACATAATATTGAAGATTTTTAAGGTCCCACATGCATTCTATCGACCTTTGACCTCCAGACTTGTAACTGAAATATGTGAAAAAAAAATCAATAATACTGTCTTTGCTGGGAATCGAACCTAACCGTTCGTAGACCTCACGTTCAAGAAAGAACACCAGGTAAACGAACAACATTAGTTATTCATAAGGGGTAAGTAATTGAATACCCGATGGAGAACGTGACTGGACATTTTCTTGAGCGCGAGGTATTCCTCATGGATACTCTAGTCTCCGGAGAATGGAGGGTTTTATATCGGAGAACTACCCGTGAATCAGAAGCCCGCGAGATACGCGCACACTTCCGACTAAAGATGGCGGCTGCATAAGTACTTGGAATTGATTGACTTGACTACCCTATGCGACAAATAATTGCGCAAAGCTTTTTTTATTTTATTACGTAGTGAGGTAGTTTCCATGCCGAATCCTAGTGGTTGCTTGAGATAGGACTACCAATGTAAAAGTGTTTGTAAAAAGCTATTTGCAAAATAAACCATCATTATTACCACTCTCGTACTCGCTCGCCGTCTCAGCGGAAGTGTATAGAGCCACCTAATTTTCCGTGATCATTCATACATTAAAAATGATACAGACGTGGAATTGAGAGACCCCTGCATTTTCGTTTGCTAAAAAGCCTAGTAGCTACCTATGCGTTGCAATGCCATGAAAAGTAAAAGTATCCTGGTAAAAACATTTTGCAACTTGAATGTGTTAGGTTGAGACTAAGTGAATGTGAACTGTTACATTACAAGCAAATGCTCCTGGTGAGGGAGCACCTTGATATAGGTACTCCTTGCGCCTCAGCATACACGCACGCCGCTGGCGACTGCGGCGAGTACTTCGAACTGGATCTTTCTGAAGTCAGTTTTATCAGCAATTCAAATGAATGAATTACTCCAAACAAATGCAGATGATAAAAAAAAATTAACTGAACTTTTTTTGTAATCATTTATTACACATATTGAAAGAATGTATCAACTCAAACCAATATATTAAATTTATTCCTAAACAATAATTACAGCTAAAGCATTTCCATTTCAGCCCTTTTCCTTTTCCGGTGGTTAGCGACCATATTAGCAGTTGTAAGCACACTTTCTCCCCTCTGCAGCCAGGTTGAGAGGGCTCTCTCAGTGTTTGCAGCCTCAGCAGCCTGGAGGCGTTCACTCACTGATAGAGGTTGTATAGCACCCACCGAGTCTGTAGACACGCTGGCTGATAGCAGCATTCGGAATCTTTGCCTGCATGTCTGAAAAGAAATTACGACTATCAATAAGTAGCTCTAATATATTATATTTAATTTTATATTGTAACCTAAGAGATGGCTCCTAAAGTTGTGGTAAATAATGCTTATTGGAAATATGCTTAAACAAATTTGGGTACTGATGTACTCATTGTAAGCATAATTTATTTATTTATGTATTAATATTAGGTTCGTCGACAGCTTCTGTTTACAAAAGCGGATCGTTAAGACTAAAACCTATGTATCTTAAGTATACATAGGTTTTAGTCTTGGACTTACAGTTGCCAATTACGGGTTAACCAGCATAATATAAAAAACTGGGATGGTTAAGTTCCTTCAGAGATAATTAAGTCGGTTTTGATTAGGATTCTTCCTGAAATAACGACATGCCCGTGTTTAATATTATGTTGACAAGATAACACCAAGTTTGTTACTTACATTTATAAGAGTAGACGACACTTCGCCTTTTATATCATGTTTTGCTATGTAACATCCAAATTCATAAAAATATTGGCTTAGTTTATGCATATCTACAGTACAGGCATCTGCGTTTAAAATTTCTCTGTAGGAATCTTTATAAATTTTGGGTAATTCCACAGAAACCAAGGGTGGTCTTCTGGAGTATAAGGATTCAGCTAACCACAAAGGTATTTCTACATTTGTTCCTGCTTTTAAATCATCTTCTGCAGCGGAGGGATCTAAGAAACCTGAAACGGAAAGTAAACAAACATAATAACTTACTTAATAGCGCACAAACAAATGTGGTTATGTCTTACTAACCCATTTTTGGAAGGTCATGTAGAAATTTGCAAGGAATTTTCTCATTTGTTACTAGGATATCTGATATAGATAGGTAACCGCTATTATCCATAATAAATTGTTGTTAAAATCAAAGAATTTCACTGTTTTTCCTTTGTTTCGTTACAATTTGGCGCGCTATTTTAAATGACAATGTCAAACTGTCAAAGTGACATGGGTGAGTGGAGTGACGTGAATTTTTAAGGATTAAATAGACAATGAAATCGCAATTATTTTAAGAAATCAATTAAGTATGAACATTTTAATAGAGCAACTCACATTAATTACTGACATTACAACTAGCACCTGGCATGGCGTTTATATTATCAAACAATGTAAAAGATAAATTAATGTGTAGACTGAAAACATGGAAGATTGTTTTTGTTACCAGTCAGTGCAGTCGTCGCTGAAAACTACTACCAAGTGTTGACGTTCTCAAAAAAGGCACTCAAAATTTTTTAGTATTTTTTTGAATCATCGTTACTTGTGGCTTTATGTTCGGCAAGACAATATTTTAAAATAAAACTATGAAATATTCTTTTCAGTTTTTGGTACTTGTATAAAATTAAATATTAGCATATATTTGTAATTTAGAGGTAAAAAAAAAAGAATATGTTAGGATCGTAGCTGGAGGCACACTGTAGTTAGTGTCTACCTGCCCCCAAGGAAAAAAGGCGTGAGTTTATGAATGTACAAATTTATCAAATGCTAGGTTGTAATTATTTCCTAAATAGAAAATAAAACCTCATAAAACGAAGATTTGAATAATATTTTTTATAAATTTTTATTTCTGGCAATATCGCTTAATCGTTTGGCTTGCGTCTGAAAGTGTTTATCGGCAGGTTGATAAAAAATTACCGAAAACTCAGGGTAAACACGTTATTTAAAAGGAAGACAAGAGTCTAGACTTCATCGTGCATTCCCAGAAACATATTTTTAAGAAATTTGTCAAGTTACCATTACCAAGATGAATAGGAGCTGACTGGTTTTGGCGTCTTGTATACCTACATTGACCATCAGCATTAAAAACTGATTACACGAGAAAATACGCATCAAAATGTCGGGGTAAGACTTAGAATCACTATTTTATTAAGATCTTCATTTACTTTCAAAGTTGCATCGTGTGATTCATATATTTTGATACAATTTGGGTATGTTTTAACTAGACGCACCTACCTACACCATCAAACTGTCTAACAAAGTCTGATCTTTCCGTTTATCTTTTTATTTTATTTGTAGAAGACCGTATAGCACTCAAGAACTCAAGACAATAGTGGACTATTTAGTTGAAAACAAGCTATATGGTGAAATAAAAGCCAGGAAGATGTGGGTGGATTTTGCCAATTCAAAGGTATGCTTTTATGAATCTTGTAAGAAATTATGCAAGTACTCTTAATCTATAATGCCATGAGTTGAAGAATTAAGGGTGGATGTTAATTTTTTAATAAAATGTTGTATTTCAGCGCACAACAAGGACATGGCAGAGTTTAAAGGAAGCATTCTTGAAACGGATTTTACCAGACATTCATAATCCATACTACAACCTAACTAACGAACAAATAAGCAGCTTTAGATCTAGGTAAAGTTTTTCTCGTCCTTAACCATTTTAAATAACATCCTGCCTGTATTTTGCCCTAATTATGGAAAAACCCAAAAACACTGATTGATGGTTGGGTTTGGTTGTTAATCACACAAAAAAAATCCTAAAGTTTCATTCATAGTGTGACATAATAACTGATATTTAGTCATTAATGTAGTTGTACCTAAATTTTTGTGAGAATGGAAATTGTCTCACCCCACTGCACTGTAACTTATAAGTTAGGTTAATATAAAATTGTAAAAAAGATAACAGCTGTTGCGCACATTTGATCGAGTAAGTAGGTAAGTATTGGAATTTTGTATGAGGCAGTTCATTTTTTTTTTTTTGCAATCATAGATGGTGGTCCCATGGAGAGAGTTGTTCAGTTTGATGGTCTGTAACACACCCTTTCAAGATTGACCAGGCTGCAAAGCAACACCTTGTATAATAAATATGTATTAATCATTAATTTTATTTCAGATGTGATCTCGCTGATAAGAATAAACAGAAACTAGAAATTCAGACTATAAGTGATGACTCCAACTCAAATGGTATGGTTTAATGCAATGCTTTATAAGTACTTTTGATTATTACACAACAGCTACAGCTTTGCGTTATTTTATGGCTAATTGCCCATGCAAATGTGGTTGTTCCATGTTTCTCATTATAAAGAATAAAGTTAGAAAAGAAATGTTGTAATTGATGTCTAGAAATGTGATATTTAAGCCCACAAATATAAAATCTTCTACAAAGAAAAATAAGCACTGCACCTTTCTTTTTCACTCCAAATCCCATATTAAAACATGGGTGCTAAAATGGCACTGCGATGTAGAACTTGGTAAAAATGGCTTATTATAAATTGTCAACTTGAATTAATTTGGTTGAAAAGAAACAATCAGTGCTGACTGTCTCTCTTCAACCAAATTAATTCAATTGATTGTACATAGTATAATTTATTGTAGATGGGCCGAAGGATAATGAGCCGTCCAATGAAGGGGAGACCACAGCAGGTGAGAATATACAATGTTCAAAGGTACCTGTAAGAAGTAGATCTTCGGCGGACACTGTAATACTAGAACACAGCTATGAAAGTGCTGAACAAATTCAGAGGGTTTTGGAATCCAAAGGATCTAATGAAAAGCCAGAATCGAAATCCAAATCTTTCAGGGATTGTATCACTTATTCTGAACCTTTGACACCAATGCTGCAAGAAGTCTGGGATGATTTTGCATCGGAACCTGAAGATTCTGACAGAGAAGGCCAAATGGAGATAATTGAAAATGTACCAGAAGATATTCAGGAGGTTCCTGAACCTGATAATGAAATTTCTGTAACAGCAAAAAGCGCAGTCACTGATGTTGCTAAAAATGCTGAAGGACTAACTGCTGAAGTAGTTGAGGAAGTTTTGGCTCAAAAATCAGGTTGTGGGAGCAAACCAGAAAATATGTCACCTAAGGAGAAAACTCGTAATGAAACAGACAAAATAGAAGACTTACTAGTCGAAAATTTGGATGATAACATTTCTTCAATGACAGCAGAGAATGGGTCTGAAAAGACTCATGATGCTGATGTCAACACTTCCCAATCAACAAAGATTTCTACTCCTGAGGTTGCTCAAGATTCTGTAAATCCTGTACAATCAGGCCGCCTAAACAATTCGGTAGACTCTTCACTACCAAATAATCCTGAAGCTTTGAACAAAAACGTCAAAACACCAGAGAGTCCAAAGAAAGTTTGTAGGAAGCGATCTTATTCTGAAGGTAGTTCAAGCACTATTTCACACGACTTTAAGAAAAAGAAACTTGATAGCAAGTTACAGGCAACAGCAAAGGCAGAATCAAAAGTTACAGAATCACACTTAGATGCAACGGCAGAGGACAAGCTAGAAGGCAATGAAGAATTCATCAAACCAGAAGTTATTAAAAAACCCTGGCTTGGAGACCAGCAGATAGACCCTGTCAAGCCTTCAACAAGCTTTGAAGCTCATATTATAGACATAATAGAAACTGAAAAGAAGTCCCCAGAGATCAAGAACCCTTGCTTGCAAAACATTAGTCTGTTTGATGAACAATTTAATAAGCCTAGACATAATATGTCAGAGTCTAGTGATACTGAACAAAATAAGAAAGAAACTCAAGTGGATAAACAGGCGACTTCTGTGTCGAAACAATCAAAAGATGTACTGGTTCTGAGGTCCCACTCGGAGTCTGATACGGAGGAAGTTCGTCCCTCGCCGAAGAAAAAGCAGCGCACTGGAGTTTTGTTGTGTAAAACAGAAAGAGACAAAGCTATATCAAACATGTTTGGACTCACTAGTGGTAAGTTACGCAGTTAGGGATAATCATATGCATCATGTGTCACTGCTTTTAGAATAACAAATGGCATGTACAATGTTAGACTTGGTACTTTTTGAGCACTATGGAGCTTCATAAATAAGGTATTTTTTTGGTAAGGATTTGATTGGGCTTAACAAGCATGAGTTGCATTTTTTTTTTAAGCATGGTCAATATCAGATAGGTTTAAAATCATGATATTCATGCGTGTATGGGTTTTCAGAAACACACTGTTCATATAATTCATTGGTATCATTACGATCACACCTTATTAGGTCACATACAGATTGAAGTACGTATTTAAAAAAAATAATTGTATGATGTTTTATTGTCCGTTTACCTATAATAAATCGGGAATGTTTAAATCTCGCTTCTGGATGCTCAAGACTAGCACTGGTGAAGATTTATGATTGGGTTTGCATGTCCCTTTATTAAGATCCAGCAAGCCCCTATAAATAAAAAATGCATTCATGTGTTTCTAGAAATTAGTGGCATTCTTTTGTTTCATAGGTGGAGTTGGTGCAAAGCGTAAACACCAGTTAAGTCGTCGCACAAGGACCATATCACACAATAATGCTGCTTCACAGTAAGTAAAAAGTTTACTACCATCTCATTGGGCACAAAATAGTTTCCACATAATTCTCCTCTGCATCATTTATAAGCATGGTTGTTTCTAGTATATTGCTGCATTTTGATCCTTATAAACATACATATGATATTTCAGCCACACTGCTGCACCTGCCTCAAATTCAAGCGACTGGACATCAGAAAGCGGTAGCGAAAGCTATGTGTCACCACCGCGCAGCCGGAAGAATAGACCAACTAGGAAATATCGGTAAGTACTTATTTTGGAAGATTGTTGATATTTCTTCTACGATTTTCTCTTTAGGGTTGTGAAGTGATGTGTATGATGGCTCTTATATTTTTAAACAAATCAGTAAGCTCTTAAGATCGGCTTAGCTCTTATTTAAGCCGAGACGTTCCAAACAAAAAACAGCATGGGTAGATGCCGAATACAGTGTACTGACCTGCACGAACCCAATATTTGTAGGTTGGCTTTGTTGGACAACAAATGCCGAATCGAAAATTATGGCCGAACAGTGTGTACCTACAATTTTACAGGAAAAACATTTATTACATACATATTTACCAATACCATAGTACCTGAAGTTTTCTACCGCCGTTATATGTATTTTATCTTGCAGGAAGCCACACAGCCACAAGGTATCGGTACTAGAAGAAGAAGGTGGTCTCTTTGTCATGTATGGAAAGAAAATCTATCCAGTAATGAAGGATGGGAAAATTGTCAAGAATTATATCTCTTATTTACCAGAGAGTATGTATTTTTTACATTTACCGACTGTTAATGTAGCACATCGAGTTTACGAAAGATTCCTTATTATAGAGCTTCCTCCTGGCACTCGTTCAATCCTATCACAGCACAAAGAGAAATACCTCTTAAGTGATAATCTAAACCACCAAACAGGGCAAGTTACAATAAGGAAAATGGGTCAAAAAAAAAATACACTAATGGCGGCAGGCGATGCGATATTTCGTATCGGAAATATAATTTTTGTTTTTCTACCTTTTTTGGACTAAAAATTTGCTGCTTTGCTGTCTAAATGTTTATTCTCGTTGCAAGAAGATTGCTAATTGGTTGCCTTCTGTCCGAGGTACCATAATTGAGTAAGCTGGGTGTGCTATATTACGTTTACGTACAGCACTTGCATTTTATTCATCTGAAAGATTCAAAGTTGGATTTGTTACGTCTCAGGTGATTCAGATGAGGCCGAGAACTTCTGGAAACAGAAATATGTGGAAGAGAAAAAGAAAGCAGCTGAATTAAAGATGTAAGTATTGATATCATCGTAGATACCACAAAGCATAGGATACACAGACGGCTGTAGTAAAAAAAATATGGTTCCAAAAGTGCATTGAGTGCACAACTTCAGTCACGGTTGTCTTTAAACTACTCTTTTTTCTACGTCGTTAGTGTTATATAGCGAGTAAAAGTATGTTTGGACGTAAGACTAGGCAATATGGTCGAAAGACTATAACCCTTCTCTTCGGTGTAAATAAAAAAGTAAAAGTATGCATAAAAGTGTTGAAAACCCCAAGTCTAGAAGTGCTACCAGATTTGCTATCTTTGGTAGATACACATTGTGTATAGAGTTTTAATTACATTTTACTATTGTAATTTTTACAGGTTACTACAGGAAGCTACAGAGCCGCGGGAGATCATAGAAATACCCGCTCCTGTGACCGAAGCTGCCCCGCTTAGGTATGTCTCAGTTTCCATTTTTATACATTCTTCTTTTATCTTATTTATCAATCAATCAATTATTTTACTATCAGGCATCTTATGGCCCATAGATAAAATAACATAACAACATAAAAATATACTAATACATACAAAAACTAACTTATAAGCTAGGAAAAAATATACGAAGTGGCGGCGTCGTGTTACGCTGTGCGGTGTCTACATGACACTGCCGCGAAAACGTCGGTAGACTACACTCTTCGGCTAAAACTCTATACATCATCATCATAATCAGCCTATTAATGTCCCCACTGCTGGGACACAAGCCTCCTCTCTATGAGAGGGAATGGGCTATAAACCACCACGCGTGCCCAGTGCGGATTGGTAGATGTCACATGTCTTCAATTTTTTTGGGTCTAAGACATGCTGGTTTCCTCACGATGTTTTTCTTCACCGTTTTGAATCGACGATCATAATTAATTTCAAGCTTTAGTGGTGCTTATTCTCAGTAACATGAGTGACGCACCGCTTAACCTCGCTCCAAAATTGAATCAAAATATTAATGTTACGTTTCGGTATTTTTTTAGGGACCCAGGGAAGTCTTGTCAAGCCAGGCCTTCAAATGGCGTCGGTATGTATTTGTCACCGTAAAATTTTAAATTACCCGTTAGTTTGTGATATATCTAGCAAGATTGTAAACTTTCGAAAGATTGTCTAACGAATATACTGCTTACAATATATCGCATTATTATTAGTTAGATTATAATCTATGGAAGTGAAACCGTAATATTGTGAAATACATGTGACGGAAGTGAGCATTTTCTATACAGGGTGTTAGTGTGAACACCGTTATCCTTCAAACCAGGGGTTTGGTTTCATTAGTAGAACCTAAAACCAATGAAAAAAAGCAACCTTTTTTTTTGAAGAAAATCCACTATTTTCTTCAAGATCATTTCACCCTAATACACTCGGAAACAGCTGACCGCCGACCGGGTCAACGACCGCGCCGCAGCCCGCGCGCCCGCGCAGGTATCGAGTGAACGGTGAGTCACGATCATACCTCAGTCGGCCAGCTGTAGCCAAAGCGAGTCCACGTCGCTCGTCGGAGCGCGCGCCGCGCGCCGAGTCCTAAGTTTCTCGCGCGTAAATTTAGTGCTATGTCTTACACAAGTCAACAGTGGATCGTAATGGTACGGCTTTACGCCATCGCGGGTGATAAATAACCTGTACGAGGTTCGTAGGATGTATGCAGACATCAGATTCTCGAGTGCTCAACAACCTAAAATGTGTGAATTTTGAACAGTATGTAAGTTAGTAGATATTCAATCTGTCTAAGACGACCCACTGACCTCTGCGTAAATTTAATCGGTGATTTTTAACTGTACGTACATAAAATTCTGATGAACTTTTTAAATACGCCAAAATACCTACTCAGTAGTTTGGATTACTTTTCATTTTCTTTGTTGTCACATCAAAGTTACATTTAGACTCGTCACGCAACACGTGAGGTAGGTATTTTGCCAGGAAAAGTTGCATTTAAGTTGTTACGAGAATTCTGTAAGTAGATAGATGCGTCGACGGGCGGGCAGCAATTACGTCACTCGTGTAGTCGGGCTAGCCATGATTTCGGGGACATTGTCGGATAATTTAATTTAATTTTTTTCTTAAAGAAAATCCCTTATCCAGTTTTTTAACTCGGTCCTATATTTTTTTATTTATGTCAACTACCCGTGGTTTGAGTGACAACGGTGTTTACACCAACACCCTGTATAATGTGATGTTTAATATATATATTCTGCAACTGACCAAATCATATTTTTTTAGCAAAAGAAATAGTTGCAAAACCCGATGAAAAGAAAGAAGAACCAAAACTAGGGTCTCCTGAGAAAATAAAAATAAAATTCACTAAAAACAATGAGGTAGGATTTCTATGCTTTATTTTTATATTTTCATCATGTAATACGCCTTTATTGCTAAGGAAATAAAAGCGGCCAAGTGCGAGTCGGACTCGCCCATGAAGGGTTCCGTAGCAGATTGAATGAAAGGTAAATTGCTGTTTACGATTTATGACTTTTAAAAAAAACTACTGAATAGATCTCGTTCAAACCAATTTTCGGTGGAAGTTTACATGGTAATGTACATTATCTATTTTTTATAGTTTTTTCATTCTCTTATTTTAGAAGTTACAGGGGGGGGGACACACATTTTACCACTTTGGAAGTGTCTCTCGCGCAAACTATTCAGTTTCGAAAAAAATGATTTTAGAAACCTCAATATCATTTTTGAAGACCTATCCATAGATACCCAATAGGTATGGGTTTGATGAAAAAAAAGTTTTGAGTTTTAGTTCTAAGTATGGGGAACCCCCAAAATTTATTGCTTTTTTCTATTTTTATGTGAAAATCTTAATGCGGTTCACAGAATACATCTACTTACCAAGTTTCAACAGCACAGTTTTTATAATTTCGGAAAAAAGTGGCTGTGACACACGGACGGACAGACAAACAGACAGACATGACGAATCTTTATGGGTTCCGTTTTTGCCATTTGGCTACGGAACCCTAAAAAGGCGATGTTCATATTTCCAAATAACCTACCTTCATACTAATTCAGTCCACATTTCAGGAGGTATACCTCGAAGGTCACTGGCCGCAGATCCATCCAGTCTTAGAGCAGGTTGTGCAAATATTCCATAAGGAGGCCAAGACGTCGGCCAATGATAACAAGTCCAGGCTGACAGTCGCACACCCTGACCAACCCAAGGAGGCCAGTAGTGGGAGGTCGACACCAGTCATCGTAACTACTGTTGTTGACCCCGGTAAGTTGTAAAACAATGAGATTATTTAGCTAATGGACTCTATAAATCTTAGCTCAGTATGTTATCTTAGCTGAGATATGCAACTGCGGTCTTGTAAAGCCTGAATTCTTGTCGCGCTGACGGTCGGTCGCCTGCAGTCGGTCGTGACGTCAGCGAGAGCAAAATACGGCTGACTAAATCTTAGCTCAGTATGTTATCTTAGCTGAGATATGCAACTGCGGTCTTGTAAAGCCTGAATTCTTGTCGCGCTGACGGCCGGTCGCCTGCAGTCGGTCGTGACGTCAGCGAGAGCAAAATACGGCTGACGGCAGAGTCGCAGTAAGTAGGTATATACACCGTGACTTTTTAGTCGTCTTACAAAAGCGGTCCACTCAATGTACCCGACATAAAATACCTCTAGGTGCTATTATTTTTTTTTATTATTAAGACGCCTGCGGAGCATGCGTATTTCATACAAACGTAAGTAATACCAAAATAATTTGTAAATTAAACATATTCTTAAGGTAGTGTGTATTTATTTCGATTGAATTACAGAATATCTAGGTTCCCAAATATATATTTTGATTGGACACTGATTATAACAAGAGTTATAAGAAAAATAAGTTTTCTATGGAAATTTTAAATTCCTCATATCTCGTATTTATACCATTGTCCTCTCAAAAAATATATTTGGGAACATAGATATTCTGTAATCCAATCAAAATAAATACACACTACCTTAAGAATATGTTTGATTTACAAATTATTTTGGTATTACGTTTGTATGAAATACGCATGCTCCGCCGGCCCCTTAAGTAATTAAGATAATAGGTACGAAGAAAAATAAATAATACATTAGAAATATGAAACCCCTGTTAAAAATGTTAACGTATCAAACTGTAGAGTATACCTACCTAGCGCACGAGTCGAGCAGATCATTCCATCACCATTTTCAACGAGACAAAACTACGCCTTGCGTCATAATAATGAATAAAAATTTTATTTTTAAATTATTCAAATCTCATAAAAACCATTTTTTTATTATGAACGTTTACTAGTCATTGGATACATGAACTGGACTGCCTTTGTAAGACGACTAAAAAGTCACGGTGTATATAACACGTCGACAGACCGTCAGCGCGACAAGAATTCAGGCCTTATCGTACTTGGCAGCTGGTTCCACGCGGCATAGACTCGGGCGGCCGAGACTGCTCGCCCGCACCCACCGGAAAGATTTAGGACTCCGTAATTGTGTTCTGCCTTTCACAGTATCCTAAACCAATCGAGAATTCAAGCAGACAATATTTTTTACAGAAATACACGAAAAAGTCAATGAATTAGAAAATGAAATATTCAAAGAGATTGAAGAACGCGATAAAGAGGAACAGAGTCAGCCAAACGGAAAAGCGTCCAACGTCACTACAAGGTAAAGTCTGCCTATATTAGCTATTGTTTGTCCAGTTCAAAGTTTACATCATCATCTGCCTAGCCTTTTCTCAACTATGTTGGGGTCGGCTACCAGTCTAACCATGCAGCTGAATACCAGTATTTTACATGGAGAGGCTGCCTATCTGACCTCCACAACCCAGTTAGTACTGGGTAATACGGTACCCCTTGGTAAGAATGGTTGTCAGACTTTTTGGTCCACCTGTAATGACTGTCAACAAATGACAGCCGCTAATGGCAACTGCTTAACGTGCCTTCCGAGGCCACCCATCCACAGACCAACCTAGGAAAGCACGGCTTAACCTAAAAATCGACCCGAGTGGCTGTTATTATTTAGTCCAAAGTATACATAAAGGGTGTAAAAAGACTTAACGAAGCCGAAAGGCACTTGTTCTCCCCATCATTGCGATTATTTGTTTTTGTTCTAGACCTTACCTGGAAACCTAGTTATGGAGATCAAATTTCCAACATTTTCACAGGTTTTTTTTTTGGAATACATACTTTTAATGTAAGAACTTTACTTTAAACACCCCCACGACTCCCACATTATTCAATCCATCCACCAGCACAATGTTTTGAGTGCGTTGCGTTGAGTTTTACTATAAAAAGTGATTTTTCACCCCAAAAATAGAATCATTTCCATATTGAGAATTTTAAAAGCGTCGTATCTTCGTCAATTTTGGTTTACGTAAAAAAAGAAAAAATACGAGTCCATATTTGTTGATAATCTAACTGACGGACTAATTATTATTTTTTTGTCGTCTCCCATATTCCAATAACCTTTTTCAATAACTTTACATAATTATTCTAATAATGACATAAGAAGATAATTTTACGATTTACTTTCATTAAACACATTAAACAATTTCTGTTCTAAAAAGAACTGAGCGTCGTTATAATGTTACGTCAATGAACCCTTTTTCTTTTTAAATGCTTGGGATGAAAATCTAAAGTTGATAAGTAGATTCGAATGCAGTAATTATGTATGTACCACCCTTCAGTACTTCTAAAATGCTGACTCTGCTACAAACTGCGTGTGCAGAAGTCACTACAGAAGACTGTAGAAAGGTCTTGGAGAAACCAAAGGGGAAAAAAAAGTAATAAGATTTTGAACGAGATGTGAATATAGACGATATTATGATTATACAGTATGTTAGTTTAATCGAGGGACTTATTCAAACCCGCAATAGTCTATGCTTACATGATACTAATAAACATATGAACAAAAAGAAAACACTAATACATAACAGATAGATCCATACCAAAAACTTCGCCTAAGTTTCGCAACGTGTGCGCCTAGCGCTTATCGCAGAACATGTGTGCGGGTCAATGACCTTTCTAGGTATAATCCATTTTCCCTTCATACTTTAAATCTGGCTTTGGACAGGCAAATATCTAGGTAACTAGGTACTGACCGAATGTTCGCAGTCGTTGATTGACACCTTGCATAATAATTAACGGTTCCTCGCACAATATCACTAGATAACACTTAAGCACGAACCACAATCTCAATATTCTTCACAGTTATGACGATAAGACGTAATTTTTGGTTATTCAAGAATACGTTTACAGGACACTCTTAATGTCGCGAAGTAAGCGGGGTTGTTTGTTAAATGCGATACGCGGAAACGCAATATTAGACATGCGGAAGTAACGGCGCTCGCGCATACACTGAGGTCAGCGCGGGGTGGCGCGGGGATGTGCCCTGTCGGTGCATCGGGGACATTACAAAGGATAGGGGCGGAGTTTGCGCACGGAGCTCAGGACCGGCACGTGTTTTGCCGCGTGATACCTACTTGCGCGCTGTGTCCATGAGTAATGTATTTAATTAGACAATTATGTCAAAAATTAAGGTTATAGGTTTTTTACATATTTGGATTGAGAATCGAATACTGAATACCTTCCCTCAATATGTCCCTCGTTTAACCTAACAGGCTGTATTACCTTTTGTACGCACATAAAAATATTAATTTGTTTAAAAAATACAGTGATATCCACAACATAAATACGAGGAACAAACACAAATTTGTAGTTCCTGCAACGAGGCTCAAAAAAATGGGGTATGTTCAGATGCCAATGTATACACGTTTTTTTAAAATAAACTTCCGAGCCATATTCAGGCACTAAGCCTAAATAAATTCAAATCGTTTATCAAACGGAAGCTATGCCTGAAAGCCTATTATCATGTCAATCACTATCTCGAAGATAAAAAGGCCTGGGATTAAGCTGCTCCAATGAAATTTGCTCTGTGAATGTCGAAATTTCGGACTTCGCTGGTTTATTATTAATTCCTTTCTTTTATACACTGTGACATTGAATCATTTGACATGAATACTTAGTTCAGTATTTTATTAATTTTTACTTTTTTATTATTTTATGTGTGTATTTGACATGAATACTCAGTATTTTATTATTTTTTTACTTTGTTTTTGTTTATTTTATGTGTGTGTATAATATCGTATTTTATTGATATTCGTTTTGTAAATTATTATTTATTTTATTTCATTATTGTGAATGTGAGGACCATGTGGGTGGTTCAGTATTTTATTATTTTTTACTTTTTTTTATTATTTTATGTGTGTATTTGACATGAATATTTACTTTGTGACTGTGACATTTAATGATTTGACATGAATAATCAGTATTTTATTATTTTTTTACTTTTTTTATGTTTGTGTATAATATCGTATTTTATTGACATTCGTTTTGTAAATTATTATTTATTTTATTTCATTATTATGAATGTGAGGACCATGTGGGTCACATTTTGTTTTTATTTCCACGACTGTCTGGAAGTTTGAGTACTATAAGCGACCTACCCAAATGTCCTTTCTTTGGTATTGTTCGTCGTTTCGTTGAGCTCCTTGAGTTAAAAGTCGAGCTACACGATAACTGACAAATGCTTGCACTGACTGGACAGGTCCACTCAAATCTGTATGGTTCTTTCTTCAAAAGACCATCTCAGACACTAATCTGCATAGTTCCCATGTGAGTTGAACAAGATTGTCTGGACTTTAAAAAAGACTATGACCTCTGAGTTTGTTTCGACTGTTTCTTCTCACAGTAGTCAGTTACGAAACACCGGCCCCATCTAGTTTAAAAAATAAGGACGTGTAAAAGTGTTTGTGAAAACCAATTTGCAAAATAAATATCATTTATGGAAAATGAATTAATTATATCTCTGAGTGCCGGTAGTGATTAAGATGACAATACTAGTTACAGTTCTGGTAGTTCCAATGAATAAATGCTATATTTTGTTAAATCATGTACTTGTCTTGTTAAAGAGTCTGTTTACAGCCTGTATGTATTACACATCTTTAGCGAAGCGATGTCAACCATATCAATAAACATCTAGTGCCTGTTTTCATTAACACAACTTAAAGTCATTGTCTTCCTTGTCCCTTGTCACTTGGCGTCGAAACACCATGTTTTCGTCTTCCACTCTCGCCTATCAACCGTCAATAAGAGGTCAGTTGAATTTTCAACGCTAGTCTTAAGGCGCTTTCAATTCAGACGTTTCGTGTCGCACCGCGCGCGCTTTTTATGAAAACAAACGAACGTCGCAACGCAAGACGACAAACGACCCGCTTCGGCACCGCAGCGGTGAGACACGAAACGTCTAAAATGTAAGCGCCCATAGCGCCGATGGCCGAGAATCCAACTACAAAATAAGTGTTACTTAAATGATGATGAAAACAGACACAAGTTATATACCTTGGGGGAACCGACAGGGTAGCCCATTCATGTAATCCCAATGAATGATTATTTAATAAAAAAGTAGAATTAAATAAATTTAGAGGGTTGTATTGATTTTTTAAATTATTATATTATAAATCTGTTACGCCATATTTTATGGTTAACACAGGAAGGTCAGCTTATTGTTACCTGAAGTATATTCCCTAAGAAGAGTGCATACTCCCATAACCCACTAAGAAGGGCCATTCTATCTTCCAGGCAAATTAGCCGACCACGAAAATCATCATCATCAGTCACTCTCAGTCCAGAGCAACCAAAAACTACCAATGTTCAGGCAACAATAGAATCTGAGAATGGTAGCACACGCACGCAGAACGTCAAAGAGACTGAAAATAATAATAATACTCCAGAAAAAATACTAAATCGCCAGACGCGGACTCCTCGTAAATTTTTAAATGGTAAGCCACGCATTCCACTATAATTATATTTGTATGCATCATAGTCTTCTCCATCGTGTAGTTAGTTGCCTAAGGTGACAAAGTTTCAATGCCGCATGCCGCCCATGGGCTTGACATGCCGCACAGTATACGATTTGACCAAACTAGAGGGACAAAAGTCTATATGACAATTAAAGGGTTAGTAATGGGTTAACGTTATAACTTATAAGTTATGTGATGATGTGGTAGCAAATTAAACACATTTTTTCAATTATGTAAATTTTAATCTTACTTTAAAAGCGATTTTAAATCAATACAATGTTTTAAGTTGCTTTTTTTTGGTAAATTTCTCACAATGATATATAAGGGTCAGATGACACGAGTAAATACTTAATTAAATCAAAATTTGTGCGGACACGAGAAGTTTTCAAAGTGTGGCCCAGTCTGACTTTACGAATTTCTTTGTTTTTGGCCTCCGAAGCCTCGTCGGACATTTTGTTCTATTGGTATGATTGAATGTCTTGTTATCTCTGCTCCATGAACTAGTAATTTATGTAATGTAGCTGTTGTAATGTAAATGTAGCATGTTATACCATGGGTATATGGAGAGGTACAAGCCTCTCGTTTCTGAGCAGTATGAATCAAACTTTATCGGGTCAATTTCATAGCCAGAAGCTATGGCTGTAAGAACTGTACAGAGGCGGTAGAGCAGATTTTCGTCGAGGCCGGTGATACGAGCAGTTTCTTTATATTTGTGGATGAAACGTTCTTGCAGTATATCCATCATTGCTCGTTCCAAAACCCGGCTTAACTTTGTCTATAATGAGACCGATTTCTTTAAATTTTCCCTTGATTTCTTCTTTCTGCTTTTTAAAGATTTCTTTGTTTTTATCTCTCCTAACTTGCCACTGACCTATATTCATCCGGTATGCAATATTTAATAGGCATTCCATTGTGCGGATGTAAGCATGGAGGCTTAATCTTCAAAACTCTTTTTTGGTCTGCCAAAACTGGAACTCGGTTTTGGGGGCTGTTCACGAAACATTGTGAGCACCAACTCTTCATTTAACCATTCTTCGTAATCAATTAAAAATAAATCTAATCGCCTTTGTTTGCGAAGCCATTTCAAACGAATCTTCTCACATTCCTTCTTCTAATAGGCCTTAAGTGGCTTCTCCTGATCTTCCGGGAGGTTCAGATCAACAAATCTTGACTTTATAAATGTCAAAACTTGATCTAATTTGCCTTTAGGCGGTGTAGAACGCCAAAATTCAAATAATGATTTTCACTGAATTCGGGCACCTTTAAAGAAATAATAAGAAATATTTAGAATCGCATAAAGTCGCACTTCCAAATTATGATTTTAACAAACTTAAATGTTAAGAGAATATGTTAAAAGCGTAATTACACCTTGACTCAACTTGACTACCTACTTTAAGATTGGGTAAACTTAGATCATATCTATTTTTTGTGGTTTTATAATCGATCTATTAAGATACATTGTAACTACGCCTTTTAAAACAATTTGATGGATAAAAATCAATTTATATACAGATAATTACCTCGAGTTACAGAATCCATGACTAGAAAATACTTTAAACCACACAAAACCTCGAAACACATGCACAAACGGAACCGTTCACAACTGCACTGACCGTGCGGGCGGCTACCTGAGTTCGACGCGGTAACTTCGCGCATTGTTACTGAAGGGATCACTACACAATAGCATATTCTGACGTCATTATCGGCTGTAGGGTTCGTCTAAATGGGTAATAATAGTAAAAAAACGGTTTGTTTTAACATTATGATTTTTGACTTTTGTCCCTCTAGTTTGGTCAAATCGTATACTGTGTGCTGTCAAGAAATATCTCTCAGGCACGCTGTTGTCCTCACGATGTTTTACTTCACCGAAGCATGTGATAATTATTATACAATACGAACATGAATCCGAGAAATCAGAGGGGCGTGTCTTGGGTACGAACTCGGGACCATGGAGTGATACCACAAGAATATTTTTTTTAAATGAAAATTCTTATTCTTTTCCATATTTGAGTATGAATCTGGGGGCACGGTAGTGCCCCCGCCAAGACGAGCCAAGCGAAGCGCACGGGTTTGGTTACCTTAAAGATCAGTGGAACATATAAGAAAACAATGGATAAGACTGTGTGGAAGATTACAGGGCTAGGTGAAATAATTGATATACAAACAAAATAAAATATTAGGGCCTATAAACTATAGGTATATAATAATTGGATTCTATCTGAACTAGTTATAAACCTCAATCTCAAGTAACTCAGTCAAGACGATTAATAGAGAAGAATGAAATAAGCCACACTGCGCCGATCCCAAATAAATACGAGTAACTGTACTCGTACTGTAACTGTGTGTACTGTAACAGCAAGAAAATGATGATGTATGTTTATTCTGATAATTGAGCAATAGGCTGTTTGAAGAAATACCGAAAAAAATAAAATATTGTACATTTAAAAAGTTCTGCATAATCTTATATTAATCATTTATTAATTTGATCTCAACAGAGTCGGTGAACATAAACGTACCAATTCCAATGCAGACTCGAAGATCAACACAAAAATTTAACACAACCGCAGCTAATGAAGACGAGGAAGTGAGATACATGTTACCGCCACAAACCAACAAGCGGTCGGCGAAGTCGCCCGCTAGCAAAAAGACAAATAAAAAGAAAAGGTAAAGCGTTTAGCTGTAACTTAATTATAATGTAGGCGAAGATTTAAATTGTTAGATGTGCTCATGATGTTTTTTTTTAACAACCTATGTATGGTTGTAGGTTGTGAAAAAAAAAATCGAAAATGGAAAGAGTCGGCTCGCACATCCCGCATGGACACAGTGGAACCTCTTTAACAAAGAAATTCATTATTCCCATCCATTATTGAAGCACAAAAAACCCTATCCCTTTAAACACTATAACTCGAACTGAACAATTAAATATGATTTCCGCGCTCTATAATTCGAACTCTATTATCTCATAGAAGAAATATGTAAACTTTACGGCTCTGTAAATCAAAATTCTGACCCTAAGGCGGCGTCCTAATTGGGAGCGATCGTACGATGGCGCGATGCGTTTTTCATCTCACGATCAAAGTGGTCGTGCGATGACCTAACAGGTGTCCTAATAGATCGCGCGATGTCCATCGTGTGATGCCGTCGCTCGATGGCTGGCGTCGCGCTCACACCACTTTAACGATGGCTCTTTACAGAGATGCACAGTTTTTGCTGTCGGGCAATATTGCTTTAAAAATTGCAAATGACATTGAAAAGAGATTCGTGTCCGACTAGGACACTCACAAGAGATCTGTTGCTTTGATTAAATGATCGCACGATCAAACGCATCGTACGATCGTTATTAAGCATTTCATGTGCTCGCACGATTACTTGCGAGGTTCAAATAGGACACTCTGATGAAATCTGTATGTTTGAACTCATCGCACGACGAAAACGCATCGTGTCATCGTGCGATCTTCGCCAATTAGGACAACGCCTAAGACTCTATCTCGAAATCACTACAAGTCTAATTTTTAATTTCTCATGACTCTATAACTTGAAGCGTATCATACATAATGCCTTTAGAAGTCGAAATTGACAGTTTAAAAACTACTTATCTGGAAGACTTAAAGTTCTAGTTAAAGAGGCTCCACTGTATACAATTTCCAGTACGAGCAAGACAATACTTTTCACTTCTGTTTTCACAGAAACGTGATCATTTTTGTCGCGGTTTTTTTTTTATCTAACTATTTAAATCTTTAAAACTTAGGTTATTTATATAATTGTATTTTGAAGTGCATCAAGTCAAATATCGGATAGGCACTAACATTAAAGTATGATCTTAGTATGTATAAGAATATCACTCTGCAGAATTTATTTTACCATAATATTACATAACATCACGCGTGTTATCCCTGAAGGGCTAGGCAGTGGTGTACCTTATAGTACATCTAGATTTCGCTAATTATATAATAGGTGTGTGTTTCCAAAATATTTATAATTATTTATCCCAAGTACCACAATATTTTATACTACTTGCTTCTATCACTAGGTATCTATGCCACTAATCATTTCCAAATCGTTATGTAGGAATTTTAAATTTAAAAAAATGAGATCTTAACCTGTAGAAATACAGAGCTTAGCCAAAGGCCCCCTTGATAAAATTAAAATGTAAGTTTATTTTAACCAGATGTTCGATAACTATAGGTAAGTATATAATAACCTATATTTTTATTTAAAAAAATGTCAATTAGCATCCTCCTTTGATCTTGACTACTTATTCTTCTAAAAATCTTAAAAAATATTTCTTTTAATCATGAATTATTTATTGCTGGGGTTAAATTGCAATAGCTTTTAAATTATTTTAATTAAATTATTGTGTATACATAAGATGTATTTAGAATATCCGTCTTAAATCTAAGATAATATGTATATTTGTGGTAGCAAGATAAATATAATTTATGACTATTAGTACTCAATGTGAAGTATGTGAAGAAATAATATTTTAAAAGTACAACTAATGTACGCATATTGAGTTGTTTGACAAATCATATCGCATGCTATGAAGGATGATACATTTTATATTCAATTAAGTCTCAATGATGGTCTATTGAAACTAATCTAAGTGGTTTTTATAAGGGTACGCTAGAAAGATTGGCATTGACTCAAAAATTATGCATTTTCTGTAAATAAAAAAAGCAGTAGTTAAAGGGCCCGACCATGTATTTTATACTAAATCAATATGTATCTGTGAATGGGAGCAGGTGGAAATACTTTGATCAATAAACTTTTCAATTGTGATCTGTGTATTATTTATATTTTCTCTGATATATAAGTCAGTAGTGATAATTTTGTTTTTGTTCATTGTGTTTTGTGTTGTACTCATAAAGCGTAATATGTCGGTGAGTGCATTTTAAACTTAATGTTTGTTTGTAAACCTGCTTCCATTATGAGTATCATATCATACTGCATGTTGCTTTTCGCATATTTTTCACTGCATTAGTGCACTTTAGCTCCTGCTGCTTTGTGTGTGTTTGCTTTAATAAGCACATCTTACTTTCCTTCCTAACAGTTTGGAAAAAGAAGCCCCGAAGATATCATCTTCGCCCGATACTGCCTCGCTAGCCTCCATAGACAGTACTCAAGGATATCAAAATACCGATGACAGTCCTGCCAACACAGAAACTAGGAAAAAGAAAAGAAACGACATGTCAAGCTTGGCAATCAAAACCAGAAATTCATTACGGCGCAGTTCAAGAAGAAAAATTCACCCCTATGAATACCACGATGCATACAACGACTCAAGTAATTCTTCGGTAGACGCACCTGTACAGGTAGGTACTCGAGAAAATTCTAGTTTGAATTCAGAAGTTTACAGATCAGAGTCTTACCAACATCTGAATCCTCAAACAAAGGTTTCATCGAAACAACTCGAACCAATAGATGAAACAACGCCAATGGACAATGAGACCTACTTTATCAGACACATGGAATCAATATGTAGAAACGAAATATCGGCTCGAATTAATAAAGGTTCGACTTCTTGTCAAATGACCAGCGACGTCGGAAGTTCCAGTAATGTATCTCTACCCGTGTCTCCAGAATTATCAATTGTGGAAAACATGTCTATATCCAAGGAGATGCTAAACTCTGTTGAAGATTTCCCTACTATCAATGAAATGCAATGTAATGAATCGAAAGCAACAGTAACAATGTGCAGCAAGTATATGATATCAGAAGTCAATATTTCTTTACCGCTGATGAACCAGGACTGTGAATTAAAAAACTGCAACATAGTCACCAACATGTCAACTGAACCAAAAAGCATAGTTACAGAATCATTGGTGAAGACAATTAGCAATTTCAATATAAATGATAATGTTACTGTAACAGATACTCTGAATAAAAAACTGCACGATTTACTTTTGGAAAGCGCTAAAAAGACGACCGGATCTGAAAGTGCGCAAAAAGAAGCAAGCATGATGGATGTAGATGTCACAACTATTGAAGTTCAAAAGAAATCCAGGGTTAGTAAAAAGAGATGTTCCACTCCTCAAAAAAGGAGAGGGTCAAAGAAATCAGTCGCTCCCAGCGTAGATCCCGTAGTGGAAGAGCAACATGTGGAGTCTTGTTCCCACAGTGGCAGGAAGTCTTGTCCACCTCTATTTGGAACAAATTTGCCCGATGACAATGCTGTAACAGAAGAAATTAATATAGCTAACCTTACTATCGCGAATGAAAAACCAAAAGCAAAGAAGAAGAAAGACATCATCAGAGTTAAAATACAAAGACCTAAAACTAAAAAGGCTGCAGAGAAGCTTAGTACTCAATCTGCCCAGAATGCAAGCAGAATGTCTGTTTTCACTGACAGCGGTATAAATGACTCAGAATCCGAGGTATTTCTTCCTGCAAATGATAGTGTGGATCTAATACACAATCATTCTGAAACGTGTCTGCTTGCCAATGACTGTGTAGGCGACAGTATAGAGTACGTTGAGAACTCCAAGTCTGTGATAACGCTGGCCGATTCGATCCAGTCCAGTGATAACGCATGGAGCAGTCGATGTGAGAACAATGACGAACACAGCACGTCGGCTGATTTGTTCTGCAACAATGCTCAAGATGTCAGCTTGTACAATAGTAAGTCAAACACTTATATACCCCATAATTCAAATTCATGGAGAGGTTATTTTTACTTGAATGCTTTTTCGTTCCTAAGTTCATAAAACTTAACTAGAATTAATTGACTAGGATCATAATATCAAACTAAAGCTCGGGCTAGTCGATTGCCGGCCTTGTTTTGATGATTAGAGCCAGTTCGTAAAATTGTGAACTTTTGTAAGAGAGACATATAAAGAGATATTACAAGTATTAAAGACTACGTAAAACTTAATTATGCTTCCATAATACCAACATACGATGTTATTTAATTTTTTGTAGTGAAAACTTCTTTAGGCGCGTTGAGCACTTTTTGGGTGAAAAATCATGACCGTCACCTATCGCTTCGTAGCACTCGTAGCCTATCTGCTACGGCGTAGCGCCATTTAGGCGTGCGCGGGGCACAACCCGTAACAGATATAGATTACTCAGTTTTCACTTAGATCGGCAGTCCCCAAAGACTGCATGTTATTTAACTTTCTAAACGCAACCACCTAGACTTTTCTATATTGAGGTCACCTTCCAGTCTGAAAGATATAGAATACTACTTAGGGGCCGTCCATAAATTACGTCACACGGATTTTATGATTTTTTTATCGTTCTTGTCACAGCTGGTCACATTTATGAGACCTACTGTGTCACTGTGACTTCCTGTGTCACTGTGACTTCCTGTGTCACTGTGACTTCGCATATTTTGCAATTTTACATGTACAAATTATTAAATTTAAAAATCAGTTCCGAAATTAGTTTTATTTCGATTTAAATTCTTTTTGAATAAAATAAACATCAAATGAAACACTTTACTAACAATAATTAATCGTTTATCGTTTTATGAAATTTTTGAAATGTTTTATTTGTTGTTAATAATTTTGCTTCATATAATAAGGGCGTCATTGGTGTCGATTCTGTTGTGCACAAACTAAACTTAATTTAGGCTATTGCTTTCTTTTTCTTTCCGATAAAACGAGAAAGAGACGGACGTAATTTAGAGCTGTCAAATTTAATTGGAACTAATATTTCCATACAAATGAAGGGTGCACGTAAAAACATGTCGACTAAAAACACGGTGAAGCGCAAGGCATAAACTAGTTTGACATCTCTAACTTAGTTCATAGCTATAGCCGTCCTTTTCTCGCACTGCCTTTTAGTAAAAGATAGCAATAGCTTAAATTAAGTTAAGTTTGTGCACAACAGAATCGACACCATTGTATTCATCATTATGAACAACTTTTACTAATGGCAACAAACCCTGGATCGAAAAAAAAATCTGCTGTTGCATACATTTTAACGAGTTATGCGAACATATTGTAGGGAACAGCTGTTTTTTTTCGCGATTTCACATTTAGATTTTAAAGATTTTGAAATGTGAACGACTTACGACCCCTCCCACCGCCGTCTCACACACTGTCACACTTCGTCGACCCTCCCTCCCTCCCCCTTAACGTGTGACGTAATTTATGGATGGCCCCTTACTATTTATCTACCACAAATAGTAGTATACCCAAACCCAAAAGTCAGTTAATCGTGATATTAATCCAAATATAAACAACTATTCCCGTTTACAGAAGATCATTCAGACATGGCCAATACAAGCGACACAATCTACCACAGCCCCCTAGGCACTGAAGCCTCACAGAACAGCCTGATCACCGAGGACCTATCGGACGGGTCTCCACCGCCCGCGCTCCCTTCCAAATGGTACCTGCTCAGCGAAGATGAAACTAACACCAACCTTTTCGGGGCAGGATCAACTATGTTGAGCAGTGGAAGCTACGGTTCCAATCTAAAACATCTGTTTCCTATTGCCTGCGCTATACCAGACCTATCAACCATCACAGAAATGTCCAAAGAGAATGACAGCATCAGAAAACCTACTGCAGAAGATTTAGAGGGTCTTACAGGAGACGATTTCAATTCGTTAAGTGTTTTTGATTCTAATTTTAGTCTTTAATCCATTCCAGCCTGGTGCTATAAAAAATCTAGTTTATAATGTTTGTTTTACTTATTAGTTTTTTTTTTATTTTATGATGGTTTTTAAATGCATTAAATATTCAATTATTTTTTTCTATAAATTTTCTTTCTATTGGCAGTTCTACGAGTTCAGTTTAACAAACGCGGTTATCGCCATTCCAATTTCTACGTTGTTATGAAGAAGTGTTACGTTACGATGCGCCATTTGATTATCCTCTGTAGATTTTATTTGTCAAAGAAGCGAAAGGTATATTTGCGTAAAGGTCGTACTAACTGGCTTTCTGTAGGTATTTCTACCTAATCTAGACATTTTAGACAGAAAAATTTAGTCCTTATACTGGCCGAGGAAAATTTAGTCTATAAACTGGCAGAGGATTTAGTCCATATACTGGCAGAGGAAAATTTAGTCCTTATTCTGGCAGAGGAATATTTAGTCCTTATACTGGCAGAGGATTTGGTCCATATACTGGCAGAGGATTTAGTCCTTATACTGGCACAGGATTGTGTCCGTTACCCCAGCCAGATGTGGTCGAAAATTGTCATTTGAATCTTATAGATAATTAGTTTTGCGGCTTCTGTAATTGTTGCGCACATTTTTAAATTTGTTGCGCTTATAGTTTTTTAATTATTTCACAAAAACATTTCCTGCTGGGGTAACGTTACCCCAGCCAGACCTTTTTCTTTCTTTTTCCGCGTCCCGCCGAACGACGTGTTATCGGTGATTTTTGATAAGTATGTGCAACTGAAAGATAATAATAATATTTTCATAGTACAGATATTATTATATTATTATGTATTTAACAGTGTACGCGTCTGTACCGAAATTGTAAGGTGTATTATACTAAACATTTCAAAAGATACCATAATGTTCTACGTTTTCGCTTTTTCATAACCACCTAAACTTGGTCGGGTTACCACGGTCATTCACTTCCTAATGACTTTAATCGTATTATCTCATTAATTATCCAATGTACTACGTTGAAATTTTACTGATATACAACTGAACTACACAACTAATAATTGACATAACATTCAGTTCATATATCCATGTAAAGGCTTATCAGTTGCCAAATAACACCGCGCGCATCATGACCGTGCTCGTGAAGAACTGAATATCATCATAACTTGTTAAATACTTACAGGATACTAATGAAACTTCACATACATTTGAAGGCAGTTACAAGCTTCAAAATAATGTTTAAAGTAAGTCTCTAAACCTCTTAATGAGAGTGCTGGGACCAATTGAAGTGTTTTTCTATTTAATGAAATAACCTTTAAGCTATGTATTATTTTGGTATTTTTATTGCAGAACAAATTTAAACTAATTCCAAAGAAGTCTTGTACAAAATATGATAAGAATCCGCTTAACCGTTTCAAAGATCTAGCAAAACCAAAAACGTTACCCCAGCAAAATCTCGAATAACTTCGCAACCGAAGAAAGAACAAATACAAAATAAGGTAAAACATTTACTTCATCTAGACAACTAATTTTATAGCTAGTATTTATTTAAATATTCCCATTAGAAAGAAAAAGGTCTGGCTGGGGTAACGTCACCCCAGCAGGAAATGTTTTTGTGAAATAATTAAAAAACTATAAGCGCAACAAATTTAAAAATGTGCGCAACAATTACAGAAGCCGCAAAACTAATTATCCATAAGATTCAAATGACCATTTTCGACCACATCTGGCTGGGGTAACGGACACCAGAGGATTTAGTTCATATACTGGCAGAGGATTTAGTTAGTCTTTATACTGGATAAACTGGCAGAGGAAAACTTAGTTTTACATTCACTGTAAAAATGTTGAAGTGATTAACTGTATAGCTCCAGTACCGCAGCAATGGGCGGTTTCTCAAAAACCGCCCCCATTGCTGCGGATTGTCGTTCACTTTTCGGTTTCGGCAGAAAATTTCGGTCAGTGGGTCGTCTTAGGGTTTCATCTTTACCTATTAAAAAAATATAGTAAGCTAACGCTTTTTATACTTTTACCCATTTTAATTTAATTCAAACTAATTTTGCTACGTGCACATTCTGCTTCGAACCCCGTTCGAACACTGACATCTAATGGTGCATCCACACCTCAGTAACAATTTGTGGAGCAACACTGTGCAACATGGGAACAATCTGTAACTTTTGTGGCTACTTAGTACTATTTGTTAAATGTTATCATCGTGTCTATACCTAAAGTAACAAAAATAACCAAATATAACAATGAGTAACTTTCAGCAACAAGCGAGTTGCGCAGCATTTGTTCTATGTTATAGTAACACTAACAATAGATAGGTAACATTACTTAAGGGGGATGCTTCAGTGTAGCCCGCGAAATTCAAAAAAATTGCGGGCCGCCCTGACGCTTTCACCTTAATAACAATAAATAACTTTTTGTTATCGTATGTTGCTTAGTAACACTTGAAAATGTTGCTCCACAAAAAGAAAAGTATCTGCAGTGTGGATGCACCATTATATTTCGGTACACGAAACGCCTGTAGCGGCGAATTCATGCGCGATCGCTCGTCTTGTCCACAGACGTATAAAGAGTAGCAGACCAAACATAAGCTAAAATTTGTGAAGTCATTACACACACATATGAAAAAATTGTCTAAACAGGGCCGGACTAAGGCCGGTATTAGTAAGTATTGTAGGACGTTAAAGTACCTACATATTTTCAAACTTTTATCATTTGTAATATACGTTGGTAAGCATTCTCTGTGACCTTGTGTAACGGTCACAATTAAATCAATAGTGTTGCGACGCCACACTAATACAGGAAACTGACAGACGCAGTAGCACCATAACAGTAATTAGCAGTGTTCGGAATACCCAGTGCCATTTGCTGTTAACGACCTGAAATATTATATTATTAGTATAGATACTTGGGGGAGGCCTATGTCCAGCAGTGGGCGTCTTTCGGTTGAGATGATGATGATGATAGATACGCCTACGGGAATGCAAAGTTTCAATGCATTCATTAATACTTTAACCCCAGATAAGGACCCAAAAAGGAAACAAGTTTTATTGACTGCATTTCTTCTAAGGTTAAAAAAAAACACGTTGTTTATATTATTTTTTTATTTGGCAATGTGCGGAATGTATTTCCTCTAATCGCGCAATAACATTTTTCCAGAACGCTCTCATCCGTCATCGTCGCCTGATGCCCAAAAGTAGTCAAGTTACATGCATTAATTCATTCACAAAAATATTCACACCTTTTGTTACATTTTTTCGACATGGCTTGCTTGGATATTAATATTTTTAGACAATTTTCAAATTTATTTAACAGAGAACTTGTAAACATCGGATATCATGCATGCATGTCCAAAATACCCCCACCGCTAAATTGTGGTACTTCTTTGAGAACAGAAGCAATTGTCCCGGCAGTAGTTCGTTTTATTGGCAAGGTTTTTTGGAGGTTAATAACATTTTCCTTATCCTGTAAACAAAAGACAAACAAAATTATTATGAAGACCAGTTTAATATAAAACAATTTGTTACTATAGTAGCATACTATTACATACATGCATAGCCAGAGGTAATTCGGTAACAGTGTAGGAATTGATCCAGGACGTAGTCTTGTTTGAAAGACGCTGGCATCTATCAGTGTGCTTCAAAATGCTTCGAACAGAGTTCACCAGTAGGATTAGGTTGGAGCTGCATGTTATCAATCCAGGCTTTCTTTAAATTTTCATCTTTTGGAAACCTGGAACAAAAATATTACTATTATTTTTATTTACAGCACCAAAATATCAAAGAAATATGAGTAGCTTATAATATGTGTGTGACCTATGCCTATTTCATATCAACATTGAATTGTGATAAACTGATACATTGTAGGCGTTACATATTATTGTTATAAAAAATTAAGCCTGTTGGATTTTTCGACTTTGTAGTAATTAATAAGCCTACGCACCTACAATAAATGCATTAACCCAATATGTAAACAATCATAATAATATTTATTAGATTTAGCATTTCGCAATACTAAATCCGTCCCCGGTTATTTCCACAAGTACTTGAGCTGTCATTAATAGTAAATATAAGACAATTTTGTTTGTTTATTATTTTTGTACGGTTTATTCTAAGTAAGCGTGTGGGCAAATTGCATGGCAGTAATTGGGCTACGATAAAAACGATTAAACTTCATCGAAACGGTTGATTAATTTCGAAAAATCGACAAATTGTTTCAGTTTACAACAACGTAAATAAAAACTTACCGATGACAGCTTAATCCAGGTATTTTGTTAGAGCTATCACTGTCACACCGGTACGCACTGCACTTCACCATTTTATTTTACGTGTTTCAAGTCTTTAGTGGTACAAACAATTAATATTTTTTCACTTAACGTGATTGACACCGTAGAGTGTTCTTTTAGGTTATAAGCTTATCAATATGGCGGCTCAGAAAAACAGGCTTCATGTCAAAATTTGTCTATGTGTGTGGCAGTGTGGCTACACGTAAATGAACGAGACGCCATTATTAAGTTTTTGCTTGATAGAACAAGGATAAAGAATGATGGATATATTATAGGTATAACTAGGAATTTATGTTTGGTCTGCTACTCTTTATACGTCTGTGGTCTTGTCATAGCAAACGTGATGCGGGCTCCACATTCGCACTGCGAACACCCGCGAAAGCCGCGAACCATGAATGTGGATGGCTTTCGCGCCAGTTCACGGGCTTCGTGCCTGTTCACGCCTTGTTCCCCGTTCAGTGTCGGTATTTGCGCCCGCTTCAAAGGGTTTGCGAAGCGCGAACCTCTCGTGAAAGCAAACGCATCCACATTCGCGCGTGAATTCAAAAATGTATAGTATACAGCGTCAGCCGGACGAATGAGCTGGAACTCGTATTGATCGAATGCTACCATGCTGAATCCATTTTATGGGATCTTATACACAAAGAATATGGAGAAAAACGAAAGTACATGATGCATGGATGCGAATGCAGAAACTTATGAATACCTATAGAAATGACTGAATTAAACAAAAGAAAATCTAATGTCCAGATATAGGACTATAAAAAAAAGGTTCCTTTAAATACACCTAATTGTAGTGAGCCAAAGCGCATAGCGCTACCTAATTCGGCTTCCATTCTCGACGAGCGCGCATATAAAAGTACTCTGTGGAGCGCGCGAACTAAACTGAACGATTACAAAATAAATGTGGAAGGACATGTTTTTCGCGAAGTCTTCGCGGCAAAATCACGGGCTCGAGTTTGACAGTTGTTTGCGGCGCGAATGTGGAGCCCGCCGCTTGCATGAAATGTATTGACGTATTGCGTTCCAGAGAAAATATTATAAATAGCATGAGCATAAATTCTGTATTTCTGTCTTTACCGCACTCTAGAAACCCAATCACGCCATCCTGCTGTCAGTGTTTATGTCATTACTGTCAAGTACTCATGTTGGGACAATTATTAGAGACATTATTATTGTTTTCACATCGAGCCTGAGCATATTTTGCTCGTTTTTATTGAATTACTAGTAAAATGTTGTAAATATCACGATGCCGAGAAGTTTGCCGCTAAGAATAAGTATTAGAGACTGTTTAGTTTTAGTTCTATTAATTATATTTAATACGATTCACATTACTGACATGGGTAAGTAGATCAGAAACAATGAAGAAGTAAATTATCAATTTACATATTATTCTGTTGTTTTAATATAGTTTTCTGTCGTAGCCAACAACAATATGGATATACAAAGCAAAGAAAACAAAATAAAGGACGACTCGAGTGACAAAGGAGTGAATTTCAGTGAGAATGAAGAATACTTGAAGAGTTGTCCATCTGTTGACCAGGACATTTCTGAGTGTTCCTCATTGCAGTATCCGTGTATAAATTGTGATAGAAGCATAGATTGTCGATATGGAGGCTTTTACAATTATTCCTGCACTGTCAAACCAAAAATTGTTTGTAATGTAAGTACCTACCTGCTGGAAACACAACTTCAGCTTAAAGAGAATTCTTAGAGACTTCAATTTTCCAACAATAATGTGTCTATTTATATTCCAGGGCACCAAAACATTTAACAGAACAGCAATGTGCAGGTTTTGTTACCAGACTGAGAAATGGGAACATCGCTGTGACCAGAAAGCGAACTGCAATTCATTGGCTTCACCACTGAAATATTACTTGTAAGCAAAAATTGAATACAGTTGTAATAGGGTACATTCATACAAATTATAGACAAACACAAAGTATTTTGTGATTAAAAAAGCAATATAACATTTTCCTTAAAGGTACATAAAGTTAAATGACTTCTAATTACATTTTCAGGACAAACTGCACAGTATCTGACGATGTTGTGTGCCTAGGGAAGCGAAGGTTCCTGAAGAAGATCCGCTGCTCATGGACTGCAGGCACTCGCTGGGGTACTGCAGTCATCCTCGCCCTAACTCTTGGAGGATTTGGTGCTGATCGGTTCTACCTGGGCCACTGGCAAGAGGGGATTGGAAAACTGTTCAGTTTCGGGGGACTGGGAGTTTGGACTCTTGTGGATGCCTTACTTATTGGGATCCACCACTTGGGGCCTGCCGATGGCTCCCTTTACATTTAAAATAAATTTCTCAGTGGGTTTAATATTGTCAGTGTACTTGAATTATTATTTAATAGAATTAAAAGACTCTTTTAAGTTTATTGAAATGTTTTATTGCAATTCATCTTTTCTTTATTAAACTACCTGACCCACGCAACTTCATCTGCGTCAAATAAAAGAGATAATGACCTTTGTTTGATTGATTTAGTTTTTTATCACAGACTTCTGAAGCTAGTTATTTTTAAATTTTTTGTGTGAAGTCGGTTTTATTTCTTGCAAAAGAGTTTCTCTTAATTTTTCACTTTTTAGTGGTTCATATGTACCGGCCACCACCCTTTCACAGCGTACCGGCGTAATTTTTTGTTATGAACTGGTGTTAACAATAGACATACATGAGATTTCAGCAATCCCAGTACATTTGCTATCATTTATTGAGGAGTTCCGTTGCCTATCTCTGAAGTTCTTCATCAGATCTGTACCAAATTGAAACGGGAGCACTCCAAGAAAGTACTCTTCCTAAAACTACCCAAATCGCATCTTGTGTGCCTATCAAAGAAGATTGAAGAGTTCCCTCTAGTTTTCCAGGATCCCATCATCAGTATCCTGACTTGATTATGGGACCACCTGGGAAGTATACCCTTTCAAACAATAAAAAAAAAGAATGGAACTTAACACACCTAACTGTCGAAATCTGGGAGTATTGTACACATCTGCATAATCCCCTCAGAGCATACAGGCGTGATGTCCTCTCATGATGTTGTATAAACAATAAACATCCAAGCAATTGCAGCAATCACTGCAGATTTGCTGTCTAATTTTGAAGAGTTCCATGAATATCTTCGAAGATCGGCATCAGATATTAACGAAATTGAAATGGGAACACACGGGAAGCACCACAGCTTTCAAATAAAAAAGAGAAGATTCATCTAAATCGGTTCACGCAGTCGAAAGTTCTGAGGTAACAAACAAAAAAGGAATAAATATTCACCGTTTTTGCAACAATTTTCATTTATGCTCCGCTCCTGTTGGTTGTAGCGTGATGTTATATAGCTTACTAGCCGATGCCCGCGGCTTCGCCCGCGTAAAATTATATACTAAACCCTTCCTCTTGAATCACTCTATCTATCAAAAAAAACATCAAAATCCGTTGCGTAGTTTTAAAGATCTAAGCATACATAGGGACAGACAGACGCGGCGGGAGACTTTGTTTGATAATATGTAGTCATAATATTATAAACTTCCTCGATAAATGGACTATTCAACCTTTATCCAACAGATTTTTTTTTTTTTTCAATTTTAATCAGTAGTTCCTGAGATTAGCGCGTTCAAACAAACAAACAAACTCAAAATCAAAATCAAAATCAAAGCATTTATTTCAAGTAGGCCAATAACAGGCACTTTTGAATTGTCGAAACAAAGATGAAAATTAAATGTAGCTACAGTCCCAGTCACAAGACATAAAAACTGTGAAAGTACTGTAGTTGCCCATTCCCTAGCGTAGATCTCTATGGAGAAGAACGGGCAAGAAACTCCATGGACACTCTTTTAAATCAAAATATTGTTACAAAATCTTGGTTACATCATTCATGTTGAGATGTTATATTATACTAGCTGTTGCCCGCGACTTCGTCCGCGTAAACTACCCTTGTCACATAGGGTTAATAAAAGTAGCCTTCGACTTGTTCTCTGACCTACCATATATACACAAAAAAAAATCGATGAAGTCGTTTCGGACGACTTCGATAACAAACAATGAGACACGAGGTATTTTTATGTATTAGATAGCTTTGTCTGCGGCTTTACTCGCGTTGAATTCGGGGTAATTTTAATAAAAAAATGAAAGAATTTCATTGCTCAAAACAAAGAGTAAGTAAAATTCAAGGTCCAGCAGACTTTTAAAGATATACATATCTGGGTTGTTCATAAATTAGTTGGTTTCAAAGCGGAACAGAGGAACTTTGCAGAAGTATTGTGTAAAATCTTAAATTATTGTCTAGGATGGAATTACTATGGCCGGTAAATTACATAACGATACGCTACAAAGACAAACAAAAAAAAATTAGATTTGTGTTCAGTGAAAACCATGAAAACGACACCCATGAAGGAAAAACGAAAAAAAAATTCTTGGTGCCTTCTTGGATTTTCATTTTGACCTCATTTTTGTTATCAACGACTCCGAAAACCACGCAAACGAACCCATGACGGAAATATTAAAAAAAACCCTAGACGGCATCTTGGATTTTCATTTTGACCTCTTTTTCGATATCAGCGACCCCAAAAAACATGAAAACGATACACATGACGAAAAATTTACTTCAACGCCATTTCGATTTTCATTTCGATCTCATTTTTGTAATCAGCGACCTCGAAAACCATGTAAACGACACCCGAGATGGAAAAACAAATACTTTTCCTCGGCGCTATCTTGTATTTATCAATAGGAGTACTCTTGTTTCCCCTTACAAACTTTTGAGGCCCGTTTCACCCCTTGGAGGGTGAATTATGAAAAATTATTTCTTAATGCACTCCTAAACTACATAAGGAACCTACTTGCCGAATTAAAAATCTGTAGACCCAGCGGTTTGGGCTGTACGTTGATTTTTAGACTTTGTCACATCATTTACCCCTCTTAGGGGTTGAATTTTGAAAAAACCTGAAACCTGTTTCTACTTATTTATCAATAGTACTCTTGTGAAGTTTCGAATGAAATAGTCTAACTAATCTTGTTTCCCCATACAAACTTTGGGGGCCCGTTTCACCCCCTTAGAGGGTGAATTTTGAAAAATCCTTTCTTAGTGCACCCCTACACCATATAAGGAACTTTCATGCCAAATTTGGAATCTGTAAACCTAGCGGTTTGGGCTGTGCGTTGATATATCACCCAGTCAGTCAGTCAGTCAGTCAGTCAGTCAGTTTACTATTTTATATATATAGACTAGCTGTTGCCCGCGACTTCGTCCGCGTAAACCACCCTTGTCACATAGGGGTATAAGAGTAGCCTTCGACTTGTTCTCTAAACTACCAAATATACACAAAAAAAAATGTTAAATCAGTGAAGTCGTTTCGGAGAACTTCGATAACAAACAATGTGACACGAGATTTTTATGTATTAGATAGCTTTGTCTGCGGCTTTGCTCGCGTTGAATTCGGAGTAATTGTAATTAAAAAATGAGAGAATTTCATTGCGCAAAACAAAGAGTAAGTAAAATTCAAGATCCAGCAGACTTTTAAAGATAAACATATCTGGGTTTCTCATAAATTAGTCGGTTTCAAAGCAGAACAGAGGAACCTTGCAGAAGTATTGTGTAAAATCTTAAAATTATTGTCTAGGATGGAATTACTATGGCCGGTAAATTACATAACGATACGTAGCTACGAAAACAAACAAAAGTTAAAGAAAAATTAGATTTGTGTTCAGTGAAAACCATGAAAACGACACCCACGAAGGAAAAACGAAAAAAATCCTAGGTGCCTTCTTGGATTTTCATTTTGACCTCATTTTTGTTATCAACGACTCCGAAAACCACGAAAACGACACACGAGATGGAAAAACAAATACTTTTCCTGGGCGCCATCTTGTATTTATCAACAGGAGTACTCTTGTGAGGTTTCGAATGAAATAGTCTTACCAATCTTGTTTCCCCTTACAAACATTTGAGGCCCGTTTCACCCCTTGGAGGGTAAATTTAGAAAAATTATTTCTTATTGCACCCCTAGACTACATAAGGAACCTACTTGCCAAATTTGGAATCAGTAGACCCAGCGGTTTGGGCTGTGCATTGATTTTTAGAATTTGTCACCCCATTTACCCCTCTTAGGGGTTGAATTTTGAATAATCTGAAACCCGTTTCTACTCATTTGTCAATAAGAGTACTCTTGTGAAGTTTCGAATGAAATAGTCTAACTTATCTTGTTTCCCCATTCAAACTTTGGAGGCCCGTTTCACCCCTCTTAGGGGTTGAATTTTGAAAAAACCTGATACCTGTTTCTACTCATTTATCAATAGGAGTACTCTTGTGAAGTTTCGAATGAAGTAGTCTAACTTATCTTGTTTCCCCATACAAACTTTGGAGGCCCGTTTCACCCCTCTTAGGGGTTGAATTTTGAAAAAACCTAAAACCCATTTCTACTCATTTATCAATAGGAGTACTCTTGTGAAGTTTCGAATGAAATAGTCTAACTAATCTTGTTTCCCATACAAACTTTGGACGCCCGTTTCACCCCCTTAGAGGGTGAATTTTGAAAATTTATTTCTTAATGCACTCCTAAACTACATAAGGAACCTACTTGCCGAATTAAAAATCTGTAGACCCAGCGGTTTGGGCTGTGCGTTGATTTTTAGACTTTGTCACCTCATTTACCCCTCTTAGGGGTTGAATTTTGAAAAAACCTGAAACCCATTTCTACTCATTTATCAATAGGAGTACTCTTGTGAAGTTTCGAATGAAATAGTCTAACTAATCTTGTTTCCCCATACAAACTTTGGGGGCCCGTTTCACCCCCTTAGAGGATTAATTTTGAAAAAAAATTCTTAGTGCACTCCTAGACCACATAAGAAAGCTACTTGCCGAATTTGAAATCTGTAGACCCAGCGGTTTGGGCTGTGCGTTGATTATTACACTTTGTCACCCCATTTACCCCTCTTAGGGGGTGAATTTTGAAAAAACCTGAAACCCGTTTCTACTCATTTATCAATAGGAGTACTCTTGTGAAGTTTCGAATAAAATAGTCTAACTAATCTTGTTTCCCCATACAAACTTTGGGGGCCCGTTTCACCCCCTTAGAGGATTAATTTTGAAAAAACCTAAAACCCATTTCTACTCATTTATCAATAGGAGTACTCTTGTGAAGTTTCGAATGAAATAGTCTAACTAATCTTGTTTCCCATACAAACTTTGGACGCCCGTTTCACCCCCTTAGAGGGTGAATTTTGAAAATTTATTTCTTAATGCACTCCTAAACTACATAAGGAACCTACTTGCCGAATTAAAAATCTGTAGACCCAGCGGTTTGGGCTGTGCGTTGATTTTTAGACTTTGTCACCTCATTTACCCCTCTTAGGGGTTGAATTTTGAAAAAACCTAAAACCCATTTCTACTCATTTATCAATAGGAGTACTCTTGTGAAGTTTCGAATGAAATAGTCTAACTAATCTTGTTTCCCATACAAACTTTGGACGCCCGTTTCACCCCCTTAGAGGGTGAATTTTGAAAATTTATTTCTTAATGCACTCCTAAACTACATAAGGAACCTACTTGCCGAATTAAAAATCTGTAGACCCAGCGGTTTGGGCTGTGCGTTGATTTTTAGACTTTGTCACCTCATTTACCCCTCTTAGGGGTTGAATTTTGAAAAAACCTGAAACCCATTTCTACTCATTTATCAATAGGAGTACTCTTGTGAAGTTTCGAATGAAATAGTCTAACTAATCTTGTTTCCCCATACAAACTTTGGGGGCCCGTTTCACCCCCTTAGAGGATTAATTTTGAAAAAAAATTCTTAGTGCACTCCTAGACCACATAAGAAAGCTACTTGCCGAATTTGAAATCTGTAGACCCAGCGGTTTGGGCTGTGCGTTGATTATTACACTTTGTCACCCCATTTACCCCTCTTAGGGGGTGAATTTTGAAAAAACCTGAAACCCGTTTCTACTCATTTATCAATAGGAGTACTCTTGTGAAGTTTCGAATAAAATAGTCTAACTAATCTTGTTTCCCCATACAAACTTTGGGGGCCCGTTTCACCCCCTTAGAGGGTGAATTTTGAAAAATCCTTTCTTAGTGCACCCCTACACCACATAAGGAACTTTCATGCCAAATTTGGAATCTGTAGACCTAGCGGTTTGGGCTGTGCGTTGATATATCACCCAGTCAGTCAGTCAGTCAGTCAGTCAGTCAGTCAGTTTACTATTTTATATATATAGATAGATTTGAAATCTGTAGACCCAGCGGTTTGGGCTGTGCGTTGATTATTACACTTTGTCACCCCATTTACCCCTCTTAGGGGGTGAATTTTGAAAAAACCTGAAACCCGTTTCTACTCATTTATCAATAGGAGTACTCTTGTGAAGTTTCGAATAAAATAGTCTAACTAATCTTGTTTCCCCATACAAACTTTGGGGGCCCGTTTCACCCCCTTAGAGGGTGAATTTTGAAAAATCCTTTCTTAGTGCACCCCTACACCACATAAGGAACTTTCATGCCAAATTTGGAATCTGTAGACCTAGCGGTTTGGGCTGTGCGTTGATATATCACCCAGTCAGTCAGTCAGTCAGTCAGTCAGTCAGTCAGTTTACTATTTTATATATATAGATTATGTGAGAACAATGTAGCAAGATGTGCACGTTAAAAGTGTCCATAGGCAAACAAAACAAAATACAACTCAAAAACAAAATAATTAATTCAAATAAACCATGGCGACTAAGAGATGACCAGTCACAACTGACAGCGCCCGTTCACGCACATGACGCATGGATCAGCACCATTCAGCTCAACCATTTTGAAGGGAACTAAATGGTCCGACACACGCGCCATGATCAGCGAGACATTTGAGTGAGCATGACATACTCTCAACCGCCAGGGCACATTCAAGTCAAAAACTAAAGTAGGTTTCCAGTGAATGATAGCTTTCTAGTACATAGTACTCACACAATATGGGCTATGCGTTTATATAATACTAAATAGATTGAATCTATACAATGCAAAGATAGTTGTACAATCTTCAGCAGCTCCAACAATACCATTTAATGCTATCAATTTTTGAGCGTGTACGTTACCCTAGCTGGAAAGTGTCTCCTAGAGTTATCTGAGTAGAATGTATAATTAGAGCCTTAGCTGCTGTAAATGTGCCCCCACATAAAGAATTTGTGCCCCTTGTAGTTTTGGAGAAAAACTGAAAAAACGATTCCTGCTAGGGTAACGTTTTTCCAGCTGGAAAATTCTAAACGAATGATCGAAGAGAAAAAAAATGTACATGGCCAGAGAGCTTATATTAGTGCCAAAATGTGCCCCCAAAAATAAAATTAGTGCCCCTTCAGGTTTTCGAGATATTGCATTTCTTGCTGGGGTAACGTTTTGCAGAATCGTATTTCTCTAAAACCATTGCATGTGCCCCTGTAGAATAAACATACACGTGTAGCTCTTAATTTGTGCCCATTAGTGCCCCAATTAGATTTAAGAAAATATTTATAATTTTCAAGTTATCGTGGTTTTATGAAAACCTGAAAAAACGTCGCAGCGCCTAAATGAGACAAGGTACAAGCTCACTGAAAACTGAATTCAGTCCTCCTTGACGCTTATAATAACCATGCAAAGTTTCAAAACTATTCATGCATGCGTTTTTGAATAATCTTGCTAAAAGTCAAAACGATGGTGTCATAACTTTGACGGCAAAGTACAAGGAACCGGCTCAATTCCAGATGTTTATGTGTAAACCGAAAGCTAGTGCCTTTAATGAAAAAACATGGTGAAAATATTCAGCTTGGAATGATTCGCATTGAGTAAATATATACAAAAAACATAACATGTACACAACGGCTGGTTATCCGACCAAATTCGAATGACTACTTAAAAGCGACGGATTCATACATATCGATGACCTTCTTTATCGGACGTATTAAACCCAAGCTGTTGTCCGTACAGTCGCGTTCAAAAGTTTTGGGGGCTAATTAAAACATTATGAAATGCACGATGTGACCATATTAAATGAAATAGCTTGTTGATGTGGACATTTATTTTTATTCCTTTAATTTTAATTCTTAAAGTAATTATAGCATCAAATCACAGATCAAATTTCCTACCTATAAATATTAGTACACAAAATAGTACATAAAAAGCGTAGTCGACGGAGCAACGCTTCGCGGGGCCCCTATTTCCGGGTGCAGGGTTTAAAGGAACCTAACGGGGGGGTGCCCCAAGTCCCTATTATGGGGGCAGAGATACTTCCGTATGTTCAGTTGACAATAATTCGAGAGTTTACAATATCGCTAAAGAGAGACACGTTTTTTTTTATTTTTTATTTTATTTATTCAGGGACAATAAACAGCTACAATATGTGTTGGAATAGAGTAAAGATAGTACTAAACATTAACAATATTGCAGCCCACTACATTATCCGCATATTGACACGAACGAATATAATAATGAGTGCCACTAGATAGGTAAAAAACAAAATGAATATTAAAACTTACATCAAATTAATAAATAATGATAGAAATACCAAATAAGTCAAGAGAGATCAGTTAATTATTAATGATTAAACATTAAATAACTTAGTAATTAATAAACATTAAATAAGTAATTAATAACATTAAACAATAAACTTAAACAATAAACTTAACGAAATATTAACTACTTCATGCAAATTAGATGTTCAAATTGATTCAATTTAATTGCTTGCAGGGTAACAATACTTAAACACTAAAAACAAATAAACAATAAAACACAAACTAGCTTACATTCCTAATTTATACATCATAGGTTCATAATAATTTTCATGACATTTGATTTAAATTTGGATTTTGAACATATAAAAATATCAATATCAACAAAATTACAATTATAAGATTCAACCATTCGCCGGACAGGGCAGCGCAAACCAGAATTAGTTCGACAGGAATTGACAGCAAATAAGGTAAGTGCACGGGTACTACGTATATTGACAGTGCGTGGGACTACGTAACATAGTTTGCTCGTGAGGTCAATACAGTCGAAATCACCATGAACAATACCATGCAGCACAGAGGCCTCTAGATACTTTCGTCTAGATTCTAGGTTGACCTGCCCATATTTATCCAGTAATTGAGAGTACGACAAATACGTTTTATGGCATCTGTAATGCATGGCTCGAAGAAACTTGCGCTGGACTTTCTCAATTTCGTCTATGTATTTCTGGTAAAACGGGTTCCAGATAGGGACGGCATATTCTAATTGCGATCGCACAAGGGTTTTATATAGGTAAAGGTATGTGGAGACCCGCCTGAACTCAGTGGACGACCTCATGACGAAACCATACATCCTAAACGCTTTGTTTATAACTTTTTCTACATGCTGGTTTAAGGACAACTTATCATCAATCAACACACCAAGATCTTTGACAGTAGTTACATTACTGAGTACTGTGTTATGCAATGCATATTTAAAGTGAATAACAGTTTTATTCCTTGTGAAATTGATGCAATTGCACTTGGAGAGACTAAGGTGCAGTTTGTTGACTAGACAGTAGTCAGTAAGTCTGTCAAGATCCTGTTGAAACAGTCGACAATCCTCTACAGTTTGTATAGACCTATAAGCTTTTAGGTCATCAGCGTATACAAGAAACTTAGTATTTTTAAAACATTTGTCTATGTCATTGATATAAAGAATAAACAATAGTGGTCCCAAAATTGAACCTTGTGGAACTCCTGAGGTTATATGCACTTCGTCAGACTGATGGCCATTAACGACAACTCTTTGAGTTCTGTTTTTAATATAGGATGAGAACCAGCGAAGCAGATTTCCCCGTATACCATTAAATGAAATTTTGTTCAGTAGGATTACATGGTCGACCTTGTCAAAAGCTTTTTTGAAATCTGTATAAACCGCATCAACTTGTAATCGCCTGTCCATGTTTTCAAAAAGATAATTGGAAAAAGTTAACAAATTGGAAACAGTCGAACGTCGCTGAACAAACCCATGCTGCTCTGGGATGATGACGCTGTGTAAGATTGGATAGATTTCATTGTGTACGAGTCGCTCAAAAAGTTTTGACAAGATCGACAGAATCGAGATAGGCCTGTATTGCTCCACGTCATGTGTTGAGCCGTTCTTATGTACAGGCGTGATGTTAGCTCGTTTCCATTCATCCGGGAAAACACCCTCGCTTAAACATTTATTGTAAATGATAGAGAGTGGCTTACAGATACTGCCGGCGACGGCCTTAAAGAACAGGGCTGGGTACCCATCAGGACCAGCTCCTTTGGAAGGATCAAGTAATTTTAACTCTTTAAGTATTTTGTCTTCCTCAATTTGCAAATTATCGATCAACCTAGCATTGGCATGACAGTGTGGAGGCGGGGTCCAGGTGGACAGTGATGGTGAACAAGGTTCAAATGCAGACTGGAAAAAATCTGAAAACATATCACAGATTTCTTCGGGAGCACTTGATTTCAAGTTTTGATAGTGTATAGTGGATGGAATACCAGATTTATTTTTGCGATTATTAATAAATGTCCAGAAGTATTTAATGTTAGTGGTAAGATTGTCTTCAACTGATTTAATGTAGTTTGAATAGCAGGCATCACAGGCCTCTTTAAAAATTGCTCTGTATTCCGAGAACTCATTGTAGTCTTTGATGTTATTAAATTTCTTCCATTTAATCCAGAGACGTTGTTTTCTCTTGAAAATTTTTATTAATGGTGCAGAGAACCAAACTGGAAAATCAAGCGTCCGAGACTTGACACGCGGTACATTGCGTTCAGTAATGCCATCGAGAACATCATAAAAGCGTTGCACGGCCTCCTGCGCCGGAAGGTTCCCCAACAGGTTCACCCAATCAACCTCACTGATTTGTTTATTAATCTCATCATAGTTAGCTTTGCGAAAGTCATATTTAGTCAACGGTTTTCTTTTCAGAGATTGTATGGATACACCCGCTGGGGCTGCAGCAACAAACGGAGGATGATGTGTGTCTATGGGTAGCAGTGAGTCTAATGGATGGCTTATAGAACACGTGACGTTAGAAATAAACAAATCCAAGATTTTCCCATTTGCATTAGGTATGTTATTGTGTTGGTATGCATTCAGGGTTGACATGAGCTGTGCCAATTGTGAACACACAGGTGACGTTCCACCAGCAAGCTGATGTACTCCGACAGACTTTCCATCCTTCCATGCAATATCAGGAAGATTGTAATCGCCTATAATAAATATGTTTTTGACATATGGTTCAATTAACATGTCCTGCAGTGTATCAAAGTGAGTGGCATATACATCGGCTGTAGCCCAGGGTGGTATGTATACAGCACTAAAGACATGCATTTTAGCTCTGTTGTCCTTACTCGGAATACCAACTGCAAGATGTTCAATGCACGTCGGTCGACCAGAAATGTCAAGTAAACATGACTGGAGTCTACGCGACACCGCGACCAGAACCCCACCACCATCACGTTTACGAGTTGTGTCGCGATCTCGATCACAGCGGTACACAACATATCGAGGATCCACAAACTCACCACTAGCAATATCGGGTATAAGCCACGTCTCAGTCAATATGATTATGTCGTAGGAAAACGACAGAATACACAAATACAAAGCTTGCAATTTGGTTCTCAACCCTCTGCAATTTTGGTAGTAAATAGTTATGTCGTTATTATCCATTACACAAAATAATTAACATAAATATATATAAGGCAGCAGGTATTGTGTACAAAGGGTTCAGTCGTTGTAATAAATTATAGCAAGCTACCATGTCGTACTCACAATGTAAGATCTGCATAATGATGTCAGAAAAGTAAAATATAAAGGAATGTAAATAATAGTAAATTTTGGAATAACACTGAATAGCAATTAATTTCATTAATAAATAGTTGAAAAATGATAGGATTAAAACAATTATAGGAACATACAACACAATACAATTATAATGATAATTGAGCTCAAGTAATGATGAGCACACTAACTCATGCTGGAAATATTTCACGGTGATAGCGTTGAAGACGATAAAGAGAAAGCAGTTAGCCAGTTGACTTCTTTTTAATTTTAATAAGGTCACCTTCTCCACGAATCGCAAAGGCAGTTTCACCATCACGCTCACGTACCAGTATGGTACCATTTCGGATCCATACGTATTTATGATTGTGGTTATTTGCAGCTTCTCGGGTTTTACGAAACAACTGCTTTCTCTTTAGGGTCAAGTGCTCATTAATATAAATAGATGTGGAAGTTCCGGACATACCAATTTGTTCAGTTTTTAGCGAGCTAACTTTACGATACGCGCTAAGTAAATTGTCTCTCTGTAGACGAGAGGTGAACTTTAAAATAATATTCTTAGGTCTTGTGCTTTGTTGATGAGCATGAGGCACTCTGTGCACAGCGACAATATTATTGAGTAAGATTGGTGATTTAAGGACGCTTCCTATGGCTTCAATGATGGACGGTAAGTTTTCATTACGCCTTTCAGGCAGGTTACAAATCTCAACATTACATTGTCGAGCCTGCTGCTCAAGAACGTCAATTTTAGTTTCCAGGCTACAGATTGTGGACTCAAACTCAGCTGGCGATGCGTTACTACTCAAAACATCAACACGCTTTTTGAGGGTGTCATGCTCTGCTGACTGGAACTGAGAACTGGTTTGCAGGCCCACAATGTCATCACGAAGTGTGGTCACTTGTTGTTTTAGAACGGTATGCTCCGTACGCAGCACCTGCATATCCTTCCGGATGCCAGTCAAGGTGGACCTGATGTCATCACGTATTTGAAGGATGTCCTTGTTCATATCACTACGCCATTGGCTAAGAGTTGCTTGAAGGTTTATAGTGAATGCCTCAAAGTCTGCAGAGGTAGAAGGCTGCGATGACTTTTCTGTGATCAGCGTCCTATTACCGGCAGTACTAATGGATGAACTAAGATGGCTGTGGTCTAAATTATCACAGGACATATCCATGGAGTGGTCATCAGTTGGAATCTCTGTGTAACTGCGTACGGGAGTGTTTATATTCGACCTGGCCCGCCTAGTTACATTACAACATGAAGGACACTTCCAGGTAGCCTTGTATTCGTCTCTTAAAGCTACAAACTGGTTCGAAGTAAGATTCAAGCACTCGAAGTGGTAATTCCCACCACACACAGAGCATTGAAGAATATTGGTTGACGAAGTTGAGGTGTTCTTACAGCATTCCATCTTGAAAGAAGTCGTTTCAAGAGCTAACTCCATAGTCCTGTCCCGTACAGCAAGGTGCAACCAACGCCCTCTATACCTATACGCTGCAACGAAGTTCCCTATCGATCACTTGATAAAAGTCGATGCGTCTTTGAATTCGTAGTTGACTCCGTGGTTTCTCAATAATTCAATAGGTGGCGCTGATCTCAATCACCGCAAATCTACGGACTTGTCAATGACTTTGCAGATTTGAGTGAGTCATTGGATATCTTAACACGGATAATCACTTCACTTCAATACTAATTAGACACTGGAGATGCTTGGTAAGGAAGCACTTAGTCCAACACTAGTCATTTACCGACCAAATTGTACTTGTTTTCTAGCTATGCACCTGCACACACCTTTACACTTCACACAGCCAAAATCTCGTTTGAGGTGAATTACAACACGGATAACAAAATATAGAACTCAGCACGGTCTAAGCTTTGAGTAATAATCAAGAACTTCTGGTATTTTGCACTTGTACTATTTTAATTAAATATTCAAAACGGAGCGATGCAAAAAGTAAACAAGAAGTCGCGCCCTCAGAAGACGTTATATTGTAATATAACGTGTTTGACATTTATAATGGACCAATCGGAAAGTACCTATCGGAAAATAAACAAACATGATTTGGAATATATTTTCTTTAAAAATCAACAATTAAAGTAGGTACTGAACCAAATCCAAGTAGGTAGGTACTGTGTACCTAGGCAAGTACTTTTAAATAAGTCAAAACAATGCCATTTAATACCTGCCACCGCAGATCGTGCCACCATTGGAACTCATTTGTCCACCACCCCAACAACTTTAACATTGTTTTAAAATGTTTAATTAATACGCCACTTTCAACCAACTTGAAAAAAAAAAGTAAGCAAACAATAAACCGCGTGTCTCAACGCGACAGTGTCCTTGGCGTCATAACTGCAACTGTTTACCAATGATACAAAGTAATCATCCAAACGCACTTCCTACTCAAAAAACACTTGGTATTGTTCATAATAGAGTGACGTGTATGTAGGTATTTTTCTCTGTCCCACTAATACCGTACGCATACTAGCTGTCTCACTTTCTCCAAGCTAGAATAAGCGATTCCTTGCGACACGAAGTTAGCGGATGGCGCCGGGCCAGAGATAAGCAGTAGTGGGGAAGCGAAAAAAGGGAATCTTCTATGTTAATTTGCTTTTTTGTGTTATTATTTTCGGCTTGCATCAATATACAAACCTGAATAAAAAGACAAATACACACGTAGGTATTTGTCTTTTTTTTACTGTTGTGTCAACTGGCTTTTTATTAGTAGGTATTCATCACACAATCCATGAACTAGTATTTTTTTAAAACATCCCAATTAAAATTTTGGATCATAGACCTGGCAAATGTCTGGATATGTATGTCTTTCGTTCACACATAAAGTACTGCATGTATTTTAATGAAATTTATAATGAAGAAGATGGCTTACCTTGGAATAGCGCTTAGGCTACTATTTATAATGTAGGTACTTAATCATGTGCTGTCACAGAAACAGCTAGTAAAATATAATCCAATAACAATTTTATTTTATTACATTACTTCTTTTCTACTTCAGTGTACTCAGGCACAACAACTGTCAACCGGTTATTGAGTAAAGTTAAGAAGGTCATCGATATGTATGAATCCGTCGCTTTTTAGTAGCCATTCGAATTTGGTCGGATAACCAGCCGTTGTTTACATGTTTTATTTTTTGTTTATATTTACTTAATGCGAAACATTCCAAGCTGAATATTTACACCATATATTTTTGACTAAAGGCACCAGTTTTTGCATTACACCTACACATCTGGGATTGAGCCGATTCCTTGTATTTTACCGTCAAAGTTATGACACCATCGTTTTGACTTTTAGCAAGATTATTCAAAAACGCATGCATGAACAGTTTTGAAACTTTGCATGGTTATTATAATCGTCAAGAAGGACCGAATTCAGTTTTCAGCGAGCTTGTACCTTGCATCATTTAGGCGCTGCGACGTTTTTTCAGGTTTTCATAAAACCACGATAACTTGAAAATTATAAATATTTTCTTAAATCTAATTGGGGCACTAATGGGCACAAATTAAGAGCTACACGTGTATGTTTATTCTACAGGGGCACATGCAATGGTTTTAGAGAAATACGATTCTGCAAAACGTTACCCCAGCAAGAAATGCAATATCTCGAAAACCTGAAGGGGCACTAGTTTTATTTTTGGGGGCACATTTTAGCACTAATATAAGCTCTCTGGCCATGTACAATTTTTTTCTCTCCGATCATTCGTTTAGAATTTTCCAGCTGGAAAAACGTTACCCTAGCAGGAATCGTTTTTTCAGTTTTTCTCCAAAACTACAAGGGGCACAAATTCTTTATGTGGGGGCACATTTACAGCAGCTAAGGCTCTAATTATACATTCTACTCAGATAACTCTAGGAGACACTTTCCAGCTAGGGTAACGTACACTTTTTGAGCCCCTGTCCTTGTGGAGCAGGACCAGCATTGAGCCAAGCATTTTTATCAGCGATATAATCGCTCAACTTGTAATATGCTTGCTTACATAGTGTGCGTTTAATGCATGTTTTAAATTTAGTCTCATTCAGTTCAAGAATACTTTGTGGAATTTTATTATAGCATCTCAAACAGTACCCCATGAAAGATGAGTCTACTTTAGCGAGTCTAAAGCCTGGCTGAACTAGTTGGTCTCTATTTCTAGTACTGTAATTGTGTCTGTCGCCTCTTTTACCGAAAAGATGCAGATTTTTTCTAACGTACATTATGTTTTCGTAGATGTATTGGCAATGAACCGTCATGATGCCAATATCCTTAAAAAATTCCCTTAGAGAATCGCGCCTACGAAGATTGTATATGGCTCGGATGGCTCTTTTCTGCAGAATAAATATAGACTCAATATCAGCAGCCCGTCCCCATAGCAAAATACCGTAAGACATTATACTATGGAAGTAACTAAAATAGACCAGTCTAGCGGTATCTACATCAGTGAATTGACGGATTTTTCTAATGGCATATGCTGCTGAACTTAAGCGCCCCGCAAGAGATGTTAAATGAGAACCCCATTGTAGCCTTGAATCAAGCGTAAGCCCCAGGAAAACCGTTTTATCTACGAATTCGAGTTTCTCTTTATTCAATATTATCTCACAATCACTACTTTTAACATTCGGTAATGAAAATCTTATGCATTTAGTTTTTTTTTCATTCAATACCAAATTGTTTGCTGTGAACCAATTTTGGACCTGAAGTAGGGCATCATTCACGTCATCTAGATTTTGGGCCCGTCTATTTATCTTAAAAATTAGAGAAGTGTCATCAGCAAACAACACCATATTTTGAGGTTGGTGTTTCAACAAATAGGGTAGATCATTTATATATACTAAAAAAAGGAAAGGACCCAATATTGAGCCTTGCGGAACCCCCATTTTTACATTCAAACCCTGTGAATTAACACCATTTATTTGAACATGTTGTTTTCTATCGCTCAAATAAGATTTTAGCAGGCTAAGTGCAAGTTTACCCAGTCCGTAATGCTCCAGTTTCAAAAGTAATGTGTCGTGATTTACGCAATCAAAAGCTTTGGAGAGATCACAGAAAATTCCTATTGCGTCTTGGGACTCTTCCCACGCAGCAAATATGTGCTTTAATAGGGTTACACCGGCGTCAGTTGTACAACGTCCCTTGGTGAAACCATACTGTTGATCATGTAAGATTCTGTTGGTGTTAAAATGATAAAGCATTTGATTAAGCATTACTTTTTCAAAAACCTTGCTAAAAACTGGTAACACGGATACAGGTCTATAATTATTGGAATCTTTACTGTCCCCGGATTTGAAAAGAGGTATGACTTTACTGTATTTCATTAAATCCGGGAAAACTCCTTGGTCTACACATAAATTCAAAATTAAAGCTAAATACGGGGCTATGGTCTCAAGTATAGATGTACAAACTTTGATAGACATTCCCCATAAATCTTCGGTCAGTTTGATTTTAATTTGCCGGAAAGCTTTAATAACTGTCATAGGGTTAATGTGTTTAAATTTAAATTCAGCCAGGCAGCCAGACACATTCGCCTTTAATAAGCCAATTGAGGCTTCAGGTGAGGAATTAAGAGCCTCCGTAGTTTTTATTGGTATTTCGGTAAAAAAATTAACAAATTCTTGAGCTACTTCCTGATCAGAGCTTTTAGGACCACATGCTGTATCTAATGTAAAGCTATTATTACGTATTTTCTTTCTGTTAGTCTCGTTATTTATGACTTTCCAAACGGTCTTTATTTTATTTTCTGCTGTTTTGATCTTGTTGCTTATGTGCAGGGTTTTAGCAACCTTGCAAGTATTTCTAAAAATCTTTGAATACGTAGCAACATACTTGCTAAAAGTTTCAGTGTTTATAAAAGGCTTAAGGCTATAAAGCTCAAATAGCCTTTCCCTACTTTTTCTGATACCTCTAGTTGCCCAATCACTAAATATAAATTTAGGGCAAATACTCTTTGTCTTCTTTTCAAAAGTTTTGTTGAATTCCGTGTGAACTAATGAAAAGAAACGATCATACAATTGATTTATATTAATATCCTCTTGGCTCATTACACTTAACTTGTTCTGTAGGGAAATATTATACCTATTTAATTTGCTAGAAGTTATAGGTCTAAATTTAATCTGAACTTTTTGTATTGGAGTTTTACAACTAAAAGTTACTGTTTGTCCGCTATGGTCAGACGGCAAACAATTTATTATGGCTTTATTTAAGTAATCACAATCGCAGAAAACATTAGGTATCTATACAAGTAGCAGAAGAAGTTGTGATTCTAGTGGGTTCAATAAAAACGTTAGTCAAGTCAAATGACTTAAAAAGATTTAATAACCGACTGCTATTTGAATTTTCTTCTAAAATATTGATATTAAAATCACCACAAATTATTGTAGCTTTATTACTGGCTGCAAGTTTTGCCAGGACATCTTCCATTATTGATTCAAATATGGAAAAGTTTTGATAGTTTGGGGGTCTGTACACACACACAATAACATGCTTATCTAGCTCAACACAGGACAGTTCGACGCAATGTTCAACCGAGAGACCTACTATGTCATTACGTTGCTTATATTTAAAACTATTTTTTAATAATATTAGGGAACCTCCACGAAGCATAGTTTTACGATTAAAGCAGCTACCCACCATATAGTTCTCATAATTAATAAGCATTTGGTAATCCTTTAGCCAATGTTCAGTAAAACAAATAATGTCAAACTTACTACTTTCTAAAAACAATTCAATTTCTAATAATTTCGAAGAAATGCCTTGGATATTTTGGTGGAATAATTTTAAGGTGTTCTGCTGAGGCCCTTTTTTACTAACTAATTGAGTGCAAGAAGGTACCTTGCTGTTGGTAGGATTAACAAAAATATTGTTAATGGTACCTTCTGTTGTCTCACTTTCTAGTTTAAATTTATATTTGAAGTGAGGCCGGAGACTCCTGTGCCATCCTCAGACGATAAGACCCTATCACTAATAAACCCTAATTGAGAATTTTCCACGGTGACAGATGGATCCTCCTCAGTACAATGTTTGTAAATATTTATAGCACTAGTGCTATATTCATTTGTGCCAGTCACCTGTACATTAGTAGAATTACTAATCGTCGCAGTGTTAATAATATAACTAAACTTAGACATACTATTTATGTCTGTGTGAATACTATAAGCTAATAGCCGAGCTATTTTGTGTCTACATACAATAGGTAGATACACCTTACCCCGTGTCGACTTAAGATTACCAACTATAGTGTTGATATCCAGATACATAAGCCTGTCACTATAGTGACCTACTAAAAAATGTACATGTTTATTCAACATAGGTATGTATATAATCGTTTTTCCTACTACTTAAATTTTCAAAATATGGAAAAGCACACAATATGATTTTATTACATCTTAACTTTAGCAACTCAGAAACACAGTCAGTGATATCTTCCTTTTTTACATTAGAACTATTACCAACACATAGAGTAATGGTAGTGTTAAGATAACAATCATTTTTTATTACTGATGCCATTACTTGTTTGTAGCTTGACCCTGGCATGCAATAATTTTGGGTACAGTAACTCAGGTTATTACTGATCAATTTACCTAGCCCTCTACCCATACTATCAGAAAACATAACTGAATGATCACAATCATTACAATCAGGTGAAACAAAATGACTAATCTCAGGCTGTACTACTTGTGAATCATGGTTTTGATGGATGATAAAGTTCTGAGCACTCACAGCTTGAGACGGGTCCTCCGTTGCCTCAGGCTGGAGGGCATCAAGACTGGGTTCACTCCGACAAGTACAATGAGTGTTGCTGAGAGTCAGCAAGTCCACTTTGTCAACCAACTCATTTGTGACAAGAATATGCTCCTTAATTTGTTTTTTAGAGCTTTCATATTTATTATATAAAGATTTTAGTGACTCATTCAGTGCCTCAATTTCAGATTGTAAGCGCTGAGTGTCTATTTCATAAATACTTGTACTGTCTTCTAACTTAATCTGATAGTTATTTAATCTAATAACAAGAGAAACACGTTCTTTCCTTAATTGAATATTTTTGGAAAAGTGCTTTTGTTGTTTCTTGTGTTTATGACATTTTTTAATGATTTTATTCAATCTTGCATATTTCTTAATTTTATTTTTACTTACTTTATGGTATGAATTATGTTTCAGTAAGGAGTCCTCTGTAAGGTCTATTGTTATGAGGGAATGAGGGTTACAATTTGTATTTACTAGTTCGTTGTACAAATGATCAGTTTCCATAACCTGAGTACGATCCTGTTCCTTTTTTAAATTTAAAAGTTTAACATTAGCATGGACTAATTACTCTTCAGCTTTACAATATTAGTATAGATTAAAATGACAGTAATAGTACACTACTAACCCAAATGAGGAAAAAATAGTGCGTGGAGTTCCTCCGCGCGGAAGAAGTGAAACTTCGTAATGAGGAAATGAAAATAGGAAGGGGAGGAGGGGGCTCCATGGTAGCGTAAACGTTTAATTAACGCAACCTTGCTGGAAGTCGCATTAGAAGTTTCACTTCAAAAATGTCGTGAAGAAAGTTTTCAGTATGTAGGTATATGAATGGGTATATGAGTAGAGGAAGACCAAAGAAACAATGGATGGATTGTGCTAAGAACGATGTGGAGGGAAAAGAAGTGTCTAATGAGATGACGAAAAAGACAGGTGGTTGTATATGTAACCTAAGGGGAGATAAGAGAAGGAAAATCTCACCCTACGTAAAGCTGAATTTGTCCTGTATTCTGCTCATACGAAGGCGTTCATATAAACATATTAGAGCACCTCCTGCGCGCATTTAGCCCTAACTTCCACAACAGATTAGTGAACCTCAAAATCAACGAATGCGACGGTCCCTTTTCTTAGAGCTCCTGAATCTCCTGATGATTCAGGAGATCAGAGTTCGCGTTACATTTCTCGATACATTACATTACGTGTTACACCCGTCTATAACCGGCTTTGGTCAAATCTTGGAACTGAATTTCGAACCAGTTCCTCCCAACCGATTAAGCTGAAATTTTGCTTATACAGCTTTGGTTCTGGTTACAATACATTTTTACAGACATGACTTTAACCTGCATCAGGATCGCCGCCTCATGAGAGAACTCTTCAACGGTTAATAGAACGAGACTTTGTATGGGTATGAGCGTTCAATGATTTTTTTTATATTTTAGTTCTAGAAAGCAAATCTCACAGATGTCACATGGACTCATACCTAGATATCCAAATAAACTTTACAGGTCAACTTTCACAAAACAAATTCGTCATAAATTAATTCTAAATAAGCATGGCAACCAGGCAGTTTTATAGCTCACTGATGACCTACAAAGGTAATTTACAAGCCCCCATGTGTCGGGCATATTGATTGATAGACTAGACCAATGAAGTAATTAGATGACTGTCTACCTCACAACTTGGCGACTTCAACAGCAGTTGATGCAACATTTTCCAGAAATCGCTGGCTTCTCGGTTCTCGTTCAGTCAGCAGAAGTAATATCATGATAATAATTATGTAATTTCACGACTGCGATTTTCTACACGCGATTGTATTAATTTCACATCCTTTGTTTTAGAATTAGAACGAGAAAAAGCAAAAGCAATCACGCGCATAACGCTGCGCTGATATGTCGAACTAATTACACGATTTAAAAACGCTGCCAGGGATGCTGTGGCTACACTTACAGTCAGTGACGGATTAAGACTACTTGATGCCCTAAGCAATCCACGCCTGTGGGGCCCCCACGCCACCTCCTTCGCTAGCAAGACTGCTTCGCAGAAGGAGGTGACGGCTTCCCATTCCGTCTCGCTCCGGACCATGGATTGAACCAGGGCTGGACGCGAGAGGTCGCCGCCGCCGATCGCCGCTACGAGGACACGGCGGTGCTCCACCCACGCGGGGCAGACCTCCACCGTGTGCTCCACCGTGTCCTCCGCGAGATCAGAGCAGTGGAAACACCCGGGCGTTTCCTCCCGCCCGATTCGATGCAGGTACCTCCCGAAACATCCGTGTCCGGTGAGGACCTGCGTCAGGCGTAAGGTGAGGACGCCGTGGCGCCTCTCAAGCCATTCCTCAGAGGGGACTTATCGCCACTGTCGTGGCGTGCCCGGATTTTTTTTCGTGCTTTTTCTGGTGCCTCCCAGACGTGATGCCCTAGGCAATTGCTTAATTTGATTAAGGGTTAATCCGTCACTGCTTACAGTCAACAATGACTTGACTAGCGCTTGTGGAAAATAACAGATGTTACCTACTCCAAACAACGAGAGGCCGCCTGTCTATACTTCTATTACTTTATAAGATATACAACATAATGGAGACGTACCTATATCTAGGTACGTGTTCTCACATTATCTGGTTATGCCATGTCCGCCCCTTAGTACTTAGTATGTACCTACCTACATTTTTTTTGTGGATTAGGCCGGAAATGTCACCTATTTAGAACATAACCTAGACATGCTCTAAGACCCCTTGCTACCTGTAAAGTCATGTACCTAACAACGACCCGTACCTACATAATTGTAGGTATATTGTTTACCTACTTATCGGAAATAATCTAAAGGAGAAAACCCCCTGAAAGTTGTATTAAATGTGTATGCCTGAACTGTAAAGTTTCCGTTCATTTTTGTGTCATTGTGTAGGCGCCGCGTTGGTTTGACGTAGGGTGTTAGTGGATATGTAGGGAGGAGGAGTAGGGCGGGCAGCGTGCAACCGGCGGCCGGCGCGCGGCCGCGGCGGAGCCTGCGCAGTACGCGCGCCGCTCCAGGCCTGCGCGATCCGTCATTCGTTCGCGGGTTCACACTGCGTCGCCATCTCGACCGTAACTAGCGCTCCGCTCGCCCCCCGAGCTCTGTCGCGCTCAGCTCGCGTGCGTCAGGCCGGATCGTCGCCGGTCTCGTGGTGGTGCGTGTCCCCCTGGTCCCCGAGGCACGCGTGCGCTCGCTCGCGCGTGCGCGGCGCCACGTGCGCGCGACGACGACGGGCCGCGAGCATGCTAGGGGCACGGCGCTGCCGCGCGTAGCGAGCCAGGCCGTGCGCGCCATCGCCATGGGCTGCGCCTCGTCCGCTGAGGAGCGCGCCGCCATTGCGCGCAGCAAGCTGATCGAGAAGAACCTGAAGGAGGATGGCATCCAGGCAGCCAAAGATATCAAGCTGCTGCTCCTTGGTAATGGAGCTTTCCTCTATTTCTGTCTAGGGTAGCAGGTGCGCGCGCATGCCGCGCGCCGGCTCGAGCTCTATTGACTCAGACTACGAAGCTGGCACTTCTCCGTTTTGGGAATATAGATAAATGCATTGACTGTGGATAAGTATGCATTGTGGATTGAAACAACTCACTGTTAATGTCTACAAAACTCTACGAGTAGGTCTCAATTTGGGTGCCTACCCAAATCAATGTTTTCTTCAATGATAAGTAGGATAAGTATGTGACTAATATTATAGGAATTCACTGCTCTTCTGGTTGTAAAACTAGAATCTAGATAATACCACAACACATTAGCATTCAATAATAGTGTTGACATTCATGATCTTGAACTTCAACACAACATTTCACCAAGTATAATTGACCTAGCAATCTAGAATAGCAGGAATATTCCATACTGCTAGCATAAGGAGAGCTTTAGGCCATCCGCAGAAAAGTTAGAAAGTTAAGACAGGACCTCTATTACGAAAGCCTAATATGCATATTAGGTACCTGAAAGCGCAGTTTAAGTGGCAGATAGGTAACTTATATATGTTTCACCTAGATATTATTTTAACAACAGGCCCTGTTGCTTGTCGCGTAGTCCTCCGCCCTGAGGGACTATAGGTACATATAGGTATGTAGGTACCTAGTGCAGTGGATGTCCTAAAAAGTGATTCGGGAAAATGATGATTGAGATCAGTGACCTCCGGAACTTTGCTTATGGGCCATGAGTGTTTGGGGACTAGGTACCTACCTACCTATTATGATGCTGCTCTACTAGTTGATTGCGTAAACACGGGGCGACACCAAACTGTATAAAACATAGCTAAACTTGAGCAGTTGAGCTTGAGATAAACAATTTTTGCTATATTACGAGTAAGTAACACATGCTTTTGTAAACATTATCCGAGTAGAAAAGAAAACAGACGCGCTCCTACCTTTTTATGGGCTATCCTGCCGGTTCATAAGGTAAAGCTCTAGGATTTTTTCTTTTTTCCAGGGTAACCTTTAGTTAGACCCTTCGTCGGAGTGAGAGTGCCCCAAGCTGACTGACGTATATCCGTGGAATCGTGGGCATTCTGCACTAAGTTTACGATTAATCCTAGTTCTGTTACTTCCTGACCACATCTTTCTAGGATTTGGGGAAGCTAATCTTTTTCCCAATAAGTAGGTAGGCCTATGATGTAGCTGCACTGACGGCAGCCAAGTAATGGTGAATAGTAATGGGAAAATTGATTGTGACCTAAACATATTCTGATGATTGACTGTTGCGTTACATACCTACCCTACCTACATATACCTTCCTAAGCTAAGTATCTAGGTATACAGGGTGTAAACAGACTCTTCACGAAGCCTTCAACCATGCATTCTGTACATCAAAATAAGTAACTTTGCGCAAAAATTATTGCTGCGAAACGTTTTTTTTTTGTTGGGATGTTAATCATGTTTCGTTTCTTTCGTTGGGTTTTACCGCAAAACGTGATTTTTGCGTTGAGTTATTAGCAGAGATCGGAATAGGTAGAGCTATTTAGGTTCATTGACCGCAAACATTCAAATCAAATCAAATCAAATCATCTTTATTTGTGAAACACAGGTATTAAAATAAGGTCTTATTCATACATTTTAGTTGAGCTCTGTGTCCTACCAATGAAATTGGTGTACAAATATTTTTAATAATAAGTCTGGATCTATAAAATACAAAGTCAAATAATGAGATTTCAATGTAAGTATTATTAATCAATTATATAAGAAACAATTATAATTTATTTTTCATGCATGTCAATGGTAAATTCTAAAGGCATGTATTTAAATCGATATCTGTATATTCCCTTTTTTCGATCAAAATATTTCAAAGTTAAACCAAAAATACTGACTTGCACTCAAATTATGCACACTAAATAAATCAAATTCGATATACTGTTTAATGGTATTTGCAGAACTGTTTTACTGAACGAATAACTATTATCAAAATAGTATATCTAACAATTCTATAATTCAACAAACATATTAAACCTTTTTTAAGGAAAACCATCACCTAATTTACTTTTAGGAACATCTATATGTCACCGTAAAATTGTCAAATTCATTATATTGTAATATCTCTAGCGATATTGTAAAATCTCGAAATATTGTCAAATGAACATACTGCTTACAACACTTTATATTCCCCTAAAAAGAGTAGTCGACGGAGCCCCGCTTCGCGGGGCCCCTATTTCCGAGTGCAGGGTTTAAAGGGAACCTAACCTAACTAACCTAACGGGGGGGTGCCCCAAGTCCCGATTATGGGGGCAGAGATACTTCCGTATGTTCAGTTGACAATAATTCGAGATATTACAATATCGCTAGAGAGACACACGTTATATTGTAATGTAACGTGTTTGACAAGTACAATTTAGAGTGCAAATTAGTATTTTTGATAAGCAATTCGTATTTTTGTTTTTTATATCATATATCCGATGTACGAACCACATTTTTGGTGTGAATTCGATAAAAAAGGTCATCTCGTTTTGTGTTATTTTTTAGTTTTTTTTGCAGTACCTAGGTACTTGTTTAGTTAATCAATTGGTTTTTTTGCACAGCATTCATTTTTCTGGTATGCATTCAGTTAATTAGTGGAGTTACCTAGTGTGCTGAAAAAATATACAGATGTGCATTTAAAAATATCCCAATTCTAAAGAAAGCTACATTGATGTTAATATGGATATTCCACGTGATTCCGACTGATAGTACGGGATTTTATTATTAGATTATTTGTTTAAATAAGTCAATTATTGTTGAAGCGTATTGATTTTAATTAAGTTTTTTTATTGTAAATACAAATTGTTCTATTTGATAATGTTTTGATTTTCTGAGGAACAAATAATTTGTATGGTAATAGTTTTTCATCAAGGGCGATTTACCAATCCCCTTAAAACGTAAGCTAATGGACATGTGTATTCTCCCCATATTGACTTAGGGTGCACAGACTTGTCTTTGACCAACATCCAGAAGTCCAAACTCAAGGTTTGCTAACGGGCAATGGAGCGCAGCATACTTAACGTTAAACTTACCGACCGAATAACGAACACCACACTGCGCTCCAGAACTCAAATTGCTGACGTAGCTCAGAAAGCCGTAAAACTGAAATGGCACTGGGCAGGCTATGTCTGCCGGATGCCGGAAAAGCTGTGGGCCCGCATATCACAAAACTGGAGCCCTGAGACAGTTAGACGCCGGGGTCGCGGCAGACCGAAGAGAAGATGGCGGGATGCCTTGGATGGCTTCTCGTTAATTGGCGAGAAGAGACGCAACACCGAGAAAAGTGGAAGGAATGGGGGGAGGCCTTTGCCCAGGAGTGGGACAGCTGAGGCTATAAAAAAAAATATGTTTTTGTACCTCAACTTCAGAATAAAAATGCTTAAATGATTGTTGATTCTTGAAGTAAAAAACGTTTTTGTGGTTTAATGAATCAAGTTTATCTATTTTTTATACTATCCTTAATCTCGTCTTTCTTATATTTACCCGTCAGAAAGGAAATATAATCTTTTTTTAGTCCCGAAGGCGAGAATAGTTTTTTTAAGATTTTACTATCTACATACTTAAAAACCAAATCCCGGGACTCTGGAATATTCATATTATTATTCTAACCTATGGCAAGTAGGTACATAAAACAGCTCTACCTATTCCGATCTATGGTTATTAGGTATACTTTGATGTACAATGTAACGCACTGCGTTACAGTTAACGGGTTATGGAGGCATTTCAAGTAAAAAATCCCTCCGGCAAGCCGCAGGAGGAGGTAGATTTCGAAGAGATTATGTCCGTATAGTTCTACCGTTCAGTTCTACCAGTAGGACTAAACGGAGAAAAAAATCCGTTTAGTACTACTATCTGCAGTATGAATTTTAATAGAACTAAACGGATAAAAAAGTTCTTTTAGTACTAGGTACTAATTTCAGACAAAATTCAATAGGACTGAACGGAAAAAAAGTCAAATGCAGAGTACGAATATTTAATATGACAAACTAAACGAACGAAAAACTAAATTGGTAACTCTTAGCTAAACTAAAACAAACATAATGTATGGCTTTTCTTTTACCCACGACGGTTAAAAAGCAATTGAAAATATAGGATATAATAATTTAAAAACCCCCGAATTAAAAATGAATACCTGTGAAATTTTTTAGTTGAAACAACATTTCAAATTGATATTCGAACATAAGGTGCTGGAGCGTCCGACTATTGAAATTTTGTATAAAGAGTTGTACTTATGTGTACAATCTACAAAAAAAAAATATGATTTCAAAATCGTTGTCCTGTAATGGAAAGTTTACCCTTTTTAAATTCTCTCATAAGAGTATAGCATGGAAACGCCCTCAAATGTTTATTTGTAATTTTTTATTTCGAAAACTATAAGTTTTATCGCTAAACTTTGAAGGTAACAATTGTAAAGTAAACAATTTGCTCTCAAAAAAAAATATTTGCGACGGTCAAAATGTTTACTGTTTCGGAGATATGATTTTTTTTCGCAAAAAATTTGGAATTTTCAACCCCCTCCCCAATTCAGGGTTTGCATCAAAAAAGTTTTAATTTCAAGATGTCCGTATTTGTACTCAGAATGATAAAAATGAGAAACGGTTCAAAAATTTTCCATAGGAAAAAAGTTATGGCCAAAAAACTGATTTTAGAAAAACCGCCCCCCCGCCGCCCCCCATGGACGAATTCCGCCCATTCACGAACTTAGCCTAAGTTTTGACCGTTTCGATTTTTTGGCCAAGTTTGAAAGCAATCGGTTCATAATTGCGACCTGTACAGTGTGGCTAAATTTTGCTTGTCACCCATATACATACGAAGGAATTGTTCCTCTTAAGCATTTAAAAAAAAAGTCCGCGATAGCATAATATGTCTAAGGTTGACTCACACTTTCTCTAACCCTCACTCGCAGACGAAGTTGCGCGGGTCAGCTAGTATAATATATCCCCGTAGGTGAGAGACCAATAGGTAAGTAGATTTTTTTTTTTCAAAAAAAGGAAATCTACCTAATTAAGTACCACTGTTTAAAAAACAACTTGTGAAAATGTTGGAACTTTTTAACCGACTTCCAAAAAGGAGGAGGTTCTCTATTCGACTGTATGTATTTTTTTTTTTTATGTATGTTCACCGATTACTCGAAGACGCCTGAACCGATTTGAAAAATTATTTTTTTGTTTGAAAGGGTATACTTCCAAGTTGGTCCCATAGCCACCAAGTCGGGATCTGATGATGGAATCTTGGCGAAATCGAGGGAACTCTTCAAATTTTATAGGATAACGTACAGCGATTTTGGTATTTTCTGCAACAAATGAAGCACTTGCGTTTGATGAGAACCATTCTACCATCAGATCGGATGATGAAGCCAAGAGTCACGGAACTCCATAATGAGACAATGTATCCTAGTCGTGTTTGGGCTTGTTGTAATTGTAACGGTATGCACTTTCCATGTGTACCAAGCACATGTGAACCACTAAAAAGTGAAAAATAAAAACTTTTTTTGCAAAAAATAAAACCGACATCAAAAAAAAAACAAAAAGTTAAAAATAACTTTAGCTTCTGAAGTCGGTGACAAAAAAATTAAATCAATCAAACAAACGTCACCGACTTCAGAAGCTAAAGTTATTTTTAACTTTTTGTTTTTTTTTTGAAGTCGGTTTTATTTTTTGCAAAAAAAGTTTTTTATCTACATATCTCCGTAGGGAAATAAGTAGGTTCCCAGGTATGGTCCAGAACAATAAAATGATGGCAACGACCGACGGGGAGATCAAATGCCTTTCGGGTTTTTCGGCTATTTACAGCCTTTACGCAGCTGAACAGACCGGTCTGATTTTCCGAACTAATGAACGTTTCTCCGCCGTATGAGCCGCCGACAGAATGTTTCGTTTAAAAGTTTTACAACTACAGTACCTTTCCGCTACGAACGTTTCGCCGACAGAACGATTAATTCATAAGCAAATCGACGACAGAATCTTTCACCAAATAAAGATTCGTCGACCACACTAATTTAGGCTTGGTTTAACACTACTGACTAAATCTATATAATCTTATACAATTTTTTTTTGAAAGATTAAATTAAAAATATATAAGCAAATGAACTTAGGAATATAACTGCCCAACTAGCAAAATTTAAACTTACAAGTGTCCTAAGACCAACATTTTTTACTCTTTTAGCATACTTACAAACAACTGTAAGTGTCGATTTAGGCGCACTTTATAAGAGAATTCTCACTTAGAGTCAACTTATAACGCTCTAATTGAAGATTACTTTACCTACCCTTATAATAATCTTGTTACTGCTGTTTTAATACCAAAATAACTTATGATGGTTTTATAGCAGTCATCAACGATATCAAAGTGTAAACAACTTAGCCACAGGCCGCAGATGAACATGATAGCTACTAAGGTCCTTGGAAATTGGAACTTACCTACCGACTGCACGATTTACAATGTAAATAAATAAGCAATATTATACAATAAGTAATCAAAATATGTTTGGAACTAAAATTATTTTTGTTTTCGGTTCGATTCCCGACGAGAAATAAAGTTAAAAAAAAACGGAATTACAAAGTGTTTTAGAGTTTCATTTAATTCCTGTAAATTAAATTTACTTACCTCGTCATATAACAACGGAACTAATCCTATTATTACACCTTTGTACATTATATTTTCTCCCATTTAAGTATAACTTTAACGAGTGTTTTATTTATTCATAATAATTTACCTATCTACGTTTTACCTATTTAGTTGCATATTAGGCTAGTTTCCACCATCAATAAATTGCAAATCTATTTGGTCCGTCAGTTAGAGTATTGGAAAATAATGGACACGTATTTTTTTGTTTTTGTAAATCAACGAATATTGACAAAGATAAAACGCATCAAAACTCGGGAGGGGGGGGCTCGTGACCTCAGAACGCACTAAGAATGATACCAAACAGTGTGACGTGTTGGAAATTTTAAAAGCGTCTTCGTCAATTTTGGTTTATGTGACAAAAGAAAAAATACGGGTCAAGTATTTTTTGATAATCTAAGTGACGGACTAATTAGATTTTTTCAGTTAACAAGCCTACCTCCAAGCTGCGGGAAGTCGCAAGAAGTAAAAGGCGCAAGCTTTACAACAACAGTAGGACAACATGATCTCATACAATTAAAAAAAGAGAATGCCGAACTAATCAAGCAGAGAAACAAGCTATTTTATTTCAATGTTTCTGCTGCACGTGAGAACATTATGATAAAGATAGATTTGTGATATTTTTGAATCGTTTGAACATTAATATATCTCGTGAAATATTCTCGAATTATTAAATAATTATAAAAGCCACAAGATCTTTATTTAAAAGGCGCGCCATTTTACATTTTTAGCTAAAAAAAGTAGAAATTGTCTCTGACAAACCTTTGATTTTAGCGCAGTGCTCGTGTTCTCTTTCGCGTGTGAATGTGCCTTCACGCATGTGTGAGCGAGTCCGAACGAAGATTTCCGAACGCACCCGAACGTCAGTCGAGCGGGGCGCGGTCGCTGTCACGGAGCGGAGTTGGTGCTTGTCATCCGGCCGCCATTATCTCGTATTTAAACGGATTTGTAAAATCAATTAAAGTTTGCATTGTCGTTGCGTGTTTTTAGTGTTCGGTGCAGTAAAAAACCCTGGAAAATATCGAGCCGCGGTCGTTTATCCAAAGATTGTGTGTTTCGGAGTCGTATGAACAGTGTTAAGTGGTACTGTTAGGTTACTGTGTGTTGGGTGCTAACGTTGTGTAGGGTGGCTCCGGTCTCGCCGGAGCGGCAGGACGCGTGCGGAGCGCATGCAGAGGGAGCGGTGAGAGCGCGCCCGGCTCAGGGGTCGGGGCGGCCGGCGGCCAAGGAACAGGCACAGCTGCCGACATGGGGTGCGCCCAGTCGGCCGAGGAGCGCGCGGCTGCAGCCCGCAGCCGACAGATCGAGAGGAACCTTAAAGAGGATGGAATCCAGGCTTCCAAAGATATCAAGTTGCTCTTATTAGGTACAGTGTAGCTCCATTATTTGATCCGTGGCCGCACCCATGTTTCGGGGTTGTTGCAAAAATTTGGGCGTCCCGTACAACGATCTCGACTTTCATGATGCCCCAGTGGGTAGCGTCCTAACGCTCTTCATGCATCCCATTAGCTTGTTGCAAATTTCGAAGGAGGAGTAGAAATGGTTAGTTGCTTTCACTTGGAACTAATCATTATGCCGGTATGTACGGTAGTTCCGTGCGCAAATGAAAGTTCCTATTTGTTTCACATTTAGGAAACATGTGTATGAACTCATTGTCTAGTCATTTCTATGCTAATCATGGTTGATTTCTGTTCCAATGTCATGTACCTCAATTATGGGGGCTTTCCCTAAGGTATTTCGAAACATAGGTACCACGCGACGTATTTTAACATTACCACTATTTATTTTAACAAACCTAATGATATTGAAAACATTTATTTGAACCCACCATGTCAAATCTTACAAGATATGACAAAATAAGTATTTTCCTTATCTCTGTGGAACCTCTAATGCCATCAGTGTTGAAGCAATGACCATCTCTGCTTGACTGAATGATAAATCCCAAGCACTTGTCTATAATAACACACTCATCCACTAATGATGTCAATATTTCATGAGAAATATGTAACAGTCATCCATTACAATAACTGAAGATCTTATCGGCTGGGACTTAGTTGGCAAGGAGACTGCTCTATTGTGCTTGCTGGTAGTTTTCCTGCTTGACATTGATGACCTTTATGTGATAACATTTTCAGGCTGATAAAACACAAAAGAAAATCAGAATCACAATGGAAACTCAACATGCAGCCTACACTTACACACTCGAGTCAAAATAAAACATATTTATAGCTTTTCATGCTAACCAAGAGGTGATTCCCTTTAGAAACACATAAATTGTATACAAGTTGTTTTAGTTATTCCAAAACCACATATAATGTTGTCAGTAAACAATCAACTAGTATTTAAAGAATTTTAATCACTGTAAACAGTACCTGTTGGCAGTGTTTTGAACACTTGCCAATATTTCACCAGAACAATGTCATTCATGTCCAACAATAAATGGCACAATACTTATTTACATTTAAATACAATCACTAGAGGAAACTCAACAAAAAACTCTATTGATACAATTTTGTGTTTATGGAGGTAATATTTACTATTATATAAAGATTATTTTCCTTTCATTTGCAATGTAACGACAATACAAAAACCGTTGAGTATGATCTCAGTAACCATTTTAGGAAATTTGAATACCTATTGACATGGTATTCTTTCAACTCGATTTCAGCATTTTGTTCCAATCGAGTCATAATATGAATTGTTGAATGCTAAACTTTCACATTACTTACCACCATCTATAATTTAAAATGGAGGTTGAATTCAGTAAAATTTTAATTAAATATGTAATGTCTTGCAAAAGCGGCTTGCCTTGATCTTGACACTGATAGTGATGTGAGTGCATTGACACAAGCCGTGCTATTTGTGATGTGTCACACAGATGGTGAGCACCTGTCTTCTCTCTCAATAGCCATAGTGAGATATTTAAATGTTTGTAATTAGTTTTGTTTTGTGACATCCTAAAATAGCTTTTTGAAAATAAGGGACATACACACCTCTGTTACGTGAGAATCATTAGTGACTAGACAACATTGTTTTGTTTAACCAACTTGCTGGATAATTTCAATTGGCATTAGCAGTATCCAGTCTTTACCTACACTACAGAATTATGCACACCATTCAAAGTCAATTACTTAGTCATTTTACACCCAGAATGAGTCACCATTGTGTTTTTCTAATGTCTACAATGAAGTAGGCAGTTGGTATGATCAACAATTTCTAAGGTTCATGTAATCCTTTACTCATTAGTTCTGTTTGATATACATTTTGTACACTTAACTACAACAGGTACATGTCTGGATGATATGACACAATTGGTCATTTTTAGCACTTGACGTTTGATCATGATTTGCACTAATGACTATCGTAACAAGATACACCCACGATTGGTATTCAAAACGCAGATAATCTTATTAATTAATTATGTTCATCTCCCTCTCATAAGGGACTCACCAATGCCCAGTCCTGGCAGTGTGAACATTCTTGGTTCATTCTGTTGTATGTTATTGTTTTATTTTTTTCTATTTTGTTATTATTTTATAATATGACAACTCATTTTACTCATCCCATAGTGCATTCATGCCACTCTTACATTCTGTTTGCTTTGTGACAGTGCCATGCAAAACCTCAATATATCTATTTCAATCAGTCTTTAAAGATGTAGCAAACGTGTAGCAGGGCAAAAAACAAAGACAAATTAAATACAATACTTGGTATCTCTACCTTCCATATCAAGTCATTTTGGAGAAACAACTATAGGTACAAACAGCAGATGCTCTTTCATGTTTTCAGTGTCCATTGATATTCGTTGCCCAATGAGCATCGGGCAATGACCAGGATAACATTAGATTTTTCCTTTTAGACTTTTCTGGTGTAGATATTTCAAGGAAAATGAAACCAAAACAAAAAAAATGTTTCGCAATCATGTAATGAGCATGAGGTGACCAATCACATGTGACAAGTGTGTCAACTAGGTATCTTGTGCTAGAAATTAATTGAGGTGTCACAGCACGCCGCCGTGGCTGCCAGTGCGTGCATATCTGACCATGAATGGCGTTTTGCTTTAATGAGCCACTCCTGACATGTCTCACCTCGGAAAAATCCATGTAAAATAATGTCTCTATCAGACTTGAGTATTCGAAGTTTCAGTTAGAATATAAAGAGAAGGGTCTTTGGATCTTGCTTAAATGGTTGAAACTCAATAGTAAAGGTAAAATAATTACATAAATTTTCTCCAATACACAGCGGTTATGCATTACTCACACAGTTTGGTTGACTGTCTTATTTACGCCCAAAATATTGAGTTGATTCATTTTAAATACATATATTTGTAGTTATGTCTTTTAAATACAGACATATGGCATACAACTCTGTGGGACTGCCTCAAAATCAAACTTGGGAATTCTTTAAAGGTTCCAGTTCAAAGTCTTGAGGCTAATAAAAAAGGCGACGTTACAAACAATATCCTGCATAGAGATCTCCAAGTCACTACAGTTGAAGAAGAGGCGTTTAGGCAAACCAAGAGATATCGGTACAGACTAACCAAGCATCCTAACACCCTAGCAAGACTACTTATGTCCAGGAAACCTCATGTGAGGTGATTGAAGAAAAGGATACCACAGGACACAATAACATCAAGTTAAACTTAAGAGAGTGTGCATCACTGGATGCATACCCGGCAAGTCTAACTCCGAGAATATCCAAAGTACAGCTGATTGTCCTCAAACTGGGACAGATTGTAGTAGAAAAAGGGGTTTAAAAAAATATATATCTTTAAATGAATGCTGTGGCTAACTAAATCGAAGTTCATTCGTAAGCGTAGCTTAGGATTTTATAGACGTCATTTGCCAAAAAAAATCTTTAAACAACACCATTACGCATGTACACCAAAAACCATTTGTTACGTGCGTAGCGTCGTTGAACGCTACTTATTGCCCTGTCCAGGCTATCCAGCTACCTTTTTTACCGAAATAATTCCAAACGTAGCAATTTCACATCGGGCGTAAAGACCATATAGATTTTGGTACTTAAAATAATTCAATAATTCTAATGCCCTCGTTACGTAATTTCGTAAAGGCAATTAATGATTATCTATTGCACTAATCGGTCAATGTAGGAGTTATTAAAAAGATAAAGTTTTATAATTCTATAAGTAGGTACCTACTTATTGTCATATGGATTAGATAGGCGCAAAGACTTGATATTTGAAGTTTCTTCCACGTACAACTTCTTGAAACGTAAGTTGCTCGTGAATAGGCAAATGTTGTCAGGTTAACGTTGAAGAAGCGATCGAACGGACATTACAGACAGGTATTTTATCAGACAAGCGGCATTCGAGCACGCGAAGATGTTATCGTGATGATAGCGCAAAAAGGCACAGAGGCGACGTCTACTCATCCTGTCACCCCAGCGATACAGAAGTTCGATTCGATACATTATGTTTATCGAGGTTTATTACTCCACGATAAAACATTCTGCTGGTTCATGCGAAAAAGTACTCGAAATGTTAACGATATTTAATGTTACAGAAGACAATAAAATCATGGCATATGGCATCGTTCGCAGGTACGGAACACTAATAGGATCTAAAACCACGATAGTGAAGTAATGTGCCGTTTATTTCCTGCCCCGATCGTTTGATCTGCGGGAGATAACTTCTAAACTGTTCGAATTCTTAAGCATTCACTATTTAACTAAATAATCCAACATGACATTCACTGTTTTAAAAGTTATTATATTGGGTGTTCGTGGGAATACTTTCTTGGCACGCGATTACCATCCACTTTATTGTGAAAGTTGTTCCACTGTGAATATAAAATATGTGATGATACCTTGTATTTTGATATATGAATGCATTGTCTTGTACGAGGCGTCACTTCACGTCCTTTATGTTGCATAAGTATTATTATATTTACCTAAGCCTAGACATTACAATCGAAGGTATGAATGGCTGTACAAGTTGCAATGCAGAAATCAGGAGTGCACTTGTGTAGTGATAATGTGTATATCGGGGGTCAGAGATCGGCCATTCGCGCTGGCGAGCCAATTAGAGCCAACAGGGGTCATGAGACCAAGAACCTGTATTTGACAGGGTTCGTTTTACTACACCCACGTAATTTCGTCACTTTATTAGCCAATTAATATCTACGTACCCAGGACATGCTACCTATAACGGTAAATAAATATTGTCTGTAGTAATAACGCTTATAACTGTTTTATAGGTCTCGTTTGATTAGAGTTTAAGTAGATAATATTTAAGAGACAATTATTTCTATTCTTCAACAATCTACGGTTGATTACATTTTGTCATCGAGTCATCACCATTGTTCAGAGTTAATAGATAATTCTGTAATTACAATCAATTAAACAGGGTCCAAAACGTAGGCTAGCTGCGTAGTGTTGCCGTAGGGAATCGATTGTATTCTAGGAATGAAGTGGAAAACCCGAAGCCTGGCCAGTGTGCGCAGAGCTGCAAACACTGTATCGATCAGCGTGGTAGACCCTTCCTACGTCCGCGCACAGTTCACAGTAAACGTTGTTAATTTATTTTTCCATGCTATTTTCACTCAACGAGACGTGCATAATGTGGACTGAAACAGTTTACATTTAGGTGGTAATTAAATGTTTTTATACCATCGCGTGTTTTATTACGTGGTTTGGCGAAATATATGCTTTGAAGAAAAGCAACTTTTGAGTAATGTCGGTCGCCTTACTCCACTTATTCAATTATTGTAATTTAATGATTCAATAATGGTATACAAATCGCAACGTATTATGTAGTAAATAGAGCACGAATACCTAGTATTTCATTTGTGTTTTTTTTTACAGGTGCTGGTGAATCCGGCAAAAGTACTATAGTCAAACAAATGAAGTAAGTATACCACCTATTTGTTTTATTATTAAAATGTAAGTGAATTTTCTATTGGAATAGGAATGTAAAACATTTCTTCGACAAAAAATCGACAAAATGACAGATGAACAAAAGAAATCCGTCATTATCAGGGATGAACGGACAATCTCCTACCTAGTGGTTACCTACCTAGTCTCCTACCTAGTTTTAACGTAAGCCCATCAAAGCAGCTTGGAACAGCTCTTGTATTTTTGCCAGTCGCTGAACGTTATGAATCTTTGCATCTTTTCAATAAATATACAGCAAAGAAGTGGGGCAAAGTGAATGGAGCGCAAGTGGTGGTTCTGATTGGTCAAGCAAGTCTTGTGCAGGTTTATTCACACAATTCATAAAGCAGGACCTTCCTAAGTTTTGAATGTGACTAATTTCAAGGGCACCTTTTTTATCTTATCTGATAGATGAATTTAGGATTGATGCAAAATTGTATGGCGTGACATACCTTTTATTCTTTTCGCGATAAAATCAATAAATGAAATCCAGTCCAAGAAGTGTCAGTAGCACAATCTATCAAACGTTTTGTTCAAAATCAAAGCATTTATTTCAAGTAGGTCAGTTACAGGCACTTTTGAAACAAAGATGAAAATTAAATCTAGCTTCAGTCCCAGTCACAAGGCATAAAAACTGTGGAAGTACTGTAGTTGCCCATTCTTTATGGAGAAGAACGGGCAAGAAACTCCATGGACACTCTTTTGAACCAGAAAAGAGTTCACCTATTCAATTAGCCATTCATATAATTTATTTAAGTAGTTATTAGCTACTTATTTTCTTTATTTATTTTAATACATATTTTTATCAGTGTTCTTACGATTGACAAAAAGCAAAAAGGAGTGCCGTTTGAGAACTACATAACATTTCCAATTTTCATATTTGCATCGCAATTCGGGCGTATTGTAGGTACCTACTTCGACAGTTTGTCCTACAATGTTATCAATTACATTCATTCGTATCTATCTTAATCAATATTATTGTTTAGAGATATAAAACATCGGTCGATTGCCTGCTATCTCTCTATCTACGACTTGTCAACAAGCGTTTTACGTTTTGAAGATAAAAGATTAGGTTTTATGAAAATTTTGTTGCAATGTAGGTAAAAGGAAATGTCAGTGTTAAGCAATATCTATTGTTTGATTTTACCAACGTTCTCAGTAGATTTCAAATAATACGTCTTGAAACAACGTTGTATCAGTTTGTTTAAAAATCATGTTTCGATTCTGTATGCTAAAACAATTTGCATGTTGCAATAATAAATGTCGACTATCACCATTGCCTTGTTATCGCAGAATAGTTATAATTTTGAGAACATACCCGTACCTACGTCAGATGCTAAATGCCTAGCATACGTAGAACAGTTCCGTTGTTAAGGCTTATATCTGCTAAATTAGCAACTCTATTTGTGGTGGTTCAAACTTCGTTTGAAATACTGTTAGTCACTACGGGCGGAATAGTGCGAAATTAGGGCTTTTTATTTAATTGTAGCCTAATAAATCATTAGATCCAAATTCCAATAATTGTAAGCACACTTTGTAAAGAAAATAGTATTTTTTTTTTTTTTTTTACTTTACTTATTTTTATTTTTTATGTGTGTGTTTATTTGACATGAATATTTACTTGTGACTGTCATGACATTTAATGATTTGACATGAATACTTAGTTCAGTATTTTATTATTTTTTACTTTATTTTTGTTTATTTTATGTGTGTGTTTGACATTTCGTATTTTTATTGACATTCGAATTTGAATTGTAATATTATTATTTATTTTATTTAATTATTGTGAATGTGAGGACCTTGTGGGTCACTTATTGTTGTTTTTTTTTTCCCACGACTGTCTGGCAGTTTGAGTACTATAAGCGACCTACCCAAATGTCCTTTCTTTGGTATTGTTCGTCGTTTCGTTGAGCTCCTTGAGTTAAAGGTCGAGCTACACGATAACTGACAAATGCTTGCACTGACTGGACAGGTCCACTCAAATCTGTATGGTTCTTTCTTCAAAAGACCATCTCAGACACTAATCTGCATAGTTCTCATGTGAGTTGAACAAGATTGTCTGGACTTTAAAAGAGACTATGACCTCTGAGTTTGTTTCGGCTGTTTCTTCTCAGAGTAGTCAGGTACGAAACACCGGCCCCATCTAGTTTAAAAACATGACGTGTAAAAGTGTTTGAGAAAACCTACTTACTGAATAAATATCATTTATCAAAAAAGCGACAAATATTTGTGAAATGTCGTTTAGGAGTAGTTACGAAATTTCAAAGAAAAAATGCTGTAGGTACCTACCTACTTTGAGTATTTTTTTCATGTAAGTAGTAATAATGTGTACCTGGGACAAACGGTCCAGTTAGGTAGGTCTAACTTCGAGAAAGAGGTCAATCGTCGAATCCGACTCGGTTGGGTAGCGTTCAGGAAGCTGCTCAAGACGAAAGTCTTATGACCAGTGTGTGACGTCTTTCGGCTGAAATGATGATGATGATAGTAATAATGAAGTTAGAATTTTTTCAATTGTACCAATTAAAGTTTAGAATCTAATAAGCAACACATATTTTTTTGCACATTTATATTCACTCGTCAAAGAGGAGTTACATGAAGAAAACCTCTCGTTAGCAGATACCACCCCCTTAAGCACGTTTACGTCTGTTCGTGTTATTTAAATTAGAAGATAAGTGTCTTCACGTCACGCCGCGAACTGTCACCAACGCATACTATAATCATTTGTGTGACGTCACTAAACGACGTCGACGAAGCTATTAGCCCTGCCAAATAGTTGATGATGGTCAGTGAAAACTGCACATGCCTAATCTGTGTCGAACAGGTTTCTGATTCATGACTCATTCGTAACCCGCTTAACATTCAAATTGTGGTTTTTCTATTTGAGTAGGTACCTACCTATCATGAAAATAAGAAAAACCTAACATCTAGCAGTTGAAAATGGTAACAATTTTTGTCGATATCTAATCAAAGTGTTTACTATTTATAATGTCAACAAATCTCGATAAGTTAGTTGTCAATAGAATTGAACATGACCAAGTCATAATGAGCACAATCATCGATATGCTCTACACTACAGTACCTACTTACCTACGCTAATGTTGGCGAGATGAATGTTGTGGGTGTTTGCACCATGCCGTTGATGACGTCATCCGCGGCCCGGATGCTACAGATCTATGGCACGCCAGACGCGCGAAATCAAATTATTTTATGGATACTCAACGTAACGCTTGAAAAAAAAATGAAAATTGGCCAATTTTGTCATCAAGAACCAATTCATTTGATAGAATATATTTTGGAAATTACAATTCAGTTTAAGAACATTACTGTGTAACATCGTTTTCTTGAGTGACTTGATACTATTAGTAAGTTTATCGAACTTTAACCTCTAAATGAGAAAAATAGAACAGACCGTCGAAATCTTGTAGAAATGGAGATAGAATTCCTCGAATTGTAAGATCGTTTGCGCCGTCTGCATGGTACGATTGTTTTTATTCGCCGGAGTGCATCATATATACGCACCGCCCCCATTGTTCCAATCCATAAAATACTAAAATATTTACATATCACCCGGTAGAATATGACACCAGGTATTCATAACTTTGAAAAAACAGTTCTATCTGAAATATTATGGCATATTTCACATAGTGCCTGCAGAATCTTCTCTTCAATCGGGTCTCTTCAAAAGTGCATAAGTATCTTTGGTTACTTAAGGAGAAGCTAAAGCTACGTAAAGTTTATTTAGATTGAAAGAAAGTCAATGCTACAAAAATGTCAACCAAACCACACAAAACAAATTGACTGTTGAGCTAGTGAGTCAAAATTGAAACAACAAAGAAGGACAGTTTCGCGAAATCCATATTCAGTGGCACATTTTATCTCTCGCTTCGCATTGGCAATATTCTTGTTTGTCATTGAGTCGAGCCTACCGCCCTCACCTAGGTACATAACTTATTTATGTACATGCAATTTGAATGTCTGATCGACTAAATAATTTATACAGACAGATCTGGACAATACGAATGCATCATAAATATGAAATTTAGGTGAGGACTGGAGTTAAATAATACAGGAATACGAAAATCAAGCGCCAAGAAAATTTTAAGAGTCATTTTCCTATAGCAAATGTAAGGATACATTGTCACAGTATACGATTTCGATAGGTTTCAATAGTTTTTACGAATCGTTGCCTTTGTGTAGTGATTGAAAGGAGCTCTTCTTACAAACTGCATCTGCTGTACTTCGGGCATACTACAGCTGCATGCTGCATCACAAATGTATTACAGGGAATTGTGCTTGAAAGTCGACCTGGCCCTGTGAAGTCATTCCCAATTTGGCAATAAATTAGTTACATGTAAGGACACATAATTATGTGTGTCAAAGAAGCATAATAGTTCCACACAAAGCCATCTCAATAGGATCAATAAATAATATGACATCAATTTCATATGAATGCATTATGGAAACTGCAAATACTACAAATTTACTGCTAATTTCTTGTACATTCCCGTAACATTAATGGCTACGTGATGAAATCACATTGGTCGAGGCTGGAACTTAACAATCTCGTTAAAATACCGCACTATTGGACCTATGAATCACAAGGCGATCGATGACTAATACACATTTACGCCTTTTATTAACTCGTTCTCTCAATTTGGCCAATTATTTGTTCTGTGTCATATGTAGTACAAATCGTGATAATTGTTCTCCTTGCGTCTTCATTTAACAATCTTGTTGTTACTTCTTCAGAACAAACACTGTATTTCTAATTATTTATACATCTTTTAAAACTTTTGTGAGAGATATCACGCGTACTATATTATGTACTTTATCTTCAGAATACTATTTTTTATATATATTTGAGTGACTTAACTTTACTTACGTAACTTTCTCTCCAACAGAATTATCCACGAAAGTGGCTTTACAAATGAAGACTTCAAACAGTACCGGCCGGTGGTGTACAGCAACACGATTCAGTCGCTCGTCGCCATCTTGCGTGCTATGCCCAACCTGGGCATCACCTACGGCAATAAGGACCGAGAGGTAAACAATCTGTTTTCTATCTATTATCAAGAAGAAAAAAATCTTGTCGACATGCTTGGTCTTTGTGGTATATCATCGTCAACAATATCGAATAACCATAGTACCAATGGTTTCAAAACACTGAAGGCACTTGCCCAGATCAGACTCCCAAATATTCTGGTAAATGTGTCAAAGACAAAACTCAGTATAATGGTTAACAGTCACACCAGAACCTTTTGATTGAGTTGTGAAAATGGCTTGAGTTTTTTATATCTCCTAGATTTTTTTGTTTTGGCAACAAATCTGAGGTCTTAGAATACAGACTTAAATAATGTATTTGCAAATAAATTAATAATATGATGAATAATAATAAGAGAAATCTTTTGGCTGTAATACCAGCATAACGCAAATCTTGGAGATTACTTTTGCATGGACATCAAACATGAAATAAACTCCCACAAAAACACTCAATATGATCACAGTGATAAGTACCTACACTGATCAAATTGAAATATTTATTCGAAGATATCAATCGCACAGTACTCATTAGTTTACTAAAAATCGAAAATCAAAGCGAGTATTCGTTGCGTGAACGATAAACTGCGTGGATAACGTGTCGGGTGTATTCTATAAATAATGGGCGATCGTCAGTAAAAATAATGTCGATTGCATCGAAGTCTACATCGGGAATAAGTGCTTCGGGGCTTCCGTTGGCCGCTAATGCTGATTACGAAGCAATGTGCGAGAGGCTGGAGTATTATGATACCTATTGCATAGTAACCATTCGTCGTAGATTCATTTTGATACTGAATCTTTGACTGAATGTAGTGTCAGCTGTAGCAAAATGTTATGTCCATATCGCTCGCAATAATATGGATTGTTCAATTCCAATTAAAATTTTCTCGTTAAAAGTACTCTATTGTAAAAGTACCCTCGACACAATTTACAGGCTTCCATGAAGCGAAAATTGCATCTGCATTTCCCGGGACTTGTTCGATTCCGCGAAATGTTCTCTCTACTATGGAGATCAATATTGGGTACCTATTCGTTATTCATGAGAGTGGCCTGCCTGAGTGGCTCGTTGCATACCGGCCGTCCCACCCCGCCTGCACCCCTCAGCAGCTTATTGCATTATTTGTTTGCTATGAATATTGTTCCAAAACAAAAATTACCGTTATTGTAAAGCTTTCTCTTATAAAAAAGAGTTATTTATTATTTTTATTGACATGAAAATTCAAGGAGACGTTCGCCAAGGTGATCTTTGAGATTAAATTGGTTTTGTATCATTGTAAGAGACAATACAGTGCAGTGTTGTTAGTCTCATTTAACAATAAAACATCAATCAATTTACCACTTTAGATAAGACTAAGTGAATTCGTAAACTTGATTATTGTGCTAACGTTAACGAGATATTGCAAACTGAATAATTTACAGTAAACCAGATAAAGTGGCATTTTCATGTTTGCGATAGTGCGCGATTCTATGAGCAAGCTGCGAACAACCACCGAACGTGTAATAAAATCTGAAAGGGATACGTTGGCCAGTGTTATCATCGAGAGTACCTGTTCGGAATGTCAGACAGATAAGGTATCTCAGTTCCGTTCCGACCTGTTGAAGAGTCGTTCATGTCAACGTCATCGGTTACACAACGAACGAGAAGTTGCTCTGAAAACTGTAATTAATTTACTCGTCACGAGATGTGACGCACGTACCGTTTGACATAGGTACGTCGTAAACGGATCTTTGAAGAGGCGCCGACCAATAAAAAAATATCTTTAATTTCCTTATCAAGTAGTGATTATACAAACTAGATTGCAGACATTGCAGTATGAATCGTTAGTACTTCACCGTCAACACGCAGGTCAGCGTATTTTCCACATTTCACGCAATGTCCGGAGATCGATCCCCTTCCCTGATTCCCCTAATGAGACATGCCCTCTACCGTCCCCCATTAGTTTTGCATATTGTCCGCATCGCGAGCTGTGCCGCTAGTGTGTACATAGCACGTCTATGTAACCTCGTGCACCCATCTCTGTATCACAGACATGAAAGCAGTGGACGTGACAGCCCTATCCGGCGCAAACATGTTGAAACAAAACTTAAGTACACGCACAATGAATCTCATGAGGGTTGTCTCAGTATTGTTCCCTATGTTTAGACGATGCTCTATGCCTACATTCCATAGAGAACGCTGAACGGGTTCAGTGTTGTGACCTTTATTTTAGCCTTCAGATGTGCCTCAGTGTTCCCGTACTTTACAATACACGATAATGTAAAGATGTACAGGCGGTTAGTGACGGAAGGCATGACAAAACCACCATGGAATTTTACAAAAGAGATGGAACATTAATTGGTCAAATTCCATACTTTGTCTCAAACGAAATAACAGTAACTGCAAAAAGACAAATAAGTTTCGTTTTTGAACATCACAATTCAAACCATTTTAAGGGCTTTACAAATAAGCAATGCTTTAATGCCAGACTAGGTAACGAGCTAATGGACGTCGATGTATTTAAATGAATATGCAATGGTAAGCAACAAGGGTGGCGGGTTATTCCGAGGAGGGGTTGTGAATGGCGCGGCTTCCCGTCAGCCGAGCCGGGTGTCGCGCATGCGCCCCGCAACCCGCAACACCCGTCATAATTACAGTATATTTCGCAGAAACCTCTGCAACCAGCAAAGCACAAGCCTGATGTACGAGTTATTTACTTCATAACATGGCATTTCATGCCGCAATGCCGCTTGTATAAACTTTTATAATACCCAGAACTGACTGGACTTGTCTCCGCTACATAAATTATCGAGTATTTATGATGCATTGCAGTTTTATTACTCGTCAACAAACTCATGAAACTTTTAGACGAAGACTAAACACATCAGAATTTTGGAGATTCTCATTATTCATTAGTCAGAATTCTTTGAGTTGGCGGTTAGCGGGTTGCGTAACGAAAGCGTACGGTTCTCCGAGACGAGTTTGCTAAATGGATTACTAATCGGATTAGCGTATGTCGAAGATGCTGGGTCACTCAACTCCAATTGAGACGATATTGCTCTTCAACACGAATTATTATGACTCACTGTTCTTTATGGCTGCGTTTATAGCTTTTAAAGTTAGGCAATAGATGTTACTGCATGATAGAAACATGTAACACTGGTCATGAATTAAAGTCACCAATTTTTATACAGGTGAGGTATGTATTTGAAATAACTGATTTAATGATGGTCTTCTACCATTTTCGCACTTGTGCCAAATATTCTTTTTGGGACGTGGTAAATGATTATGAAATGTATTCTTTCTTCCTGATCTTCAACTGCTTTAGATAACCTATAAAATTATCAAAACTGGTGTCTTTTTAGGGTTCCGTAGTCAACTAGGAACCCTTATAGTTTCGCCATGTCCGTCTGTCCGTCCTCGCTTAATCTCTGTGACCGTTAGCACTAGAAAGCTGAAATTCGGTACTAATCAATCACGCCGACAAAGTGGTAAAATAAAAATGGGAAAAAATGTTTTATTAGGGTAGCCCCTATATGTAAAGTGGGAAGTGATTTTTTTTTTTAATTTCAACCCTAACGTGTGATATATTGTTGGAAAGGTATTTAAAAATGAATAGGGGTTTACTGAAATAATTTTTTGATAATGTCAATAATTTCGGAAATAATCGCTCCAAAAGTAAAAAACAATGTGTGTGTCCCCTCTAACTTTTGAACCATAAGTTTAGAAAATATGAAAAAAATCTGAAAAGTAGAACTTTATATGGACTTTCTAGGAAAATCATTTTGAACTTGGATGGAAACAACAGTTTTTGTACAAAAAAGACAAAAAGTTGCACAAAATAATTTCTGGACTAAGTTTGTAGTACTCGTATAATCGTATATGCAAGCATTTTTTTTAACTTCGTTTACATATGTTATTATCTTGAACGTATCTTTTTTCAAACAAAAAAAGAATTATTAAAATCGTATTGCATTGAACACTTATTGTGACGGACGGGAAACTACGGAACCCTACACTGAGCGTGGCCCGACATCGACACGCTCTTGTTTGTCATTTTAAAAGTGCTAATATGCTAGTTTGTGATTGGAAGGAAGCATACGTACCTCCGTTTCATTGCTACAAATAAGCAGTGTCTAACTGTATTAAATAGGTCAACACAGCACTAATGAGTAAAGCATGGACCATTAAGTCGTTAATGCTTAATCACTACCATCAATGCATTTTTTGTTCACATTTTCGTTACGCTTATGTCAATGCAGCTTACACTAATTGCTTGACATTTTCACCCTTAAATGATTCATTATTCATTCAGATTCAAAAGATCTTTTCTGATCTCAAGGGTCTCTCTAAAGACACCACAAACATAATTACTGAGAATATGCGCTTTGTGCAACGGATGGCTCATCATCAAAATTATTGCATGTTGGAATCCCCAATTCGATATTTTAAAGAGTTATTGAATTCAAATATTTCCTCATTATTCGTTCATGTAGCAATAGTTGGTTCTGTGGGGAACTATAACCAACCACTTCGACCATTTAGTTGACCAGGTTCTGTATTTAGAATTGTAGACACATTGAGCGAAGTTAATCTAGAACCTACGTACATCAAGGTTTATATCGGTATCAAGTAATTGATTCATTCATAAATTAGATGGATACTAAGCTCCATGAAACCTAGCTTATTAATACGAATCGATTCGGTCGTCGGCACGAGCCCATCAAATTGAATACAAAGACGAACCTATATTAAAATAAGAATTCTACTTTGGATCTAAGGTGTCATTATTGCCCGAGTTCTCTTTCAGGAATAGACTTTAATTACTTTGAACTGTCTGGCCTTGAGTGATGTCAAAAATTAAAGCATTAGGATGGAGCGAAAAGTGCCTTGTTTTGTATCGCCACAACTACAAACTAATGAGTATAGCTCAAGGTGTGGGAAAAGCCAGTCAACAAGGACAGCTTTGGACATTTTAATGCACCCTGGCAATACACCAGAAGTGCCTTCCCCGGTGGCATTGCCCCTTGCCCCGTACCTTGCACTGCACTGGTACATTGGCACATAAGTGTAAACGAAGCAGAATTCGTAAATGATAGCTGTCGGCATCGGTGAAAGTGTTGGCTGCGCTGCCAACTTCTTTGCTGTGCCGTCGACTGCTGACCTTCTTTCCTTTTTAGGATAGGTTTATCATGCTCACCTAGCGAAAACTATTACCCATATTTTATAAACGATATATGGGTTTGTGTACTTTTTGCAGTTACCGGTTACGAGCAGTTTCATTGGGTTTTTGTCGCAGTAAATCTTAGTAGCGGCCAGGACTCTGGATTTGTAATTTATCAATGGCAACAAGCATACCCGATACTGTTATAGTCGGAGTATTTCTTTAGTCTTTAGTTCTACTGACCCATCCAAAATCCCCTCGGGACTTATTGTATTTGTCTGTTGCAGAGCGATGGCAAGATGGTGTTTGACGTGATCCAACGGATGGAGGACACGGAGCCGTTCAGTGAGGAGTTGCTGGCGGCGATGAAGAGGCTTTGGGCGGACGCCGGCGTGCAGGAGTGCTTCGGCCGCTCCAACGAGTACCAGCTCAACGACTCCGCCAAATAGTGAGTACTTACTTATGAGAATGCGTCACGGAAGACTTCGAACAAAATGGTGTCTGGAAAACTTACGAGAAATATCAGCGACAACTGAGTAATTATGGTTAAATGAGAAAAATTAAGGTTCAATCAAGGTTAGGTCTTGGAATAATTCATTCAATAAAGTACAACTTTATTCAAAAAGTCTAAAAACTTCATGACTAAGCTATATTGCCTATATTACAAAACTGTACAAAACACAAATGACCTAAATTCTATTTGTAAAAAAACCTTTAGCAGTTAACAGTAAAACATTAAATACATGTTTAACATAGAAGATTATAGGCTGGAGCTGTTACCGTTTCTCTTGCGGAGTGCGAACCGCAACGGTTCGTTTGGCACATACGTCGGCGTAACGCTGTAGGTTAGCTCGCCGTAGCGCCATGTTACCTCGTATTTATGGAATGTCTGGTTACAAACAAAAAAAGAATAAGGATTACATTATTGCAAATTTGTAAAACCCAATCACAGTATGAATTTTTACTTAGAAATGAGTTATTTGTCCTCGTTTTCATATTTCTCAAATTTCACTTTTCATACTTAAAACTTATGATTTTTATTTTCTGCAAAATAAAGACACTGAAAGTCACCTTAGCCAGTAGAAGTTGTAACTCAGCTTCAGCGAATCTCTTCCCGATACACATTCGTCGACCAAAGCCGAAAGGAAGCGAAGCGAACGGGTGGATCCCTACTTCCTTTTGCTTGCGACACACGTCCATCGCTCGGCTGTAGGGACATGCCGACTTTCCACCATGAACTATCGATCTTTCGGGTTTTTCCGTGGACTCCCGAAGTTCGATGTCTCGCAACCATCGCTCGGGAACGTACTCCTTCGGTGACGGGAAGTATCGTTCCTCGTTAGATAGGATGTAATGCGGGAAAACGATGTGCGACTGAAATAGGAAAAAGGTATTTTGTGAATATAAAGTATACCTAATATTCTGACTTTCCTCTAGTCGGCAGTATAAAATAAGTACATATTACTGCTCGGATTAGAATTTCCTCATGCAAAATAGAATATGTGCATTTACTATAATGCGTCATCAATGATTGGTTGTGCTACTTACCCCTTTGGGGACTTCATATCCAGATATAACAGCATCCGACTGAATGCACCTTCCATTCCCCAAAATAACTGGTTTGATTCTGAAATAATTACAGAACAAATACACACCAAGCAATGTTTTAAGGATAATTGCGAGATACCTATTGAACTGAAGTCAATACAAAATCAACTGCTTATTATAAATGCAAATAGAAATTACACTTTTTCCTGTTCAGGGTACAAGGGTTTATGTCCTCCTTCTAATTCAGCTTAAAAAGGTAAATTATATCTCTAAGAAAGTGTATTTGTAATTGCTTTTTACCTTCTTCAAATGTCCTCAGTAGTACCGGCACTACCGGCAAATAGTTATTTACGTAAATGATCATCATCAAAATGAAGTAAAAAGTACGAATTAAAATAAAAAGAACTAAAATGGCCACTTTTTCAGCTTGATTACGTTAATCAAATTCCAGCTCGTATGAGATCATTAACAACATTATAAAACCCGTCACCCACATGTCAATTACGAATTCTTTGTACTTATCGGTGCATGCGAACCTGTACTGCATGAATATTATTTATATAACGTGCTTTATAAACACTAGTATTGTAAAACTCGACTTATGGACTGAGGTCCTGATAGCGACTCAGGTGCAAATGTAACCTGACGCTGACCATCATTGGTCACGTTACAATAAGACGATACATTTGTATCAAGTTTTTATCCTATAGGCTCATTGGAAGTTACTGTACTCGTGCCACGAGGAAAATCTCTTGTTACTGATAATGACATTGAAACTCGCTTTATGACAAGTCTCTCAGGACAAAACTACATTAAAATACGGAATACCATAATAAAACTGTAAATAATAGTATTTTAAGTGATACGAAACAAACTATTATGAGATAAACAGGAAGGAAGTACCTGTAAAAATATCCGCATGAAATATGTAGGCTAGCAAAACCGCAAACTGTCAGGAATTTATTATGATGACTAATAGGCCAACAAAGGACAAATTTTATTATCATCTTTGGATGGCTCTCACTTGCTATAAGTGTGCTTCGGAGCTTAGTACTACGATGATGCTGCCTCACGTTAATTAAGGGTACACAGCTATATCGGGATCCTCCAATGTTTGCTGCTCCTCCAATAACATTAGCCTTGTAATGTAAATATTATACTAACTGCCACCGTGCGATACTCTCGCGTAGATAGTCGCCCGTTAGACGCCTTTAAGATAACACTATTAGGGGTTAAAATGTCTGAACTAAAAGTAGGCAAAAACAAATATTTTCTTTCTGAGTTAAAGTTTATAACTCACCTCAATGATTCTTTTATACAAGCTTTGAGATAAGGCAGCTTGTCCAAATCCTTGCTGATCAATCCTCTGTCTTTTGGCAAATTATGGTCAAGTTCAATTTGTAGTTTTCTCTGCGCTACGTCATTATTGGCCAATAAATACATAGTACTCGCCGCAGCAGCCGCCGTGGTATCCACACCGACCAGTAGCAGATCCAATGCCAATATAGTGGCCACCTTTTCACCAGAAGCTTTCGCTATTTGTGAGCATATGCCTTTATCGGTCAGTCTTTTCAAACAAAGTGATCTAAAGGCATCTAAAGCTTCGATATATGTTTTATAGGCAGGTGTTGAGTAGATTCGCCACAATGGTGCCGATAGTTCTAGTACAGGAACACTATGGAAGAATCCATGGATGCATCTTATTATCTCTTTCGCTTCCGCATCATTATCTCGGAGGCAGCCCAGTCTTGTCCCCAGTGCCCAAGCACCCACAGCTAGAATAAAGAGGAGCGTTTTCTTTAGGAATTACCATCTTGGAACAAGTTTATGCGGAAAAGCACAATAGAGTTCACAGAAGGTGGCACCGCTCGTCAAGTAGCACTTACACTCAAGGGCCCATTTGTAGAGTTCCGTGAGAAAATCTTTCGGCAGCTCACGATTATCGTCGAGAATGCATTCCATTCTGTAACGAAAATATTTTAAAATGTTGACTAATATTTAACGTTCGCGTGCTTAATTTAAATTGCTCTACTTACTCCAATTTTCACGTTGCCTAGCTGCTAATCAAAATTTAATTCATTTAAAGCTCACATGTAAATTGTGTTTCTCAATTAAATTCATCTAAGCGTTAAATATTCCGCGTTAAAGTCAGTCAAACGAAACGTAACGCTTCTCATTGAATGAGGTTTGTTGTTCACCATGACTCAGTGTCAGTAGCCGTCGCTCAAAACAAATGCGCAGACGCCGCGCGCCGTTGTTAAAAACGGGATGTGGTCATTAAACTGAGATTCCACACTCAGATCACTAGAGGCAAAACGAAGTACTAGACCACAAAATTGCCGCATGCGTTTACGAAGACCACGAGCCCTTTATGATAATGTGTTCGTAAACACTTTTCTGTTTTTTGTTCTTAAATGCAGTTGTTGTTATTTGCAGTTTTGAAACAAATTTGTAAAACACAGCAATCTGACAAAACTTAAAATAAATAGTTCTCTAAATCTGTTCTTTAAACTCCTACATCGATGGTACACATCGTAATGTAGGCACTATAGTTCCATTATGATGACAGTGATTTATCACTATCATGTTTTCTTTCCAAAATAACATTACGAGAATAGCTCAGTAAATTAAACAAATCGCTTTTTTAAGATAAAGAACATACCCACGAGACATACCTGTGCACAAAATCGTCGGTCACATGTTCTAAATCGGGCACCGCAGCCCTTGCTGCCTCCGGCGCAATCAATGCTTTAGATACTTTGGATCTAAATCTAGACCACGGCTCGCCATGTCTGCAGGAAATAAACACAACTTACAACACTTGAACTTTTATCTTAAACATCATCAACAAAAGTATTTAATCCCTTACACTCCAATCAATCCAGGTTCGTTCCCAAAAAAATCCTTTCTCAAATCTTGCTTGTAATGGCTGAGGCAAGGCGCTTTTGCTCTGTGTGGCATTGCGTCCTCCCTTCTATAAATTCTTGCTGTTTCCTCTGCACAGAACGGAAACACTAAATCGGGATGTCCAAATAGTCTTGCCACTTTCGCCGCTCCCCCGGCGCCTGCTAATGCTCTCAGGAACCAGAGCGAAACGTCCAAAGCGCGGGTCCTCCATGGGTTCTTCCCTATAGCAAATCGCCAACTGTTGCCGAGTATAGGCAGGGGCCTGGGGCCCGGCATCACCGTGTAGCACCGCGCGTTACTCATCGCGTACGTCTTGTCAATGGCTTGAGCTTCAGCCCCTATGTTTAGCACTTCTGGGGAAGCAGTGGGGGCTACCATGTTACGTTTTCAGCGTCGCCGATGTCGTAATCTACGCGACCCGGCCGACTTGACGCAGTACACACGCATGCGTACAAATAAATACAACCTCGATTGATGTTACAAACATCTCACTCACATCTGGAGGGATGATGTTTTCATAACTTAAACCTATTTTTGGTTCCTGTGTCATTATAAATATAATATAGTTTTGAGAGTCTACACTTTTAAATATATTTGGATATACCATCTCAAATACTATTCACTTCCAAAATCCTGTTCTTGCATTTTACTACATCCATGGTGATTAACGCGCTCTTAATTGTTAACACATTAAACAGTTTGAAAATATGTATTTAGTTTCGAATATGTAGCGTCCCATTGTCGCAAGTGTGATGACACCACAAATACTATTCACTTCGAAAATCCCTTTCTTGCATTTGACTACATCCATGGTGATTAACGCGCTCTTAATTGTTTACACATAAAACAATTTGAAAATATGTATTTAGTTTCGAATATGTAGCGTCCCATTGTCGCAAGTGTGATGACACCACTTAGAGTGTGCCTGTTAATATTAGAAACTATCTAAAGGAACTTGCAAGTCACCGCTAGGGTTTTCAATTTGACTTGGCAAATAATTTCGTAAACTGTTTATCCACCGTTTTAGCCTATGTGAAGTAATATAATGTTTTAATGACATCGCTAATTGTACGGTTAATGAAGTGGTTAGTCCACTAACTAGTCATACAAGTAATTCGCGTGATGTTAAGATAACACGCACACAGGAGATAAAATTAGAATGCCCCGATCAAAACGTTTAAATTCATTTTACTCACGTATTTAATTTGCAAAATGGGGTCGCGATTAATTAAAAGTCTGGTGTGATAACAACCTTGTTGTAACGATTATGAGCGTTGGCAGTTTGTATGTAGGTACACATTAGTACATTCCGATAATTTGATGTTCAGTGTTGTTGTGTATTAGGTACGTGTGACGTCAGTGCCATCAATTCAATTTGTCAATCCCCGATGGAAGCAGGGAGCGGTGCTCGCGCGCCGATTGACTCGTCCGGTCGCTGCTCACTGTACATTTGCGTTTCTTCCGCAATCCCACCCATCCTGAACATGTTTATAGTGAAATGTTTCCCCTCCATCAATTCCAAATTAAGAGCATAACGCCTTCATCATCCTAAACTTTTTGCTTGTCCGTTTTGTTCCTACTGATAGATCCTAACTCGATTTATTAAATATCCTTTCCATGGTACTGGACGAAGCCTACATACAACAACAGTACACCAAGTGATTACTGGTTCACCAACAGCTAACAATAAAGTGTTGGTTCCGCTAAGTTGATTCCAACTTACGCAGAATGATAAATGGCTATTATTTATTTGTTTACTGAATCATCCTGATGAACACGTTCCCATAAACAGGTACGGTTCTTGCGTTATATTATCAAGTTTATAATCCCTGACGAGTTAGCTGTTACGAACTTACGATTAGTGCTTTTTGCTACTCTGCAAACCTCAGTAACCACGTATAAATTGATAAAACTTACAATAATAAAATGACACATCACTACTCTATTAAATACAAACCAATGTTCATTAATCATCGAAAACACGTCATGTTCACGTTGACCCGGCTAGGTGTGAGCCAAAATCTCCAAATTTTCCCAAGTAAGAGGGCTATCTTCTGCTATCACTACCGGGCGTTCTCATAAAACTGAGGTAACTGGCAGAAAGCGTTTTTGTGTCCTTTCCGTAAACGAACTTTCAATTATCAATTCAACTCTTTCTCTGAAAAGCATCTGATCTCTTGAATTCCTGATACGTTCCACATTTTTTCTCAGAGTAGCATGAAACTGTGTACCATTTAGTAGTCCCTCAGTAACACGATAAGGATAGTTGTTTTGTACTGTGGCGAGAATCGCGGTCGGCGGATGCTCTTGCAACAGTCACAAGGAACCCTTTGTGCGCGGTTCAACGCTCGTATCTGTGTGTCTCATCAATCATGAGGAAAATCACATACGGACTGTTCGCTGTAGTGAATACTATGTTGTGTATATCAGGACCTTTGAGCTATTCAGTTATTAAATTAGATGTTTAAGCAGGAGTGGAACTATGTTTTTTTGGTTTGGCACAATTTTCATTAGTCAAATTTTGGGGACGATTACTGTCTTTCCATCAAGGATGTTGTCGTGTATCGAAAATAACTAAGTAGTCTGCAACTGTCACCAGCACATTAGTTATCCGCATATTACAGTATTACTTCACCGCTAAGCATTGGCTCCGATGCTCAATTGGCGAAAAATGATGTCTAACTTGACTGTTGCGTTGCATTACCGATATACCTTGCGGAACTAAGTGGTACCCAGTTACTCAATGCAAAAGAAATTGTATGTTTTGATTTATTGCTCTTTAAGATCGTTCGTCTTGGGAGTAGCTCTACGAATCATATAATTTCTTACTTGGTTTGACGATAAATTGCACTTTTTGCTAAATTGGGGTCCGTTATAAAAATATCGATCGCATGCACTGTTTACCGCAGTTATGACTAAGCGGTGGACTTAGGTTACAAATTACGTGTTCATTGAATAAATACATTCATAAGTCTGACGTTGGAACAGAGTTAACTACACCGTTTAGTCTGAAATAGTAAGTTTTCGACGGTATTGATAGCTTCAGCTATCATGGAGATTATGTAATATACAATGTAAAAGGCATTCTGTATTAATATTTATACCAAAACACTTCAATAGGTCTAGGCTCGAGCAAGACACAAACATGTAAACATAGACATAGTTTAAAATTACAAGAAGCGACCTTTGAAAGGGTGGGTACCGTTGGAACCTTCTTCAATTCATAAATGCTTTATTCATTGGATCGCCGCTCTGGCGCCACAAAATCAAACAATTGTTGTAAAATATTGTGTAGTCAACTGCGGAAAATAATCGTACATCATCGCCTGTGGCTGTTTGTCAAATTACACCTGAGGCCGCTATAATTCCGAGCGACAACTGCTCCAATGCGATATTCAACGTTTAGCAGGGACGTTATGTCAACGTTTTCATACTTTTCACCTGCTAATGGCTCTTCTCATTTAGATTGGGTGATTCAATCCCCTGAACAAGTTAGTCCGACATCGTTTGATATCAATCTGGTGGCGAGAAGCGATCGCAGCGCATGATACTTCAAGATAACTTTTTATTTGTAAATGCAGAGTGTCCTCGTCATACATGTGTTTTCAAAGATTGTCAGCAGTCGTAAAGCAATCGAGATAGTATCGGTGAGTTCGCGATTGCAACCGCCGCGGCGCCGCCCACGTCGTCTGCTCATGGCGCGTGGCGCGCTGAACGCCACCGGCGACAGATTTATGTGCCGATCGCATGACGCCCGCGCTAATTCCGGAAGCACTTCACAGCGCCACCGGCTGCTTAAGCCCTGAACTACCTACACCCTCCATCTAACTCCGTAACACTTCATGAACCCCTATCACCGCCGCTTTCGGGGCTAATGTGTCACCGCCGACTTTTATTCGTGTAGTCACACCATTGCGTAAACTTTCAACTGAATCCGTTCAACCCTAACTAAACAAAAACTGTTACGTAGGGTTGGTTAAAAATGCTCCTTTCTGTGGGTCTAAAATGGAAGCTTTAGCAGAACATAATATGAAACACGTTAAAAATGTTAAATTCTATAAATGGACTTTATAGTCATTACTAGAAAGTCCATTTTAAGAATTGTTTAACGTGATTCATATTGTATGTTCTGCTAAAGCTTCCATTTTAGGCCCGCTGGTTTCTTAGCGGTCTTTTTATGCAGGGTGGAAACAGTTAACGGGGCAGTAAGGGGAGCTGCCTTAACCGTTGCAGCTACATGAAAATGGTTTTAGGAAACTATCCATAATTTTTCGTAAAATTTTGATGACTGATTTTTTTAGTCCTCCAACCTAGGTTAGTCTAATAGAACTTTTTGATCAGTATTATAAACAGGATCGATTGACCTCAAAAAAATGTTGTGTAGCAATTTTCTTGCTAACTGTACATTTTTTTGAAAATCTGTAATTGGGAATCAAAATTTCACGAATAATTATGCATAGACTCCTAAGACCATTTTCGTGTAGCTGCAACGGTTTAGGTGGTCCCCCTGAAACTGCCCCGCTGAAAGTTCATTTTTGCAATTTCTGACTTTTTGAGTACTCCAACCTGGGTTGGTCTAGAAGAACTTTTTGATCAGTATTAGAAACAGAATCGATTGGCATCAAAAAATGTTTTGTGTAAAATGGCAATTTTCTTGCTACATTGTACATATTTTTTAATCTGTGAATGGAGACCAAATTTTACGAAAAATTATGGATTTGGATAGTTTCCTAAGTACATTTTCGTGTAGCTGCAACGGTTAAGGTAGCTCCCCTTACTGCCCCGTTTACCGTTTCCACTCTGTAGATCTCTCTATTCCCACGATGAAGCTGACAAGTGTTTCGTGTTAGGACATTATAAACAAACTAGCTAGTTGCGCGTTTATCCGAACTGGGACCAGAATTAGAAAGATATTGAACGTTGTATTCCTCGAACAACTATCGTATCAAGATTAGAATTCCGATCCTTATCTTTGTCTTCTTCTTTTTTTTTGTTTTTTTCTGCTAGTTCTATGGTCAGAGTCACATTCTGAATATAATGTTATTGACACCACTTTTCCATCGGTCTGCGACATTAGTCGCGAGTCTCAAAATATGCAACAGCCTAGTTTACTGTGCTCAGACAAAAATGGAGCAAATTGTTGAAAAATGGCAGACAATTGATAGTCAACGTATTTACTGATAGTGAAGCAGCGAAGTCGGTTGGTCGTCATGTATGGCTGTGTGCAGGTTGGCTGTGCGTGACGCGATCACGGGTTCGCGTCGCTTCGGTCGCGCGCCGCGGTTCGGCCGGCGCGGCGCGTAGCGCGTAGTTATCGAAAGGGCTCGGCTCGGCGCGGCGTGCGGCGGCGCGCGGCGTATTGATCGCGCGGCCGGACCTGTTGCCGGGCGGAGGCCGCGCTCAGCCGACAACACCACCATACATGGATTTTATGCATTACACAGCTTGCAATCAGTGCAAGGATCTCATCTGAACCAGTTTTAGAGATCGATCTTCTTTGCGAGATAAAGCCTCTTGAAAAGATAGGCGGCGCTGGCCAAAAACGTAATTTCGGGGAGTTCAATCAGCACTGTTAGTTTTGCATACCCAATAAGAATATTGGAATGAAAACCTAGATAGATAATGTAAAATTTAATTAAGGATGTTTAGTTGCATACATGGCAGCTAATAACTAGGTACAGGTCAAGAGATCAAATAAAGGAGAATGCTAGGAAAATCGATACTCGCAGGACTTTGCAACGTCTCGTCCGCGTCACCGCTAAACGCTCTGTCATCAATACATCCACGTTCAATAACACCGGCGGCGTTCAATAGTATAATGAAATGATTTCGGCTGCTCCGAATGTAATTCATCCTTGTTTACTGACCCAGTTAATGTTGACAGAGGTTTGACGTCAGCAACGCCCAGGACCGACGCGAAAAAGCGCCAGTATGATAAACACTCGGGTTAGAACATTTAACACGTACGTTTGTAATGTTTATGATATGTTTTAATTATAAGAACGATCTTCCAGAGGGTTATCAGTGCTCCTTCAACTGCCACTTCGACGTACAGGATATTAATGACCCAAAATAAAGTATACTGTCCCATAAATATGATTCGTACTGACAGATCTCGTTGAAATATTACTAGCAACAGTAACAACGATTAAATAAATGTCAAAGGCTCGGTAAGCAGACTTCTATTAATAGTAAAGGGGTTTCGCGAGGTCAAAGTAACAATTTATTTATTGATTTTCTACGTTTGTAGTCCTGTATCTGCAGTAATTCGCACTGCGACACCTCATATTGCAGGGGATTTACCAGTTGTAAGTAGTCCCTCGCTCGGAACGTGCCTACGACCAGCTTCGAAACGAAACACAAAGATATTCCGTATCGGCGAAATATAAGACAGTTTCCCTCTGGTAGTTGAGTAAGGGTCGTAGATGTCCTTTCTGTTGGCACCCGTCCAAAAACGCCAACAATTCCACTGACATTGGAACATAATACCCTACTTCTTACTCCCGTAACACATTTGGACATCCTACAGAACGTGTAATGAGATGAAAACTACAAATGTGGCAATACGTATGTCCTTTCTTTTGATGTACCTTATGGCGTCTCTTTTACTTTTCAATGTTACATAGATAGCATAATCAACCATTCGATTTGTTTGGACAAAAACACAACAATAAACTTTTATCCTACTTCAAACATATAGTTTTTGAAACAGAGATCGGAATAATAGCTTAGCTCAGTATCAACCCTTGCTTCATCGTTAACTTGTCTAAGTTCGGCGGTTCTGGGCAATCTGGCATCGAGCCAACGGTGTCAGATCTGCGATCTATACATACTGGCCTTGAATTGCATTTGTTTCCGACACCAATCATGACATAAACCTAATTGTCGTTTGCATAAGTAATATTAGAGTCAGTCCACTAAATGTTTGACGTTTCAAATATCACTGCGGACAGTTCCGATATAAATGGCTCATTCTGCTTTGATTAGTAAAATATATTTCTGCTTAATTGTTATTGCTACGAGTACAATCTCTATGATAAATATCTGAGTGTCCTCCATTCTTGGATGGTTTGTCTTTGCTTTGCTTGCATTATTTTTTCCGCTGAACCGAATACCGTAATCCGCTGTTCTGCTACTACAGTATTCTGGGTCTCGAACTGTCTCCGTGGCACTGCATAATAAATCTAATTGAATACTTGATTGTATAAATCCTTAACTTAGAATTCATAGCATGCAAAAAAATTACAATCGCTTAGATTCTTCCATGCCTTGTAAATCGCCATTATTACAGAGCCGAATGGTTAACATAGCAAAGTTTTTCACTATACAAAAGGTTGCGTGTTGCCAACGTGGTTTTTCATTTAGGTTGGGAGTTACCGGTGTATCGTGTCAGAGTTGGCCTACGGCGCCGATACATGCCCACTTGCAATTAAGATACTTTGACCTATTTGAATTGTTAATGTTTATAAACCTTCATACAATGAAAATTTATTAGTGTTGCATTGCAGATTTTTGTTAAGCTCACGAAGTCCTGTGCTACATGACATGTTTTGCACAGTCGTAGTTCCTCTTCTTCGTGTGTCTAGTGCCTTATCTGGTGTTAGGTTTTATGCCGCTCATGGAACTCTGACTTGGCTTTACATGCCGTCGAGAAATATCTCTCAGGTGTGCTGGTTTCCTCATGATCGTTGTAGTTGTGCTACTGGCTAATCGTAGAATAATGGCTGCCAGTCCAGTGCATACCTATTCTAAAAACAAAAACCAATAAAGCGCTGTAAATTGATTGTGGTTATTACTAGCTATAAACTGTTTATTTCAGCAACCAGCTCAAAGTTTGTCCAACTGCAATGCAAAAGCTTTCCCCCGTACAGAGAAACACCGAGCATGCGTGTTAACAATTTCAGACCTTGACAAGTTCAAGATTCCATTAGATTTTTGTGATTATTCAAGAACTATATTTTTATCAAATAATTCACCAGACGTGATTGTGTGAGAATGTTATCTTAAGCAATCTGGGCGAACACTGGCGTTGTTTTGTCATTAATCTTAGTCGAGATCGAAGAAGTTCAAAGTCACGTTTCTCGGTACAGTCAACCGCTTGATTGCGTCACAGACAGACTGACTCACTTATGATTTACTATCTCGTGGTCCTGTGACATTGACCACTTCTTACAGGTATCCGTCACCAGCATCATAGTTTAGTGACTATATTTCTCAATGTACCAATTTGGTGCAGTGAGACCGAGTGAGAAATGACGTACAGCTCTATGAAGATGATACAATATTGTACATGGATAGTTTCGCAACGACTTCGTTTTACGCCCTTCTGTATAATTGGACAACATAAAAATGTTCTTGTTTCATTCTCGTAAAACTCGGAACTGCAATGCAGCGGTCATTGTGGGCGTATGCTTCCACTAAATACGTTTGTAAGCTTTACAATTAAATAGAGTAGCCTTCGCAACGTGCAAATAAGATTTTGAGTAACACAAATTCGCTCGACAAGCGCTGCCATTATAGCATTTTACTCAATGGAGCGGTCTATGTGACGATTTACGAGAGGAGCCAACGCTCTGTAGTACACAGTTGCACGTGTGCCAGCCAGCTGCTGCGGAAAATGAAGGTTGGGTACTATGACGTCATTGTATATGAGACCTATCGAATGCTTTGCCATTTGAGACCTAGTTTAGGACCAACGAAATAAACTAGTGTGTACTTTCTCTTCAAGGCAGAGGTGTGCGATCATGATCTTTTCTCAAGGTTCCGTTGAACATGTTCTATAAAATATGTTTACCTATAATTGTTTGTTTTGGGGAGCGTCAGTATGAAGATAAGTTATGAGCTGGCAATGTAGAAGTATAGCGTGTTGTCTACGGTTCGCAGCTCGTTAATATGTATGCGGCGGCGTCGCCCGGCGTCGTTGCGTCGTTTAGCGTGGCGTGGCGACTGCAACTAGTGGCCGGGCCGGCCGGATGTCTGCTGATATAGCTTGCGGAATAATCAATAAAACTTAGCACTGTTTATTGAACTTAATACTTCCTATCTCATTATGAACGCAAAACGTATTGTTACTTGAAATTTACATGCGCATTTCATTTTAATTGACGTTTAATTTTCCGTCTAAATCCCCCCTCTCACTTCGATATAATTAAGTGTTCTTATTCTGATCAAATAATCACAACATGAAATTTGACTATTGGTGAACACAGACTTTGGAACCTTTGAACACAGACTTTCGGGAACCTAGCTGAGGCCTCGTTTAGATTGAAAAATGTTTCCATCGTACATAGAAGGATTTTGGGTTTTTTCCAAAATCTTCAGCTCCATTGATTCATTCCGGTTAGTGACCACTAAGCATCCGTTTTCCGGTTCGTTTTGTGCATTCTTAGCATCACAGTACTAATGAGTTGACTCATACTGTCCTGTAATACAAACAAGTGTTTCAAACAGAATTACAGATATATTGACATCATTCAATACGAATTCTATGCGGGTTTCTATCAGTACATAACAATGAATTTAATACTTGCCAAATGTGTATACAAATATTTGATTGTCTTCACAAAAGAGTGCGGCAAGCGGACGGTGCTAAAGTTGAATGCGTGATGGCCGTCACACAAGACACAACAGAACAATATTTTAATTTATTACTTGCAAATTATTATGGTAATGTCATATGCATTGGAAAATTTATGACGAATACCTTGTATGCGTTTTTGATTAATTGTGGTTCCAATTTGTTGTTCACTGCAATGGTTAATTTATTAATTTTAAAAGACTTTACATTATTGATTTTAAATGAGAAGCGGTTTCCTCTGATAGTCATAAAAAGAACTATCTTCCCAAATAGTTGTATTGACGGCAACACTTCATACAATACATACAAACTCAGGGTATGTTTATATCACGGGTGCAATGAACTAGAAATGCGTCAAATGAGCGTTCCACCATGCCAGGAAACTGAACAGACCAAACCTAAGCAATAATCGGGGTCAATGAGGGCACGAAATGGAGTATTTATACATGTTAATACCACGAACTTTGATTTTTTCAACACGCTAGGGAAATTACCACGACATTGAAATAAAATCAAGGGTAAAAAAAGCAAATCCAAAATTACCTTTCCATCAAAGCCCCTAAACTAGCCGCTCTATATTTGACAAACTTAACTACATAATTATATATCCTTCCACTACCTACCTCGAACGATTTCATTGTTAGTAAATAAACTGTTTTATTTCGAGCCCTCTGATTGCAGGTTTACTTAATCGCTTACACATTAACTTGATACGTTCGATTAAAACATGAAATATTTAGCATAATCGATGAGTTTTAAACAACGTTAAACGATGTGTTTTTTCACTGTAAATTCAACAAAAAAAAACCACCGAAGGCGTTGTACTCTAATTGTTGTATTCAAGCACCGATTGCTTGAATACAACAAGTTACGTAGGTTTTTAATATTCATGATTTACATTATACAACATACTAGCTTTTCCGTGGCTTCGGTGATTCGGTCTCGTGGACTTGATTTTATTGATGGTATGTCAAAAATAGAAATTATACTTCGGTCTAGTTTTAGTGGCTTCACAACTTATCGTTGAATAACAATTTTTATGTAAATTAGATGAGTTGTTCTCGATAATGATTTGTGTTGTAACGTTTTTATGATGATTGTAACTTTCTAATGGGTATTTTCTGCTTATTCCAGTTTCCTGGATGACTTGGACCGGTTAGGTGCAAGAGATTACCAGCCCACCGAACAAGATATTTTAAGGACTAGAGTCAAAACCACCGGCATCGTCGAAGTGCACTTCTCCTTCAAAAACCTTAATTTCAAGTGAGTATTTGTTTAAGTCTGCAAAGACTGTGTATCGAGACTGTGACTTGCTTAGAGGTCATTCGGATTTAAGATGGAGAAAAAACTGCAGCTTAACATTGTCATATAGACTAGCACACGAAATAATAGACGATTCTGTGACTTGTCAGTGAAATAATGCCCATGTAGCTCTGACTTAGTAAAAGTCTTCTCCCCGTTTAATTCAGGTTGACTTCCATTTGAACTGGATGCATCAGAAATATCACCTATATGATATATGTATTTCCCTCAAATTCACATCTACCATGTACTTTTTCAGATTGTTCGACGTGGGCGGTCAGCGGTCCGAGAGAAAGAAATGGATCCATTGCTTCGAAGATGTGACTGCGATCATATTCTGTGTGGCCATGTCGGAGTACGACCAGGTGCTGCACGAGGATGAGACAACGGTAAGCGTTATGCTTATTTACAAGGGCTTTTGTTACACAAATATAAGCTCTCTTGTGAGGACCTAACAAAGCTACACACATGGCATTGCTAGCCAGTACGACTTTAGAAGAAACATAGGATTAACCATATCTCTGCCTCATCATCAGCCCATAATGTTCCCACAGCTGGGACACGGCCTCCTCTCAAGGTATCTCTGGCTATCACATAGGAAATACAAATGTGGGGTTTTTTTTGTTAGGTTTTTGTAGAAAAAGTCATTAGCTTGTCTAGGGGGTCAAAAATATGGCCAGCCCATAATGGAAGCAGGCAGAAACCCTAACATCATGAAGGCTTGTATGAATTACAGAATTTGAAGTCCTATTGTGATTTTTGGCGTCCCGCCCATGAGTGCGGGCTTCTCTTATATTAGCTTGTTAGCAGTGTGGTATCGGGCCTGACTGCCCATGATGAGCTTTAAAACGTTTATATCAGTATCGGCACTCCTGATATTTTAATACAAATGCGTGCATGCTTTAAACAACCAATATTGTCCAGAACCTGTTTTGGTATGTTATTGCTTGCATACTCTTCCGGGTTTTTATTCGGGCTTGTCCTTTGATTGGGCGCGGACAGTTCAAACGATTACCAACGCGAATGCGTTACATGTATGACGATCATAGATGCTGATAGAACAACGATAGACATTATTTTTCTTTTAAAAATATTGATAGGAATGTTACACAAAGTTACTGCTAGTAATATCACCATTCAAAACAGGCTTTCAGAACAGATATAGCCAAATACTATTTTGTGTATCGTTTTTGAAGCAACATATACTTATACATAATTATAATATTCCAGAACCGTATGCAAGAGAGTCTAAAGCTGTTCGACTCGATCTGCAACAACAAGTGGTTCACCGACACCAGCATCATCCTGTTCCTCAACAAGAAGGATCTGTTCGAGGAGAAGATACGCAAGTCGCCGCTCACCATATGCTTTCCTGAATACACAGGTAAGTTAGCAAACGAGTAGTGTAGCCAGCATAGATGTATCAAGATACGAAGGCATTCCATATATACATTCCAAAAATATTTAAAATCAGAATGCAATGCATATAACACTTACTCTTTTCTGATCTTAGAATCGTAACATAATTATATATATCCTAACCGTTGTTCCGTGTGCAGGCGCGCAAGAATACGGCGAGGCGGCCGCGTACATCCAGGCCCAGTTCGAGGCGAAGAACAAGTCGACCACCAAGGAGATCTACTGCCACATGACCTGCGCCACCGACACCAACAACATCCAGTTCGTGTTCGACGCCGTCACCGACGTCATCATCGCCAACAACCTGCGCGGCTGCGGCCTCTACTAGAGCCGAGGAACGAGCCAGCCTCCCCACTGCGAATACGATCACAAAACATACGCAACGCTCGCACTGTGACACGATCCCACGTTGGACGTCGGCTGCACAGTTTTGTGGTCGTAGTTCGAGACGTTGTTCCTCAGTCCCGCGACGCTCCCGGCCCGCAGTAGCGCCTCGTGTTGATGTCTCCGTGTAACTCTGTGCATATCAATGTGGCCGCGCGGGGCTAGAGCGTCGCGGGCCGCTCACGCCGCAGCTACGCGTATTATAATTACCTATATATTTTTATGGAAAGTAAGCTTACTGGATATACCGCCGATGTGCAGATATCATGTGTCACATGGCTTGGGGCATTGTGTATGATTTTCAAGTGCTCCTACCGACACGCGACGGTGCGCGACTGGAGCCGACAACAGGTAGCGTTTCATTTCCCCCTGTAATATAAAACCGTAGTTTGGTTCTTGTTTCGGCGACGCGGTCCGTTGGGATCGTTTTCGTTTAATGTGGATTAGTGATCTAGTGTTCAATTCTAAATTTTGGTGCTAGGCATTCGGTATTGGTATAGTGTTTCGTTGGCACTTGTGGATGTTGTCGGCGTAGTGGCGCGCTGTCGGGTCCGTCGGGAGCGGAGCCCCGGTAACATATGTGCTTATATACTCACTCTCTTACGGACCAAACACAGAAAGGAACCAATATTTAGTCTTGAATCAAACACGGTAGTGAGATGCATGAATACGTTCGCAGGCCTACTTAAACTGATTACAAAACATCATTCCATTATTAAGTATTATATCACTTATAATGAGAAATTATTTTTTATAAACTTTTGAATGCACAACTGTAACCGCTCTATGGAATAAGACGACGTCGTTTATGTTACGTATCTACGGTCATACTGTAAGCTAAGTCCCGTTATCCAATGTTATTATTTAACTTAAGCATCGTATTACGCACAAATTATTTATTCCAGTAAGAGCATTCATTTGTACGCCATATATACAATTCTGAATATTTGTTTTTGTGTTCATATTTTTCTATATCATTTTACAGTTATCCTTAAGGTGTAGCCATTTAAGATCTATTCTTGTATTCAATTATTGAAATCATGTTAGGTATTTATTTTATCTAGAGTACTTGTATTAAACGTGGTATATGTAAACTTGTCATGTTTAATTTTATATTTAAAGGTAATTAACCAATGTTTATGATCAAGTTAATCTTCGTCATTTTTTTGTGAAGTGGGTGGAGTCTGTAACTGTAATGGTAAGCAAGTGAGGTGTGGTCATTTGATATAATAACTAAGCAGTTATGTACGTGTATTTACAGCTAGATACGTTGCCGAGTCGGCTTGAGTAGCGCACACGCCCCACGCGCGTAGTCGCGGACGATCGTCCGTGTAAGATATGTGAGTATATAAACTTTGTATACACTCGCGAATTGGCGTAATCAACCACTATATATACTATAACATAATTTATTATTAATAATAAAATAAAAATCTTACTTTTAAGCATTAGGACAGTAACTGTATCAATAAACATTAATTAATAATGCAATTAGACAGTAACCTTTACTATTGTCATAGTTAGGTGATTTATTTTCATTTTACGTTTATGAGTATGTAAAAAGTGATTAAATGAAAATGTACGCCTACACTGTGACCGCGCGGGCCATTCACCACTCCGCCGGCTCCCTGTGCGAGCTTGCTGAAGACCAAAGATATTGTTAATATTCACTGTTCCACTCCATCTCAATATCGTTAATGTACTATCCAGAACATGAAAGTTGTCACCAACTTTAATTATAGAATAATGCTCGCATTAACTTTCCTTTAAAATTGATAAATAGATGTTAGATGAATAAATCGTATTGATCTCCGGATCGTGATCGTACGGTAGTGGCCCGCGGCTCGAGCGCTCGTCGCTCGCTTGTTGCTAGGTAGGTTTTTTACTGTTATGTAACAATATGTGTACGTAAAACTAATAAAAAATAATATTAGCGCAGTTCTACATTCAACCTACATTTAAGTAAGCTTCACGTTACATTTAAAAGTTTTTTTAATGAGTGAACGATGTGGATATAATCATTCGCCGTCTTCAGTGTGAAGGCCCCATACATAATTATGATGGGTTCGTGCATTAGTGTCGGTGCGGTGTGGCGTGGCGGTCATAGTGTGCCATCTGTGCCATCTGTACCATCTGTGTCATCGTCACCAGCTGAGTGCGTCCGCCGCCCGACACAGTCGCGAGTCGACGAGTCTTTGTCGATAGTTTTGCATTTCGATGTGTTCCTCCGCCGCAGAACATTTAACTTGTATGCTTAAATTTCGAGTGAATGTGATGTAAATTTTGTACACTGCCGCATTGTTTATTCGCTCGAATCACATTTAGTTTATAAGATTTGAGACAGTGAACGAATCGCACAAGCCACATGTAACATGTTTGTCTGGGACACAAAACGTGCGCACAAAGTATGAGGACGTACCGCTCGCGCTCGCGCTATCTCTAGCGAGTAGCGAGTGCCGCATGCATGGCATATGGCATGCCACCGATGCCACGGCACGGCACGGGACGCACGGCACGTGGTATGTGCGTTAGCTTCTTATTTGAAGACTGAATTGTTGCGGCTCAAATATTCTCGCGCTTTATTAGATCCACAACTGGGGAAGTTATTGCAAAGTTTTTTTAAGAGAGTAGCGTTTAGTGATCGGGTTTGAGGCTTATGTCTTATTCTAATTGTGATGTGGCATGAGATAATTCGAAGACTACCTGTATCGACATTCTACTGTTGGTATTCGCGAAACGAGCGACGTTCAGTATAATTTTTAATATTAACGCTGAGTATTGTCGAGATGTTGTCCATCTAAAACAATATCACCATGCTTCATTCATATTTGCCAAAGTTAATACTAACCTCACTATTTATACCTACTGTATGTTCTTCGATAACTAAATTATGTCTGAGATTCGCGGTAAGGGCGGAGGCGCGGCGCACGTATCGCCGTCGGCGCGGCCCCAGCGTCGAATATAGTCGTATCGGTACTGATCAGAGTACAATGTTGAAAATATCTTATTTAGAATTGATGAACATGTAAACATTTATTTCTAGCGCGTGCGAGGGATCGCTCGGGGCGCGAGGTTGCGCTCGTGGCACGGCTAGGCTGGTCGGTCGGTCGGTCGGTCGGTCGGCCCTGCCACTGTGCCAACGGCGCCGAGCGATCCCGATTAATGAACAAACGTTTAAGAAAGTAAAATTTTTAGTCACTAGTGGGTAATTTTTGAATGTGATTCAATCTTATCTTTATTTTTCTATATCGAGTGACATTCAAGTTTGATTTCATTGTTTTCCGACTTATGTTTTGTATTGCATTTACTGAAAGCGATGTAGGTATTTAACCAACGATGTAAACAAAAATATTTTCTCTTATTTGTATCTTGTCTGCACTGGTATTTTTTATTGAATTTACTATAAATGTACTTTAAGTGTATAATTTTAAATAATTACTGAAAATGATTATATTCTAATTTTTATGTTCAAATAAATGTTTGTTTTATTTACTTCCCTTCACGTAGTCCTTGGTCGCCTTCCCTTTGATCTAACAAGCTATCGTAGTGGTAGCTTCTAAAGATTGCTGATTGATTGTTGGATTTGATGTGAAATAATATTAATGTTGTTCTTTTTAATTGAATTGAAAGGTAAACATACACTCGTCCGCGCCGACCGAAACCTATCATACGTATAACCATCGTATAGGTAACGTTATGTATTCGTCCGATTCGTGTGATTGACACTGGCTTGGCCACCATCAGGGATTTTAATTTTGAAAACAAAAAAATAGTCGTTCGTCGAAATTTGTCGCAAAATATCAGAATTTAGCGGAAACGGTTAACGGGGCAAGTATTAGAAACAGGATCTATTGGCATCAAAAAATGTTGTGTAATATAGCAATTTTCTTGCTACCTGTACGTTTTTTTTTTAATCTCTGAATGGGGATCAAAATTTCACGAAAACTTTCGGATGGTTTTCTAAGACCATTTTCATGTAGCTGCAGTGACTTTTTGAGTACTCTAACCTGGGTTGGTCTGGAAGAACTTTTTGATCAGTGTCGGAAAGAAGATCGATTGGCATCAAAAAAATTGTTTTATGTAAAATGGCAATTTTCTTGCTAACTGTACTTTACTTTTTATTAAATCTGTGAACAACATTTCTAAGACCATTTTCGTGGTAGCTGCAGCTCCCCTTACTGCCCCGTTTACCGTTTCCATCCTGTATTACCAACTACTTATACCGAGGAAAGCCGATTTTCTTGAGTTCCGCTATTTTGGGCGTATTCACCGCAAAAATCAAATTAAAAAAAAAATTACCTGTATTAGATTTGAAGTATTTACAGCAACTTTTAAAGGTTTACACTTCATTGGATTTTATTCTATAGGTGTATGAAGTTAGTTAATTTTAAACACAAAACCCTCTTTTTTACGTCTCTGGATTAGATTTAAAAAAAATGCTGAAACAGGTATTTCTTTATTTTTAATAATATGTATTTACTTTGAGTTTTATGATTCTAGAACCATCTAAAATTTTTTTTTCATACAAACTACCCCCCTATTTTCCATAATTTCTATAGCCTAAATGTTATTCTGAGTTTATTTAAATAGAATAGTGAAGTTTTCATCAAAATCCGTCCAGCAGTTTTTACGTGATGCGCGGTCAAACAAACATACAAACAAAAAAAAAATTTAAAAATGGTTTTAATATGTTCAGTTACTTATTTTAAGTCACCCTGGTCGGTTTTTTTTTTTAATCTTCAATGTACAGATTTTTTGGTCTCAACGATTTTATTATATGTATAGGTAACGTGTTGCACAATTTTACGGTGACATATACACCGCAATCTCGCTTGTAATGTAGCTGTGGGGGATGCCCCGTTAGGTTAGTTGGGTTCCTTTAAACCCTGCACCCGGAAATACCCTAAAAACCCTAAAAAGTCGACGGAGCCCTCCGGAGGTAAACGTGTGATTGACACTGGCTTGGCCACCATCAGCCCGGCTAGCATGGGCAGGGGATAAAAATTTTCTCCACCGGTTATTTCCACTGACAAGGGACAAAATTCAAACAAAAGTGGAAATAACTGGTGGATAAAATTTTTATCCCCTGCCCATGCTAGCCGGGCAGGGATTTTAATTTTGAAAACAAATAATATTTTGAAAATAAATAAATAAATAAAACAAAAAAATAGTCGTTCGTCGAAATTTGTCGCAAAATATCAGAATTTGTGAACTCTTATACCTACTTGAACTCTTCTTCTCTTTGCCGATTAAATCTGTAAGTTGGCGACAAATTGCCACTAATTAGCGATTAAATTTAGAACAAAACAGATCTTCGCTGGAATAACCAGCGACAATTTTTTTGTGTTATCAAAATTAAAATCCCTGCCCGGCTAGCATGGGCAGGGGATAAAATTTTATCCACCGGTTATTTCCACTGACAAGGGACAAAATTCAAACAAAAGTGAAAATAACCGGTGGATAAAATTTTTATCCCCTGCCCATGCTAGCCGGGCTGATGGTGGCCAAGCCAGTGTCAATCACACGTTTACCTTTATTAAGAAACAATAAACTAGTGCGTGGTTGGGCTAGCAATTCTTAAAATTCAAAGGCTGACTGCAAAATTTGGAACTACCACAGTTTCCGAGTTGTTATCGATTCTGCCACTTCATCAAATCGGAAATAGAAATATAGGTAGGTACCTATCCCATTCCATGGAAACGTCCTTCCGGAATCAGTGGCGTGTATTTACAGGAAATGGCGCCTATGGCAAGCATGGAAAATCCCGCGCCCCTTCGTAAATTATCAACATTTTCATTAATTTTTTAGGTCGCCAGTACTTTGGTTCCATTTTAACCTCGCAGACGTATCACCAACATCGACGATGCCAATCTTGGAGCGTATTGTGGTGCATATTCAGTCGGTGACTATTGCTACCGTAGACAGAGAAAACTATTCTCTGTCTACGATTGCTACGCTCCATCGCTCTCTGGCAAACCTTTAGGCTGAGGCTACACTAGGCAGCGATTTGCGATGCGACTGGAAGAGCGAAACGAGAAAAGAACTGGTACTTATGGCTATGTCACCGTAAAATTGTCAAATACGTTATATTGTAATATCTCTAGCGATATTGTAAAATCTCGAAATATTTGTCAAATGAACATACTGTTTGCAACAAAAGGCATTATTTTTCGTGAAATGCATGCGATGGTAGTCAACTCACGCGGTGTGGAGGGAAGGAGGGGTCCCCCTTGCCCAGTGGTACAACTCTCATGAAAAGATATTGTACCATTCTTGAGAAATACCGATTATTATAACCTAACCTTAAATATATTTATATTCCCCTGAAAAGTCGACGGAGCCCCGCTTCGCGGGGCCCCTATTTCCGGGTGCAGGGTTTAAAGGAACCCAACTAACCTAACGGGGCATCCCCCACAGCTACATTACAAGCGAGATTGTGGTGTATATGTCACCGTAAAATTGTGCAACACGTTACCTATACATAGAATAAAATCGTTGAGACCAAAAAATCTGTACATAGAAGATTTAAAAAAAAAACCGATCAGTGTGACTTGAAATAAGTAACTGAACATATTAAAACCCTTTTTTAAATTTTTGTTTGTTTGTTTATTTGTTTGAACACATAAAAACTGCTGGACGGATTTTGATGAAAACTTCACTAATCTATCTAAATAAACTCGGAATAACATTTAGGCTATAGAAATTATGGAAAATTTTGAAAAAGGGGGTGAAAAAGGGGGGTTAAAGTTTGTATGAAAAAAAAATTAGATTGTTCTAGAATCATGAAACTTAAAAGAAATACCTGTTTCAGCATTTTAAAAAAAATCATCCAGAGACGTGAAAAATAGGGTTTTGTGTTTAAAATTAATTAACTTCGCATACCTATATAATTAAATCCAATGAAGTGTAAACCTTTAAAAGTTGCTACATATACTTCAAATCTAATACAGATAAATGTAATTTCTCAGTTTTCTTGAAATTTGATTTTTCAGGTGAATATTGAATAGGTACTGATTGACTGACGATTTAGCTCTAATGGCTCATGGATCAACGCACAGCCTAAACCGCTGATTGTAGAGACCTGAAACTAGCAGGGTGTGTTCTTTATAATAATATAATGTAGGCATCCGGTATAGAAGAATTTTCCAAGATTGAACCCCTTTTTTAGGGTTCCGTACCTCAAAAGGTAAAAACGGAACCCTTATAGGATCACTTTGTTGTCCGTCTGTCTGTCTGTCTGTCTGTCTGTCTGTCAAGACCTTTTTTCTCAGGAACGCGTGGAGGTATCAAGCTGAAATTCATATCAAATACTCAAGTCTATGGTCTCTTGGAGCTGTGAAAAAATCAAACTTCTAAGTCAACGCGATCAAAAGATACTCCCGTTTATGCCGCAAATTTTCGACACTCGCAAGGGAATCAAAACCTACAGGGTACTTCCCGTGAACTCAGAATCTTGAAATTTGGTACGAAGCAACGTCTTATAACACAGATAAAGGAAAAATTGCGAAAAGCATAAATTTTTAGTTACATCATATAATAAAAATATTTTTAATAATTTTAAACTTATTACCCCTTTACTCATGAACGCGTAGTGGTATTATATTGAAATTCTTAACAAATACTCAAGTCTATAATATCTTTAAGCTGTAACAAAATCAAACTTCTACGTCAACGCAATCAAAAGATACAGCAATTAAAGCCGCATATTTTGAAACTCGCAACTACTCGCAAGGGAATCATAACCTAAAGGATACTTCCAGACGACCTGGAATCTTGAAATTTGGCATGAAGCAACGTTATAAAGTACACATATAGGAAAAATTCCGAAAATCTTAAATTACCATAACTTTTACTTATATACCTACAGGTTTGTACGGAACCCTCGGTGCGCGAGTCTGACTCGCACTTGGCCGGTTTTTTTTTTTTTTTTTTTAGGATGGGAAATCATCAAATGACTTCTCCCACTCTGGGCGGAGCGGGAGGGAGTGTCAGACTTTTACTGACTAAAACCCATCCATGTTCCTTCCTCGCCCTTTATGTTCCGGGGCCGCGGTATCTCTTTCGAACAGGCCCGCAACCCCGGCAGGCTTCGGCCCTTGCGGGCCCCTCCCCTTATGCTGACATCTCTTTGAGGCGCGCGTGGAACACGAACGCGCCGTCGACACGGCCTGTCGTCATTAGACGGACGGACGGCTAGCTAGCCCATAGCTAACCGTCCACAGGCCCGCATCTACGGTGGCCGGTAGCCACCACGTGGCCCCCGACGCCCGGTGCGTCTCCCGCGGCGGCTGGGAAGAGAGGCTCTCTCCCTCTCTCTTTCCGCCACCTCCTTCGCTAGCATGACTGCTTCGCAGAAGGAGGTGACGGCTTCCCATTCCGTCTCGCTCCGGACCATGGATTGAACCAGGGCCGGACGCGAGAGGTAGCCGCCGCCGATCGCCGCTACGAGGACACGGCGGTGCTCCGCCCACGCAGGGCAGACTTCCACCGTGTGCTCCACCGTGTCCTCCGGTCGATCCTCGCAGTGGAAACACTCGGGCGTTTCCTCCCGCCCGATTCGGTGCAGGTACCTCTCGAAACATCCGTGTCCGGTGAGGATCTGCGTCAGGCGGAAGGTGAGGACGCCGTGGCGCCTCTCTAGCCACTCCTCAAAGAGGGGACTTACCGCCACTATCGTGGCGTGCCCTAAGATTGAACCCCTAAGGGGGTAAAAAAGGGGGGCAAAGTTTGTAAAAGACAACGTGATTCCTTGGTCCAATCTTCTTGAAATTTTGCATACTTAAACCTTTTTAACAGAATTGATGGAAGACGTGTTTCGTATTTTGTTAAAAAAGGGTTAACGATTATTTTGGCCATGGCGCTGATTTGCTTCGAAGTTGATAGCAATACTCAGAGCTTTTGATTTAACTACATTTAATTTTGACACATGTTTGAAAACTCCATCCGATTTTATTCAAAAAGGTTGAACTCACATAAAACATTGGTGCTAATACTCTAAAATTGGAATGTCTCGAAAGTCACCGACTCACCGTATTATATTTGAAGGTTTCAAAGTTTTAGAGGTTATGCACTTTTAAGACGGCCTCATGGGACGTAGAGTTAGAAATTTGAAATGGAAGATTAAAACATTTTGGATTTAAAATTGTCACCAAAGGTATGTCAATGAGGATGGAAGGCAGTTGGCCTTGCAACAGATCCGCAAGAGTTTACAACAGCTTTATCGTGTTTAGGGCGTTTTCAATTTAGACGTTTCGTGTCGCGCCGCTGCGGCGCCAAAGCAGTGCGTTTGTTGTACGACTCGAAACGGGTAAATTGAAAGCGCCCTTATCAGCCCTTCATGCAACTTGGAACCCCCAGTTCTACCCACAGATAAGATATTAGTTGGTTCTACCAATTGTTTTCAATCGGTCGGTGGCCCTGGCCAACGTCCGTCAGTCTAACCTAGAAACCATAGACAAAAAAAAACCTTAGAGAGTAACCACTGTCTAAACTGACATTTGAATCATTTACGAAATAAAATAAATTGTTGGAAAGCGCGGGAATCGTTCGAACAAATAGGCGGCAATTTCTAAGCTAATTTTATTAATTAATTAAATAATCCTTAGAACTTTATAAATAATAGTTGTAAATAGCTTATTTATATCAGTGTCACTGTAATTATTGTAAATATGGGGAAAAGCGGGCGCAAAAGGAAAAAAAAAGAAGAGGAGGAAAGTTCCATCGTCGACGACTCGTCTACAGAGTCAGACTCGTCGTCGTCAATTGATGAAAAGCTGGACTACGTTCCATATAATGCACCGAACTACATAAGGAAGTATCCTGATAACAGTATTGGTAATGTAGAATACATTGTATTCCTTTCACATGTTGAAGCTAACCAACCAATCACCGAAGGCACCCGAATGGGCATCTCGCGCGCAATCCGGAGGGATTGTATAAGCGGCGTCCAACACTTACGCACCATAAATAAATTTAAAGTCGGCATTGTCTTCGATAATGCCAACAATGCCAACATGTTCCTCCAGGGGAGTAAATTAACTGCAGAACATAAATTAAAAACCTCTATACCTGCCTCTGCCACGGAGACCACTGGGGTCCTAACTAGGGTCCCCATACAATTGTCTAACAAGAAAATTTATTCTCTTCTGGCCAGCACCAGGAACATCATACAAGTTCGAAGATTTATGCGACGGGTAAGAATTGGAGGTGCAGTGAAGTTGGAGCCGACGCAGACTGTGGCCGTAACGTTCTCAGCCACTCAGCTGCCCGACCATGTTTACCTGGATCACTGGCGCCACGAGGTCAATACATACGTCCCACCGGTAAAACAATGTTTAAAGTGCCTAAGGTATGGACACATTGCTAAATATTGTAAAAATACAGAAAAATGCTCCATCTGCACAGAAAATCACAATTTTAAAATGTGTACCATTGACTCAGCCAATGCAAAATGCTACAACTGTGGAGGCAATCATATTGCTATATCTTCTGTCTGCCCAGTTAAAAAACAAAAAATCACGGAATTGAAAAAAAAGGCCATGTCATATAAATACTCAGATATTGTAAACGAAAAATCTTTTCCATCTCTTTCTTCATCAGACAACTTTCAAAACATTCTAAATTCAGATAAATTCATGAACATGCTCGTTCAATCTGTCATACAGATCATTACTTTACACAAAAATAAAGAAAATGTTAGCTCTAGTAGCATCAAAAAAATAATAAATGAAACATTTAATAAAAATTCAAACAACATTTAATTATGGACATTAACGTGATACAATGGAATGCACAAAGTATACTATGTAATAAACTCCTTTTACATAATTTTCTACTAGATAACAACATACATATAGCTATTTTATCTGAAACCTGGCTTAGGCCAGAACAACCATTTAAACTTAGAGGATACCAAATAGAGCGTAATGATACTGGTAATAAACATAATGGAGTAGCCATTCTCATTCACAATAATATTAAATATTCTAAACTTAATACTTTCTTTGATGACTCTTTACAAAATATTTGTGTTCAATTGCATGTTGCTGGTCATGTCATCAGCATTGTTAGTATGTATTGCCCAAGTCATACAGTTCCTAGATTTAATAAAAATAAATTGGATTCATTCATTAAAAGTATTCCTCATCCTTTAATACTAGCTGGTGATTTTAACGCACATCACATCTCCTGGGGATGTAACTCTACTGATGCACGTGGTAGAGACATTTTGGACGTCATTGATGAAAATGGTTTGGTATTACTTAATAATGGTCAGGTAACTACTGTGGGCTCCATGACCTGGCGTCCAAATGCTTTAGATCTCACTATTGTATCTCCAACATTAGCTCTTTCTTGTGAGTGGTCTGTTCATGATGATCCGCTTGGTAGCTATCATTTACCTGTAATCACAAAAATTATCTTTAATTGTAATAGTAACAACAATAATAACAGTGTTGGTAATGATTTACATTTATTCCCTAGTTATAAATTAGTCAACTGGGATAAATATTCTAATGAAGTTGACAGTGCACTTAATAATTACACAATAAATCCTTTGGATCCTCAAGCTAGCTACAATGAATTCTGTTATATACTACATTCTGCAATTGAAAAGTCCTTACCAATACATCAAAAACGTAACAGACCATTTTCAACATGCAATAGAAAGAAGTCTCGAGCTCACCTCCCATGGTGGAATCAAAAATGTAGATCAGCTGTTGAAGTGTCTAGGCAAGCATATTTACAATTTAAACGAGATCCTACTGAAGCTAATTTCCTTAATTTTAAAAGGTTACAGGCCTTAAAAAAAATTACCTTGAAGAAGGAAAGAGATGCTAGTTGGGCCCACCTGTGTGAGTCATTTAATCGAACCACTCCATTATCCATAATCTGGAATAATATGAAAAAATTTAATAAAACCTTCACTTATAGCAAATTTATGAGTAACAACAATAGTAATTGGATACATGAATTCTTAAATAAATATACACCAGACTATGTTGATAATTATATGACTGAACACTTTAATGGAGACAGCAACTCTAATTCCACAACCAGTTTTCTAATAGAACCCTTTTCTTATCAAGAACTCAAATCAGCAATATCCTCAAGAAAAGATACAGCTTATGGATTGGACGGTGTACCTTATACTTTTCTTAAAAAACTTAACTCCAAATCTCTTAATATTGTACTTCACATTTTTAATCTTCTTTGGCTAAATAACGAAATTCCTTCTCAATGGAAAACAGACTGCCTTATCCCAATACTTAAGCAAGATAAAGAGGAATTTAATCCTGATTCTTACCGTCCCATTGCTCTCATCTCTTGTATTGGCAAAGTCTTTGAGCAGCTCTTAAAACAAAGACTTGAATTTTACATTGAAAAGCATCATTTATTACCATCCAATCAATATGGCTTTCGCAGAGGCTATTCAGCCCGTGAAAGTATAAGCACTTTACATCTTGATCTTCAAAAAAGTATTCATAACAATGAGACAACTGTTTGTGTATTTTTTGATATAGTTGGTGCTTTTAATAATGTTGATCATAACATTCTCACAGAGCAACTTAATCTTCTTGGCACACCTGGAAAAATGATTAATTGGATATTTAGCTTCTTACATGGCAGGGAAGTTTATGTTAAACATAACCGGAAGCTTATTGGGCCAAGATATTCCTATAAAGGAACCTGTCAGGGCAGTATTTTGAGTCCTTTGATATTTTTGCTTTACATTCACAGACTAAATTTTGTTTTAGATAATGTTGTAAACCTGCAATATGCTGATGATTTGACTATCTACTGTAGTGGAAACAATATAAAACATGTTGAATTAACTTTAAATAATGCATTGCAAAAACTTCAGCATTATTTTTCTTATTTAAATTTAGACATAAATGCAATTAAAAGCAAAGTTATGATATTTGGCAAGAATAAATCTTATAATATTAGAATTTGTTATGACAAAATCACAATACCAGTAGTTACAGAAGCGAAGTTTTTAGGTATCATTTTTACAAATAATTTATCCTGGAATAAATATGTCGATTATATAGTATGCAAAGCTCGTAGGGCTTCTAACATTTTAAAAGTCCTATGTAGAACTTATTGGGGTGCAGACCCTAAAGTCATGTTAATGCTCTATAAATCTTTGGTAAGGAGTCATTTTGAGTATGGTTTTCTTTGTTTTGCTTCCAATGGCAAGCTAATAGACAAATTAGAGAAAATCCAGAATAGTAACTTACGCCTTATAACCGGTGCTTTTAAAACAACTCCCATTGTTTCTATGCAGCTAGAATGCAATATTCCTCCTTTATTATACCGCTTTAGATTCCTAAAATCAAAATTTCTCCTCAAACTAGCTGCCATTAAATCACATCCTCTTCTTATTAAACTCAACCTTCTTAAAAACTTTCCCGATCGTTGCTTTATTCTTCAAGATTTTTCTGAAATAACACAATATATAGAGTCAATGAACATCTTCTCCTCAAATGAATGGCCTTGTTACCAGGGAACATATAAAAGTAAATACCCACAGATGGATATTATAGTTGATAAAGAATTGTCTGAAAAACATGAAGTTTACGACAAACTATCTCACTGGGCAGATTATAGACATGTCTACACAGATGGATCTAAAATATCTGGCAGTACATCCATAGCCATAAACGATTCTACTTTGAAAATAGGTGGAGGATCCAAAATCAACAAATATTCTAGCATATTCACAGCCGAAGCTACAGCCATTCTATCAGCACTTGAACACATTAATAAACATACAAAATCTGCAATAAAATGGGTTATTCTAAGTGATAGTTTAAGTGTACTTACTGCGCTAGAAAATCACTGCCTGAATACAAAGTCTAACTATTTGATTTATGAAATTAAAAGAGCATGGAAGTTGCTTCAAGACTCCGGCATCACTGTTATTTTCTTCTGGGTTCCAAGTCATAAAGGAGTGCAAGGAAACGAGAATGCAGATTTCTTGGCGAGGTCAATAAATTCCGTTACGAATACAGCTGTCACTCATACTAGTGTTGCCCTACCGCACACAGATATTATTATCGAGCTAAGAAATAAGTATTGCGAAGATCTGAACCGACATTGGACCCATATAACAACAGTGGAACAAAAAGGACAATGGTATGCAGGTATAGAAGGTACGACAGCAAACAAGAAACCATGGTTCACGAAATCATCAACTTTTTTGAATCGAAGATTTTACACTACAATAAACCGCTTACGCCTGGGTCACTGCAGAGTTAACTCGCATCTATATCGGATGAAAATGATTAATACATCGGAATGTAATTACTGCCAAGGAGAAGAACAAACATTAGATCATATCATATTTGGATGCCCATCCTTTGGCATTGACCGCCTTGTGCTTATGGATGATCTATTACAAATCTATAAGGTTGCTGAACAAATCCCGCGCTCAGTTCAGCAACTCATGGGAAATGCACAAACATTTTTACCCATTTATAACTTCATTCGCAATACAGTTAAGGAAATTTAAAACGAGTACTTGACAAAGAATTGAACATATAAATTAAGGAATCGACTAAGAACTGGACTTAAGAAATACACAAGGATTCGACAAAGAATAATAAATTGAACATGAAAAACATGGAATCCATCGGACAAGAAAAACAAGGATAGAACAAAAAACGGATATAATGTATACAAGGATATAGGAATTTAAAAAGAAAAACATGAAGAATTTAAACCTAAGACTAGGCTATCTTGCCTTATATAATTAATAACTATGTAAAATAACAAAACAAAAGAACAGGCTGCATGGGCTAGATCCCTTTGCCTTCCCAAAAGGGAAAAGAAGATAATAATAATAAATAAATTGTTGTCTATTGTTAACCTATATTGTTCGCTTTTGGCGTCTGAATACCAAAACAAACAAAATTCATAAATTGTGTTTAACTTTCTAAGCAATGAAAGACGTAATTGACGTATTAGCTCTACAGAGCAGTAGACGTGAGCGAAGGTTACCCGACTATCGTAGTGCTCCAAGCCACAGTTTAGCGACAAATTTCATTTTTGAGTGTGGGATAAAACTTGGTCTGCAACCAGCGACGGTCGCTACAGCTGCTGTATTCTATCATAAATTCTTCAAGGAAGCTGATAAGAATGATTACGATTGCTATGTGATATGTACTGCATGTTTATGTGCGGCGGGGAAGTCGCGAGATGAACCCGTCAGACTAAGAGATGCCGTGAACGTTGCACATAATTCTATCAATCGTGGTGCGGGACCTTTGGAGTTGGGCGACGAGTACTGGTCGTGGCGGGGCGCGGTCGCTCAGGCAGAATTGCTGGTACTGCGGCTGCTTGGTTTCAACTTGGATGCGCCATCTCCACATAGATATTTGCTGCACTATTTGCGGTCTCTTCAGGAATGGTTTCCGCCGTCACAGTGGCGCTCCGCCCCAATAGCCCGCACCGCGATGGCTTTCCTGCAAGATTTCCATCACTCCCCATCTATATTGGACTACAGAGCTCCACATGTAGCAGTGGCATGCCTAACTCTAGCTCTGCATGTCCTGGGAGTGTCCGTGCCATTAGCATCAACACTAGATGATGATGCTGCTTGGTATTCGGTGAGTTTACTAATTGATTGCAATTCAAATTTCAGAGGCTTTTGTTTTAGAATAGGTAAATAAAATAAGAAATGCAATGTTTCCAAGTTAGTGTAAGTTTGTATTTGAGAAGTTAAGTGCGGTGTTTTATGGTCAATGCTTGTGCTCCTGCTTAGGAAGAATCCATAATGACATGTGTGCAAATTTTCATGGACACCTAGACCTAATTATAACTTTACAATTAATATTTTTTTTCTTGAATCTTTACATTAGACATACAATCTGATGATTACAGGCCATAATAATATTTCATTTTTACAATCAACTAAATGTATTTCAGGTATTTACCAAAGACTTGCAAAAGGAGAAAAATTGGGAGATAATGGAGAAAATTATGCAAGTATACAGCAGGGAGCCTGAACCAATATAGAAATAAGATATTGTGTTTATTTCAAGTGTTAGTAATTAAAGATACTAAAGAGTGAAATCTTGTATTTTCTATATTCCTAATTCTCAATTTAAGTAAACATTTCATTAGATGGTTTGGACAAAAATGTTGATAGATGGAGAGAGAGAGAGGAAGACCAAGGAACCAATGGATGGATTTTATGAGGAATGAGGAGATAAAAGAAGAACGAGTAAATGACAGCATGATGTACATAGCAGATGGTTTGACAAAAACCTATCAAAAGGCTCAACTCAAGCCGACTAATGACGTAAGATAATAAACTACCCAGCAAAACTGGGTGAATCCTTGTTTTCCCCACTACTGTTAAATAAAAGTTTTTATTTGTAAATATTTTGGTTTTCTATTCAATCTATCTGTCACCGTAAAATTGTCAAACACGTTATATTACAATATAACGTGTTACTCTCTAGCGATATTGTAAACTCTCGAAATATTGTCAACTGAACATACGGAAGTATCTCTCCCCCCATAATCGGGACTTGGGGCACCCCCCTGTTAGGTTAGTTAGGTTCCCTTTAAACCCTGCACTCGGAAATAGGGGCCCCGCGAAGCGGGGCTCCGTCGACCACGCTTTTTAGGGGAATATAAAGTGTTTTAAGGTTAGGTTATATTAATCGGTATTTCTCAGGAATGGTACAATATCTTTTCATGAAAGTTGTACCACTGGGCAAGGGGGACCCCTCCTTCCTTCCACACCGCGTGAATTGACTACCATCGCATGCATTTCACGAAAAATAATGCGTTTTGTTGTAAGCAGTATGTTCATTTGACAATATTTCGAGATTTTACAATATCACTAGAGATTACAATATATCGTATTTGACAATTTTACGGTGACATATCCACTATTTAGTAGCTGTGTTAGATATGGTGCGTTCGAGTAGACACTATTAACGCTATCAACGCTAACGCTGTCAACTCCCGTTTGAGAAGCCTTAGCAGCGTTAGTGAAAAGAAGCTCCCCGAACGAACGACTTTTACAGTGAACTGCAGTGACACTTGACAGCTGATTACGAATGACAACTCTACTGTTGTTTTGTTTGTTTTCGTCTTGCTTTCGACTAATTTTATTTTATTTTATATGATGCAAACTGAAAGACTTAATATAATAGCAGTTGTGACAAGTGTCCTGCAGGAAATAATAGATACCTCGTCTTCAGAAAGTGACGATGAATTTAAAATTTTGGAAACTGTTGAATAAATCGATTAGCGCTGTCAAGTTGACAGTGTCAAGGCTAACGCTGTCGGCACATCACCTCGAGAGAAATAGTGTTGGTAGCGTGAAGTAATGACGTAATGTGTGACGTCACGGCAGTGTTGATAGCGCGCAACAGTAGCTTCTCGAACGGGCGACAGCGCTAAATAGCGCTAAAAGTGAGCTACTCGAACGCACCAATAGTAGTCTCTTCAAAAATTTGGGTGGCAACACTCGTCAAAGTGTCAAACGTCAAGTTTTAAAAATTTGAAAAACTGAAACCTGTAGCAGTGTAGCCACTTGTTTGAGCAATCAACTTGTCATACGGTTTTTCCAGGTTTTCCCAACCAAAATCAAAGCTAGAATCAAAGATAAAGTTTTTCCAGTGCAATAATTAAAAAATAAAAAGCTGTGTAATTTATAAAGTGAAAACCGTCATACAACTTGCAAATAATTACGACACAATGAGCTCTGACGAAGAAACAGAAGAATTTTCTTCATGGAAAGGCATCCCCGCCACTTTAATATGCATCAACACCTACGGTCCTGGGAAACTAAACTCGGCTCAAGTAGCTCACACCGCTACTAGTCGAATGATACGACAGTATCTACGAACATCAAGTTCTCAACTCATCGGAGTGTGTTTCTACGGTACCGAAGGATCAAACACATCAGTTTTTGGTATTAAAACTGTTGAAGAAGTTTTCCCACTATCATTGCCGAGTTTAGATGATTATAAAAAGCTCCAAAATATCGATATTTCTTCAATAAAGCAAGCAAAAGAGTTGATACTCTCAGATGTCCTCTGGTACTGCAATAAGGCATTTGCAAGTTGCAAAAAACAACTCTCAACCAGAACCGTAATTATATTATCTCGTTTTGACATACCTCCACTACAATCTGATGAAAAACCGGCACTCAAAAGAGTTGTGGACTTAGTAGATTCTAATATTGAAATAAAGCTCATCAATATTTCTGAAAGTGATTACGAGATAAATACATTCTATACAAAATTCCTAATTGAAGCAAATAGAGGAGAAGATGTTCCTTTACCAAAACCTATTTGGGATCACAAGCAAGTTGAGCAATTTATGCATCAGCAGTCACATCGCCATTTAGCTGTTGCCCGATTAAGTTTTGAAATTGGTGAGGGTTTGGCAATTGGGGTAGGAGTATACAACCTATTAAAGAGTTCTGGGTACACTCAACAGAAAACTGTTGATTTACATAGAGAAACCAATGCGATTCTTACAAGTGTTAACAAAACAATGAAAGTCAAAGTGGGTAATGGTGAACACATGGACATTGATGAGCAAGATACTGAACAAGAATCAAAGCCGGTGCCATTACTAAAATCAGAAGAAATTCACTTTGTCAACTACGGTGATGAAAAAATAGAGTTTACTGTTGATGAAAGGAAGACGCTTAGTAATCCGTTTGGGCCGCCTATGTTAAAACTTCTTGGATTTAAACCTGCCAATATTTTGTGCAAAGAGAAATGGTACTTCAAATCTGGTTTTTTCTTATTTCCAAATGAAAGTATAATAGAAGGCTCCATTATAGCATTCAAAGCATTACATCAGGCTTGTGAAGAGATGAAAAAAGTAGCCATATGTGTGTTATGTACTAGGGTAAATGCTAGGCCCACTATTGTAGCTCTTTGTCCCACCTCTAAGCCTCTTGGTCTAAATGTAGAAATTGGATTTAACATCATTCATGTACCTTTTGTGGAAAATGTTCGAAATGTTCCTGTATTCGAAGAAGATGAAGATGTGGAAATCCCAGCAGCAAATAAAACTGTTATGAAGGATATCTTGAATGGCTTACGGTTTGATTATAAACCTGATATGTTTGAAAACCCAAAACTTCAAGCGCAATATAATGCTATAGAAGCAATTGCTCTGGAAGATGAGGAGGTTGAACCATTCATTGATACCACAAAGCCAGACATAAGGAGTTTTCAAGGAATACAAGATGATTTATTTCTGGAACTGTTTGGTCCATTTGGAGCAAGTGCTGTAAAGAAACCTGCATCATCAAGAGAAGGTGGCCCTGAGAGCAAGAGGGCTAAAGTTGAAAATATTGATGAAGAATTACTGAAAAGTAGACTTGATAATATGAAAGTAAAGGATTACACAGTACCTCAATTAAAAGATATATTGAAATATAACGAAAATCCTGGCTTGCCTGCTTTGAATGGCTTAAAAAAGAGTGAACTTGTTGATTTAGTTTATAAATTTTGCAAATAGTGATTTTTAATTTCCGTTTGTATGATTTTATTTTAAGTAAAGTTTTTTTTATTAAGTATCATTTGTTTTCATCTGTCCTTTTTCATTAACATACAAAATGGCTGTTTTCACATCGGGCGATAATGACACAATGTGAAAACAAAGCAAGCGGCCTCACACATGAAAATCATAATCTGCAAAAAATCTGAATGTGGTATACATTTCTGGGCTTTCTTAATTCAGAATACAATTTTCGACTTGACTTTAGAATGTGTGAGAGAGCCCTTAGAAAATGTATAAAAGTAACCAATCCCATGATATTGTTATCAACTATTGTCAAAATAGAGAGCAGCGGTGGCCCAGTAACCCGGACAGGCATTACTTTTTGTAATTTATTTCATCACCACTGCTCTCAAAACGGCGAAGGAAAACATCGTGAGGAAACCGGCATGTCCCAGAACCAAAAATTCGAAGAAATGTGACATCTATCAACCCGCACTGTGCCCGCGTCGTGGTGGTGGATTATAAATACATACGGCGAAAATACGCGCTTTGACGTGGAGTTGCGGACACCAGCCCGTTGTATAATACAATACAATGTCAAAATAGCCATGAGCATGCATGGTCCCCTGCTTACACTGGTGTAAATACGATGTCAATGCATCTAGGTTTCGGAACTACCCTCATTCCAAGTAAAATATAAATATTATTAAAGAATTTCGCGGGCTAACTTAGCGATTCCCCCCGATAGAATTAATGAAAATTCTAGCCAAGCTGGTATTGTGCTAATATCATCTATTTCATTTAAATATTTTGTTTATTCTAATTACTCCAGCTTTAGCGTCAGTTCCAAATATTAAAAAAAAACGGGAGAAGTGGCAAGGGGGCGTGTCGGTGTCCGCGCGACTGGCACAAGAGGCCCAGTCATAAGCAAATGGGCTATACTAATTTGCAACAATTACATTGCTCCTCAACCACTACCTAAGTTAGTCGCCAAATGACTGGACAGGCAATGTAAAGATCACCAAACGATAGTTCAATAAGCGGATGCATCGCGTAGTGTAGCCTCTGCTTCTTGCGACGAGTTAGTGATGTGCTTGTGTACCGATGTTTTTGTGTGGGTATGTTGTAGGGTGCATGGTAAATACACGATGTGTTTGATGGCATAAGGTTTATAATTCATTGTGTACTACTCAGTACTACGTTCTGTTGCAAGAAATGCGGGTGTGTGCGTGACTGCGTATGTATTGCTTTTGCTGAACTGCATGTGTAGTAGTTGCCGTGTGGTAGGGATAAAGTGGAGACAGGGTTCCGAATTTCCGATACATTTTCGTCTAACAGGCATATCTCCTTTATTATAATAATAATATCTATCTATGGCCAGTTCACACCGAGACGCGACGGTACTGGAAGAAACCAGTGATTTCGTGGTCTCGCTGCGCCGCGCGGCATCTCGAGACGCTGCTTAGTGCAATGTATTCTGAATAATTGTCACAATGAAACGTGTATCTTTTCTTGTAGTAAATAAAGTTCTATTTTAAGTTTCTCTCTTAAAATGTTCACGCAGCTCCGCGTCTCGGTGTGAACTGACTCTTAGGGAAAGAGGGTGATATAAAATAAACAACACTTAGATCTACAAACAAATATAATTCAGTTTTCTAACATTTTACGATACATAATTTTTATAAATGTACAGGGTAAGCTCATGACGTGGGAAAAGCGGTACTAGTTCTCAACTGGCTACCGGATGTACACATGGGGTGCATAGTAATCATAGGCGCGACGCCACCGCCGCGCTGATATGCTTTCACTTTGTATGGGAGAGGGATGACGACTTACAGCTACTGTGAGTGAAGACATGGAGTATGTTCCATTCCAACGTGCTGTCAGGTTACAAATCTACATTAGACACCAATGACTAGTATTATTTATAAAAAATTACGCTACGGTTAAGCGTATTGAATTTCAATTTTACATCAGTAGGTATGCCAGAGAATGCATATTATAGCGCTCCGAATGATGCGTTGGGATGTTCGAACTTGGAATAGCAGCCTCTGTGGGTCCCGTTGAAGACAACAGAATGAAAACCTCCCATCGATCGCAATCACGCATTCTAGACATTTGTGCTTCTATGTTAACATTAAGGATGTTGCGTGTCGATTAATTTTCAATAAAAAACTGAATATACAAGTGTAATTTGATTAGCATTTCCTACTTTACTGATGCCAAATATTCTTAAACACCAGTATTAAGAGCGATACATATTTCTTATTCTATTTATATTTTATTAAATTCTATAAATAAATTTCACACAGACAAATTTTAACACATGATATTGATGTAAACGACATAGATAAATGACAGTTATTAGTTATTGCACGATAATATTAGCTACTGGGTTCATTACACGGGAACACACAGACAGACATCGTGGTGACCACACGTGATGCACCTCACCAGTACAATGTAACGAACACAACGTTACACACAGCAATGTCAGACCATGTACACGATCATAGAAAAACCAACCGAACATCACACTCCACAAAGTTACCAGTGCTCAGGGATCTATTGTGGATTCGACAGCATCCGATTAACTATTAAAAAGTCATGTTCTATAATGTAAGTCAAAATATTTACCTCATTTACAAATTTTGTCATTTCGTCAAGTTTTTTCACAAGCGCATCAGTTAACGGTAAATATTGTGAGCATCGTCGTGTTGTTATAGTACAAAGAGCGGTTTCATATCTTGAACCAGAACTTCTGCATGACTGTTTAATGTCCGACGCACTAAATACACATATCTCACAACACGTTTCACAATTTCACATAGAAAAAGGCAGTTTTAGTAGTAAGATTAAAACACGAGATTAATAATATTATAATTGTTAGTGAGAGAGTGAACTAAGAAAATTGTTTCCTGATTCAAGTTGTTGTACGAAATAGGCACTTCGAGTGAGAATTTAACTATAGAAAATCGATGGGCGGACAACAATATTCTCAGAAATAAAACAAATAAATACAATGTCAACCAGTAAAGGGAATGTATTAGCTACGTCAAACTCAAACCAGTAGTTAGATACATAACGAATGCTATTGATAACGACAAGCAGCGAAGCGAAGGCCGACATGTATCAAGTGCTACCACAGAGCCATGTCTGCACTTAGATAACCAGTGAAATAAGAAAGCGGCACATTTATATTTCACAATAAAATAACATATTATATTCATTCAATAAAATAAAATCTTCTATGGCATCTGAAATCAATTTGTACACTTTTGTACATGGCGTCAAAAACGATACACCTCACCCCTCAGGATTTGACTATATTCCATTAAAATTTCCTAATCTACTAATATTTAAATTACAATAAGAAATGACGAAAACTAACTACTACATAGTAAATATATACTTAAATATTTAGCGCTACACATGATATTTACGCACTCACCTACTTTGGCTGGATTCACAAATAAAGGTGGTAGGGTGTTCTAATTCAAATAATACTGGAAAGTTGTACCTGAGGGTCGCCGAGTGCGCCTGCGCCGGCAGGTCCGTCCGCTACCAGCAGGGGACTACCTTACATGTGTCCACACTGAACCGAACCGTTATACTTTATACACCGATCTCTTACAGGGACATAAGAAACAACAACGATCAACGATGGCCTTCTACTATTTGTTCATTGAAGCTTTGTGTTCGCTATAAAAGTATTACAAAGATAAACACCTCAGATCTATTATAATGTAAAATTGTTAAAGAGCAAACAAAACAATAGGAACTCTCTACAACAGAAAAGAAGATTTAAATTAATTAAAAGACAACATAAACAATTCCTTTTGCTTAACAAAATTACTATGAAACAATCGTAATAAAAATAATCTGCGAAACTAAATAAATAATATATATTTTTGTAAGTATATGTTTTTAAATAAAAAATAATTTTTCTTTCGATATAAAGTCTGAATGTTTATATAATAGACTTTCCACAATCAAAAATGTCCCAAAAACATAAAATTCATAATTCGTCTTGTACGTAAGACATTACGTAAACTATTATTTATAATTTGGCATAATATAATAAACTGATCTTCGCATTACATCTCCATATACACATATCGACGAAAAACCATTAACCGAGCTAAAAAATAAATAAAAATAGAAAGTGATAGATTTAATCTAATCACAAAAAAATAAAGAATACAACTAAGTATATAATTTACCTAATAGGTATACAATTTTGTTATCATTCAGAAAAGCCTGTGTCAGTGGAAATATCTTAAGTTAATAGAAATGGCGATAGCGATTGAGAATATCCCAAGATAAGACGTGGTCGAGTGCCGAATAGTATTGCATTGTACCACTCACTACGTTAACATATTTATGTCAAAGTTTAACACTAATGCCTTATACCCTCGAGTCATAAATTCTTTTATTGTTATCGTCAGCTGTTGACATGTTCGTGTGTGGTGACGACTTCCGTAGAAAACAAAATCTGTTGTGACACGCTTTTAATTAAATAACAATTATATTGCACACGAAAAAGCTACAGAATTGTGATGGAAGTATGAATAAGAACCTCAAAGCGATATGTTCATAAACCGACCAGTGCCGGCAGTCTCGACAGAGATAACGACAGAATCGCTAACTTTCAATCGCTGATTACCAACGAATAAATTCGGTTGCAATAATGATGCTTGCGAATAATGAAAGTCTCTACATCCTAGACGCATTTCGCGTAAGCATAATTATTGCAACAAACTTTATTCGTTAGTAATCAGCGCTCGAAAGTTAGCGATTTTGTCGTTATCTCTGTCGAGACTGCCGGCCCAGTGTCGGTGCGTCCTCGATGGTCTCGATAAAGTTATGGCACATAAACTGAGCATAATGTCTCGTCAACATTTTGTTTTCTACGCGCTCGCCTCGCCGCCACCTCCTCGGTGTCCCTTATATTTACTTAGCTACTAAGGCATTTCTCTATCTAAAATAAGCGTATATTTGTATCAATGCAATATTATTGAGCGCTCGTTATGTAGTCATCGTTTCACCTTCCATTCAACGCGTAATCCGTTTTATATCTACTACAATTAAGTTCAAATTAAATAAACAACATGGCACTACTTCAAATGAAATCAATTTTAACTTGTGTATTTGTACTTCTACAACATTTAGTTGGTTTAGCACAAAATATGTTACAATAAGCTATTTAGTACGCGTACGCTTTATGAGCACAAACTGACTTGATTTCCATGAGGTTATGCTGTTCAATAAATACGTAAAAGCTACCATGTGAGCCTTAATTAAGTTATTTTAATATTAAAAAGTTATCATTGTCATGTATTGGCATGCTAAACTCGACTATTTTATATCTCCAATCAAACAGTTCTTAAAAATCATCACATTCAATAGCAGTAGTTTCAATATGGTAAGAAATTAACTAAAACGTTAACATGACATATTTCAATTTCAACTATAATAATTTAGATGAGGAACGTGAGAAGATGTGTTAGTACAAGTCAGCATAACCCCACATAAAGCTAGACGAATGGATAGATGAGTAGATTACGGTGTGTGGAAGGGAAACAAGTACGTGCGCGAGTGCGTGCGCGCGGACGTTCATCGCACGTCGGTGAGGTTGCTCTTGTCGCCGAACAGCTTCACCAGCTGCTCCTCGTAGTCGTCGATGTTGCGCTTCATGATCTCCATGCACGGGCCCAGCAGCCGCTCGAACGTCTCCACGTCCAGGACTGGAACATACAAGTCAAATGTTATGTCTCGATTCGTATATTACTACCCAGTTTTGCCCAGTGTATTATTATATTTTTCTGTCATCACGCCATACCTATTAAGTTTTCTTGCTAAACATGTTTTTTGAAAAACCCTCTGGACTCCCTTACTAATCGTATTAATCCACATTGGTTTGAATGTAACATATTACATATCTGATACACTAGTAAAGTTTAGGTAAAAGAGTGTTTTGATGAGGAAAACGCTTAATAGTATTTTTTTTTAAACATTTGGTAAATAAACAAAGCTAGAATTTGAATTAAATGATATAGGTACTAAAATGTTATTATTTCCTGGGATACAAAGTATTATTTTAGAGGTGCCATCTACGTTTCAATCATATTGCATTGATAACATTAAATTGTTGGATAGGCTTACTAATTAGTAATTGTCGTTTCTACGAATTATAAACATAACTAATGTAGAATATTTAAACGAAGGTCACGAAAATGGATCCAAACATACAAATAGAACTTGTTTCTATATCGATCCGTACTTCGTGATAACAAGTTATTAATTGATAGCGTTTAATTACTCAATAATGATCGGTTTAAAGATATAACAGTGACGAACCGTAAGACCGGTACAAGATTTTAATTATGTCACACTGGAAGAATCTCAAACCTTCGATGTATGCACTTTTTTGTGATGACAAATTTGGCGCGTAGCCAGGTGATGTTTTTATTGAAACATTATATCGTCGAACACACGACACTAATAAGCATGATAATCACGATCCAGTGACAAAACACACTGTGATATAATTGCCAAAATGCGTATTGGATACATACACCTTCTTAGACCTGATTTTATAACCACTTTTCACTAACTTTGGTAAGATCTCGATTGAAGGCCGAATATTATCGGGTCTGTGGACGGTTAGCTATGGGCTAGCTAGCCGTCCGTCCGTCTAATGGCGACAGGCCGTGTCGACGGCGCGTTCGTGTTCCACGCGCGCCTCAAAGAGATGTCAGTAAAGTGAAGAGGGCCGAAGCCTGCCGGGGTTGCGGGACTGTTCGAAAGAGATACTGTGGCCCCGGAACATAAAGGTCGAGGAAGGAACATGGATGCGTTTTAGTCAGTAAAAGTCTGACACTCCCTCCCGCTCCGCCCAGAGTGGGAGAAGATATTTGATGATTTCCCATCCTAAAAAAAAGGCCGAATATTATAAATTTAATAGTTCTAAGCTTTTATAAAAGCTAGCTTGTAGAAAATCATCAAACCCGTAGTTGTAAGTCAAAGCATTGGTTTACATTTTACAATGTAATTTACGGGTTAAACTGGTAAACCAAATAGCTTATTCGCCCGTACTATAGATACATAGTCGTCCGATAAAATTCGAGTACGATCGACAAGCATAGAAGAACTCAAAGCTTCATCCGAATACACAGACAAATGTGGCCATGATCTCTTTCGGAATTTTTACAAATTGGTAAATAATTTCGCGCGAATAGACGGCTACAGCTCCTAAATATATTACCGGCCTAATATGTATTAGAGGTATTGTTCCATCAATAAATGCTTGACAATAAGAGGACAACGAAGTTAATGTATGGAGATGAATGCAGCAGCGAGGCTGTCACCGGCGACATGCAAATGAGCCCGGCGCAGGAATAAGATGCTAATACTAGCGCTTACTGGCCGGCAATAAACACCTGCACAATGTTCTCGTTTTGTTGGGTTGGCTGAACTGGTAAATAGTTGCCAGTGGAAAAAAACATTTCGTTTAATTTATTTTTTTATTCTTTCTTTTCTAATAAGGAAAGCAATTTCCCTAAAAAGGCTAGCAGAGGAGGAGATTGATTGTGGTACCGTAAGTCCCCTGTAACGGAAAATGAGCCTATTTCCAACAACCTAGCACAAGTAAAGGCTCTTGGCCGCTACTGAAACTTTCATCCTGATACACCAATGATTTTTCTGTTTCGGAAATTTAACACGACCTATGTATAACAGTCGTCGAAACCGTAACTGCTGAGCATAATTGCATGAATGATATAATAATACATTCAATATTATTTCATGAATGATATTATACTTACATGCCACCCTGGTGGGTCCAACGGCGTAAGCAGAAGCGGCGCGCGGCTTGTGGGTGACGAGAGCCAGCTCACCAAAGTACCCACCAGCGCCTGTTCACCACAAAACACAATTATAATAGTATCTAGGCCTAGTAATTGACCAATAGAAGATCACAGGCAGAGCACAGATCAGATTTGCATGATCACAGGCTAATGTATCGGTAGTACTATCAATAGCCGAATCTGACATTAAAACGATCAATACTATAAGGTCTTTACTATCAATAGATTTGAGATACTGTTACTAGTTATCAAGATCACGATTCTATCGATATATTGTAAATAAAAACCGCAAGCTGGCGCATCCTTTTGACTACCCTCGAAGAGAAAGAAGTCGGATTGCTTTTTTAGCGTAAAACTGTCTCGAACATTTTTTCAAATCCATAATCTTATTTGGAAAAGGCAATCTAATAAGTCGATAGCCCCAGCAACAGCAAACTATGTGTAGTTTGCGCCCTAAATATTTATAGAAGAATATTAACACATGCGGTTCTAAGAAACAATCGATCATTCGCCCGTCATTCGAAGCAGCCTGTGTGAGCGAACTAAGGCAAACTAATAGGTTATTGATTGCTCAACGCTCATACAGATGACGTTGTTACACTTACAAGCTCCGTCTGCCCTGCATCTATTACTCAATAAACACAGCTAAGTGTTTACAATGTAATTTGTGGGAAAAACTGTAAACCAAATAGCTTGTTCGACCGGTACATGTACGGCGGGGTACACCCTTCTCTCATAACTGATTTAGAAATTGTGTTTAGAACTATAAAATGTGTATAGTGTGCAAATATGACTAGTTACGAACAGGAAGACCCTCTGACTCAAAATTATAAGGTTAGTCAGAGTACTCGGTACTAGTTCGCCAGTATCAACCCGTTTGCTACAGATGATAGTTGATTGATATGTGAGGAGACTCAGTGCGTCGACCCAGAATATTTTGAATAGGGGCAGACGGTTAACGATAAGACCAATAAACATATAATCTACGAAGCATAGGTTTGGTTTGATAAGCAGTTAAAGAACAAGACAATGAAGAAATACTACGGTTAAACCAGAAAATGTATGGGCTTAATCTTCGCGTTTACGAGTCAGCTCGAAGATCGCATTTCAGAGTAACCCCGGGACCAGAGGCAAAGCTTCTAAGCAGGATTTGCATTTTTGTATAAATCTATGTACTATCTTGAGTGAGTCATTAATCTATAAAACTTTTATAGTGGTAATAGATAAAAATATGGTAGTGGTTGGACATGGTTGCAACATTTCTTTATTAGATTCTACCATCGTGCATCGTATGTTAGTATTTTCGAACGACGACGATGATTGCCGAAGTACAATCTGTTTCTGGCTAGTCTGTAGACGAGAGCTTGTTACTAATTACTTACCAAGACGCTTGATCTCATGCTCGTTGCCGTCGTCGCGGGTGATGCGGATGCTGATGGCGCCGTCCTCCACGAAGTACATGCCGTCGGCGGTGTCGCCCTGGCGGATGATCAGCTCGCCGTCGATGAGCGTGCGCGGCAGCAGCGCGTCGGCGAGATTGGCGCGCTCGTATGCCTGGGTAAAGCAAGGTTTTATAAATACTGTTGGACACATCAAGTCAAGAGTGTATCTAGGTTCTAGCAGACCCAGGTGCGATGGTAGTCAAAAGTAAGCCTGTCATCTTCATTGCTTGTGGATAGCAATCTATATTGAGTCGGCCTAAAACGTTATTACGAGGTTGGATCACTATCTTCCATCAATTCCAATTTGCCCGCAACGCATGTGGAACAGCACCACATTTGCACTTACCACCCAACCTGTATCCGGAGTTTGCCTACAAAATACTGAAACAGTTCAAATGTTGGCAAGAATAACGGTGCTTTTTTAAATTATCTTTGCCCAGCAATGGGCCAAAACCTACATAGGTTATAAAAATGCCATTGAATACCAAAGAATTGAGCACAGGGCCTCGAAAAAGACAGCTATAATAACAGCTAGACTTGACCGACGTGCACTAATTATACGAACTAACGCAAAAAATTACTTCAAAACTTGATTAGCCGTGGGTTTTGCGACATATCTTTATTGAAGACGTCTTTAATGACAATTTATTAAAGTTCACTTTAACAAAGCGCTAGATATAGACATACAATACATTGTACATTGTTTATTCATTGATTGATTTTGTTGTGTTCAGAATGCTTATTTGTTTGTCGGTTGTTTCACTATTTCCCACGACACGGCATTTTTGAGAACATGCTGCATTTTTTAATCTGGTTAAAAAATATTTGCACGTCTCACGGTTGGCCGCCATTTTTCATTTTTATAATGAACGTGTGAGTTTGTTTCTCCGATTAAGGCGCTTAGACGAGCTGAATTAGCAACTCTATTTGTGGTGGTTCAAACTTCGTTTGAAATGCTGTTAGAATAAAGTTCTAATCAGCTTGCACTACAAAGTGGTTGTAACGTCAGCCACTGCGGGCCAAATAGCGCGAAATGAGTGGGTTCGATCGATTTACAAAAAAACTATTGATTGCATTAAAAAACGAAAACAGTATCATGCTAATATGTTGCTTGTAGAATTATTTGCCAAAAAATCAGAATGATCGCATGCACATTAGTATGTTTTTTATTGTATGAAAGATATTTTTAGAGGTAAGTTCGTGATCTCTTTTTATCGAGCCAAATTAATTGTATTATGTTTTCAAAACAGTATCATGCTAGCTTATATCCTGAAGAATATCATATATTTTTCTGGTCTTGTTTATAGCAGTGAATCATATACTTTTAGTAATTATAAGACTCGCGTTTAGCTCCTGTAATCGCCTTAAACCTAATGATAAATTGCGGACATGTGTTTGACAAATGATGGTAAATAAATAATATCCGGGAATCTTTCTAAACTAGTTCCCGTTGGTCGGCGACGTATGACCTATTTGAAAACGTTTACAAGAAACTGTTTTCATTTTACGTTTTTAAAGAAAACAGACTCGTAAAAATGAGCGTATACCTAGAAACAAACTCCATTTCGAATGCACGCGAAAATAAAAGACGCAACAAGTATGCAATGTTTTTTTGCATAGCTACTCTACTGCTATAAGTACAAAGTTTTGAGTGTGAATGTTGATGGCTAAAAGAAGAGACTGATGAGCAATTATAGAGAAGTACGGAAAAAAATGGGCTTAGGACAAGAATGATGATAAATAAAATAAATATCGCTGGACATTAACACACAGCGCCATCCAGTGCCACACTAAGCAAGGCTTGTGTCGTGGACACCAGATAGTTGATATACTACATATATTATATACTTTTTTGTTTGTAAATACATACTTATTATACATATAAACATCCATGACTCGGAAACAAATGTCCATGCTCATCACACAAACATTTGCTCCTACCGGGATTCGAACCCAGGACCCTTAGAACGTAAGGCAGCCTCACTACCACTACGCCATTCGAGTCGTCGAATAAATAGTGCTTTAAAAAGTATAAATACAGCTATAAAATTATCAGCTTTAGATTAGTTTACCATATGGACTAGGGTTGGGTTAATCTTTATGACAGGAATTTTAAAGTGTATGAAAGATTACTTTATCAATAACATCAATGTCTACGTAGGATTACTACTGAAATAACAAAGTCAACGTCATCAAAACGTCGTCCGATTTTACTAAAATGCACTGTCGCCACCCGAGTTTCAGCGTGACGTGTGAGTCTAAGATAAAGCCGTGACGTCATCGTCCGGAAGGTGAATAAATTCGATAGGAACATCGGCGTCCGGTGGCTGTTATCTCTCGCCTCGCTCGTCAGACAATATTATCTACACACGGACGGGAACCGCCTTTGACGGCGCAGCGGTAGCATGCGCTTTATCTTTTATTGCTCGATTTACTTGAAAACACAATTGGATCACTTTTTATGCTGTTCAAACACAGTAAAGGTATTTATGAGTAGATTTACGTGTATTTTTATGCAAATGAGATTTATGAGTGTTTCCTAACGCGATAGGACCGGAGATGAGTTTTGCATGTCTCTACACTATTAGAATCAAATTGTGATGGGACCAAATCGTAAACATTTATTGAGGAAAGTTCCAATCTCGAGCAATTTCCGGTAAATCGGGAATTATGTTATCAGCACGAAAAATCTAATTTAAGAACTGCCTCACAAAGGTACGGTACGCGGAATTCGGTGCCGGCGCGCATTTAAAGATGCATGATTGTGACAGGAGAAGCTATATTGTGTGGGTGTTCATACAAAATTTAACAGAGTAAGAACTCTAAAATTAGTACGAAGCTAGGAAGTTTTCAAACATTTTTGATGTGTTATTTTTCCGAAATGGAAAAATTATCTCTGGTTCATTAAAAAAAAAGATGGCATAACAAACAATGGTTTAGTGTTTATAGTACAACTGCATTTACAGCACGGGACGTTCGTTCATTCCTGTCTGACTCTAAAGGAAACAAGCGTGCCTCTATTTGCCATAGTACCACAGAAAACCCGCTATGTGAAGAGGTGCTCTCCATCACGTTTAAACCCTACAACGAAACTATTGCGCCCGTCTGTGTGTCGCTTTCTCCCCTTTCCTTAGGGGTAGAGTCGGGCATTAGTGACAGCTTGTTAGCTAATTACCTAACTGACCCTTTTCCATTAGTCCAGAGTTTGCAAAGATTTGTTTGTCGACAGTTCATACAATCTCTTTGAAATCTCAGTGATCAGTATTGGTTTCTTTGCTCAAAGTGCTGTTTCACTGCTGGGTAAATGCCTCCTTTTCAACACGGACCAATCATGGCGTTAAACTCACCCCGCCTTTATAGCCTAGGTATGCCATGCCATGTCGTCGGTGTTGACGTTTTTTGTGACCCACTTTGTATGGTAGCCCACAATGCAACTGACATGTGACGAACAATTTCAGCAAAGCTTGCGAGTCTGTTTAGTTAAACGAAACTGTGATATTGTTACAGCAATCTATTTTAACTGCTGTTCATCCACTCGGACCTAATCTTAGTGAAACGCATGGGAACAAATGGGTCTATGGAAACTATTCACGGCCGGGTATCACACGGCTAATTAAGCAGACTACGTAAGATACACACAGTGCTTTTCGGTAGTTCCTATTTATAACATCACGCTTCTATTCGTCTGAGGGGTAGACCGAGGTTCGATAGATATGTGTTTTCCTTTAGCAGCAACACTTCCAATATCGGGACCATTAGACAGCAACTTAGACCAACATTTAGTAGGTACACTCACTGGTACAGTCCATATTTGTGTTTTAAAACGTAATACTCGTATTCGTTGCGTCTTGCACCTATGCCTATTTTATTATTTTTCATGATTTCAGTAATTACTTGTAGGTTTTACGAGCTGAGGCGTCTGGCAGTTATGTATAAAGATAAGGTAACTTCCAATGAAATTCTCGACAACTGTTAGAAAAACCCATTTCAATCAACGTATTTTGAAATGGAGAGTCTCAATTGAGAATTGATGTAGCAACCAATGGGGAAGGCCAAAGAACCAATGGACTATGCGAAAGAAATGGCTAGAAAACGTGTCTTCTGAGATGATAACTAATAGACATGTAAGGTGAAGGCACGTTCCGATCCGTTCGCGTGTAAACGTGCTAAGGGGCGGTGACACTCTCGTTTCAATATTTCTAATGTTTCAGTAGAATATATGTACGTTGTGTAAGTTGTAGTTCGGATTTGTATGCTTTGCAGTTTGAACTGTTAAGTTTAATACAACAATCACGCTTCTGTCATGGTTAGACAAATTATGTTTGTAGCTGTTTGGTAATGGCTTCTATTTTATCGTTGCATGCAGACATGCTGACCTAAATAAATTGGGATACGGGCAGTAAGATTTTAATACAATTCAACGTTTGATTTTCTCCTAACATGATGGAACTTCACACACATAATGTGGCTCGACAAGAGAATAATTTTAGACTGCAAGTACTTCGGTGTTAATGTGTATGTAAGCAGACACAGTGGGAGCGTGTCAAAGACCTGTGACGCGCACAATAAGCGAGGATAATCAGGAATTGACAGATATACCGTATAGCGCCGCACGCCGTGCTGACATAACCTTTTGAAATATTATTTGAGGTTTGGTGATAAAGCTAGAAATGCTAGAAAAGAGGCGACTGCTGGAATGGCAAGATATAGAAGTATGGAAGACATACTGCGTTGAGTCTAAATAAACTGGGATTAGTTGAGGAGTGATGATAACCATCGACGAAGGCCAGTATGAGCTCAGGTCCTTCATTTAAGTTCACATTTGAAGTGTAAAGATTGCAATTTTACATTTTTGGGATTAGCCAGTGCAATCAAGAAGGTTTAATCGTTCAAGTGTCAATATTTATTATGCAGTGTGGTAGGTAAACCCATATCCCACACAGACATTTATTAAACTTCTTATCAGCTGGTCATCTCGTGCCAATTAAGTGTCGGCGCAGTCTCCGCCCTCTTCGTTCACTGTTAACTCTCGTATACGGACCAATAGTACGTCTATACTGCCTATAGGTATTTCTATTTGGTCTAGTGGTTGCTGTATTTGAGTTGCATGTGTGTGCGACGCGAAGAATTCGATCTGGCTCTATGAGCGTGAAGCGTCGGCGTCGTGTCCTAGACGACGCGCCGCGCGCCGGTTGGCAACTTGCTACGGCGACAACTTACACACTATTAGAATCTTCAAACCCGACCTAGTTTCTGTACCAAGCTACGGGCGGTACAACACTCGCTTAGCATTCACATCACACAGTACCAAAGGACTTTTGTCCGAGTGTGAGCGCCCAAGAACATGGTGGACGCTGGGCGCCCCTTATCAACTCCTAATCTTAGCTTAAATCAGTATTAACTGATAAGACGTGTTATCGCGTTACGTACGCACGTAGGTATCACGCGACGCTAGCCACTATTACAATATCTCCCATCGCCTTATCATTCAATTGCTTCTTACACTTTTCAATTGGCATTGGTATCGTATTTATTATTATAATCCCAGATAATAAAAACGTCACAAGTGTAATAAAATATTCGTGAAAATGTTTCATGATAAATCAATAAGGCTTGACGTCACCGCTGAGGTTGAAAGACAACGCGGTTTCTTTAATTGTTCACGAAACAATAATGCGCGTGTTTAGTACTTTATAACGACACAAGTTCATTGTTATGATAATATTATAACAATAAATATGATTTACAATCGCGCTGGTGCTAACTCAACTAATAAATCGTGTGAGGAATGGGCACATAATCTTTGAAATAGCATGGCACACCATATAAAAATAGGTAAGTACTATATAAATCTACATAAAACTATGTAGAAAACGCAAAAACGTTTTAAAACTAGCGTAAAAGTTGTTTACGTCGTGGGTTGACGCATAAATTGTATAATTTGCATCGAGTTATCCTCCCCTACGCCGCAAGGTATATTGCGTTTAACATTATTAAAAATGCTTCGAAATACTCTAGGAAAAATATATTATGAATACACCACTCTATTTCTGTACACGACGAGCGTCAAATATGACAAAATTACAACGTTTTTGGAGCGGAAACACAACGAGTTTCTTTGCATGTAATCGTTCTGATATCAAAACGATGATAAATGTAGTTGTAGTAAGTAGTTACAACTTGTTACGCTACTATCTAAAAGCAATTAAGGCGCCTGTCCATCGAAATGGGAAACGGGCGGAGTGGAAGATAGAAAAAGATTTCCCATGGAACGTCGTATCGTTTTATTTTTCATGATCGCTAATCCGTTTTCTAAGCGTAGTGTTTGCGGCTTTAGTCCCTTGTGTCCATTCATTGTAGGGGTATTACTTGGAAGTCGGAGGATTGGCCTTCTCCGTTCACAGTAGCCGATCTTCTCATCAGAAGGATAAATCATGAAAAATCTCACAATAAGAAACTCTTAAGCAATTTAAGTCTGATTTTTTTATTTGTTTAAGAACAAAGCGAAATCAGATGTATGTAAGAAAAATATATTCTTAGGCATTTCGCCCACCATATATAACTTGGGATAAAGGCAGAAAGTAACGGCCATATGGCCATTAGCGAAGCATATATTACGTCATACTGCCTCAATGTCAATTAGCCGAATATCTATCGAACTCATAAGATAAATTAATCTTCGGTAGTCGTATACTTAGGTAGTTCATATTTTGGAGACAGGAATGGCGCAATGTCGAGAGTTCGGGACGCCCTTCTGTATTCAGGGTCGCGTAATCAATTCCCGTATCAAGCATAAAATATTTGTATGACCTATTGCTATTTGATACATGTTTTTCTGACTGTGTGTGCCAAATAGCTCCTATGACGCGAACCCCGAGTTTTAGAGAGCAAAAATTCAATAAATATTTTATTGTTAACTGAAACACACTCTTATTTTCTGTTAGGGCATGTCGACATGTAAATGGTTGTAAAAAAGTCCTATAAAGGAAGGTGTAGAAGAGGTAACATATTGATTGTCGAGTCGAGTTCGAGCGTGGTCAGGCAATATTTTCGGGACGCTGGGCAACGGATCCGTTCGCGTGTAAACGTGCTAAGGGGCGGTGACACTCTCGTTTCAATATTTCTAATGTTTCAGTAGAATATATGTACGTTGTGTAAGTTGTAGTTCGGATTTGTATGCTTTGCAGTTTGAACTGTTAAGTTTAATACAACAATCACGTTTCTGTCATGGTTAGACAAATTATGTTTGCAGCTGTTTGGTATTGCTGTTTGGTAATGGCTTCTATCTTATCGTTGCATCTAATAAGAAATCCAAGGGAAAAGATGCGGTTTCTTTTATTTTAAGCTTTGATTGAATATGTACAACACAACAACACTACCAGTTGTAAATTCAGCAAACTGAAACTAAAGAAGACTTATGAGCTTCGCAAGTTAGCGACGAAGGAGATTTGTTAATGTAGCTTAACTCTTGTGGTAATTACTAATTGGTACTTTCTCATCAACTAATTTAGTAATACAGATTTTAAGGTAGAAACTTCACAGCGCACGAAAATTGCTGAGTGCCTAGAATTGATTCAAAATAGGAAACTGATCTATTTTTTTACCGCCTGGACATCATTATCGGCTGGATTTTCGATGTGAGTACCTACTATTGATGAGATAGTTTTTTTCTTGCTTGCTCTATCAGCATCCACGTGATTGTTTTATAGTATCACAAAAAGGATGTAACAAAAAACGCGTTCAATAATTAGATTTAGAATGACATCGTGGGGAGACATTGTAATAAGAAAATATCTTTTTAAATCTTTCCAAGCTTGTTTTAATAAGTTAATGTAAGTTTTATAGCATTGTGAGAAAGATTAGTGATCAGATTAATGTTAAAGTGTAGTTCATAAGTGCTTATTTCTCAAGGAATTCCAGTTTGTTCGATGTATGTCAGCTGCGACTGCGCGAAACATGTCTTAATGCCAGACTTGAGTATTATAGATAGTTGGACAAAGCGGTAATCGTAATGATAACTTCCCACGCAACCATTTTTGGTTGAGAAAAACTCGGTTTAAAGTCCGATTGTTTACAATATGAATGGCGTTTTTTTAGAAACAGATTCCTCAAACAATATTGAATGGATTCTCTTGAAATGTTTGTAAGATTCGCAAGTATTTCTGCAAACCCGTTACTGATAAATACTTCGTCATATCGGCGGCGGCTAATCGCAGAACGGACATATCTTTGATCTAACAATCATTTATATGCAATTACACCTATTTGTCCATGAGCAAGTTGTGATATAACTGGTTTACTGCGCCTACATTTTCAATATGTGAACTTAATGAAGCATGAATACAGGCTTAAAAGATCATAAAACAGCATTACCTACTCTTGCCAGTGTCTACGGTCCAATTCCACCTATGGTGGTTTATTCTGAATAATTCACCATCATTTGGGAAAACTTGTCCCAATCGTAGACCTCATTCAATGCTTTCGCATGCACATCAGGCAACAAATTATAAGAAGCCTTGTTTTCTTAGAACATATTTATTTATTTATTTATTTATTTAACAATTTATAGCGAACATAGTTATTTTCCGAAAGAGTTATCGAGGTTCCAATTAATCGCACAGAACTTTCAGATCATTATGTGGAAAATAATAAATGATAATAGCTTCCACCCATTTCCAATCGTTCATAATGTTCACAAATTGAAATGAGCGCAGTTCACAAATTTAGAAGATTATTTACAAATATCCATACTTACGAATTTGCAGCACGGAATATGCAAATTCGTAAATATGAAGTGCGCGTACAACGATTCAGGTCTAATTTTATGAATCAACAAGCTTATGGTCGTTCACGTGGAGTTCGGTGATTGTCCCACGAAGTCGTACTACTGATTTAAAAAGTATCTTTAGTAGTAATATATCTATTAATCTAGCTTTTAAACCATATATGCCCAATTCCATCTAAACCGGTACAGTCGTTTTTGGGTGAAAGAGTAACAAAGATCCGTCTTCACAAACTTTTGAATTTATAGTACAAGATTCCTAGGACCCCAAGTAATCCGCTGACTAAATAAGCATGATGTGGTTACATTAGTGCACGCCAATCTGACAACAAATAACCTTTGGGTTCATCATTATCACTCAGTCGACCGCAGTGCACTGCAAAACACATAGCTATATCGACAAGTACTGTTCTAATTGTTTCCAGCGTGTTCACGAAACTGTCATCAGGTCATGGGTCTACCTTGTAGAGAGTAAAGCTGTACCTGCCGGTGGAGGTCGTTCACATCGTTTCATCCTGGACCGCTCTGTCAATACTGCGCCGAACTATTGACAGAGCGCTCGAGGAAGAAACGGTTCGTCTGACTGCAGCTCTCTTTGTGCTTTCGAGCACAAGTTCCCGCTGCAATAATGACAGTCAAGGACATACCTGTAACGCCTTCAGCATGGGCACTTTCTCCAGCAGATCTTCGTAGAGCTTGCGCTTCTTGAAGGCGCTCTTGAGCAGGATGCGGCGGAAGGTGTGGCGGTCCATGGCCCACAGCTGGCCCGGCGTCTGCGCGCGCACCGACGCCGCGCGGGGCATGTTGTACATGAGCGCCAGCTCGCCGAACGAGCCCGAGCCCTCGTATGTGTGCACCACCTGGTGTGAATTGGGTATTATTATTGTCTGAACTAGACCTAAATACTTGCACACTGAAACTAAAGTTGTGTCTACTCTACAGGTTATATAATAAATCTATAGGCAATACTGTATCCTAAGTGAACATCTTCTTCGAATAAGATTCATTTCCACTTCAAAATTAATGTCTTTTTTTTTTCGGATGGGAATCATCAAATGACTTCTCCCACTCTGGGCGGAGCGGGAGGGAGTGTCAGACTTTTACTGACTTAACCCATCCATGTTCCTTCCTCGCCCTTTATGTTCCAGGGCCGCGGTATCTCTTTCGAACAGGCCCGCAACCCCGGCAGGAATGTCTGTATGCCTGTTGAGTGGGTCTTAACTTTATTTGATTTAGAAAGTACAAAATCCTGTTTGTAGATATAATACTAGCCATAATAAACTGGCTGTAAACAAAACCCAAGGAAATTTAGAGCTTGTGACACAGTGTGCTCAGTCACCAATGTTATCATACAACACAGGGGAATGGTGATAAATAACATGTTAGTGGCCCCATGCCACTTATTCACTAACACGTATGCCATTTGCCATCACAACAAGTACTCAAAGTAAAGAATAAGATTCTCCTGGTGTCTAATATCTAAAACGGTTCTACTACTAGTACTAGTACATTTTTGTTCAGGAATGTCGAATGATATTTTCATTTAGTAAAAAAAACTTGGCATTTATCTCAGTTAACGATTGAAGGCACACCCGACAAACAGTTCGTCGTATCTTTTGAAGTGGGTATGAAGATGTTTTGATTAATTTTTATTGATGCCAAATTAATATCGATTAGATTTCTTTACTAATCTACTTAATGGAGTCAATAGCCAAGCGATTTCAATAGCTATTTTTCGATTTCCAAGCCTGAGCGGATTAGTATAAATTTAAAAGGAAAAAATCGTGAGGAAACCAGCATGCCCTAGAACTAATAATCGAATACCTACATTGCGACTTCCAATTCGCACTGATAGGAGGTCTGTGTATAAGCGGTGGGATCATTACAGACTGATTATGCTATGCATATGCAGAAGCTTTCCTCCTTTTAAATAAAGAGCCGTGGTAAACGCAAACACAATAAGTAATTCGGGCCCAAATTATTTGTGCCAAATACCACGTAAATTAGGTAGTACCTAATGAGCTGGCCCGTGAAGTATGCTGGACTTTTATTTTGAGGTTGACGACGACATTGAGAAGTGTGTACGCCGAGGCCAATAACCTGTGCTGTAACTACACAGTACACGGAGTGTGCAACGTTAAACACAAGGGTGACCTTTTATAACGGGTAAGTAGATCAATACGAGTTTTTTTTGGAATTACTACTGGACCGAAAGGCTTTCCTCACGATGTTTTCTCGCACCATTTAGAGCGGTGGTGATGAAATAAATTACACTACGAAAAGTATCTGCTTGGGTGCAAATCTACTATAAGTAGCTCGTAAGTTCAGGCCGATATCACGGAGCCACACACTGCTTTCATTTGACGTGAAGTGGGACCACTGTTTTCACACGGTTTTGACACAGTATTCTGGCGAGAGCTCCACGTACCTTCTCAATGCGATCTTCGCCGGTGACAAGCACATCGAACATGCCATTCTCGATGACGTAGAAGTTGTCCCCGTCATCTCCCTGCCTGATCAGGTACTCTCCGGCCTCCGTGCGTTTCTCGAACATCGCGTCCAGCACCTACGCAAACCACGTTATGTGTCGACAGATTCACTCTGTTTTAATATCTTTTTACACTCTGTGTAAAAAGTGGAAATTTTTGTATCTAAGATTTATAATGAAGCTAGCCTGAACCGAGTAAAGATTTGTGCTAATCTTGGATGAAATGACGAAAATTTTCTTCGTTGTTCCATCGTGATGACAGAGAACTTTCAGATATTAGTGGGAGACGAGACATACAATGTCCCTAGTCTAGTTGTTTATGCATTGGTGAGTAGTCACGAGGATCTAATTACTCATCAACCAAATTTGTAGAGGAATGTTAAAAATTGTCAATGTACATGTAATAGTCACCAACTCACCATGAAAATTCAGATGTAAATAATTACATAAGGTAATTTTAAAAATTTCCATTTCGTTAAACCACAATTACTGGCCCACCGACTTGTTTTTATGTTTGTTTTATAATTTTCCAGTCTTGTTACGAACCTAACTTCTTAAAGCCTTTTACGAAATTTGGAAACAAAAAAACAGGGATCAGGTTTTATTAGAAAGCGCACAGCTATCCTAGTTTAGAAATAGTGATTCATTTATCATAGTTTACGAATGAATGACGATTGATCAGCAAAAAACTGTGTACAGGGCAGGCAGAACAGCGAAACCCTATCAGTTAGAAAGTTTATCTCCAAAGATAGAGCAGGAAAGCTAGGGAACTTTGACATTTAATGTCTGACTGTAAGTCTGTAATGGAGCCCTAACTTTGTGATAGTTACTTCGTACACGAGGTGGACAGTACTAATTGAAATTAGTCTCTCGTGGACAAAGCTCTGCAGTTATTAAGTTATCAGCAAGTTTGTACTAACCTGCTGCATTTGCTGAGCGTCGAGTGAGCGGAACAGCAGGATGCCGCGCACCGCCTCGGCCAGACGCTGACGTTGCGCGTCCGACTTCGGGAACACGGTCGTGGTTCCCTCGTCCGAGTCATCTTCTTCGGGGTCGTAAGTCTCCGCGAACACCGACTTGCGTCGAGTGTTGAAGCGCGCCACTGGCGGCTCTGTCGTACACGTTACAAACACTTTACTAATGAAGTCTAAAAGTTACTTGTTGTAAGAATTTTCTTGCTTTACCTGTAGTTAATGATATCATTAATAAAAACGGTTTTGTTTATGTATTATAAAATAAATTGTGCTTTCTTATGCGCTTAGGCGTTTAACAGGCACTGTGTAATAGCGTAATTCACACCATTAATGATTTTAAACTCAAACAAAACACTCAGTTGTTATCTTAAACGTATCGAGTACCTGAAGGGCCTATTATTATCACATGATACGTTATTACTGCTTCATAAATAACATTATCTAATTTTAGTTTTCGGATTTGGAAGTGGACACTGGTTTTATAGGTCTGTAAATATGTACAAGTTTAGTGCGGACATCAATAAGCTACCAAATATGTAGGCGAGCATTTGCACATGTGCTGAAGGCCTCACAACGTTCCATATGGATGTGACCTGACGTGTTTTAGTTGCATCTGTTCCCAAATGTTTTGTATCGAAGAGGTTTACTTTAGAAACATATTTGTACTATATGACGCAAACACATTCGTAAGACAGATGATTCGGTCGACACATGTGTAGTTTAGGTGTACGTAATGTTATTTAAAACACAAACATCGTTTTCAATTTGCTTGCCGAATCACGGGCATCTTCCCAAATGGCTCACTATTCGTATTTGACGCGACTTCTAAATTCTTAGCACGTACTTTGTTCCAATAGTAGTACACATGTAAAGGTTTGCAATGTAACCATGCGCCCATCGACTTCCCGAAGGTGGATTCAGTATAATGCATTAAACATCCGTGTTCTAAGGAGCCTAGCCTCGGAAAATCTTTAGCCAGCATTAGGGACACGGATAATTTTATGTGTAAGCTATTATTTAGCGACTCGTGCTAGATATCCGAAGGCTAAACGGCTGGCGATAATTATGCTCATCATTGTTACAGAATGGCGGAAAACCAACTTGACAATTGCTGCGCTAGGCCACAGCTGCTAATATTTTACAACTTTTTCGTTTCAAGTTTTAATTTCTTGCACTTAGCTAAAGTCCAATCGATTGTAGAAACACGCAAAGGAAAACGTAGCCGATACATGTGCCTGATTAAATATTTGTGTGCACCAGTGTGCATAAAGAGAATATCAGTATGGTGCGTTCAGAGAAAGTGAAGTTAGTGGAAGTGTTTAGTATGTGTTGTAGGGCCGGTCATGTCGCAAACTGCATTATTAATAACACGCCAACCAAGACACTCTCACGGCGGAGGCTAAGCCACGGCGCGGCGGGAGTAGAGTAGAAACGTATCTTAATTCAAAAGTTGTAAATATTATAATGGTACCTATTTATTGTAAGGATTTTTGCAAAACAATCGAAAGATCTTTTAGAATTAGGTAGGTACTCATCTTTCTTGCTCTTCCATCATTAAGATTTCGAAGTGTATCTTCTTTACTATAAAATGACGTATATAATTCCAACACCAATTAGGTACCTACTTAATTGCCTGAATGTATGATTAATAATGTTAATAACTTTGAACTGTAGAGTAATTATATTTTTTACACGCTTCTTTCACAGTCAGCCATTGAAGTTAATGAATGTTCTACGACACTATCTACTCCACAGATAACATTGTGTACCGTTAAACAATCCAGGATGTGAACCATTGTTGTATTGTACATCGATCCATTTCATAATTAATGTGAAAATGTATCTACTTAACACTAATTTTTGATTTCAATTTGTTGGCTGAATAGCTTAAAAATGGGTGTGAAAATGATCTCAGTCACTAGTACTGGTTAAAATTCACAGATTAATCTAGTAAGCCATGGTAAATATTTTTTAAAACATTTTGGCTAATTATAGAGAGCATGACATCACATCATATTAATCAACAGGTGCTTACTAATTCACCACTGAAATAAGGTAATTGCCCATTTTGTTTCTAAGAGTAGCTGCGTCAAAAATGTATTGTTTCAAAAAGAGTCATCAACTTGATGTAAATCTTAATGCGGATATTTCTATTCAAGTAGGTAAATGGTACGTTGTTCAAAATAATGATCCTAACAATGAGAGAGAAAATCTCTTACACAAACAAAACTCAAGGTCTGGTTAGCACCTGAACAATTTTGTTGTGATACTGTGCTACCTGTCATTACATAGGCTCAGCTAATTTTACGTAACACGCGTGTATATCGCCAACATCTGGTTCAGTTCACGACGTTAAACTCAGCGGCGGACATGGAAAAATAAGCCAATCTCATCATCACACAACTTCAAAGCATTAAAAACAAACACACAAATAGGATGAGCGTATAGTAAACACTGTAAATTTATACCTCTCCAAACAATTTTCATGTAAAAACCTGCATTCGTTGTAGAGTTCTCCGAATCATCAAGTCTTCTCTTTCAGTACTTTTTCATACTGAATGGGTTTTATTATTTCAACCGTTTGTTTATCATTTGACACTTTTATATCTCGTTGATCTCTAGATCTGTGTTTACAACGCTTTATTTAAATTTGTTTTAACACCAAATAAGGAATGTAAATATTGTTAGGTAATAATTTCTGATTATTTAGATAAACATTAGAGATAATTGTAAAACTGGTCATTATTACGTCTTTCCCTGTAATTTATCAGTTGGCAACAGTTAAAAATTATATTCTCCATAAATAAAATTATATACCATTGAAACTGTAATGGCAGTGTGCCAAAAATTGAATCATTACAGATGTTGGCTATAAGAGAGTATTTATAATTATTTTTTATCAAGTCTATATTCAAAATTGTAAATTTAGATTATAGTATTCAATTTGTCGCAATGCTAGAGGGTGTTAGCATAAAATTAGCTATAACTAAACTAAGTACCTAGATGTGTACTAGACAAAAGCTATCAAAGAGCAAATCATTATCGATGAACTAGATGAGATTGATAAATAAACATTACGTAGTGATATAATGAGAATGATTAACTTTTTTTACAGCGCTGATGTGTATTCCAACACAAGTGTTAATTAGGTCACTGTAACACCACAAAAAGTAGGACAGTTTACCAATTGAAATTAAATATTTACTAGACAAGTTCTGTTACATTTTTCAGCTGCTGAATGATGAATTAGTGAGCTCCATATTATTTTCGTGTGTATCAGTATCTCAATCAATTCATATCAGATGCAATAAAATCAAATTACTTGGTCACTGATAATGTGGAGCTTGATGTGAACTGTAGACAGGGTACCTACTCATATGGGTACACTATCACTCTTAGGGGGATGTTGGAATCCTAGCAACTACTGGCATAGCCCTACTAAACCCACCTCAAGTCATTGCAGTCAACTGGTAACATTGTTATTGTCTAATGTGTCTAGTAAGTATGAGAGGAGTAGTACCTTCTTCGTCTGATATTATGGACTCATCAGGGGTGCCGGCGGCTGCAGTGGGGGCCCTCACTACGGTGGTCGTCCTGTTGTTTTGTAATCTTGAGAAGAACTCGACCGCGTAGTTGATCACGTCTCCCGGTTGCTCCAGCAGATAACTTATGGTGAACTCCAATAAGATCTCTCTAAGGTCATCCGGGACTTGAATGCGTCCGCCTTGAGGCCTGCTCATTTCTAAAGGCGTCGCCTCTCTTTCTCGATATTATCCCGTGAGGAGAACGTCTAAGCGACACGATAGATTAAAACTTCGATATTATAGCCATTGAATTAGCTAAAGCGACACACCAGCGAGCAAATTTTACGATGGGGAAGTAGCACTACATCCAAACGTTAGTAATAAATAAAACCACACTATTATACTAAGATTCTGTTCAAATAAAGTCTTCGCTACTAGAAATTAAATCTAATGACACACTTTTTACTGAATATTCCTTGTCCTCCAGCCTGACAAATAAAAAATCTCCCTTCACTTGAAGCAAAAATGGCGAATTTTGGATTGCCCTACTTCACTTCACTTCACTCACTCCCTTTGAAATAATTGCTACAAGAAAAAAAAAAGTTCATAGACAAGCTAAATAAATGACAATCGATCGACAGACCGGCTAGTCTGTGACTTCAATAATAAAAGCAAAATAAAATTGGTCATCAACAATTATTACAACTATAAATTCTTGGCTAAATCGTTATGAGGTTGTTTGGTTAGGGGTAAGTTTGATATTCTTTTTAAATATTTAAAACGTTGGTTTTTTTACTATTTCTAAAGTCAGCAACACACTTATCACACGTTATGTGCGAAAAGTCAACCACAGAAGAATAAACTCTCAGCAGTCAACAGATACTGGACTGAGGGGGCCGTTAGAGAGTACTCTGTGGTAGGCCTGTGACAAGCGATTCGGACACTAAGTGGGGATAATATGTATAAAGTGGCGTCTCCACTAGAGTGAATGTGGATTTGTAGAATAATAAATTCACGGGGCTCGGCCGCGCGGCTCTGCCTTACGAGCCGCAAGGCCCTAGTGGGGACGCCGTTTAAGATAGTGCACTAGTGTTAGGTATAAGGCATCTTTATCGCTTTGCATTACTTTATTTTTATATCTTGTAATAAAATTAAAATAGTGATAGGGTTAAAAACAATATTGAAATGTGTTGCACAAACAGCATGACTAGTAGCGCCATCTGGCGTTTAGTTATTTGTTTCAGGCTGTGGTTCACCACTGTGATAAGGTATCGAAACTTATCAATGAAAGAGACCTTCACGGATTGACCGCGAATTTTGAACTTACCCTCACATAATATTTCCTCTTGATCGTCGCAGAGTGTTTCCTGTTGGGTTTGATTTTCTGTGATGTGTGGTTTTACATTTCTTGCGGTGCCAGTAATCACAAACCAGCTTGTCAATAAGAAACTTGCAGCCAACTTTATTTTCATTGTTGTTTACACTCACGTTATGTTCTGCCGGACATTTGAATCGGCGACTGATTCTTATCGCTGTATTGGCAGCACTCAAGGCCGAATCACGGCATATGTAACTCGCTTAGGTAACACGCGACTCGTTAGCGTAGGATAAAAGGAAACTTGTTTTATTTCATACCAGTTTAGTAGTTTACTGCGACACAATTCTAGCTTTAATTATTTAGTAGCTAGTTGTTATCGATTTGTGCTGTTCAATTTAAAATGACAAAAATCGCTTGGAATTGAGTATCATCACGCTTGTATATCTTGAAGGGGTAGACAGAAGTGTTCAATAATCTCGGCTATGTTTAAAAGAAAAGTCTAGTCAAACAAATCCCGACTCCACTTCTAATAATGAAATTCCACAAGGGAAAAGTTTAATAACATTTTACGCTACCTGAGGATTGAACATGGTATCCGACATCTAGCAGGAGCTCTTGAGTTTACTAAACCATTGAGGCAGAATAATGTTAAAATTCAATGAAGTTGTGGCTAGTCACATCCCGAAGATTTAGAAGTAGACCTGCCTGCCGCTAAAAATGAGATTTTTAGAAATTTGGAATGTCAGAATCGGTCTGACGCCATTGTCCTATTGTGGGTTCTTCGCTAACAGATGAATAAATAAAAATAAATAAATAAATATCGCTGGCCATCAACACACAGCGCCATCTAGTGCAACACTAAGCAAGGCTTGTGTCGTGGACACCAGATAGTTGATATACTACATATTATATACTTTTTGTTTATAAATACGTACTTATTATACATATAAACATCCATGACTCGGAAACAAAATAATGTCAAAATCACACAAACATTTGCTCCTACCAGGATTCGAACCCAGGACCCTAAGAACGTAAGGCCACCCACCTCACTACCACTACGCCATTCGGGTCGTCAAGGTGAAGCAATGGTTTAATACAAATTAATTTAGCTGAATCAGTGAAATGGCTGAATGCAGAGCTATGGATAAAAAAAAACAAGTCTTTGACTGTAGCTCTTATATTTTTAAAAGCAATAATAATAATTATAAACACAACTCTTAAAACTTAATTAACATCTGAAAATCTTATCCATTAGTGCATTATTTGTCTGTGAATTATGTGAATCTAATACATTTTTCTTTATGTAACAGTATTTTGTCAGAGAATTTTTCATAGGATGCGCTATTATGTTTTCCGGAGTTTCATAAGGATTGAATTCGGAAATAACTGGTTCAGCATCTTCGTCTGAAAATAAATCTATTTGAACGCTTTTCACAATACTGAGTTTAATGCATTCATACTTCTCCAAAAACATGCAAAGATCTTGAACCGATCTGTAGGTTAAGTATTCACATTTATCTGCTAAATATACTATTGAAGAACCAGGCTTCTCGAATACTAGATTAATGACGACTCCGCACCATTTGAAGAATAGATCTAGTCTTACTTTACCAGTTAAAGAAAGCCATGGAGTGGTGACAATGTATTTGTCGCCTATCTTTACAGACCAAGGTTGTATGTATTTAGTAAGTACGATAATGTTTTCGTAGAAGCCGACGCGTTTAGCTGTTTTCTTCGATTCAAGTTTCTGTAGTTTTTCTATCAGCTCTTTGTCGTTTAATCCGGAAAGTTCCTGCGGGAATAAAATAAGTTATAATTTTCATAATAATTATAGCTGTTCAGATGCCCACCGTTTAGCTTAGACGGCGTCTGAGTTTGAGGCAATGATATCTGTCAGCGGGTGAATGATTGATCTGAACGATAGGTCTTCACACCCTTTCGCTCCGCACAGCTCCCTCAGATACCATTTCAGTTAAGGGGGAGAGGCGCCAGGTTATAGTTCGCGAAATTAAATTTTTTATACATATAATTAAAAAACTAATGTCAGTTAGATATTCAAAAAACATTTGACTCATCTTTTTTCTTGTCAGGTAAACCAAAATTGACGAAGATACGACGCTTTTAAAATTCTCAATACATCACGCCGTGGTATAACTTTTAGTGCGTTCTGACCAGCCCCCACTCTTAATCCTTTTTTTATGGTGGAAACTAGCCTATTGTGTAGGTCAGTGTCAGGCTGTATGTTAAATAAAGCAATCAGCCTCTAAATATACCTGTAGCTCTTGGTATGTAGCTCCTTTTTCACCTTTTTTGTCCAAGTGCGCTAGTATCGGGTCTTCTAAATCCACGCTTGGCTTAATTTCTTTAACTTCTACCGAAGTATAACTGTAACAAAGAGAACTAGTTGGTACTTTGGTAGTATTTTGCAATAACGTGACGTGTGTATTTGACTTGGGGTGTAAACAATGGTAAAATAACGGTATGTTCTTATAGGAAAAAATTACTTTTGATTTTGAAAACTTTAGTAAACAAATGTACTAATTACCTTGATAAATACTTCTCACTATGCTTGATGTCCAAATGCTGGTACAATTCAGAAAGTTTGCTAAATTCAGATTTGTTTTTCCACCTCAACGTTCCCGTTTTTAATTTGTATTTCGTGTCTATGACTAGAACATTGATCTCTTCGGGCAAGATGGGCGCGCCCGATGGGTCCGTGATGACGGGCGCGGTGGTGCACATAACGTCCAGGACGTCATACGCATGCATCTCGCAGTACATACAGTTGATCTCTGCAGACCCTTTCACGTCATTTTCAGTAATTTCTGTGTCCATTATACTGTTCAAACCCTCAGTAAACTCCGAGTACAGTCGATTAACCCACTTCCGTAGATAGAACGCAGATATTTTATATGACGACTGACAAATATCTTCTAAATCAAGTTTACGCATTTGATTGTTAAATATTTTCTCTTTTGCGGCGATAGCGCCGCATTTACGTAGTTGTTCCACAGCAGTCCGCAAGGAGGCCTCAGGATACTCTTTGAAAGTCTTGTATATTTTCTTGCCCATTTCTGTACTAATGTCAGAATCTATTGTTTGCATTATCGTGAGCACTATTGCTTCCTTCAGAGTGGCATGTTCAGGCGTTTTGAACATGTTGCATAGTTTGTTGGCGGTCGATGTTATTATTGTAAAATGTTCGTGGAAGTCTGCCAGGTTCACTGCGACACATGGGACCTTCTGTATGTACGATTTAGATTTCATAACTTCAGATATAGTCCAAACGAGTTCCATCATAGGTACCCGAGACTTGTTGATAAACTTCGACATATTTGTTGAGTATCGAAGTCTAAGCTTTTTCAAAAGTCCTTCATACTTTTGAATCAGATTCCGCCTTCTTCTCAGTTCGTTTATAATGCACTGCTTTTCGTGTATCAATGTCAAGTTTGTTTCAAGAGTTGAGGCTCGACTGTGGCACACACCTTTCGTCTTTTTCGGATCATTGATGGAAAGTAAATCTTTGGCGACAGTGTTTCTGACTATGAGACTGCCGGGTTGTGAGATGGGACTCAAGATCGTTATCGCAGCTTTACACATAGTTATAATCATGTCTTCCGCCTTTGACCATCTTATTGAAGAATCGTTTCTCCTACGAGTTAACTTTTCGTTCGATAGTCTCTCAGCCACAATTTTTGGAGGAACCTTCTTTGTTTCTGGCTTAACTTTCTTACTTGTTTTCAATTTGGGCATTTTAATGGCTTTTTTCGTTGTCATCATGTAACTTTTGACTGGTCGCATGTAGTACGTTTGCCAAAGCCGTGGTATTTCCATAAAGAAGCACGAGTCGAACCCACAGGGTCCGTTGCCGTCGCCGTACCGAGCTCCCGTGTCATACTGGTACACCTCTTCCTCGGTGCGCGTCGGCGGCTTGAGTTGCTTCCTATCGCGCTTCGTTAACTCGATGACAGTGTTAGTGCTGATCGTATACACTTCATTCCAGTAGTTAGAGACGTCTTCAAATGTTTCAAAGTAAAAAGATTTTTCAACAGCTTTGTCGTCATCAGTTGCTCTGGGCCATATGCCAGATGTGTCTAGTATTTTGGCGTGGCGATTTACATAGAATAAGAAACTAGTATAGGTGACCAGCGTGCTGGTATTGCTCGACTGCGTCTGTCGGACTAGCTGTATGAGACCCAGCATCCCTAACACCTTCAGGTTTAATCTGATCGCATTTTGTAGTGTGTTTGATCTCATCAGAGTTTTATAAATGTGCGGTGGTGCGTCTTTTAGTTTTATTTGGAGCTGGCTTTCATTAATCAACTGGTTGACTTCTGTCACACCCATACTGCCCATGTTGTTGATAACAAACTCTATGGTTACCTCCTGGATAAAATCGACAATGCTCACAAACCCTGCAGGTAGGGAATGTGATTCAGGCGGTACATGTTCGAAGTAAGCGAAGCGCATGAGGAATTCGTGAAGTTTTTGGATTTTCATATACCGAGGATTGGAAAATTGTGAGAGAGATGGGCTAGTGTTTTCCACATTATCTTTTTTGACCGAAACCCTCGTTTTATTAGTGACTGCTCTCATACAAATCTCCTTATATTTCGCTTTTACTAAAGGGTCTGTTGCCTTGATGTGAGGAGCGCAAATTAACACAGAGTACTTTTGAATGCCAGGCCACTTGACTTTATAAAGTTTAATATGGCCATCAGTGACCAGCTTTTGTATGAAGGACTTAAGTGCTTTAGTATCCATGGGTGGTTCGTTTATTTCTTTGGCAGCTAGATTGCTGAGTGTGATGTAGCCACAAACACACTGTTTGTCTTTGAGTACTTTGAAGACACCATTAGCGAATGTCAATTGTCTCAGTGTTGGGTTTTTCTTGAAGTTTCCGAGCGTTTTACCGCTTTCAAAGCCTTCGAGAACCTTAACCTCTGTGATAAAACTTTCGCTTTCTATCATTTCCACGTTGGTATTTGAGCTTGTTCCAGAAGGATTATCTTCTTTTTTCTTATCATTTTCAAGTTTAATTCTTTTCTGTGGTGGTTCATCATTGGAGGCTGGTGTACTGTCAGGAGTTGGTGTACTGTCAGGAGCTGCAGTACTGTCAAAAGCTGTAGTACCGTCAGGCGTTGGTGTCATATTTGTCTCTTCCTCTACTGGTTCTTCAGGAGTTTGGTATTGATTTAAGTACTCTAAGAACTTCTTCTTTTCCTCTGCATATTTGACATCCATCTCTCCTGTAGCAGCTATGGCAATAAATCTGGAATATGGCAATCAAAATATTATCTACACTTAAAGTAAATTATTCAACTTGAGGAGGCCTGTGTCCCAGCAGTGGGAACATTAATAGGCTGATTTAACTTTCGTTTGAAAATATTAATTTTTTACCTTGCAGTTCTCTGTTTCCCTTTATCTTCAAGATACTCCCTAACAATATTCCTCAATTTAAAGATCCTACAGATTCCTCTACTAGTATAGAACTCTATGCCAAGCAACTGTGCCAGCTGCACTTGAGTGAGGCCTTCAAGTCCTGCATCCAAGAACCGTTCATAAGCCTGTCTCATGAGGCTCACACCGACCTTGTACTGGCACTGAAGGGTTGGTTCTTGTGCTTCTTCCTCAGATTCCGACGATTCGTCAGCCTTGGATGACAGGTAGATGAATTTTCTTTTGAGGGTAGTCTTTGATTTCTTGTTTTTGTCTTCTGGTGGTACAGTACGTTCTTCCTGTAAAATTGACATTACATTCTTCAGTTCAGAAATGTAGAAACAGTGGTGCTGTCCCCTATTTCATGGTTCATAAACATAACAACTGATAAGTGGGTGTACTATAGCAACAACTCTATGCGGAAAGCGATAGATGTAAAACTCAAAACTGTTAGCATTCCAAAAAACACAAATTTTCAAATTTCGGGCAGGTTTCCCCAATTCTTTATGTACCCATTACAATTAACTTACATCATCCCACTGTTGGGCAAAGGCCGCTCCTCATGACTACCAAAAGAATTATTTCTTGAAAAATAAATAATATTTAATTAAAATGAAACATTTGCCTACCCTTTTTCTCAAATTTATTGGGGTCGGCTGACAGCTTACATAAGTCATAAGTCATTTATTTCATAACAAAATACATTGTGTAGAAATTTTATAAAATTATTTCATAACAAAATACATTCTTACTGGATACAGCTGAACACCCTAAAATGAAACAATACTCACAAAATTAAAAATATTCACAGTCTTCTGCAACCTCCTGTTCTGCTTCTGCGAGATCAAGCCTTTCTTCACAATTACTTCAGTTTTCTCACTATAGTCCGGTTGCTGCAGCAAATACTCTATGACATCGCGTAGTACGCCTGATTTGGGCATAGACATCACACTGGGGGTGTAAAACCGTTTTAACCTGACTAGCAGTGCTTTGACCCCTTTGCCTGCAATCACTTCAGTCATGTTGCAGGTCCTTATGAGGTCAAGGCTGCGAAGGTACTTTCTGTTGTAGAATAAAGTCTTCGGGTCCTTTATTACTTTGGTTAAGTTTGTTAAGCCAATTGTTGATTGTCCCTGAAATTGGTATTAGGTTTTATGGTTTATGGTTTTTGAATTAAGTAAGGCTGATGCTGCAGGGTAGCCCACAAAATTCAATTTTCTTATTTCGTTTGCAATTTTCAGGCCAGTGCTAAGTTGTATTGTTGTTGATTAAAATATTGTTCTTGATTGCATTACTAGCACTGGCCTGCAAATTGCAAAAAACGTAAGAAAAATTCAATTTTGCGGGCTACCTTGACGCTTTCACAGTTAAGTAAATAAATTTTAACTCAACAAATTTACAGACTTATCATCACAATTTATGAGTATGAATCACAAGAGGAACGTAAGACAAGAGAAAGCACAAGAAGAAAGGAATTTAAACACAAGATGGCACCAAAATTTAATATAGCCAAGCACTGTTCCACATACCAAGCAGTGGAGTTATTTAATAGGTTACTGACTGATTTGAAATTATTTATTTATAGCTCTCACTCATTTAAAACTAAATTAAAGGCCTTCTTGCTGAAAAAATGCTTTTACTCGGTAGCTGAATTTATGTCAAACTAAAGCTAAACTTGAATTTTTATTATTATTATTTTTGACATTCAGTAATTTAGTAACCAATTGTACCTTGACGAAGTTGTTCCCTTTATATTTTTGACATTAAATTTTGACATTATACCGCTTTTTTTTACATTAAATTTGACATTGTACCGCTATTTGTTTATTGTACTTTTTTGTTGGAATAATTATGTATTTTTGAAACTGTATGAATATTTCACTTTTATTTTAATAAGTTTTTAATGTATTAGTTACCGTATGTTATAATTTTATTTAATATGTAATGTTATGTTCAACACAAGTAAATTGTTAATGAATAAATAAAATGAAATGAAATATATATGATGTGAGTGTATGACCAGATGTATGAAAGTGGAAGTGCGATTGTAGGCCAATCCTTTGCGAAAGAGTCTAGCTCATTCCACCATCTCCGTCACAATAACTTCAGTTTTCTCAGTCTGGTAGCTGCAGCAAATACTCTCTATCAAAAAGTATATGAATGAAAAAAAGATACCTACATTACCCCTAGATCTGCCAATCAGCTCCAAAGAACAATAATGTATGGTGGTCATCTGTGCCAAATAGTTTGTAGGCATATGTGGAGCCAAGGCATGCCATCTTTCTTCCTTGTCAGCTACCAGAGCTAAGGTGTCCCCATATTCAGCCATTACAACATCATAAGTTTTTGCCTTCAGTTCTGCTATAGGTATTAGTTGTCTTGTATGATAATATTTGCAGGAACCGTGTTCACCTTCAACTGGACTGTATTCGTATGGGCCATCTAGGTAGTCATCCTGGAAGAATTACTGAGTTACAAAGTGGATGGCCATCTAGTTGCAACATTACGAATACTAAGGCAGATAGAATGCTTTAGACCAAGGGAGGTGGTTATAATAATATAAGATGTTCATGTGAAGAAATAAAAGAAGAAAGAGATTGATGGTGGATACATATTTAGTGACGATCATTTATTTAATGTACTTAATATTTTAGTTAGTAAGTCGTGGCCACCACAGGATAGTCCGGTTAAGCAGTATCAACCTTCAAGAGCTGTTGATCTGCCAGTGGTCTTTTAAAAATAAAAGGTAACTAGTTTTATAGGAGACATAAATTATCATAAGTCTATCTATAATAGATACAGAAAACAAGAGACGGTCAGTGGGTCGTCTTAGGGGCGGATTTGAGACTTCTAGCAATAATTTGGTAATCGTTTAAACAGCATATATATTAATTTATTATTAAAACTTACAGGCTCTTTCAGGTGCCCGGTTGCTTCGTCGACTATTTCGAATCTGTCAAGTATTTCTACGTTGGGTAGGGGCTCTGGCAGTTGATAAACAGATATCCTGCCACAATACACTACAAATCCCCAGAATCGGGCTTTCATTTTCTCTGTTACCTCTGCAGATAAACGATATTCTATTCGCCGCCATAAATGATCAATTCCTATGCCTTCTAGCCCTTCTAAAGCGACTTCATCTATAATTATTTCTTTATAATTAACAGCAAAGTGTCTTAACACATTAGTTTCCATTTTTTCTAATTTATTTTATGTCCACAAAAGTAATAAACACTTCACATGTGCACAACTGCGAAGGAAGCACCACAGAGTATATAATCACTATGGGAAGCACTTGTAAGTTGCAATGCCTTACGAATGTCACTGTCAGTGTCAAACTCATGCTGAAAATGGAACTCTAATTCGTATGGAACGCGGTCTCTCTATGAAACTTGTTTTTTTTGTCAACTCACGCGGTGTGGAGGGAAGGAGGGGTCTCCCTTGCCCAATGGTACCTCATGAAAAGATAATGTACCATTACTGAGAAATACCGATTAATATAACCTAACATTAAAAACACTTTACATTCCCCTAAAAAGCGTAGTCGACAGAGCCCCGCTGCGCGGGGCCCCTATTTCCGAGAGCAGGGTTTAAAGGAACCGGAACCTAACTAACCTAACGGGGGCACCCCCCCAAGTCCCGATTATGGGGGCAGAGATACTTCCGTATGTTCAGTTGACAATCATTCGAGAGTTTACAATATCGCTAGAGAGATTACAATCTAACGTGTTTGACAATTTTACGGTGACAGTCACACCGCCGTCGCCACAACATGGCGGAATGCGGATTACATATTTTTTCACACCGCCCTCAACATGGGTATCAAATGAAAGGGCTTGACTAGTAGAATAATGCACATTATGAATATTGAAAAGGAATGAAGAACTCAAACTCAAACTCAAACTCAAAGCATTTATTTCAACTAGACCATTACGGCACTTTTGAATGTCAAAATACAAATAAATCAAAGCTACAGTCACAGTCACAAGGCATAATAACTTGAGAAAGTACTGTAGTTGCCCATTCCCTAGCGTAGATCTCTATGGAGAAGAACGGGCAAGAAACTCCATGGACACTCTTTTAAATCAATATATTTTTACAAAATCTTGGTTACATCATTCATGTGTGATTAAACATATATGTGAGAACGATGTAGTAAGACGTGCACATTAAGAGCGTCCAGAGAAAAGATTAAATCAACAATATAAAAAAAGAAATTCAAATTAACCGTGGCAGCTAAGAGATGACCAGTCCCAACTGATAGCGCCCGTTCACGAACATGACGCATGTATCGGCGCCATTCAACTCGACCATATTGAAGGGAGCTAAATGACCCGACACACACGCCACCATCAGCGAGACATTTGAGTAAGCATGACATTCTCTCAGCCGCCAAGGCATATTCAAGTCAAAAAAAAAAAAGATAACTAAATGTAAATGGTGGCTTTACAGTACATAGAACTCACACAAATGTGCTATGCAATTATATAATATTACGAGATGGAATCTATACAATGCAAGGATATTTTACAATCTTCTGCAGCTTCCACAATAACGTAACCTGGGAATCAATTAGTTTGCCTATGGTTGTGGAGCAGGACCAGCATTGAGCCAAGCATTTTTATCATTAATGTAATCCCCCAAATTATAATATGCTTGCCTACATAGTGTGCGTTTTATACAAGATTTAAATTTCGTCTCATTCAGTTGTAGAATGTGAAGAGGTATTTTATTGTAACATTTTAAACAGTACCCCATGAAAGATGAATCCACTTTAGCAAGCCTGAAACCTGGCTGAACGAGTTGGTCCCTATTTCTAGTATTATAGTGGTGTCTGTCACCTCTTTTACTGAATAAATGCAGATTTTTCCTAACGTACATGATGTTTTCATAGATGTATTGGCAAGGTACTGTCAAGATATTAATTTCCTTAAACAGTTCTCTCAGAGAATCGCGTCTACGTAATTCGTATATGGCTCTGATGGCTCTTTTCTGCAGAATGAATATAGACTCGATGTCTGCCGCACGTCCCCATAGTAAAATACCGTATGACATAATACTATGAAAATAACTAAAATAGACTAGCCTCGCGGTATCAATATCAGTAAATTGACGGATCTTTCTAACAGCATATGCAGCTGAGCTCAGCCGTCCTGCAAGAGATGTTAAATGAGGACCCCATTGTAGCTTTGAATCGAGCGTGATTCCCAAGAAAACTGTTTTATCGACAAATTCCAGTTTCTCTTGATTCAACATTATGTCACAATCACTACTTTTGACATTTGGTAGGGTAAATCGAATGCACTTAGTTTTTTTCCCATTGAGTACTAAATTGTTAGCGGTGAACCAGTTATGGACCTGCAGTAGGGCATTATTTACATCGTCAAAATTAGTGGCACGTCTGTTTATCCTAAATATTAACGAAGTATCGTCAGCAAACAACACCATTTGCGGGTGGTTGTTAAATAAATGGGGTAGGTCATTAATATAAACTAAAAAGAGGAAGGGACCCAGAATCGAACCTTGTGGTACACCCATTTTTACTTTTAAACCCATTGAATTGACACCATTTATTTGTACTTGCTGCTGTCTATCATTCAAATACGACTTTACTAAACTAAGCGCAAGTTTACCTAAACCGTAATGCTCAAGTTTCAAGATCAGGGTTTCGTGATTTACGCAATCAAATGCCTTCGAAAGGTCACAAAAGATTCCTATGGCATCTTGTGCCTCTTCCCACGCAGTAAATATGTGTTTTAATAAAGTGACACCGGCGTCAGTTGTACAACGTCCTTTGGTGAAACCATACTGTTGTTCGTGTAATATTTTATTGGTGTTAAAATGGCAAAGCATTTGATTGAGCATTATCTTTTCAAACACCTTGCTGAAAACCGGCAACACGGATACTGGCCTATAGTTATTGGTGTCTTTACTGTCCCCGGATTTAAAAAGCGGTATTACCTTGCTGAATTTCATTAGATCCGGGAAGACCCCTTGATCCACGCACAAATTAAATATTGAGGCCAAATACGGCGCTACAGTCTCCATAATTGAGGTACAAGCTTTAATACACATACCCCATAGGTCCTCGGTTAATTTGATCTTGATTTGTTTAAAAGCTTTTAAGACTGTAGTGGGGTTTATATGCTGAAATTTAAATTCATTTGGACAGGCTGAAACGTTTGCTTTTAATAAATCAATAGAGAGCAACGGAGAGGAATTTAAGGTTTCAGTAGTTTTAAGTGGGATACTGGTAAAGAAATTTACAAATTCTTGAGCAACTTCATTGTTGGAGCTGACAAGGCCACCTGAAGTCTCTAGAGTGAAGTCATTACTATGTTTTATATTTCTGTTTGTTTCACTGTTGATAATTTTCCAAACCGTTTTTATTTTGTTATCGGCTGATTTAATTTTATTGCTAATGAATAAGGATTTGGCTACCTTGCAGGTGTTTTTAAAAATTTTCGAGTAATTAGCAACATATTTATTAAAAGATTCTGTATTGATGTAAGGCTTAAGGCCGTACAGCTCAAACAATCGTTCCCTACTTTTCCTAATACCCTGTGTTGCCCAGTCACTAAAAATAAACTTTGGGCCAATAGTTTTGGTTTTCTTTTTTAAAGTGTTATTGAACTCAGTGTGCACTACCGAAAAGAATTCTTCATACAATTCATTTACATTGTTTCTAATATGGCCTGGTATATTTAGCTTGCTAATTAAATTATTATTAAACTTTTCTAACTTGCTGGGTGTTATTTGTCTGGTCTGAATCTGAATTCTTTGTAATTGTTTATTGTACGCGAAAGCAACTGTCTGCCCGCTGTGATCTGAAGGAAGGTAATTTACGATAGATTTATCTAAGTAGTCGCAGCAACAAAAAACATTATCAATACATGTAGCAGTACTTGTGGTAATTCGGGTTGGTTCTGAAAAAACGTTTGACAAATTAAAAGATTTAAAGAGACTTAAAAATCTACAGCTGTTTGCATTATTCTCTAAGATATTAACATTAAAGTCCCCACAGATTATTATTTTTTTATTACCAGTTACAAGTTTTGCTAAAGCATCTTCCATTACTGACTCAAAGATAGAGTAGTTCAGGTAATTAGGGGGTCTGTAAACGCACACTATTACATGCTTATCTAGCTCAACACAAGATAATTCAATACTATGTTCAACCGATAGATCGACAATATCATTACGAGACTTAGATTTAATGCAATTTTTGACTAAGATTAATGAACCCCCCCGCAGCTTAGATTTACGGTTAAAGCAACTGCTCACATTGTAATTCTCATAATTTATTTGCATAACTTCATAATCTTTCATCCAATGCTCAGTTAAACAGATAATATCAAACTTAGTTTTTTCTAAAAATAGTTCTATTTCTAATTGTTTGGAATACTAACGAAATGAGACGAGGAAAGTGGAGTGATGACTGATACCTAGGACCTAACGTTAACGAATTATTTTTCATCTAACTTTTACAAACATTAGAATTAAGAACGGGATATTTACCATGTTTATTGTTTGTTTTGAGTTTCCGATATTTCGGCACTGTGCCGAAATATGTAATTCTAATGTTTGTGTTAGTGACCATGTCAGTCTAAAAACTCATATCTAACTTTCAGTTCCAGTGTTAGTGTTCAGTTAGTGTTCAGTTGACAATATTTCGAGAGTTTACAATATCGCTAGAGAGATTAGAATCTAACGTGTTTGACAATTTTACGGTGACATAATATACTTTTCACTCCTCTTGCTCGAAAAGACCGTCATAATAGCGTACCAGAGGGGCCGTAGAATTGCTCATTATAGCCCTAGGGAAAATAAGCTTTTTTTTTTTAAATTCGTCGTCGGTGTTCGAAAACGCAAAGTCTTTACTCATAATTCATAAAGAATTGACTTTTAATATTACTGTTCCATAAAAAAAAACATTTTATTTTAAAAATGGAACCAAACGCGCCGAACGCCGAACTCTTTGGCAGGATGTGTGCGTTGCATTCCAGCTACAGAAGAAATAAAAAGGCATTGGCGCGAAATTTTAAGATATTATTATTATCTGTATTATTTATTTGAATTATAAGTAGGATTCCTTTTTATCTCCTACGTTTACCCCACAGACGACACAAATATTATATTCGTCTATAAAGAGAACTGAGATTATGTTGCCGGGAAAAAACATCTCATTAGAACAACAGTACAAATTGTACATTTCATTTTTAATAAAATAAACTATCATATTAAATATGGTTATTTTATTTTAAACTATCATATTAAATATGGTTATTTTATTTTCTCGCAATCGTAGTGAAAAGTACGGTGTAACACTCGGCGCTAAAACCCCATTATAACTCGGTTCCTATTTACTACCTCGCTAAAGCTCGGTAGTAAAACTAGCTCGTCTATAATGGGTCATTTTAGCCCCTTGTATCACAATGTACTATTTTTTAGTAACCCCGAATGTCCCACTGCTGTTTAAAAGCCTTCCAGGTGCACATCGGGAAGAACGGGAAGAAGACCGGGAAAAGAACGGGAAGAAGAACGGGAAGACCGGAAAGAAACCGGGAAGAAGACCGGGATGACCGGGAAGAACACCAGGAATACCGGGAAGAAGAACAGGAATACCGGGAAGACCGGCGATACCGGGAAGACCGAGATAAATGGGAAGAGACCGCGAAGAAGACCGGGAGAGCAGGGAGACCGGGTAAACCAGGAAGAACGGGAAGACGACCGGGAAGACCGGAAAGAAGAGTGGGAAGAAGACCGGGATGACCGGGAAGGCCGGGATGACCGGGAAGACCAGGAAGACACGGAATGCCGGGAAGAAGGGGAAGAAGACCGGGAAAAAGACCGGGAATAAGACTGGGAAAACAGGGAGTACCGGGAAGACCGGAAAATACCGGGAAGACCGAGAAAACCAGGAATACCGGGAAGCAGACCGGGATGATGACCGGGAATAACGGAAAGAACGGGAAGACCGGAAAAACGGGAAGACCAGGAAGACCGGGAAAACGGGAAGACCGGGAAAACTGGCAAGAATGGGAAGAACGGGAAGAAGACATGGGAAGAACGCGAAGAACGGGAAGTACGGGAAGAACGTAATGAGACTGGGAAGACTGGGAAGGCCGGAAGGAACGGGAAGAAGACCGGGAAAACCGGGAAGAACGGGAATAAAAAACGTATTCACTTCTCATGCTCTAAAAGTACGCCATTATAGCCCTACGAAGCGGGATTAAAGTGACCGTTTATTCCCTAGGGAGTAAAAAGTAATTTAAAAATGGAACGATCTTTTACTCTGAAACATGGTCACAAAAGAATAACTTGTCTAAGGTTTTATTTAAATTTCGAATTGGCTTGCTAATAGAAAGCGGTATATTGAAAAAAAACACAAATGAACTCTTCAACGCGAGAAATAGTTGTTTGTTATACAAGAGTGCAAAGTTGTTTTTTAACCGCGTGCTCAATTTTGATGGCCGAGCAAGCGAAAGATTCTAAAATTGAGTCATGAGCGAAGCGAGTGATTCAAAACTTAGAATCTTGAGCGTTAGCGAGGGAATGAAAAGAGCTCGAGGTGAAAAATCTTTGCACTCGAGTGCAACACGTAACTTTCCATCCCACCTCAGCGAGGAAATGAATAAACGCAAAAAAAAAATTGCGCATTATTAACAAATTCAGTTAATTCTGTTGGCGTCAAATAAACTTCCTCGTCGCTAGATAATGAGTGGTAATTTTAGGTTTTTCACTTGTTTTCAAGTTGGATTCCTTGCGTTAACAATATGACGTGAAAAGAACATGGTGCGCGCAAAACATATTAAAAAGTACACCAAGAAGGTTCCGAGTCTGAGTTCTTAACAAATTAAAAAAAAATATGATAAATTCGTCACCATAGAGGTAGAAGTAAATAGGTTTAATGATTTAATTCACATGCTTAGTGCACATGATGTTCTAAATTCAAATTTACTTTACCCTCGAGACGATAAAAACGGCTTTTGCACTTAGATATCGAAGAGCAAAAATACTCTTTCCGAGGTGGGGGGATGAAAAAAAAAAAATATGGTTGTTTGTGTGCATCGTTGATTTTGAAAAGTATGTGCAATGCCTCTGTTGCTAGCCGCTGCAGTAATGTAGGTACTAATTATCTGTGGAGTGTGGATCATCTTCATTGCGATAATGTTGAGAGTTTGTGTTGTGTTTTAAATTGTTAATCTGTGACTGACCTGATAGAAGAAAAAACTGACTGCTCAGTTCAGAACTTTTGGCTTCGTTTAGTCCCTCGTTATAAAATACACTATTATATCCAAGCTTTACTTAATATTGTGTTTATTTTAGTTGATCGAAAACAAAAAAGGGAAAGGAAAATTCGCGATAAATACCCGTTTTCATATCTATACTATATTATAATAACTAGCTGTACCCGCGCGGTTTCACTCGCGTGTTTCATACGTTGGTGTTTAAAACAGCAATAAAATACCATCCTGAAACACCTCAAACTCAAATGGGAATAGTTCTCCCGCTGCCATGACTTCACAGGCAGTTCCGTAGGTGCCATGGCAAGACATTTCAGTAACGTATTTACGCATCGAACAATAAACAGCTCTTGACCGCTCCTGGGTGAAAGGTTGAAACCTTTCCCAGTTGTAAGACACGTGGCGCACATTGCTGGCTCGAACACGTGGCCCAGACAGGCGCATTACTTTGTGTAATTTATTTCATCACCACTGCTCTCAAAACGGTGAAGGAAAACATCGTGAGGAAACGAAAGGAAAGGAAAGGCATGTCTTAGAACCAAAAATTCGAAGACATGTGACAACTGCCAAACCACACTGGGCCCGCGTGGTGGATTTGCCCATACGCAAAACATGCGATTTGAAATTTATATTGGCCAACGGAATCAAAACATAAAAATGACCTTCATTGAAGTTTCATGAGAATTGGATTATTTTTACTCCCTGTTCGTCCCTTGAAACACCTGGAACTCAAATGGCAATAATTCTCCCGCTGCCATGAGTGATGCACCAAATATGATAGAGATGAAAATAAGCATGCGCCATCGCCATGAATATTTACTATTTGGCTAAGAATTTGCACTCCATTAGAAGTGATAATATTTTGATTATCCATTTAATTAAACAATGCTTACGACCAGTAAGTACCGTAAAAAACATTATTTGGAACGTAATTTTCTTTATAGCTATTCTTTTGCAACACCAGCCTAAACCAAAGATACAACTTTAAAATTAAAATACGATCGTAGGTATTCAAGGACACCTTTTCTAGTAAGAACGACTAATACTAAAAGACCTACTATTATAGTACTTAATACCAAAGTGTGAAATACACAATATGTAATTCGCGAAGCAATAGACATAACAAAATTCCAACCAGGCAATAGGTAAGAACACAATAAAATGATTATCCTCCAATTTAAAATTACTAATGCTACGGCCAGACTTGTAGGCGAAGATTCGAACGCACGCACGAACTTTGTCGCGACAAAACCCTTTGATGGGCGGCAATTTACCGACAGCGGCGGGAAGGGCGTTCGTATTCGCGAAGATGATTCGCGATAGGACGAATTCTTTGGCCAGACGTGTCGCGACAACGCAAATCTTCGCGTTATCGCGATAGTGTAGCCCCAGCATAAGTGAAACATACCGAAACGAAGACAACCCAAACAACGATGATGTCAAATATTTCAAATCAAATTAGTAGTAACAGCAAAATATCGCAGAACAGAAATGAGCTTGAGCTTGAGCGTGTTTTGCTTAAGTTCGTTTTTTGAAACGTTTTTTTCTTACCCTTCAACAGACGCCTGCGTACTGAAAAATACTGGCCACCTAGAAAACTTTAAAACGTTATAGAAACTCATTTCAATACCTTTCAGCACACGCCTGCATATCACTGAAACATACTGGCCACCTAGAAATTACGCCCTCAATGAACTTCCAAATTCTTATTTCAAACAAAATATGCATTAACGCGTTGTCGTAAAATCCAATTTGGATCCATATCGGTTTCCGAATTCTCATTTCAATGTAAAGTATGCAATAACGCGTTGACGTAAGATTCAATTTGGATGTTTAACTTTTTTCATACAAACATCAAAAACCCTTTTTTGTACCCTTAAGGGCCGAATTTCGTAAAACCTTTTCTTAGTGAGCACCTAGAAGCCAAAAGGAACATTCAGGCTTTACATTCATATCTCTAACTTTAAAAACATAGGACTTTCATACAAACTTTGACACCTCTTTTCAACCCCTTGGGGTACGAATTTTAAAAAATCCTTTCTTAGTACGCGCCTGCACCCCCTAGAGAGTGCTTGTGCCAAATTTGAGTCCTTACGGCCCAGTAGTTTCCGAGATTTCGTGATGAGTGGTCAGTGAGTGGACTTCTCCTTTATATATATAAGAAGAAAACCCTTTTTTGTACCCTTAAGGGCCGAATTTCGTAAAACCTTTTCTTAGTGAGCACCTAGAAGCCAAAAGGAACATTCAGGCTTTACATTCATATCTCTAACTTTAAAAACATAGGACTTTCATACAAACTTTGACACCCCTTTTCAACCCCTTGGGGTGCGAATTTTAAAAAATCCTTTCTTAGTACGCGCCTGCACCCCCTAGAGAGTGCTTGTGCCAAATTTGAGTCCTTACGGCCCAGTAGTTTCCGAGATTTCGTGATGAGTGGTCAGTGAGTGGACTTCTCCTTTATAGATATAGAAGATACATAATATACATAATAATATTATAAAGCAGAAGAGTTTGTTTGTTTGTTTGGTTGAACGCGCTAATCTCAGTAACTACAGGCTCGAATAGAAAAATTATATTTGCGTTGGATAGTCCATTTATCGAGGAAGGCTATAGGCTATATAACATCACGCTATGACCAATAGGAGCGGAGCAGCAATAAGAAATGTTGTAAGCGGGAAAAAGCTTCCGTTGAGCAGGCGATGCGTTGCGATATCAAAACTAGGGATGTTATGGATATGTAATTTCGGATCCGGATACGGATATGGATATTGGTAAAATATAATATCGGTTTCGGTTATGGATATTAAATTATTTCGGATTATCCGATAGTTTCGGTTACGGATATTCATTTTTTAAGGAACTGTAAAATGGAATACAAATAAGATTATATTATATTGATAATAACATGTACCTACATATAATTTTATTTTTAAGTTAATTTTTTTTATTACTTTCTACATATTTTTTAAAATTAGTTTTTAAGTATTAGCCGTAGGTAAGTCTGTTGATTTCTATTTAAGTATCGGTTGTGTTTGAAAACCACTATTGTATTGGGGTCATCCTGTAAAGATAGTCTGTTTTTCTTTTTCCAAAAAGATACAGATTTTTTCTGACGTACATTCTCCCTGCTTTCGTATAGATGTATTGGCAATGAACCGTCGTGATGCCGATATTCTTAAATAGTTCCCTTAGAGTATCGCTCCTACGAACATTATATTATATGGCTCTGATGGCTCTTTTCTGCAGAATGGCGGTATCTACGTCAGTAAATTGACGGATTTTTCTAATGGCATATGCTGCTGAACTTAACTGCCCCACAAGAGATGTTAAATGAGAACCCCATTGTAATCTTGACTCAAGCTTAATTTCCAGAAAACCCGTTATATGTTAACTACCTGTCGCCTGCCATTGACGCTGGGGGACAGGTGGATGTGGCGTATTTTGACTTCCATAAAGCTTTTGATACCGTGGATAAAGATGTGCTTTTGTGCAAACTCTCTGAGATGGGACTACGCAATTCCTTAAGTTTTTGAAAATGAAAATATTTTATCCCACTAAAAACATTCTGTAAAAAACTAGCCAAGTCTCGATGGAGCTGCTTGTTTATCTCTAAAAAGTAATGAAATCTAGACAAAGTCGTGCCAAGGCTAAGGTTCCTTACTGCAATTTCTTTATTATTTATAGTTAATGTTGTGTGACTTGGCCGTTGAACATCAATTTAGTTTTCGCGTAATGTTATATCTATTGTAACTACAAAATTGACTTGTAGGTACCCACTAACGTATAAAGAATGTTCAACGGCCAAGTCACACAACATTAACTATAAATAATAAAGAAATTGCAGTAAGGAACCTTAGCCTTGGCACGACTTTGTCTAGATTTCATTACTTTTTAGAGATAAACAAGCAGCTCCATCGAGACTTGGCTAGTTTTTTACAGAATGTTTTTGGTGGGATTTCACTTCTTTTTGTAGAAACGTGGGGCAAATTGATTTATTTAATTAGATTTTCTTATTTGACACAGTTTTTTTTCTTTTTAAGAGTAGTTTTTTTATTATTACAAATCTTTCTTTTCTTTTTTTCCGGTTCAGATTATTGTATACAGTAGCAACAGTTTTTCGTATGGCCCATTCGCGTTCATTATTTATTCTTTTAGACGGTTTAATTTCTGAAAGATCGGCGCGGTATTTACGCCTAAGCCGGTTGTATTCGGTGATCGCTGAAGCTTGAGCTTTTATACTCTTGAAGTCAACATTTATGAGGTGCACCACATGAAGATATTGGTTACTCGTGAAAGCACCACGTAGGCTTAGCCACAAGAGAATATGGAGGTGCCAATGTCCATGAGGGCATTTTTTAGACTTAGACCTTGGCTCTTGTGAATTGTTAGGGCATACGCCACACAGCTTGGGAATTGTTCTCTATACACGTATGCCCGGGGTATGATCTCAAATTTTGACTTAATAGGCAATAATTCGTGAATCAAATTATTAGAGAATTTTCGAAGTAGGTTACCTACTGTTTCTTCATAAAATTCCTAACCTATTCAAATCTTCGAATTGTTATAATAACAACCTGCTAACCTTAGCAAACCTCACGAAATAATAAGCGAAATCAACGAAATGCAAATAATCCCTCCTAATCCCTAGTAAACATTTTCAAGCGTAGTAGGAGAATGTCGTAAACGACTGTAACGCGGCCGGTTGCCACTTCGCCATATAAGGTTATCGGAAAAACAAACGTAAGCGCGTTTTAAAATACAGTCAGCGCCATCTAGCGACGTTTGCGGGTATCACCGCCACTCTTAGTCCAATGCATTATATTTTGACAAAATTTTGAGCGAATTTAATCATCATCATCATCATCAGCCTATTAATATTCCCACTGCTGGGACACAGGCCTCCTCTCTATGCGAAATTAATATTTTAGTGTAATTTGTTTATTTAATTTGTGTAATGTTCGAATAGAATAAAGTTAATCGTTCGACTATTTCTTCTTGTAAACTTGTAAGTATAAGTATAAAAGCCAGTCTAGTCTTATCCAGAGTTTTCCTTCAATTTTATTTATATGCGTATTAAAAGCAGAAGGGGAGGCATTCGCCCAGCAGTGGGACGCTATAGGCTAGATTAAATTAGAAGATGTGTCCCACTACGCTGGATTTTTGCAATGACAGTCGATTTTTTTTATGTACCAATAGTAGAAGGGGGCATTACCATATCTGTACTTAATATTATAAAGCAGAAGAGTTTGTTTGTTTGTTTGGTTGAACGCGCTAATCTCAGGAACTACCAGCTCGAATTGAAAAATTATTTTTGCGTTGGATAGTCCATTTATCGAGGAAGGCTATATAGGTTATATAACATCACGCTGTGACCAATAGGAGCGCAGCAATAAGAAATGTTGCAAGCGGGAAATTCACGCGAACGAAGTCGCGGGCAGAAGCTAGTCTCTAATACAGCTGAGACCAGCTGAGGGTTCTTCATCAGATACTTCAGACCTTCGATTTTTGACATCAAATGAAGCGGCCAACCAAGTTGAATATTTTTTGTAAAGGCGGTATGTCGATCTCTCTAATAGTTTGGTTGGGCTCTTGTGTTTTCTAATCAGGGTCACCAGGTACTCCAGATCTTCGATTATCCTAGTTTTTATAGTTTTCCCGTTATGTGGCCATTAAACCCTAACTCTGTACCAAATTTCAGCTCTCTGAGTTTGTGGGAAGTACTAGTTTTATTTTGATGATCATGAGTGAGTGAGTGAGTGAGTGTCATAAATGCGAAACTTTGCTTTCGCTTAACTTCGGAACTAAATGACCTACAGACTTGAAATTTTGGATTTTAAGTATGTGATTATAGTTTACTGGATGACGAAAATTTCTGCGTTCTGGTCTTATCTAGAGGTTCTCAAATAGGGGCCTGAAAATGCGGCAAAATGGTTCCAGTAAAGGATGGTACGGCAGTGTTTGCTTCGCGCTCGACTTGGCGGGGGCACTGCCGTGCCCCCAGATTTCACATAGGCCTAGATGGACACCTAGAAAACGTCGAAAAAGGTGCATGGTTCGCGTTGGCCAATTCCATGGAGAAGAACCGACAAGAAACTCCATTGTTACTCTTTTCAAATCATTTGGTGTGACAATAATGTTATGTTACAGCATTAGTATTTTAGTATGGGAGGACAGCGTATGTCGAGGTTATGGCGTGGCAAGGGGTGCGAAGAATCCTCAGATGGGATCCGGCTGCCTATACCAACGACTGGACCTGGCAACTTACAACACGCGCGCACTCCGGACCGACGAAAAGATAGCGGAACTCGAAGAGGAATTGAGCAGGCTGCGATGGAGTATTGTGGGATTATCTGAAGTCCGAAGAGAGGGGGAGGACCGATAATACTAAGATCCCGGCACCTGCTTTATTTCCGAGAGGGTGACCGCCAGTCCCAGGGTGGTGTTGGGTTTATCGTCCACAAGTCCCTTGTGAACAGTGTGTTGAAGATCGAGAGTGTGTCGACCAGGGTGGCGTACCTTATACTCAGAATATCCTCAAGATATTCGCTGAAGGCCATACAGGTCTACGCCCCGACCTCGGCACACCCCGACGACGAAGTGGAGACCATGTATGAGGATATCTCTAAAGCTTGCGGGAATCCGTTGGATGCGAGTCGCAAAGGGCCGGTCAATATGGCGACACTTGGGGGAGGCCTATGTCCAGCAGTGGACGTCTTTCGGCTGAAATGATGATATGAAGGGGTGAAACAATTCTAACCTGTCCAAGGTAGGGTGTTAAAATCTCTTTAAAACATTACCTACCAATCCGAGGTCATTGAGGTGCTAACATTTTCGAAGTGGCTATTGCATTTTAGACTCTTAGAAGCACTTCAGCTGTATCCGTAAATTAGTAAACTTACAATCGGTTTTTTCTTGTGTCGTCTTCTGCCACCCCCTTCCTGCCCCAGAAGCTGGTGACGCCCTTGGGTAGGCCCCCACCCCATGTAGTATGAGCCCAGGGCCCAACAAACTGACGGTCCGCCCCTGTCAGAGACTTTCCTGACTAAGTTGGCAAAATCATTTTAATAACGCCTATTGTACAACGCAACGGTTAGGTGTCCGCAACTCCACGTCAAAGCGCGTACCTATTTTGCGTATGGGGAAAACCAATGAATGGTATAAAGAAATTGTTACGAGTCGGAGGAAACATGCGAAAATTTTAGAGCTCGCTGCGCTCGCTCCTGAATTCTACAGTGTGTTGATTATTCTAAAAACTAACATCAGCAGAGGCAGGTGCAAAAAAATTAGCTCGCTGAACTTGCTCTTGTATATAATTTAAGCTCTTCTTGTGAAATTCATCATCAAACTACTACCATTAGACGAAGATTTTTCTCATATCCGACGTTACTTTGCCGATTTTTTGGCCGTGCCTAGAACCTATTGAGGGCTGGATCCGCGCCTGCTGAACGTATTATTAATATTATAACGATATCGGAAGATATATTTGGGCAAAACCTGCCAAAATTTATCCAGAAGGGAATTTAATCATGATTGAAAAAGGTGTGAACTGTGAACTTCCTCGTGTTCAATTAAATTAGATATTATTATTTTTAATGTGTAATCTTACTTATTTTATATTCTGTGTTTGTCTATTTTATGTGTTATAAATGTATGTTTTCAATATTGCATGTTTTATAGCATCGTATTGGACGAGTCTGTAATGATGTTATAATTGGTGGTAAATAAATAAATAAATAAAAAGCTATCAAGCTTGCTTTGTTCTGTTAAGGGGCCGGCGGAGCATGCGTATTTCATACAAAAGTAATACCAAAATTATTTGTAAATCAAACATATTTTTAAGGTAGTGTGTATTTATTTCGATTGGATTACAGAATATCTATGTTCCCAAATTTGTATTTTGAGAGGACAATGATACAAAGACGAGAGATGAGGAATTTAAAATTTCTATAGAAAACTTATTTTTCTTATAACTCTTGTTAAAATCAGTGTCCAATCAAAATATATATTTGGGAACCTAGATATTCTGTAATTCAATCGAAAAAACTTTAGGGATATGTTTAATTTACAAATTATTTTGGTATTACGTTTGTATGAAATACGCATGCTCCGCAGGCGTCTTAACAGAATATCCTGCCTTTTTCGCATAAGACTCAGATTCTCTTTAACTTTATCGTTAATAATTCGCTGGAAGTCGGTTGATTTTATAATTCAATCGGTGGGGATCATAGATAATACCAGTGGGGATCGAACTGACGATCCCTTGCTCCGTACTTGGTCTTGAACCGTTGCACTATTGCCATTTACAAAGAAGGGTAGTTGAAAAAGAAAAGCAAAAATATCGAGTTTCAATATTTTATTTACTAAAGAAAAGGAATACATTTTATCCTTTGCTAAAATATTTAGCATAATATTAATAATATTTTAATGAGAAAATGATCATAACATTTCAAACAATGAAGAGTAAAATATAAAACCTGGCTTCCTTCGAGCTTACTATTTCATATTTTGCAAATCAATGTTTACAATCTATTTGTCTCTAGTTATAAAAAAATTGCACTCTATAAATACGGGCAGCGAATATGGTGTAACAGTTCTATCACTGCAATTGCGTTTGCATTATTATTTATAAAACCCCTACTTAAACCTATGCCTTAAAAGAAACTAAAATACGACTCTGGCTTAAGTATAAGACATGTTCACTCCTTGTAACAATGGTTCAGAGGCTAAAACATAAATTACACTTAAAACAGAGCCTACATCTTTAATGTCGCTGGAGTTAAGAGCAAATCATAAGATAGTACAAAACATGTATGAGTTTATGAGAATGAAAAGGGTAATTTTTAATCATAGGTTTATCATAGATTACCAAACTATCATCAGGTATAGAAATAGTGAATTGGAATAACAGGTAATGTAATAAGTGAATTTATCTGTAAATGATGACGTATACGTTATGACTACTAGTAAAAATGTACGAAGTAATGACTGGTAATGAGCTTCAAAAATAAATTGATAGACCTATTCCAATATTCTTTCTTCGAGTTTCTAAAGGGCGGTAACTATGCGATACTAAAGGCACACTATTAGAAACTCACTATCACTTAGCTTGGAAGGTTAGTGTTTAATTCTAAGCTATGTCCTGTTTCCGATGACATTTGCATAGTGGTCAAGACATAGATTAAATTTAAAGTAAAGCTTATAAATCTGGTAATGAGATAATGGTCGGTTCATGGGAATCAACGGGTCCGTAAACTACAGGTGCAAATAGGTAATATAGTTAGGCACTTCCCATTAGTTACTTCATGATATACCGTCCGCTTCTCTTTATCACAAAATGCTCAATGGAGATTTTGTTTTGGAGCGAATGGTTTTATGTCAAAATATAATAGTAAACGGCTCTAAATGCTGTATCAATATTAGCGACATTTTCAATTTTCTTAATTCTAAACCTACCTAATATTTTTGCTTAACATTTTGTGATAAAGAAATTCTTTACTTTACGTAGAGAACAAAAAATGCGTTGCTGCCAACAATTCTAATTTTAAAATTCTAATCACACAATTTTGAAATTAGAATTCCGAGATAACTTTCCAAGTAGAAAAATATTGCACACGCAGCGAAACGTAACGTATTTTCTTATCTGTAGAGGCCTACAGTTCACTGAGTATCGTGGCATATATCTAATTTTGCACTTAGGCAAATAGTCATTAAAAGTGAATATATTTTATTAGGGTATACTTTAACGTTCCGTAAATTCTTAACGAATAGCGTGTCGCGTAAACTCTATACCCCGTCTCAGTGAACGAGCCCTCGTGCTTCTCCGCCTTGCTTCAGAACTCAATCCTCGTATTTACATGTATAACATAGAGTAGTTATGTGATGGATAGTTTGAGAGTAACGTGACGTAACGAGCTATACCTTAACATTATATTTTTTTAATAAAAGTTGTGGATCATCTTTGTTTAATCCAATCTGTTACTTAGTTCTTTATTTCAATAAAAGTCTTCAATTTCTAACACTAAGGCTTCGAGTTTCAAACAAAATTAAGCGGTCTATTATAATCTACGTTACCATACGATCTATATAATTCTCAATATATTATAAATCAATATTTTACGCTTAGTACAAAGAAACTTCTAGGCATGTTTATGGATTACAATTAACTTTACGAGTATAAAAAGGTGGTTCAGTAATTTAAACGTAGAAATGGTTATTGTACATTTCATCAATATTATTTTTTAAGTAATACAAAAAACAATTCTTAACAATTCTATTTCAAAAATTTCTTGCGCTTATACTCTAACGCTTAATTTATTTACTCGACAAGACTAATTACATTACAGAACTTGCTATTTACAAGTACTAGCCTCACTTACGTATGTACGTGTTAATTAATTTCCGCATTACAAACTGTGAAAATGGCAATCACGAGTTAATGAGTTAGGTTGAGTGGCAACCCCAGGTATTACTCGACGACTTCATATAGAGCGCGTCGCTAGAGGGCCAATTTATAACGAACGGACTATAAATATACAATCAACTCTTAAGACACCATAACATTAAATCTGTAACATGATAAATATTCTTTAGATACTACATGACTAAGGACTGCAAGCTTAACGTTTAAATATTACAATTTGTTTGCCATTTTCGCGGTCTGTACATATACAATTTCCAAACTTTTCTGCCATGTTAAAGCATCTACATATCGTATGGATTAATTAATTTAAAAAATAAACTGTGCGTTGCTTTGGTTAGTTATATAAAATAAGTATATAAATTGGCAGTTATATTCATATAAAATAACAACTTGATTAAGTAATAAATGTTATTAGCAATCACTACTATAAATAAATAATTTACATTAAAATCATGGCATCTTTGGTATTATATAAAAAAAGAAATTAAACATGAGTATTATGAAGGCAATGTCGAGAATGCCTTTTTTATTATTATGGCGTATAAAAATTATGTTCTGTTTACTGCCAAATAACTCTGACAAGTGTTAAATCTCCAGTTAGGGCATCAAAGATTTTATGTGGATTCTAAGTTATATTACAGTTGTTTATTGTTTGTTGCGCAGTTTGGGAGATCTCACCAGAGTTCTGAGGCAGTCTCTATCGTGTTTCATTACGTCTTGTCTACTGTAATCGCTACTCTAAAGGCGCGCTAATGTCCGCACTAACATCAGTCCAACAGAAAAACTGAATCATTGTAATGTACAAATTACAATCCTGTCGCACACACTTAGGCACTAAGTCATTACAAATAGAATTGACATTTTCTTTACACACATTTAATTGTCAACAATGAGCGAAGATGAGTCTGAACACTATACAATCTCGGGTTCAAAAGTAACTGCTAGCTAGTTTACAAAATAATTCAGAAAGCGATATTATTCAACGAGAAAATTCTAGTCCTTCGGTTATTACAAAATTAGCAACAGGAACGTCTTTCGAAAAAGGATTTTTACAAACGTTTTGGCCCACATTTCTGAAAAGTTTAATTTATAGAAACAACAGTAGACAAAAGGAGACGTCGTTTGTGTCACAGAATGTATGTACACAGTGATCACAGTTACGGGTTGTAACTATACAATGGCGCACCAACAATCTACATTGGCAATGTGGCATCACAGTGCCGCCTTAACTATTATAATATGTATCTATGTATACATAATAGCTAAATCTATAACATTATCCAATAATTATCAAAACGATCTTCTAGTAATCTAAATACACCCATAAGAAGCACTTTTTAATGAATGAATAAGTATCAGAACTTTACATATCATTTTTATACATGGTAAATATAATTTATATCATATTTTGTGGTTCATAATGTCATTGTTCAACTATAATGTTATAATCATCGTTTAAACTAGGTATATCTCGGTAACATTACACAACACCGCACATTTTTTCAAGTTGATTAAAAAGATTTTGACGTCTCTATCATTAGATGATCATCGTGGTGTTGACACTAATGTTGTCGAGTTATAGTAACGCTAAACTTTAGAATAAGAGAACCCTCCCTATATTTAATGACGTTATGCTTAAAATAGTAGTTTTATGTAAAAAAAGCGTTTGTGACTCCATTGCAACTCTTCCATTTTGTTGACAACAATGCTGATTGAACAGTGTTGAAAAACCTGCAATGACAATCACAGTTTTAAATTAACTATTCGTTAACATGTTACCAACAAAAACTTATATTTTCTCCTACATTATTTGTAAACTATGTATATTCTAAACAATCTACAATTTGTTACATTATTCATCTTACATACATCAATCGATAATATTGTTCCGTCTTTTAAAAAAAATACATATTTTTTGTCTCACATCCTCTGACCATAGATACGATCACTTTAGATTGTGGATAATCACCAGTACGTATATATTTATTTTCATGGAAGAATGTTTTGCGTTCGCATTTGTTTTAACAATCCACATTTAAACATATTACATTATCTATTCTATCAAGTTACAAATCATTTAGAATTCAGCCATTCCGAAAGTGCGTTTCCGATAAACGCTTAACAGTTCCAACGTATAATAGAGGTAAAATACGACGTCGTATCCACAGTAACTCACTACAGGGTCATAATCGTCGGCAATAACAAAACGCGTTCGATCGAACGTCACTCAGTCGAATACGATTCGAATAACAATGTCGTTTAATTTTGGAATGTCTCGATCACGTTCGCGGGTGACGTCACGTGCGCGTAGGTATAGAGTGGTGTCTTTATCACGTATAGTTCACGTCTGTCGTGCGGTGCGGGTAGCGGGGCGGCGCGCTAGTTGCGGTAGATGTACGCGCAGGGCTGCGGCGCGGGCGGCGGCGGCGTGGGCGGCCGCTCGCCCGACGGCGACGGCGACGACGACGGCGGCGACGGCGACGAGGAGGACCCGCCGCCGCTCGCCGACAGTGACGCCGAGCCGCTGCTGCGCTGCGACACTGCAACATACGGAATATATCTCAGTTATGGTTCAAAGTCCCTTCGAATGGATTTGCCTAATCTCCTTATTATATTGTACTGTATAACGGGCGGGTGTCTTCAACTCCACGTCAAAAGCGCATATTTTGCGTACGGCTTAATCTCCATAAATAATTTCCTTAAATAAATTTATCATCAAATTAATGTAAAGCTAAAGACCTAATCTTTTAATAAAAATAAATATAAGGTTTATAAAATTACATAAAATCTTGAACTCACCCAATGTATGGTGATGGTGCGTATTATGTTTATGATGATGCATTTGGTCGCGCGAGTCCGCCCCGCTTGTTTCTCAGAGGTACACTTTCTTCACTGAGCGCGTGGTCGAGAAGCCATTGTCGTTGCCCCGCCGGTACCCATCGCCCTGCGGTCCGAATATTCCTGTGTTAACTGACATGCCTAGGTGAATAAGCGTGCGTGAGTTAGTGGAACGAATGATTGGTTATTATCAGATTGAACTGAACGTGAGATTTTCTCTAAAACATTTAATTAGAAACTAGAGACTCGTGTAATAATATTTAAAACTTAGTATGAACCTTTTTTTAATTATTGACTCAATTGTTATTTAGATAATTTGAGAAATATTAAGATTTTTTCTACAAAATATTACTTTGTATACGTAGATGATATCATTATTTATTATAATCTCACGAACATTTTCAACCTCAATGGTTAGGCCATGGAAACGAAATGATTGATTAATTTGATTAACAGATTAGTAAGTGATTTAATGAAACATAAAAAAAAGACTGAAGAGAAGGTTATGACACCATGAATTATGATGAATCATGCAAAGTGACAGATGAGTTTGATGATTGAACACAGCAAGGCGATGAAATAAGTTCAATAAAAAACTTACTTTGTTTTATTCGATTGTTCTACTAGTAGTTACTAACATTAATATTGGAAAAAGGGTTTAATGCGCATAGAGACAGAAGTATTATTTCAGTGGTTATTGGAAAGTCATGCAAATCGCTGAATCTTCATACAGGTATGAAAAGAAACGACGAAAATTACACCCAGCTGATGCTGGGTATCATTGAACAAATATTCGTAAATGTGTCAAGTCTCATCTGTTTACTCCGGATAATAAGTTAACTGTTCTTCTCAAGTGTTGAAAACTTTTACGGCTATGTTTACTCATACCTGTAAAAACGATCACAGCAAGCCATGCAAGAGAATAAAAAAGAGAATAACTGACATTGACCTGATGCGAGCGAAGAGTTCCGAAGTTATCGCGACGGTAGGCGTCAGGTTGGAACTGGAACAGAGTCTCGTGGTGCGGGTGGTAGGGGGGGTGCTTGCGCAGCGTGGCGCGGGGGGAGGCCGGCTTGGGTTGTGGAGCTAGGACCGGCTCCGCGTACGTCACTTCCTCTACTTGCTGAAGGAGCTTGGGCTCTGCTTGGATTCTGTAAAGACGTTACTCATAAATATTGGAATTTCTATTGTGAATCTCCAACAGTACAGAACACTAATATTTTGTTATTTGTTAAGAATGTATGCTGATGTCAGTTGTGTTAGTTTACATTAAATGGTTGTTTGTTAGTCACAAATTACACATTTCATTCTAACCCTAAACAAAATACAAACCTATTAATATTCTGCCTTTGTTCAAAATACTCATACTCTGTATCAGGGTAAGGCATATTGTCGTCATCGTCCTTCTTGCATCTTCTGCCGCAGATGTAGCCGGCTGCGAACCCTGCTCCTAATGCAGCTAAAGCACCTGCAGCTACTGCTAGTGCTAAGGTTTCTACTGAGTACGCAGCCGGCGGAGGGTCTGCTGCTAGAACTTCGGGACCTAAAAAGAAAAGAATTTGTTGTAATTCGGATCTTGTCGATGGTGCTGATTATGTTTCAGAATGTGATGAAATGGGATGTTCTTCAAATAATGAAACATGATATTAAAAGTACCTTCGTTACCTCCACCTCCTCCTTTTCCGTCCTTGTCTTGCACGATGTTGATGACTTCTCCTTTTGTCTCACCTCTGGCATCATCGTATAGACCTGAACTGAGACCACCTACTGCGCCAGCATCTTTACCTAGGGAAATAATGGTATTTATTGAGATGTTTTTCATTTCATTCTCTTCTCTTCCAAATTCATTTCTACTTGTAGTTTCGTGGTCTCTATCGAGCTCTCCGTTATATGTCAACTATCGATTATATTATTTTTATTAGTTTCACTGTTATTAGTACTTACTGTGAGGGCAGGCAGTGTGGCTGCCAGTGCTGACGCTCTGGTAGAAGGAGTTCTCGTCGAGCCACCGACTGACGCCGTGAGAGAAGGCACGACACCGACCCGCTTGCTTGTCCCACGCACAATACGGGTCTTGTAACGCTACACATTCGCTGAAACGAAATAATGATAAAATTTAAGTACTTGTTCTTGAATTTCGTTACTTGTTTTTTTGAAGAAATATTTTTTTGTAAGAGAGCTATTGGGTTATCCTCCTTTCATAAAGTAATTAAGGTGACGTATTGCCATTTTAAAACACCATACAATTAAAACAATTTGAGCAAACGGGTCAAGTCAAAAGACGTAAAGAAAGATGATTTACAAGATTAAGTCCAAAAGGAAATTCACGAACAAGTACTTAAGTCACACTTACGAGCAAGAACTGATCTTATCACTGGAACACCGATGCAGTCTCAGACTCAAAACTTGTCTGTCTGAGACAGCAATAAGCCTGGCTGCATCACGACCAGCTCTCGCGACCCTCAGGGCTCTCACTGGTGAGCCGGCTGCAAATGCCTGTAGCTCCTCGATGACCACAGGAACTGCGCGCTTGTTCGAGTCGTAGGAGACTGCGTTGATGGCTTTAATGATTTTGCCGTTGTCTGTTGAAGAAGACTTTAAATTAGTTTTTGACTAAATAAGATTTCTCTTGAATATTACAGATTTTTTTTCCAAAATGTATGGATGTATTTTTTTTAAGTATTCTTCGAACGCACTATCAAGATTTATGTTGGAACTCACCTGTGCCAATGAATAAGACATCATACGCTTTCCCTCCAGGAGTCTTCACTTGCGGGTCTACCGCTATTTGCGTAAATCGATAGCTGGAAAGAAACAAATAAACATTAACTTCTATACTAGAACCAACGTTATTACTCATCAACTAAACGTAGATATAGTTTTATGAAACTTACTGAAAACTAGTCCGAATAACGATGGGCTCTCCGAAGAAGGCTGGCACAGACTCATCCATCAGCGCATGCGTCTTTATAAAGTTCAGCGTCTGGTCGGGCAGCTGTCTGGAGTCGTTGTTACAAGTGCCTGGGCGTGGCTCTGGTACCTATTGAGAAAATGTCATATTTTTAGACATAAAATCTTACGAACTTCAAGGATTTGATGGACGATTAAGTTTAAAAAAAAAACAAAGATTTTGAAGCTATGTTAAATAAAATCGGTGAGTTGCCCAGAATTACGGAAGGTCACAAATTCACAATCTTACGCAGGCTAAAGAATTAGAAAAATGTGAAGTCTGAAATGGACTTGTTAGTTTCATAAACAAGACTAATAAAGAGTGTCACGTCATCCGAATAGAACTTACTTTAGCACTATTAACAGGTAACCAATTAGAATTGATCGCGTTCTGCTCCTTGAAGGTTCCCTCGAAGGTGTCAGCGATATCCTGCATACTGAACGCGCAGACGGCGCTGCCCGATATACTGTTGGGAGGAGTCGTGAAGGTTCCGTAGATCAACTGCGCGTTGAGACCTCCGTACGTTCCTTCTATTAGTTCTGTTGTAGATTCTGGAAGTAGAGATAAAAAGGTTAACTAATGAAATGTGGGTGCATTTTAGCTACACTTTTGTCTTAAACTTCGATTAAGAAAGGGGCATGACTTGGGCTGTCTCCGTTGTTAAACCATCTGAGTTTCTGGCTTTCTGCGTCGTAGGAAACTTTTGGAGTGTCATTTCATGTCATGTTTGGAGAAACATCCTAACCTGATGCCTGATGATATCACTGACGTGGTGCTTAACGTGACGCAACAGCACACCATGGGTGGATGGGTATTTTTTTTCTCCATTGCTAGTGACGCCATACTTTATACTTGGTGAATTTTTGAGCTGGTTAATTTATCTGTTGTAGTTACAAAAGAACTTCGAAGGAGATTATCCTGGGTCTAAATATCAAGGACAGTCACCTACGACCGTGTTCCTGTTGTAACAACGACGGTTAAAGTACCTGCCCAATATTTATTGCCCTCTCAAAAAAATATGGTTTTACATATTTGCTTTCTTTTATTTGGTTAGTAAAGTTATAACAAACACTAGTATACTTACGTATCTCATTGAAGTAGAAGGGGAAGTCTCCTGCGACGGAGCAGTTGAGCCGGGACTTGAGGAAGGACGTCCAGCGCTGCTTGAAGCGGTGAGGTCCACCGCGGTCGTCCCGACAGACTCGCGCCACGCGGGAGTACACCGCCTGAATTACGAGGATTTGAATTGTTTATTTATACATGACGATCAGTTATATTTGTAAATGGGCTTCAAAATGATGTGTAATAAAATACAGCATATTTCATCTGGAACCTAGCTAGAATTGATCTGCAGTCGCTTAAACTGTGTGAGGCTATAGTCACACGCGTAAGTATCGGATGGGTTCTTGAGACGAAGATCAGGATCTCAAAAAAAATTGGGTTGGTGATCATGTGCGGACCGTAAGGTCCAACGCTTACACTGCACTGCTTATCTGTAGATTTTGCCGAGTTGAATATTATACTTAGAAATCATTTGTAGGTGATGTGTAAAAAAGCCTTCCTAAGACCCGATTCCCAACCCAGTTTTAATAAATTCGAGGTGTAAAGTTATTAAATAGTATATGTGGGAATGTAAGGTGAGTAAAGTGGCAACACTGACTGATTGAGGGAAATATAAGACGATGGAGTGACTGTGTGTGTCAAGACGGATGCGCGGAGGATCAGGATGATATGAGTACTGCAAGTGATTATATACTCTGTGGGGAGTACGACGGACGACGAATAAAGATGGAAGACGTTTAATTTATTACATTCAAGAAGAAAATAATAAATACTTTTTGTTTATTTCGAATCTCACACACTACATAATATATGTTAAGCATAATACCATTACCGAGTATATTATAAATGGTATATTTTATTCAATTACAACAGCACCTGCAATCTAATTCACGACTGCCTGCAAACGCTACAGTAAAACCGCATGTAAGCAATGAATTGTAGACGTGTCACGCCGTGAGGACGCGGAAACGTACCGTGTCACGCCGCGAGTGAATTACTACTCGTAGTGCAGTAGAACACGCTCGACTAGAGCATTCCGTGTTGGAACGAATGGGTTCATCAATAAGAGATCTTTAATGAAACTACTAAGGTTGATAATAGGTCGGAATATGGTCCATCAGAGTGCAGTATAGGGAATAGGCTTATTAGAAGATTTAGCTAATCTAGAACGTATGAAAGAGAAAAGCTTTTCTATTGAAGTTGGATGTCGATGGTTACGGCCAAACAACGACAAAATGGAATATTTATATATTGTTACTGTTTCTTCTAGCTTTTTTAGGAACTAAACCATTTGTTAAGAAACTTAGGAGAATTGAGAAAGAAAAACTATCTTACCTTCCCGCAATTGATGTATTCAACAGCTGTTTCTCTAAAGAAGAAGTACACGAAGTTTCCGTGTACCAAAGAATTCACGAAGTCCGGAGCTGTGAATAAGAAATACACCACTATTATACTATATCACTAAAGTCAAACGATATTCCTCGATATTCTGTCACAAAGTGAATTTTAACACCCAATTACGCCAAGTGATGTAACCCTATCGCTGCTCAGTCGATAATTTCTAATACGATCTTAATCGGATTTAGCGATTGTTGACACGTCAATCGTCACGCGAGTGACAAGGAGTTCCCGCGCTTCTGAATTCAATTATAATGGCGGATGTCTGTTTGACAGTCATATTGAGAGTCAATCGCCCGTGGATATGTAATACATGTTGTAAACAAAGCTTGTGTTGTGTTGCCATTATGTTTATTGTTTGCTTCTATTTGATTGTAATCTGTCGTTTAGGAGCTGATCATAATGATTTGTAAGGCTTTAATGTTGCGTTTATGATATAAACTTGTTATGAAACGCTTACCGTTTAGCGTCATTGAATCATACGGCTCCGTTTGTAATGGTTCTCGATAGATGATCGGCTCCATGCCACTGAAGTCTGCGACAGTACCCGAATACAACTCGCCGTCTGAAAAAAATGACAATCCGAATAAAAAATGTTGACACTTGAAATATTATTCAGCGTAGTAAAGTTAGAATTGCATCAAATATTCATTTGTGGAGGTTATAAAAAACGGTCGTTATTTTCAGCAGAGGCTTAAAAATAACGATCAAAATGATGACGCAGTTATATGAAAACGTTAACCCGAAACATGAAATACTTTTTCTTTCATATTTCTACATTCTCATTATTTTTTATCGAAACATCACAGTATATTCTGTCTACGTATAATGTTCCCAAGGGTAAACTCATTGGTAAGCCCTATAATGCAGTGGTAAGTACTGAAGTGCGTTACATGCCATCAGCTTACGTGACTCGCATCGCATATGAGATGCGTGTGCCGTGTGCCCGTTAATTGCCCAAATGTGTATGTGTGAATTGCCCAAATGTAGCTGCGTGAATTGGCGGAGAGATTGCTTCGGTGGCGGTGTCATTAATTAATTTGTGTCCGTACCTGTGTATGTAGATTGTTTTGACACATCATATTTGATGGTGAACGTGATTTTTTGAATGAGTTTTAAAAAGATTACGTCAAATAAATGATAAGGTAAGCTTTTTGTTTGTTGACTAAGTCATTACCTGGACGACCGAGCTCTGCTCTGGTGAAAATAGAAAAAACGAATTTTCCCAGATATGAAACCTGGGTAGATCGATAAAAAAAAAAGGAAGATTGATTTTTTGGCCCCTAACCCCTACATTGCAAAGTTTCGTCGAAATCGTTAGTCGTTCTCGAGAACGTGGTTACAAATATTGCTCAAAACTCACACCAAAAACTTGACATTCCACTATCCAGAAAGCGAAAAAGACTCCTACAAGAATATCAATTTCCGCCTCCATACTCAAAATCACTAAAACTCATTAGATTACTTACGCCATTAATAGACACTACGTCTCACCCAGCTATCTAAACCAAGCACTAATTTGATTAACTAGATAACAATACGATGTTCAGTCTGTTACGAATGGACCAACGGCCCAACCCCCTCATTTCCCGTGGGTGTAGTAAAACGCGATAAGGGCCTTAACTGGGGTAGGCAGCGGTAGTAGGTAGTGTCTACCTGTGTAGTTATTCGAGACGAGGTACTGTGGACACCGGTGTGTGGTTAGTTGGACATTGTTGGCTGCGGGCCGTTTGTTGTTTCAATTTATGGGGTGAACACTAAACAGTGCAAGTTTAAGCAGTGTTCGCTTTTGCCGATTTAATTCGTGTAATTTTGTATGTTTCTCGGTAATAATCATCTGTATTAATTAGGACGATACAGAGCTGTCATTGAGCATATCAATCAATTGCATGACGCAATTTTCTATGAACATATTTATGTGAATTTTTTGAACTGATTGTACCACTTGTCAAATTTATTTTCTATGTGTTAAGTTTGAAAACGGTTCGACCGACAATGAACTTGGTACTAGTGCATAGCTACAGTCCAGAGTTTTGTAGTTAACCCTTCTTTCAGATGTTGACTGACATAATTATAGTATCTAAACGTGCGTTACTTGTCTGAGGTAAAATAATCGAAAAGACTTTTGTGATAAGGGAAATTAATATTTCTGCAACTATAATTATGTATTGGTTTTGTGCTTAAATAGAGGTTCAATATGTGAACGGTAGATAGGTACCTATTGAGCTTTATACACATGGAAATTGAATAAAAGCTTTGACATAGCAGTCCATTGACGACCCGAATGGCGCAGAGGTAGTGAGGCTGCCTTACGTTCTTAGGGTCCTGGGTTCGAATCCCGGTAGGAGTAAATGTTTGTGTGATGAGCATGGACATTTGTTTCCGAGTCATGGATGTTCATAGGTATAGTACCTAAGTATGTATTAACAACCAAAAAGTATCGATGTAGTATATCAACCGTCTGGTGACCACGACACAAGCCTTGCTTAGTGTGGCACTAGATGGCGCTGTGTGTAATGTCCAGCGATATTTATTTATTTATTTTATATTTATTTTATTGAAAGTTTTCCAGGAATTTTGAACGAACTACATGCATCGTAATGTTTGTATCTGGAATTTCCTTGAAATGACCTTTCATACAAGTAGTATATAGAGATTTATGTGGTCTCCCCAACAGGTCCCGTAACATTTGCGTATATTTTATACAATTAATTTGCAAACTATTCTGTCCATTTCCCAATCAAAACAGTTCTACCAATATTTACGGCCGCATCAGCATCAAGACAACGAGTATTTAGCACAATAGTTTAAGTCCTGCGCAATCTCCGCCCGGACACGATCGTCGGGAATTGTGCTGTTACCTACACCATCAGCAAAATTACGACACGGAAGCAACCGATACGTAGGTATTGGGTATATACCGTGGACGCAAGACCAGCTGCCGGTGTACGAGCAATGCTCCCCAGGGCGTCCGTGTACTTAATTGGACCAGATCAATAGGAGATAACTAACCGTCCTGTGTCCGCACCACGTATCTAATGTGCATGTGGATGCATCGTGCATGTGTGTGTGTGCATCAATAAATAAATGTAAAGTGTGACGCAGATGTAAGTGGTCACTTTGACACTCACACTAACGCAAAAATTCTTTCGCTCACATTTTATGCAAAAGTTTCGTTCACACATTTTACTCTTTTACACCACGTGACAAAGGGCTATGTGTGTGTTTGACCAAAATGTGTGTCCGTATAAAAAGGTAACGTTCGAGTGAATGAGTGAACTGCTGGACACAACACGAGGACATTTTATTTTAAAAAGTTTCCAACATAAATGTGCAAAAGTTAGCCCCAGTTTTACATGAAATAATATAACAAACCGGCAACTGTGCTTTTGTTAAATTCAATTAATGTAAACGTTTTACTCTTTTTTCGTTTCTGTCCAACGACAAACCGTGAACACGGTTTTTAATTACTCACATGAATTTTGAAGTGGAATACTTTTAACGTGTTTTAAATGAGTGGACATACTGTAGGTATCAGTTTTAATTTTAAAGCTGGATTATCATCATGTTTCCTATGGCTTCTATTATTAAAAAATGCTTCTAGTTTTCTCTAGTAACATTCCGCAATAACAAAGATATAATCAACAGTTCCTTCATGTAAATAGAGCTTAAACAAAAAACGTCCCCTGTTCTCCATAAAATAAAGCTAGCAACACCACAGTGTTGCCATAGATAAGACAAGCAAGCGACGATAGTTTTGTTGCGTGTAATAAATGGGTGTGAATTTGCAAGGGGATGCTTTAATGCAAAGAAAATTGCACAAAGGGACAGGGTGACGGTAATTGATGGTTCAGCACCATAGGAAACTGTTTGTTAGGGGGATTTGTATTGTTGCCATGGTAACTAGGTAGATTTTTGTGACGTCGTGACAATGTTCAAGGATAACGAGATTTGTAGCGCTTTATTGAATTTGATCTAAGAAGATTTTATGTAAGCAATTCATTTAGGTCAGTTGTTCGATATGTGAATTTAAAACGATTGAATTTCGTTCAAGTTAAGACAGCAACATCGATGAATAATTCCACCAATAATTATTTATAATTGTGTTAGTTAAAATATCACACTTTTGTCTGTTCATGCCACTGAATAAATATAGGTACTTAATTTTATTTAAATGTAAGTTTTAATAATTAAAATTCTAATTTTCAGCACATGTTGTCACATCAATACCCCAAGCTTTTACCATAATCATAAACGTAAAATTGCTTGCACAATAAAATCACACGGCCATAATTTTACGTTTATGATAAAGCTAGTTACACACGACCTAAGCATAAAATATAGTGCATACTAAAACAGGGTATACACAGCCCATAAAATAACAAAGCGAATATTAAGTACATATCTACTTGTCCACTATATAATGTAGAACCCAAATTAATTTCAGAATACCTCTCTTAGTTTCGTAAATATATTTTTTCAGAAAGGTTTTTATATAAAAACGTCAATTGTTTGTTCGGGATAATCTTTTGTCCTTTTCAACGTGTTTTGTCTGAATACAATGGAGTAGGTACAATATGGTGGTACTTACAACTGTGCTGAAACATGGAGGGTACTTTGGTAAAGTCGGCTAATACAGGTATTTTGTGGTAGTTAGGAGTAGATAGCGGTGACTTGGTTTACAAAAGTAAAATGTGCTTTAGAAAAACAACGAATACTTTTTTGTTAATAAAAATGTTATCTTTATGTGACTGGGGTCTAGAGGTCGCGATCATGAGGTCTCGGCTTCGATTTCCGGGTCGGGCAATTTGTCATGGGGTTTCTTCTATCAGGCATTTCTCCGTAGCAACCACGGAATCTGGTTTTGTGCCCGGTTGATGGCAATGGGCTCGCTCCCTATAACACATACCTGGCGAAATGTGGTGTACTTTTAGGTACTCGTACACCAATGTCTAACCTTTCGGGAATTAGAGGCTATTATGTACCTGTTGTCTGAGTGTTATGTACCTATATATTTGGCTTCTAGTCGGTTTCATATTGACATCCATTGGTGCACTTCGGCCTCCCCTAAGCGCCGCCACGTCTTGCATCCACCGGACTCCCACGGCCATTCATATTGGTATGAAATTTTCAATAAGATAAAGGCCTCATAAAACCATACATATTGGACCTTGTATTCTGGTAAAGCCTACTAGATATTTATGCCCCACTGCAAAGGATAACTTCAGAATATGCTCGCAGTATTAGCTTTCATGCACCCGGGGGCTTTATTACTATTCAGTTCCGGTTTCAGGCCTAAATTATGTAGGAAGCCCAGTCTGTAGATACAGTACGTGTGTGTACATGCAACCAGTATAATGCCATTCTATATTTCCATAGAGGAGACATGAAGACCTAAGAAACTAAGTGTAACAAACGACAGTATAACGAGATGAAAAAGAAAAAAAAAGTTGTCATAGAGATAAGCTAAGCTAAGATAGAATAATGGCATTCATTATTTAGTGTTCGATTTTTAAATACATTTTTATAATGGCATCACAAGTTGAAAATGGCGGTTTTTCTGACAGGACGCAAAAAACAGACTGGGTCGAATCAGAGAGGTCGGTCGGTTCGGAGAGCTAACATTATATAGATGAGCTACATAAACATCTTGAAACCGATCGTTTCTTGTCTAGGACTGTAAACCCCTCCTTCACCCTCCCATAGAGAAAAAAACCTGTTTTCCAGCAGTGGGAACATTAGCACCTGGCTATGTTTTATTTACGATTGTATTTTTCAATTCAAATCGGCAACAAAATCTATTCAAGAATGTCTACGAAGAAAGGTTCATAATATTCATTGTTATAGGCACTTAAACCGTTAAACAGTAACGTAAACGGACAAATGACAGAGTTAATAAGTTGCTAGTACGCGCGGTACAATATAGTAAATTGTTTGAACCTCGCCTTTTGTTTAAATATCAGTTTGGTTTTTTTTTCGTTTTTTCCTTTCTTTTATTTTTCCTATTTTTTATTATTTACTAACGGACGTCACGCGGTTTCACCCGCGTAGTGCCCGTTGCCGTGGGAGTACGGGGATAAAATATAGCCTATGTTACTCGCAGATAATGTAGCTATCCATTGCTGAAAGAATGTTTCAAATCGGTCCAGTAGTTTTTAAGTTTATTTGTTACATTTAAAAATACAAATCTTTCTTCTTTATAATATAGATAGACTGCATTTTGGTAAGACTGCTTCGTTGATCAAGTGGTCGCAAGCACGACTGAATCGTTAATGAATTGATGAAGTTATCAAAAGCATTAAAAGGATTATTACTAATAATTTCTTTTATAAACCGTCAGATGGTGATTGTGTATCCACAATTAGGGTTTTCATGAGATTCTATCACCTCATATTTAAAATGTATTCCCAAAATAATAACGAAACCGACTTAGATATTTTCCAGAACTGGAAAGTTAGTTTGGAATCAGCAGAAAAACATGGGAACCCTGAGTGCAATCTCAGGATATTATTATTGATTTCTTCGTTTTTAAATCAATAAAAGTTCAAGCTGTTTTCTAGAACAATGCCCAATAACGAACAAAACCGCGCATATACGCACGGGTAATACCGAACAGATCCTTTATTCGGACGTAAGTTGCGTATTATTGTTTACGATAATACGCCGCGTATTGTTTTCTATTTTACACCGGCTTATAAAGTCGGTTGGTGACAGCGTCTTGGAATATCACCTATTGTTAGCAGTAACGTGGGCGGTTTTAATATTCGCAGGATTTAGTATTGAAGGGTTTAATATAAACTGCGGGGTCTATGTCTGTGAGTGAGTATATTTTATTTACCTACGTAGTAAAGTGTAGAGCAGTGAGGACCCATTGGTGGCGGCCCCGACTTACGAACCGTAAGTCGTGGGTTCGAACCCAGACAGGCGCATTACTTTGTGTAATTTATTTCATCACCACTGCTCTCAAAACGGTGAAGGAAAACATCGTGATGAAACCGGTATGTCCTAGAACCAAAAATTTGAAGACATGTGACATCTACCAAACCGCACTGGGCCCGCGTGGTGGATTAATTAAAAATAAATAAATATCGCTGGACATTACACACAGCGCCGTCTAGTGCCACACTAAGCAAGGCTTGTGTCGTGGTCACCAGACAGTTGATATACTACTACATATATACTTTTTGTTTGTAAATACATACTTATTATACATATTATAAACATCCATGACTCGGAAACAAATGTCCATGCTCATCACACAAACATTTGCTCCTACCGGGATTCGACCCCGGGACCCTAAGCACGGCAGCCTCATTACCGCTGCACCATTCGGGTCGTCAAATTATAGCCCATACGCAAAATACGCGCTTTGACGTGTAGTTGCGGACACCAGCCCGTTGTACAATGAAATACAATACAATACATAAAGTAATGTTGTATGTTGTTCAAATTATAATTCAGATACGTTAAATGGCAAGGTGTACAGTACGTACATTAGACCTATGAAAGATTTCATGAGTATTCCTTGGCCGAAGACTTCTTAGACCAGCTCTTGAACGCAGATTAGATAAGTTGATCGCGATCAGTTTTATTGATGAAATTCATCCTAAGTACTGGGAAAATATTAAGATTTGCGGAAATGTGTGGTAACTTGAACGTTGCAGTTAAAAATGGTCTAGTTAGGTCGCTATTCATCTGACCTAAGCACGCCAACCAATCAAGCTATGAAATCCCGAATTAAGCTAATCTCTCGTAGTAAGGGAAGGTTATACAGATCCAGGTTAGGGTATTTTGGATATCTATAGGTTGGTGTGTCGCCATGTGTACGTCCCGTCCCACACAGGTACCTAGGTACACAAATAATATGTATAAGAGTCACGTCATAATCCACTCGTCGTGCCATTGAACGGTCCTCTTTTCAATGCAACAATGAGTGGCCATTGTACGCCGTCGGACTGTGAAAGTGGGTTCAATCGTTATGAAAAAAGATTTTCCTTTTTTTCCTAATTTCCTGACAATGGAACGACCATGGACTCCCTTAACATATGTGACCCCGTTACTGGGAAGGGTTCCGGCGAAATGTTAAAAGTATTCTTAGCCTGTGACAACGTTTTGTTATGTTGCGAAGATCCTGCTTTTTTTGGAGGTTTTGGGTTTTGCTTGCTGAAATTAAGGACTTCTTTTTCATATTGTCGAAGGTTTTTGATTCGATTTTCAGGTTACACAAAGTGTTACTAGTGCCCTTTTGATGGCAATAGGGTCAATAGGGTCGCCTCTTATTACATAGACGTATAGTTAGACCTCTGGTATAGTCTGTCTGTATCGTGTGGTTAGTTGCCTAACCTGGTGCAGTTTTTATGCCGCCCATGGGCTTCTGAATGGCTTTACATGCCGTCAAGAAATATCTCTCAGGCATGCTGGTTTCTTCTCGATGTTTTCCTTCACCGAAATAAGTGATACTTAAACAATACGCACATGGATGTGAAAAATTAGAGGTGCCTGTCTTGGGTTTGAACTCGAGATCTATGAATTAGCAGCCCAATGTTCACACCACTAGACTTGTACTGCTTATATCTGCTCTGGAATAGTTACGTGGGGGTGTCAGCGTCACATTGTAAAAACCGTTAGATTGTAATTTAACTAGCGAGATTTTACACTCTCGAGAGATTGTCAAATGAACATACTGCTTATAACATGACGCATTATTTTTCGGTAGATTATAATCTGTCGAAGAGGAACCGTAATATTGTGAAATGTATGTGAAATGTACTATACTAATCCACGACGGGCATGGTCCGACATGACGCAAGAACACTTTGATAGATTTATAATCTACCGAAAAATAATGCGTTAATATTTAGAGAGTTTACAATAATTATACTGTTAGATCGTAATCTATCTAGCGAGCTAGGTAGATTATAATCTAACGGGTTTTAATTTTTACGGTGACCGGGGTATAGCAACCATGGAGTTTATTGCCGGTGCTTCTCTATAGAAAACGACCAACTTGTACCAATGTGAAATCAAAATATTTAGATTTTGATGATGTTAGATTATGCCTAACCTGTTACAAGCGTTATGTTATTATTATGTTTTTTTATATTATAGGATGGGATCGATATGGAGCCACGGTATCACCCTCAGGAAATGTGGAGCTCCTAATGATACACACCTGAGGTTTATCGATACCGATTGTGGTACTCGGAGGGTGAGATACGCTGTTATCTGTAAGTAGTTTTTCATTGTCATTTTATCGACTATACTGTCGCAGGTGCTGTTATTGTGATCTTCGAAAGGAACCTGTTTACATGGTGCCCGGTTGGTGGCATTAGGCTCAACCCCTTATTATTACCCCTTATTACTTAAACATAATTGGTGAAATGTGGGTGTACAATTAGGTACCTAAATCTCTACCTAACGCTTTGAAGATTTCAGGCGTGATCATATATTTAGATGTACCACGAATTTAGCAATAGCAATTAAACAATAGCATTACAGCAACTTCTATCAGTATACATAGTTTCAGGAAATACACAATGCCTAATTGGTGTTCCAGTATTACATGACCGTCGTTGTATCCCATTAACGGGCCTGGTAATGCCTACAGTCCAGCCGGGCCTTGCTTACATAGCCCGAAGATATATCTTGAGATATATCGTAAGATAAGTCATGTGGGTATTGTGTGATGTGTATTTGTAAATTGGATTATGAACTAAGTTGTGTTGTGTGATTATAGTTGCTGTATTGACAAATAGAGTGTGGCAGTTAGAGGTAATTGATAAAGAAGTCATGACATATATTAAAGGGGGGATCATCATCTGCGTAACCTTTTCTCAACTGTTTTGGAATCGGCTTCCAGTCTAACCGGATGCAGCTGAATAACAGTATTTTACATGGAGCGACTGCTATCTGATTTAACTCAATCGTGTTACCCAGTTACTACTGGGTACCACGATAGTCCTTCGTAAGACTGGTTGTCACACTTTCAGGACACTGACTACCAGATAGACAAATGATAGTTCGGACCAACGGCAACGGTTTAACGTGCTTTCTGAGGCACGGAGGAAACTCGGTATGTGATGAATACCACGGATAATATTACTTTATTGGTTAAATAAAAATAGTATCTATATGTTTAGTGATAGGACATGACATCCACAAATACTTATTGGGCTACCGAGATGGATAATGGCCTATTCCCTCTTACAGAGAGTATATCTGTGTCCCAACAGTGGGAACCATATGGACTTATTAAGTGCATGCTTATGATATCTGTTAAGAACAATATAGCTACTAAACAGAAAGGTGCTTCAAAGGTATCTACGATTATGTATGATAAATTTACTTGCCCAGTTTAGTATCAATTGAATAGTTTCCGCACTTTATCATAGATATTGATTTTAAATCCAGCCCGGCTAGCATGGGCAGGGGATAAAAATTTTATCCACCGGTTATTTCCAATTTTGTTTGAATTTTGTCCCTTGTCAGTGGAAATAACCGGTGGATAAAATTTTATCCCCTGCCCATGCTAGCCGGGCAGTTCCAGTTTCAGTTATCTACACATAAACCCTTCAAAATATCAAACGACAAAACGTCACCAAAAAGGTAGAACTATGCACGTACCTCGTTACAGCTATTGTATGATACTGGCCAGTCTGCCCATAACCACAACAAAATTTCCTCTCACTGATAAAAAAATTGTTCCGAATTTAAATATTCCAGTGTCGCACTAATTGGCAGCTAGGGTTGCCAGACTATTTGCTGTATGAGTGTGGCAGTGGCAGTAGATGTTTTTATCTTTATCTGTACTTTCAAATTTTACGCTTAAATCGTGAAAGGTTTATTTTTTTAAAGATTACCACGAACCTAACTAACCTAACGGGGGGGTGCCCCAAGTCCCGATTATGGGGGCAGAGATACTTCCGCATGTTCATTTGACAATATTTCGAGATTTTACAATATCGCTAGAGATATTACATTATAACGTATTTGACAATTTTACGGTGACATATACATATACAAAGTGGAATTTTGTAATGCCACCTGGAGGGAAAGTACTCTTAATACTGCAGATAGAAAATTTTACTCAAAGGAAACATTCCTTTATTTTTGAATAGAAAGCAAACTGCATTCAAAGATTTTCGAAAATTCTCTTCTCACCCGGGAATCGAACCGGCTAAAATCTGAAAAAATTATACCCTGTACTTTTATTGCATCGATCGTTAGGGTCAATTATAAGGATGAAATCTCTCTAACAAACATGATAAATTAAATGAAAGGAAAACCAGGAAATCTGAAGTTACAAATTCAATGAGTCAAGTTAAAGCTCTTTAACTAACATCCATCTTTTGTAATGCAGACTCCTTTGCGACATACTCGTAGCTGCGTGTATGTGGTAATTTAAATAAGGAATGTTAGATTAAAATTTGAAAATTAGATTGTCATAGTAAGATTTAAGATTTTAAGTTTTTTTTTTTTTAAGATTTCCTGGTTTTCCTTTCATTTAATTTATCATGTTTAAAAATAACAGAAAAAAATAAAAGTACAGGGTATATTTTTTTCAGATTTTAGCCGGTTCGATTCCCGGGTGAGAAGAGAATTTTCGAAAATCTTTGAATGCAGTTTGCTTTCTATTCAAAAATAAAGGAATGTTTCCTTTGAGTAAAATTTTCTATCTGCAGTATTAAGAGTACTTTCCCTCCAGGTGGCATTACAAAATTCCACCCTGTATATCTATGGTTTTAAGGTTTTCTAATACAATTTGTATTTAATCATAATGTATGTTAGTTTGTATGGTTTATATCCATGGGCCAAAGTTGCTTGAAAATAAACGCATGTTGTTGTTGTTGTAGTTGTAGTTTAGACTAGAGAAGTTTTTTGGTTTGATATGTGTCAATTGTTTTCATAGCGTAAGTTTGTCAAGGCCCTCTAGTAGTAATTTTAAAAGTGCAGTAAACTTTTATCAAATTACAGCTCACGACTTCAATAATTATTCACATACATTCACATCCAGTTATCAGAATTCTACTTTAATATTATAAATGCAAAAGTTTGTGAGGATGTCTGCATGTATGGATGTTTTTTACTCTTTCACGCCAAAACTATTAAACGGATTTGGATGACATTTTGCACACAGATAGTTTATAGCCTGGATTAAAACATACGATACTTTTTTACCCCGGTAGTAAATTAACTTTTTAACTTACCAGCATAAACGGCAGTGGAGTTATGTTCAGGGTCGTACGGACAGACGGCCTGGCCTGACTTCTCCCGCTCCATGTGGTAGGAGTCTCGCTGCACGCTGTACTCCCTGCAGAAGGGCCTGAAGCTGTTCGTGCCGCAGACAAGCAACCTCCCGGGACCCAGGGAGACTAGCACGCGGATGTAGTTCTGGCAGCTCTCCTGTGAAAGATGTAGTGGTTTGAGTGGATGAACTGGACGAAGTTATAAGAAGAGCAGGGAAAGAACTGGAACCCATACGAATCCTACTAATATTATATATACTAATGTGAAAGTTTGCTAGGTGTGTGGATGTTTTTTACTCTTTCACGCAAAAACTACTGAACGGGTTTGGATGAAATTTAGCACACAGATAGTTTATAACCTGGATTCACACATAGGATACTTGTTATCCCGGTAGTAAGATCCATGGGACAGTTATCAAACGAAGCCGCTGGGCAGTAGCTAGTATTATAAATGCGAAAGTAACTCTTTCAGTAAGTGACCTTTTCAAGCTTCATCCACTGAACGGATTTCTAAGAAATTGGGTTGTTGTTCTAAAATTATGATTTTCTGGTTAGCACGTATACATACAGGTTTGTATCTCGGTACAAATTCTGTGAAGGACCAACCTCCCACATGCAACCTTTACGCGGTCTAAGCCGAGTGAACAAGCGAGTATACATAATATTATTGTTCTACGACAAAGCCGTTGAGCCTATCTAGAAAATATTATGGAATCGTGTTTTTGAAACATGTAAAACTTTGAGGTAGTTCTCACTTTGCTGTATATTAAGAGGCCTGCGGAGCATGCGAAGTTCATACAAACGTAATACCAAAATAATTTGTAAATCAAAAATATTCTTAAGGTAGTGTGTATTAATTTCGATTGGATTACAGAATATCTAGGTTCCCAAATACTTATTTTGAATGGACAATAATTTAAACAAGAGTTATGATAAAAATAAATTTTCTATAGAAATTTTAAATTCCCCATATCTCGTCTTTATATCACTGTCCTTTCAAAATATGTATTTGGGAACATAGATATTCTGTAATCCAATCGAAATAAATACACACTACCTTAAGAATATGTTTGATTTTCATATTATTTTGGTATTACGTTTGTATGAAAAACGCATGCTCCGCCGGCCCCTTAATCACAAAGTGAATGCTGCAGTGAAACAAAAGATATTACATTTTTACAATTTATTCTGGCCCTTAAGAGGGCGCATTCAGTTCACTAGTCCACGTCCACGTTAATTAAAATAGGTAAACATTAGACAGCTATTTGCGAAGTTGTCAACTTTTTGGATACTCAGTCTGAAAATCATCGAGACTTGTTTTTACATGCTTGTTGAATTAAAAGTTTTGTTAATGTCTTTTCCTTCCAAATTATAATGGGACTAGCATTTCGCACGCGACTTCTTCCGCAAAAATTGTGATAGCTCGGCTAATTTGCATGATTATCTATATAATTTAGCTTATGTTACTTGGTAAAGATGTAGCTTTCTAATGTTGACGGAATTTTAAAACCGGTTAAGTAGTTCTTGATTTAAATCGTAATTTACAAACAAAAAATGTTTCCTCTTTATAATATTCGTGTAAAAGTGTATATTACTCATATTTCCTCACTATATTTGATCAATAATTTTAGATTTAGGCTGCAACTTCAAAAAGTCTCAACCTAAACCACCATACCATACCACAAAATCAATCGAGACCAAGTTCCCGGCATGTCGCCAGTAAAATTAAGTCCAAAGTAAATCCATGTCCGCACAGGTATATCGGCGATATCGTTCGATAATATGATTGCATTTGCATTTCCATGAGCCACCAGATGTACGTACCGTAATCCTATTCCGTCGCAATGGGATCCAGCTACACTGACAGACATACAGACAGACATACACGTCGTTTTGTATAACTAGTTGAGCCTACCGGTAGTACTTGGTTGGGTTTAGACATGATTGGCAATTTTTGTAATAAAAATGGAAGTAGCAAGCGTCTTTGGAAGTGATGTGGAGGAGGGTAGACGAATACAGACAGTGTCTTTTTGTTTTGAGTTCAAATTGGCATGAATATTTTGAAATAACTGAGAGTGCTTATTTCCAAAGGTTTTCCGATACCTAGTAGGTACATGCGTATTTAGTTAGTTTTCATGGAGGTTCTTACCGCTCAGCATCTCTAAAATTGAATATCGAAATACATTTTTCAAGTTAAAACTTACAACTTGAAGAGCAAATCAAATATATCTTAAAATCTTTAACACGACTTAAGTTTTTATCATTAACACAGTTTTAAAGAACGGTATTTTACCGGTAACATAAATCTCACAGTTCCAGTTTTATTTTAATAGTTTTATGGTATCTTAAAAGTTTCTTAGTGACCTAGTGTTCTAGCAGTATTTTCTTGGTCATATTTTATACAGATAACTTAAAGTGACAGTGGGATTTAAAACGCTTTGCTGGATGGCGCTTTGGAACAAAATACCAAGTAACCGTAAACCGTAAAGTAAAACGGAACGTAAATTCAAACGATTTTGACATCGATACATACAACTATCCTATAATGTTTGTTCATTTTTTGCGGCAAGTTGATGAAGCACTGTTGCAAGGAGGTTCGACTCCCCGATATTTAGGGCTATTGTTCGTAAATGCATCTCGAACAACAAACTGGTGTCTAAATAAATAATACGTTGTGACTAACATATAGTTTATAAGTTTTTGTTGGAGTGTAGCCTTAGGGGCGCTATGGCGCGAGGACAGTATTTATATAAAAAAGTGTTAATTTCGCCAATTGTTTATTTTCTCGATTCTATCGTATAATGTTTCATACGATAAAATCGAGAAATTAAAAAAAAAAAAATTAAATTAAGGCTAAAAATGTCTCAGTGTTTTTCGTTTCCGACTAACCGTTTGTCGTAAAAACCATGTCGAAGGGATCCATAGGTTGGGTTAGGTTAGAACTGGGACCACGTACGCGCGAGCCGTGCGAGCGAACGAGCGCCACCTCAAAATTGGTCGCGAAATTTTTCTGTATTATTTTCATAGTGCCCCTAAGGCCGACTGACCTAAGTTTTCTTTTACTGGTATTCTATAGATGTTGCTTGTCCGAAATTACGTCGTTACACTCTCGAAACGACCTAGCTATTACCTATCTGCTAAACGCCAGACACTAGGAAACGTCAACACTAACTAATCCGAATAGAGATCTAAGTTAGCTCAAACTCACGCACATTACATAACAATAGTTATTGTGTTGGCTTAGCCTAGCTTCAGTTATTGACTTGCATCAATTACTGTTGAGATTGACTAGCCGAGCCGGTGACGTATATATGTTTACGTTTCGAGACAACTGTGATGCAATGACTTTTGATACATAAATGTAAAATAACTATATATTCTTGTTTATTTTTTTGTACTCAACCACAAAGCTGTTCTATTTGAACCAAAGGTTGACTGGTAAAGAATGCCTTGTGGCATTAAGTCCACCTCTTGTAAATGAAGTTTAATTAAATATATATAAATATGTTTCTATGCTAGTCACCCACCCCTGTTTTTTTTTGCAGGGATGTAATCTTCTAGTGTGACGGCATGTAAAATATCGTGATGTTTCTGCTATATCAAGTTAATTTTTTTTTTTTTTTACTAAACGTATAGAGGGTGTAAAGCACCCCTTAACGAAGCCGAAAGGCACTTGTTTTCCTCGTCATTTTGATCATTTTTTTGTTCTACAACATACCTAGGAACCTTCTTTCTAGTAACGGAGATATTGGGGTTCAAAGTTACAACTTTTCGACAAGTTTTTTTTAAGGGGCCGGCGGAGCATGAACACCGATTTAAACAAGAGTTAGGAAAAATGATTTTCTCATAACTCTTGTTTAAATCGGTGTACATTCAAAATATGTGTTTGGGAACATTTATATTGAGTAATCCAATCGAAGTATATACACACTACCTTAATAATATGTTTGATTTACAAATTATTTTGGTACTAGCTTCTGCCCGCGACTTCGTACGCGGATCATGTTGCTTATGCCAGCGACAACGGGGTTGTCAAAATCGAAGATCTGAAACGTCTGATGTCGAGTACTAAGAGCCCGGGGACGGGAAAATAACGGATCTTTCCCACCTGAGCAACACATACCGTTTGTTTCTTTTTGCCATTTAACAGCTTCACAAAAAGTACAATTTTTAACCATACCTCCGATGGCGGAATATGTGGCGTATTCAATCATAGGAGTATACGTAAATGCACTCCGTTCCTTATCAACCCAAGGAAGGTCGCCATGCCCTACGGTTATATCTTGAGACACAAATGATTCTTCAGATGATATCTGAAAGATTTGACCTCTTTCTAGACATGGTTATAGTTTTGTTGCATACCTGATCAATTAAAATCTAAGTGACTGCTACCCTGCGTTGCCGGGTAGGCTCCCGAGTCACGAAGATAAATGGAAAAGGAAATTAAACACTGAAATAACATAAGCCCGAAGACATATATTTATTCGATAAAATAAAATAAACATGGGAGTTTTGGCCAGTAGAGTCAAATTTTCAATGATATACCATCGTCATCGAATATCATTCCTAAACTGTAACGGCCTTCACTGCGTGGATGTACTCCCAGCTTATGTTATTTTATAATTATACATTGAAATTAGTGATAGCTTTGCAATAATTTTCACATCAGATGTTTCTGATCTTCAATTTTTTATAAGTCAACAGGAAGTGCCCATCAGACCAAACAACTTTAGCTAAGACGTCATTCCTTTATATGTGTTATGGTGTAGCTGGGCTATTGGAGTTCCACAACAGGTGTCCCAGATCTTCGATTTTTATAAGTCAACAGAAAGTGCTCATCAGATTGAACAACTTTTGCTAAGACGTCATTTCTATATGTGTTATGGTGTAGCTGGGATCTTGGAGTTCCACATCAGGTGTCCCAGATCTTCGATTTTTATAAGTCAACAGAGATTGCTCATCAGATTGAACAATTTTTGCTGAGACGTTATTCCTATATGTGTTATGGTGTAGCTGGGCTCTTGGAGTTCCACAACAGGTGTTCCAAATCTTCTATTTTTATAAGTCAGCAGAGAGTGCTCATCAGATTGAACAACTTTTGCTAAGACGTCATTTCTATATGTGTTATGGTGTAGCTGGGCTATTGGAGTTCCACAACAGGTGTCCCAGATCTTCGATTTTTATAAGTCAACAGAAAGTGCTCATCAGATTGAACAACTTTTGCTAAGACGTCATTTCTATATGTGTTATGGTGTAGCTGGGCTCTTGGAGTTCCACATCAGGTGTTCCAGATCTTCAAATTTATTCTCTCAGCAGAAAATGCTCATCACCTGGAACAATTTTTGCTATGGTGTCATTTTTGTATCTCTTATAGTTTAGCTGGTCTGTTGCGGTTCTGCATCAGGTGTTCAAGTTTTCAAGATAAATTATAGCCTATATGTTGCACAGACTTAATATCTATACAACAAAAAAATAATCATTCAAATCCGTCCAGTAGTTCCGAAGATTAGCGTGTACAAACAAACAGACAAACAGACAAACAGACAAACAGACAAACAGACAAACAGACAGACTTTTTTTTTTGGATTCGTGCTCTATTACTGTTTCTAAACCCCCCTCAATTATTTTTTTTTTAATATATTCAATGTACAGACACAGTTTTTTTACTCTTTTATTATATGTATAGATTACGTTTGTATGAAATACGCATGCTCCGCCGGCCCATGCGTATTTCATACAAACGTAATACCAAATACGAAAACGTATACAAATATTTTAGTGCGTTTTACTTTGAGTTCTACCACAAAACAAGTTATTACCCAGCAATAATATTATTGCATACTTACTTTGATGTACAGAATGCTTGGTTGAGGGCTTCCTGCTGAGGTGGTTTACACCCTGTATAGGGGTTTAACTTTTTAAATGACGATCAAATTATAATAACTATTTAATTTAGAAATACAACCTATCCGAAAAGCGATTTTGTGTTTTACTTTATTCATAACTAGCTGACACACGCAACTACATCTGCGTCACATAAAAGAGTAAAAGCCCGTTTTTGCAAACAATTTTTATGTATGCTCCGCTCCTATTGGTTGTAGCGTGTTGTTATATAACCTTCCTCGATAAATGGACTATCCAACACAAAAAGATTTTTTCAATTTCAATCAGTAGTTCCTGAGATTAGCGCGTTCAAACAAACAAACAAACTCTTCAGCTTTATAATATTATAAGTAAGTATAGATTTTTTGGGGAAGTCTTAAAATAATATCATAAAACGATAACGATAATAAAGAAACCGCACTATAATAAAAAAGTAAAAAGATCGCCTTCACATAAGTTAACTCATAGATAATAAAGCTTATATAAACCTTTTTTCTTGTCATCGGTTTATAGAGATTGTGGTCATGTAAATCATGACCACAATCTCTATAAACCGATATTCAGTCCCCTAATGAGCTTAGTACCTTGATGTCCTAATACGTAGAACATGTTAGGCGGTGCTCGAAGTTTCTCGAAGCCTCGATCGAGCTTGTTGTCCACAGTACCGTCAGCTGCGACCATTACGTTCCGGCCCATCCCACGCAACGCATCCCGCAATATCTTGTAGGGTTGATACAAGAGTGGTTAGTAACAGAAGTTATTGAGAGTGATGGAAACTTTAGTGGAAAATTACTGATATAAGTGTGATTGTATTGGTAACCGATATTACTTGTTAGTTAGCGATTGAGTGTATAGTTATCACATGCTTCGGTGAAGGTAAACATCGTGAGGAAACCAGCATGCCTGAGAGATACCAGGTTTGGCACTAACCACTAACAAAGAAAGAAGCGATTAAGTTAGGATATACGTATTAGGTTATCCTGTAATGGCAGATGTAAATCGACAAATAAGTAATGACGAATTATGTGCAATGGGTGACTCCCGATGGATATTCTAAAGAAAGTAATTGGTTTGTCTGGTACAGAAGGAATTGACAGACACAATGGCATTAAATATAAATGCTGATGGAATTAAGATGACTGATAAATGGGAGACATAGAAATTGACTATTTTATGGTAGGATATTATAAACAAGACAGAGTGCAAACGTTCCACATCTAAAGATTTCACTAAGATCAATTTAACTATTGAACCTGTCATAATTGTCAAAAACATACGAATATTTATTTTTATAATGTATCTCCTTTCTCGGACAATTAACAAGCTAATGACAGGACTCACAAACAAAACCAGTGACATCCCTGATCCTCCATTACGTGTGTTACAGCAGCGAAACCAGAGCTTTGTGAACAGTTCGCATTTCGCTTCGCACACCCTCACTTGATCAGTTACTTTCTAATTCAGAGCACTCCAACTGGCATACTAAACAGTAGCCCATTTCGGATAACTCTAGGATAAAACACGCCCTGTTTGTTCTAGGATTAGAGCTAATCGTAAATATAGGCTGGATGTAATCGGATTCGCAACTGATTGTTGATGTTAATAGAGTACACAGAATGAATAATGAAATCGGATATTGAACATGATGAAGAATGTTTTGGTTAAATGTTAGATTCATTACGCTGTGTTGCCTTTTTTGGTTTATATTGGCGGTCTTTTTGTAGTATATGATTTCAAAGCTCACGGTATTTTGTCTTACATAAGCACCAGAACAGCCTCTATTTTTAACTCCTATTAACAAAAAAAATCTCCGTTTAGGTTTTCCAAACAAAAAATCTGTATACCAAACGCACCTCCCAATTGATAAATTCCACTTTGCACCTACATAATCTAATTCACAATGCTACTCGAATGTTCTCGAAGACGGAATTCAACAAATCTGTTTAGGAGCCAATGGCAGTCGGCTCACGTCGGCTGCAGTTCGGGACCAAGTAAAATGGCGTGCAGGTAGACGGCCAGCCAAGCCTTGCTTGCAATTGAAGCATGAATTTGCGACGTCCCGCGAGCTCCGAGCAATCAACTGAGCGACGAACCTCGGGGACGCAAAAAGAACGTACCTTTTGTTTGTGGTCAACATACTTTGGGAAAATTTAAAATATTTATTTTTTAAATTGTGGTCAGCGGACTGTGTGCTTTGAAAACTAGCCATAGAAATGTCTAGCCAACAGAAATAGTTTATGTACAATCTGTTTATGTACAGTTCTAGTAGAAGGACAGGTATCACGATATTCACGATCAAAAATCTATAGGGAAACAAACAACTAAATCAAATTCATTGTAAAGTGAAATCACTAAAGAGGGAATAAATAACCTGTTAGACGGGACAAATCATGAAAGTGAAGAAAGGATTTGTTCAACTTTGAGAATTGAATCGTCTACGTAGATATACTAGAGGTGCTTCTATACATAATTATGTATTTAAATGTAAGAGTTCAAGTCTGTGGTCCTTCCACTTGAAGTTAATAAGCTGGTATCAAATGCCTACTTCGCGTTAAGTGGGAGTCTAGACAAGATGAGCGTGACTTTAGCCGAGGGAATTGATAATCTTATGTATAGTATTACTTCTAAGGCCTGAATTCTTGTCGCTCGAATGGCGTAGTGGTAGTGAGGCTGCCTTACGTTCTTAGGGTCCTGGGTTCGAATCCCGGTAAGAGCAAATGTTTGTGTGATGAGCGTGGATAATTGTTTCCGAGTCATGGATGTTTATATGTATAATAAGCATGTATTTACAAACAAAAAGGTATATATGTAGTATATCAACTATCTGGTGTCCACGACACAAGCCTTGCTTAGTGTGAACCTAGATGGCGCTGTGTGTTAATGTCCAGCGATATTTATTTATTTTATTCATTTATTTATTGACGGTCGGTCACGTACGGTCGGTTGTGACGCCAGTGAGAACAAGATACGGTTGTCGGTCGCCGTAACGTCAGCGTCGCAGTATAGAACACAATGCATACTCATACGCGACCGACTATGCGCGACCGACCGACCGTCAGCGTGACAAAGTAATTCAGGCCGAATGCATGTGCTGAAAATATCCTGTTATTAAAATGCTAGAAGTAGGTAGGTAGTGTTACGTCGTCTGTTTTACAAGAAGATTCTAGATTAGTTTCGAGTCTAGAATGTTCCACTATGGAACTGTGTAGAAGGTTCCAAATAGTTGTGACTGATTTTGACGATACAACGAAGCGAATCGAAGTGCGATATCTAAGTAAATAGTGATCACTAGTGAATTTGTGATTGTGAAATCACGCATTAATAAAGATATTTGGTGTTTAATTGATCTCATACCCAGCTCGTCACAATAGTATAAAGCTTTTTGCTTTCTGAGGACAAGGCTTCATTGCACACTTGCTTTGGCTTCATTAACAGTTCCATGATGGAACTAGTGTTGTTTTTTATAATCACTAGTTCCATTTTGAAAGAATCTGAAAATAATGGAATTAGGTAGGTACATAATTTAAAAGAACAACAATAAAAATATCATAGAAACGTTACATTACAATGCTTTTTACGATAGAATGGAATCGTTATTTCCAAAATCTTCTCAGTGTTTAATTTCCTAGTTATGTGTTCATTTTATGTTGCATCTGTATTTATCGTGAATAAGATAAAACATAAAGTTATTATTGGACTTATCTAAATAAACCGACATTTCATACATGGTAGTAATATAATAAGTAGGTATACACACGTCTTTGTAACAAGATCATCTGCCTTCTAGCGGGTAACTACCAGGAAAACATCATTAGCTACAAGTTTCCACAATATTAATTACACTAAAACACATTTCACAATTCCCGTAATATTATTACGAGTTTAACTCATTACGCTATCGTTAAAAATGTACACATTTCTCTTACATTATTAATATTGCTGAACAAATTTCAAACATTATTTTTCGGGGCAGGAATGACCTACTTTCGACAAAGCATATATTTTTAAACCGCGCCTTAATTAGACTTCTGTCGACCGTAACGCCCTCTGGCGGTGAAGGTCGTTAACTTTAGCTTTTAAAGTTTCGTAATAGTTGTTGCGTTGTACGCTATAAGATTAAAAAAGTCATTATTTACGTCAAAAAGTTGTAAGAATAAGGTATGTTTTGTTTAATTAAGTCTGGCTTTAGTTTTCGTTAGTTTTAATACTAAAATATGTATCTAATATAACTGCAAGAAGATATTCTAGAAGCCGCCGATGCTGCAAGTCTGACAACCTGTCTTACCAAGGGGTATCGTATTACCCAGTACTAACTGGGTTGTGGAGGTCAGATAGGCAATCGCTTTAAGTAAAACACTCGTCTTCTAGGCAGCTAGACAGATGATTATGATGATTATAGCAAATGATATTTTGTTAATGCCTCGTATGGTAGAATTCTCAAGACTAGAAACTACACTATTAACGAGATTGATATAAGACTTGAGAACTGAAGAAATTCAGTATCGCAGTTTTCGTAGGCTAGTACTTAAGGTGAAAGCGTCAGAGTGGCCCGCGAAATTCAAATTTTCTTACGATTTCTGCAATTTCCAGGGCAGCGCTAAGTTTTATGTTGATAAACATATCGGTCGCGACTGTAAGACGTATTAAGTTACAGAATTATAATTATCAAAATCATCAATACAACCGTCCAAGTTCATAAGAGTCGATGAACGAATTTTTCACGGTCAAAGTCGTTCTAGTTCTGTTATATATTATTATATAAAGAGAGATTTGCTGGACTGTATTAGGGTAAACGTGACAATTAACAGGTTTTCTGGGATTAATGGTAATGGAAATTACTTTATACGTTTTTTTGTGATTGTTAGTTGTATTAAAACAGGCACCCTTTTAGTTTAATAGGTTTCGATAAATCTTCGAATATTAATCGAACTAGGTAGATAATTATAACATAATAGAAAAACATCTACATTCATACCCAAAACTTTCCTCACGACATTCTCCTCATTCTTCCGCATCACATATCTATACCACGACAACCGATTACCACACAACTTTTCGGTCACCAGTCCCACTTTCAGACTTCTTCTTAGGTACTGGTACTGAAACTGTGATCCTGTATCACCCCATTGCTCGGCAAAGCCCTCTCCTGATGACTCCCCGTTGTTTCGATCCAAGGCCAATGTGGATCTTTTTTCTTTTTTTTTGTCGGGTGGGAATTCTGACCCTGTCATTTGATGCCCGGTCTGGACTAAAACCCATCCATGTTCCTTCTAGCCTATCTCTTTTGAACAGTCTGGCAACCCCGGCAGGCATTGGCCCTTGCGGACTCCTTCCTTTAGGCTGACATCTCTTTGAGGCGCGCGTGGAACACGAACGCGCCGTCGACACGGCCTGTCGTCATAAGACGGACGGACGGCGAGCTAGCCCATTTCTCACCGTCCACAGGCCCGCGTATAAGGTGGCCGGGGGCAATGTGGATCACCTCTAAGGTACATTTATGAAACATACTAGTGACAGAGCCCCAACAGGAAACCATAAAACTGCAACCCCAAAGCAGTAACTCACGATTACCGACATTCCTCGTCTTACTAAAAGAAATAAATTATAGTTTCCAATTAGTCGAGCAAAAAACTTATTAAAACGAGAGTTGCGACCAAATGGCGGCAGTTACATTAATCGAAACTCGTTACTACACACCACTAATGAATGCATAAACGTTTAAAAACTTCTTCTACTTGCACATTTTCCTAGAGAGAAATTCGAGTGAATTTGTAAATAGTCTAAGAAATTCGTTTGGTTTAGGCGAAACGTTTGTTTGGTGGATTAATTAAACTAGATAGAATTTTGTTTTCTTTGTGAGATCTACCTTTCATCTAAGTTTATAATCTAACCTAGGTTACTGAAATTGTCTTTTGAAGGATAAGTTCGGAAATGAATGTTTTGTCATGTAACTAACGACCCACTCCTGGTACGTACGGATATTACAATCTGGCTAAACATCGATATTAATTTTTTAATAATAATGTCATATTCCTAACTAGCTTCTGCCCGCGACTTCGTACGCGGATCATGTTGCTTATGCCAGCGACAACGGGGTTGTCAAAATCGAAGATCTGAAACGTCTGATGTCGAGTACTAAGAGCCCGGGGACGGGAAAATAACGGATCTTTCCCACCTGAGCAACACATACCGTTTGTTTCTTTTTGCCATTTAACAGCTTCACAAAAAGTACAATTTTTAACCATACCTCCGATGGCGGAATATGTGGCGTATTCAATCATAGGAGTATACGTAAATGCACTCCGTTCCTTATCAACCCAAGGAAGGTCGCCATGCCCTACGGTTATATCTTGAGACACAAATGATTCTTCAGATGATATCTGAAAGATTTGACCTCTTTCTAGACATGGTTATAGTTTTGTTGCATACCTGATCAATTAAAATCTAAGTGACTGCTACCCTGCGTTGCCGGGTAGGCTCCCGAGTCACGAAGATAAATGGAAAAGGAAATTAAACACTGAAATAACATAAGCCCGAAGACATATATTTATTCGATAAAATAAAATAAACATGGGAGTTTTGGCCAGTAGAGTCAAATTTTCAATGATATACCATCGTCATCGAATATCATTCCTAAACTGTAACGGCCTTCACTGCGTGGATGTACTCCCAGCTTATGTTATTTTATAATTATACATTGAAATTAGTGATAGCTTTGCAATAATTTTCACATCAGATGTTTCTGATCTTCAATTTTTTATAAGTCAACAGGAAGTGCCCATCAGACCAAACAACTTTAGCTAAGACGTCATTCCTTTATATGTGTTATGGTGTAGCTGGGCTATTGGAGTTCCACAACAGGTGTCCCAGATCTTCGATTTTTATAAGTCAACAGAAAGTGCTCATCAGATTGAACAACTTTTGCTAAGACGTCATTTCTATATGTGTTATGGTGTAGCTGGGATCTTGGAGTTCCACATCAGGTGTCCCAGATCTTCGATTTTTATAAGTCAACAGAGATTGCTCATCAGATTGAACAATTTTTGCTGAGACGTTATTCCTATATGTGTTATGGTGTAGCTGGGCTCTTGGAGTTCCACAACAGGTGTTCCAAATCTTCTATTTTTATAAGTCAGCAGAGAGTGCTCATCAGATTGAACAACTTTTGCTAAGACGTCATTTCTATATGTGTTATGGTGTAGCTGGGCTATTGGAGTTCCACAACAGGTGTCCCAGATCTTCGATTTTTATAAGTCAACAGAAAGTGCTCATCAGATTGAACAACTTTTGCTAAGACGTCATTTCTATATGTGTTATGGTGTAGCTGGGCTCTTGGAGTTCCACATCAGGTGTTCCAGATCTTCAAATTTATTCTCTCAGCAGAAAATGCTCATCACCTGGAACAATTTTTGCTATGGTGTCATTTTTGTATCTCTTATAGTTTAGCTGGTCTGTTGCGGTTCTGCATCAGGTGTTCAAGTTTTCAAGATAAATTATAGCCTATATGTTGCACAGACTTAATATCTATACAACAAAAAAATAATCATTCAAATCCGTCCAGTAGTTCCGAAGATTAGCGTGTACAAACAAACAGACAAACAGACAAACAGACAAACAGACAGACTTTTTTTTTTGGATTCGTGCTCTATTACTGTTTCTAAACCCCCCTCAATTATTTTTTTTTTAATATATTCAATGTACAGACACAGTTTTTTTACTCTTTTATTATATGTATAGATAAAAACTTTTTTGCAAAAAATAAAACCGACTTCACACAAAAAAGTGAAAAATAACTTTAGCTTCTGAAGTCGGTGACCTTTGTTTGATTGATTTAATTTTTTTGTCACCGACTTCAGAAGCTAAAGTTATTTTTCACTTTTTTGTGTGAAGTCGGTTTTATTTTTTGCAAAAAAGTTTTTATTTTTCACTTTTTAGTGATTCACAATATGTGCATACCCTTTCACAGCGTACCAGCGTGATTTTTTGTTATGAACTGGTGTAAACAATAGACAGACATGAGATTTCAGCAATTCCAGAAAGAAACACACATTTGCTACATATAATGAGGAGTTCCGTTGCCTTTCTCCGAAGTTCTTCATCAGATCTTTACCAAATTTAAATGGGATTACTGCGAGAAACTACTCTTTCAAAAACTACCCAAATCGCTTCTGGTGTGCCTATAAAATTTGAAGAGTTCTCTCTATTTCTCCAGGATCCCATTATCAGGATCCTGACTTGATGATTATGGGACCTTCTGGGAAGTATACCCTTTCAAACAATTAAAAAACAAATTTGGTCCAGTCATCTGCGAGTAATCGGGGAACATTGAATTGAGAACCTCCTCCTTTTTGAAGTCGGTTAATAACGACGTTATGGTACGTGACTCAAATATCCGGATAGCCTTTAAAAGATTTGGCCGAGAATCGGTAATTTGCTTCTAAGAATTGAAGAGTTCCGTTCCTTTGTCATGGATCCCATAATCAGAACCTAACCAAATTCTCATCAAACTACCCTTGAAGTGCCCTTGCCAATAAAATAAAAAAAAACTTATCCCCAATAAATGGAACTTAATACACCTAACTGTCGAAATCTGGGAATATTGTACACATCTGCGTACCCCCTCAGAGCATACAGGCGTGATGTTACGTCATGATGTTGTATAAACAATAAACATTCAAGCGATTGCAGCAGTTACTGCAGATTTGCCGTGTATATTTGAAGAGTTCCATTGTATATCTCCGAAGATCCGGATCAGATCTTCAGCAAATTAAAATATAACCACACGGGAAGCACCAGCTTTCAAATTATCATCAAAATCGGTTCACCCAGTCGAAAGTACTGAGGTAACAAACACTGTCGAAATCTGGGTGTATTGTACACATCTGCGTACCCCCTCAGAGCATACAGGCGTGATATTACGTCATGATGTTGTATAAACAATAAACCTACAAGCGATAATAGCAATCACTGCAGATTTGCCGTACATTTTTGAAGAGTTCCATTGTATATCTCCGAAGACCAGCATCAGATCTTCAGCAAATTAAAATGGGACCACATGGGAAGCACCAGCTTTCAAATAAAAAAAGAATCATCAAAATCGGTTAACGCAGTCGAAAGTTATGAGGTAACAAACACAAAAAAAAAAAAAAAAAAAAAAAAAAAAAAAAAAAAAAAAAACATACAGACGAATTGATAACCTCCTCTTTTTGGAAGTCGGTTGAAAATAAACCTTTTGGAACAAATCTAAATTATGGTGAACCACTAACCAACTGGACAGTGGGGGTCGAGAAGTTGGAGTCGCGCCACAACACGAATTTTAAATCATTCGTGGTGCGAGTTCCGACTCATCATATTGAGAACTTCCTCAAGGAAGAGTTTTGGCCGAAAGGTGTCGTGTATCGGCGATTCCGCGGAAGGCTACGCGACACCACGCAGCGCAACATGACGCCGGCGCCGCGGCGCCGTCTCTTCGTGTGAAATCGTGTGTAGTTTTATTTGTGTTTTTGTGGTTTTAATAAATATGTATGTTAGTCTGTAAGATATATGTGATATGGGTCTTTTGTTACCCGAATTAAATGATATATTATAATATATTATTATTAAAATCCGTTGTCGAAAAGCGACTGAAAGCACCCTTGTAGAAATACGAAAAACTCTTTTAATAGTATCGGTTAGTCTATATCTCTGCCTGTCTAGTATTTAGCGCGGCTGCTGAACATCTATTTTTTTTTTCTTAACAAATAGCTCCTTCATCCTCTCTCCTATTAAAAATTAACTTTGGTGTGCCCGACAGGGTCCATACTTGATTCAATATTTTAACAAACCAACTGTTACATGTACACATTATGGAACGCAATAAAGTATTAAGAGGCCTGCGGAGCATGCGTAGTTCATATAAACCTAATACCAAAATAATTTGTAAATCAAACATATTCTTAAGTTAGTGTGTATTTATTTCGATTGGATTACGGAATATCTAGGTTCCCAAATAAACATTTTTAAAGGATAATGATATAAAGACGAGATATGAGGAATTTAAAGTTTCTATAGAAAAAATATTTTTCTCATAACTCTTGTTTAAATCGGTGTACATTCAAAATATGTGTTTGGGAATCTTCTGTAATCTTCAGTAATCCTTAACCCATCGAATGCCGTAATTAGAGACACAATAGAAAGACAATTGCTTATGTCCAACTGTGTAACTTAAGACACGCGAGAGGTTAAGTATTGAGTACATAAGGTCCTGGGTTCGATTCACAGGTCGGGCAAAATGTTATTGGGTATTTCTATCAGGATTTTTTTCAGTAGCAGCCGCTAAATCTGGATTTGTCCCCGTTTTATTGCAGTTTCCCCCCCTTACATAGGACTTTAACATAACTGGCGAAATTTGGGTGTATTATCAGGTACACTTCTACCTAGTTCTTCGAAGATTACAGGCGTGATGTTATGACACATCTTATAAACTAAATGAACGTTGAAAATAACAGCATGTCCTTGTAATTCAACACAAGAGCCTTCTATAACAACAGTCTCCATTTTTACGCCATTACAAGGTTGAAATACCTATACGGCCGTCAAAAAAATGTTGCCCAATAATAACAGGTTCGTAAAAAGGTAATTTTACTTAACAGCCTTTTAATTTTCCCTACGGAACCCGGTGTACGGTCATAAAACAAACACGATCACTTGAATAGTTCACTACAATTTTAATGGACCCCTATTTATTGCAGTTTATGCTAATTTTTGAGGAAAACGTCGTAAATGTTGTGGTCGGTTTGTGTTGAAGGGAAGAATGAAGGGGTTGTAAAGGGGATGAAAGGTAACAAAGGTTAGCTTGAAAATCGATTGGCCTTAGTTTTTAGGGTTCCGTAGCCAAATGGCAAAAAACGGAACCCTTATAGTTTCGCCATGTCTGTCTGTCTGTCTGTCTGTCTGTCTGTCTGTCTGTCCGCGGATAATCTCAGTGACCGTTAGCACCAGAAAGCTGAAATTTGGTACCAATATGTATATCAATCATGCCGACAAAGTGCAAAAATAAAAATTTAAAAAAACATTTTTATTAGGGTACCTCCCCCAGACGTAAAGTGGGGAGCGATTTTTTTTTTAATTTTGACCCTGACGTGTGATATATTGTTGGATAGGTATTTAAAAATGAATAGGGGTTTTCTAAAATCATTTTTTGATAATATTAATATTTTAGGAAATAATCGCTCCGAAAGTCAAAAACAATGTGTCCCCCCCCCCTCTAACTTTTGAACCATAAGTTTAAAAAATATGAAAAAAATCACAGAAGTAGACCTTTATATGAACTTTCTAGGAAAATTATTTTCAACTTGATGAGTTGAATAGTTTTTGAGTTATATAGCACTTTTTCAAAAAAACGCAAATGATAACTTTGTTTTTCATACAAATACTATGAAAAACAAAGTTATTTTTGCTGACGAAAAATGTTGGTATTTTTAATGGTCTGGGAAGCTACGGAACCCTACAGTGAGCGTGGCCCGACACGCTCTTGGCCGGTTTTTTAATTTTATAGCAGTATTACACTACTGACTACCGGAGCTCGTGGCTGTCATTTGTAGATCTTGGAAGCTATTACAGGTAGTCAGTGGCCCGAAAAGTCTGACAACAATTCTTACCAACGGGCATCATCGTATTCCCCAGTACTAATTGGGTTGTGATGGTCAGATAGGCAGTCGCTCCATTTAAAATACTCGTATTTAGCTGCATCTAGTGAGACTGGAAGCCGACCCCAATATAGTTGGGAAAAGGCTTGACAGATGATGATGAGCAGTATACCACTGAATATCGGAACTCGTATTTATTTTAGGTTAAGTCAGTTCATCTAAAGGTTGTGTCGGTGCCTCACATATGCGTGGACAACTACGTGGAGGGGCTCGGGGTACCAAACCCGGCTACGCGAGCGCACGGCGCGCGGCTATCAGAGAAAAGACCGTTATTGAAAATAAACAATATTGAAAAAGCGGTGAAGCAATTTTGGTGTGCACTAAAGTATATTCTATCTATCTTAAGGCGCTTAGACGAGCTAAATTAGCAACTCTATTTGTGGTGGTTCAAACTTCGTTTGAAATGCTGTTAGAATAAAGTTCTAATCAGCTTGCACTACAAAGTGGTTGTTCCGTCAGCCACAGCAGCGGGCCATATAGCGCGAAATGAGTGGTTTCGATCGATTTACAAAAAAACTATTGATTGGATTAAAAAACTAAAACAGTATCATGCTAATATATTGCTTGTAGAATTGTTTGCCAAAAAATCAGAATGATCGCATGCATATTAGTATGTTTTTTATTGTTTGAAAGATATTTTTAGAGGTAGGTTCGTGATTTCTTTTTATCGAGCCAAATTAATTGGATTATGTTTTCAAAACAGTATCATGCTAGCATATATCCTGAAGAATATCATATATTTTTCTGGTCTTGTTTATAGCAGTGAATCATATACTTTTAGTAATTATAAAACTCGCGTTTGGCTCGTATAATCGCCTTAACGACGCACATCACAACTTTGTATCTAAAACTGCGTCTTGCTAAAACAAAGATGTTGTCTAATCAGCAGCAAAAATTAAATTCACAACAGTATCATCATCATTTTTATGTGCTCATTCCAATTCATTTTATGTAGGAGCAAATGTTTGAGTGATGAGCATGGAAATTTGTTTCCGAGTCATGGATGTTTTTTGTATAATAACAAAAAAAAGCATATTATATGTAGTATATCAAGTATCTGGTGTCCACGACACAAGCCTCGTTGCTTAGTGTGGCACTAGATGTCACTGTGTGTAATGTCCAGTGATATTTATTTATTTGGGGTCGGCGCAGCATTTGTCCTCGTCTTCATTACTTCTCTATTATTCGTCAACAGACACCTCTTTTTCATCCATTATACAGTCCATCCACCGTTTTGTACTTTCCTCTTACGCCATCCACATTCATACTCAAGTTCACAAAAATAAGTAAACTAAAAGCGCTATTAATTAACTCCAAGTCGTAGTGCATCGCAAATTTGCAATGCAAGACATTCTTGCGACGATCTGACGATTCCCCGGATCCGTCGAATGGCTCCAGAGTAAGTTAATACAAATTTCTACATATATTATCCGGGTTATTGCCACCATATACCCGTGCGGGAGCTCACATTCATATTCCGTAATCCCGAAATGAGGTCGCTCATTAACTCGAACTAAAATAAAGTTATACGACCTCCTGGAGCATCTTCCGTGCGATTCTAGCGAGAATTTCCACTCGATTGGCTTTTTAATTTGCCGGTATTCGGTAGAGAGACGTTTAGCGGAATAAGGCCTCGTTTCATACGCGACCGATTCGTTCAAAATTCAATTATTCGCCTCAAGATGGCGGCAGGTAACATTGATATTGAGCTGCGGGCGCTCTTTCATTGTTCTTTACTACAACTACTTAAAATCATATACCCTATTGTGGTTATTAAAAGTTTAAATTAACTAGTTATCAATATATGAAATACTTTCTTAGAACAGTTTTTTAATATTAAACTATTGGAATCAAGAACAATTTGCTACGTTTTATCGTAGCGCTACGAAAGTTCGTAGCAACCGCCTACGCCGTAGCATGTTACAATCTACATAAATGAGTTAGAAGTTAAAATTGATGTACAATTCATTTCTTTCCAAGAAAGCAAAGTTACTGTCTGCTGGGACACGATTTCGTGGAAAGGAATTTCAGAAAGCTTTCAGATGTGGAAATTATTTCACCCACAATCTCTTCTCAGTCTTTAGAACTTGACATTTCTAAGATGTATCGGATTAAATCTAAATGGAACAGACTAATCTCCAAGAAGAAAATGTTTTGTTCGTCTAGCTTATACAATTTTCAAAGAAACACAATTCCTATAAGTTATTAAGTTTAGACAATGAGCCTTAACGCAGACAACTCCTGAATTGAAACCGGTAAAACGCATTATGGACCTAAAAAATACAGGAAAGCTTTGTTCTATACCCAGAAGTAGGACAGTAGCCTGCTGGGGCTGCGGGACTGTTCGAAAGAGATACCGTGGTCCCGGAACATAAAGGGAAAGAAAGGATCATGGATGGGTTTTAGTCAGTAAAGTCTGACACTCCCTTCTGCTACGCCCAGAGCGGGAGGAGTCATTTGATGATTTCCTATCCAAAATAAACAGAAAAAAGCAGTAGGATAGTACCATGACGTCGAGGAGTAATTTTTACCTTTGACTTTTGTCCAGTGTCTGACAGTGGGACAAGCGAAGATATAAGACAGTACTACAACTCACCTCGTCCTTCCCCTTGACGACGCACATCTTGACGTCATTCTCCGGTGAGTACCAGACCAGCCGGCGCTGCTCCGTCAGGTCAGTCAGACTGAGGTTGTACACCACGTTTCTGGAACAAATAACACCCACATAAGACAAGAAAATGTACGTATACTATAAGTTACACCTCTAACTAACACTTTGGGAATTTCATATGATGTGAGGATGTTACGTTATTGTTTATGAGGATATTATGTTATAAGACAAGGAATTTGCTGAATGATACAGTAAGGATTGTAGATCTTTGACGTGGACTGAAAGTTTAACAACCAGTCTTACCAAAGGATATCGTATTACCCAGTGTTAACTAGGTTGGGAAGGTCAGATTGGGAGTCGTTCAATATTATATACACCAGTACTTAATATGGATCGACTCCTAATCTGAGTTGGTTAGACTGGAAGCCGAACGCGACATAATTGGGCAGATGAAGGAGGATACAGTAAGGATTTCTGGAGCTGTTTGTATTATATACTAGGTAACAATAATAATGCAGAATTTTGTCATATTTTGCGATAAGCTAAATCGTAAACGGTTCGCTTATAGATGATGACTCCTGACTACTGACTTTATGATGGGTGCTGGTGCTAGCTCATGTGTCAGAGGTATTTGTACTTGGTTACAATGATAAAGCAATAGGCTTGTTTCCACCATCAATAAATTGCAAATCTATTTAGTCCGTCAGTTAGAGTATTAGAAAATAATGGACACGTATTTTTTGTTTTTGTAAATCAACGAATATTGACAAAGATAAAACGCATCAAAACTCGGGAGTGGGCGCTCGTGACGTCAGTACTCACTAAGAATCATACCGAACAGTGACGTATTGGGAATTTTAAAAGCGTCGTATCTTCGTCAATTTTGTTTTATGTGACAAAAGAAAAAACACGGGTCAAATATTTTTTGATAATCTAAGTGACGGACTAATTAGATATTTTGTTATTATTTGTGATTGGGCCTTCAATTGATTATGGTTTACTGTATGCTTTGGCAGTAAACAGTATACGTGCAGACAAACGATGTTGCTATCTTTAGAGAGAGACCTAGTTAGGATGTCTCTATTGGTTGTAAGAAAAATAAAACCGAGATCTGGCATGCTTGGCAGCAGAAATAAGTGAGTGGTACAATTTTTTGTACGAACCATTTACACAAAGAAAATACTTGTATTATTTTGCGACCAAACTAATAAGCCTTAGTAATACAAAAACAGATGATAAAAATAGTTGTTACTCGACTTGTTATTGTGGCCAATTACTTGCGCCTCTTCTAGCAAGCCGGCCACATACGTAACCAAATAACACGGAACTCCGACCATTGGTTCAGAACCTTTTCCTAGTTCTGCTTCGTTCAAACCTCGCAGTTCATTTTAAGGTGGAAACTCAACTCATAGTTGTTAGCTGAATGTTTGTTCGTGGTTTTAATCGCACTTGGAGTTGAGGATTTCAGGTGAAGTTAGTTGGAATGGTTCCTATTGCCGCGGCGTTTATTCTGCGGGTAGGCGCTGCGGCGACAATTTGTCGCGCCCTCCTGCGGCTTAGCCGATCTACTGAATAGCTTCGTGAAACGTTACACGCAAACTTAGGACTATTTACCAATAATTATTCAGCCATTACATCGTATTTAGGTTAGTCTGCGGCAACGTTTGATTAGGAGAGTAATACCAGATATCGAGGCACGTATCTGTCTACCTTTGTTATATCGTAAGAGCCCGAATCGGTTATTGACAGCCGTATATTGCTATTGTGTGCGATATAGTAAATAAGGTGGATGTCAATGTTGGTGGCAGGCTAAAGTTCACCATGACAGATTTTATTGTAAGCGTACAAAGCAAAATATTACACAATGTGGGGTGACGCAGCGACATACAACTGTGAGCCGCTTTCGGCTGGATTTGACGTACGACAAAAAAGTATAAAGCTTCAACTAAATCAAATTGAACTTTACTAAACGACTTTTACTGCGTGATTAGGCGCAGTTAACGATTATAACACCGACCACAACTAACTGTCGTTTTGAAAACTAATGTCAAAGTGACATTAGAAGTGTACACAATTTAATATGAATTGTGACACAAGTTGGGGCAATTCATTAAACTTGCTGAGCATACCTGCGTTCTGTCTGGCATAACTGCGAAAGTCCTTCAACCCTTAATTAAGATATTTGGCACGAAAATTTCATAAAGAAATTATGACGTAAACTTTGCCAATTATAGCGCAGCGAATAGCCGGTGTGACTTACATAATGTTCTAGAGATTGAACAGACAAAGTAGAGGCCAGCCCGTTACCGGATTGTAGCTCTGACTTTATTGATATTACAATACACTCTTTAAATGGCAATCCCATGAAGTTTTATAGCTCTTCTTACTTTTCGACGAACGACAACGTATTGGAGAACCTACTTATGACTCTCCGATCTCGGAACTATGTCAACTTTATTTGAAACGAAATTGTAAAAATTGTTTACGGAGAGCAGTAAAAGAATTTGTATTTTATATTCTATTTGTTCAAAAAGAGATTCTCAATGAACTAAGAGTACATAATATTTTATGGGTACTTACGTAAATATGTAAATAGCTTCGCTTCATAGAAAGTGAAGGTTGTTAAGGAAGCTTGCTCCTCTCTTCTACGAATTAAATTTTCAATCAATTAACATAATGAACGTATTTTCTATGAAGAGCTAGTTTAATTACCCTATTTCGCTATAATGACGAGGTTTACTTGTAATTTGTCCGTGCAATAAAGAAATTAAATAAGGAAAAACTATAAAATATTTCCATTTTATTTATTTCCAGATTTTAAAGCATGCCGTTTGTCTGTTTCGTCCTCATAGAAAATTCCAATACAACTACTGAAATGGTTCGAAATGAAATTTTTCACTTCCATTATGTTGTAAATAAGGCATTCACATTCGACGTCTTGCATGCGAATAATGTTCTTTGTAGTCTATTGTCGAGGGTCCTGCGGCACTTATTCTTAAATAAGGGAAATGCCTGTAATTCACCAATGTTGGGGGAGCCAATTTGTGGGCAGACCCTGCTCGTATTTTATGAACAAACCGTTTTTTGTTGGGTAACGAAGTGACATGATGCAATCAAGTGATCCGAGCACTAACAACAACTAATGGCTAATCCGGTTACACTGATGTATGTACATGTGAATAAGACAATTATTTGGGCGTGAGTAGATTGTGTATTAACCAGACTATCTACACTTGATTGCTTCTCAGTATAATATGATTTGGAGATTCATTGTGTTTAGTTTATTGACTAATAAAGGAGACTGGCACATGTGAAAAGAAGAGAAAAATGTAGTCGTAAGTTCTTTGTATTTTAAGAAGTACCTATCAAGTTTCTGAAAGCATAAATAATGATGTATCCTGGCCTCGATTCGAATTTATTTCGCAGAAACGAAACTTATTTGTAACAAAAAATCTAAATATTTTGGAATATTCTTGGGTAATATTTTGGCGGACAGGCCAGCTGGCCCAAGCACACAAAGACTGTATCCTTTGTCAATTATTCGCTTCAGTGGTTCCCACCAAAAGGCGGCGGCCATCTTGGACTGTGTGCGACGGATCGTCAGCGCCATCTATTGTTCGGTCAGTCGCCCATGTTTTTGTGTTCTGTCCAATCCGGGCCGACTCGCTGATTGATGGTCTGAACTTACAATTATTTTCGTGTCTTCGTGATTATTTATTTTTGTCTCTCATTCTTGGCAAAATAAATTAATCTCGGAGAATTTTCTTTATCCGGATTAAAGTAAATATCTGGGTGGGTGCGGGTATAAATTGATTTCGTGGAACAAAAGCGGATGCTCAGCCAATCAGAGTTATACTCATCAATATACATGACGGACACACAGCCAATGATCGAATCCAAATGAAAACGTCAAACGTGGTGGCGCTTTTAAAGCGAGATTTACATAATAAATAATATTATTGGTTTAATTCGAATGACTGTTTTTGGAGGACGTCACGAGATACGTCACATCCATATTTTGTGAAGCGTTTAATGTGATTTATCGCCATACAGACATCTGTGACACGTTACCATATTATTCTACAAATGTCCAATACATTTTTTTTTCTGAATTACATTTAAATTCTCAATACGAGGAAAATGTGCCTAAATAGTTCACACAAATGGCATCGATATTTACGAGAAAATAACTTACGTAGGTACTCAATGAAAAAAGGAAAACGAGTTTGTTCATAGCGCCTGTTATTAGATTGTGTGCTTTGCCAAAAAGTATTTTTCGAACACGAGAATTTGATTGAATAAGTGGAAACTGATTCATATTGCTGTTGCTAGCTATACGCACACGCCTAGTCTATGGTTTGTTATTTTGTTTCGCTCAGTTATTTTCATAAGGCTGTAATACGATTCCTTGAATTCGAGGATATAGAGCTGAATAATGAAAATAAACATAACTCACATAATATTACCCTTTATACGCCGACATACTAACCGATTCAATTTTCGCCTCCTCTATTTACCACTCCTAGAGAAACTTCGAATAAATAATTCAATCCTGCTAGTATATTCAATATTTATTTATTTTGCCCTGTTTTCAGAATCTGCTGGATATGTGTGCCTCAACCACGTCAGGGGATTACTAAGGGTCCATAAAATGTCTTCTAACTAGGCTCGGCACAACTAGAGGGGAAGTTTGGGAGACAGGGCAACTGTCGTCACACGAATAAATTATAGATAGTGTTACAATGTGACTTTATCTCGTGTACACAAAAAACATCCCCCTGTATAGCACATTTCTTTATACTTAATCAGTGAAAAACTACAGGTGGCGTCTATTTTGACTATGCTATGCAAAGCAGGGATTGCCTTTGTCAGGATATTTTCGTAATTAGTTGCTAAATGTTGGGGGAGATGGGATGAAAAGCGTATCTCTTTAGCTCGAGAAAACCGCTTAATGGGTAAAGGAACAGAAAGAAATTCTGTTGTTGCCAACAAGTTGATGGCGTTATTCTATGCAGCGTCGGATGATATTAAAAATGTTGGCGGGTTTTTTTTGTCATATTTATTTTAATAATAACAGGTTCGTGTTCTTTCTTTTAAAAAACCTTTTGACATTTTACAGCTGGTTTACTATCGATCGAAAACCGTGTACGAACTACGACAGTAAAACCGACCATTGAACACAACCTACAAAGACTTTATGCAACGCAACGTTTTTCAAAAGGGGCGATGTCAAAAATTTCAAATTTCATCGCTGAACCGACGAATTGGGACGTCGACAGATGCAATTTGTTTGCATGCACTCGACACGCTCCCGATATTGGAAAACTTTACGAGTTCCGTTTAGAACAATATCAATAGGACATTGGTGTACGTGCCCGACATATTGAGAATTTAGCAATGTACTTGCCAGCACCTCAACGATGTTTTATTTACCGATGCATAAAAATATCTAGAATCGTGACAAATAATTAAAAACTCCCAGCAAACGAAATATTTTTACCACAACCCTCATATATTTGTCGGAGTTCATTACATTTAACGTCACTACAATGCCAAGCTCTACGAATTCCATTTTCGTGAGCCATCCAACTAATGACTTCTGTGAAAGTAAATGTCACCGAATTTCAGCATACAGAGTCGCAAAAAATAACATAAAAATAACCACGAACCATCAAACGTTCCATTTAAAGGCACTAAAGTTAAATCGAGTTGCGCAAGTTGTACGTCATTAGCATTCGCCTGTCAAATGGGCACTCACACGGATTGGTTGATGTGCAAGCGAGGCAGCCATCTTACCGCCGCCGATTCCTAGTAAATAGCCTTGACATATCGTGAAGATTTTTCTCTGAATGGAGCCTTTCCGTTATGTTTTTGGCAGGCATTACGACTTGTGCGGTTTATTCTCTGTGTTTTGGCGTATTCTCATTTTTTGGGGCTTTTATTTTTCAGGTTTGTGTGCTTTGATTTTGTTTGAAGCCACGTCCACTATAAGCTTTTTTCATCGTATTTTACGGATATCGTCTACTCTGAAGCCGCACTTTTCAATATCACTGTTAAGAGCAAAAATCTTTGTCTTACTAAACGTTTTTTACGTTTTAATCTTTTCCCTGTTTTAGATGCAGCCCGCTGCCGTCAGTATCGGCTGGAGCCGTCAATATTGCGAAAGTTTGCACCATCGGCCGCCGAGAAATTGCGCTTCACATGTTTCACGATTTATTGCAATTGTTTCTCAGCAATATCCATCGTTTATTTCATCGAATCCATGACGTTTGGACGCTGCGCTTATTGTGAATGCTCTGCTATTGCATAAATGTTTTGTAAATTATAGTTTTATGTTATGGTGTGAGGGAGTTGGGTATGTTTAGAGATGGTTGCTTAGTTTGTTCGAAGTGGTAATGTTTTTTTCGGTACAAAAGGCCATTTTTATACAGTCGCGAACAAATAGCCAGCACTCGAACGAAAATAGAATAACTTACGAAAAAATACACACTCGTGCCCACGGCGGCGTTTTATTTCCGGTTTGAAAACGGTGGAAACAAAATAAAACATATTAGATATGAACACGGTCGCTTACCTAACGAACTGAAATGAATACAAAACAACCAACACACAACACGAAAATGTTTATTTATGTAAACGAATTAAAAACGTTACGTATTTTCGGCAACGATTTTTCTTTCATATTCTTTGTGTGAGTTATTACCTTTTTACACAAAGGTGTTCTTTTCAGCATCGGTAAGACCAGTGTAGTTGGTCTCTGGCAATTCTTTGCGTTCCTTGAGTTCGGTTGAGAAGGAGGGGTCTGGGTGGGTTGGGTATCAACGGCCCGCATGCAGAATACAAATTCTTAACATTTTAATTAAAAGAGCTCAAAACGCCGACCGCGCCGGCTCTATTGTTGTCTCGTTCTGACACCGCCGTGATTTATGGCGAGTGTAAATGGGAAGGGTTGGGTTTCATCTTTCACTGGAATACACGAAATGATAATTGACATTTTTGCGCGGGCGTCACGAAAGGGTTATGATATTTGCGCAAGTAATCCTTCGGAAACATTGTCGCACATTTGTCATTGTTCAGTGTGATGCTGCAGCTGTAGCTATAGGAGTTTGTTTATGTTCTTTGTTTCATGTTGACATATTTTTTACCTGATCCCACTAAACTACCGATTTCATTAGCATCTCATTTCTTTCTCAAATCCAGTCGAACTGAAATTACCAGTACCTCATAAAAACATCTATTTCTCACATAAATCAAGCTCATAACATGCACTTAAGGCACAAGCCAACGTGTCTCAGCCACGAATCAATACATCATGGTAGGCACTTAAATAATTACCAATTAACCTAAGCCCCGTCTAACTGTGACCTACATTTCAGTTCTACCCAAGAAACTAGATCAAGATAAACATCAGATCCAACTCAATGCCGACTACAATCCGACAGTCCAGCGCTGAAGCGCTCACAATCGCTTGAAACGCTAAATATTTAACGATAAACATGTCAATCACTTACCGGATTACCGATTGATTGAGGTGAGAACGATATTCCCTAATTTCGTTGAAGCGTCACGCCCAGCAACCAATGATCTGATATAGCGATATTGAGCTATAGGTAGGTATAGCTATACGAAGATTTTGACGATTATTGAGTGTTTTCTGATGTATTTCATAAGATAACGAGTGTACTCTTAACGAAGCCGAAAGGCACTTGTTCCCGTCATCGCGATTTTTACTGTTCTAGAACTTACTTGGGGAGTGGCGACCTTCTAGTTACCGAGATATTGGGAGTCAACGTTCCAACATTTGTACAAGTTTTTAAACAACAGTTTTTAGCGTTTTAAAGTTATGACTTCACTTTAAATACTTCCATGACCCCCGTACTATTAAATGCATCAATCAGCTTAATGTTTTGAGTGCGTTACATTGAGTCCTGCCATAAAACGAGATATTTCACCCAAAAAAAAAAAGTCGATTCCCGGCGACATTTTTTGCTTATATAGAGTTACTTATTTTGATGTACAGAATGTTTGGTTGGCGGCTTCGTGAAGGTCCGTTTACATCCTGTATACTTAGTTATTTTAACCTAAAGTTACATCATTTAATCAATTGTTGCATACTTAGTCCGTCCTAGCAGAAGTTTAACAGGAATGCTAATGACGTCAAAAGTGAAAGCCCTGAAGTAAATGTACTTAAAACAAGATCCTTGAAAGTAAGCATTTTTGATAATATAACCCCTTTGAGTAATATTTTATCAGTACTAGATAGAATAAACCACAAACAAGATCCAAAGGAAACATTTCTTGTCTTGAAACGAAAATTACTCCTGACAAGTTAAGTTTTAATTATTTAATTCCTTAGTGGTTTATGTCAAAGTCTAAGCAAAGCCAATGTTACAAATTAACTATTACATGGCTACAAATTATGTTCGGAATAATTATAATTTTAGATGAACAGTGAAAAGCATGGATGGGTAAGTGAGCCCGCATAAACTGGAGCCCTGAGACAACCAGACGGGGTCGCGGCAGACCGAGGGGAAGATGGCGGCACGCCTTGAATGGGTTTCTCGTTAACTGGCAAAAAGAGACGCAACTTCGAGAAAAGTGGAAGGAATTGGGGCAGGCTTTTGCCCAGGAGTAACACAGCACAGGCTAACAAAAAAAAATTGACGAGCAACTACATTTACATCTTGCAAGAAAACTAAATTGATATAAAAGTAGGACAGCAATGGAACTGTACTCTCCAGGCAAATCTTGAAGGGTGGGGTAAACAGTAGGTCGGGCAATTTGTAACGAATCCAAACGCGCAAGGTGCCGTCCTTACACACTTAAGAAGTTAACTGATCTGTTTTCCCCCAAACTACTTTATTTGTTTAGGCCACAACAAATAGGTTCTCTTGGGCAAGTTTCCCCGAACTGCCTCAAATTGCCCCTAACTCTTGTATTGTTTAATCAAAAGAACGGCCGGCAAACGTATGGTAGTAATAATAAAGTAGTTTTATTTACTCGTTTGTATATAAAACACTTGTGTTTAGAAGTTTGCTTATTGATTTTCTTGAGGTCGGTGGGAGTTTTGTGGCTCGTTAATGGCGTATTAAAAGGAATTGTGGAATGTTCTGAGTATTTTTGTATTATTAAAAGGTAAAGTTTTTTATATGTTGCTGTTATAGTTTGTTTAAGTATTTACCACATAAATTGTTTGTTTGCTGGAGAGGATTAATGTCGTTTGACGTCTGCTATAATAAAATAAATAAAATAAAAAGCCTTTATTTCCCAACAAGAATATAACTAAAATTGGCATATTAAGAATTCATATTAAATTACATTTAGGACCTGAAATCACTTGGATTAATGAAATTATCATCAATAGTAAGAAAAATCATGCTAAATTAAATTAAACTTTACATATCAATCACCTAATTAATATCAAACCATCCTAGGTTTAATACACATACTCACTTAATTCTATATAAATATTAGCACATTCACAATACTAAATTAAAAAATCATAATCAAATCATGCAAAATAATCCAAATAATAAATTAAATAATTAGTGACCTTATACAACCAGCCATAATAAATTAAATTAAAAATACAATATTAAATAACGATTGATAAAATATTAACAATTTACCAACATGTTTCAGGTCGTGATTAAATTAACTTTCATTATCAAATAACAAAATAATTAGGTAAGTGTATATTAGAATTAAATAAGTTATCTTCAATTAATTTCCGTTTGTTTTGGGTACCCATTTACGGGTGAAGGCCTCCTCCATCAGTCGCCATTTCTCTCTATCTTGAGCAAGTCTCGTCGTCCAGGTATGACCAGCAGTGGCTATAATGTCGTCACACCAACGGCGCCTAGGTCTGCCGCGGGGGCGCGGTGTATCTCGAGGTATCCAGTGAAGAACCCTCTCACTCCACCGTCCGTCTGTGGCTCTTGCTACATGACCTGCCCAACGCCATTTTAACCAACATGCTAGTTCGGCAGCATCCACAATGTTTGTATGCTGTCTTATATCCTTGTTTCTCTTTCTGTCCCTTAGCTTAAGCCCTAGCATGCTTCTCTCCATCGCCCGTTGAAAAACTTGAAGTTTGTTTACCAACGCTTTTGTTAATGCCCAGCTTTGGCAACCATAGAGCAGTGTAGGAAGTATTACATTGTCCATAGCTTTCTTTTTCAGATGTGTTCGTATGCGTGATTTAAATACTTCTTTAAGCGACCAGTATCGTTTCCACGTGTTTTTTATCCTGCGATCTATCTCATTTTCTGTTAGATTGGAGAAACGAATGCATTGTCCGAGATATATGTAGCTGTCTACGTACTCTAATGGTGTGTTTTGTATTTTAATTGGAACTCTCGTACTGTTAGTTAGTAAACATGTTTTTCCAGCATTCATGTGAAGGCCGCATTTGCGACTCTCCTTATCGAGGGATATCAACATGTCTTCTAGCTCCGAGTGCCTCTCGCTAATAAGGATTATGTCGTCCGCAAATCTAAGATGGTTCAAAAATTCGCCATTTATTTTGATGCCCATATTTTTCCACTGGAGCTGTCTAAAGATGTGTTCTAAGACTGCGTTGAATAATTTTGGTGATATGGGATCACCCTGCCTTACTCCTCTCTGGATTTTAAACGGCTCTCCTTTCCTCTCAAGTTTAACCACTGCTTTACTATGTTTATAGATTTCTTTTAACATGTTTATGTATTTTTTATGTATACCTTGTTGTTGTAGTGAATGCCATAGAGAGTCATGAGAAATAGAATCGAACGCCTTAGAGTAATCTATGAAGGCTATGTAGAGTTCTTTATTATGTTCGTTATATTTCTCAATTATCTGTGTGATGGTGAAAATATGGTCGTTAGTAGAGAAACCCGCTCTAAATCCTGCTTGTTCTCTAGGTTGATTCTCATCCAGCGTCTTTGAAATTCTTTTTAGTAATAGGCTGGTAAATAATTTGTAGAGTGTTTGTAACATACTCAGCGGTCTATAATTGCCTATATCACCAGGATCACCTTTTTTGTATAGCAGTGTTATTATTGCAGTTTTCCAATCAGATGGTATTGATTCTTTTGTTAGAATTCCGTTGAATGTAGTGGTTAGAATAGGTGTGATGGGCTCTACGATAGCTTTTAACATGTCGTTTGTTATACGGTCTTCTCCAGGGCACTTTGAAGACTTGAGTTGTTGTATTGAGTTGCTTATTTCGCACTCTAGAAACTGTGGAACGTTTTCTGAATCAGTCAGTTCTAGTTCTTTCCTCACTTGTTGTCTTGGATCTGAAAATTCGTACAGTTTTGTGTAGAATTCTGTGGCTAATTTTAATATATGGTTTCGGTTAGTTATTTGTTGTCCATTTTTTGACAGTTTTGCAATCCATTTCTTGCTAGAGTCAAGTTGTTTGTATGCTCTTTTAACTGACGCCCTTTTCTCAAGATTTTCTTCTATAATTTTGTATCTATGTTCTTTAATTTTGTGTTGGATTTGCTTTCTAATGAATTTGTATAGTGCTGACTATTGTTTCTTTTCTAAAGCAGTTTTATTTTTCTTTTCTTTTAGTTGAGTTCTTTCTTTTATCATTCTTGCAATGTTTTCCGATATCAAGTTTGGTTTATACCTTAATTGTTTTCTTCCCTTGTATTGACTCTCTCTAATTTTGGTAATTAAAGTAGAGTAAGTATTTTCAGTATCCGTGTATCTTAAGTCTTTCACAGCTTGACCGAACGTTTCTTGTAAATATTTCATGTCGAATGGTGTCATTACGGTGGTAGTTTTTTCTCCGAAACACTTTCTTGACACTATTCGATTATAGTTGAGTAGAAGCGCTGCCCGTACCAGTCTGTGATCGGTAGGATGTGAAGTTGATATTATATTGACGTTGTGGATGTTCTTATGGTTTCTATACTTTTGTAATTTCGGTAACGGTCATCGTGTGGCCCATCATAGCCATACTGGATGTAAATGGTAACTAAATTACATCAAGTCATTTATAGAAAATCCTTGTTAAATTGATAAGTAGGTAGGCTTACGCCAAGATAGTAGAAGTGGCCCGAAAGTCTGACAAGCAGTCTTACCAAGAGGTATTGTATCACCCAGTACTAACTGGGTTGTGGAGGTCAGATAGGCAGCCGCTTCATCTATTCATTTGCATATGGTAAGACTGAAAGACGAACCCAACATTGTCGAGCTGGGCTGATGATGATGAAGTAGGCATCCACATAAACAGCTCATAATGCTCAGGCCGCCCCTCTGAGTTCTCCGTGAGGGAATGAGGAGCCGTATTCTACCATGTGGGCCCAGAACAGTTTGGTGATTATCACGATGTTTTCCATCACTGTTTAGAGAGCATTGATGATGAAATAATTTACCCAAAGGTAGAGGCTTCCGATTGGAATCATATTAACACCGTAAACACCTTCTCGTAATATAACTTCAGGCTATGCCAAAGGTTTCCATCGATATCAATATTAGTGTAAATTAATATCACTGGAAACCCTATTTAATACACAGGGGGTTTCGCGACCATACATAACTAATACAGATGGGGGAAATGATTTTCCTACTCCTATTACTTAATTTTCAACTTTATCGGCCATAAGTTACCAATTGCAATGGGATAAGTTACCAATTGCAATGGGACTAGGGTTACCATTTCGAAAATTGAAGAGTCTCGAAAAAAAGTTGGACATTTGTACTTAATGAAAAGTCCAAACATATCACTTCCTAATTTTTCTCTTCCTACTCATTTAACTATGTGTTAGTAAAATCCACTGTAGTTAATAAGTCCGGACAAATGACAATGCCGGTTGAATTCCGGGTTCCAAAGAGGACTTGTCCGGAAAAATCCAAACGCATGGTAACCCCTAAATGAGACCAAACTTTAATATTATTCAGTCATTTTATTATTCTCAAGTGTAAACGGAAACGGAGGCAATGTTACGTCATTTCCCCCTTTCGCCTTCATACACAATGGCATGGCATACTATTGACTTATGTTATTTTGTGCTCTAAGTAGGAGTTTCCATACGCCCTCTCATTTCACTAATTCTAATTGAAGGGTCCCCTATACCCCGGTGTACTGGCTACGTACCCCAGTGGGGTACACTCGCCCTCTATATTGTTTATACAATAGATACTAATTTGGAAATGTTACAGACGTAGGAACAGTTCTCTGTGAGTGTCGCCAGTAATATTTCATGCTTTGTTGTTGCTCCTAGAGGAGGTTTGTGGTTTCTGAGGAAAATGTAGATGAAATTTGTGTTGCCTTGAAGTTACGTTTTACTGGAGGCATTGGTTTCCGAGAAAAAGTCAGGTTATGTAAGATCTTCGTATTAATAAAAGAAGTATGGACTCAGTTTCCACGAAACTAAAGAAGGGAGTTAATAATATTCCTGTATAATATAAAAACTATACTTGGAAAGACTACAGGAAACAGTAAGGAATTGTCTGTACTATGTCGTATTAGGCACTCAATTTTCTTTGTGAACTCTAATGAAATGGTATTAGTATTCTGTACTATTTCTTTATTCTATAACTCAAATAGGTAATGAATGTTAAGTGTAGTACCTATAGTTTCAGACGTATTTCCTTTTTATTTGAGAAAAAATATATATTCGTTTAATCGCAAAATAGTTGGTCTTGTGACAGATATAACATAAAATCACGCCTGCGTAAGCAGAAGTGAATTTATATGTAGTTCATCCAAACTTGGCCAGTCGTGGTAAAGAGCTATATGTTATAGGGTCCTAGTGCAATCAACCGGGCTCAAATTCAGACTTTGGGCTACTACCGAGATTTTTGAAAACAGACCAATCCATTTCTATCCCCTAAAGAAAAATCTTCAACAACTTAATTTAAACCAAAACTTTGCCACGACAATTACGTCATCAGTGGCGTCATTCCTTCAGTTCCAAAGCTCTTATAAATACGTCACAATCAGAGCTGAGCTGCGGCTCGTGCCCTGGGCCCCCGGGACCACTCCAGGGCCTGGTAGCTCCGTGATTGATGCGCTGATTACCTTCGTTCCTTTTTTGCCACGAACGCTCGACTTTCGCCGCTTTTTTGTTTTTTTTTCGACCTCTTCTCGTAATAGGATGTTTTAGGTTGAATTTTATTAGTGCTGGAAGTTTAGATTTGGGTTTTTATTGAGTTTAGTATTTGTATTATCATTAACAAGGCCCTTTCCTTACCTTACCGTTTTGTAAATAAGGTATTTTATACCCTAATAGTCAGTTCAAATAGTACGAAATAATACTCGAGCAAATTATTGGATGGACTCATGATGAACGAGTCGCGAGCATGACTGACACTGATGACTGTGTGATGCTTGACGTCCGCATCGATATTCATGCAATTTTCTACTTCAAACAATGGTAATACGGTCCTATTTCCAATGAAGCTATTAAATTGCTTTAGATTTTTTTTGTCTGAACTGACCCCTGACCCTAGGTCTGAGTTAAGTATTTCCTTAATGTAAATAAAATAATTATCCAGTAGCACATCTGTTTAATAAAAAATAACGACCTTTTTATGAACATAAAAACGACCTAAAAGATTTATCCTGAATTTAGTACTTTAAGTCTTGTTTTTCTATTTAATTAGTGTTCGTAAAGGTAAACTGGCTTTACAAACCTAACTAACGAAGGAAGGGTACCTAAAACTTTGCGCAAACAAGATAAGAGCGAAATGTTCAAGATATAATACGCTTAAAAACTCGTAGTTACGACTTTTTGTCCGTCAAATGTTTTCATATTCAAAATTGATTTTCCGACTGGGCCCGTATGAATATGATTAATTAGGACCCGATTTGTTTATTCAGCCTTTTATCCAGCCCCGATGTTATTACGCGATATACAATGTTGCGCGAAAATTGACTGCGTCGAGTTTATAATACGATGGACGTACGTGAATACAGCGTAAACAGAGTAACGCGCCAATTGACTAGAAACTACGAAATGAAAATTATATTTTCGAAATAGGTTAGGAAATATTTTGAAATTGTTATTTTTGGTGCGGATTTTTACGGTCGCCGAATTTTGTGTTCGTACTCGTACTTTAGTTTAGATAGGTTTGTAGATTGTGAAATTTCGTCAATAGTGGTTTGTTCGTGTAATAAACGATTTTCATTACTTGGCTATACAGGGCAGAATTGTAATAAATTGTATTGTAAAATAGGCCCGAAAACGTAAAGCGTACAAAATCATACCAAAACCATTATGAAAAAAAAAAAACAAATATTCCCATTTTTATTCTCAAACTAACTCAATATAAAGTACCTACGCCAGACACCAGGTACACAAAGATACACCTACACACTTTATGCTTTTAGGTGGCGACGTAAAAACGAAATCAGCAAGTATCATTTTGACGGCCATTATGTAAAAGTGGGTGTGCGTGTGATAAGGCCACAAGTGGCCATTTGACGGTGTTTGCGAGCCCCTGCTAACGTCCTCCGTATAATATGCTGAGAGAAACTCACCTACATAATGATACACACGTTCTCTTATATGAGGATGGGTATACGAAGAATGGTGGAGTGAACTTGAAACCACGCATAAGGCGCATAATGATGTTTTTTAGAGGGAAAAAGAAAATAGGTTAGTATCTACTTTTTTTGGCAATGTGGCTAGTGACTATCCGAAAAAAGAAATCATTGTGTGGAAAAATAAATGTAGCTTTTTTCGTTTTCAAAAATAGAATCGGAGCAAAATAGAATAACTGCCAGATATTTTTCAGCAAACAGTATTATTGTAATAAAACATGAAACTAACTGAACGCTAGGCTCAATTCAAATCAATTCCTTCGCCCGACCCTCATCATAAAAATCGACGCGCAATCTTGAGATTGGCCCCCGCCAAAATCTGAACGGGTTTATGTAAACGCTGGTGCTTTGATAACATCGTGTAGGTACATATGAGCCGGTCGAAACAACGTTAATTTCGTTAAAAGGCCGCACAAAAGAGGATCACACTACAGGGGAATACCATTACATGGGACGCGCACCGAATAACGTTTCCGTTCGGTAAGCGACCTTATAAAATTAAGGGTGCGGGTGTGAAACGAGCGGGGAGCAAGGCGGCTTGCAGAACCTGCACTATACTAGTGTAACTTCGTCTGGATACGAAAGGGTTTTCGACAGTAGAGATAAACGTATCTCGAAGCCTTTTCCGTTTAACATGGGATGTTGGAGTGCGTAATAAGGGCTATTAAATGTAGGGGCTGTATGATTTAAAAGGGAGGAAATGAAAGGAAAATTTTACAGATGAAAACGATCTTAATGAGGCTTTCAGAACGCAGAACATACGTTAAGAGCGATTATCGCATAACAGAAGTCTGTACCTATTTTAGAAGACATGATGTTGGTAAATCAAATAGTACTTATTGTTAATGTCACCGTAAAATTGTAAAACCCGTTAGATTGTAATCTATCTAGCGCGATTGCAAACTCTCCAAAAATAACCTCAAACACTTTATATTAGGGGAATATAAAGTGTTTGAAGTTAGGTTATATTAATCAGTTTTTCTCAGGAATGGTGCATTATCTTTTCATGAGAGTGGTACCATGGGGCAAGGGGGATCCCCTCTTCCCTAACCCCCTTCACACCACGCGAGTTGACTTACGTCGCATACATTTCACAATATTACGGTTTCACTTCGACAGATTATAATCTACCGAAAAATAATGCTTCATATTGTAAGCAGTATGTTCGTTTGACAATGTTTCGAGAGTTTACAATCTCGCTAGTTATATTACAATCTAACGGTTTTTATAATGTGACGCTGAAATTAACATAACATCAGGTCTATAATCCCCGATGGATAAGGCAGAGGTGTACGTAAAAGTGCACTCAAATTTCGCCAGTGATTTAAAAGTCAATCAGGAATCGAACCGGTACCTCATGCTCGACGGTCGTGATTGCGACCACTAAACCTAAGAGGCAATCACAACCAGAACAACGACCTATTGTTTAGTCAGAATCAAAACCTGCTACCCCGTCTCTTAAGGGGCCGGCGGAGCATGCGTTTTTCATACAAATGTAATACCAAAATAATATGAAAATCAAACATATTCTTAAGGTAGTGTGTATATATTTCGATTGGATTACAGAATATCTATGTTCCCAAATAAATATTTTGAAAAGACAATGATATAAAGACGAGATATAGGGAATTTAAAATTTCCATTGAAAATTTATTTTTATCATAACTTTTGTTTAAATCAGTGTTCATTCAAAATATGTTTGGGAACCTATATATTCTGTAATAAAAACGAATAAAATAAACACTACCTTAAGAATATGTTTGATTTACAAATTATTTTGGTACTACGTTTGTATGAAAAACGCAAGCTCCGCAGGCCTCTTAATTTTACCAATTTCAGCAAACCAGTCTCATCTACACAGCTCTATAAGTAGATACGCCCTTATAAACATAAGGATCTATGTAGAGGTTCCGCCTTCGTCGAGGCCACAACAAAACGGTATTATACAAAACAGTATGTTTTTCAGATATTATCATACATACTCGTAGTATTTGAATTTCATTAGGCCAATGGAGATTAAATCGAGTGCGGGCGGCGAAATAACGTGTGTGTTTAGTAAAAACCTAATGCGTGCTACTTTTTGAGAGGTAATTTTAAAGGTCTGATATAGCAGAAAATTATTATCATCAAAATGTATAGCTTATTAACTGCCTCCATTTCACTCATCGGTCTTGTAGTACCTGTGTTGATTTTTGTCTTTTGGTTTTTAGATAGTTGAGATCAAACAAATCAAAGTTTGACATAGAATTCTTTGATTTGTTTTGAAAAATAAAAGATTTACTTTTTCTTCTCGAATCGATGACTCATATTTTGTTCAATGTGTACGTACCTGAACAGCTCTGTCGTTTGCCCCATTCAAGTCCTGGAAGGTGCAATATAAGTAAAGAGCAGCAGTGGCCCAGTGGCGCCGAACTAAGAAAGGTAAGTCGTGGGTTCGCACCCAGACTGGCCCATTACTTTGTGTAATTTATTTCATCACCACTGCTCAAAACGGTGAAGGAAAACAATGTGAGGAAACCGGCATGTCCTAGAAACAAAAAATCGAAGACATGTGATATCTACCAATCCGCACTGGGCCCGCGTGGTGGATTATAGCCCATTCCCTCTCATTGAAAGGAGGCCGTGTCCCAGCAGTGGGAACGTTATAGGCTGATGATGATGATGAGGGTGGAATTAGGTGCAGAACAGCCATATTACATGTCAAAAACGAGTAACACAGTTCCCCAAAACACCCACTCTCCACCATTTCGTGTTATCTGGAAAAAACAACTGCTTTTCGATTCTTTTCAGTAACTTTTACATGAACAGAATATCATGCACGATATATAAGTAATGTTAATGAATTCACAATTCCCTTGAACTACCCACGACAAAATAAAGCAGCTGCTTTTACTACTATTTATTTATAGAATTTCATACATTAGGTCACGACTAACGACCTTAGTTCAACGTTATTTTTGGGTAACTTATTTAAATCAATGTCTGTCGTATAATCAGACGACTTCTGAATTTTATTTATAAATACTATTTGACTTTATAATGGCATTAATACTTCAACGACAGATGACACTGATAGAATATTTATTCTTATTGGGTTCGACTTGAGTACGCTTGTGTATTAGATTATGAGTATTAGGTACCAGGCATGAAGGGACAAGAGAAGCCGATTCCTGTCGGCTTACCTTCGGGATCAAGGCACTCTACCTAGTGTCTAGGTGTCTACAATAGGTACCTAGATGTATCTACATATAAATATATTTCCAATAGGATAAAAATATTAATAAAATTACTATGTATTGTTTCATTTCTATGCAATGTGATACTCCTCCTTACTCTCTCTTCTCTCTTACTGGAGTAGAAAGGATGATATATTTCGACAAACGCTAGTATAGAAAAAGTACCTAACGTTCTATTCGAGATAAGGGTGATGGAAAAGTCAAAAATGCTATTGACATAGACTAGCAAACTGCTACTGTTAGACTTGTTGAAACTTGTAGTAGAAACACGAAATAGGTACTTGAAACCGATTACCACTAGAATAGGCTCCCAAAAGAATCATAAGCTGAAGCAGACCTCTAACAGGACCACTTGTCAGCAAATTCTCACGGACAATGGTAACCAGTAAAGTGTAAACAAAAGTGATCTCCAGTTGTCCGGACCAGTCCTCGCCCCGTCAGGAACCGTCTCGACATCGGTTTTATTACAAACCTTTTTGCTCCCTTTAATAAATCCCACACAGCCAAGTTCCAGCAATGAGAATTTCATCGGAGAAGACGTGACCATTGTCATGTAAATCTGATTTGGAAAGAAATGCAAACTTTGCTAGAACGGATGAATATTTCAAATTATACGGACACAGTCGCCGTTCGTTGTGGAAAATATTGTCCAATTTGCTACATATCTACTGTTTTATGGACTCATTGTGGAACGCCAGACGTTTGTTTTTATATAATAATCGCAGCCACCCCGACGTTGCCAAATGAAATTCATTCTTTAACCTTTTGACAGTTTGTCACAATTTACTTGTTGACGCGTTTCATTTCATTTCGTTTTATATCGGGCTATTAGGTTCTACAAACAAATATTTTAAAACGAGTTGTTAAAACACGTTTCATTTCAGTTAAAACATTTTACGCAAACATCAAAAACATTTTTATAATGAGACGCTACAATTGTGAGCAAAAAGATAAAATCACAAAACAAAATGTTAGACAGAACAAAATGTTTACCATTTATTACATTTGCTTTTGTAAACACGACTACTTTCCTCACTAAATGGGAATGTAAAGATTTTTCCCAGTTCTTACACAGGGCGAGTTTTTTTCGAAACTAAAGAGCATTCTTCCTCGCCCCTACGATTACTGTGGAAAATTACAGGCTACAATTGTTGTTATTTATTTAACAAAGGGTTTACAGAAGTGGAGGCACGCGAGCAGTATTTACATAAAAACAAAGAATTATATTCGGTGGAATGTAAACAGTGGCTTGCGGCCACGAGGAAGGCAGATGTGTCGCGTGGCTCTGCCTGCCTTAGTGAGGGTAGCATGTCGATAAAACTGCGAAACTATTGTCATTTTGGCAACATTTCGCTTTAAAAATCTGTTCGAAAACTTGAGAGCTTTCTTTGAAGAGTTGACTTAATATTAAAACTTTTATAATGAATATGTTTAATTTTGTCAAATGAGTAAAAGACGTTAATATTTTTATCTCTTAAATGGAAGTGTTTTAGAACTTTTATACGTATAAAAGCATCCGCTTTATACCTGACATAATTTCGCAGCGTCTTAATTAACATAAACTTTTATCTAGAGCGTTGGAATATGTTCAAGAGTTTTTGAAGTTAATTCATCAAGCTATGAGGAGATTAATGTTTTCAGAAAATGTTATCTAATAGAATTTCCTCGTTGTCCGTCATTTAATGAAAATTATTCCATCTTATCGACATACAAAAACAACAAGTCTACTATTTCACTTTCACAGAACCTTTCAGCTCGCTACAGTGAAGATTATCCCTTCTTGAAACATCAGTACGATATATTTGAGCACACTTCAATATCAAGTGCTTAATACATTTTAGATAACTTATCGACAGTCTCTCCTCACAAAATCGTAATAAAATGGCGACTGTAGGCGGCGGGCGGGCGGGTGTTTTTAAGTCGTCTTGCCTCCATCCAAACACAAGCCAAAAATCTTTATAAATGCAAACGAGACGGGGCTATCTAGATCCGGGTGGGTGCAAGAGGGACGGCGTCAGGTGCATCTGAGTTAGCTCTGCGGTTGCGGGTAGATACAGCACGTTCTTACCGCTCCAGTCGGTGCGGTTAAGGGTACCCCAACTTTGCAACGAATTGGAGTGGAGTTGGGAAAAACAAATAACTAAGTATCTCATTTGAATGTATAACTTGGAGTCTTTAAAACGAAATAGGTGTTACTGCGAATAGCGGCGCGATTATTTATGTTTTTAACACGTGTTTCATATTTAACTGTGGCAGTTTGTGGACCGAATTAATTCGAGTTACAATTTTGTATAACGAGTGATTCTTCGAAGTGAAATTAAAGCGATTTAGGTGAATTATGTTTTCATTATGTTACCTTTTTTAACAAAAAAATGTACGAATACAAACAGCTCGTAGATTTCACAATTTCCGTTATAATTTCGGGCGTGACGTAATATATTTAAACGGCGCTTTTTTCTCAAGTCATAATTTGAATTTGTAATACTTGTAAGAGCGGAAAGTTTTGCTATCAATATTTATGGTCATAATGAGGACACTCACCTGCCGCCGACGAGGAGATAATTTCCATCTCTTAATAATAATCTGAAGTAATCTGTATGTGTATCATTTCCCAGGAACTTGTGTGTGTCATCAACTCCTGAAACAACACCAAAAAAGCATAATTAGTTAATTGGCACTCTTGATTAGGAAAAGTATTTGGGAGTAAGTATATAGGTTTTCACAAGGCAGTAGACAATCTTTTTCTACGAAAATCAATAGGTAGTAGTACAGTCGTAATAACAAAAAAAACCGGCCAAGTGCGAGTCAGACTCGCGCACCGAGGGTTCCGTACAAACCTGTAGGTATATAAGTAAAAGTTATGGTAATTTAAGATTTTCGGAATTTTTCCTATATGTGTACTTTATAACGTTGCTTCATGCCAAATTTCAAGATTCCAGGTCGTCTGGAAGTATCCTTTAGGTTCTGATTCCCTTGCGAGTAGTTGCGAGTTTCAAAATATGCGGCTTTAATTGCTGTATCTTTTGATTGCGTTGACGTAGAAGTTTGATTTTGTTACAGCTTAAAGATATTATAGACTTGAGTATTTGTTAAGAATTTCAATATAATACCACTACGCGTTCATGAGTAAAGGGGTAATAAGTTTAAAATTATTAAAAATATTTTTATTATATGATGTAACTAAAAATTTATGCTTTTCGCAATTTTTCCTTTATCTGTGTTATAAGACGTTGCTTCGTACCAAATTTCAAGATTCTGAGTTCACGGGAAGTACCCTGTAGGTTTTGATTCCCTTGCGAGTGTCGAAAATTTGCGGCATAAACGGGAGTATCTTTTGATCGCGTTGACTTAGAAGTTTGATTTTTTCACAGCTCCAAGAGACCATAGACTTGAGTATTTGATATGAATTTCAGCTTGATACCTCCACGCGTTCCTGAGAAAGAAGGTCTTGACAGACAGACAGACAGACAGACGGACAACAAAGTGATCCTATAAGGGTTCCGTTTTTACCTTTTGAGGTACGGAACCCTAAAAATAAAGCTGAAAATGAAACTACCCTATAACTACGACACCGAAATACTTAGATAACTAAATAAATACTAAATTGCACCCTTGTTCTAAATATTTGTACCGAAGTTAATTTGACGATTACTTTTCTATAAGACTCTTCTTGACTATCGAAAACTCGATAAATCATCGAGACGTACCTATTGGTAAAATCGATAGGCGAAACGTAAAATAGTCTCATTTTAAATATAGAAGCTTTCGTGAACCTTGTTTTGTACCTCTGAAAAACGTACCTATCCACGTTTATCTAAATCCAATTACGGTAAAAGCAGGTAAAGGTTAGATACGGTTTTTCCTTATTAGTTTCAGATTACGATATTGTGTGGATCCGAAGAAATTTGCATATCCATTAGTGACGGTAGGTACTTATTTGTCACCTGACTTGTTTTAAACAGCGAAAATGTCCTTTAAGTGGAAGTTTGAAAGATGATTTTTGAAGGTTGACTGGATTTAGTCCTTTTTTTTTTCGCATGGGAAATCATCAAATGACTTCTCCCACTCTGGGCGGAGCGGGAGGGAGTGTCAGACTTTTACTGACTAAAACCCATCCATGTTCCTTCCTCGCCCTTTACGTTCCGGGGTCACGGTATCTCTTTCGAACAGTCCCGCAACCCCAGCAGGCTTCGGCCCTTGCGGGCTGGATTTAGTAGTTGCAGGTATGTTTTTTAAATCCTTGTTTAAAGTATAATATTCAATGATATGACGGTTTTACAGGTTATAGCTGTGTAATGTTCGAATGGACAATCTCAGGAACCTTACTCGGCCCAAACAGTATTAAACAAGATTGAAACAAAATAGCTGTCTAAATGTTCACACGTACAAACAGTATCAGTGTGTGTAACAGTAATTGGGTTACTTCAATATAAATTACGATGTAATTAGAAATTTAGTCACCAATTTCAATACTCCCTTGAAATTACATTAATTTTAGTGACAACCCTTTTCAAACAAAAATCCATAACAATGTTACTCGCTAGCTACTAATAATCTCTTTGAAAGACACATTAAAATTCATGGCACACTTCATGAAGACTCCTCTAATACGACCCAAAGGCTTAAACTCCAGTCTAAATGAGGTCTGAAATAATGGGCGTGGCCCTCATTAAACTCCTTTTGTCGTGATCCGAACTTAGTCTTTTGACATCTGATTCCTATTTGGAATTTGTAAACGATTTTCCACTTTATCCTCTTTGTGATAAAGTACTCTTTGTTTCTGTAAGAGGAAAGATGTTTCGAAGAAAACATTCATGAGATAAGATGACCTTGGATGTTTTTTCAAAGTCATGCCTTTGAACGGCTCTGTTGTTTTTTGTTTATAGGGTGCTAATGGACACAATATAAAGAGTTTTCTGTCGTGTATTTTGATGTCCAGCCTTTATCTAGATCACTGTTGGACATAAGCGTTTCCAATCGTTTTTTTACGGATGACCAGTGTACACCAGCGCTGTGCGCTGAAGCCTCATAGCACAGCATCATTCTGAGTGGTGACCTGCTTGTCGCAGTCACGACATGCAACCTGCTAACCTTTTTCTTGTTCCGTCTTTTTGTATTTAATAAATGTTTGCACGTCATGTCCCTGCGACCAAAAAATATATTTTCTTTCTTCTTCTTTTCAATCGCTCGCCACTGAACTCAATGCTGAACCATTTTAACCTATCTAAAACCAGCCTTGCGAAGATCGTCGTTCCACCCCAGGTCGAGAGCATCCTACACTACGTTTGCCGATTCGCGGTCTCCACTCAAGAACACGTCTGCATTGCCACTTCAGCTTTGTTGCAGTCCTCCCATCATCCTGAGCTTCGGAGTATTATGTGACAAATTGAAAAGGGTTGGAAATATTGCTGAATAACTCAGAAATTGAGCCTCTTTATTCATGGTTATACGGCTAATGTAAGTATCATTTAGGATTACCTGAAACTGATTGACTTCAGATCGTAAAGGCAAGAACCGTGAAAGCTCTTACATTTTTCTAGATGAAAGAGTGTTGGTATGCGTAAAACAATATCTGAAAAACGACGTTTTTTATTCGAAAGTCATAAAATCTCTGAGTAACATGACGAAAAAAATGCGAGTGTAAGATGACAAGTAAAATGCTTAAACATCAAGTGCAAGTAGTGATGTCATTCATAAAATATTATATAATTATTCGATTTTAATTGTGAATGGTATTGGGATAATTGGTGTGAAAACGACAAACATATTCGCTGAAATGATTAATGATTTTAACTGTGCTTATTAAATGTAACCGTTGTATCGAAGAATGATTCCATAAACAACAATTTAATATAACTGGTTGCTTGTAGATTAATCAGCAACAATTTTGAACCCAAAACAAAATCAGTATCCAAAAAGGTCAAACTTATCGCATAAAAATACTTCTTGAACCATCTAAAAAACTACGCGGAACTGAGAGAAACTTAATCGAAATTGATTCGAGTAGACAGTTCTCGTCCCATCACTGTGATAAAATCGCCGATTACTTCAAAGTGACTTTTTTCTACCAGATAGGTTCACGAGAGGGTTCAACGCGACGTCAATCAAATGAAAAACCCGTTTAAAAACGCTAATAGATTACTTGGTGGGGTAGTGTGGGAACCAATCGTTTTCTGGGAACACACGCATAGCTACATTAATTCACTAGTTTGGCATAGGTAGACGTTGTTATCAGATTGATTGTTTTTTTGTAATTATTAGGCAAAGTCTTATACCTGTTTTCATTAAGGCGAGACCGAAATAAACGCTGATTATTTATTTTTGACGTTCGGATCAACGCAGAGAGTTGACATTCCAACAGTTAAATTCATTCATTTAGGTGTTGTTTGGATTTAGTGATAATAATAGGTTAGTAACGTTAAAGTTATTTACAATTGTCAAACTACGTGTGTCCAATAGAGACGGAAACATGAGTCTAGTCTACAGGGTGCTGCCAAGTCCTTTATGTATAAACTACTTCTAATTAAGGTACACTATAAACTCTTATCACGCTATTAAGCCACGCAAGGTAACCACGTTGTGGCTTCTACCACTTCCGACACTTTCTTTCGCAATAAACTACTTAGTTAATTCACAAGAATAATTAATACTGGCTTCCTAAGATTAGCTTCGGACTACCTGGATTTCTTGTGCTAAATTTGAGAGAATTAGTAAAATAGTGTTACGACTTTTGCGCTCTAAGGCCTGTCATACAGCGGAGAAAGAACTGGCATTGATGATCATCTAGCACTTGCTTATTGTAGTTGTCATCCTCAAATTTTTATTTTTTTTAGTCTGGCAACACTGCATGTATTTTGTCAATTGTATCTGTTAATAGACTCCTTTGGTTTACTCTAAAAGGAAAACACGTGTTTTATTCACCATCACCACCGATCTGTCCTGCACAACCCATGTAACTGGGTAATGCGGTACCCCTTCGTTCCCTGGCAGTAGCACTTGACCTGTTGGCATTATTGTATTTCATGCCTTATTGAGGTTTCCTCACCATATTTCCTTTGCCATCTGTCAGGTAAACTTCTGCTTACGCTCTTCATATACATATACATACACATAAAATACACAAAACGGTAATAGCTGTGGGAATTAAAACATGTATTCTGTACCGAGTTACCACGCGCTCGCGGTGGTCCGCGTATCATTTTACCCGCCATTTTGTTGTTTGTTTTAATTCTAAATTTTTAAAACAAAAGCTATTCTTCCTTGCTTTTCCTGTGTATAGTTTGTATGCAAATTTTTATGGGAGTTTGTGTATGAAAATTAATGTAATAGTCGTGTTTTGAGTGTGGAAACTAACTACATTTTAGTTGGACAAAATTTTCAAAACATTCAGTTTCAGAACGGAATCCTAAAAAGAAATGGAAGTTTTGGAAATAAAAGGTTCAGTTTTAGACAATAACCCCGGGTGTTCGAACATTCAGAAATGTCATTTAAGCCACGGCCGTAGTTTTTCAGACCACAAAGATCCTTTATCAATCTTTTAAAAAAGTCTGTAATAAAAAAGAACTTGTGAAAGTTTTAAAACTTTGCGAGTAGACGAGCTGGCTTACGCGAGTTTTAAGTTTGTCAAATAATTGAGGTATTGTTAAAAAGTACTCATTGTGAACGTTATGGAAGCACTTTTAGTTTCTTTAGTATGTTACTTTTTCGATGTACCACCTACTTTTTACCCGACTACTGCTAAACCAACAGGAAGGGTAATGATTTTAGCAGTCCATGTATGTATGTTTGTAATTACGTATGTTCCTCTGTAGCGCCTAAACTATTCATCCGGTTTTGATGAATAAGGTGTCAATCGATTCGTTATTTGGCCCGGGTAACATAAGCTACATTTTAACCTACTTCAAATAGGAGGAGTCGGTTTTACCTTGTAAATTATAGCGTAATTTTTCAGTAGTCGGGATTTTAAGTGTTAGTATACCACACAAATTGTTGTTACTTTAATTTACCCAACATATCATAAGCAGAGGCTCATTTTTTGATCAAGGAATGAAATTCCTCTTAAAGAGCACCTTTTGATACGTGTCAGAAGTAATGAGTAGGTACCCTCTTGTACACTTATGTAACCTAGCACCGATGCCTATGTGTTCACTTTGTTTATCTAGGTACCTTGTCAAGCACTTCGAAGATACGTGGTATAAATGTTTGGAGAAATATCTAAAACTAACATCGTAATATGTGCTGTATCGTCATGTTCACATTGTTTTCTTTCTATTACATTTATAGGAAGGAGGCGACTGTTGATATGATGAGTTGTAGAGAAGTATGGAAGATATGCTGCGCTGTTCCCAAATAAAATGGGATAAGGGCAGTAGAATGATGATGATGATGATAATGATGATGATGAAAATGATGATGATGCTGATGATGATGATGATGGTTTAAAGGCAGTCCCCGAACGATTTACACATTTATTTCTTGCTGAAAACTAGGATATACGAGACTTAAGTTGACTTAAGTGTGTCTTCAGTTTGGCCAAGTAACGGTTCCCACATGTCTAAAAACACGTCAAAATGTTTATGTTTAAGAATCACAAGAAAATATAGACAATTAGGATGAAACAATTAGTTAAATTACTTGATAACAGATTAAATGGAAAAGCCTGTTGTTATTTGATTCATTTTGTTTTCATTTACATCGTTAGTGAGAAACCACAGTTGTTGTTTACTTGGCTCACAGTATTGAAGCGTGTCGTGTCAACTGAAATGGCAAAAAAATAAATTGGGTGCCAGTATATGGTATTGGGGTGAACACTTTTTCCATATATACGCCGTTCACGAGTGGGAGTGTCGATCATGGGATATTAGCCTCCACAATCGTTTGCGATCTCTCCCCCTTAGTCGTTTTCCGAAGGATCGGAAAAATCAGTAAAAAAGATACCCTTTTGAATGCATGAATTTACGAACGTCTCACATCGTTAGTCTCGGTCTAAATATGTCTCTTTTGACCCGATCAGAATATCTAACTTTTGGGATATTAAGGTTTAATCCCTACTAACAAGGGGCGTCTAAACTTTTTTATTTGTGGACCCTGTCAGCAACAAAATGGCGTCCTTGGCCGATATATTCAAAGCATCTTCACGCGTCCCGTCACCGCCTTGGGCCGAAACGGGACTTTTTAATTAGTTTTAAAATAATGAAAGGTCGAAGAGACCTTGTTAAACTTTAACGCGACGATAACTGAAAGAAAAACGTAATGGTTTTCCTTTTTCATTAGATAAGATAAAGAAAGATAAGGTAGCATGCGATGGTTCCTTTGTTGTGAATTATATCTTTTTTATTTTCCCTTAAGGCATTATTAGCTATCTTGGATTGTTATTTTCTTGCAGCATTAGGTAGGTATTGTAGTTTATTGTGGCGGCTTTGTTGGGAGATATAAAATCGGCCAAAATTAATTCTTTAATTAAATTCTACATTACGGTTGGTACGACTGTTGATAAAAAAGTTGCTAGCAATAAAAACCTCACAAAACCACTCTTACCTAATCCTTCGTCCGTGGAAAAAGGTAAACCATATTAATTTTTTCACAAAAAATCAAAACAAAAGTTCTAAAAGCCGTGACGTCACCATAAAGCAAAAATTACGCCAATTTGGTCACAAAGAACATTCCAGAGTAAACTTACCGAAACACGTTCTTTTTTTGAAAAACCGTATTCGCTTTTAGCGTGCCAGTATCATCGTACATTTTTCTACAGAGCTAATTTAGTTCGGGGTGCGAGTATGCGTGCTAGAGATGTCCTAAATTAGATTCGAGATAGTTTCGGTTTCCTTTCCGAGCTAGCTACGTTTATGTGCGGAAATTAAATGTACGCTGGATGCAGGTTCTGCTGTGAAGTTGTGACTTATGAGAGACGGTATTAATTAGTGGATGAGGAGATTTTATGATGAGAGGGATGGGAAAACGTGATTGAATTTTGAAGATGTTTACTTGTAGGTATTGGATCGGTTTGAACCGGGTTTTTAGAATCCTTAGTAGTAAGCCGAGAATCCGATATTTTAAATCGAAAATCAAATAATGACTTTTGAATTAATGCAGTAGCATTATAGCCTATAAACTGTTGATGTCAGGGCTTAGCATTTAGATACAGCGTTGCATAAACATTTGTAGCGTTATCTGAATCCGGGAATGGAACTAAAATTTGTGCCTGTGAATGCATCTCTGTCATAGGAAAATGTATGATAAAAAAATCGTTTTAAGGATGCAGGATAAACATAAAAACCTGTTATAAACTACATCAGGCCACACAATAGGAGCCAAAACTCAAAGCGGCCATTTCCCATGGTAAAAGTTAAAGTTTTTATCGCTACACGCGTCATGGCGTGTAAAATCATCTTTACAACTCCTATTCATAGTCAAGGTTTTATGACCCTGCTCAACTTTGCCAAAGACATTATATTTAGGGTACCGTATAAGAAAATGTATGGAGGTTTTCTGCTTGTTTGTTTTTTGGTCATGGATGGCTATTTTCGTAAATGTAGATTATATGGTAAGTCGATATTTCCATGCGCAATCCCATATTATATCGGTTTGGGGCAAAATTTGCAAGTAACCACAATATAGCCCAAAGATCAAGGCGTGGAAATAACAATCAAAAGTTTATTTGTTCTGATCTCAATTTGTTGCAAAATATGTTGTTGCATTAAAGCAAGTAGTGGCCATTTTGCAACAAGCGAATGAGAACAAACATTTGCGAATTTTCTTCGACAATTTTCTGGATTTAAAAAAGGAATACTGAATTCTGTACTGAATGAAAGTCACACTTAGCGTGTTGTCGGCATAACGAGCGAGATAACGTTTTACGACGATGATATCCGATGTGTTTCGTCTCGCCCACCTGGCTCGCCGCCATTGTGGCTTTTTCTTATATTGGCTGAAAATCGCCTTATCTCGCTCGGTTGCTAGCTTTAAAATAAGTACCAAAGAAAGTATAATATACCTACTTAATTTGTAAAAAAAATAGGAAAATTATTTATTGTTGTGATACTTATATGTTAACAATCATTTAATATTTAATAGATAAACGGAACATGGATAAATACTGATCAATCGATATTTTTTAGATTTTAGCATTATTGTTCAATGCAGTCAAAATTTGTAATTTATCACATAGAAATAAGCCAACTTTCCAACTGAACTTACAATAAAACTCGTTCCTAAATAAAAATAAAACTGTCATCGAGAGAAAAGCGATGGGAAAAAGGAAGAACTCGAGACAATTAATCAGTCTGAAAATAAAAGATAGAAGTGAAAAATAATATCTTTTATCCACGAAACTGTTATCAATCAAATGAAAAACAATTCTTTGTTTCTTTCAGGGTATCCTTACTGAGAAATAAAAATATTAAATACGAAAAAAAGTATGAAACATGAGGTGCCTATAAACTAAATAAAGTTTGTGTAAAGCGACACTATGAATACGGCCCCACATTTCCCATGGGTGTCGTAAATTGCTAAATGTTTACATCAGGGAATGGCTGTAAACAACTCCTGTTTCTATAAGCTTCCTATATACGAAGAATCGTACCTATATGTACCTATATGACACTAAGGTATACATCGGTGTTTTATAAGTTCATAAAATGTACGGTCGAACAAGCTATTTGGTTAACAGTTTAACCCACAAATTACATTGTGAAATGTAAACCTTGTATAGTGTATTATCTATGATATAAACTAAATCCTTATTCGACTGTACATAAGAGGGTAGATGGCAAAACAAAAATCTAATTGACCTTCACATAGATAAAAAAAAATATTGGATACATAGTTTTTCTTTTTCACATAAACTAAAAATGAAGTCTCGGGTGACGTCACATTTGAGTACGTTTTTTACCGGAAACTGACGTCACAAACCCCAACCATTGTCTTTGACGCGTTTTGTCTTCGTAGAATTAATTTGATAAAACAAAAACACGTCCAATCCAATATTTTTCGATATATCGAACTGCCGGACTAAACATAATCATATTTTTTAGTCAGGAATCATCTCTAGTATGAGGTATACCTTCTTCATCTAACGTCTATCAATAAGGTATTCCTTGGATCAATCATACGAATTTATATTTCTGTTGGTAACAACAGAAATATAAATTCGTCGATTCGTCGAATTTATATTTCTGTTGTTACCAACAGAAATATAAATTCGTCTATGAAGAAACCCTAATTACAATTCAAACTTTTGGTAATATGTAGTCAAAACAAATATGACTGATTATAGTCGACCCAGAACCCTACAAGAAAACCTTTGCTCCACATAATTTTCTTTTAAAACTCGTCAAAACCTACGATTTACGTTCCAAGAATTCTCCCAAGAAGCTTGTCCCAGTATATTGTAGAAGTAGTTTTCTCTAAGGGATATAAAAACCCCAGCCCTCATGATGTTGGCATCCGTCATCATTAGCGGGACCGCTGTTACAGTCGGCACCACAAGTGGTGAGCGATATAAATCGTGGTTTAGTTATAATAACGCGAAACTGTTGTACTGTACCTCTTTTAGTGATGGTGATATAGTTCGAAAGCTGTCACACTGACACTGGCTGTGTTGACACTGACATCTCTGGTTTAGAAGAGCGGCATTCCCTCAGTTTCATTGAATTAGCAATATTAATTAGTAATGTACAAAAAACACATTTAAATATGAAATAACATACAGACAAAAAAGCACAAATGTTTCATTTACAAATCTCTTCCAGCAAACCTGCGACAGGAATGAAACATGTAATGTTAGACTATGGTACACTCCTTTTTTCTAAAAACGTTAAATTAATGTCAATTGTATTTTAGTCCCTTGGGTTTAGGTTAACTATTCAAGTTTTAAAGAATCTGCTAACACGCAAGTGAAGAAAAAAAACACAAAGGTGACAGAAAAATGTATCAGATTTATTCACCAAACAATCCTGATGCTAGCAGTATTGTATCGTAACGGTTTTTTCGACTGAAGTGAAGACACGATGAATTATCCGAGTGAAAAGGTCCTTCTCAAACAACTACAGAACATGCGTCACTTACATATTGTAAGGTAAAGGTCGTTACTAGGGATGGGGTACCGCCTTTTACCGAGTATCGCATAACCTGGCGATTATCCGGCGAAATCGAATACGAGAGCGTTTGCAGACACTGACGAAATTCTTGAAAATGTAGATATGAAACTGAATGATAGATGAAACTGGATTGTTCACGTTTGTGAAAATTGTAATTGGTTTAAGATTAAAGTTCACTACAACAAAGGAAAATGTTTGTTATCTACGTAGGAACAGACTATTCAGTTTAACTGAACACTTGAAACTAAAATGGAATACGAATACACTTGTTTGTGTTTCTGTGCAAAATACACTCCTTTTACTTACCATTTTTTTTGTTCTAACATACAAAAAGTATTTTCTAAAGTATTTTCTAATTATATTAATGTGTTTTTAAGGCACAATACATGATGTTGATTAAGAAAACAGCGGCATTTATCGACCATAAGTCCAGCGTCAATATTTGAGTAAGTTTGGTAAGTCAAGTTACAAAAATCGGTTACACGCTGCCCGATACTATCGACTAACTGCGCCACATCCCTAGCGGTCATTGTTGGCAGGCAGGACATTTTGTCCTCGCGAGCTTGGCTCGTTAGGTTTAATGGCCGAGCCTGCCATGGTAACGACTAACAACGCTCGTATGTTATCGCCTTCTATTTTTACCGGACAATGCCACGAAAAATCTTCGCTTTATCATTGAAATGTTGCCCGTGTAAATTATTATTTGCGGGCGTTGCCAGTGGAAAAAGATCAACGTCAATTGAGTTGTTGCCTTTGTTAGGTTAAGCGGCGGGAAAATAATAATACTTTGTGAGTGTTGTATGTACGCGTATCATGAAATAATTTTAATATGCGTAGGAGGTGGTTTTCGAAATAGTAGTTTTCTGATTGACAAAGTTATTCTACACAGTTGTGTCAAGTACTAGTTTTTAACAATCCCTGTAACTATTGATATGATTTTCATTTGTTTCATGATTTTGTTGTTATACCGGAGTTTTTCAGGTTATTATTCCAGTCAGTTCTGCCACCACCTTAATGTGAATTTGCTTATCAAAAAAGAGGTTTCGTTATGTATCCGTACCGTACACGCATGCTCTTTTATTTTATACTAAAACAACAGCACTATGGAATTATTTTGACCGCCTTAACTTAAAGTTAGTGCTTTTCGCAAATACTGCCGAGTCTTTCATGAAACTTGATAGTGCTCCGGTGCTCAAAGTTGCCAGTGCTCTGGACTAGGTTAATTCAGTTTAAACTGCCTGCTATTAACCTGAGCATTATGAACACACACTGCACTGTCGTTCGGAGAACTTCGGAAAGCTTCGGAAATGCTTTGAGCTCATTCGTCTTTTGTAACGACCATGCAGTGGAAGAGGTGAATGAATTACACGGCGTATTCTACATACAAACTTTTACGATTGATTCAGAAATGTTAAGCCTTTACAATAAAAATAAAAAACCTATAATAAAGAGTTGTTCCATATATTGATTTGGAACAGCTAAATAATTTGGTCCTTGACCTTTGTATAAAAGTGTAGGCTCCTTTACAGTTAGTTAAAATTATTTACATTTCATCAATATCTTAAACTTAAAACTAATATACACAAACAAACACAAGTACAAATAACAATACTATTTACAATACAATATATAATTAAAAATATACATATATAACATACACACTTTCTTACCAGTTGGTCGATAAATTTACCGTCGATAGTCGATGGTCATTAAACTATCGACCGAACCGTCATCACTAATTACCGATATCCGTACAACTATCAATAGCCATATACGGCCGGCTACGGAGGCGCGGGCGCACGCCTTTCACTTTTACAAGGTCAAACCAGTCAGGATCATACCTCGACGCGGAGCGCACGCTTGTCGCCTCAATTTCATAAACACGCGATTTCGCGATCTAGCTTTGCTTTTCATGTTAATTTCATCTATACTTCATCTGTCTATCATTCTTCTACTTTCATCCTTCCGCTACTACATACTGTGCTTGTGCTTGTGCTTGTGAACACTTCCCTATTGTGCCTTCTGAACTTGGTTTAATGTGTGAGGACTTGTGGACAATATAACCTTTTGGAACGTGAGTTTGTCTACTTATTTATAAATCACACCCTCCTAACCATACTGGCGACCCCGTGAAGAACAATGGAAGGTGATATGTTCAAAGACGCACGAGGCGCGGCAACGTCACCGCCACCTTGCACTAGTGATGGGGGGATATCGATAGACCCCAGCAACGTTTTCAAAGTCGGCGTACGAGTGCCCCCGTTTTGGGCTGAAGAGCCGGAGATTTGGTTTGCCCAGGTCGAGGGACAATTTAGTATAGCGGGAATAACTAGTGATGTCACTAAATTTAATTATGTCATCGGACATCTGGACAACCAATACTCGAGAGAGATAAAAGACATAATTATTAGCCCGCCTGCCACTAACAAGTATGACAAACTGAAGACCGAGCTAATTAAGCGACTCACCGCGTCCAAAGAGAAGAAGATCAAACAGTTATTGATGCATGAGGAGCTTGGCGATCGTAAGTCATCGCAATTTCTTCGCCACTTGACAAGCCTGGCAGGCTCAAACGTTCCTGATGACTTCCTGAGGACGATGTGGGTTAGTCGCCTACCGCATGGTATCCAGACGGTGCTCGCAGGTCAACCAGGTGCAGCTTCTCTCGAGGATCTAGCTGACTTAGCCGATAGAGTGAACGACTTGGCTGCGACAACTCCAAAGGTCGCCGTTGTGAGCAATGCTGTCCCTAGCTCGGATCTGAGCGAACTAACAAGGGAGATAGCTGAGCTTCGTCGACAGTTCCAGCAGATGTCAACTCGGAACAGCCGTTCACGCTCCCGTTCCACCAGAAACACTCGCGGTAGTTCGAGGCAGCGCTCTCTATCGAACTACAAAAAGTTCCCCAATTGTTGGTACCACAACAAGTTCGGAGAAAAAGCCAACAAGTGTATCCGGCCCTGCGACTACAAGGCGGAAAACTCCAAGGGCGGTCGGTAATGGCGACTGACGATTGCCCTTTGCCTGCTTCTGGTCGCCTGTTTGTAACTGACCGATCTTCGAAGACGCAGTTCCTGGTCGACACTGGGAGCGACCTCTGCGTGTTCCCTCGGTCAGCGCTTCATGATCGTCGTGCTCGTACGGACTATAGTTTGTGTGCTGCTAATGGTTCTAGCATAGCTACATATGGTTGTATCAATTTAGATTTAGATTTTGGTTTACGCAGAACCTTTCAATGGCGTTTCATTGTAGCCGATGTTACGAAGCCTATAATAGGTGTCGACTTTTTAAACTATTTTAATCTTATAGTTGATTGTCGTAACAAACGCCTAATTGATAATTCAACTTCCATTTTCACTATTGCAGATGTAGCTAAATGCAATAACATTTCTTCTGTTAAGGTCGTGACTGGTATGACTCGGTTTCATAAAATTCTCAGCGAGTTTCCGGAAATTACTCGACCAGCTGGTAAGCCACACTCTACACCACACAACACAGTACACCACATACGCACGACACCAGGCCCTCCAGTTTGCTCGTCACCTCGTCGTTTAGCACCGGACAAACTTAAGATTGCCCAAAAAGAGTTCCAGTCTATGCTGGCCCTTGGTACAGCTAGACCTTCTGAGAGCCCGTGGGCGTCACCTCTACACCTAGCGCCAAAGAAAAACAACGGCTGGCGTCCTTGCGGCGATTACCGTAAGTTGAATGCCCGCACCGTGCCTGACAGGTATCCGATTAAGCATATCCATGACTTTACCCATAGTATAGCTGGATGTAAAGTCTTCAGCACGCTCGATTTAGAGAAAGCATATAATCAGATACCTGTCAGCCCGGAAGACATTCCTAAGACCGCCATCACAACACCATTTGGATTATATGAGTTTCCTTTCATGACATTTGGTCTTAGGAACGCGGGCCAAACTTTTCAGCGGTTCGTGGATGAAATGACGAGAGGACTAGACTTCGTATATTGTTACCTAGACGACTTTCTCGTGTTTTCTAGAAGTCCAGAGGAGCACGAGGATCACCTGCGACAGATCTTCAACAGGCTGAAGGAATATGGCATGTTGGTGAACACTTCGAAATGCGTTTTCGGTATGGGGGAGGTAACGTTTCTGGGCTACCGGATTACCGAGAGCGGTTCTAAGCCACTCGATATCAAAGTCCAGGCGGTGAAGGATTTTCCTCCTCCAACCAATGTTCGCCAGCTAAGAGGTTTCCTAGGCATGGTTAATTTTTACAGGAGATTTCTTCCTCACGCAGCAGTAACCCAAGCCCCACTTCACGCCTTACTAACAGGCTCCGTCAAAGGTTCGCACCCAATTATCTTGACAGGGGACACACTAGCAGCTTTCGAGGCTTGCAAAGAAAGCCTGGCCAACGCTGCTCTACTAGCTCATCCGGACTGCACCGCTAAACTTGCAGTAGTTACAGATGCCTCTGATAAGGCTATCGGAGCGGTTCTGCAGCAATTTAAAGATGATGCGTGGCAGCCCTTAGCTTTCTTTTCAAGGAAATTGAGCCCTTCACAGGTGAAATACTCACCATACGATAGGGAGCTTCTAGCAATTTATGAGGCCATTCAATATTTCAGGCACATGCTAGAAGCTCGCCATTTTATTGTCTATACAGACCATAAGCCCATAAGTTTTGCCTTCAATGAAAGGAAGAACAATTGTTCGCCTAGGCAGTTCAGGCACTTAGATTTTATTTCCCAATTCACGACAGATATCCGCCACATTTCTGGTAAAGATAATGTGGTTGCAGATACCTTGTCGCGAATTGAAGAGCTAGCAGACCCAGTAGACCTCGAGAAACTAGCTCAAGCTCAGAGTTCCGACTCGGAACTCTGCAAGCTTTTGAGCGAAGGTTCTTCTCTGCAGCTTAAAAAATTCAATGTCCTTGGAAGTCAAATTCCCCTGTACTGCGACGTCAGTACCCCAGCTTCCAGGCCATATGTACCTGAACCACTTCGCAAGCAAATTTTTAACAGCTTGCATTCTTTAAGCCACCCTGGTGCCAATGCGTCGGCCAAGCTGATAGCCGAGCGGTTTGTATGGCCAGGCGTGAGAAAAGACTGTAGGGAGTGGGCGCGTGCTTGTATACCGTGCCAAAGGACGAAAGTCAACCGTCACGTGACTTCCCCTCTCGGCACTTATAACTTACCGCGCGCCCGGTTTAAGCAGATCCATATCGACCTGGTGGGTCCTCTTCCACTATCCCAAGGTTATCGGTACTGCTTAACGGCCGTGGATAGATTTACACGGTGGCCAGAGGCAGTACCGATACAAGATATTACAGCGGAAACGGTGGCCAAGGCTTTGCTGTCCATTTGGATATCTCGGTTTGGTTGCCCGACAGATATTGTAACCGATCGTGGTCGCCAGTTCGAATCGGCCTTGTTTCAATGTCTGTCGAAGATAGCCGGATTCGAACATAAGCGGACGACAGCCTACCATCCGGCATGCAATGGCTTGGTTGAACGGTTTCACCGACAGCTGAAGGCTGCGATCGTCTGCCATGCAAACGATAGGTGGACGGAATCTTTGCCATGGGTCTTATTAGGCGTGAGATCTGCCTTTAAGGAAGACCTCCAAGCCTCTTCTGCGGAACTGCTATATGGGGAGCCGCTAAGGTTACCCGGAGAATTTTTTGAGCCCACTGTCAACGGTACAGTAGACACAGCTGAATTTACTGCAAGGCTCAGAAACTTCGCCGAGAAATTGAGACCGGTACCAGCTTCCCGCCATAGCAAGCCCAAAGTCTTTGTTTATAAAGAGCTAGAAACTTGCGGTCACGTTTTCCTCCGTGAAGACGCATTGCGAGGTGCTCTCCAACCTGCTTATTCTGGGCCATATAAAGTAATCACACGAGGGGACAAGATATTTAAAATACTTGTTAAAAACAAAGAAGTGACAGTTACCATTGACAGACTGAAGCCTGCCTTCATTCTTGCTGACCAGGTGGAGGAACCCCCACCGGTAGTGCCGCCAAGCTACACAACACGTTCTGGGAGGCGAGTTAAATTTACGGACTTCTATCGCCCTTGACGGTCTCTGGAGGGGGGTGGTGTAGGCTCCTTTACAGTTAGTTAAAATTATTTACATTTCATCAATATCTTAAACTTAAAACTAATATACACAAACAAACACAAGTACAAATAACAATACTATTTACAATACAATATATAATTAAAAATATACATATATAACATACACACTTTCTTACCAGTTGGTCGATAAATTTACCGTCGATAGTCGATGGTCATTAAACTATCGACCGAACCGTCATCACTAATTACCGATATCCGTACAACTATCAATAGCCATATACGGCCGGCTACGGAGGCGCGGGCGCACGCCTTTCACTTTTACAAGGTCAAACCAGTCAGGATCATACCTCGACGCGGAGCGCACGCTTGTCGCCTCAATTTCATAAACACGCGATTTCGCGATCTAGCTTTGCTTTTCATGTTAATTTCATCTATACTTCATCTGTCTATCATTCTTCTACTTTCATCCTTCCGCTACTACATACTGTGCTTGTGCTTGTGCTTGTGAACACTTCCCTATTGTGCCTTCTGAACTTGGTTTAATGTGTGAGGACTTGTGGACAATATAACCTTTTGGAACGTGAGTTTGTCTACTTATTTATAAATCACACCCTCCTAACCATAAAAGTTTATATGACGTTGCCTCTCATTACCGTTGAAGCATCAAAAGCTATTTTTAATATATCATGAAAAAGTCATCAGATATATTTTACAATTTAAATGTTTATAACTCAGTAAAGCCCTAATTGTTACGGTCGTGAAATACAACCTAGCACTGACCTGCAAATTGCAAAAAAACGCAGGAAAATTTGAATTTCGCGGGTTATCCTGGAACATTCACCTTAACGTGTTTTCATTCAACAAGCTCACATTCTTTTTTCAAAGCTGTTCAGTTTATTTTAATCAGATATTCGCGCCTTACAATTTTGTCAACACCCTTGACGCACCCACTTAGCCACATCCTTGTTTCGCACAGGAAGGTGAGGGTGAGGGTGTTCTATTCTGAGTCGGGGACCACCCAGTCACTTAACTCGTTTAGCACACGTTGTCATGGGAACTTTAGTGTTCCTGGCAATATTTAAGTTTTATTACTTTAATGAGGGTATTTGTGTGTGTTCAGGTTGTTAGACGCCTAGTGGGTCACGTGGTTGCGTGGGTTTGATTCTCTGGTTGGGCATAGAATAATAATGTTATCTAGTTTTGCTAGGAATTTCTCAACATGCAGCTCGCAGTATTGAAATTGTATATTTATTATATGTATATTTATTGTATGTTTATTGCAAGTAAAGCCTTAGTCCCTGAACCTGATTTCACCCAAATACCCTGACCGAAATTCGCAAAACCCATATTTTGCTATTAAATACAGACTATAAACTCTTCGTTAGACCTCAGAAATGTATTTATATTTATCAATATCTTCACCTACATACCTATCCATTGCGAAGACATCCACAAAATATCATATATCTCTAGCTGTTCATGCTAAATTCTGTTTGTCAATCACTCAATCAGTCGTACGGGACTGTTTTGTATGTATGGAGCCAGATGTATGTCTCCTTCAAATACATTGTCTCTCTATTATAATACCTATGTATGTACATAGGTATATGTATCTGATTGTATCTGAGTCAGCAAGTGATTAGGTAAATTGCATGGTAGACGTTTATTTGATTATGTGTTTCGAGTGCTGTATGTGTCAATGACAGTAGCAATAATGGTATACTAGATGATAGTAGTTAATTTTGCTTGGGATTGTCGTGACGTATACTATTTGAGTTTGTGTGTTGTATTTGTAGGTATGTTGTTGGGTTTTGCCAATCACTTGAGTGTTCTTTGAGATTTGTATTAGTTTTTTTTTGGAAAGTCATCATTTGAATAGCCTTTTCCCAACTATGTTGGGGTCGGCTTCCAGTCTAACCAGATGCAGCTGAACACCAGTATTTTACATGGAGCAACTGCCCATCTGACCTCCACAACCCAGTTAATACTGGGTAATACGATACCGCTTGGTAAGACTGATTGTCAGAGTTTTGGGCCACTGACCTACCTACCTGTAACGACTGTCAAAGATGGACAAATGACAGCCGGACCAACAGCTTTTCGAGGCACGGAGGAAACTCGATATTTACCCGGTTGTGTAATTGTAATAAAGAGTAAACAATTTAATTTGCGTTTTGACGTTGTTAAAAAAGTTTTTATTAATCGAGAAATATTTTGAAGGTTAAGGCTTTTATTACCTTACTTTTATCTCGTGCCCTATTCGTAAGTGAAGACTAGGGCTATGAATTTACAAAGTCTCATCAGCAAAAATATTCCTTGACCAAAATACAACACCCTATATTGCGCCAGTGTAGTCCTTCACAAAACACTGGTCAAGCGACGCAATTCGTCCAAATCTAATCGGTCTGTCTGTCCGTATGTCTCCGGTAATACCTGAGTAAACCTGCAGACACACTAGCCGGCTCAAGTTAGCTTAAGTTTGGACAACAGCGGCAATTATTCAAGTTAACTGAAGCTTAGTTTCAAGTTTATGCTCTATTTGAGTCCATTACTACAGGCTAAGTGCTGCTTTTCTTGTTTAATTTAAATTGAGAGGTTTGGGGTGTTCTGTATTTATTTATTTAAGTTAGGAGTATAATTGAAGGTTCTCAGAAAGTTACCTACGGTGAAGTCCTTGGTCCAGTTTCGGACGGTCTTACAATTGTTTATGAGTTCACATTTAGCTGTGAAAATATTAGAGGATCGAGACCAATAAGTCAATTAGGTTAGGTCCTAGTAATAAATTTAATGTGGGTCTTTGTTTTTTATTCGAAACTTTAATCGCTACTTTTTATTTAACCTATAACTTAACAAAATTCTTTATATGTGTTACCAGAAATGTATGAGAACTAAAATACATAATAATATACAACTCCGAGCCTACTTCGGAAATGTGTAAAATAATGTTGCAAAGATTCTTTAAAACAAACATTTTCTGTGATATGTATGTATTTCCTAGGAAAGTGCATATATCAAAATATATCATAACCCGCACTGGGCCCGCGTGGTGGATTATAGGCCATACGCAAAATACGCGCATTGACGTGGAGTTGCGGACACCAGCCCGTTGTACAATACAATACAATACAATATCATAGATTTCCTAGAATCCCCTTAACATATACAAACGTATCTCTGTACTGAACTACAATTTATATCCATTTTGTGATGATACTATAAAGTACACCAAACAACCTTTTGTTGTTCAGTTTGTCATGCTATCAAATAAGAGGAGGTAAGGGAAAAACGGACCACCCGTCCCCATGAACACACAAAAGGAACGATCGTTGAGGATAAATTAATCTTAAAATATACATTCGAAGGTCTTCCAGTTCAGAGGAGCGTCTTCTAAAGAGGAATTTTGATAAAATTAGGGATTGGAAATAAATCATTTGTGCGTAAATAAGACTTACTTGTAGGGATTTAATGAGCATCTTTCGAAGGTTTCCATTTTAGTGTCTTCGGTATGTTGGAAAGGTGAAGTTAATCAAAATTTTTGTGAGGGAATAAAGAAGGAGTATCGCTTTTATATTTGGCTTTTATTTCCACGAAGTAAACTGGAAGTACCTACTTCGATCGTTTCAATTTCAGAGATGTTTATTGTTTATGGAAAGAGAAAATTAGGAAGCTGAGCTTATCTTCACAGAACCACATCAAAAACATAGAAGAAACTCTCTTTGTTCTATAAAAAACACTGGAACGTTCGATTCAGTGGAACCGTATAAAAATTCAGGTCATACTTGACCCGCATTTTCTTAAAGCGGCAAAATTGCGAGTGGCACACGATTATATAAGTAAGGTGGCACTGATTTAATTTCCTGTGCACTACCACCGTGCCGTTCGCGCCCCGCTTCCCCGCAAGCATTAAGAAACTGGAAGTCGCAACGTAGACTATGTTATCAACGTAAAAGATGTGTTTAAACAGGAAATGTTTTGAGAAAATGGTTGTAATGCGCGTATTACCACAGTGGTGTAAGATACATAAGTATCTGACATAGGAGCTGCACATACTACATCTATGTATCCATATACATGTAGATTTTGTCATAGGAAAGCGTAATTTTGTAAACTTTCAAATAAGTATGAGCAATGATTCAGAACAGAACTCATCTTACCCAATTATATCTCGATTAAAATACAAAAAAGAAAATTGCAAAAACATCCACTATCTAAGCTATCAAAAGCACAATATCTTAAAACATAATCATATTCCGAACACTAATCGGAAATTAATATTCCTCGGACAACTTTCTCAATAATGCAATTTCCGTTTCATAAACAACAGAAGAAGCTCTTCTAGAAGAAACGAGCTGGTTTTATTCCTCGTTCCGAAGACGTTGGAGGGGCGAGGGGGGAGTTCCTCAAGTGCTTACAAATGTCGAAGGGGGCAGGGTTGCAGGTGATTCAAGAAGTTGCCAACGTGAACCGCATTTAAATAATAATCACCCTAAGATGATCTAATGGGGTTCGTTAATCGGTGTTCGAGAGGAGAGGAGTTCGCAAAGTAAGTACCTTCTTATTTTTGTCTGCAGTCGGCGAAGTTTTCTGTTTATTGTCTTTCGAGTTCGTGTGAGTTTCGTTGTTCGAATTATAAATGCGTTATTAATTGCTGTTTAAAATCTGTAGGAGTACGTTCATGTTTAGCTGTGAGTTGGTAACTGAGGAAATGCTTTTCCGATTATGAATACGAAGACGATATTATAAAGGTTGAATACTAATTCTGCGATTATATGTAAAGTTAGAACTAATATAAGTTGTATTTTCTAACAGTAAATTAGTTTGCCTTTAAGGTTTCGGTATTTAAACTCAACGGTAAACAGTTTTTAATTTGTCTAGTAAAAACTCCAGGCAATTAACACAAGCTTCGTAAGCAAACTTTCTAAAGAAAAGCTTAAGATTTTTCCATCTTTAACACAAATTATACAACACTCCATCCTCTTATTTCAGCGTCCAAACACAAACTTTAAACAGTCAAAACCTATTGAGGATCCATCGATTTTGCAAATGCGTTTTGTAACACTACTCCTAAGTGGTTGGTTGGCACACAAGCTGAATACATATTTACTGGGCTAAGGAAACCATGGGATGGTGAATGGTCGTCCCTGGACAGATATGGATGCGTTTCCGTACCATTCTGAGAGGCACTGGCGATTAATCTTGCACACCTAGCGTTACCTAGGTGGAAGTAGTGGTTGCAGTAGCGGAAGATCGTAAGTTTCGACGTATGGGACAGATAGATAGGTTTTGCGAGCGAGTCTCATTAGGAATGTAGTTGATGGGTTTGCGTTGGAAACTGATTAGTTTTGTGATAGTTTGTGGACTGTTTGTGTGTGTGTTCATGTGTTTCATGAGTGCTTTAACGTTGAATGTGTATTATAAATATTTTTAATTCTAGACTGTGTGTGTACTTATTATCCAATGCATTCAATGGCTTTTCAATGTAAGAACCGAACCTTTCGTTTGTTGAGTATTTCATAATATATTTACTGAAAGCTTTTTAATTAATAACAGTGCTGTTGACAACAACAAGAACGATGCATCATTTTAACCAGGAGCGTTCCCAATACTTGAACACAACTACAGCATCCACTTCGCCCATACATCAATTCAAACTCTCCAAATATTTGGCTCTCAAGTCCATTAAGCGATGTACATACAACCAGAGATGAATGACTGGAAACTGAACATTTTCAATATTTTATAACCGTCTTCGATAGCGGGATGATTTACGATATTTCAGTACACATTGTGACGGAGATTAAAAGTGGCAAGACAGCAGGGAAACTGGAAGCTGGACCGTGATTTATATTTTTTTATATTTTCGTACTTAAGGGATTACGGTGGCTTCTTCAAAGAAAGAATCCCTTTTGTGTGATCATGGGATTATGAGATTTAGAATGTTGGGCGCTATTATCATTGTTCTGCCTGGTAACGTGGTATAAAATATAATATTTACAGACAACATAAATAGGACGTTGCTAGGCTTTTAGCTGTAAGAAACGTTGATTTCTTGTGGACAAATAAAATCAATTTTAAATGTAATTGGACGCGGTTACACATTTATTTCGATAGGCTAGTATAATTAATTGGCGATTGACAGCTATTTGAACATTTATTGTGTTGTAAGGCCTATTTCAATGATTACAGTTGATTGACTCTAGATTTGATGTCTATCAAACCCTCGTCCAGAGACACAAAAAACTTACAATCAAGAATACTACTAGTACCTATATTTAAAATGTTTTAGTTGAACGATAATATTTCAGACGAAATGATTTCTTCTAAAAGAGAAACAATATGCTTTAAATATAATTATGGAAAAAATACAAACGAGTTCCAGAAATTAACATATATCCTGAAAAGAGCATACAATGCAAGCATGACTTGATCAACCCATTCACTACCCAGGACGAGTGTTGAAAAGTATATAAAAAAGCATACGCTGTCGCAGACTTTATGAATAATTACACAGAACATGAGAGCTCGGATACTCCATTTGTCTCTTTCTTACTTGATGAAATATAGCGTACGGTGAGTGAAACAAAATAGGTTGCAGTTATGTTTTAATTTTCTAACTATCATTTCGTCTTTCGCTAGTGGAGTCTTTTATTTTAGATTTTATAAGTGAAACTTTTATTGGGTTATTCCATCAGGAATATACACCTCTGCCTAACCTTACTGGAATTACAGGCGTGATCTTTTGTTATAAAACTTTCAGTCGATGTAGGAGCTACGTTTATTGAAACAGAAATTCTGTGAAAAACTTATCAAAAAATTTCACTAATACTCCGAAAACTTCTTTTGTAACCGAAATTGTATTGCGTTAAAACTACAGTCGACTTCAAAAGTTTTTGTTTGAAGCAGGATTCAAAATAAAAGTCTTCTCAGCAATGTGCCAATTTCAACTTCAAGCTTCAGTAATTCTGTTAAGGGAAATGTTTGTTTGAAACAACGAACAACATTCGTTAAACGTATTTAAGAGAACACAAATACAGAAGAGATTTATACAGATTTTGACGTACTAGCTACTCGTACTTCGTAAGACGTTTAATAAAGCTCGTAAGCATATTTTGTGTATTTTCATGGAGTGAACTATGGAGAGGCAAAGGAGAGGTTTATGGATGAAAAGTACTCCATGATGATCCCTAATAACTAGCAACAAATTAATACACGAACAAGACACAAAGGCACAGTAAGGTTGTGATTGATGATTAAAGCACATTGCTGACCAAGTCGATTTTGAATGTATAGTAAAAAGTATTAAGCTAGTTTCAAGATACCCAAAGTTATAGAATGGAATAGAAGTACGTTCTAGTGAACACCTGTATAAGAAACAGGACCAAAGGTAAGGGCGAAGGCACACACATTATATTCTGACATGTGTAGTCATTTAACAGGTCTGGAGCCTGTGCGTTTCGTTCGTATTGCAGACCATTTAAAAAAGCTGACTTTTAGGCATTCTGATTTCCTTTATGTCATGAATCCTAACTGTACAGATATAAAAGTAAGAGGGACCCGTTGGTAAAAATAAGATAGGTATATACTATTCGCTTTAAATCGTTAAGACAGGAAATGTGTGCAAAAATATGCAATGAGCACAGCTCTTTGGGTATTGCACTAAGTACGTATACTTAGTGCTGACAGATGACTCTTATTTCGAGAAAACTTCTCGTTTGTAAGGATTGTAGCCTTCTAATGTGTGTTTCTTGAATTATCATGCTTGTATAATTGTTGGCTATTTTTGAAGCATGGCGATGTCTATGGCTAATTTCTGAAAATGTAAGCCTCTGTGTGGAATACTGGTATTCAGCCGAATCCGGATAGACTGGAAGCCGACCTCAATATAGTTGGAAAACAGATGATCATTAGCGTCTCTGTACGTTTAGCTAAAAATCTCTAATCTTTTTTGGTTCTTTAGTTCGATATTTAAGATAGTTACTGGTGAAATAAGTTGGGGATTAATGAATTAAATAGAAGAGAATCTACTAGAAGATTAGAACTAAATGAAACCCACGTAATACACGTGCCAAATACCTTTTAATTCATCCCAACGACCCTACACAAACATTAAGTAAGACATCCAAATATTTTCAAGTTCACAGGCTACTCAAACTCCTATAAGTTTCTCACTGAAAATAATTCCATCCGAGACTTCAAAGGATAAACTTTGAAATCGGACGGATTTTAAACTCGGAGACTTCTCGATATCTCAATGGGATGCGAATAAATTTATATTCCTAAGGAAAATGCATTGTAAGAGATAGTATCGGACGGTGCAAAGTGGTTTGCGAGGCTGTGGGGGTTTGAGGCGGGTTGCGGGACGGAGGCGGGGGGGCTGGCTGTCATTCGCAGTGCCATCACAAGCAGCGATGTCGAGTTACACAAGTTGTCACCAAGCTTTATCTTGTTTTAGCGATCTTTTTACACTGCTTATACTGAGGCGACGAATAAGCCTTCGGAGCGGGGACTCTGATTAGCCCTGATCCTCTGTAAGCCGGGGTGTGATATGTGGACTAAGTTCGGATACCGATAAAGTTCACTGCTTTGAGGGACAAGTTAGATGCAAAGAATGACGATGCATTTTGCTCGGCTTTGGATTGATAGAGATCGGGGCGATTAAAGTCGGTCGGCTGTCGGATTTGGGTCGATGCTTCGATGAGATTAGCTTAGTAACTACTGGATAACTCTCTTATTCCCCTTTATAAGATCATTTTATAAAGCATGCGCTACGCTAAATTAGACCTTTTAGATAGGTATTACGTTATAATGTGTTTTGTGAGTATTACGTTGATAATTAAGGGATCATGGTGGTCATAAAGACTGAATACTCCATTCACATAACATAACATCACATCACGCCTGTAAACCACGAGGGATTAGGCAGAGGTGTATCTAATAGTACACCCACATTTCGCCAGTTATGTTTAAGTCCCATGTAAAAGGGGGCGAGCCTATTGCCATCAAACGGGCGCAAATAAAGAATCCGTGGCTGCTGCTGAAAAGTCTTGATGGAAATCTAATAACACTCTGCCCGTCCTGGGAATCAATCCGAGGACCTCATGCTCGACAGTCGCGTTTGTGTCCACTAAACCACAAGGCAGTTAAAGTAAGTTCTGTTGTAAGAACATTTTATGAAGCATGTGCTAAGCTGAATTAGACCTATTGATTAGATAAGATAATGTGATTTGTGGATATCACATCGGTAATCAAGGGCTGATGTCCACATTGTGACTAAATACTCCATTCAATGGTGAAAAAAATGCATGAGTAAAATTAACCTTATCAAAAATATCCTCTAAATCACCAAGAGCCGTATCCTAAATAAGGCTAGTTCAACAAAGACGTTAGCCGCATCGACAAGCAGTACATTTCGACAGTGTACACCGGTGTTATCTGCACAAAATGGCGGCGCCAGTGAATGCGCTTCCGCTGCTGTCCGCTAGGGACAATTAATCTTGTGTACTTACTTATTTTGTTCCGGCCACTGGGCTGGCCAGCGGACCTATTAAGGGAATAGTTTAAGTGGACGTCTCGTTACATTTGCAAGTATTGTGAGTAGATTTTTAAGTCGGCTTGGATTTATAATCCGAAATTCCTTTGACTTCCAACTGGACACTGGTTGAATTAAAAATCATTTGAGTTGTAAGCACAGCTTTACAATCTCTGCTATATCTTTTTAAATTTGTTAACTCAGTCTTTACTTTCAAACACTTATGGGGCAAGTTCATCATCATCATTATCTTCTTACCCTTGTCTCATTCTATTTGGGGACACGCTTTATTCTTCCTTTCTCCTTGTCAGACGTCACGGCATCATTTACTCCTTTCTCTTTCATATCATTCTTCACACAATCCATCCATCTTAAACACCAATGTAAGGTGATGCATGATAATTCTTGTATCGCTTTCTCCGTTCAAAATAAAAATCAAAGCATTTATTTCAAGTAGGCCAATAACAGGCACTTTTGAATTGTCGAAACAAAGATGAAAATTAAATGTAGCTACAGTCCCAGTCACAAGACATAAAAACTGTGAAAGTACTGTAGTTGCCCATTCCCTAGCGTAGATCTCTATGGAGAAGAACGGGCAAGAAACTCCATGGACACTCTTTTAAATCAAAATATTGTTACAAAATCTTGGTTACATCATTCATGTTGAGATGGTATATTATGTGAGAACAATGTAGCAAGATGTGCATATTAAAAGTGTCCATAGCAAAACAAAAACAAAATACAACTCAAAAACAAAATAATTAATTCAAGTTGTACTCCCTAAAGTATTAAAAACATAAATATCCTTCATAACGTATTAGACCATTCAATTCCTTTCAAATCACGAAAGATTCTCCTTCTACCGCACACGGAATAACTCCTTTAATTCGATGCTAGACTCATTTTGTGTCTGTATCGGTTGCTGTAACTGTTGCTAGCTTTGTTTTGTGCCCTGATTGTTGCTCTGTGATTCTTTGTCTGGATAGGTTTGGTAGGTCGTTGGTAGGACACAATTAATTAGTTGGGTTGGACTGGTATTTGTCGTGAACCTTGTTGGCTATGTGTACTTACCTAGGCTTTTTAATGGAGGTAGTTTTAATAGTTTTTATGTTTTTTGAGTATTATGATAGGCTTTACAGATTATGATATGAAGTGGGTGAAGTAATTTTGAGTTCGGTCATGTTAAGATGTTTGTGACTTCGCAAAATCAAAATATTTATAAAGGTGAGAAAAAGTTGCATTAAAAAACCACTTCAACAGTTCTTAATATTCCAGCTGAAGAAATGGTTCAACAATACGCCAAAAACGTCTCTTTAATGTTTTGTTTGAAATCTTTAAGGCGATTACACGAGCTAAACGCGAGTTTTATAATTACTAGACGTATATGAGTCACTGCTATAAACAAGAACAGAAAAATATATGATATTCTTCAGGATATATGCTAGCATGATACTGTTTTGAAAACATAATACAATTAATTTGGCTCGATAAAAAGAAATCACGAACTTACCTCTAAAAATATCTTTCAAACAATAAAAAACATACTAATATGCATGCGATCATTCTGATTTTTTGGCAAATAATTCTACAAGCAATATATTAGCATGATACTGTTTTAGTTTTTTAATCCAATCAATAGTTTTTTTTGTAAATCGATCGAAACCACACATTTCGCGCTATTTGGCCCGCAGTGGCTGACGTAACAACCACTTTGAAGTGCAAGCTGATTAGAACTTGATTCTAACAGCATTTCAACCGAACTTTGAACCACCACAAATAGAGTTGCTAATTTAGCTCGTCTAAGCGCCTTAAACAAGGATCTTTATAGCCAACCAACCTTTGGAAAATAAATATACAAACTAATGCGTAAATGCTAACTACTTAGGCTTAGCAAACGTGCACTAAAATCTTGAACTCACACCCGTAGTTTAAATTCGACAAAGTACTATAACCCCAGAAGCAGGTAAGTACAACAGAAGCGCACTTAGAACCGTGTCGCATTCACCTGTTATCTTGCTTTATTAACGTGCAGTATTGCATAATCCGAGACAAGTCTTGAGCCCGTAATATTTTACAGCAGTGTAAACGCAAGCCTCCACTATGGCCCACTATCTTCCAAGTACAGTTGGAGACGAATATTTAATGTGTAATTCTGGCGTTTGCATATTTTTACGATAGCGCACCGCTTATGTTAATGTTGCATGTTAGGTAGCTTAGTTCAAGGAGGTTGGTTAAGCGAGTGAGGCTTTCCAGTTTGCTGTTACGGTTACAGGATTTCCGGTACCATTTTGAGCTGGAATTACGAGTATATTATAATAATAATTGATATTACCGACAGCTAATTTCAAGGATTAGATGGAGTTGTACCATCGTTACTGACTCTCTACCAAGATTATTTTTGGTGTAACCCTTGAGTTTTCTACGAGTTTTAATCCGATCATAGACAGCAACAGTTTATTTGGGAAGATCATCTTTTTTCATACTAAAAATCTTAGACTTTAAAAATATCTAAAACTTACTTTTTAATGGCGTGCCCAAAAACTTAGGAGTGTAGACTCACTATAATTTCATAAGAGCTTATAATTTTCGACTCAAACGCATTTGCTCGGACTCCCAACTCCAAAATCAGTCTTTACTAATTTTCCTATTGGCTGTTCGAGAGGATTCACCATACGTCAGCGTCGACAATGACTGTCAGTCAGTACTGACCGTCCGACGTACGCCAATAGAAGGATATCGGCACGCAAGCCTGTTAGTGCCGAGAGTGATCTATCGCCATTTGCAAAAGCATTGAAATGTTGACTTCAGAGTGAAGCCTTACTACTACTATTATAAACGCGAAAGCTTGGATGGATGAATGGATACTCAATCACAACATACAGAACGTCTGAAGGGATCTGGATGAAATTTGTCACAGAGATGGATTTCAGTCTGAAATAGCACATAAGCTCTTTTTTTCTCACTTATACGAATATTCTTTGGTAAGACAGGTGGCTATTAGGTGGAGGTAATAAGGATGGGATTCCTGACAAAAAAAGTATGTTTCTGTTAGACCGTCAGTTAGATAATCGAAAGACATTGGATATAAAACGCGTCAAAGATCCGAAAGAAATAAAAGACTGATTCGATTTTTTATCATCTACCCTATTATGTCAAAACCATAATAATCCAGTTTCAATACTCCGCTTAAACCAGGTAGCAATCTATGCAAACCAGTTACAAGACCTAACATCGTCTCCCAGCTTAACGCGATAGATTAGAGGTAACATTGTTAGAAAACGCGCGGGAGACGCAAGACGCTGTTCCTCCGACATTAGCGCCGCGCGACTAATGCTGTTATGTGGAGACGCTCTTAGCGTGTGTCGGAACGTGAGGATTTCGTTGGTGACGCAATTTTTAACTACGTTTTTTGGTAGGTAATACTTTACAATCCGCTTTGAATGAGCGTGGTGTCTGGTGGCTCTATGTAAAATACTGGTATTTAGCTGCAACTGGTTAAACCGGAAGCCGACTCCAACATGGAAAATCTTAACAGATAATGATGTTGAGAAAGCGTGGTGATCAATGCTCGTGTCATACGGATACTGAGAAAAGCTTTTGTCCCTGCAGTCTGAAAGTAATATGCTAGTATTATTGTTATGTATATTTGCACCTAAAGAAATGGACAAAGATCGCCACTCTCTAGAAGCCAGGTGGAGATCATCACCATCGAGGTAAAGCCGAGAATCGAGCGCATCGAGCGTCGCGTCTCGCGACTGAAACTAGTGAAACGAGTGCACAGAGCAAGTTGAGCGCACCGACTCACTTGACATTTAATTCTGAGAAATTACGCAGGTAAATATTTTAATAAAATGTGTTGCAGTCGGATTAAAACCTTAATACGGTGTTATACATGTACCTATGACATTATATTATAGAGCTTCTAGGTTTGGTTGTTAGTGCCCTGAAAGTCGGACAACCAGTCTTGCCAAGGGGTATCGTATTACCTAGTATACCAACTGGGTTGTGGAGGTCAGATAGGCAGTCGCTCCACGTTACTGGTATTTAGCTGCATCCGGTTAGACTGGAAGCCGACCCCAACAAATTTGTGATAAGGCTAGGCAGATGGTGATGAAAGATGAATGGAAATCTTGTACTTTACCTAGCGAGTCATTGAAATAAACTACTTTTCACTACCAATAGATCGTAACTATAGCTGTAGCGATAGCGAGACTTGGGCCAACAAAGGTACCAGAAAGGTCATAAATCAGCATCATATATAAACTGCAACTTTCTTATAGAATGGTGAGAAGATTCAGCACTTTATTATCATAAAACAGTTTAATAGATACTTTAAAGCTGTTACTCGTACATAACAAAGAAGGCATTACTCCGACGAGGTAAAACATCACACCATCAACAGCTGAATCCCACTATTTTACTTGGAGCGACTGCCTATCTGAGCTCCACAACCCAGTTAATACTGGGTAATAATAATAAATATCGCTGGACATTAACACACAGCGCCGTCTAGTGCCACACTAAGCAAGGCTTGTGTCGTGGTCACCAGACAGTTGATATACTAAATATTATATACTTTTTGTTTGTAAATACATACTTATTATACATATAAACATCCATGACTCGGAAACAAATGTACATGCTCATCACACAAACATTTGCTCCTACCGAGATTCGAACCCGGGACCCTAAGAACGTAAGGCAGCCACACTACCGCTGCGCCATTCAGTACGTCAAACGTCACACTCTAATACCTCTTGGTAAGCCTGGTTGTTAGACTTTCGGGCCACTGACTACCTATAACGACTGTCAAATACCTACAAATGACAGCCGGGACCAACGGTTTAATTTGCAAAAAAAATGGTAAAGATCCACATCAAAAATAAAAAATCCTTCATCAAAAGAACCGCAAAAATTTCGTCCTCAGATTCCCACCAAGATATCCTAGATTATAGCGTTAATTTAGCAAGAAAACTTGTACAGGCGGGCGCGGGGTGTGAGTAATGGGAATCTCATTATTCGCACCTGCCGCTGATTTTAATTTCCTGTACACGATCTTCGTAGACGCCTGCGCTACTTGACGACGCGATTTATTTGTGTAAATAAATATTATCCGCCACTCTTAAGCACCTATGTACTTGTACCTACGTACGTAGGATGCAAGGGGTGTTTCTGGTGTGGATTACATAGGGTGGTTGGTTATGTATTTTAGATATGTAAGCGACGAGTAAGAATAAGATTGATTGTTTGTGAAGATTTGATTGAATGAAAAATGGTTGTTATTATCGATGGATAAATTGGTCTTACACCAAGAACAGCTAAAGTAAGGGGTACGGATATTATATTATTAGGAAGAAATGAAGTTATATAAAGCATTATTAGTTTTACGGACAGGACTGGCAACTTCTAATTGTCACTAGTCGAGTGTGACGTTTGACGAGAACATCGCTCTAATTTCCTATTTTACTTACTCGCTATTTTTCTGAACAATTACGTGTTAATTGAATTCATTATGATTCGTGTTCATTGTTCTTTTTCAAACATGTTCGTTTCTGTTTGGTAAAAAAATAAGGATATTTGTTCAAAACACGTGGTAGAAAATGGACTAAAGTGTGATAGTTGTTAGTCAACTATAACTCAGAACTACCACATAATATTAGTGTGTGTTTAAGGATAATCTAAACAGCACATAGAAGGTTTACGAAACGGTTTCCTGAACTTCCAAATGTCGCTCGTAAAAGTGCTAAATAATGTTTAACTTTTGTATCAAATTCGTGTATCCTATACGAAAGTATTAGGGAAACACGTTACGAGTCGGTTATGGTAGGAACATATTGGATTTTTTGAGATACTGAGTATTAAAGTTTATGATAGGATGAATATACAAAGAAGCCTTGTTTTTATAATGAAATAGGTTTATCGTAAGCCGAAAAGCTAATAGTAAAATCTTTAGAAAAACAAGAAATTGGTAAAAATTTTGGACTGGAAAAAGGATTTATACAGGGTGTAAATCACCTCATCACGAAGCCGTCAACCAAGCATTATGTACATCAAACTAAGTAACTTTACGCAAAAATTATTTCTGGGAAAGAACTTTTTTTTTTTGGGTGAATAATCACGTTTTGTGGTATAACTCAATGTAGTGCACTCAAAACATTGTGCGGACGGATGGATTGAATAGTAGGGTGGTCGTAGAGATATTTATTTAAGTAAAAATCTTGCGATAAAAAGTTGTATTTAAAAAAAAAATGGTCAAAATCTTGCAACTTTGACCCCCAATATCTCCGTAACTAGAAGGTTCCCAGGTATGGTGTAGAACAAAAAAAATATCGGAATGACGAGGAGAACAAGTGCCTTTCGTATTCGTTAAGAGGTGTTTTACACCCTTTATATCAAAATAAAAAAGAGCTGCTGGCCAAAATAACCACTTTGCGCCGCGTTGTGGTGCCCTGACACAGCCAAAAGGCGATATTCCCTTATTTATAAAAAAAATTTGAGGTCATAGGGCTCCCCCCATGACCTACGAAAGGGGAAACGCCTTCGCCTTTGCCCAGCAGTGGGATGACACAGTATATAAATTGTAGCAGTAACAATTTAAAGAAGAGATTTCAAAACATGACCGAAAACTTAATAAAAATACCAATTAAAAACGCCATATTTTTTCCAATAACTTCCATTCTATTGATCTCTGTGGCAATAAGCATCGAAGGAACGAAAATGAACGAAACGAATGGCGATCGAGTTAATTTCGGCGTCGAATAAATATTCATATTTTGATTGTGAAGTCCGATAACTGGAAGTTGGTCTCGATAATGTCAGCGAAAAGAGTATTTCCGTAGAAACTTCCTCGACTGTTTATTTAAAAAGGTTATATTACCTTTGAAATGAGTCTGTAAGTGTTTCTATTGCTTGTTGTTATGAGGAGTATTTTTGTTACAGAGGTTTGTAAGTGTTATTAACTGGCGAGGTTTTTTTTTGGACAGGTTTGTCTCATTATCGTATAGATATTCATTTTATCAGGTCATGAATAGATAATGAAAACTGGAAAAAGTTTGCGTTTGAAACGACAGCTGACAGTGGAACATTCTGTCTACTCGTATTAAAATGCTATCTGAAAAACTGAAAAGATTTATGAGAGTGCAGTATAATAGTACCGTAAATGCAAAACTTTTCAAATATTTCAACTAGCAACCGAACTTCGATATCATTTTCGTATAATTTATTTTAGTTCTTCATAGATTTAATATAAAAATTGGAAACCTTTAGAACACTCCTATAAAGATAACTGATTGCCAAAGCTAGCACTAAAATCTCCATTGTTTGCCTCTGGCATAAGATATAAAATACCCATAAAAATATGGGTACCCACTTTGCCTTTATGAAAACTCGAAGAAATATAGTATTGTAAATCAGAACAAGCGCTCAAAAATGTTTTGAAGTTGTGCAACTTTTCATTTACGTTCACATCCATTCACTTTGTACTATTTCTGCGAAATATTGCGACAAAAATATTCGGTTTTGTGTGGAAACGTAAGTTTTCAGTCAACTAACTGTTGTTTGCAACTTGTTCAGGTAAAGGCGACGAAAGTTGATTGGAAGTACCAATAATGGAACAAAGTTGCTGTTCGAAACGTTCTTGACTGTACCGGTACAGTCGTCATAAAATATGTACGACGATTGAATTATATACGCATTGACTCAACTGAAAAATAAGACCGTTTTCAAGAATACATTTCACGGTTCATACTTTTCGTTTTTGCCTCACCCATAAAAAAGTTCAATCAATTAAATTGAATCTCCTCATTTGTAATTCTCTCCGTCTAAATAAATAAACATGTCTATCAACTGAACCATCGCACTGTTATTTATGTAAACAAGTAACAACCAATCGATATTAGCTCATTTGCTATTCAAATCATGTAATTTTATGTCAATTTGGGAGATCACTCCCCGTTTCGGAGTAAAATCACATTTAGATAGAAATTTAATAATCCGCAATACGTATTCGGATGGCAACGTAAGGAATTTAATTGAAAACTTGTACACCCTTCCGATGTGAGTTCGATCATAAAAACAATGAGAGGCAACGAAGTTATAGTTCAATATTCAGACCAGGAGCGTTGATTTGCGCCAAACTATTTTTAATTTCCCGCAGGGCCTTCTCATTTATTAGTTTCGGGTCGCTCGGCGACATCTGCGCTCGACTTATACGTCGCCCGTCAGATGGCGTTGCAAAACATAAAACGCTGGCGTTGGCAAAAAATATGGACATACTTCAGCAATCAAATAGTCGGCATACCCGTTTTTGCCAGCGCTAGCCAGTTGCCAATAAAAATAGTTCAATTTATGTGACGTGATCGCCGTTCCGATGGTCCAGTGTTTTTCATTACGCATTCTGTGCCTGCCAGTGATTTAATGAATTTAATTATGTATTCCTTTGGCTGTCGTTACGTGTGTAGGATACGTGTGGATAAAATGTATTGATTAATGCTGTATTGCCGTTGGTGTTCTCATGAAAATTTCATATACGAACACGTTTATTTCCAAGTTCATGACCCGTCGGAAACGATAATATCTTTCTGCTCATTCGTGCCAGAAAATTCCCACAGTCTGGAGATATCTTATCAAATTCACATTGTATATGAAATTACGCCTGCCGTTTCCAAATGTGTTTGTGATGCCCCGCCTATGACATCTTGTTGGCGCTACGAAATGTCTACGACATTTCGCCTACGCCGTAGCGCTACAAAGTCTCTGCTACGATGCTCGTCTACGAGATATTTTTCCCACATCTTCTATGAAATCTTTTTCCGTTTGAAGTCAAGGCTCATTTTTTTGATCATGCTTTTGGCTTTAATTTTGCCCTAAACCGAAATAAGTGGATTTAACTAAATTTAATTTTAACATTGTCAGTCCCTGCGAAGTAAAATGCAAAACTGTATTTTAAACATAGACAAAACCACCTGACCTCACAAGATTAGATGCATAATTTTGAGAAATTATTTAGCTGGTGTATTTTTAAGGGTTTAATGTGTATGCAATGTAGAGATTGCAGCTGCCAGAAGGGTAAACGACCTTTAGAAGATGGCTGGAAAAACTTCAACGAGACTCACATGTACCAGGGAGGCATGAAACCAAAGAGTTGATGCTTGTACTCATCATTTTTTGCAAAAAGCAACCAATGACGATGATCAAGTACAGATTATAACTTTTTGAATTTTTAATGGACTTGCTTCTTTTTATGTGGGTGCAACCACGTGATAAACCCTAGTTTAAAAATAAACCAAGATATAAAAGTCTCCTACAAAATAAAATGTTGAGAACATTTCAAGTAATTTATAGTTTTAGGTCTGGCCTAGGCCATCTCGTAAAATGTATGCCTTACTTGTTTTTTCTTATATTGGAACAACAGATTATGGAGGATGGAAAATCTAGTTTATATCCGCTAGGATATAAACTAGATTTAGCTAGGTCTGAAAAACGAAAATCTAGAAAGTCGTATTACGAAGCACTTTTTTTAGGTGCTTCGATATAATTACCTGCCATTTTGTAACAACTTTTCTCCCTTTCAATATTATCATCTCAAAAAATTAAGATATTTATTTTGAATTGGTGTAGCATGTCTTCTTCCATACTTCAATACTAGTCGTCTTCTGATTAGTCGTTCCCTTTCAATGATATACCAAAAGAAATACTGACATACTGAAACAGGAAAGTAACATCACGCTAGAACATTGAAGAAAAATACACAACAATTTTCCCATACCACGATCCATTGCGCCACCGCAACTCCAATTACTATCGAAACAGCTATCATACCCGTCTATGGATGGCACTCGATTCGAAAGTATCGTAACATAACCCTCCGCGGTTCGGGGCGACATGCGGCACGGGCGCGTCGCCAAATGCCTGCTCATTTGGGTCAATGCGACCGATCGCATCGCGATATAAAGCTGAAAGCAGATGAATGCCGGAACGCTTTTTAAGTGACTGTGTTGTGTTGTGAGTGCTCTGATCTTGCAGCGGAGAATTGAGCTGCATTTTATTTTTGGTTGATGTTTTGTTATTTTTGGTCCATATTAAAATAGATTGGTGACAGCTGTCATTTGTTGATCTTTGACAGTCGTTACAGATAGGTGGGCGGTCTCTGACAACGAGTCTTACAAAAAGGATAAGAAAAGGGTATTACTTAGTACAACTGGGTTTTTTGAGGTCAGGCAATCACTCCATGTAAAATCTTGGTTTTCAACCGTATCCGGTTAGACTGAGAGCCGACCCGAACATACTTGGGAAAAGTCTAGGCAGATGTTGATGATGATTAAAAAAGGTTGGTGATCAAGCCATCAAATGAGTCGTACACTCTATTTCTTTAATTTTTCTCTAGAAAAAACAATCCAGCATGTTGCTTAAATGTTCTATTTCCTTACTTTCACAATTTACGTTAAAAGATAACTAACAAAAATGTCATAACAAAAATTGAACGTATTGATTTTCCGGGCAAAATTACCCGTATACCGTTCGAGGGTTAATGTGATGTTGGTATTGTTCCTATTAACAATATTACTGTCACGGAGTATTGCCGGCATTCAAATAAGAAGACATTGTGGTTCTATTGCATTCACAGACACGTCGTTAGGTAGGTAATATTCAACTCTATCTTTAATATTGAGAACCCATTTTCGTTTCGTTCAGATGGGACTGTCAGAGATCAGAATGCTTTCTTCTCCAGGCTTTGACCATAAAACTATAAGTTTATTAAACGCTGACCTCTCTCATATCTATTTTTCATTTGTAAGTAGCAGTCTAACAGTGGTCGTTTACGGTTTAGATTTCGAGCTCATAGCAACACAACTTACCATACTTTAATCTAGATTTTCATTCTGTATAAGTACATTTAGAATTTATTTTAAGTATGTACATTTACTTAGGTGCTATAAATACGAGCTGTTTAAAAAGAAACCAGGTGAGCTAAAAATAGAAAATCGAACGGGTAGCGACCGCGCTGTTAGTGGCTGGCACTTTGGTTCTCAAATACGACGAACTATGTATAAACTACAATTATTTTTCCAGGGGAAATAATACCTACGTGACAATAAAAAACAAATAACTTTTTGGTAGATTTAAAGAGATTACCTCTAGTTCTTTTGGCATAGTAAAAAATATTCCTAAATTGTTTCAAGACCAAGAGGTCTATTAATCAATTTCAGAAATTGATTTATAAAGGTTTCCACCGTGTCGAAGGTGGCGTGATAATCTATTCATGTTTACGGGGCTAACATGGGCAGAGATTGCACAGAATACAGAGGTATGGAAGGAGAAAGGCCTCCCCTTTGCCCAGCAGTGGGACACGATGTAGGGTAAGTAGCTGTTAAAAATGGCTAGATGAATCATTCAGTCGACCACATGCGACTCGAATTTAGATACACAATCCGTAGACATGTGTATACCTCTTTCCCTTCGACATACCCGAATAAGTAATTTTGTCTGAGATAAAAACCAATTTTAACATATAAAATATTCAATACATAGACAGTAACCCCACAATATCTCTTAAAGTATCTCATTCGGTTGAACAGAATAATATTAAAATAAAATCGACTCTAAACTGGCGAGGTACCTCAGGTGTAAACCACGATTACTATAGAAAATATTGCCACAATTTACTCCTAAACACTGCCAAGGGAAATAGAGGGTAAGCAGAGGACCCCTTCGACCGATATTTGGACAGTTATTTTATTACCCGGATCGAATAATTACGAATAAACTGTATTTATTAATCTTAATGCGGTCGTTTTGTAGGAGTGCGTGGCTTTTGTGGTGTTATTTAATTGTTAATTAATATGCCTTTGTGTAGACTGGGATTTAAGGGTAGCTATGAAGTGTTTCTGTGTATGTAAGAGGTATGTGTAGGTAAGATGTTTTTGGTTTAACTACGTTGGACCTTAGTCCAGTTATCTATAAACCTGTCGTTCCGTCAGGCAAAAAGTAATTCAATTTTGTCTAAATAAATAACATTGATTTGTTACACAGAATGTTTCGAAAATCAGAAATCTATCTACATAAATGGCTACGTATGTACTACTAAAGCACTGCGGTCGACTATTTTGATTCACAAAACATTCCGTTACTCGCAACAAAATCATTCATGGAATATTTTGTGATCCCACCAAAAACATTTTCATGTAAAATGTTGCCAAGACGAGCCCATATGACTCGCACTGTCAAAAAGTTATCAGATCTCATGCAGAGCCAAGCTTCTAACACTACACGCCCTAACTCTACAAGGCCTAACTTCACAAACTCTACACCTTAGTCAAAATATGTGGCTTGGCCATTTCGCTACATTCACATCGGCGTAAGGTGAAAAATTAATTCACTGTTCATTACTTTTGTGTTATACAATAGTTCTTGTAGTAACGAACGGCCAAGCCACATATTTTGACTAAGGTGTAGAGTTTGTGAAGTTAGGCCTTGTAGAGTTAGGGCGTGTAGTGTTAGAAGCTTGGCTCTACATGAGATCTGATAACTTTTTGACAGTGCGAGTCATATGGGCTCGTCTTGGCAACATTTTACATGAAAATGTTTTTGGTGGGATTTCATTTCTTTTTGTAAGTTGTTTGTAACATTTTTTTTTTTTTTTTAACAAGGAGTACCTATACATATATATATCTGGGGGCATCAAGTTTTATTTAGATTATTAGATTAGACCTCTAGCGTCATCAAAATTTAAAATTACAGGTTTAAAATTACAGGTCTCATACAAACTCCCATCCCCTAGTTTAAGGGGTTGGGGGATGAAAGTTACCAGTTTTATATTTTTTTTTGTTGTTTGTGTGCTAATACTAGCTTACATACGAAATTTCAGCTTTCTAGGACATTAGGAAATACCCTAAGAATTTTGATGATCATCAGTGAGTCAGTGACGAAATCAGCGTTTTTTAGATATAAATAAAATCTGAAGTATAAAAGCTAATGTAATTAAAACGTAATATGTTCAATAAGTCCGCTATTGACAATATATCCCGAAAATTTTGTTGATCTAGCATAATCCAAACCCAAGTTATGAGGGTTCAAAAAAACGACGAAGCGCTTCGAGAAAAGGTAGGTAGTGCCCGTGCGCTTCGCTTGGTTCGTCTTGGCGGGGGCACTACCGTGCCCCCAGATCCAGCCAATCACTTACGAATGGTATATTCTAGAATTTTAATCTCAAGTTTTTCTCCAGCAGAAAACAAAAGAACGTTCTATTTCCTCACACTTTCAAAAATCTACGCAAGAAGATAAGCAACGAATATCTGAACCAAAATTAAGTGTGCGTATCGATTTTCGGGGGTTATATAGGGGAAACAGCCCGTTATAGCGTTCGAGGGTTAACGTAATGTACTTTTTACTAAATATAGCATTAGCTATGTTGTGTGCTTTCTTTGTGTACGCTTCATAGCATGATAAGAACAGGCCACGTGTATGATCAAAATGCTAATGAGATGCTGCGATCAAAATGCTGACGGTTTTGATCGCAGTTGAACGTCTATACTTGGGTCTACAGGATTGAGAAAAAAAACGGTTTGCTTGATGACAGAAATATTCTAAATGGGGTCTGGGTTCACTGACGGTAGACTCTTCAACTTTATTACTTAGGGCATAAGGGTAAAAAGTGGCAGGCGGTCAGTGAACTCAGTAGTAATTACTCTGGCTATGCGAAATTCCTGTGACTGTCGTACATCTGTCAAACATCAAGTGGAAGACGAAGGTGAGGACATCTTTATGTCAAAGAAAGAGCTAACTAATGTTAAATGATGTTGGACCTTTAGAATCTTCAACTTTGAGCCCTGTATCTTTGCTGTAAGGTCGGTCATTCACAACCTTGTTACTAGGCAACGCGTTTAGAGTCGAGACCACGGTGTCATCGCATGGAGCTTTAAAAAAACTCGATTCTCTCAAAATATAAAAAATGAAAACGTAGCGTTTGGTTAACACCCATTCTTTTGAACAATTATAAAATTCTGAATTTATGCTTTAGTTAGTAACATAATTCAGATTATTTTTTTCGTTTCTATTTTATAATAGGTATTTGTATCGAAACAATTTAAATATTGTTAAAAAAAAATGTAGTCTATTACGAGACTGAATGAGCAGCCAAATTAAAGGATGTTTTATATATTTTACTTTATCATAAAATCAAGCAATCAAAAGCTGTTGGTCCCGGCTGTCATTTTTATCTTTGATAGTCGTTACAGGTAGTCCGCGGCCGGCCGATAAGTCTGACAACCCATGTAGATGCATGCAGTTAGACTGGAAGCCGACCCCAACATAGTAGTAACAGGGTATATAGATGATGATTTTATCACAAAACACCAGTTTGCTCACGTAATATTTTACGTGCCCAATCCTATTAGATATAGTTTCAAAGTGATCAATGAATAATACTTAACTTAGATACATACGTACAATGGTCAGTCCAAAAACATCAGATAGTCGTACTAACAAAAAATATGAATGAATCGAAAATCGATATAATGTGTATGTCGCGGGGGGCGGAAGCGGATGTGGCGCCATAAATCCGCCGTTCGAGTCCGCCCAGCGAACTTCCGGGTGGAAAATGTGCGCCCGCCCTGCGCGGGCATTTCGGTACTTTGGCTTTTTCGTGGTTTCAGCTTTTATGTCTAGTTATACTGCTACAATGGGCGATGAAATAACTTTTTAGGGGCGTTTAGTTGGGCTTCGGGCAGTAACAGGGGTATGGATACTCCATAGATCGCTATCTGTATGGGGACTGGCGAGTTCTTGTTGAGTTTTTGGCTTTAATATTAGTGTGTTTATGCATGTGGTTTATGTTGTATTGCTCAAAATATGATAGACATTTGTTATTTCAAATGACAAATTGCCTCTCATTTCAATTCAACTATTTGCGCATATTTGCTTTCGTATTAACATACTTCTATATTAATACAAATAACAAATGTGGCCGAATTTTGAAACTCAAGTCTTTACGTACCTACAGGCTTTTCGAGAGAGCATTTTAAATCATTTAGCAAAATATACAGCATGACGTTGCAATTGGAGAAGTATTCCTATAAAGAGTCACGATACATAAGATGCAAAAACGCATTTGTTTTTCATGAAATTACACAACATGTCATTACAAAGAAGTCGGTTAAAAAATTAGACAAGGTTTCTTGTCGTAGATCAAGTATGACGCAAAAATGGTGCTTACGCTTTGATGTTTACATCCAAGTTTACGTTGCAATATTACAAAACCCATGAAAAAACATATTTCCCTCCTTTATATCTCCGAGTCCAACTAAAACCAACCTCACAAGAACATTATAGCAACAACATTACAAAATAACTTTTAATGTCCTCTCCAAACATTGTATGGCTTTCGACTTAACTGTTTGATAACGTTCCGAAGGAACGAAGATTGATTCGGCTCTGATGCCGCGCCATCCATCACCCGCTCCGTAAACATGCCTCTTACTCGACAATACCAATAAGTGTCAATGTATCCTATAAATAACTAAAATTGTCGCGAGACTTATGAGACTTGGTGAGACGTGTATTGAATGTACGGTTGCTTTGTGAGAGAGCTATTAGTTTTCTGTGCAGGTGAAGTTTTGAGAATCATTTTACAGATGTATTTATTCTTCGAGATGTTGTTGGTGGAATGTACTACTAGATTATGTATGTACTGGACAGGTCAACTCAAATCTTTGTGGTTCATTCTTCAAAAGACCATCTCAGACATTTATTTTCATAGTCCTCAGGTTAGTTGACCAAGATTATGTCTGGATCTTAAAAGAGACCATGAACTCTGAGTTTGTTTCGGCTGTTTCTTCTCAGAGTAGTCAGGTATGAAAACCAGTTCAAAATAACATGTTAAAAGTTTGCAAAAACCTATTTGCAAAATATCATTTATCAGTATGAAAACTGTATAAATTATCATCTCTGTTAACGGTGGAAGAAAACAACGTGAGCCAAGCGGCATGTCCTAGAACCAAAAATTAAAATACCACCAACCCATAGTGTGGGTTCTCTCTGTGGATTTTAACTCACTACCTCTCACAGAGAAGAGGCTTGCATTCCTATCCTAGTTCTTTAAACATCCATCGTGTTGATAAAGAAGAAGAGAGTTAAATTTTTTAAGAATTGTTTTATAAATATCATAACTTTGAGGATTATTTTGCGGTAAACTTAACTTTTTGCATCAGTTGACTCTTCCCGCAGAATTGTGTGGGTAGATCTTTGTAAATAGGTAACTAACTCTTTATTATATTAAGTACTTAGTTCCATTAAGACGTCTCGCCGTTTGTAGTATTTTGTAACTTACTAAAGTTTTCTACTATAAATACTGAGTATTGTAGCTGCTTTTCGTTATAAACGCGTGCACTATAATGCTGAAAAGGTATTTTATATACTTATTTATGAATGCTAGGATTTCAGTCCTGTTGACGACTTTAAGCTTGCCCCCTGTTACCTACATGCGACTTAAAAATCACTGGCAAAATCTAGGTGTAGGTTCCAACTTTCCAATGATTTCTCGCCGTGCGACTATCAGACAAGTTTTCGACAAGGGTGTGTTCAGAGACAGTTAGCATTGGGCCCTACCTAATGGAAAGAACAAAAGCTTCTCCGTTGACGTGGTGGGCAAAGGCGTGTGAACAAAATGTGTGCAAACATATGTGAGGAGCCTCGTTTGCATTCGGAGAGTTGCTTGACTTGGATACGAAATTCGATTTCGAGATTTTTGAAAAACACTTCGTGTTATCATGCGTTTGTGTTTGTTTTGTTAGTGCTTGCATAGTAGCGTTTGAAATGGAATTATGAGCTTTCGAGTGGAGAAACCAACAACAATTTTGTTTTTGTGTCATAAGGTTTCCCAATTAAAACCAACACCCAGAGAACAATAACACCCAATTGCATCCTACCCACTATCCTATCTCCGATAAAATTTTATTCGCATGCACCACCAGGACATAAATATAAAGACCGCGGCACTCGCCTGCCGCAATCACAACGCGCCCGCACTGCCTAGGGCCGTTGCGTATCTGTAATTCCCATCTCTTGGTACAAAGGCCCGTTGATTACGGCACAACCCGCGGGCGACGCAGTATGCCGTCTGAACGCAGCCTAATGCGTCTCTCCGCCCCTTGTGAACACTGCCTTTTTATTTCACGATCAATGGGGGTGTCAGATAGATAGGACTTCGTGAAATTTGTTCAAAATTCTAGGTAGTGCTTTTAATGTTAGGTTTGCGTTCGGGGGTTGATTGAAAGGCGACGTATCTGGGTGTTTGATCTCGAGACTGGCCCCCGGTTTTTGTTGTTTCCTATTGTTTTGAAATTGGTGGTTACCACGCTTTGTATTTTTGGGGGAGAATTTTATGTGCTGGTCACTGCTGGTTGGGTTTACTTGGATGTGAAAGCAGAAACCAGGATAAATTTTTGGATAAATGGTTTGAATATAGTTTGTTTTTGTAAAAGAGGAGTTGGATGGAGTTTTTTGCACGTTTCTTCATAGAGATCTAGCCTTTGGAATGGGCAACTACACTACTTTCACAATTTTTATGCCTTGTGTCTGGAACTGTAGCTACATTTCTTTGTTGTCTTTGTTTCGCCAGTTCAAAAGGGCCTACTTGAAATTAATGCTTTGATTAATTTTTGACTTCTATGATGATCTTGGACTTTCTGAGGTATTCATCTGTCTGATAGATAGGAATATTAGGTCCGACACCTTAACTGGGACACCTGATTCACCTTTCAATCAAAAAATACAAAATCGAAATCAGTTCATCCGTTCCGGCGCTACGATGCCACAGCAGACACACTCACACACACACAGACACGTCAAACTTATAACACCCCGTCGCACGTCGTTTTTGCGTCAGGAGTTAAAAATGATGCGCAATGAGTAAAAACGTAACTGTGGCCAGTAGTAGGTATCCCTTCTTAAATATAAAATTTTCGGAGCAAAAATTTTCAACCATTCAGTTCAGATTTAATTTAAATTTCAATCAGTTATACTAAAGAGTAGCACTTGAATTTTCCCAAATAGTTATACAACAATCCTATTTGTGGCTAAATTAGTTTCTCAAATCTAATTTCAGAGTGCGAAACTTATTTCTTTCTTGATAGAAGTTTCAGAGTTGGGAATTGAGAATTATGTTTAATTCGCAGCTCGCTATTTTGTGACTTCTATATGCAGTTGATTCGAGATGAAATGTCTTGGAAAATTCTGTAGAACAAGCACATATTTCTGAGAGAGTGTGTCTATAATATGAAAGCTTTTGCTTCGGTTAATTTGATTGTGTTTGAGTTTTTTCTCGGTTTGTATTAGTTTTTTTAGTATTTAGTCATGGTTATTAGATAATACATCTGGCTAGAAGTGGAGATGGGTAATGGAGCAAGGTTTTGACCGTGTGATGGCCAAGGTTAGGTTAAAGAAACCAGGGCTGTCCTAAAGCTCGTTGGGTCGACAATATCCTTAAAGTCGCAGGACACACCTGGATAAGGGACGCATAGAACTGGGAAGTGTGGTAGAAAAAAGGAGAGGCCTGTACCCAGCAGTGAATGATACCCGGCTGATATGATGAATATGTATGTAGTGAAGCTATAGTGTGAGTCAAATATTCAAATTCGTCTTGAATTACGTATGATTCTCTCTTTAATAGAACCACCAATTTTTTTTCTTTTTTTTAAGTTTTTTTAATATCTAAGTTTTTTTTTTAATTTTTTGTTTTAATTTATTTTTATTTTTATATGTATGCTTGTGGCGTGTGCTAAATAAATGTATTTTCTTTCTTTTTTTCTTTCTAGAACATTCCCATTCGAGTTTATTCTTAATGCGTTTTTAAAATCACAATAGAAACAAGAGTTTTACTATAAGACCATCTTAATATTAAAGAGCTCGGTTTACATAAGAGAATTTATGCCTCTGACCGCAGGATATTATGGACGTCTGAAGGGCAGCATATGTGACCTCCATAATATTTTTTTATATCATTTTAACTTTGGCCATAACAGACATTACGTACCGGCAAGTTTTATTTGACCTCTGTTGGTACTTAAGTCGTTAGTGTATCGAGGTCAGTGTAATTTGGTCGTATGTTACCATGTATCCTTTTGGGTATATCATTGGAAGAACATATTTTATTCAGAGCTCAGTTAACATACATCTATATTGATGAAGTATGTGCGTTCGAGTATTTTACACGGTACACAAATTCAGTCTGAAAAGTTTTTATACATAGGGTCCATTTTAACTTTGCCGTAACAAGTTTTCCTATTTTTACTTCAACTTATTTCAAAACTCGCCTCGTGGTGTAGTGGTCGTAAGCGTTACTGCTGGGCATGAGGTCCTGAGTTCGATTCACAGGTTGGGCAAAGTATTATGGGGATTTCCCATCAGGAATTTCTCTATCATCAGCCACGGAGTATGGATTTACGCCCGTCTGATGGCAATAGGCGCGCCCCCTATTAAATAGGACTTAAACATAACTGGCGAAATGTGAGTGTACTATTAGGTACACCTCTGCCTAACTCTTTGTTGATTATAGGCGTGATGTTATGTTTATTTCAAAACATAGACATTTCCAAAAACTTACTTAGAGAAGCACGCCAAAAACTCAATTCCTCCATCAAATTCTTCTTTAATTACCCAAAGGTCGTTAATATTGTGCATCTTGACACGTTTTTCTTTACTAATGAAAGAAGGTTGGTGTGTATAGTAACTGTATCGTCTGTATAGTGTATACCGGCACTACCTCGTGATGGACGATTCTTCCTGGAATCAATCTTCGTTGGACGTAAGCATTGTCTTCGTAACCGGTTCGTGGCGGACCTTGAATATTGTTTCGTGAACGTTTTGTTTTTTCGGTCAATATGACGACACTTGGGGGAGGCCTATTCCCAGTAGTGGACGTCTTTCGGCTGAAATGGTGATGATGAAAGTTTTGGAAGAATTGTGTTAATGTATTTTTGTGTGGAAGTAATCAGTATCAGTGATGTTTAATACTGCCAAACTTCTACTACAGCTCACAAAGTTGGGACTTAGAGTTTTTAAGTTGCAGAGAATTTTGATCCAAAAAGCAATGCGCATTGTTAGTTTTATAGTACGGCAAAGTAAGCGCAGTGGCTGAGCGATTGGATGCTGCGCTGCGTGTCGCAAGTTTGATTCCCGCACGGAACAAATATTTCTATAGCTTCAGTTAGTTTTTCAGGGTCCGGCTGTTTGTGTGGTTACGTATCATAATACCTAAGTTTATCTCAACTAATTTCATCATAACTACGGTCCAAAGACCTACTGTTTAAAATACCTAAAGATCGTTTCACAGATTTTTGTAAAAACTAATGAACGAAATCCATAAAGGACCATTCATCTACGGTTTACTCACCTACGGTTTACTCGCCTACGGTTTATTCACCTAAAGGACGATTCACATAACGGACGATTCACCTAACGGACGATTCACCTACTGTTTATTTATACTTTAAAGTTTCTATTCGTTTGTTTTGACCACGTTATGGCACTTTTTTTTTTTTGGATGCGCAATCATGAAATAACTTCTCCCACTCTGGGCGGAGCGGGAGGGAGTGTCAGACTTTTTCCGACTAAAACCCATCCATGTTCCTTCCTCGCCGTTTATGTTCCGGGGCCACGGTATCTCTTTCGAACAGTCCCGCAACCCCGGCAGGACGTTATGGCACTTGACTTAACGTTGAGATGATGTCATAACATAGACCGATTGTAGATTGTCAAGTTGGCTAAGTCTACTGATAACTTTCAAAGGAACCATGATCCAACCTTCATCCTCAGGGAGCGTTCTAAGTTTCTCAGTGTACCTGTACATCCCTAACACAGGTAGTAAGTACTATGGATGTACACTTAGAAACTTTCAGGTTTTTCAAAATAACGAAAGTCTGAACGCCGCGGGCTCTTTGGTCCATTAGGTATTTCAAACATAGTTGAAATAACCAGTATCTTAAAAAACCATTAGATTAATCGTTCGTTAGTGCAATTGATTTTAGTAAAATCAAAATTAGGTAAGTTAAACGGTAGGTGAGTCGTCCATGAATCAACCGTAGTTATAATGAAATTAGTTGAGATGAACTTAGGTATTATGATACGTAACCGATTATTTCTTACAAGAATTCTTTTTTGTATATCATTGAAAAGATCCATTTATTCCACCATTTAAAATAAAGCTTCTAACAATTCACATCCCAAATACATTTCCACAATGACAGTGCACTTAAACTATCAGAGAAATAAAGCAAGTAGCGCCGCGGGTTAGACATAGGCGTACAAAAGAAACGTTTTTAGCTGAAGATATTTTAATGTACGCAGCTGTGGTTTCCCAGGGTATGAGGAGGGCTATGGGATGCCTGTTGTGGAAATGATGAATATCCGATATTTGGATATGGGAAAATTATGTTTATGTGAAGGGATTTTTGTGTAATGTGTAGCGAGGAAATTAATTGTATCTAGATTTTTTGTAATTTCTACATTCGTTCTAATATTATTTCTCTGTCAGATAAGCATTCGCTCCAGGTCATCATCAGCCAATTAATGTTCCCACTGCTGGGACACAGGCCTCCTCTCTATGAGAGGGAATGGGCTATAATCAACCACGCGGACCCAGTGCGGATCGGTAGATGTCACATGTCTTACATTTTTTTGGTTCTAGGAGATGCCGGTTTCCTCAAGATGTTCCTCAAGATGATATTCAGCTGCATCCGGTAAGACTGGAAGCCGACCCAAACATAGTTGGGAAAAGGCTAGGCAGATGATGTTCTGATATTATTTCTTACTACTTCGATTATGTATTCGGTTATTCGGTACTTCGTGATACTATTAAGTACAGTCACAATCGATTTGTTTAGTTGCATGAAGTCATACACAAAGAAAATGTATGGCACTCGTGGGCTGCAGCTGAACATCAGCGTCAGATGGTACACCTTCTGTTGCCACCTGGCATTATGCTGAGCTGAGGCCTCTTTATTAGTTTTGTTTGTTTATTCATTTTGTTATAGTTTAAAGTATATTTGTTTTTAATAATGCCGATAAACACAGTTTTCTTAAGAGAAAGAATGTGTTTGAAAGTCTTTATGAATAAGGATTGATTTCTTTTCATATTTCATTAACATTGTTCCGATCAATTATATTATCTTAAAATCTGTACATGAACAACCAGGGTCACCACCAGTTTAAGAACGCAGCCCTGATATCGAATGAATTTGAATCTTCGAACCTTATGTGCTAATATGCAAATTGTGAATGAAACGAGTGGGTACATTTTTGTATAATCTTGCGTTGTGTTATTTAATTGATCCGAGTTTTTGAGTCCAAATCAGTAGATGCTTTACAAGTACATACTATAGTGACCTACAGCTATACCTATACCCCACAAAGGCGTCAATCGTGTTCTGACATGTCCGTTTTGTGATCGAAGTTTTTCGTCCATAGTTGGATATGCTAGCCACTTGAGAGCAGATGAAAGAGCAGCACACCAAAGCTTTCGACAACCACACTAGAAAGCCATCGAATGCAGTCGATGTGGTCGAAATCGACTAGATGACATCGCATCGTCATCACACAGTGACAAGAGGCCAAACCTAAATAAGTATCCAAAGACCACCTATCGGGAGATTGCACTCAAAAGCTAATAATTTGACGATCCGAATAGCATAGTGGTAGTAAGGCTGTCTTACGTTATTAGGGTCCTGGGTTCGAATCCCGGTAGGATTAAATGTTTGTGTGATGAGCATGGACATTTGTTTCCGAGTCATGGATGTTTATATATGTATAATAAGTATGAATTTACACACAAAAAAGGTATTTATGTAGTATGTCAACTATCTGGTGTCCGCGACACAAGCCTTGCTTAGTGTGGCACTAGATGGCGCTGTGTGTTAATGTCCAGCGATAAAAAAAAAGTAGACTAAAACTGGGGCAAGTTTCAAGCATTTCATTACATACCGATAACTAAAAACAATCATAGAGGAACTTTCACAGCCGAAACCTCCAGATGAAATCAAGTTTAATGAGTAACAGCCCTGACTTGTGAGGTCTATGGATTGTTTATTGAAATGAGAGCTTTTCATTTGATCCAATTATTTTGAAGACCTCCCGACCGACTAATTGATTTACATAGTTAGACGGGGAAGTTCAACAATTATTATTTTGTATTCCATCGTTTATTTTCTGTCTGCGGTTCGTTATGCCGGGTATTTTATTTATTTATAGAATTATAATGTTTTAAAGTAATGGTTTCGATGGCCAGGTTTAGCACAGCGGATTTTAATTGGTGAATGCGAAACCTCAACGCTACCATATTATTTTTGGTAAAACATTTCATAATGTTTGATGTTGGGTTCGTTCCGAGTTTATACGTCTATATCATATCATCATTATCGGTAATAATGAATGAGGAGTGCAAGAGATGGGAAAAATATCTGAAATATAACTGGGTGCGTTGGGAGCATAAGACCTATTTCCAGTAGTGAACTGAGATAGTTTTCTTTTTCATGTGGTTAGTGCCTAACCCGGTGTCAGAGATTTTATGCCGCCCATGGCCCTCTAACTTAGTTTTACTTGCTGTCCAGAAATATCTCTCAGCCATGCTGGTTTCTTGACGATGTTTTCATTCACCGAAGCTAATGATACAATAAGCACATGAATCTGAAAAATCTGTTCGACGGTCAAATCAATAGGATATAACAGCCTGCCAAATAACATCAAACAAGAACTGAGCAAATTTGTTTCATAGAAATACATAAGTCTACGTCTTATCTTTGGCAAAACATACATATAACTCTCCATTATATTTTTCCACCAACAAAAACACACTTCATACCACAATATCGAACATCCATCCATTTTATATCACACAGCCGCCATATTTATGCATCGCAGTAGTTTGCTATACACGGGTTTTCACTCAAAGCGTTAGTGTGCCCGAGGCATGCTCGTATTTCCTAGTGCCTCGTAGTGCCTAGTGCCTTGTCCGGGTCGTGCGTTGTCCGGGCTAGTGCCTTGTCCGACTTGTGGCCAGTGTCCAGGCAAAGTGCGCTGCGGGCGGTTTTGTAACTGCTCGTGAAGTATAGAAGAGGAAATATTTGGGGAAAATTATTATAGGTTCTGGCTGAGTGTTGCTAGGGGCGATAGATAGGAGTATTCTGTGTAGGTACTTAGATACCACAGATAATCACGCCTGTTTTCCCTCAAAGGTTGGGCAGAGGTGTAACTAATAGTACACTCACATTTCGCCAGTAATGTTTAAGTCCCAAGTAATAGGGGGCGAGCCTATTGCCATCAACCGGGCTTAAATCCAGACTCCTTGGTCGGGCCAATGGGTTCTGGGTATCTCCATCAGGAATTTCTCAATACTTAGATACCCTTTCTTTTCCAAACTATGTTGAGGTCGGCCTCCAGTCTAATCGGATGCAACAGAATATCAGTATATCAGTATTTTACATAGAGCGACTGCCTGACCCCACAACACAGTTAGCACTGGGTAGTACGATATCCCTTAGTAAGACTCGGTGTTAGACTTTCGGTCCACTGACCACTTGGAACGACTGTCAAAGGCAGCGGATGAAACATTTCGAAATTAGAAACGTAGAATGCACATAGTATTATATGTGCAACCGAAAATATTTTTGCTTGCACAATAGGCCATGATAACAAAACCAGTATAAGCTGATCGCAATCCCATTCAAACTCCGTATTACACTAGCTCCGAGGTCAAAGTGTTCCTGCCGGGAGGTCGACTATAATCGAATAACGTTCATCATAAATGTTCGGGTTCGTCCTTCACATGTTTTTGCTTAGGTACAGGTGTACTCTGAATTCCAGGTGCTTCGTAAACATTTCAAGCAAAACCATTTACAATGTTTCTAAAATTCGTAATAGCACTACAAGTATATAATTGGGTTGTTAAAAAAAGAATATTTTCTAGACGAAATATAATATGGCCGTCAATCATTTTATTTCTGAACAATTTAAGTTGTTTTAAGGGGACTACAAGAGCTAAATTAGTAACTCTATTTGTGGTGGTTCAAACTTCGTTTGAAAACAGTTAGAATAAAGTTCTAATCAGCTTGCACTACAAAGTGGTTGTTACGTCAGTCACTGCGGGCCGAATAGTGCGAAATGAGTGGTTTCAATCGATTTATAAAAGTCTACTTATTGGACTAAAAAAATAAAACACTGTGATGCTAATACTCGTATGTTGCTTGTAGAATTATTTGCCAAAAAATCAGAATGATCGCATGTATTAAAGTATGGTTTTTACTCGTTAAAAGAAATTTTTAGAGATAAGTTCGTGATTTTTTTTCATCGAGTAAAATTAATTGTATTATGTTTTCAAAACGGATTTCGGATTTTCTGAAGAATATCGTATATTTTCTGGTTTTGTTTATTGCAGTGAATCATAAAGGGTGTAAAACACCTCTTAACGAAGCCGAAAGGCACTTGTTCTCCTCGTCATTCTGATATTTTTTTTGTTCTACACCATACCTGGGAACCTTCTAGTTTATACGGAGATATTGGGGGTCAAAGTTGAAACTTTTTGACAAGTTTTTTTTTTTAATACAATTTTTTAACGCAAGATTTTTACTGTAAATATCTCTTCGACCCCCGCACTATTAAATCCATCCATCAGCACAATGTTTTGAGTGCGTTACATTGAGTTCTACCACAAAACGTGATTTTTCACCAAAAAAAAAAAACAGATGTTTCCCAGCAATAGATTTTGCGTAAAGTTAATTAGTTTGATGTACAGGATGCTTGGTTGACGGCTTCGTGATGAGGTGGTTTACACCCTGTATACTTTCAGGTATTATAAAACACGCGTTTAGCTCCTGTAGTCGTCTTAAGGCTACAATGCTGCAAACTACCCTTTGTATGTCTGTTTTAACGTCCATCGATTCAGTCTATCATTCTGTGAGGTTATTGCTTGACAGACTTACATTGGCAATGCCTTTCACTTTGACAGAGCGTCATTTATCTTGTTGAGCAGAAAAATCCATCCTAATCCATCCTTTTTTTTTCGGATGGGAAATCGTCAAATGACCCCCCCTCCCACTCTTGGCGGAGCGGGAGGGAGTGTCAGACTTTTACTGACTAAAAACAATCCACGTTCCTTCCTCGCCCTTTATGTTCCGGGGCCACATCTCTTTGAGGCGCGCGTGGAAACACCCGGGCGTTTCCTCCGCCCGATTCGATGCAGGATCCCAATCCATCCCAATATTATAAATGCGAAAGTAACTCTGTTTGTATGTTTGTTACTTTTTCATGACCAAACGGCTGATCGGATCGGATCGTAATGAAATTGAGCAAGGAGATAAATTATATCCTGGGGAAGGACATAGGTCATCATTGTTACTCGTGCGTATCAAAATTTCGACGCGAACGAAGTCGGGCAACAGCTAGTTCAAACATAAATGAAACATTAGGAATTTTCTTCAAAATCCTTCAATTTGTGATTGCAGTTTTTTGCCCTAAAGTGATTTGAGGGCTTTCTATAAGAAATGACGAGTCGATAGCAATTGAACAGTCTCAACTCAGAATTAGATATGATTTTTGCATGGCACAAATTAGCTATGAGCATTTCAGGGCACGTAGTGTTCTATCAGTTGCAGAACAGCATCTCATGTGCACTGCTGTAATAGAAGAGCGTAGGCTCTTGTGTGTAGTCACATGCTCACCTTATGCGTAGGAATTGTATACCACATAGTAACCTACATAGAGTACATTCTTCTTTGATAATACAAAATGTGAATCGCTTTATTACTATCGTTTTCAATATTCTTTAACAGAATATTGGTAACCGACATTAGGTCGTTAGCGATCGACCGAATAAAACTTACTGAGACTCTTCATAACCGTGTATTATATCTTGCTTCGCGTTTAATTGGACAATGCTTCGTAGACGTCTAGACTCCAGTCATATAGCCTAGAAATAAGAAAAGTGCTTTGTTTCAGATTTTATGACGCCCATAACTATGTGCTTAGGAGATTAAGAGTAATAGTGAAGGCACATTAATAATGCCTTTATTATGTTCATCACTTTTTACTGTCTGACTGGAAACTTAACACTGTTAGTCTTGTGTCATAAATAGTCCTCATTTATTTTGATTTGTTGTTGTATTTATGGGCTATTATGCTAGCCTAATTAAATAAGGTAGTGGCTTTGAGAAAGAAACACATTCTGGGTTAAAATGAATTAAGTAGCATAGCAGCAGCGTCTTTGAGGACTGTCGAAAGAAGTGAAAACTCGTAACCGATATGCTACGGCGTAGCCATAGCGGATCGGGTACGAGTGCTTTGAAGTGTTAGGTGACGGTCACGCGAGTTCCATGATATTTGTTCACTCAAAAAATGCTCAACGCGCCTAATGAAGTTTTCACTTCAATAATTGTTTTTTTTACTAGATGGTCTTGCCTGGTGCTGGCCGCAACTCGCCTGATGTGAAGCGGATCTTTTGTTCATCATGACGTCACTGGACTTTTTCCATCTAATTTATGACCTTGTAAGAACAAAGAAGGTGAGGCATGATCATTATCGCACTTTATCAATACCCTATGTCGAAGCCCATAAACCATAAACAACACACAACAGAATTGCAAGCACGTGCTATCCCAATCATGTTATTACTGTCCCTATTTATGCACAAAGGCAAAATTTTACCCCGACATAAGCCAGACGGGCGATAATGGCATGCGTCTGCGACTTATACCTACCTACATCTGCCACAGTGTACGGAACCAACGCGTCGGCAGCGACTGGAGATGCCAGTATGGTCTTACACCTCATTCAATTCGAATAAGAATATTGACAGCCAACTTGATGCCTCGACAAGTGTTATGTATCTTTTGGCGTTTGGCTAAAATCTAAAATCTGTTGGCTAAAATCTCTTGGCTAATATCTTCCTGGTAATATCGTTCAAGAGCAGAAAGAACTATACCAATAATATTCTTGCCTGAGCAATTCGAATCGAATTTTGCAAATTGCAAATTTTTTATCGAAAATCCGATTGTAACAGTCATGCCAGAATTGTCACGGGCAGTCAGTTTCTGAAGCCCTTTTTAAGACCTCGGACGGTGGTACTTGCTTCAAGAGAATCGTACGTGCGTCACTTTGTTCCGTTCTAGTAAGTACCGACGCGTTGCAGGCCGAGTTGCAGTGACTAGCGACGGCGACGGTGACCAGTGACGTAGCATCTTAACAATTTCTTTCATTTGTTTTTTCCGATCTTATCTGTTACAATTCACGCATGGGAAGTAACTCGTGGCCAAAAAGTATGAGTGAGGTGACGCTCATTGACACACAAGGTTTTTTTTATTTTAAATGTTGATATTGTCACATTGTCACCTCTAGCAACAGCCTTTGACGCTTCTCCGTACTCTGTGGCGCCTGCATTTGTAATGCATGGCCTCTCCACTGCAACTTGCGGCATTAGACTTGCAGATATTTTGTCGCCGTCGGAAGTCGGAAGCGACTTCTGAAATACGGCACGGTTGAAGTCTTATTTATTACTTTTAGGCCGCGTTTGGTTTGCATACATAGTGCTGGGTTCAGGGTCGTGCAGTAAGTGCTAGAGGTGAAATATATTGATGTATGTTCTGTGGGGAGTGTTTTTAGATTATTTAGTTTCGTGGTTTTGGTAAAGAAAATATATTTCATATTTTGGACAACTCTGGTAGAATGTAGAATGTAAATGCAGTTAAAGCTTTATAGGTACCTACATAATCATGCTTAAAGTTTTATGCGTAAGTTCTTTGTTTCTTATTCTTAGGCTTCAGGTGAATAGCTTTTGAAACTGGTTTAAATTTATGAAGTCTTTCAAATCCTAAAAAATAAGGATAAACCTAAAACCATATACTTGAAAGGCGAGTTTGCCAGAGAAAAGCTAAATAGCTCAAAGAAATTAACATTGTTCCCTATTTGAAGAATCAAATCAGCCTTGGACACTATCTGTTCTTTGTTTTTTACAAGAATGCATAAACCCACGCCTTTTTTGTTATCAACGGGGTAGGTTAGTATAGCAGGATGAGCAATACTAATAGGGTATTGTATTATAATCAGCTACATGGAGTGGCGACCGCAAACTAGAAGACGTCGCGTTGGAAGGCTTCGCACTAGGTGAAGGTTGTGGGGATCTGCTGGATGCGAGTCGCATTAGACCGGTCAATGTGGTGACACTTGGGGGAGGCATAGATGTCCAGCAGTGGACGTCTTTTGGGCTGAAATAATGAAACAGTTAAAACAGACGAGCTACCCGGAACAAAATATTCGGCAGCTCTGATTAAATGATTACCGCCACAAAAGAATTATAAACACAATCCCAAAAATACAGCTATTCTACCACAAAGGCTACACAAAAAGTAATTGTTCAAGTGTAAATAAACAAAAACCATTGTACATTACAGCTAAGGATAGATTTAGCTGTAATTATGGTGGAAATAAAGGAGGGATAAGATAAGGAAAATCCTTGTGGGACAATCCGAAAAACTTGTAATGATGCCCGCTTGTATCGGCTTCGCGAAAAAATGTCGAGGGATGTCCATTAGCCGTACAAATTGCTATATTTTCGGGTAGTACAACATGGCCGTTTAAATACGGATTTAATTTTGCTGGGAGATAATATTGGAGTAAAAATTGCAGTTAATAAGAGCATTTGACGAAAAGCAGGTGTAAAAGGAGGAAAATACTGACCATTTTACATCCACACCACAGCATACCGACTCGGCCGGAGCTGCGGGACTGTTCGAAAGAGATACCGCGGCCACGGAACGTAAAGGGCGAGGAAGGAATATGGATGGGTTTTAGTCAGTAAAAGTCTGACACTCCCTCCCGCTCCGCCCAGAGTGGGAGAAGTCATTTGATGATTTTCCATCCAAAAAAAAAAATTCCGACTCGACCGGATCTCGGTGATCAAATGGTCGCAAACTCGACTTCTCATCATGGGTTCCTTCGTTCGATTCCCGGGTCGGGCAAATTGTTATTGTGACAATCGTTTCTAAAAATCTATCAATAATTTCTTGGCTGTTGACAGTAGACTGGCCCCTTAGTAATTAGGAGCTAATCCATAAGTTTTAAATTGTGCTGAAATACCAGCTAGTAATACCAGCACAATTACACCTCTGTCTGACCCTTTCGGGGATTATAGGCGCGATGTTATGTTACTACAGCATAACACGGTTACTTTAAAAACACCACGAAAAACACCAGTGTACCAATAGTTCACCACAAATATCGCCCACCTAGGTATATATTAACGTAAACACGGTAAATTTTTCCATAAGCCTTCGATGTGGTTTACGACTAGAGCCCCTTGGAGCATCTATTTCAAGGGTCCAGTAGGTCATTGTAATATACCAACGTAATTTGATTATTTAGATGTATGGAGGAGTGTGTTTTTGTTTTGTTTTTTTTACGTGTCCGTTGACCCAGTTATAGTGTCATCTGTGTGCTGTTTTAAGACAAGAAAAGGGTTGTTTTGTGGTCTGACATTTTTTTTGTAATTTGCAGATCAGTGTCAGGCTTTACGTCGAACGAAATATGGTCCGCGACCGTATCATGTTTTATTTAAGTATAGAATTATAATCATGTATTTATAGAATATCAATCGATGACCGATTAAATGAACTTGAGAGTTGTATTGAGTGTTAATTGAAATTGAATTAATATGAAAAAGTTACATATCTGTGTTGCAAATTGAAAAAAACTTAAGAAATTTGATTTTCATCACCTTGAAGCTGATGAATAAAGTGTTGGTAACGTATATTAAGTTGGGTGTGATGATCTGGTTAGCGTATGATTTGTAAGTCAATTAGTAAACTTGTGAATAAACTTCCTCTATTGAATATAAACTACTAAATACTTCTTAAGAGTCACGAAGCAGTTAAAAGTCTTCGGAGTATCATTACAACGATTACGATTTGTAAACGGATGATGTTTTAGATAAAAAGATAAGAAATACCCATTTTTTTCGTGAAATTCGAGGATATACATACTCGTAATAGTTTTAAACTATCACGGAAGATTTCCCGTAAATGACTTTTTAAGTTCTAGGATATATCCCAGAATACAATGTTTTAATCCCCAAAGTAGCAACAGGATTAGCAAAAAAAAAAACGCTTGCAAGCATTGTGGATATAAAAAATCATGTTCCAACCAGTTCTACTCACCGCGTTACACAAAACTAGCTTGCATATATGCAAAACATTTCACCGATCATAGGGTAACGATGCACTGAGGTGTAACATGAAAAATATCCAGCAAACACGATCGCAGAAAATTTTGACAAAGAAAATAAAGAATATTCGAGAGAATCGAACTTAGAGATAAAATATGGGATGTTATGATCGGGTAGGAGTGTGGATGACAGGAACTGATCTCAATAGATTTTTGACTTTATTGCTGAGGATCAGGGCGGAAACCTTCATATAAAGGGCTAAGGGAAGCCGCGATTAATAACGCCAAGGAGGAGATTACGAGTAGGCAGGAATTAATTTACAAGCGTTGCGTCGTTTTAAATGTAGGTATGCATTGCTAATGGCAATATAAGCTCAACAGAGTAGTTTTGGTAGATTTCTTTCATCAGAAACCATTTTTTCTGAAGGTCAACTCCCTATAGATTTGAATACAATTGAGAGGAAACCACAATGAGGTAATAAATCGCAATTCAGAAGGAATTAAATGACCATATCCCATCCAGCCATAAAAGTTGCGAACCGGTGTCAAAAGGGGCCACATAACAATATCAATAGGTACTCCCGCAAACCCGTTTGTTTATTTAAATTATTCCAATAACACATTCTATTATCTTTGCGTACCTAACAAAAAACCAACGTGTCAAAATAAAATCCCGTGTAATGGAGCAAAAAAGTCGCGCCATTCCCGTTCCTATTCACTGATCCCGACTCACGTCGCCGAATATAAATCACAACGGGAACAAACAAAAGACTATGTAAATGTATACTTTTCCAATTAAATCCCGGCCTTTTTAATTAAATGAATGTTTAAACCCTATCACGGATCATCGACTCAATGCTTTGCGGCCCTTATTCGCCCTAATACCGATTGACATTTTTACAACACCGCTAACGACAAAAAATATTTATTAATCCATTTTCAATCACACGGATTTCAGAATGGAATCTAAAGACGAAGTCAGTATAGATTACTCCAGTGAAGAAGTTTTAATTTGTGAAGAAGGACACAATAGGGAAAGTAGGATGGCAGTTGGTTAAGACAAGGAAAAGATTTGGATAACTTTTGTACTGAAGGACGCCTTTGTGAAGAACTCCTTAATGAAACGCCACTTAAGTGCCCTTGATAAGAATTCCAATAATTAATTGGAGAATGATACAAATTGAGAAATTTCAAGTACGCATCATTACGATAAAGATCAATCTCTCCTTCATAAAGTGAAAGTGTGAAGCCGCATTCCTCCACATTTGATTCGCTCATTTTGTCGGATCCCTTATTTTTTAGGTTGAGGGTACAAAAGCATCTTAAAGGACTATAAATCAAACATTTAGGAACCTTAGTACCTCCAATAAATCCGAGTCTAACAAACGCTCAAATTATTTTAGCCTTTCTAACCAAAATCCCTCAGTAAATCGAGCGAAAATGGCGGCGTTTTATCTAGATACAGTCGGCCAAATTTATCATGTGCGGACCCGATTTTTCGATAGAGACGAAAGTGGTTGAAGCGTTAAAGCGATTGCCTCATTCCCGCGCTGGACTTTTCCAGTCCACTCGAAATTAACGAACACTTAAAAAGTCTGCCACACTCTGAAACTGTGAACATGTGCCTCGAACAACGCATTAATAATTGTTTATTGCAACCGAACGTGACGAGAATATGTGCGCCGAATTAAAAATCAGATGGAATTGCGAACGGTGAAATACGTTTTGCATCGGAATTTTTGCGTACGACTGTATTTTACGAATTATTTTACTGGCGTTGCACCTCATTTATAGGTTCACGTACTTCAGCAGTAATCGGATTGTTAATTGCATTTTTGTTTATGGTCCCTTCGTTTATAATACGACAAGATATTTTGTGCTCATAGAGGAAAGCACATACTTCAGTGTTCGACTGTGAATTACGAAATTTTCCGGTTCTAAATTGGGTTAAAGTTTTATTTACTCAAATTGAGAAACATTTACGTCTGCTCGCGTCACTTATCTCATAATTTCCAAGGAAAAATATGAGAAACAGCTGTTTATAATAAGCCTGACATCACGGGTATCTGTCATCTCCAACTGAACGTGTTGTAAGTGTTCATACGTGAAGCCAGCATGCAGATTCCATGGAACTAATTACGTCAACCGACGTAACGGCCGTGATACGCAGTTTGTTTTCTGAATGGGTGTCGATTTAACTCCAGCAAGCGCGGCTAGCTTTAACCGCAGCTTGTTACTCTAACACTTGGCTCGGAAATAAAGCGCTGCAGCCGCTTTACTCGCCACAGCGCATGCGTTGTTCATAACGGCCTCCGTCCCCTCGCTCCCCGCACGACTCCCCCAGTCAGCTGACGCCCGCTGAAACGGTTTTAATAGCACGTATGTGTTGGACTATTGTGTGTATGTGTGCGTGGCTTACCCAGCAGTGAGCCAAAGCGGGCTTTGTCACACGTTAGCATGAATGAGAGAGAGTCACGATCAATATTTTGAGGTCTGCAAGCTCAGGAACTTATGAAATTTTTAGTAGTTCCATGATGCTTCGGTTTTGTCGTGTAATTAAGTCTACTAGAGTCACGATTCAACAATTATTCCAGAGTCGCACAATTATTCTTTGAACTTTATGATTTAGTGCAAAAGTGATTAAAGAAGAAGTTTTCAGGATGCGGGAATAGCAGTGAACGAATCAAGCACGTTTATGCAGTTGTGTTGTATGTTTAAGTGTGTCTTACCATTTTCAACTTAGTAAGTTTAGGTACTAAATATTGACAAAAAAAACACTACTTCATTACACATTTATCTAAATACCCAATATCTACTGAACACTTAGATGCAAACAACTGCATTTCTTATAAAATGTAACAAAAAGGGTAAAAACAAACTAAAAACACCGCAGACAATGACATAACTACTACGATGACACACAAAGCAGATAGAGAGAAACAAGCTAACAGTGAGAGAGTAATGAAGACAGTCAGTCATCATGTTATGTGACACATTTAAGGCAGAAATAAAAATAATTCAACAAAATCCAAAGTTTTAGGAGACTGTGCGAATGTGAATACGTCTTTATTAAAAACAAAACAACAACAGCAAATGAAAAGACAGAAATGAAACAAAAGTGAATTTAATTTCGATGAATCTTTGCATTTTGGAAAGAGCTAAGCTCGTTTTGTCTGAATCGTTTCAATTAAGGCTATCGACAGTTGGATTTCATTTTAAAATGCCAAAAGTTTGGCGATTTTTACTTCCGATGAAAGCATCGTCCAGAAACAAATGGACTATGATTTCGTTTACTTTGATTTTATCTTTTTCAAAGTTTTCAATGAAATCCAACATACCTTACTTACACGCTTTGAATATAATATATTTGTCAGCCAATTGAGAACTGAAAATAACTTGGAAAATTAATTAATACAACAATCATTCCTATAGTGACACTTGTGTACCTTAGGAGTCCCTCGACAAGAGGACAGACTCACCTGAAACTGAAGAAATTTATTATTAAACAATCTTGAAGAAAGCGACAGTCATAATGAGATTTTTAATAATTATTATAAGCATTATTTATGTTAGTGAGTGTGAGACAAGTATAGAGTCAACAAACGTTTTAATATTTTCGTTTTCCGACTAGTTTCGAACTCAACTCAAGCCATTGATTGTGATCATGCGAGGACATAGTTTGAGTCCGAAATTAGTAGGGTAACCCAAAAAATGAATAGATATAAGTTCATAGAATTAAAACCGAATACTCATACATTCATAAACAACAACTAATATTCAAGTTATAGATTCAGCATTATAAACTAAAGTTATATCGGAATGTAGTAATATCCTCAAATGCAGCAGTAAATTGTATAAGTAAGGTAATTCGAACATTTCCGGCAGTTAATGCCTTTGCACCAAGTTTGGATATAGTTAGAGTTACCTTTAATAGTATTAGTCTATTTAGTTTAGCGGGGAAATTACTAGCATGTATCCCAATAGAGCGAAATAATATTATAGAAATGAAAAGATAAATTAATGAACTAAAAAGTATATAAATGGTATATGATTTGACATTAAGATTAATAAATGTAAAGAAACAGATATTTTATAATAATGCAATGATATCACGCCAAATGTGGTTTCACAGACACATACACTTCTAACTCGATTGCAAGTAAAAAATAAAAGTTACAGTCCCATTACAGCTTCGCAAATCTATCTCGCATACGTTATGCAATTCTTTTCCACAGGAGCACAGGTACAGGTAGCACTAGAATCGTCTTCCATGTTATCAAATTGGAGTATTCAAACTCGCTACTGGAATATAGGGCAATAAGTCAACAAATGAATCCGCGATGATACATTGCCCTCCTCGTCGCCAATATCGTCTCCATATAAGATTTCTTTCTTAGATTTATCACCCTCTATGCAAATAGACGCTTGATGGATATTGCGAGACGCAAACCCGGGTTTACGAATGTGTCGAAATTAATGTTTTTTCCTACGTCGAGAGCGAGTGGTGCCGCGAGATATTCTAGTCATATTTCATCGGAAGAAACTTGTAAATAATTCTTGGAATACGTTTGTGGTGAAGACACGATGTGAAACAGATCTTATTGATCTTATTAGTGCTCTCGATTATACTTACTTAGAAAAATATGAAAGTAATTTGAAATCGATCTTTGAAATAATTTTGAGATAGTAGAAAAAGAACTTTATTTACCTTTCGGTACCAATTTAATTCAATTAAACCCAAGTAACATTTAAGACCAACAAAAGAAAACCTCTTCTCAGAGCTTAGAGACAAAAGAAAATAAATATATGCATTAGGGCCGTTTAATCTAAGTTGAGTCCCGGCCACCGAGTGGTACCGAATTGTATTACCTTGGCATGTAGCATGGTCAGCGGCGTTATAATCAACCGGTCCCGATTAATCGGTATTATTGATTCGGTATTAATTGGCGCATCACTGTGGCTTGGCAATCACAGCACGCGCTCTGCAAGCTGCTGCGGTCGGAAAAGTCAGACTTGCTAGGACCTCTGACGCACCGATTTTGTGCCATTATTTGAATTGGTTTAGCCATCTTACTTTCATTGGGTTGGGATATCACTGTTGGTTGTATGGTTTCGCCTGTAACTTAGTTGTGTTGTGGGGCACTCATCTAATATTTTGTGTCGGAAGTTGAATTGAAGTCTAGAACACACTTTTTTTTTTTTTTTGTTAAAAAATATAATCTGTGGCAACATTTTGATCCCTGATTACTGTAAAGAAGTTAAGTTTTAAAGATAATAAACTAGGCCTTTTGATTTTGATTTAATTAACTTAATGATGCTATGACATCGGATTTAAAATTATATTTTTTCCTGGAAATAATACTTCGAAGCTTGAAACTAAGTGTGTCAGTAATCTAATTAGCCACTTCTATTTTCGTTTCATTTCAAGTTAACAGCATTAACCATATATTCTGTGACCGTAGTTAGATGTTATTACTAAGGCTATTATTTCACGTGGCTCGGATTGTTTCCATCCAAACGTTCATATGGTACTGTTATTACTAATTTAACGGGAACAATTTCGACCCCCGAGATCTCCATTAAGCGAAACGAGATTCGAGGGGTATTAGTTGCAGCTAATAATTTATGTGGTTCGGATCCCATGAATTTGGTTTCAAATCTATATTTGGATTTCAGTATTGAGCCATTCGGATTTAATTATTCAAGCATTACAATGCCAGTTGCTTTAAACGTAAAATCATGTTATATACGAATGTAAATATTTTAAGAGAAGAATATATAAAGAAAAGAAAGCGAAGAATTTCGTCGCTTACATTTTTAAAAATTCATTACATTCCCACAATTTCTGGAAGCAATTGAATGAAAGACAAGAAAAGAAAATAAAAGGATCAATGAAAACCATTTGATGTTCGTTAAAAATAGAAGCAAATATTGCCGAGTTTACTTAGTGACGTCACAGGGCAAACGCTAGGCCATTCGTTATATTTCTTTTGGTCGTGTACATTAATTGCGACTCCTGATTCTACGAGTATAACAGTACTTTTTCTTTCCTCATGTTTTCGCAAGCAATTTATTTAAGTCGGTTGACTCCGAATTTTACTTACAAATCTGAAGTGGGAGGGTGGTATAACAAACGAAGTTGCTTGCTTATGTATGCACTTAGGTATATATTCTTTGTACTATATTTAGTATCGGTGGTTACCGTTTATAGGGGACGAAATTGGCCTTAATTATTTCTTGATTTGCATCCGTTTATTGTTTTTAAGTTTGTTTAAATTTAGCATGACTTAAAATTTTAATGAAGCACTCTCTTGTATTCTTTTCTGTGCCCACGGTTACGTTATTTAAAAAAATGTGCTAAAATAAAATGAATTAAAAAAAAAACGTAAATAAGTGATATTCCTTTTTATACTATCTAGGGGCATTATTATGGTATCATGTTAAAGTTACGTTGGATACATTTAAGTATCATGAAAACCAGAATTTGGAAGAAATATTTTCACAAAAATATTGTTGTTCTCTCGGGCCTAAAAATTAGTAATATTAGTTAAAAACCAGATTGCCTAAATTCTCCGCATATCTTTGGTGAAAATCTTATTATATTTTAGAAGTAAAAGTGCTTTATGCTAAGTAAGTTCGCGAAATATAAAGATAAGTATTTCAGCTCAATTGGATTAACATTTTTTATCTAAGTATGATCAGAGTAAAGCCGAAAAATATGTTATTATTTTTGGGGCAGAATTTTCGTTTTACGGATAAATCTTTTAAAAGCTAATCATATAGAAATATGTAAAAATAATTCAATTATTTTTATAGTTTCGTATTAAAACTACTTTTCAGGGTTCCGTACCTACCGGAAAAGTAATAACCAATGGGAACCTCCGCTGTCCGTCCGTCCGTCTGTCTGTCAGAGGGCTGTATCTCATGATCCGTAATAGGTAAACAGCTGAAATTTTCACAGAAAGTGTATTTCTGTTGCAGCTATAAAAATAATAATTATAAAAAGGGTCTACAGACCTTTCATGCGCGACTTTGACTCGCACTTGACCGGTTTTTTTTTAATAAATATTAATTCTGCTGATGTCCCATACCACCCCGTTTAATTACCAAATGCACTTGTCACGACCAAACTGGGGTCTTCAGTATCCCTATCTGCCAAAAAGGGGGACATACCGATTACAAAATTGAATGTCATTATCAGAAACCACTAGACTGCTAGCTGACACTCGATCCATTCCGCTTGATTGGCTCATATGTGTCGATAGCCAATAACAATTGATTAAGTTAACCAATAGTAGGTCGCCATCTGTCGCCGCCATTGTTATTTTCGATGACGTCACACTTTGTGTTGAATATAGAAAGTTACTGTTCTTCCACAGTTTGTTTACTTCTGGCGTCACTGTTATTTGAACAGTGATCTTGACATTGATCTTTAATCGTATTACATTAAGGTTGCTATTCAGTTGCTGCCTTTAACACATCTGTCAAATAACAGTGATCCTTATTTTCTTTCCTTTAAAGTTCTTGTTGGGTTGCCGTGGCCAGAAATTAACATACTATGAAGGGACTGTACTTGAAAGTCTAGCGATATTGTGGCCAAATGTTGGATCAAAGTGCAAATCATTGGTGGAACATTCGTCATGGCTGGAATTATTGTCAGTTTGAGAACTTGTTACGTAAAACGATTTTGATTGATGATTGTGAGTAGGAGGAAACTGTTAGTTTGAGTAGGTGAGGAGATTCTATCCTAGAATATCTAAGTAAGTAGGAAGACATATCATAAAAAAATACATGACTTTTTTCGACTGCTTCGTTGGTCTAGTGGTTGCTAGCACGACTACAGTGCATGAGGCCCTGAGTTCGATTCCCAGGTGGGGCAAAGTGGTTTTTTACATCAGGATTTTTTCAGTAGGAGCCATTGATTCTGGTTTTTTGCTCAAATGATGGCAATAGGGTCGGTCTCTATTACATGAGACTTCAACGTAATTGGCAAAATATAGAGGTACTTGTTAGGTACACCTCTGCTAAAACATTCGAGACTATAAAGCGTGATGTTAGTATAAAATAGTTTCTTAAAAGAATCAATTTCCATTATTAATCAGAATAAGTGCAGCTTTAACGGGACAAGTCTAACAGCTGTAAACAAAGAAACAAAACCCTCAATAGTTCCCGTCTCACTTTACAGCATCTGTATCAAACAGCCAAGCTGATCTGTAGCTAATCCACGGATTTCTAATGCAAATACATTCATCAGTGCTAATGCATAGGAAGTAATCAGTCTGCGAAGCTGTCATGGCCGCCGACATATAAATCAAACTGGATTAAACTGGTTTTGGGGCGATGATTATTAAGAATAAGTACTATTTATGATTTAGGAAAAAAAGCATTACAATCTTAGTTTTTTCCGGAATGTATTAATTTGCTAGATTAATTTGAATTGTATTTTTCAATACCTAATAGGGTGACAGGTACCGATAATTACACGAAAAACAAAATGTCATTATTCAGAAATCAACACACAAACAGACAGATTATTAAACTTTTGGATTGTTTTTTTTATTATTATTTTATTGTTTATTTATATGCATTGTAGTTTAAACATTTTTTTAAATGTATACTACAATTCGTTCCTAATGAATTTAGTTTTACATGCATAATGGTCTCTTTATTAATCATTACATTGTACGAGTTTGCATGGAACAAAGAGACTTGCATATTTATGTTATTAAGTATTGACAACCGACCGTTAATTTTGAAATCTAAGTGCACTTGTTCTCAGACTGGTCGTCTCTGCAAGTTATTGTCTTTTTAATTTATTCTCCGGTCGTTATTTGCAGATATTTTAACTAAGCACCCGTATGCAGAGTCCTCGACTTGACTCAAAACCGTCTTGACACGCCTACTTTCCACCCCATTCGAGATATTGACAGCTAAAGTTTGTTTATAATTTGACATATCCGCCCACTTTTCTGTCAAATTCAACGTACAGTAGTACAAGAATCTTTTGACACTTGAATGAAGCCAACAGGGGGGCGCTGATGGTTAACCTTTTGTTAGTTGTTTTGTAAGAAATATTTAGAAAAGAAAGAGATGGCTGCATTAGTTTTGATGTTTGCCCCGCGCCAGAAGATTCTTGAAATCGAGAAACTTACGTTGTGGGTGATATATGTACCTACTGAAATTCAAGTTTGACGTGTGTATAATTATTTTCTTGAGATTGTCTAGAAATGGCGAAAGTAAGATGAATTTTGAGGAGTATGTCGAGTAAGCGAACGATACGTCACATAATTATTTATCGCGACGATATTTACGCGATGCCGATAACCCATTTGACTTTTACAACAACGAACAGTTCCAAAGACGATTTCGGTTTCAGAAGGAAACCGTGCAGAATTTTTTTTTACCCTTGGTATTTGAAAGTGCTAGCGTAGTTCTGATCGTGGACTATCAATTCCGACAGCAATCCAGCTACTGCATACTGATCGGGGATAGCGGCTATGCCCAAACATCGTATATGTTCACGCCTATGCTTCATCCACAGACTCCAGCTGAGTTACAATACAATAGGGCTCACATAAAAACAAGAAACGTATTGAGCGATTCAAAGGGGTCTGGAAAAGGCGATTTGCATGTCTCAGTAGAAAATTACAAAACAAATTACCAAACACCTTGAATATCATTAGTGCCTGTGCCATACTCCACAATATTTCTATCATGGTAAATGGAGACATGCGGACGCCAGAACCCAGAGTGGTCCAACATAATTCTGCTGCCGTTATCCGAATGCACTTAGGCTCGGCGCAGTATGTTTCCATTTTTTTTATCCTATTTCTTTTGACAGAGTACATCCATCGTTTCTTTGGTCTTCCCCTACTCTTATAATAAATATTCGTAATCAAATCTTTCTTCACAACATGTTCCTCATTCAGCCGCATCACAAACTCATACCATTACAACCATAGACTTACCACAACTTTTCAGACGTCTTCCTCTTTGTATTACTTTGTTATTCCATCCATTCACATGACACTACACATCCCCCATTCATCTGAGCATTTTCATATAAAATTGCCTTTCATTTTGTTTTGTAGCCAAACATTGTGATCCGATGACCTGGTAAAGGTTACGGGAATCCGTTGGATGCGAGTCGCACGGCACCGGTCAATGTGGCAACACTTGGGGGAGGCCTATGTCCGGCGGTGGACGTCTTTCCTTTCGGCTGGAATGATGATGATGATTTTGATCCGTACAAGACAGCAGGTCTAACCATTTATTTGCCTAACCGTGGTGCCTTGATTTTCTTTGAAATCGTTCTCTTCACACTATGGAAAACTTTAAAATCACATTATTTTCGTATGCAGAAACTGTTCGAAAGATTAATAATGTCTATGGGTACTGTCATAACGGATTGGTCGAAGAAAGCAATGTTTAACAAAATTGGAAAGCCATGGGAGAGGCCTTTGCCCAGCTGTGGGACATAGCGGGCTGATATAGAGTAAAATAGGGAAGCTATCACCAACCCGTCTTGAGCAAGTTTGGTGATCAATGCTCGTGCCTTCTCAGTATGAGAAGAGGCTATTGCCCAGCAGTGGGACAGTAATAGGCTGGTATTATTTTTGTAAAAGAAAACACGGTTCATTTTTGGTTCCAACGTTCTCGTTCTGAAAACTTTTACCTGCAGCCTGTGCACTGGACGGCCGGAGACCATAGTTGCTAATACCTATTTTCCGTCGCGTTTAATTTCAAAGCTACCTAGAGGAATTAGTAATTCATGATTATTACTAAGAATTGCAAGCACTTGCTCCGTGGTAAATATATATTGAGCACAGTTTCTTTCCCAAATCGGTGGGTATTTGGAAATGTTCATTGTCGTGGAATTGTATGAGATAATTATCAAGATCGCGTAAATAATATAGTCGTGACAAATAATCATAATATGGAGTATCGTACACATAAAAGATGAATACAAGCTTAATTCATTTGGTATTTCTAAAGCATGAGAATGAAAACATCGTGAGGAAACCGGCATGTCCTAGAACAAAAAATTCGAACACATGGGAGCATTAATAGGTTGATGATGATGATGGTGATGAAAATGTTAACGCAGCATTTTGAATCTCAGAGAACAAGAGCGAGCTTGCATAGGTAGCTCGTGAATTCGTGATGTTTGGGAACTAATATTGGTTTATTTTTGAAATTTAGCAAGTTGTATGAGAAACCAATGCGGTACATAAGTTGCTTATCGAACATCATTTATTTAAAATAGTTTTTGGCTAAGGTTGTTTTGTTTTTTTTATTTAGCCCCCAACCTACATCTTTAGTATTGTGTTGCGGTATTATACATATACTCGTAACTCGTTAATATAGTACATTCCTTGAGTTTAAGAAACTTTATTTATTTATTTTTTTTAATCTACTGAATGGATTTTGATGAAATTTTGCACACAGATACTTTAAAACCTGGATTAAAACATAGGATACTTTTATCCCGGTAGTAAGATCTCATGGGACAGTAATCAAACTTCACGCGGGCGAAGCCGCAGGCAGAAGCTAGTAATAATATAATCAGATCGAATACTTCTAAGCTGCTCGGTTCATCGTTCATCGTCGAAGCCAGTTATGGCAAGAGAGGTTCCCACCACCTTACAAATTGAAGCCCCAAGAACACAACCTGGCTACGGACAGACATTTTTTTTGTTTCGCATGGGAAATCAAAGAAAACCCATCCCTGTTCCTTCCTCGCCCTTTACCTACAGTGACCTGCAGTGGCCTATTTGGAAAGCTCTGAATCGATTGCGTACACAAGTAGGCCGCTGCAAAACATATTTGGCAAAATGGAGTATTATTGGTTCCTCCAATACCGAGTGCAAGTGCGGCGGTTCGAACCAAACTATGCCGGGGCTATCTGCTGAAGTGTCCAAGGTGTTCGTTTACCTGCACTTGTTACGACCTGAATAGCGCCTCTGCCACTGCAATAAACGTGGCCACCTACTGGGGCCAAACTATGTGCGTGTGGATTGAGGGCCACTTTGTTAAAATTCTTTGAAAAAGTGCTTAGGATTTAGAAACATTCCCAAAGAATTGTGAAAGTTGGAATGCCATTTTGTGAAAGTCAATTAAGGGTGTTATGGACTGCAAAGTTAGTATAGAAGTACATCGATACGACAAGCAGAAGAAGGTTCATCTTCCGACTGAATTCTTTGCTCAACTCTGGACGACCGGAACTTGCTAATAGAGCAAACTGGCGAAGAAAAGCTCAGAAGCTGTGAGCTCATAAAGCACAGAGCCTGGGTAGCCTGGGTTGGAGAGACCACCATGAAGCCGCGACGGATTGGAGGCAGCAGGGTACAATTTATTAAAAATTGCGGTTTCAAGGGTGCAAAAATGCAAAATCTGGCACTTCCTTGGATTTTACCCCTATTTTTCTAAATAAGTATGTACGTATGCTCCAGTTTTTTATGTTGATAATTGTGTGATGTTTATATTTATATTTTTGCTGTCTCGTAGGTCCACTAGTCATAAACTGCACAGTGTGAGGTTATGGGTTCGATTCCCAGGCCATGCAGTGTTGTTGGGTTTTACTAACCCATAGACTGGATCTAATGTTACGTAGGACTAAATGAAAATGAAAAATCATTTTCTTTGTTTTTCTATGTCTTTAAATGTGATATGTAGATATTTTACTTATTTGTTATACATACGTGATACTACTTTTATAATAAAAATCAAATTGGCTTGCATAATGTGTAATAATTTATTTTTAAATTTTGTTCGGCGTCCTCCCTTGCAGCCTCACTGAATTGAAGCAACTGCGCGGCACTTAAACGGTCCAGCTTTGCATTTTAGTAGGCTTCCTCTGCTGCCTTTAATAGCCACTTCCTCTCCTGCATTTTCATCTGGCGCAGTTCTTCCTCTCTTTCTTGAATCCGCTTTAAGTTTTTCACTTTTAGCAAATGTGATTCTTGATCTCGTTCCTCATTCCCTTTTAAATTTTTTGGCCGTGCCTCAAACTCCATGCCCTCGGACTCACAGCCTACATGTTATTTGGTACTTACGCGGTACTTGCGCGTATTATTTATGGAGTTATATTCTTGGGTCAGGCGAACCCAAGCATTTTTTTTGCTGATGGGCTGCCCGTCCACGTCGTACATAAATGGAGCTTGTACTTGCGCACAAGTTCCAGTAAGCAGGATTTTTCTCCGGAAGTAAAGCAAACCTTGAGGCCATTGTAAATTCTTGAGAATGATTCTTGAATGATGAAAAAATATTTATTTGAAAGTTAATCCGTTTTATGCGGTTTTATGATTTTGTTCTTTGACAGATGATGTCAACCAAGAGCATTCGATCGAACATCAATTTATGACATCTCTAGCATTGTGACGTATTCTATTAAAACATTTTTAGCATATAAAGCAGCTTAGAACCTTCATGCAACATACTTATTTTGAGTTTGATATGGGCAGCATGTTTTGCAGGTAGATTAAGGTGAGTACTCATATGAGCATTTCAACGTATTGTAATGTTTTTACGAAAGCTTGGCACGGTGTTCAACGTATTTACTTGTAACATTCCTTTGGTTTCCGTCAAGAATGTGTGATGTAACATTGGTTGATAATTTTAGGAATAATGATAAAACTACAAGTTTGCGATTGAAAAGATGTAAAAGGACAATAAAATAAAAGAATATGTTTAGATGGTTTAGACATCTTGATAGAACGAGTAAAAGGCGACTAAAAAAACCGAAAGAGAACGTAGGAGGACATACTTTATTGGTACCTAAAGGTTTCTTAAAAAAAGTCAGGTGGCAGTGCTCGAGTCCTGCGTGCGTGTCGCCGCGTGTTCCCAGATATATGAACGTGAATGAAGCAAAAGTAGTACCTAAATCAAGTTTTAACAAAGTGTTAAGCAGCTTGGTGTCTTCATGACTTGTTGAAAATACATGTTTTAGCTAGTCTGTACTCACCCTATGAACATAATTTTGTAGGCGTGTCGGAGGCGGTGGCCTGCAGTGGTTTCCTTCCCAACCAACAAAAGTTTGTTGTATAGAAGTCCATAGAACGTTTTGTAAAAACTAATCAGTGGTCAAATAAAGGGCCTAAGAAGGTGCACCTACGAAGAAAGTGGCGCAATTATATCTCCATTCAATTGTATAGTACAACTGTAGCGGTGTCAGGTGTGACCATTTTGGCCTATTACAGTTGATGTAACTGTAACGCTAACTCTATTTGTTGACATATAAAGCCACCACAATGCAAGTACAGTACCTTTTAGGACTGTAAAAGAGTTCATGATTCCATTACTTCACTAATATTCATCATTCATTCAATTTTCATTCGTTCACACCGCTGCAGTGTCTTTAGTGTTTTTGAAGAGCAAAAGATATAGAATACGAGGAAATCAGACATTGGAATCGGAGTTAGATAATATTTTATTTTGTAATTAAATTATTCATCTTATAGGGGGAAAATGATGTGCGACTGTTATTTTACTGATAAACTTTGTATGGGTTTACGGCAATATTTTAACGCCCCCCTTGAATTATTGAGGTTTTACTTAAATAAATACGAATTTTAAGTCATAAATATACTTCCAGCTTCCTGAACTCTACTATAGCACTCGTTACGAGAGATATCAACCACCATTACATGAAATTAGGGTTCCTTTTGCTCGTCCGTGTGCCATAAATGTGGTGTTTTTTTTTATGGATCTTAGTCGTTTTTTATTAAACATTTCAGAAAACATGAGTTTCTAAATCTGCACTACTACGAAGTCAGAGTCATACTTATTAGTTATTATTTATTCATACTCTGAATTTTTGTGATAAAGTTGCTGATTTTTCTTAATAGAATAATTGAGCTTCGGGAACTAAACCACTACTGGAATCATTGTTCATATTTAAATAATTCTCAATTTCTTCGGCTACGTACGTTAAATATATTTTGTACGGAACCATTTTCTATAATTAGGTCAATTTTCTATAATGGGAATCAAAATGTCATTTTTGTAGAAGCGCCGTAGAATACCTTTACACACCGTAATTATGTTTTAAAAGCGAAACGATCTCCGTTATTGTGTGAAAGAGGAACTATTACAGCTACAAAAAAATATTCTGATCTAAAAAAGTATCCTTGTGATAAGTTTATCACTACGACTATAATGAGCTTTAAAAAACCTTTTTAAGACAAGTTGGGCAACATAAATGTAATTTGAAACTCAGCTATATCACCAAATCACTCTGTCGTAGATTTTTTGTGCCCACTATATCACAATATCGCCCTATTCTTGAGTTTTCATCTCTACTATAACGAAAGACCCATTATAGTACGTTCAGAACCTTTATTGCGTTAATCAGGCGCATTAAGGCGACAGTAAACACTGTAATAAAGTTCTATCGTTGTATACTAGTCACATTGGTGGTTGCAATAACTCCTGACTATAACAGCTGTACAAAGTCACGAAGTAAACCTTTACATCAATTCCTAATAGGTCGTTTTTGCTATATAAAGTTATAGAGCGAATTTGTATTGGCAAACGCTTTTACTCAACAATCAATCGCCGCCAAAACCTTTATACAACTTTTACCCAGCTTTTTGGAGATAAAAGGTTTTGTTATAGGGCAAAATTGTTGGTTGGGATTGTTACCATGGCAACAAAGACCGTTTCAAGCAAAAAAATGGTCTTAAGCAAGTTTTTGGAATACGGGTGTTATTAGTTTTAATTGCCAAGTTCGGAGGGTGGAGTACATTTTTAATTCAGTTTAGTTATCAAAGAGACTTTGTCCGTTTCTGAGATTTATTGGTGACTTTTACTACTTTTATTTTATCTTTTCTTAAACAGAGTTGCCTTGAAGCAGTGTTTAAGTTATTGGCAAAACTTTAGGCCTAGATAAAGTGACATTCTAGCTACTATTTTATGGCATCAGTTCCACCGTTGGCTTCAGTCGGCGCAATTCATAGATAATAAGATTTTAGCTATATGTATTTTAGCAAGCGTTTACTTTACCGTCTTTTCTTTCTATTTCAATGTAATTCGCAATAAAAATCTTATGTAAATAGAGTATGATATTGAATATATTAGGGAATTATATAAAAAAAAAAAATAATAAGAAAAATAATAATAAAAAAATATTTGGCTGACTGCGTGCTACATCCTGAGTTTTTTTAATACCCAAAGTTCCAACGAAGGAACGGACAAAACCTGAAGGAACTTCCTTCGTCTCGTACATACATATGTATAAAAACCGATGACATACTACGATGATGGGGAAGTCGAAGTTGTATGGGATTGCTATAAGATACCGAAAAGCCTTGTAATCTACAAAAGATTAGACAGTCCTGTACCTATAGTACACCCACATTTCACCATTTTTGTTTAAGTCCCGTATAATAGGGGTGAGCCTATTGCCATCAAACGGGCACAAATCCAGTCTCCGTGGCTGCTACTAAGAAATTCCTGATGGGAAATACTAATATCACTTTGCCCAGCATACAAACCCAGGAAGTCATGGCACTAGACCAAAGAGGTAGCCATAAGTCATAAGTCATTTATTTCTTAACAAAAAACATTGTGTAAAAAAACTTAAAATTAAATCAAATTAATAAGTTTTCGACAGTAATAACAAAACAAATATTAAAAAAAGAAAATAACAATAGCTCCTTTTTACAAAAATTAAATGAATAGTCGAATAATTTAAAAATGAATGAAATTTTACAAGAATGTAGCCGAAAGCCTACGTAAATCTGGCAATAAGACGTAAAAATACAAAACGCTTTTAATGTTATTGTCACTTGCATATTCCCCTGTAACTGTTTGAATTTAAATAAACAATCAATACCTCGAAAAATACTCAACATTAGATACCCCAAGTAAGCTATACGTTTCAAATTCATTTCTTAAATGGTTACATTCCCATTCCACCCGGGTTTTGTTACCTATATCCTCTACTTCGCTACATTACCATGCGCCGTACTCTTTTAGCCCCAACTTACCCTAAGTGGAACGCGGATGATGAGGGTTCAAGATAACACTCTATAGACGACACAAGCTTTTAAAAAAATATTAAAAACATTTAGCGTGAATAGAGAAAAGGTTATAAATATGAAAAACAATATAATTTATGACCGAGTGAATGGGTAATCGGGAACCCGATCTCGGTCGTTCCACATTTTTGGAGAACAATTTTGTCGACTGAAGAATTTCGGGAAAATGCTTCATTTAGTTCGTTCTTGAATGCGGAGTTCGGGTACTTTGGAACACGTCGATGCTATATAATTTATTTATAAAAAAAAAACGAAATATTAATAGAAAGCTTTTCAATTTCCTACCATAATTCAGTTTGTTTACAGTAATGGTGATTTCAATATCCAGATTTATCGAAATGTTTTCTATTTGCGGAAAGGATAATGGAATTGAGTTCGAATAGAAGAGAATATATCTTCTGATTGTGATTCTAATAAAGTTATGTTACGTCCTATGAAGAGGAATCTTTTATCCATTGCTAATATTACTTTATTTTCTTAAGAGAAGTTTCTTTGATATCCGTCGTTATTTCATGTTTTATGTATCCTGGGATAAAGCTTTACCTTCAGAATAGGATTTTATTTTACAAACTAGCTTCATAATAAAAATAATATAATACTTATAATGAATAAATATTAAAAGCACCTAATCTCAGCGTAGTAGGTAGTAAATACCACTTATGTACTTCTGAAGGACTCGTTTATATGGACTTAAGCCCGAAAGTCGAAGCCCTCTTAATGTAAGGGGGCACCAATTTGGCAATATTTCAGAACAAATAATACTAATGATTTCGGTAGACCTCTTAACGGAAAGTTGAGATTATTTAGATTTACTTCGACTCCGCGTTGTTGTTTATTCAGTTCACAATTGTCCACCAAGAGGGAATAATTCATACTCTTATGTCATCGAAATAATGACTCCCAAACACGTACCCCGTTCTTTAATTAAAGTCAAAAGATTTACAAACATAATAAGAAATTCAGATTAGTCCGACAATAAGGGCGTGATTATTTGACAGCAAAAGCATTTCGCTGAATTATTTGGCTTTTGGGAGCGTTAAATATTTCAACAATCAGTCGCGCCGCGTTCCTCTAAGTGCGAGAGCTAACTTCCATCGGGCAATTAACGGCATTTGCAATTCCAAATTCTCCATCGTTAGCGACGGAAAAAAATTGCCGGCGAAAAAATTAAGGAGTTGCGAAAAAATAAACACAAACCAACTGGCGAATAAGATAACACAAAACTCTTGCCGTACATTAATTAAACAATGAAAAATAACTCCAAGTTTGTAAATGAATGACTCGTAAACGTGATTTTAAAGAGAAAAACTGTACATCTTTAAACTCACAAATACACCGTCTAATTAGGTTTATTCTTTAACGAGAACTCTTTCACTTGTAATTACTTGTCTATTTGCGAAGTTTTATCTTTGGGAGTTATGCAAATTCGAAAACTAAATTAAGATTTTAGTCTTCAAATCCTTCGGCGAAATCTTTTGTGGAGCGATGATATACCTGTAACAAAAGAAAAATTCCATTATTTTTGGCCACCTATTTTTGAAATAGAAAACATTTCTTCTTATTTGTTGGTGTAATACAGAGATAAGCAAGTGCGAATAAATTTCTATCTTCTTTAAAATAAGCTGTCGGCGTGCAATCCCATCTCGTTGGAAATATGGCGGCCACATTTTTTGTTCTGTAAACCGATCCAAATATTTCTCATAACATCGGCTGCAATGCGGTATCCAACAAGAGTAGAGGGTACAAGATGGAGCAAGAGGGAGAGATTGAACGGGGAATATTTCCCTCTATGGAAAACTCCGATTGAAAATAATCGGCCCCTCCGCAGCTCCGCTTCGTCTGGTGACTTTATCGCTGAATATTTGGAAAAAAAATAATAATCTGTTGGGTTGATGCCAAATGAAGTGGTCGCGTATTTAGAAAGCAATTTTTACTCTTTTATTGGGAATTGATTTTTTACATTGGGGTGGTTTTATGTCGATGTTCGTATTGAAGTGGGTTACCTACGTAAACATTATCGATTTTAAACTGTTCCATTACTCGTACAGAACAAGAGAGTATTTTAAATGAACATTTTTTTTTGGTTATTTTTATTATTTTATGATACTTGGCTGTGACTTATGTACTAACTGTTTTCGGACAACTTTCTCTAAAATTATCGTGTGCAAAAAGACCGTTGTCGAAAAACAAAAACTGCTTGTTTACACTATGTTGTTTGCAAACTCGACGGTTAAGAGAACAACACACTCTATCTAAGTAAGTAGGTACTCCACAAGTTTTTCCTTTTCACATATTCATGTATTGTCAAGATTGACTTTATGCATAGTTATTTATTTCATATTTTCCTTAAAGTGTTTATCTTATCTTCTTATTGTTGTTACAATTTGTGAACATTGTCATATTAATTTATTCGGCTCCTGAAAGGTCTCAAAACATTTACTGTTTAATTAATATAATGGTCATTGTTTATGATTCTCATTACGAACTAAACTTCAAGTTTCGTGTTTAGCTGACAAAAGAAGATTGAAAGAAAAACTATTTTCATCTAGGGCAAACACGTGGGTATACCTAGTCTATAAGAATCTATTTTTGCCTTTGTCTAAGAGTTACCCCAGTAATTTATACAGTATCAGTGAATGTGGGTAACCATTTAAATAGGCAGTAGAAAAAAAAGAAAACAACAAAAAATCGACACCCGAAATACTAAAGCCCTTGTTCCATTAAAATAACCTAGGGTATAAAATAAATGTCTTTAAAAAAGCTTGCGGATGTTATAAGTAGTAGAACAAAGTACCTTTTAGCGAAACGTCACCTATACGGGCGGGGCATGGCTCTCCTTAAGTGCCGGGTAACCCGATATGCAAGGAATTTGCCGCGCTTCCCCTTTGTAAAACGTCGTAATGAAGAAAATGTTGATGAACATTTTTCTTTATTATGGTTTCTTATAAAGGATGAACAATATGGAGTTGGTGTTTCATATTTTGGTCAGAAATTCTTTAGCATTTTACTTTATTACATTTGTAAAACACGATTATGCTTTGTGTGTGTTATAGTTTATCTAATAACTGGCTTCGCCACATAACGTTAGTCATTTTTCTTTTTACGTCCTAAAATTTTGTAAAACCGTTAGCCTTTATAGTAATAGTAATCTAGTAAGTTAAATGTCAACGTATTTTTAAATTAATTAATTCTGGGTTGCCAGCTAATGATTTAATACCAAAATGTGAATAGGGAGTAACGCAATCAAGTAAAACATAATTAAAATGAACAAAAACACCAATTCTACCTAACGACCGTCATTGTGGCACTACATTTGAAATAAACATTAACAAACCGGACATTTATGGCAGTTACTTCAAAAATTACAATTACGCCCATACAATGTTCCCCGACCTCCCCTGTAATTTGGTTAAAAATATTTACTAAAAATATGACTACCGTGTATTCTAACTTAGACCTTCCCTCTTTGTAATAAGAATCAAAATTTTGAAAACTGATTGTTTTATGAAATCAGCTGACGTTTCACTTGCAACCAAATATGGTTTTGAGCGCATTGTGTTAAGGATGATTTTAACTTGAAAGTTGCATAGTCGCGATCAAATAAAGTGAGCATTAGCAGATTATGCCCCCGTACTGGATTAATAGTCGAATGTCGTGATGTAAATAAATTTAAAGGCCAGTATTTTTAATTCCCACATCTGTCGCACTTGTCGGCTTTAGGGCACAATGGGGTTATTACACCCTAATAAGGTCATTGGGGGATGGTTTGAATAGCTGTGTAAAGTCGAATAAGTAGTCTTTTTTTTTTAAATAATTTATGGCTTTTGTTGCCAATTGTTCTAGTTGAGTAAGTAGCCGTAATATTAGCAAGCACTTAAAGCCATGTGTTTCAGTTTTTGACGTAGGTGTTTTGTGCAGAAATCATGAAGGAAATTGTCAAAATGTGTGCTAAGTAAGGCCGCCGATAAAAAAAAATGTGTTTCTTAGACCTGAATTCTTGTCACGCTAACAGTCGGTCGCGTACGGTCGGTCGTGACGTCAGCGAGAACAAAATACGGCTGTCGGTCGCCGATGACGTCAGCGTCGTAGTGGTGCTATATATGTAGAACACAATATATATACTCGTACTCGACCTACCATGCGCGACCGACCGTCAGCGTGACAAGAATTCAGGCCTAACACTTTCAAATATCTTCTTATATACAATTATTTTAGTCTTTTAGTCAGTCGTTGGTCTGGTGGTCGCAAGCTCGACTGCTAAGCATGGTGGAGCAGGTCCTGGATCCGATTCCCAGGTCAAGAAAGCTGTTATTGGGTTTTTCCATTAGGAATTTCTCAGCAGCAGCCACCGAGTCTGGATTTGCGCCCGTTTGATGGCAATAGGCTCGTTCCCTATTACATGTGACTTAAACATAACTGGCGAAATGTGAGTGTACGATTAGGTACACCTCTGCCTAACCCTTTGGGGATTTCAAGCGTGATGTTATGTTTTATACTGTTACTAGCTTCTGCCAGCGGCTTCGCCCGCGTGAAGTTTTAAAATTGTCCCATAGTATCTTACTACCTGGATAAAAAGTATCCTATGTGTTAATCCAGGTTGTAAATCATCCTGTGTGCAAAATTTCATCCAGATTCGTTCAGTAGTTTTTGCGTGAAAGAGTAACAAACATCCATACATCCATACTTACAAACTTTCGCATTTATAATATATGTAGGAAGTTGGATTTTACTTGACTTGTGCTTTGAAGCGTTAAAAACAGTACTCATTTTCTTGGCTTGAATGAAAGTAAAGAGCTTATGGCTAAATAAAAACAGCTCGGGTCGATCTTTAGGTTAAACCGTGCTTGCCTATAGGTTATTCTGAGGATAGGGAACCAACCTTACATACCGAGTTTCCTCCGTACGTAGGAAAGCACGATAAGCTGTTTGTCCCGGCCGTCATTTGGCCATCTTTGACAGTTGTTACAGGTAGTCAGTGGCCCAAAGAGTCTGACAACCAGTCTTACACAGGGGTATCGTTTTGCCCAGTGCTAACTGGGTTGTGGAGGTCAGATAGGCAGTCGCTCCATGTAAAATACTGGTATTCAGCTGCATCCGGTTAGACTGGAAGCCGACTCCAACATAGTTGGGAAAAGGCTAGGCAGATTATGATGATGAATGATAGTAAAGAGTTTTCATTGTTGGTTAACATGTGTGAAATATTTGCGCGAAAATGTATCACGGCAATAGAGTTGGGCTATTTTTAAACAAATTAACTTCATATTATATTAAGCTTCTTAATAACCATATTGAATAGGACGTTGATGACTTTGATTAGATTCTAGATATAAATGGATCTTAGTTTATACACAGAGACGTAGATATTAAGTTAATTAATTGTATATTAATAAACTAGACACGTAACTGAAGGCTCTCTTCATTTAAATTATTCAAAGGGAACATTTATTGATTTGGAATTCTTGTTGTGAAATGCTTCAAGAGGTTGTCTAATAAATGTCTGGCTGAAGTTATTATGGCAGTCAATAACAGGTACAGTGTTACAAGGATGTTTTGGCGATTGAATGACATTGATAGGGGCGATGATGGGAAAAACTATATAAACTATATGTACTGAAAAAACAAGATGGCGTTAGTTCTGGGTGACACAAAAGATCCTTGTTGTCAACGCTCAATATTGGCATACAATTTCATTTTTGGCTTCACCTGCTATGAGTTCGGTAATAGTCCCACATCATACTACCGGGATCAAAAGTATCCTATGTCTTAATCCAGGAAATAACCTATTTGTGTGCCAAATTTCTTCCAAATCCGTTCAGTTATTTCTGCATGAAAGAGTAACAAAGATCTATCCATTCATACACCCAGCCTCACAAACATTCACATTTATAACTGTAGTAAAATAAGAAAAAGCTTTTATAAACCTACTTTTTTACTATGTTTTAGTTAACTAGCACTTATTACTTCTATTTTTACAGAATTTAACATAATTAATTACCATTTGGGATCACGATCGCTTATCAACGGAAATCATAACAATTTTTGATACTCATTTACGTCACGAGCGAATCGAATGTATCAATCGCATGACATCATTATCACAGTTCGTAGCGACACTGGCAGGGTGCATTGATTAATTCATTCGAAACATCTCTCAAAAGAGGGTGAAATGTTTAAAAAGTACTAACTGACATTTGCGTAATAAGTCTCATCACCATCATGCACATCCTGAATTCACCTAATGCGACCGACTGTCACCCAAAGGGCAATGGAGAAGGCTATGCTCGGAGTTTCCTTGCGTGATGAAATCAGAAATGAAGACGGATGTCTTATTTGGCAAGAGAACCAAAGTTACCTGCGTAGCCCGAAGAATTGTTAAACTCAAGTGGCAGTGTGCAGGGCACATTGCTGGCAAAACGGATGGCCGATAGGGTATGTAGACGTTGCGGACCGATGACCTGGTGAAGGTTGCGGGAATCCGCTGGATGCGAGTCGCGCGGGACCGGTCAATGTGGCGACACTTGGGGGAGGCCTATGTCCAGCAGTGGACGTCTTGTTGCTGAAATGATGATGCTGGTGAGCGATTGTCGTTCTGACTTACATAGCCCAGTTAGTACTAGGTAATATGATACTCCTTGGTAAGTCTGGTTGTCAAACTTTCAGCTTACTGACTACGTGTAACGACTGTCAAAGATCTACAAATGACAGCCTACCACACGGAGGATATTAAGTATGTTACGGGTGGTTATTCAATCACTAACCAACCTAGGTAAGCGCGGCTTAACCTAAAGATCGACCCGAGCGGCTGTTATCATCTAGCCATGAGTTCCTCAAAAGGAAGATAGTAAACAGACCATTTAATATGTCTTCTTGGTTCTTTAGCTTTTGTGTTATCAACTTTACCGGAAACGCTGTTATTGCACATTTTCGTAAAACCTATTATAGCAACACAAAAGGAATCCTCCTACAAAACACTACTAAAATGTTTCCCTCTAACTCCAAAACCTTTTGTTCGAATTCAAAAACTAATTCACATAGAGGGGAAAACATTAAATTCGTTCAATGCAGCCAGTCTTTCCGCTGGTGAGTCAAAAGACTGCATTGCGCTGAGCGAACACTAATTCAATAATAACCTCGTTCTACACGGTTCTAAAAACCGTATTTTCATGATTTTTAGACAAGCTTTCGTGTCTATATGATCTAATTAACTGATCACTGTGAATAAGCTCCATGTTTGAGGAAATTATTAGTTCACTAACAACCCGTACCCTGCTTCGTATGGTTTTTACGGATCGAGAGAGCATCGAGATTTCTTTATTTTATGTAAGTATAACATCACTGTTTTATACATAAACACTCTTCCAGGATTTAAACAAAGCCAACGAAAGAGATGTGCAGGTGGCTATCTATATACTGGTCGGGTATTATTTGAGTCCATCGAGTCACACAAAGAAGAATAAGATACATATATCCATAATGTTTTTATCCCGGAAGGTGTGTATACTTTCCGGGATTAATACTGTTGGGGCTTCAGATTTCTCAATGAAACTCCCGTTGAATGAGGTATTGGTGAATATAATTAGGAAAAAGTATTTTTTACAATAAAATGTGCGGAGCGAAAGGTTGCCGCTATGATGACAGATTTTAACACACAAGAATAGAAAACGTAGGTGGAAGAATAAAAATAGTTTTATAGTCACAATAATCGGAGGAGGGTAGGTCTCGGTGCCTAGCCTTTTTGAACGGCAATGCGCGACACAACAAACACTGCACTGTGACACCACACTTAACGCAGGCGTTAACATACTCCCCCCGTTGAAACTCCCGAAGTTTCAACCCTTCAGTTCCTCTTCGGTTGGTAAGGGACAGAGGCGAACCAGAGGACGCCGTATGATTCCTCTATTGGTGTTGATGTCGGCCACACGTGAGACTCCATCATGTCCTGGGAAGAGTCTTGCAATGCGTCCGAGTCTCCAACATAGGGGTGGGACGCCATCTTCTTGCAATAAGACCATGTCTCCGATTTTGACTGAGGCGGCGTTGGTCTTCCATTTACGGCGCTGTTGCAGCTCAGCAATGTATTCGCGTTGCCAGCGTTGCCAAAAGTGTTGGTATATTTGCTGCAGCCTGGCATAGCGCTGCAAGTTGGTTAAGTGGCAATCTTCGACAGCTGGTTCAGGCAGAGCGGTGAGTGCCCGACCAATGAGAAAGTGCCCAGGAGTAAGACAATGGAAATCGTCAGGAGAGGCAGATAAGGGACAGAGAGGTCTACTATTTAAAACAGCTTCTACCTGAGCGAAAAGAGTTTGAAGTTCCTCATAACTCAAGTGGGAATAACCCATTACTCGTCTAACATGATATTTTGCCGAACGGATACCGGCCTCAAAAATACCGCCAAAATGAGGAGCGTAAGCTGGTGAAAAATGAAACTGTATGCCTTCCGAACATGCAAAATCAGATATGTCATTTTGGTAAGTCTTAAAAAAATCGTTGAGTTCTTTAGCTCCCGCGACAAAGTTACGTCCATTGTCACAGAATACTTCCGCTGGCCTGCCTCTTCGTGACACAAACCTTCGGAATGTCATGATAAAAGCGTCCTTTGATAGATCGCTTACGGCTTCGAGGTGAGAGATTTTATATCGAAGGCATATAAAAAAACAAAGATAGCACTTGACCAACGAAGCACCACGTCCTTTTCTATTTACAATCAGGAATGGGCCAGCGAAGTCAATGCCCACTGATCGAAAAGGAAAGTTTGGCGTGACACGTTGTGAGGGCAAATGTCCCATTATTGGCGCAATAGTCTTACCCTGCAAGCGTCTGCACCTGGGGCAGTTACGGAAAATGCGCCTAGCTAAATTTCTGCCGTTAATCGGCCAAACGTATTCCCTAACAACGGCCAACAACAATTGTGGTCCAGCATGTAATTCGCGTTTATGTTCGTACTCGAAAATCAATTTGGTTAAATGATGCGAACCATGCAGGAGAACAGGATGTTTTTTATAAAAATTATAATCAGATGAGCCTAGTCGGCCACCAACTCGTATAATCTTGTCGTCACTTAAAAATGGAGACAACGATAAAATATTTGATTTAGAACTTAAAGCCTTATTGCTACATAGCAAATTATATTCACAGAGAAATGATTCTTGCTGTGCGAGACGACACAAATGATAAAATGAATTATTTAATTCGTCAACAGTCAGATTGCCGAGAACTTTGGCTTTATTCGGTTTTAAATTATTAATAAATCTTAGCACGTAAGCGAAAGTCCGTTTGATTTTAGTTAAGCTAGAAAAATCTTTAAAATTAATTATGAATTCATTTTGAGAAACAACATGAGTGGCAGTACAATTAGGTTTCGTCTCTGGTAAGTCATTAGTTTTAATTTTATTAGGTTTTAAGACAGGCCAATTACATTCAGGCTCAATGAGGAATGAAGGGCCTGACCACCACAGCTGGGTACCGCAAAGCTTATTTGGACTGACTCCTCTTGATATGAGGTCAGCAGGATTAAAAGATGTGGGCACATAGCGCCAGGAGGAGGCATCGGTTAGCTCACAGATCTCTGCAATCCTGTTAGCTACAAATGTTTTCAAATTTATAAAACTGGTGTGGAGCCAGGCTAGCACTGTTGACGAATCGCACCAATGTACTTGGTGCTGAACTTCATATCGCAGTGACTCCTTGACAGCCTTGCATAACCTTGCTGCCAGTAGGGCTGCGCACAATTCTAGACGAGGGATAGTTGCACCTTTAATCGGAGCTACTTTGGATTTGGAACAAAGTAGCTTGACTGTGACCTCGTTCGCAGCATTAACTGAACGTAAGTAAATGCAAGCTCCGTATGCATTTTGGGATGAATCACTAAATGAATGTAATTCTACAGATGCGGGTTCATCGCAGAGAACACGACGCGGAACTTCTAGAGCCAACAGGGAAGGTAAAGACTGTGCAAAATCGTTCCAATCTCTTTGAGCTTCTGGTGGAACTGGAGAGTCCCAAGTCAAATTGTGCAGCCATAGTTGTTGTAATAACATTTTCATTTTTATTACACACGGACTTATTAGTCCCAGCGGGTCAAATATTTTAAACAGAGACGATAAAAAAGATCTTTTAGTTAAATTATTATTAGAGGTAAATGATTTGATAGGGAAATGTAATTTATCAGTTAATGGGTTCCATCCCATGCCTAGAGTACTAGTTGACTCACTTACTAGAAAGTTATCATCAGTTCGAGTATTTGAATCGAACAGTGATGGTAAATTTGTCTTAAATTTACGAAGGTTAAAGCATCCCTTCCTTAATTCTTCAGTTACCGATTTGTGAATATAACGTAAGGTATCCTCGCTTTCAGAACCTGTTATGAGATCGTCCACAAAGAAATCATGTTGAATGATATCCTTAACCATAGGATCAGAAGATTCTTCACCAATCTGCCATAAACACCGAGTGCTCAGGTAGCTGGAACTTGCCATCCCGTAAGTCACGGTACCTAGCTGAAACGTTTTGATGGGCAAGGACTCGTCCTCTCTCCACAAAATAAGTTGAAGGTTGCGGTCCTCCTCATGTACACGGACTTGGCGGTACATTTTCTCGACGTCACCCACGAGGAGAAACTTGTGTTGTCGAGCTCTTATTAATATGGAGAATAGTGAGTCTTGCATATTAGGCCCAACCATGAGGATGTCATTTACAGACTGACCCGATGAAGTAGGAGCGGAGCCGTCGAATACGACTCTAATTTTAGTAGATTCACTACTGTCTTTGAAGACAGCGTGATGGCAGAGGAAGTAAGAGGTAAAAAGTATAGGTACAGCAGATTCCGAAAGGTGGCCTAAGTCTGCATATTCACGCATAAATTCTACGTATTGCGATTTCACATGTGGTTGTTTGCGAAATCGCTTTTCTAAATTTAACAAGCGTTTTTTAGCTAGTGAATAAGATTCACCTAGGCAATCAGGCGTATCCTTTAAAGGTAGACTGACTGAGAATCTACCGGTTTCTAAACGGAAGGTGTGCGATAAGAAATGTGTTTCACATGCCTTTTCACTATGACTACTAAGTGGTTGAGTTTGGGGAACATTTTCTAAGTCCCAGAATTTTGTTAACTCTTGATGTATTTTTTCAGTAGATGACACATAAGAAACGACTGAATGATTGGAATCTATATCAATTTCTTTTAACTTATTGTCTTTGGGTAGATTAAAATATATAGGACCTGTTATTAACCAACCGAAATGGGAACTTCTCAATACAGGTAGATTAAGACCGAGAGAAAGTTGATCGCGGCCAATTATGTCCCAGAAAATATCGGCACCGATGACAACATCAACAGGTGCTGGTTGGTGGAAGTGAGGGTCCGCTAAAAAGTAATCATTCGAAATGTTAAGATATTTTACATCAATGGGTATTCGAGGTATGTTACCGGTCAACACTGGCAATACCAGAAAAGAAGAGGTGACAGTGAAATGCTTCATCAAAGATTTCAACTGAACTACACAAGTTTCTGTAGCTTGAGTAGTAGTTTTGTTGCCTATGCCTATTATATTAACATTCAAAGTGGTAGTCGGTTCTAAAAGCAGTTTTGTTTTAAGAGATTGAGTAATAAATGATGACTGACTACCGCAATCCAAAAGAGCACGAACCTTCAGTGTTTGTTTGGTCGTAGGATTAACTACCTCAATATAAGCAGTAGATAGAAGAACTTGATGGTTATTTTGATTAGAAAAATTAACGATAGTATCGTCAGTGATGTCGGGTGAAGTGGTGACAACACTAGAAATATTTTTGTTACTTAATTGTTTATGCAAGAGTCTATTGTGTCGTATATTGCACATGCGACACGGATGCATGCGACAATTGCGGGCAGAGTGGCCAGACCTAAAGCAGTTATGACAAAGATTCAATTTACTTACTTCAGTGATACGGTCATCTACACTCTTAGCCAAAAAGGTGGGACAATCATAAAGGCGATGATTACCATTACAAACGCCGCATGATATATCAGAAATATTATTGTCTTCACTATTAGAAATGTAAGACTGGTGAGATTTAATTTTATTATTAGAATTTGACATTGTCTGAATCTTGGGTTTAGCATATGAAGAGCTGCTATTTATTGACTCAAGTACAATAGCGCGATCAACAAGAACCTTGAAAAAATGTTCCAAACTAGGTGCATTGGTATCCAACGTGCCCCGGTACTCTTCCCACTTGGCCTTGGTGCAGCTATCAAGCTTGGGGCTTATAATATGAATGAGTAAAATATCCCAGTCACGTGAACCTATACCGAGATTAGTTAAAGCACGTAAGTTTTTATTAACATGATCCACAAAGAATCGTAGTGATTTATCAGACTCGCTTGTGATTGGTTTCATGTATAATAATGAATTTATATGATGAGTTACTAATTGTCGGGTATTGTCATATCTGTCACGTAATAATTTCCAAGCACACGCATAATTAGTGCTGGATACCTCCAAGTTAGCAATAATGCGCGCTGCATCGCCAGTCAAGTACGAAATAAGATAATGGAATTTATGAATGGGAGCGATGCGGTCGTTATTATGTATTATTGATAAGAATGTGTCACGAAATTCAAGCCAGCGAAAGCAAGACCCGTCGAACTTAGCAATTTCAATCTGAGGTAATTTAAAACCTATGTTCTGATGATCATGATTACACGGAACTGTAGTTATCTGACTTGAATTTAAATCCTTGTTATTACCTTCATCATGACGGTTCGAGTTATATTGTTGTGTAACACTTTGAGCAATTGCTATGTTGGATATAAATAGTTGTTCGATAGTATCACGCTCATCAATCTCATTAGATAAATTATCAGAGTGTAATACTTCTATCTGATTTTGCAAGTCGTCAAAACGGCTATAGATAGACTCAAATTTATTTAGCTTTAATGTTAACTCAGCTAACTCAATCTGAGTAAGCGTTTCTTTAGAGGTAATGTTCGATAAAAAGTTTCTGAATTTAGTTATTTGACCTTTTATGGAACTACGTTTCACTAAAAGATCCTGTAATTCACGAGGATCGTTTGTGCTAGTTTCACCTCCATAATCTTTACCCATTGTGAACTCAAATCTTAAAATAAAATGAATTTAATAAACTAAACAACTAGTTTCGTAGTAGATTTGATTATGGAAATATACAGACACAAACTAAGTGATGAGAATGTAAATAAATTAAAGGTTAGCTCACGCTCCTCGCCTAACGTCACCTGAGGCCGGCCCGTGCAGCGGTGGGGCTCCCGTTGTCACACGGTGACACGGCAGGCGGCCTGAAGTTATGTTACACGGAGAGGTCCACCTGGAATGTTCGGCGAGGTTGGTGAAATATATGCCTATAGTAACAGCTATAAGCCTGAGAGGAAACACAAAAAATAACTACGATAATATCATAGGAGGATGGCCTATATTGTATTCCTGTTTAAGGTTAAATCGTTTACTAATTAGTTATACGATTTTAAATAACTGCGTATGGTGTATTCATGTAATATTTTAAGACACTACAATGACTACAGACACCAATGCACTCGTAGAAGCTATTTAAAATAGGTATTGGATAGATTTAATGAGGATAGGGGGCGTAAAGGTAAGGTAACAGGGAATTCACAAGGAAAAATGGGCACTTAGCTGCATTGGCCGAGGCTGCGGTACGATGCTGAATGCTGATCGCTGACCGGCGGTGGCTGCAATGGCTGGTGCACCTCCAGGGAACCCAGGTATCTTCTTGAATTGGTTGAAACGGTGGCTGCGGCGCAATGGTTACACCAGCAGCGCGTGGTCGCGTGCTCACGCACTTGTTTTCCGTCAAAAAATGCAGGTTTGCATTGGCCGAGGCTGCGGTACGATGCTGAATGCTGATCGCTGACCGGCGGTGGCTGCAATAGCTGATGCACTTCCAGGAAAGCCAGGTATGTTTCTTGATTTGGTTGATAGGCGGCTGCGGTGCAATGACTACACCGACAACGCGTGGTCGCGTGCTCACGAACTTGTTTTTTCGTGAAAATTGCAGGTCCTGTCACGGTCGCCAGATGTTGGGGCTTCAGATTTCTCAATGAAACTCCCGTTGAATGAGGTATTGGTGAATATAATTAGGAAAAAGTATTTTTTACAATAAAATGTGCGGAGCGAAAGGTTGCCGCTATGATGACAGATTTTAACACACAAGAATAGAAAACGTAGGTGGAAGAATAAAAATAGTTTTATAGTCACAATAATCGGAGGAGGGTAGGTCTCGGTGCCTAGCCTTTTTGAACGGCAATGCGCGACACAACAAACACTGCACTGTGACACCACACTTAACGCAGGCGTTAACAAATACTTTAAATGAAGTCACGGATCACGGAATTAGAGGAACACCGACTTTATTAAACGACTTCATAAAAAGGACGAGGTCCTCAATTCTTATTTAAATAATGTATGTACAGATAGTAAAGATGGATGATGTATTTTTACGTCATCTCTAAAAAGTATGACGTACATTCGCGTCAACTAAAAAAGCACGACGTATATTAGCGTCGTCGTCTCAAAAACGCGTCACGGTTTTTTGAGTCTTTGTATTGTAATTAGGAGATGGGATGCGCTCGGAGTGTCGTGTCCTTTGTTTTTACAAAAAGAGGGGAATGTCATGTGTTCATGCTACGTCACGTCGTGTCACGTCAGAATAAGGCCGCGGTATACGCTGGCGTGTCAGAATAAGGCCGTATTTGTGTGTTTTTCGAAGTAATATGGCCGCGCGAGTATCATACTAATAATGTTAGGAGGAAAATGTTGGTTATTGGTTGGTGAGACTTCTAAAATGGGTTTGGTCGTTTTTTTGTAAGATTTTGTAGTTGCTGCAATATCAATGTTAAGTTTTTCTTCAACGGGGTAAGTGGTTAACTGCAAATGATTTATTTCGTGTTCTTTGTGATCAAATGCAACTTTCCATAGTTATTGAGATTTGAAAATAAGAAAAGGATGCTAATCTCTATTATACACTGATTATGGCAATAAAACACCCAAAGTCTTGTTGTTTTATTCCCATTCCACAAGTTTTCCTTCACGGAAAACTTGCGGATTCTAGATTTAGCATGCCAAGGTTTCACCCTGTAACCTGTACTTAGAAGCAAAATTTTGTAACCCCCTTAAAATTTCACAAGTCAAATATTTTAAGCCATTTTTACCACATTTTTGCAGTCCCTGGTTCAAAATGTCGAGTTTATTTGAACCAACATTTCTGCCGGTAAGAGTCCTCATGCGAGTGACGTTTACTAGGTACAACCATTTTCGGGCATCCAAAATAACATCAATTCGGTGTTAGCCTGTGCAAAACACAAATAACTAATGAGGGCATTATCAGGAGGACATAATGGTTGAAATAACGCGATAATGTTGCTATACTAGAGGCGTACGCTAAATGGAGTTGGCACAACGCCTGCCGCTTGTATAAATACCTATTATTATTTAAATGTAGAAGAAATAACTGTTATTTGGAAATAACTGTTATTTCTAACGCGTATTGTTGGAGCCTAATGTTTTTGTTAGGTTCCTTGGCTATCCAACCGTTGAGTTCTTAAAGGCTGATGTTTCAGAATGTTTCAATGGCGTTTTGTTTGTAATGCCACATTGGGTAGGTTCTTATGAGATTTCCTGATGAGATTGCCTAGTAAAAGTCTGATTTCAGTTGGTAAAACCTCTTTGCTTGAGAAACCTTTCACTCTGTAAATTATTCAAGGTTTGCAAAATAAAAATTAAACCGTTTACTAACACCACAGTCCATCCTGAAAAGATCCTTTAAAAAGATAATCAGTCAAGACATTCCTTGAATACAACCTAAAGCAGAACGGTACTCCTTCGAGGTGTTCTTCGAAATTCAAACGAGCATTTACGTTCCCGCTTAAATCCAAGTGAAGGGTACCTACATAGGCGAGATTCCAAGCAATTCGCACCACGTCCCGAAGTCTGCAACTCAGCGTGAAGAATAAGACATGTTAATAGTAAATACGGGACCATTAGGGACGTTGCGCACGAATTTGCATGAAGATTAACGACTTCAAGCCCCAGCTTTTGGGACTGCATGCTGCAACGCCACGTACAAAGCCTTTGTCGAAACAACACAACCAAATATAACCTCTAACTTCATCATTCTACAGTCGCTAATCGTGTAAACAATCACGATATTATGGTAACTTTATTAGTGTGACCTAGTTAACGATTCGAGTTACTTATTTAATGTAGTTTAATGATCCGTTTCGATGCTTTTGAGTAATTAATTAGTAAATATTAAGTCTTAATCAGATTGGATAAGGGAATGTCCGTAGTTTTATTATTACAGTAATTAATTTGTTTTAATAATGTGTTATGAAAAGTTCATGCCTGTGTGTTATACGATACTTATCATTTAAATATGACTTATTGCTCAAATTATGTGTTTATTAGCTTTAGCGGTGTATACGCAGATTAAGTAACCTATTGAGCCAAATGAATTCGTATAATTCAATCATTTTTATTAATTTCTTTGTATAAATAAATGTACAAGGATCTTTTGACGCGTGGCCAAAATCGGAAGTAACTTCGCCATTTTCATTTCTCATAACATTTCACAAAACGATTTAATCAACGTCATTCAAAGCACCGAATATTAGTAAACCTTTTTTTAAACGTACTAAGTTAACTGACGGTCTCCTACTTTTCACCCTTATATCCTTAGCAATAAGGTTGATAATAATTAGTCAACCGTCAGTGAACTCGGCAGTGCCTACACATAAAATATAAACATAACTACTCTTTGCCCAAAATCTTACACCTTTTTCCCTGCCCAAAGTTACCAAAAGTTTCACGGAAACCACGCAAATAATGATACCGCATTCACCCACAGCATAAATATAATAAGTCAGTAGCATACTGTATAAAGCCATGGATACACTGCTACACTGCCTGCCATGGCCCGGGCGCCGTGCCAATTTGTCTAATGCCTAGTTATGCTCCATTTACTGCCGGATCAAGTATATACGCCCACGTTATGTACTACTTGCCATGTATATTTGTATAATGCCAGCTTTTTCGGCGGTTTTCCTGGCAAGAGAACTTTTCTTTGTTTGTGCGTTTTTTGGTGGGAGAGAATTTTGGTGTGGGTGGTGGAGGGTTCTGGAAATAAATAATAAACGGCTGGAATATTCCATCTTATAGGATAGTCAATACTATTCTGTTTCATTGATAATTCTAAAAATAGATAGGAGAAACTTCACAACAGCATGATTTCTCGGAAAACTCCTCTACGTCTCAACTAAGATCAAATAACTACAAGTGATATAAATAGAAAATTGTTTATTGGGATAATAACTTGTTGTTGTGACTTTTAAAAGATCTAAAGCTCATTTTTCTGCAAACACAAAAGTTCACGAAGTTTCAGGAGGAAAAAAAAACTATAAATATTTCACTTAAGAAATAACTAAAAGCTTAAAGGACCTAACTTATAAGTATCGAGTTTTAGAAGACTTAGCATATTTCTCTTACAAGTTTTAGTGGTTTTGTCAATTTCGGCAAAATATATTATTAGATGAGATTTAGTATTTTGTTTGTGGTTTCAAGCATCAACTTACACTTGCGAGTAAGTACTTTACACAAAACTTTATTGTCTTATTATTTCCACGTAATACACACTTAAAAAAAGAAAGCTAATTTGGAACGCACGAAAGGAAATAAAGATAAGAAGCCGAGGTACAAACTGAAATGCTTTCCCTGCCAAGTCCACATGCTTATAAGGCAGATACGAGTAATATGTTGAAATGGTAAGAATACTGGCAGTCTCCAGGCGACATAACAAATGCTGTACATCACTAAAAAAAGAAAACAAGGTTACTGTCTCAGCGGCAACGACTAGTGATACGCGAGTCGGGCTAACTACTAGATACGAGTTGACGAGAAACGAGCAGCGAGTATGTAGCTCGGAAAGATTTGTCAATAGGCCGTGAGCGAGTGCACGACGGCGAGCGAATACTTGCTGGTATATTCTTCTATTAATACATATATCTTCTTCTGGCTGTATGTATAAAATGGTAAACTGACTGACTGACTGACTGGGTGATATATCAACGCCCAGCCCAAACAGCTGGGTCTACAGATTCCAAATTTGGCAAATAGGTTCCTTATCACCCTCTAAGAGGGTGAAACGGGGCTCCAAAGTATACATGGGGAAACAAGATTAGTTAAGACTGTTTTATTCGAAACTTCACAGAACTTCTATCGTAAATAATTTCAGGTTTTTCCAGAGTTCAAACCCCTAAAGGGGTAACAAACTCTGAAAATCAACATGGGTATTGTTTGTATGGTGTATCGGGTTGGGTGTATTACAAAAACAACGATTTTAATATGGCGGACCTGCAATACCATCATCCCCTGTTGGGGTGCGATGGGGTCGAAATGTCTAAAAATCAATATGGGTGTCGATTCCGAGATTATCAGGGGTGCTGATTACGAATATGGCATTTATTTTGAGACCCAGAAGATGGCGTATTCGACTTCTATACAAGGTTATTGGAGTATCAGGACACTTGCACGAATGGACTTTTGCGCGCCAGGACACTTGGATGGATTTCGGGGTCGCTGCTTACGAAAATGAGGTCGAAATGAAAATCCAACATGGCGCTTAGGATTTTTTTTTTGGTTTTTCCGTCATGGGTGTCATTTTCATGGTTGCAAATGAAGCAAATGAGTTCTTGTTGGCGGGCGGTATGAAAATACATAGAACTCATTGAAATGAGTTCTATGTATTTTCATACCGCCCGCGACCGCCCGCTGACTGAAGTCAGCGGTCAAGTATAAGGTGATACAAGAGTCTCTCTTACTTATAGCAACAGTAATCCTTTGTGCAACATATCAGATCATTCGCTGGCGTGTGATCTCTCAGCGATGAACTATTAATACGCGTACTATGTCTCTCATATACATATTAACACGCCTTGTGTACATAAGTTTCTTGAGCAAGGACTAGTCAATTTCAATAGTTAGTAGCTTATTGGTCAGCGGTGGCTCAGACAGTTAAGTCACGATAGGGCACGTAATGGCACGAAAAATGGCATCATCTAGGCGACAAAAAAAGTGCCATAAGTCTCTAAAAAACAAAATAAAGCTAGGAATACACTCTCAACAGTAGTAATTTGTTTCAAGAGCACAGAAGCCTAATATGCGACATGCATATGTCGAGGCTTTTAGACGCATACGATGATGTGTAATTTTTCACGAGGGCAATCAGCGATTTTCCCTTTTCTCCCTCATACTGTAGGTCGGTAATGCCTTGCGTTTTTTGCGACGTTTTCTCATTCGCGAAAATCGCAATAAATGTGGGTAGGGTGATTAATGTCCCCGCAGATGGAACGACACTACCACTTTGATTACAAGTATTCGAGTGTTCGAGTGCTACGTTTCTCTTGAAGACGACGCTTCGTTTTTTCAACGACAATTTTTACGTACATCAATGCTGGAATATTTTTGAAAGTTTTGGTACTTTTTGTTGCGGGTACGTACTAAATCCATACGTAATTGAGAAAAGGTGATTCTGTCTGTCGTCAGAATGAATTTCCCAAAAACTAAACCAAGTAAGGACATAGGAAACTTATTATTTCGCCAGTATGATGGATGGGATAATTTTGAATGTTCATGCAGGCAAAGACGCGGTCAAAAGCAGGTTTTTAAAATTCCAAACATGAGTTTCAAATCTGATTCTGCAAATACCTCTTGCAGAGTTCATTAGTTATTAGCTCAACATGTTAACACAACGTCCATTAAGTGCTATCAAACAAAAAAAGCCTGATTACAAAGCAAAAACCTTTCACGCCTTCGATATCAAAACAAAACGCCACTACGTGTCAATGCAACTTTAACGACATCGTGTAAAAACATTTTAGCGATACATAATCGGATAGCTTCGTTTATGTTCGGCTCCTCTCGGCTTCAGTCGGCTTCACTCGGCTATACTCGGCTCACTTTTTGACGTGCCATCGTTAAGGGAATCTGTCGAATTATTCCCATGAATATTTATTCGTCTGACGCTTGGGGCAGTAATGGTAGCACACTGGCTCCTGTACTAGCAAGATATTGAATCAATATGCGATTTATCTCACTATTTCAATGGTATGGTTGGATTTTAATATATCATATGTTTTATATGTTTAATTACTTATATAAGCGTTTTTAGGGTTCCGTAGTCAACTAGGAACCCTTATAGTTTCGCCATGTCTGTCTATCCGTCCGTCTGTCCGTCCTCGCTTAATCTCTGTGACCGTTAGCACTAGAAAGCTGAAATTTGGTACCAATATGTGTATCAATCACGCCAACAAACTGGTAAAATAAAAATGGAAAAAAAATGTTTTATTAGGGTAGCCCCCCTATATGTAAAGTGGGAAGTGATTTTTTTTTAAATTTCAACCCAAACATGTGAGTGTTGTTGGAAAGGTATTTAAAAATGAATAGGGGTTTACTAAAATAATTTTTTGATAATGTCAATAATTTCGGAAATAATCGCTCCAAAAGTAAAAACAATGTGTGTCCCCCCCTCTAACTTTTGAACCATAAGTTAAGAAAATATGAAAAAAATCTGAAAAGTAGAACTTTATAAGGACTTTCTAGGAAAATCATTTTGAACTTGGATGGAAACAACAGTTTTTGTACAAAAAAGACAAAAAGTTGTACAAAATAATTTCTGGACTAAGTTTGTAGTATAATCGTATATGCAAGCATTTTTTTTAACTTCGTTTACATATTTTATTATCCTGAACGTATCTTTTTTCAAACAAAAAAAGAATTATTAAAATCAGATTGGATTGAACCCTTATTGTGACGGACGGGAAACTACGGAACCCTACACTGAGCGTGGCCCGACACGCTCTTGGCCGGTTTTTCTATCGTAAAATTTCCTTGTAAAACATTCACAGATACATTTGCATACGGCTAATGCCAGTATAACACCATTAGTAAGGGAATACCGTTACTCTGTGTAAGCAAATAAGATTACGTGCATGTTGAAACAGCGTTGCGTGTTAACTAATGCAATATAGTAGAGTGGGTGTAATGACGAATTGATTTAATTTATAGTTTAACTGTATAACTACATTATTGATTAGATTTAATGGATTGAATCAAGGATATGGGAGTAGTATGATTGTCAATAGTAGTTACAATAGGTCAAATTTTTAGGAACAGATTGCAAGGTCATGAAAAAATATCGGTATCGGTAATTTAAAAAAACATTTTTGTAAAAATTTACTTAAAGACACAATAAAGTGAAAAATAACTTAAGTTTCTGAAATCGATGGCTTTTGTTTGTTTGATTCAGTGTTTCTACTAGCGACTTCTGCTTTCTCCTGCTCTGAAAGTCGGTTAAAAATCGTAAAATAAGCCCGTGATCATCAAGAATAAAAGAGGCATATCGTCATTCGCAAGACAAAAATGAATAAGTAATGCTTTTCTTGAATAACAGGAAAATATCCGTTTATTTGTCAGCAGTAGGATGCAACGCCTCACACGGGTTGGTATCACTTTCCTAGGAATACTCTCGTATTAAAACAATCTTTAATGCAAACTTGATTCTAGCTACTTCAAAAATATTCTTTACAAAGCAGTATGATCTTCTCAGCGTTGATGCTTCTACCCACTACTTAGCCTTTCTTTAGATTATGTAAAGGAACTATTTTCCGCAGCGATGAAGAAAATTACAGAGTGCATAATGAATGGTTTTTACTTGCACAAGCTGTGGCAGACAGCTGATGGTAGGGTGTTATTATAGCGCTGTAAGGACTTGCAATCAAGCACTCCTTGTTGTATGCAAGTGGTGTAATTTGAAATAACCGGGTTCAGTCATAGGGGTAGTTATGTTTAGAAAAGACGAGCGTACAAACAGCCGCATCAGTCCGCATTGCATTTTGGATACGAAAAAACCGTCGGATTTTGTATGAAATTTTGTTAGCCTTTATGAGAATAAAAATGAGTGAATGAATGAGATAATTGGGAATCCGTTCCCATCGTCAATTTAGGATTCAGCATGATGAATAATAATTCATGCTGAATCCTTAGCACAAAAGAACAGACCCAATGTTCCTATAACCTGGGGATTCACCATCTTAATCTGATTTATTCCGATATGATCTGATTATCACATGCTTCGGTAAAGGAAAACATCGTGAGGAAACCCAAACCAGCATTCCTGAGTGATATTTCACGATGGCATGTAAACCCAAGCTCATGGGCGGCATAAAAACTGACACCAGGTTTGGCACTCACCACTCGAAAAAGAAGAAAACCATCTTATTGATGTGCAAAGTAATTGGATTTCTTAAAACTATTCCTAACTACAGTAATGCATGCACACATAATCCAGTTAAAATAAACTAAGTACCAATCCCTTTGCTAATCCCACAACAGCTACACATGCTAAGAGATCGGATCTCGATGTGGTTTCCGTCGTTCGACTTTGCTCGGTATAAATCGGGATCGCTCGGAATTCCTGCAAGGTATCGATGGCTATCAGCTAAAATGCTCCGCTCACAGGTTCACGTGTGAACTCATGCAGGACGCCTATCTTAAGGGATTGTTCCGTGTTCAGTGATTGGGATGTATTGAGAGGTAAACCTCTATATTTTGCCCGTGCTGTCTCTGTGAAATGTTAGGGATCTACCTGATTTGGTATGATTACAGCACAATAAAATGTACTTTTTGTGACATGATCCTGCCGAATGCCGTCGCCTATGCAAAAAATGTAAATCGGAAAAGAAACAAACTTGAGCTATGAATATGATCATTGAGTTAGACAGTAAAAAACGAAATTGTCATCATAACAACCGAAATTCAGCGACTGATAAATATAGGCCGGTCCTGCGCTCAGGATACCGCTTGATGTGAGACGCAGAAAACTGAATTTAATTTATCTACATGAAAAAATGTTAGCTGGGTGGTCCAGCATTCCCAATGCATCGTTTAACCATGTCTGAGGCATAAAGAGAGGTTACGCAAGTAACATAAAAGACAGTTCTCGCGTAAGACGTTCCCTGTTTGTCCACAAACTTAACTCTTCTCGACCAGGCTATAAAACCGAACAGCAACAAAACCAATAAATTGCCACCCGTCTAGAACTAACAAAAATTTTAACAGCTCATAAACAGGGACCGTCACCAACTCACCCTTTTTAATCTCATAAAATTTATGCGTCAGTACAGGGTGTTCCGAAAGAGCATTATTATTTTAAGGGTGATCTATTTATTAGGCGGTAGGACCCCTGGCGAAGCTATAAACAATCTATTAATAAATTAAGGTCGTCCCGTGTTGGGATCGTCCGAACGTGCCACAAATATTATAAAGCCGAACTATTCGTTGCAGGAAGGGTCCGTTAATATATTATGGAGTTTTCTTAGGCAAATTGATGGTTGAATTCGTTGGCGAAATTGGGCAGACCCTTTCTTCGACGGTAATAGGATAAGTTTTGAGACAAACGTAGGCTTTATGTGGGTAGTAGTGCGACTGTATGAATATTATATTGTTCTTTGAATATGGTGTTCGACCACTGCTTAAAGCAACTAAAAAACATGGTTTTGTGAAGAATATCTACAACTTAACTAAAACTAACTCAAGTTGACGGACGGGACGGTTGGCTAGTGTACGTATTTATTATTATAATAACGTATTACATAATAATGTATTTTTATAAAAAAAAACTAAAGGGTAAAAAAATATTGCAATGCTTATCGCCAGCATCCAATAGTAGCAAATCAGTTTGAAACACTCTTTTAAATTCCTCTAATTGGTATTGAAATACCTTTTCACGTACATAAATTCCTATTGTATTTTACCTTCTAAGATTTTGAATAAAGATTTATTATTATTATTATTATTTATAAAGGACCAGATAAGTGGAATTCTCTTTCAAAGAGTTTCACATTTTTGCAACATAAGCTATTTTGTAGCATAGGTCAATCCGATATTTCTGATTTTTTCATCTCATTCCTTCATTTTCGGACCCCGACCGAATCGGTCTGACGCGATTGTTTAACTATTGTGTTTACTTCGCTAACAATAAAATTAATTAACTATTGACATCGACGATAAAATGTTTTATTATCTACCTAAGGCCTTAGCTCATAGCTGTTTGCAAAGTTTAATAATACCCATTATAATACAAGCTATAAAGTTTACAAACTCTGATTGCATTCCGCATCATGTCACAGTCAGTTTGAAGTACAACTAATGCGCTTTGTGAACTCGATCAGTGTCATTGCGCACTCGTGAGGTAACCAAATACTCAATATCATTATACTCAGTGTTGTATACAATAAGTACACTCTGGAATTAGAGTGGAGAACGGAAATGGAGTAATATTTGTTTTGACATCATAGTGCATCATGAATTTACTTGTACTCATTTACACTGCCAATTTGTGTTGCTCAATCGTGAATTTAAGTTTCTTCGTCAACATGTATAAAATGTAGAATGGATAGGCCATTCTTCGCGATTAGAATATTCATAGGTTATGGGATCCAATCGTGTCCAGTTCTATGTAAAACCAGAGAGCATAGACAAGTGGAAATAGTTTTCAACGTGTCTCATATTTTTACATGGGCTTACAATAGCTATATACGGTACATTTTTTAAAATTAAAAACGTTGCTTGCACTATGAATCTCTCTTGTATCGTGGGTGTGTTTACAAACATTTATATTTATAGATATACATAAAATTTATATATATATACACGAACAGAGCCGGAACAATTAGACATACAAATATTTGTTCCACGCGGAAATTGAACACGCGACACGGAGGGCAGCAGTCAATCACTCAGCCACTGCGCCAACCTTGCCGTCAAATTATGCCAGTTCAATACATTTTTGACTTTTCAACCCCAATCGGTGATAAACTATCACTTCTGTAGACCTTCGGTTAGGAAGTCTGTCTTTTTTAAACTTTCACAATCAGAACACATTATAAAACATATGAAAACGGGTAAATTAAAGGTAAATTCGCGATAAATACCCGTTTTCATATGTTTTATAATGTGTTAAGAAGTTTAAACTTATGAGAAGACCATAATCTGCCTAGCCTTTTCACAACTTTGTTGTTGGGGTCGGCTTCCAGTCTAACCATATGCAGCTGAATACCAGTATTTTACATGGAGCGACAGCCTACCTGACCTCCACAACCCAGTTAGTACTGACTACTGGGTAATACGATACCCCTTGTTGAGACTGGTTGTCAGACTTTTTGGGCCACTGACTACCTGTAACATCTGTCAAAGATCTGCAAATGACAGCCGGGACCAACGTAAACGCAGGGCGTAGGGCTTAACGTGCTTTACGAGGCACGGAGGAAACCCGGTATGTAATGGGCGGTCACCCAGCCATACGTCAACCTAGGCAAGTTCGGCTTAACTTAAAGATCAACCAAAGCGGCTGTTATTAGGTATTTAGCTACGGGCTCCTTTTGAACATAAGAGAAGATATGAGTCTGAAATTGACGACACTTAATAAGCAAAGTGCAATGTTCACGCTCATCTCTTTTCGGTATGAGCACAAGTCTTAGTCCTGCAGTGGTATAATCACACAACGCAGTACACAAGTATCAGTACCAAATGAGACATTTCACCGGAAATCAACTACTCCACTAGATTTTTAATCAATTTAGTTACGTGTCGGCTATTTTGCAACGTGGCTACCGCCGGTTGGTTCGTTTGAATTTGGAATGAGCGCGCGGGTACCCCATCAATCATTGGGCCTCGCCGGCCTCCGCTTGACGGGACACAAATTATGATTGAGATTTATGCCCCTTTACCACTACTCAGTAACGTCTGTTAAGCCTCCGAGCCCACGATTGATTTTTGGTCTATCAATAGTTCTTTTAATCAGCTTTATGGATGTTGACGGTAAAGTCGTGTTTATCTTGATTAATAGACGTTTTGGAACTAAAATATTATCATTTCAGCCATCCGCTACAAAGTTGAGTAAGGGCAACGCGGATGATGCTAGTTTGAATAGCTTATTCGTTAACTGGCGACTGTGAATTTCGGGAGTGCTCGCGAGTTGGCACCTTCAGATTTTTTTATCGTCAACTCGCTCGACCTTATAGGTCTTTCGGATGAGAAGTCATCAAATGACTTCTCCCACTCCGGGCGGAACGGGAAGGAGTGCCAGACTTTTACTGACTAAAACCCATCCATGTTCATTCCTGGCCCTTTATGTTCCGGGGCTAGGGTATCTCTTTCGAACAGTCCCGCAACGAGCTTTAAAAATAACGCTGTAGGTATTTTTAGAATGAGGCACATTTAAAAACAAATAAAAGAAAGTGGATCTAAATAGTTGTGAACCATAATACACGAAATAAACTCACGCTTTTTTCCCAGGGGTAGGCAGAAATTACAGAATTCCACCTTCTCCGATCCATACATACTCCTATTGCCTCTTCCACGTTCATACATCTGGAGGTCTAAAATGGCCGCTTTAGCAGAATCATAATATGTATTAAGTCCATTTTAATAATTCAAAATAATTATGATTGTGCTAAAGCGGCCATTTTAGGCCCGCTGGTCATACACGCACACCGGTTGCGAGTCAATGCACCAGACCATTCTGAAGAACCTCACCAATAAGGTTAGTTACGTCCTTCTAGGGCGACCCCTCCTGGGCGTTGCTATGACTACAAGATTTTGTAACAATCATTTAATGTTATGGAGTTTCTTGCCCGTTCTTCTCCATAGAGATCTACGCTAGAGACTTACAGTTTTTATGTGTTGTGACTGGGACTGTAGCTACATTTAATGATCGTATTTGTTTCGACAATTCAAAAGTGCCTGTAACTGGCCTACTTGAATTAAATGCTTTTTTTACAATTTATGACCGTTTTTACTAATATCATGGAATCTATCTTAGATATCGCTTACCGCTGTTGGTGAGAACTCCCTACAAATTGACCTAGCCTTAATAATGACCATAACTAAAGCCCTGACCGCATGCATACATAACAGCGTAATAGCTTGTCAAAATTCAACAGCCCACATAATAAATGCCCCCATTAACGCTTAATTTACTGTCATTAATATTCTTTATGACATTTTAAAACTCATTAAAAACCATAAATTGTTTTATATTAGTTACGGAAACTAATCACGATATGAGGCCCAATAGCGTGTAATGGAGAGACAGAAAGAAGCTATTATGACAAATTAAATATGTTCCCATGAATATAAATGAGGTAGGTAGGTACGTAAAGCAATATTTTTTGGTTTTATTTGTCGGTAATGTGATTTACTGTGTGTTTCCTTATTGAGCTAAATATTTTTGATCGTGTTTTAATTGATGTGAGAACGAAAGGTTCTGTATCTTGGGGACATTAACAGTTGACAGCGTTGAGGAGGAGTTTATTGACGCCATTTTTAGTTTATTTTTATTAGTAACTTTAGGTTATTTTAATTTAAAAGTGTTTAAAATATTGCTACGATTTGGCTTAATAAAATTTAAAACGCAATAAATTTAAAGAGAAAGTTCATCACTACATGGCTACTATGCACAAGGATTGCTATAGGCGTCCGAATAACTTTAAACATGTGAAATAATACTGAAAAAAAAAACCAGAGGTAAGTTCCGATATACCCGGGGTCAAAAGATCCAAGCAATTGTATTTCAAATGCATACACGCACATATACACAGAATAAGTAAGTAATAAACAAGACTAGTAAGTAAGCAACATTATTTAGAATTCTAGAACATCCCGTTATGTGTTACCAAAGCAATAAATAAGGCAAGTATCCTCTTATCGCCGACAGCAAAGGATTAAGTTGCGCGTTTCATTTCTAAAGAGGCGCCATTCGAAAGCCGTACCATTACATTGCGCTACATTCCCAACACCCTGTGTAAACCTAGAACCTTTGTACACAGGTAACACTATCGAATAAATGGTTCTGAAGTGAACGTTGCATTGTTACGTTATCTCGAACGCTCTGAAGCTCCCCCGAACGATACAAGATACGAATAAGATGATCCTCTCACCCTCCCACCTCACCTTACACCTGAAGGCTTTGTGCTAGAAACGCCGATACAAGCTAAAGATGATTTGAATTATCAGGGGTCTTTGTTAAATGGTTTGTTATGATCCCGTGTATAGGTATCGCCTGTGAAGGATGGAGCCTAGATTATAGAACCTGTTCGTGCCTAGATTTGTGCGAACAATTTGTGTGGAATTAACGGAAGATTGGTTTATGTTCGTGTATGTTTTTGGGTTTAGAAATATTTGCCTAATTTTACATTGGAGCCAACATAATTATCCTACAAACTTTAGGATACCGGCCTCCCCTTTAGGAGAAGGAGTGGGCTATAATCCACCACGCGGGCCCGATGCGGGTTCTAAGTTTTAGGACTTGCCAGTTTCCTCACGATGTTTGTCTTACCTCGTTGGTCTAGTGGTTGACTACTGAGCATGGAGTGGGACCCCGGTTCTATTCCCAGTTCGAGCAAAGTGTTATTGGGCTTTCCATCAGGAATTTTAGTTAATTTTTGTACCCTTTTGATGGCAATCAAGTCGCCTCTTATCACAAGGGACTTAAAAATGGTTCTACTATTAGACCTTTGCCCTTTGGGATCACAGGCGTGATGATTTGATAACAGCTCTAACGATTTTAATGAAAGTTGAAATTTAGGGGCTCACGAGGTAAAAAAATCAATCTAGCTAGGTCTCATATCTGGGAATATTCATTTTCTCTATGTTCACCCAAGCAGAGTTCGGATGCCTAGGTCCTTCATTGTCTCTAGACTGTTAATAGTTCCAGGATGGAACTAGTGTTGTGTTTTTAATCACTAGTTCCATCTTGAAAGAATCTGATAATAATGGAACTAGTGTTGATTTTTTTTCGCACTAGATCCACTAGTTAAATTAATAATTCCATGATGGAACTACTGCTGTTTTTTATAATCACTACTGTATAAACTAGAAAACCATTAGACCTATTTAGAATGGAGCGTTTCATTCCCTAAACCTACTTTTACCAAGAAAATAGTCAGTCAGACCTTTCTTACAAGACATTCTGGTGAACTTTATTGTCCAACAAACGTCAGATTACTGGTTGTTAGTGGCCTAGGCCCAATTCACGGCCTGGAAGCTTATGTCCAGTTAATGGGATTAATGTATGGACTGGATTACTTGCCCCGTAAAGTGGAATGTTGTGGAGAAAGTCTAGGTCCACTCTTATCTTAGGCTCTTAGGCAGGCTTTTATGAGGACAGTTTCTAGATTTGAAAGGTTAGATACGAGTATTATGGGTTATTATAGTGGCTAAGTGGGTTTTACGTTGACATAGCTGACTTGATAGATAAAACGATATCGTTTCATTTAGATAAAGGACTTCAATGAAACTATATTCTGCCCAGTAACAAATTATGTTAGTTTTTATTTTTTGTTTGTTTATTACAATTTCACTTTGATCAGTGGAACAATTTAGGTTGATAACCCGTCTTACCTGTGTAGATCTTCGACAGTCGTTACAGGAAGTCAGTGGCACAAAAGTCTGACAACTAGTCTTACCAAGGGGTATTGTATTACCCAGTACTAACTAGGTTTTGGAGGTCAGATAGGCAGTCGGTCCATGTTAAATACTGGTATTCAGCTGCGCCCGGCTACACTGTAAGTCAACCCCAACATAGTTGAAAAAAGGCTAATCTGATGATGTTGAAGTAGAACAACATAGAAAGAGATTACTCTATGTCTGGTACTTATATGAATGAAAAACCTTTACTAAGCACTTTTACCTGTGCCACGTCCATTTTTTTTCCTTCGTTCTTACAAGCTGACTCCACCAAAACATTGTCCTTACATCTACAGTCCTATCCTCAGATATTTTTCCGTCGTGACACAATAGAGATGTCAAACACACTGTACAGTGGTACAAAAGCTATTATTATACAGTTTCCGACTGAAGTTTGATCAAACGGCCGCAATATCCAATTCACGCGCCGTAAGCAGCATTTGTGGAGAACTAGAAGTACGGGCGAAGCGTCACAAAGTAATACATTGGCGAAACTTTCCCTCTCGGGATGAGACGCGGACTGCATTGCCCATCCAACTACGATTCAATATATATTAGCTTTGGAAACTTTGATTTCTATGTTCTTATTGCTTTACGCAAAATGTTGGTAAGTGAGTTCGAATCACATTTGCGCGTGTTACGTTTTGTGAGATTGGAATAGTGGGCAAACTTCGGTATTGGTTTTTTTTTAAACCTAGTTTCATGCGAGTTCTGAACTATTGTGGGGAATAGAAACATGCTTTTATTTGTTTCTTCAGACTGCTGTGATTTAAAGTAATTGTTCAAATTATGTGCTACAAGTATTAAACTTTTTCAATATATCCCTACACTGATGTCAACGGTGCATTGATTAGATTTTAAAAGTAACTAACTTCAAAATGGTTCAGAAACATCAGTAGGGAATGTCAAATAGATAATAAGTATGCTGTTCAATGTTTTAGGTACGTTATTAACTTAAGATGGAGCTACTACCACTAATATTTAGGATCACCGGACGTTTATAAGGCTGCAAACTAAGAGGGCCCCATAATCCTGTGCCAATTTTATGCAGCTGAGTACCAATATTTTATATGAAGCGACTGCTATTTTACATCAAGCCACTGACTACCGTTACGACTGTCAAAGATCTACAAATGTCTGCCGGACGATTGAACGTGCTTTCCAAGGCACGGAGAAAACTCTGTTTGTAATGGGTGGCTTACCATCCACGAACCAACCTAAGCAAGCACAGCTAGCCTAAATATCGATCCGAGTGGCTGTTGTTATTTAGCCACGAACTTCTCCTCGGTCCCCCATAAACTCGAAAAATCTAGGCGACAACAGGAGCTAAACGCGAGTTTTATAATGTCTGAAAGTATATGATTCACTGCAATAAACAAAACCAGAAAGATATATGATATTCTTCAGGATATATGCTAGTATTATAGTGTTTTGAAAACATAATACAATTTATTTAACTCGATAAAAAAAATACGAACTTTTCTCTTTAAAAAATCTTTTAACGAGTAAGAACTACACTAAAATACATGCGATCATTCTGATTTTTTGGCAAATAATTTGACAAGCAAAATATTAGCATCACAGCGTTTTTTTTTGTCCAATCAATAGATTTTTTGTAAATTCATCGAAGCCAATCATTTCGCACTATTCGGCCCGCTGTGACTGACGTAACAACCACTTTGTAGTGCAAGCTGATGAGAACTTTATTCTAACAGTATTTCAAACGAAGTTTGAACCACAACAAATAGAGTTGCTAATTTAGCTCCTGTAGTCCCCCAATAATATTACTTCTTTCATACCTATTTATAGCAACAGCTCCTTACACGTGTCGGTGTTAACAATCAGACTAAATAACATTATTTTCTCAGAATGTTATTCAGGTTAGGTGGCTCCCTATAAGCTTGATTCCCTAGAACTTGTTGTTAGTTACTGTTTGCCATCCTAAGTTAATAGTGAAAAGTTACTTACTTGTATTGTTTGTGAAACTCTCAACACTCGCTGAAGGATCTCTAATAAAACTTTGATATTTATTGCAGCTCAGATCATATTGTTTTTTTTTCTTATTTTTCTCTTGTCTTTTTCTTCATTTTATTTGATAGAAGGTTAATGTTAGTTTCAGTTAAATAAGAAAAGCGGTTTTATTATTTTGCATTGCAATCAGAAGAATTAAAAAAAATATCGAGTACCACACGAAGTATTTTTAACCCCTGACGCAAAAACGACGGGGTGTTATAACTTTGACATGTCTGTGTGTGTGTCTGTCTGTAGCCATCCATATCCTAGCTAGTGAGATAGATACATTTTCACCACTATAAGACAGAACAATTCCTTTGGCAATATTTACTTTCATTCACCTACAAACGTATGTAGAAATCGAAACCACTTAAAAGTAAGACGTTGATCAGGTGGTGGACAAGGAGTGGGCCGTCTCCCTCACATGCGTAATATAGTAGGGTAGGCACACCGGCGCACGTCCACAATTGAATGTGGGATTATGGGCTGTCACAAGCGGACGTTTTGACCGTAATGTGGATTAGACGATATATATCTCGCTCGCCGTCCGCATTTCACTGTCATGATGGTAACTAGATATTTTAATGTAGGCACGTTTATTCGAGATCGTGGAAATGGTAGGGTTTTGTGAAGATGGACAAGAAACGATGTTTTTATCCATGGCTCAATTTCGATCGGATAGATGGATTGAATGATGAGACCAATGAAATGCTGGATTAACAGTGCAATAGGTGATGTGGTTTGAAAGGGGCTGACTATCTTAAAATTAGAACTAGGTAAAAGAAACGAGAAGATGTCTTCTTGTTTTATGTTTCTTTTGCTGTACCGACTAAAAATAAATTGAGAAAGGCAGGAGAATGATGTAATAATAAGATAAACATATTATCAATCCGACAAAATCTACAATTGAATACTTAACACTCCATGAACTTTACTTTCAATCCAGGAAAAATAAAGTTATCTGTAAGTATGTTCAAAACCTTGCACGAAGAGTAAGTTACGCAAATATTTTCCTACAAAAATTTATGATGAGGACGCAGCATAACAAATTACAGTGTCCATCTTTGCAATATACGCCATCGCTGGATTTAATTAATCACAATATTATGTAGCGAAAGGGTTGGCCCCACGGATGCGCAGTCCAGATAACAGACGCACCGTGACGGTGCAAATTGTAAGAGACCAACTTAATTGGTCTTTGGTCTGTTTGTGATGGAGAAAAATCGGGTTCCTGATGAGTAGCGGTTTTTGTTTTTTCGGTAGTTAATTAGGGTTAAGTTTTCAGTGAAAATAGCTATTTAACGGCCTTGAAAGTTGGGTTGTGAACTAAAAAAATATTTCTAACCATTTCCAACGTAACATTTAAGCTAGATCTTGTTTTACTCGTATAAACTTTTGTTGTTTTATGTTGAAAAAAAACTCGGAAGACTCATTTGCTTCTCAGCTATCACTAATGCCCGCTATTGATTTTTGAACAATGCATAAGTGTAGTCGATAAGCAAAACCGCCACATATTGCACAAAAAGATCATCAACATCATCATCAGCCTATAATGTTCCCACTGCTGGGACACGGCCTCCTCTCAATGAGAGGGAATGGGCTATAATCTACCACGCGGGCCCAGTGCGGATTAGTGTTGCCCAAATGCAAGACCAAGACGAGACCTTAGCCAGTCTTGGTCTTGGTCTTGCGTCAATACACGTGGTCTTGGTCTTGGTCTTGGTATTGCGCTCTAAGTCTTGGTATTGGTCTTGGTCTTGCAGCAAGAGTCTCGCAAGTCTTGCGAGACTACTACTTAGACTAGACTAAACGGAAAACGGACAAAACGACGGGCTTATATTAAAGGTAAAATTCGCGATAAATACTCGTTTAGGTGGACGCACACCTATCCGGTACCTATATTTCATAATGTAGACTAGGCTACTTGCAAATACCTATTAGCTTATTGCTATTTACATACATCTTCACCTTGAAGAATTTAATTTTATCCTCTTGTGCCAACCCTACCAAAATGGGTAACAATTTCGTGTGCCTCTGTCCGTACTCTGTGGCGGCGCATGCGGTGCTCAAACAGTGTCAAATGCTGTGTGATACACTTGTTGCAGTCTTTGATACACTGCGGCGTCTTTGTCGGTAAATGATCAAATAAGTAGGTACATAATACACCGACCAACCAACAGTTTATTCGCGGAACGTCAAATTTTCCCAATCAATCATGAACCTTAATGCTTTAGCGATAAAGTTGAAAATCTGTTATAGAAATTTGGCAGATTATAGTAGCTTGATGTCCTGGCATCTGTTCCATAAAATTGGCTTTCCAAAAACCTGTTACTAGACCTAGTCGACTCGCTATTAGTTTTAAATTTTGCTGAATAGAAGAATAACATAAACTTTGAAACATAAGTACCTACATAATGTTTACCAACCTATATACTAACGTTAGATCTGCACATTAGACAAGCACAATATAATACTATAGGTAGATATTAGAGATGCAACGAATAGTGATTTGGCCGAATACTGAATACCGAATATTCGGCGGCGCTCTCAGCCGAACACCGGCTGATTTGCTTTTTGATGCGGTGCGTGCGGCGGTGACGGGGCGGGAAATACCTATTTGGCTCAGTAGCCGGCAAGTCGTGTTACAACGAGCAGTGTTTATATTTACTTTTTCTAAAATGGCTTTAGTAGTGAATAAAAAGTCTTCTATTTGGAAATATTTTGAAGTTTTCGCAATTAATGATTATTGGATAATTAAATGTTTCGATTAAATTGCTTTTTTAATTCTCTTTTATAAGATATTTGCTACTTTTTTAAGTATTCGGTATTCGGCCGAATACTACTTACTATTCGGCCGAATACCGAATACTGAAAAAACTGGCCGAATAGGCCGAATACCGAATAGTTGCCGAATATTCGTTGCATCTCTAGTAGATATACCTAAAAGGTATGAAATGAACTTTGCCAGAAAATTATGTTAGGTAAGTACATTTTTATCACATGGGAACACAGTGAGTAACACGCTACCTACTTAATAAATACTCGAAATATAAAAATCAATACAATACCTTTTAGTGTTATGACGATACGGTTTTGATACTGGGGAACGTCTATCACAATCGGGATTGGAACCCTACTTTATAACGCCCAAATCTCAGTTTAACTTAACTGCGAGACGCAAGAGTCTTGCAGGCTTAGTCTTGTCTTGCTCAAATCTTGCAGGGTTCAGTCTTGGTCTTGGTCTTGCTACAAATCGTCGGTCTTGGTCTTGGTCTTGGTCTTGCAAAAGTGCAAGAACAAGACCAAGACTGCAAGACCAAGACTGATTTTGGGCAACACTAGTGCGGATTGGTAGATGTCACATGTCTTCGAATTTTTGGTTCTAGGACATGCCGGTTTCCTCACGATGTTTTCCTTCACCGTTTTGAGAGCAGCGGTGATGAAATAAAAAGATAATCTTCACTAATTGTTAAGATAAGTAAAAGCGAAAATCAGGATCTTAAATAAACCAAAACATTCTGATTTGAGTCCCTAAGAAACAGTTACTTTACCGCTCCTTCTCACAACTTATACCGCGTCCCAGCTAACTCAAGCCGAGGTTTAACGAGACGGCAAATTGTGAAAAACAAGCGACCTCGATGAGGGTCAGACATGGAGGTACAATTAAAAAGCGAAATGTAAGCCAAGGATTAAGCGGCCGAGGAATAATGAGACGATTTGCTGAATAATGAGCGAATGTAGCGTCTGAGATGCGGGGTGCAGGACATTTGTTAAGTTTTAAGTTTAATGTGTTTTCACGACAGTTGATTTGTTTTACGGGCTCGCTTTATGTGCTTAATGTTGTGCTAAGGCGAATTCGTTACTCTGAATAAAAGGGGATTGTTTTAGGATGTTCCATTGCCATTTCAAAAAACATCTGTTTGACTTGAGTAGGTACCGGAACGTAGATCTACGCGAGACACGATGACTTTTTAAATGTTTCTATAATTACGGCATAAGAGTGGTTAATATGCAGTAGTGGACTAAAATTACCACTTACTTTATGTAAAAAAAATAGTATTAGCTCATTAGTCAGGTTTAGTATGCACCACTAATATTTCAACAGATTTTTTCAGTAAAAGTTATTTTTACACTAAATGGGCTTGCGTTTTCCCGCAATTCACCTGATGTAAAGCAATGATGCGGCCTAGGGTGGGGCACGCTTGCCTAGAAGAAACAGACTCACTGGAACTTTGAAGAGATCCAGATTACAATGATCGGGAAACTGAGAATCTGGTAGTGAATTCCACAGACTGGCGGTCCGCACAATAAACGTGGAAGACAACGCTTTGTTCGGGTCCGAATAATGAACTATTCTCCTAGTTAATTTTCTTACTAAAACACGAATAAGGCTACACCTGAAAATCATAATTCAGCTCTCTTAGCCTAACAACAAACAGCCGAAGTGACTTTTGCACTACCACCGACGACGCGGTGGATGTGGTGAAGCTCTGGGCTAACAAAATATAAAAATTGCTGTGTCAGCGACACGAGGAACAGGCCTGTGGACGGTGAGCTAAGGGCTAGCTCTCCGTCCGTCCGTCTTATGACGACAGGCCGTGTCGAAGTCAAAGAGATGTCAGCATAACGAAGGGGTCCGCAAGGGCCGATGCCTGCCGGGGCTGCGGGACTGTTCGAAAGAGATACCGTGGCCCTGGTACACAAAGAGCTAAGAAGGAACATGGATGGGTTTTAGTCAGTAAAAGTCTGACTCCTCCTTCCGCTCGGCCCAGAGCGTGAGGAATCATTTGATGACTTCCCATCCGAAATAAAAAGCGACACGAAGAAGACTGAACATCATTACCGATTGCTTCCCTAATCGTACCGGTAAACGAGACACACCATAAAACACTCAAGTTCAGTTACGAACTAAAAAAGTGTGTAAGAAAAAAAAAACGTTCGTAAGTGTCACGGTGGCATGGGCGCGACAGTTCCGTCTACCAAGTTCTCACAATAAGACTACGACCAAAAGTAACAAGTCTGAAATTCTCCTCTGCTCGTTTTACCCGCAGCGGGTCGGGAATCGGGTCGAGAATATCGACTTGAAAATTTCTAGTTTGTTAGTTCAGAATGACACCGCGGTCGAAGATTGGATTATTTTTACAAGTTGTACGTTCCGTTCAGACTAGCTTTTCTTGTTTTAAGTGGCAGTTTCCGAGTGCTTACTAGAGAATTGCATAATTATTGGAGGAGTAGCGTTGTTCTGTAGCGATTAGACGGTGTGGACAAAAGCAGCAGGTTGTGGAGGTAAGGATGGAAACAATGCGTTGTTTAGATACGTAAGTGTAGAATCTTTGCAGTTGAGAATTTTAATTCGAGAAAACAGAGAAAACATCAGATGCGTTTATTGGCAGATTTTACTTTTGACATCATAGTCTACTACTGACAAATTCTACTTTCGACAGATTGTTCTTTTCTTGTTTATCAGCTCATTGTTACTTATGTTTTATATCTTTTTTTTCTAAGAGGTACACCTTCTCAACCAATAAGCATGAACAAGGATATAAATTTCCGCATACCTTCCAAGGTTTGTAAAAGGAATTCCAGTTTTAACTCTTTCAAAACTGTGCGCTCATACAAACATGTATGTACGAGGGTAGGTAATAACATTTTGTTGGTCGCAGGTGACACCATGATATTAGGTCTGGCTAAATTAATGTCACATAGCAAATTATGCAAATCCGTGCATCCCCCTGTCTACTCCGCGTCAGGTGAAAATTCTCTTAACATTATGTCCGATGTTATTAGTGTTTGGCCTGTAATTAGTTTGGCGTTTAGCATATATTAGTGTCTATATTTTTGGAAATTGTGACTTTGTTCTTATGAGTTTCTGGTTTTATGTATGATTCTCAACAAGAATCATACGTAGATGCGTTAAATATAAGTTGTTAATGAGTCAAAAGAATGTATCGAACTAAGTAACCCTATACGCAAAAAATATTGCAGGGAAATGACTTTTTTTTTTGGCGTGAAAAATCACGTTTTAGGATGAAACTCAATGTAACGCTCTCAAAACATTGTGCTGGTGAATGTATTAAATTAAATTAAATAGCTCGGGCGTCGTGAAAACTTGTGAAAAATTTGGATCTTTGACCCCGTATATTTCCGTAACCAGAAGGTTCTCCGCTATGTTCTAGAACAATACAATGATCGCAATGACTGACAGAATATGTGCCTTTCGTCTTGATATTCAATTCTCAATTCTTTACTGCGTACCATAAAGTTTATACTTACAGATGGAAGGAAAAATATAGTCACAATTATGGATGGACCCTGTCGGGCACAGCATAGATTTAGTAGGAGAGAGGAGGAAGAATACTGGCCTTTTTTAGCACTTAGTAAATAGTTTATTAATGCAGAATTAATTTAACAGTTATAATTATTATTATTGTTTTATAAATTATATAGATTTATTTCTTAGAATATAAAACCATTTATTTTTTAAATTGTTTATTATTGTTTTATTAATTTCTCATTATTTTTGTGTATTACGGTTTTTTTGTTTTAAATTATTTTATTAAATTATTTCATAATTGTTCTCGGGTGTACATCCTTTATACTGAAACCTCTTCTTGTATGTGACTGGTCGAGGTACACCATGGTCCCTTTGACTGTCATATTATAAAACACAATTAACATCCACTCTTCTAACAAGACTGGCTCGTTGGTCTAATGGTCGCAAGCAAAACTGTTGAGCATGAGGACCTAGGTTCGATACCCGGGTCGGGCATGGGATATTGGATTTTTCCATCAGAAAATTCTCAGTAGCCGCCAAGGATTCTGGATTTGCGGTTCGGTTGATGGCAATATGCTCGCCCCTTATTACGTGGGACTTAAACATAACTAGCAAAATGTGTATGTACTGTTATGTACACCTCTAACTAACCCTTCGCGGGATTTTACAAGCGCCATGTTATGTTACGTCATCTTACAAGTGGCTTGGTAGATGATACCTAACTCCCACTAAATTCCATCGTAAAATTGTGTAATGGAACAGTAGAACTAATGGGACTTTTTGTTCCCACTAGTTCCACGATTTTGTACCATCTGAAATCAAAGGACTACTGGAAAAAAACCCACTAGTTCTAACGTAGAACTGTGTACTGGGACTAGCAGGAATGATCCTACTTTTGGACCCACAGTTGACAATGAACCAAGTTTATAAACAAAACTACACTCATCACATATCAATAAACACCGCTTCTACCACTCTAAAACAACAAGCTACTTCAAAATTCACGGCTAAATTCACAAACACATCACATCATTACCGATCCAGTTATGATCGATCTAACACAAATACGATATTAGCTATTTGCACTTCCTCTGTGAATTGAGCAATTAATACCACAACTCTGTCATTGGTCGCGTCATATGTAATGGTATAATGTGTAAGAATCGATATAATTTACAATGTTCATTTATTTATTTTAAGTCATACACAGTAATATAATCGACTATTTATTAATCGATTGTAATGTGTCAACGTCGGTGCGACATTGACACTTGACGTTACTTGTCTGTGGTCAACTCAAGTCGGCCATATTATTTTTGGTTACTTCACTTGTTAACCGCGTGTTGAACTGTACAGTCGACAATAAATCTGTTTATATTCGGATAATCCTGCATATTTTATTTGGAAACTGAGTTGATCCTTCAGCTCAGAAGTGGGATAAACAAAACCCACGAGTTATTTCCACGCCAAGTGCATCATATGAAAAGATTCGTGAATTTACACAATGGACAAAGATATTGAAAATACACATAGTGAAGGCGAAAAATCAACGCGTAAACGGAGCCATCCTCGAAAAACTCATAAGAAATCGCATATTCGAAGCTCAAAGACGGAATATCGCGAAAAAGGTACAAGAAAAAAACTTCATAGAAGATCATCAGAAAATCATGAAGATTCCAATGAAGACAGCGTTGGTGAACTGAACAAAGAAGGCACGAGACGATCTACAACAAGAACTCCGCGTCGTTTGGGTTCGAAGCGCCGACGTACGAGCTCAAGAGATAGTTCAAGCTCAAGACACCGATCGAGACCAAGAAGCTGTTCGAGATCAAGAGGCCGTTCGAGATCAAGAAGCCGTTCGAGATCAAGCCGCCGTTCGAGATCGAGACGCCGTAAACATCACGGTTCGAGTACGTCGCCTGAAGATAACCATGTGAGTCGTTCTAATGTTAAAGATAATACTCAATTATGGTTGACTGAGTTAATTAAATCCATTTCTAATAATCGGCCAGAAGGCAATAAGTTTCCTATGCTTGGTAATGTTATACCAGAGTTTGATCCCATGATTAAAGGTCAGACTATTGACATGTGGCTTAGCAAAGTGGAAGATTGTGCTCGATTATATAAATGGGGTGATGACCAAACAATTCATTACGCGTTACCTAAGCTAAGCGGTGTGGCCAAAACATGGTATCAAACTCTGCCATCGATGTCGTTTTCGTGGCCCGAATGGAAAACTAAGCTGATTGAGTCATTTCCATCAAGTGACGATTACGCAGAACTCTTGACGGAGATGTTGTCTAAGAGGGCTAAATATAATGATTCTTTGGAACTATATTTCTATGAAAAAATTAATCTCTTACAAAGATGTGAAATTAAAGGTAAACGGGCGGTAGATTGTTTATTATATGGGATAGAGGATCGTAGCTTAAGACTGGGGGCAAAAGCGGTAAAATGTGAGGAACCGGAACAGGTATTAAAATACTTTCAATCCATTAAACAACAACCACGTGAATTAGATAATAGGGTTAAAGCAAATTATGATAAAAGGACAAACACTTATGTTGGTAACTCTTCTAAGCAAACGCCGAATTCCAAAGCAATAAGATCAAATGACAACAATAAGACTATTACTTGTTACAATTGTAAAGAATCCGGTCATTACAGTTTCAATTGCACAAAGAAAATTTTAAAATGTAATATTTGCAACAAAATAGGGCACTTATCTACTAACTGTTCAAGATTACCAAGTAACGATACGTCTAAACCTGAAATAAATCAAGAAAAGACGATTTTGGCATTAAATACAACGACTAATGTAAGTAATGATAAATATTTAATTGATTTGAAAATTAACGATCAATCTATGCGAGGGTATGTTGATTTAGGTAGCCAATGTACGTTATCACGTCATAGTGTCGCAAATAGGCTAGGCATTCAATGGTCATCGGAACAACTACCTACAATGCGTGGCATTGGAAACAATATAGTCCTGCCAATAGGCAGGGCGGTAATTAGGATAGAAATTCAAGGTATAACGGAGACAATCGATAGCTATATTGTTGAAGACAGCGTGATTAAATATGATGTTCTGATTGGTCATAGCTTTACTGAGATACCGAGTATAACTATAACTAAAACTAGTGATGCTCTTATATTTGGACAAACCTTATCAACGAAACTTAGACTTTTACTTCTCAATGATGTCTCAGTTTCACCACGTGACACATGCGTAATAAAAATAAACACTGATAAGGATTTTTCTGGTGTCGTATACGTAAACGGTTCCTTGCGGGGTTGTACTGGAATGGAATATTATTTAATGCCAGGTGAATACAATATACTAAACGGTACTGGCGCACTGTTAATACAAAACATATCAAATAATATATTAAAACTTAAACAAGGAACACTGATGACACGTGCTTCTTATACTGATAAATTTTTGAATATTAATATATTGGACTTTAACGATTCAAATGCACATTTATCATTGAATTGCGGTAAACATTTGTCTAGTAGTGAAATTCAACAATTGAAAAACACCCTGCAGAAGTATAATGAATGTTTTTCACGTAATATGATGGATTTAGGTTACTCTAATGTAGAAAAGATGGAAATAGATTTGATTGATACGAAACCGGTAGTTTATAGGCCCTATAGACTGTCTTACCCGGAGAGAGAACTCGTTAAATCAATGGTACAAGAAATGCTCGACGCAGATATCATATGTGAATCTAATTCATCGTATGCTAGCCCCGTTCTTCTTGTTAAGAAGAAAACGGGGGATAAACGTCTTTGTATTGATTACCGTGCATTAAATAGGAAAACCAAAAAGGAGCATTTCCCCCTACCATTGATCGATGATCAATTGGATCGATTATCAGGTAACTCAGTATTTATAAGTTTAGATTTAGCGTCAGGATACTACCAACTACCAGTAGGGGAAAACTCCCAAGACAAAACGGCTTTCGTGACCCCTGACGGTCAATACCAATTTAAAAGAATGCCCTTTGGATTAACGAACGCACCGTCAGTCTTCCAAAGAGCAATGAATAGAATCTTGTCGAAAATAGATTACACATTAGTCTTTATGGATGACATTTTAATCCCAGCGCGCACATTTGACGAAGGTTTAGGCAGACTAGATGAGGTTCTGAATATTTTTCGCGAAGCGAATCTTACTCTTAAGCTAGAAAAATGTTTTTTCTTCTATAAACAAATCGACTTCCTAGGCTTTGAAGTTAGTGGATCAGGTATACGGCCCGGTTCTCGCAAAACAGTCGCTGTATCAAATTTTCCTGTACCTAAAAATGTTCACGAAGTTAGACGCTTTATAGGGTTAGCTAGCTTTTTTAGGCGCTTTGTAAAAGACTTCTCACTGATAGCTCGACCATTAACGGATTTATTAAAGAAGCAGTTTCAATGGAAATGGACAGATGAACATACATTAGCATTCGAAACTCTGAAAAGTAAATTAATAGAAAGACCTTTACTCGCGTTGTATGACAGTAAATTAGAAACGGAGTTACATACCGATGCATCAAAGTACGGTATTGCAGGTATTCTGATGCAACGTAGCCAGGACGGACTTATGAGACCCGTAGCTTATTACAGTCGAAAAACTACAAATGACGAACAGAAATTACATTCCTTTGATTTAGAAACTCTTGCGGTAATAGCTTCGTTAAATAGATTTCGCGTTTATTTACTAGGACTGAAATTTAAAATTATAACAGACTGTAATGCGTTACGGACTACAATGACAAAAAGAGATTTAGTACCTAGAATAGGCCGATGGTGGGTGCAACTGCAGGAGTATGACTGTGAGATAGAATACAGAGCAGGCTCAAATATGTCACACGTGGATGCTCTCAGCCGTGCTCCTGTTGATGAACCCACTAATGTAGACGGAATTCACATAATAGACATACTTACTGTGGATGCTCAGGACTGGATTGCTACCGTTCAAAGTGACGATGATGAGGTTAAAAGAATTAAAGAAATTCTATCGAGCAAAGATACTACGTTTATTGTAGACGTTCATAAAAATTATCAATTGAAGGGTAATTACGTATACAGAATAATTGATAATGGACTACGTTGGGTGGTTCCAAAATCAGTAAGGTGGCAATTGTTAAAAATGAACCATGACGACGTCGGTCATTTCGGTCACGATAAAACATTAAAAAGACTTAAAGATTCATTTTGGTTTCCCAAGATGAGACGATTTACAAAAAAAATATGTAAGTGCTTGTCTGGAATGCGCTTATCATAAAACACCTGGAGGACCTAAAGAAGGACTACTTCATCCTATTCCTAAGCCAGACATACCCTTCCACACGTTGCACGCCGATCATCTGGGCCCGTTTGTTCGTTCGCGGAGAGGCAACATGTATTTATTGATAATTATAGACGCTTTTACTAAATTTATTGCCATAAAACCCGTTAGAGACACAAAAACTGCTACCGCTATTCGCATATTTAAAGAATATTTTAGTTACTTTGGAGCACCTACACGGTTGATAACGGACAGAGGTTCATGTTTCACAAGTGTCAAATTTAAAAACTTTATAGAAAATGCTGGTATTAAACACATCTTAAATGCCGTCGCAACTCCGCGAGCAAACGGACAGGTCGAACGGTTTAACCGAACAGTCTTGGACGCTCTCAGTACTAAGTGTCACGATAAAAGCGATAACTCTTGGGATGAGTATGTGAACGAGATACAGTTAGGTTTAAATACGTCGGTTAATAAGACAACCGGTAAAAGTCCTTCGGAATTGTTATTTGGATATAAAGTTAAAGGTGTCACGGAAAATTTACTAAGCGATGTAATTAATACAACGATAGAACGAGTCAGCGGTAATGACCTAATAGACCTAAGAAATGAATCTATACGTAAAATTGAAGATGCACAAAAGGCGACAAAACATCATTACGACAAGCATAGAAAACCGGCAAGAAAGTATAGCGAGGGAGATCTTGTTAGACTGGAAAGAACAACTTTTGACAAAGATAGAGTAGGAAAATCTAAAAAGCTCCTAGCCAAATTTCATGGTCCTTACAGAATAGTTAAAATACTACCTAACGATAGATTTTTAGTGGAGGATACTCCTCTTACAAGAAAAGGATCCAAAAAATATGAGAATATAGTTTCAATTGATAAAATACATCCGTGGTTAAATTTTAAGGGATTTGAAAGCGAAAACGATAGCGATGTTAATGATAGTACAGATGAAAGTGATTGTAATAATGATAAGAGTAAATAAATAAAAACACGATAAGAATATAAAATATGTAATAGATACAGAAATAATAACATTCAGTGCTTTATGTGTAAACATTGCATTAGTTAAGTAGATTCATTATAAGAGTGTTAGAGTTAAATGTAAACAGCGCAGATCGTGACAGACTATACTAGTATGGGCTGTGAGTGTCAGCACTCGTTGTGCAGATGACGCAGATCACGGCAGACTGTACTGGTATAGGTCGCGAGCGTACGATTAGATATGACGCAGATCGTGACAGACTATGCCGTATGGGCTGTGAGCGTCAGCACTAGTTGTGCAGATGACGCAGATCACGGCAGACTGTACTGGTATAGGTCGCGAGCGTACGATTAGATATGACGCAGATCGTGACAGACTATACTGTATGGGCTGTGAGCGTCAGCACTAGTTGTGCAGATGACGCAGATCACAGCAGACTGTACTGGTATAGGTCGCGAGCGTCCGATTAAATACGACGCAGATCACGAGAAGATTATCCTGGTACGGGTTGTGAGCGTCAGCGCGTTGCGCAGATGACGTAAATCGCGACAAACTGTACTAGCATAAATCGTGAGCGCCAAATGATTTATATCGTGATTAATTATAATAATATAGATTTTGGACGGCGGTCCTGAATGTGATGAGAGCTACTACTAGAACTTATAGCATGTCTGGCTATAATTTGAAGTGAAGAAATAATAGTAATTTAGCTAATTATAATAATATTAATTATGAGCTATCGATGTTAATTATAGTAGAGGTAAATCCAAGTATGCACACAAAATGTTTATGTTTCTACATTGAGTGATATCTGAACAGATGTAACATTGTTATTTAGTACTAGATTGTGTTTGATTGTTGTGTATCTATGCTGATAATGTTTATCAATGTGTGAGGACCCACCTTTATTAGGATGGCCGAGCTGTAAGAATCGATATAATTTACAATGTTCATTTATTTATTTTAAGTCATACACAGTAATATAATCGACTATTTATTAATCGATTGTAATGTGTCAACGTCGGTGCGACATTGACACTTGACGTTACTTGTCTGTGGTCAACTCAAGTCGGCCATATTATTTTTGGTTACTTCACTTGTTAACCGCGTGTTGAACTGTACAGTCGACAATAAATCTGTTTATATTCGGATAATCCTGCATATTTTATTTGGAAACTGAGTTGATCCTTCAAATGACTCAATGGTATCGGGTATTAGAGGACCAAAGTGGCCCACCTTGCGTAGGGTTGGTAGTATCGTTTTTAAATAAACTCATTAATCATTTGTGACGTACGGGAAAATATTGGAATAATGTATCTAATGGTAGGGTATTAAATTATCGTTTTATTTGGGTGAATCCATGGTTGGTTTAATCATTTTTGTGTATCACGTGTAGAGCTTGATAGATAATTCAATTGATTTTGCAATTGAAATATTGCTTGTTTCGACAGTGTCAGCTTTTATTTTATTTATTCATCATGTGCTTGACCTTTTCCCAACTACTTTGGGCTTGGCTTCCAATCTAACCGGATGTAGCTGAATACTAGTATTTTACATGGAGCGACTGCCTATCTGACCTCCACAACCCTGTTCGTACTGGGTAATACGATACCCCTTCGTAAGACTGGTTGTAAAACTCTTTGGACCACTGACTACCTGTAACGACTGTTAAAGATATACAAATGACAGCCGGGACCAACTGTTTAACGTGCTTTCTGAGGCACGTAAGTAATTCGGTATGTAATGGGTGGTCACCCATCCACAGCCCCGCCTAGGCAAGCACGGTTTAACCTTAAGATCAACCCAAACGGCTGTTATTATTTAGCCACTAGCTCCTTTTATTTTATTTATTATGGGGCAATAAACAGCTACAATATAATTATAATGTTATATAATGTTATATTATGTTATATTATGTGATATTATGTTAAATATTTTATAATGGCTTTTGTTAAAGTTTTTTAGTAAAAAAAACAAGGAAACAATTAAGAAATATAAACATGTAAGTTATCATGAGAAACTTCGCAACAAAAATCATAATAACGTATTAACAACACAATAATTCAGTTGTAAAAGTTAGTCGTTAGCAACCAGAAAAGTAAATTGTTACAGGAAAAATACGGACAATTTATTTTTTTGGTTGAACAATTGCTGACAAGTTTGTGTGGAGGTCGGTGGTATTCAAAAAGATTCCTTATTGTTATGTGGAATATAGTCATCGATTGTCGATAACTTATTATGTTAAAGGAAAAATAATACTGTTTGGACTATCACGACTAATTCGAAAAGATAAATTGATATTTTTGAAGACCACTTTGCACAGCAGCGAGGTTTTTCTAAAGTATTAAAATCTCAGAAATACCAACATATAAAGATAATTAGAAACTGCTTATGTCCAGTAACCTCACCCTCTAAAACATAACCTACTACACTTACCATATATTATTTGTTATTTTAATAATAATGAAAAAAAAAACACGCGCCGCAGTTTTTGGTGACTGCCAATATAAGTGAAAACTAGTAGACGGAAAAAAAACCTCACTCGAAAAGCGTACGTGACGGTCACGCCAGTTCCATGTTTTTTTGTTTACTCAAAAACTGTTCAACGGGTCTAAAGGAGTTTTCACTTAAAAAAATAGACGACAAATGAAAAATACGACAGTCAACCGGCACGCTATTTGCGACAGCCCTGCATCTAAAAGCGGGACACCGCTGTCCTTTGTGGCTGTTCTGCATTCAATTACATTGATATCATCACGCAATGACGCAATTACGATGTTAATCCGTCAATGGAGTGCGAGCCAGCTGAATACAACCAGTAATAAGTACTGAGCTAGGGGAACCGCATGATGCCCCGTTCAGGACTTTAGACTATACGACTGACATCGCGCGACACGTTACTTGTGACACGACTGCCTAAAAATAAAGAGGTTCATTTTATAAACTTTTAATTTACTTGTCTTATTCGTTAGTCACGATGACCAAGTATGTTAGTAATTATTACCAAGTGTGGTCAAATCTTGCAACTGAATTACAAACCAGTCCCCCCCGACCGATTGAGCTGAATTTTTGCACACACCTTCGGTTCTTGTGACAATACATTTTTATGACAGAGATTACTTGATCCTGTAGCCAGGATCGTCTCCTCACGAGAAATCCTCAACCGTTAACAGCATAGACACATAACTTTGTAAGCACGACGTTCAATTTTGATGTTTTAAGCAATATCTTTCATTTGTTGTCACCGCAGTCGCCCACATGCGTGTCATTTGATCGTGCAAGTCATGGCCAAGCGGTAAGGACTGAGCTGAGCTAGGCTGGCTACTCAGTTGTTCTAAACTAGGGGAACTGCATAAGCCGGTGGAGTGGCTTCCGTACTGTATGAGGATATGGGTAAGTAGGATTGGGAAGCAATTTTGGACATGTTTTTATGAGTGGTTAAGCAAAGACTTGATGACAAAAATCTTTTGTTTTTATTTGGTTTAAAAAAGGCAGGCGAAAATGTCACTTTTTTGACGTTGGGCATCGGTATTGGAGGAAAACATGCAGAGCAGTCTTGGGGACTCCCGATAAAAGTGAAAACTAAGGTCCTTGTTCACCGAAAAGATAACGGTCTGATTATCTAAAAACAGCTGTCACTGTGACATGTTCCCATACAAAAGTGTGTTTTAAACAGCTGTTTTGAGATAATCAGACCGTCATCTTTTTGGTGAACATGGCTAAGTCATTTATATCTGCTACAGGTTGTGCCGCGCAAGTGGTGCTACGCCGTAGCGGCTGGGCTACGAGTGCTACGAATATTATTTTTGTTCACCCAAAATCTGCTCAAGGCGCCTAAAGAAGTTTTCGCTTCAATAATTGTTGATTCTATTATTATTCTATTCTTTATTTGTACATTATGTATCCGTTGTGGCCTGATCTTAGAATTGTTTACTTCATGATGCGGTAGGTTATATGTATAAGGGCTTATTTCATGAAATCGTCGGCAATATCATAAAGTGATCAATTTTAAGATCAGGACAGCACATATCCATCTTCGTAACTTAATCACATAGGTTACTTTAAATTAAATTAATATTCAAAGTTTTGTTACGTAGAGACTGATGCAGCACTACCAAGCTTCATTTTGGATTAAAAACTAAAAAAAAACATTCACTGAAGATTGAGTGGACCACAGCCTTCAAACTTTCAAAAATAGCAATCGTCCAGAACAGCTGCTTTTATAAATTAAAGACGTCAAACTATGTTCAACTTAGTTATAATATGACAAGAGTTAAGATAACAGCTTTAGTTTCTAGTTCATACAGAACTTTGAAATCCTGATATTACATAATAATATCGTCTAAACTAAGCTTTATAATGGCGATTCACTGAATACATTTTATTAATGGCGGCTGATCCAATTTTGTAACTAGCAATGTAGCTATAGTCGTATTTAAGCTAGCAGAATGTAATGTAATTTCTAGTTCCATTGTGTTCAAAATTAAACAGTCAAATGCAGTAACTGTAATAGAATAGCCTATCTTCCATTTTCTGTAGTGTTTATTATGGTTATTACAAGTGTCAATAATTCGTTTTGTAGTACATACAGTTAGCAGTTAGTTAATTAAGTAAAAAAATAAGACCCAACAACTTAAGATGTTTAGAATACCTACCATTATATAATCTGCCGAAATGTAACAATGTATATGGAAGAAGGACCTGGAGGTACTTGTTATCAAACTTGTTGAATAAATCCCTAAGAAACTAAATAATAAATTAAAATCAAAGACTACTTTGCAAACAAATCGTATAATTAAATACTACCTCACAGTGGATCAATACAAAGTTCCTCCAGATCTTTCACAAATAAATAAATAATTTAATCTCGAATTTTATAATAATATATTTTAATGTAAACAAGCGAGACGCCTCACTCGCACAAAATCTTTCATAATTAAGATTAAGCGATGTGTGTTTAAGCAAAATTTATGAAGTGTTTTTTGAAATAAAAAGTTTTAAATTTTAATTTTTTTTTTTTTTTAGCTAATTTAACTAGTATGATCTCTGTAAAAAATCCGGCTTTAAAAACTCTACTATTTATTTAAAAACTGCCTCATTTTGCCAGTTTTTACCACAGAAGGTTTGACGACCCGAATGGCGCAGCGGCAGTGACACTGCCTTACGTTCTTAGGGTCCCGGGTTCGAATCCCGGTAGGAACAAATGTTTGTGTGATGAGCAAGGACATTTGTTTCAGAGTTATGGATGTTTATATGTATAATAAGTATGTATTTACAAACAAAAAGTATATATGTAGTATATCAACTGTCTGGTGACCACGACACAAGCCTTACTTAGTGTGGCACTAGATGGCGCTGTGTGTAATGTCCAGCGATATTTATTTATTTATAAGGTTATGATTTTAGCAGTCAATGTATGGTCATCTGTAGCGCCTAAACTATTAATCCGGTTTTGATGAATAAGGCGTCAATCGATTCGTTATTATAGCTCGGGTAACATAAGCTACTATTTAACCAACTTGAACAATAGGAGGAGTCAATTTTATACAGTAAACCCTGAATATAATAAAAGCGTTAATTTGAGTAGTCGGGTTTTTAGCTATGGGTAGTAATACCAAACAAATTCATGTCTAACTAAATGGAATTGGTAATTTTCGCTAAAACTAGTTCGTAGACGGATAATAATCAATGGCTTTTAGTAAGTTACTTCCCTGCCCCATTTTTCTCCTAACCAAAAACATCTCCATAAAACTAGACCACAAAATATAAACACAATATACATAAGTCCGCGAGCACACAGCCTAAGTCGTACAAAGTCATACATTTCATATTCAGCGGGATCGTCCCGCAAAGTGGGCCGAGATCCGCCGTTATTGATATTTGACAAATAAAGTAATATATCAAACCACATTAGGGGGTCTACTGGGACGGTATAAAGTATAATCTTGACCGATAAGGAACAAGCACGGATGCTATTACGGTTATTGGAGGGCCCGTGATCAATGACAGCGTTGCAAATGGCATTGGGGAAGTGGGTGACACGCGATGATTATCTAAAATGTGTAGGAGTATGTTAAGTGCTTTTTTGTATGAGATTTTTGTGTAGTAGATCATTGCTTTTCTACTTCGCTTAAGGGGGACACCAGAGTAGGCCATGTAATTAAAATAAATCGTTTTATTAATTTTATACATCAGTGCACGTGTACGCGAAACCTTCAAGCCTTCTGCATATCAAACTAGGTCTACGCAAAAATTATTGCTGGGAATCGACCTTTTTTTGGGCAGAAAGTGTGCTGGTGGGCAGGATACCTCCATTAAGAGTATAGTAAAAACATTAAAAATGTTGGAACTTTGATCTATAATATCTCGATAACTAGAAGGTTCCCTGGTATGGTAAACCGGGCACAGTTTCCTACCAAAAATTTAATTAAACCCAATAACAATTTCCCCGACCCGGGAATCGGACCCAGGACCTCATCGACAGCAGTCACGCTTACGACCAGTAAACCGAAGCAGTCTATTGCTCATTATAATCTTGTTTTGTTCTCAACAATTTACAAACAAAATTATTGCCCACCAATAATTTTAAAGTGCCTTTCTACCACATCAAAGCAAATCGAACGCCTATAAACCAAGTACACATGATCCACAAATATCTTGCACCGATGGCCAGCCAGCACGTGTAGAACCAGCCTTCGAAACTTGTTGACGAATTCAAGGGTCTATCGAGTATCGAGATGAGAGGCTTCGGTATCGATTCCCAGTACATTAATATAAGTCGAGTGCTCGACTCACCGCTAAGGATGTTTTATTGTATCGATAAAACGGATTTCGTAACATAGAGGGCTATAATGACCCCGAATTATTGTGTGTCTGTGTATTTGTGAAGATGAAAGTGGTGGGCCTTTATTGCTGTGGTGGTGACTAGGGGTGGGCACAAAGAAGTTGTAAGTATTTGGAGATTAGTTGTCGTGCTTCGATCGATAGAGTACGTCAGAAATTACATAGGGTAAGTCTATGAGATGCGTTAGTTAGCGAAAATCTGGATAATGATTAGAGGTATAGTTTTTTTTTTATTCGAAACTGTGTGAGTTAAGAAATTAACACTTGGTTTAAGAATGACGGGTTGCAAGTTGCCAGGTAAATGTAGTCAACACCTTAGTTCCACCAGCTTCCTCGTTTATTTTACGACTACCTAGTCTATTCCAGACTAGACAAACGAGAATGGCCTCATTGTCTTCATTATCAAGCTGAAGTAACTTACGTGCTGGAAATGCGAGGATATTCCTTACCTGGAAAAATGCAAACAAACTCATTAGTATTCGAAGTTAAGATGTGAGCTAGGATACAAATAATGTGAGCTAGGATACAAATAATGTGAGCTAGGATACAAATAATATGAGCTAGGATACAAATAATGATCATGTATAATGTGCTCAATTAAGTATTGCAAGCCAAGTGCAAAGTTTTTATAACTCACAATACATAAGTAAGCTTTGGTTTGTAACGAATCATTTGTGCAATGAATCTTTGTCGCCAGAAAGTTCAGTACCTGGATAAATTGTTACAACATATTAAAAAATGCGATAATGCAAGTAAAAAGCATAAAAACCAATGATAGCTAAAAATGTTTTATCAAAGTAAAGTGTGTAAAAATAACTAACACCCGATTATAAAATTGTTTACCTGCTGCAAAACAGTGTGAAATTTTATCAATCTTTACTACATTTTGTAATCTATTTAATTTCTAACATTTACTATCAAACTTCGCAATTTATAGGACATCAATTTGACACATAATAGAGCTTTTAAACTAAATTAGGCTACGTATTGATTGGTGCCAAACTTTGCTCATAATAAAGGTCCCGGTGCCAAAATTCGAATTGCCAATAACCCTAAAGCAACGTAAGATAGGTTTCTTCGGGTCTTTTTGTAATATTTTTGCAAGTTAACGTCGACATTGGCTTCAAGTTTTCGGTTTATCTAGATATTTGAATCGGATTGAAAGTTGTAACAGTATTTTTGTTCTTACTGGGGGATTTTCGACCTACTACCTCCTTTGGATACTTTTGCTTGATGTTTAACGTTACTGTAGGCATAATTAACAGTTTAGTGGATGAGACCTAAAAATTTCTCATGCCAAAAAAGTAGGTAAAAATAGGCTAGATTACACCATCAATAAATTGCAGATCTATTTAGTCCGTCAGTTAGAGAATTGGAAAATAATGGTAAAAAGTATTTTTTTTGTAAACCAATGAATATTGACAAAACTCGGAAATGCTAGTGAAATCAGAACGCACTAAAAATTATACCACGGCATGACGTATTGAGAATTTTAAAAGCGTCGTATCTTTGTCTATTTTGGTTTACGTGACAAACGAAAAACCACGGGTCAAATATGTTAGGTAACTAATGCGGACTAATTAGATTTTGGTCGTCATCTAATCTATTACCTGTAATTACTCTTTCGTAGGTAGGTATAGATTTTCGTTTTGCAGGTACTCGTATTTTCATAGGTTCGGTACTATCGTTCATTTCGGTTCGGATTATCATTTAAATTTGAGATGGTTATAGCCGAATAAACAAACCAACAGTTACGATTTGCTCTCATGATCTATTATGATGCTCTTGTAATGTCTTATTTTCAATAAAAACTTAAATCAATTCACCATCAGGCAATAGGGTCCGATTCAATAAGGGGCTACCTATTGAATCGGACTTCAAAACAAAACTGGCGAAATGTGGGTGTCTCACTCTGCCGAACCTTTCACAGGTGTGATGTCATGAATATGTCACCGTAAAATTATACTACATACTAATACTAATTGTCAAACACGTTACATTGTAATCTCTCTAGCGAGATTGTAAACTCTCGAAATATATACGCATTATTTTTCGGTAGATTGTAATCTATCGAAGTGAAACCGTAATATTGTGAAATGCATGCGACGGAAGTATCTCTGCCCTCATAATCGGGACTTGGACCCACGTTAGGTTAGTTAGGTTCCTTTAAACCCTGCAGACAGTAATAAAAAAAACAATACAAAATACATTTTAAAAACTGTTAGATTGTAATATAACTAGAGAGATTATAAACTCTCTAATTATTGTCAACTGAACATAGTGCTTACAATATAACGCATTATTTTTCGGTAGATTACAATCTATCGAAGTGAAACCGTAATATTTTTTTTGCAATGTATTCGACGGAACTCAACTTGCACTTTGTGAAGGGGGTGAAAGAAGGAGGGGTCCCTCTTGCCCCATGGTACCACCCTCATGAAAAGATAATGCACCATTCTTGAGAAAAACCGATTAATGTAACCTAACCTCAAAACTGAACAGCTGACAATGATTCAATTCCTGGGTCGGGGAAAGTGTTATTGGGTTTTTCCGTCAGGAATTTCTCAGTACCAGCCATGGAGTCTGGATCTGTGCCCAGTTGATGGCAATAGGCTCGACCCCTAATAAATAGGAATTTTACATAACTGGCGACATGTAAAATTTTTACTGGATGTGGCATTAATGGATTAGCCTGTTGTGAGCAGGTTTGTTGTCTTATATATAAATTTTTGGTACATACATGATTTATATAATATTTATTTAAAGTAGGTATTTTTTATTTTATTTTTTAGTTTAGTTTAATTAATTACAAGATATGCTTTTTGTTTATGTAGTTCATATTTTAGGTAGATTTCCTTTTTTTGAAAAAAAAAAAATCTACCTATTGGTCTCTCACCTACGGGGATTTAAATGAATACGTATGTATATGGGTGACAAGCCAAATTTAGCCACACTCTACAGGTCGCAATTATGAACCGATTGCTTTCAAACTTGGCCAAAAAATCGAAACGGTCAAAACTTAGGCTAAGTTCGTGAATGGACGGAATTCGTCCATGGGGGGCGGCGGGGGGGGCGGTTTTTCTAAAATCAGTTTTTTGGCCATAACTTTTTTCCTATGGAAAATTTTTGAACCGTTTCTCATTTTTATCATTCTGAGTACGAATACGGACATCTTTAAATTAAAACTTTTTTGATGCAACCCCTAAATTGGGGAGGGGGTTGAAAATTCCAAATTTTTTGCGAAAAAAAATCATATCTCCGAAACAGTAAACATTTTGAGCGTCGCAAATATTTTTTTTTTAAAGCAAATTGTTTACTTTACAATTGTTACCTTCAAAGTTTAGCGATAAATCTTATAGTTTTCGAAATAAAAAATTATAACTAAACATTTGAGGGCGTTTCCATTCTAAACTCTTATGAGAGAATTTAAAAAGGGTAAACTTTCCATTACAGGACAACGATTTTGAAATCATATTTTTTTTTGTAGATTGTACACATAAGTACAACTCTTTATACAAATTTTCAATAGTCGGACGCTCCAGCACCTTCTTCGAAATCTACCTCCTCCTGCGGCTTGCCGGAGGGATTTTTTTTTATACTTATTTGTATGTATGAATTGTGTGGGCTTTTAGTAACTTTTTGAACCGGGCATAACTTTTTTCTCTTTTTATTTCTGATGGTAATTTATTATAAATAGTAACACCCTCAAACTCCAAATTTCTTCTTCCATAGTTAGTTCTAGGAGGGCAGGTCACTAAGGTCCATGTTCACCAAAAAGATGACAGTCTGATTATCTAAAACAGTTGTTTAAAACACATTTTTGTATGGTAATATATCACATTGACAGCTGTTTTTAGATAATCAGACGGTTATCTTTTCGGTGAACATGGACCTAAGTAACTAGCACGTCTAAAGTTAAATCTTTCGTGTTTGTTGTTTTGTCACAAATCTTATATTAGTATGGATTTTGTTATTTAATATTTTACGTATTAGAATCATGTGTAGTATATTATGTAGGTTTGTTTTATATTCATTATTTTTGTTTCCTCGTATATCTTAGTAGTTGGTGTCCGATATGGATAGTTGAATAGAATTTTGATTGATCTATTTTGAACTCGTTGAATTGGATCTATATTAGTTTTCGCTGCAGTACCCCAGATTTCAATGAGGTAGTCGATGTGAGGCTTAACCAGAGAGTTATAAATAAGATATCGCACTTTTCGAGGGAGACAATTTGTTATGTTGTGACTGTTGTGAGCGCCCCTGTGAGTGGTCTTAGTTTAAGTTTATTTTTTTCTAGATGTGGTTTCCAATTTAGGTTTCTATCCAAAATGAGTCCGAGAATTTTTTTTTAGGTTTTCGTTCAATTAGTTTACCGCCTATTTTAAGTTCGACATTTTCATTTTTTTTTTTTTTTTGCTGCAAATATAATGTAATTTGTTTTTGTAATATTGATAGTTAAAAGATTTGACTGAAACCACTCATTTAAAATATTAAGATCATTCTGAGCGTCAGCTATTATAGCTTCGACTGAATGGCCAAAATATTATATATTTACGAGTACCATATATGAGGACCTTGTTCTGATACAACTTAATGATATCATCGTTAATAGTGTTTAATTGTAAACTTACTAGAGAAAAATGGGCTTGCTTGGAATAACATTTAATACATCAGGAATTCAGGACCACATCAGATAAGTGAAATTTCCCAAAACATTTCATAAACTTTCGTTTTCCCAAACTGTATCATAAAAGTAATTATGAAGTTACTCAGTTTTCTCAATGGACTCTAAACTTATATTTTATTTGCGTCTCATTCCAACAACCGCCTACTACTTATCCAGAAGATAAATATTTGTGAAATTATTTAAGCGGAATTCCGAGAGAGAGTATCATCACCTTAAAAACAAGTTGACATTTACAGTACAGGAATAGAAATGTCATTCAAATGTCTACGAATGATATTTACGGACTAAAAAGCTGAAAAAAAGTATGAATAAACTGTAGGTGGACATAAAAAATGTATACAAAACGTATGTTCATCGAGGAGGATATGTAAAGCCAAGTCAGAGGCCGATGATAAATGATAAACGATGTTTTTAGGGTTCCGTAGCCAAGATAGATACGTCATGTCTGTCGGTCTGTCTGTCTGTCTGTCCGTCCGTGTGTCATAGCCACTTTTTTCCGAAACTATAAGAACTATGCTGTTGAAACTTGGTTAGTATTTTAAACTAGATGGGGCCGGTGTTTCGTACCTGACTACTCTGAGAAGAAACAGCCGAAACAAACTCAGAGTCTCTTTTAAAGTCCAGACATAATCTAGCTCAATTCACATGTGGATCATGCAGATATTAGTGTCTGAGATGGTCTTTTGAAGAAAGAACCACACAGATTTGAGTGAACCTGTCCAGTCAGTGCAAGCATTTGTCAGTTATCGTGTAGCTCGACTTATAACTCAAGGAGCTCAACGAAACGACAAGCAATACCAAAGAAAGGACATTTGGGTAGGTCGCTTATAGTACTCAAACTGCCAGACAGTTGGGGGGTTGAAAAAATGGGCGAATGGGAAGTTGCTCCCAGTAAAATACTGGTATTCAGCTGCATCCGGTTAGACTGGAATCCGACCCCAACACAGTTGGGTAAAGGTTAGGCAGATGTTAATCTAAGATTGTTTGCTAAAAAAACCCATGCAAACACACACACATTTTAATGGGGTGTATTTCTACATTCATCGTACATCTCTAACTAGTACTTCGCACGCGACTATGTCCGAGAAAATTGTGATAGCTCGGCTAATTTGCATGATATCAATTTAATTAACCGACTTCCAAAAAGGAGGAGGTTCTCTATTCGACTGTATGTATATTTTTTTTTTTTTTTTTTTTTTTTTTTTATGTATGTTACCCGATTACTCGAAGACGCCTAAACCGATTTGAAAAATTATTTTTTTGTTTGAAAGGGTATACTTCCAAGTTGGTCCCATAGTCGCCAAGTCGGGATCTGATGATGGAATCTTGGCGAAATCGAGGGAACTCTTCAAATTTTATAGGATAACGTACAGCAATTTTTATATTTTCTACAACAAGTGAAGCATTTGCGTTTGATAAGAACCATTCTACCATCAGATCTGATGATGAAGCCAAGAGTCACGGAACTCCATAATGAGACAATGTATCCTAGTCGTGTTTGGGCTTGTTGTAATTGTAACGGTATGCACTTTCCATGTGTACCAAGCACATGTGAACCACTAAAAAGTGAAAAATAAAAACTTTTTTGCAAAAAATAAAACCGACTTCAAAAAGAAAAAGTGAAAAATAACTTTAGCTTCTGAAGTCGGTGACAAAAAAATTAAATCAATCATACAAACGTCACCGACTTCAGAAGCTAAAGTTATTTTTCACTTTTTCTTTTTGAAGTCGGTTTTATTTTTTGCAAAAAAGTTTTTTTTTTAACTTATGTTACTCGATAAAAATGTAGCTTTCTGATGGTGAAAGAATTTTTAAAATCGATTGAGTAGTTCTTGAGTTAAATCGTAACAAACTCACAAACATAAAAAATCAAATCTTTCCTCTTTATTATATTATAGTATAGATATCTACATATCAAAATAAAATTAATAATACATAACAAATCTATTCTACGTACGAAAGTAAGAATAAAAAAAAAAACATCAAAAATATGAAATCCCATAAACACTAAAGCTTGCTCTCAGCTGTTTAGTTCTTAGCAAGATTTGTTCGTTGCGTGAACACTCCACTGTAGTGAGAGAATAACTCTAAGAAACTTCCATCCCTAATGTAAAAGTTCCAGAGCTTCGGGGTGTGTCAAAAGTTGCCTTTCTGATGCGTGCACCGACCATACAGAGTCGATCTTGCAACTTATATACTTTTGTCGCGAACGGTAATTGAAAAGTTTAGTGTTGGGTTGATATACTTGGGAGATTAGTGGACTAGTTCTGGCGTGGTAATTGACTGAAGGATTGTTGAGGTTTGGTGTTGTGACCGATGAGGAGTTAGTTTGTGGTTTGTTGCGGTAAGTGTTTATAAGCATACATAACTTCAGAGCTTGCAATCGAAGTGTTAGGCAAAGTTGTACCTACACGTATGTTTTGCCTGTTATGTTTAAGTTCCATGTAAAATGGGGCGAACTTATTGCAATCAACCAGGCACGATCTGTGGATGCTACTGAGAAATTATACTGATGGGAAAACCCAATAACACTTTGCCCGACCCGGTAATCGAACCCAGGACCACATGCTCAACAGTCACACTTGGGACCACTTGACCAGGTAGTAAATCAAAATCAAAATCAAAATCAAAGCATTTATTTCAAGTAGGCCAATAACAGGCACTTTTGAATTGTCGAAACAAAGATGAAAATTAAATGTAGCTACAGTCCCAGTCACAAGACATAAAAACTGTGAAAGTACTGTAGTTGCCCATTCCCTAGCGTAGATCTCTATGGAGAAGAACGGGCAAGAAACTCCATGGACACTCTTTTAAATCAAAATATTGTTACAAAATCTTGGTTACATCATTCATGTTGAGGTGGTATATTATGTGAGAACAATGTAGCAAGATGTGCACGTTAAAAGTGTCCATAGCAAAACCAAAACAAAATACAACTCAAAAACCAAATAATTAATTCAAATAAACCATGGCGACTAAGAGATGACCAGTCACAACTGACAGCGCCCGTTCACGCACATGACGCATGGATCAGCACCATTCAGCTCAACCATTTTGAAGGGAACTAAATGGTCCGACACACGCGCCATAATCAGCGAGACATTTGAGTGAGCATGACATACTCTCAACCGCCAGGACACATTCAAGTCAAAAACTAAAGTAGGTTTCCAGTGAATGATAGCTTTCTAGTACATAGTACTCACACAATATGGGCTATGCGTTTATACAATACTAAGTAGATTGAATCTATACAATGCAAAGATAGTTGTACAATCTTCAGCCGCTCCAACAATACCATTTAATGCTATCAATTTTTGAGCCCCTGTCCTTGTGGAGCAGGACCAGCATTGAGCCAAGCATTTTTATCAGCGATATAATCGCTCAACTTGTAATATGCTTGCTTACATAGTGTGCGTTTAATGCATGTTTTAAATTTCGTCTCATTCAGTTCAAGAATACTTTGTGGAATTTTATTATAGCATCTCAAACAGTAGGTACCCCATGAAAGATGAGTCTACTTTAGCGAGTCTAAAGCCTGGCTGAACTAGTTGGTCCCTATTTCTAGTACAGTAATTGTGTCTGTCGCCTCTTTTACCGAAAAGATGCAGATTTTTTCTAACGTACATTATGTTTTCGTAGATGTATTGGCAATGAACCGTCATGATGCCAATATCCTTAAAAAGTTCCCTTAGAGAATCGCGCCTACGAAGATTGTATATGGCTCTGATGGCTCTTTTCTGCAGAATGAATATAGACTCAATATCAGCAGCCCGTCCCCATAGCAAAATACCGTAAGACATTATACTATGGAAGTAACTAAAATAGACCAGTCTAGCGGTATCTACATCAGTGAATTGACGGATTTTTCTAATGGCATATGCTGCTGAACTTAAGCGCCCCGCAAGCGATGTTAAATGAGAACCCCATTGTAGCCTTGAATCAAGCGTAAGCCCCAGGAAAACCGTTTTATCTACGAATTCGAGTTTCTCTTTATTCAATATTATCTCACAATCACTACTTTTAACATTCGGTAATGAAAATCTTATGCATTTAGTTTTTTTTTCATTTAATACCAAATTGTTTGCTGTGAACCAATTTTGGACCTGAAGTAGGGCATCATTCATGTCGTTTAGATTTTGGGCCCGTCTATTTATCTTAAAAATTAGAGAAGTGTCATCAGCAAACAACACCATATTTTGAGGTTGGCGTTTCAACAAATAGGGTAGATCATTTATATATACTAGAAAAAGGAAAGGACCCAATATTGAGCCTTGCGGAACCCCCATTTTTACATTCAAACCCTGTGAATTAACACCATTTATTTGAACATGTTGTTTTCTATCGCTCAAATAAGATTTTAGCAGGCTAAGTGCAAGTTTACCCAGTCCGTAATGCTCCAGTTTCAAAAGTAATGTGTCGTGATTTACGCAATCAAAAGCTTTGGAGAGATCACAGAAAATTCCTATAGCGTCTTGGGACTCTTCCCACGCAGCAAATATGTGCTTTAATAGGGTTACACCGGCGTCAGTTGTACAACGTCCTTTGGTGAAACCATACTGTTGATCATGTAAGATTCTGTTGGTGTTAAAATGATAGAGCATTTGATTAAGCATTACTTTTTCAAAAACCTTGCTAAAAACTGGTAACACGGATACAGGTCTATAATTATTGGAATCTTTACTGTCCCCGGATTTGAAAAGAGGTATGACTTTACTGTATTTCATTAAATCCGGGAAAACTCCTTGGTCTACACATAAATTAAAAATTAAAGCTAAGTACGGGGCTATGGTCTCAAGTATAGATGTACAAACTTTGATAGACATTCCCCATATGTTAAAGTGTCGTGTGTAAATGTTTAAGTGTCTATGTTAACGTAGATCTACGTTTAGCTGGGTCTAGACAATATTACATTTTAACAACGATAATACTGATAGAGATGTAAACAATGAAAAGCTTATGCCAATATTAGTAAAAATTGTGATAGAAATCTGAAACGCTTTGTAGGGGGCCACTGGTTTAAGACCTGTGGTCGAACGCTACTGATTTTCTGTTTTGCTAAAAGCTACTCTGTTGAAAAAAAACATAGAATCACTATAAAGAAAATCTTAAAACATATTTCCGTTCCGAAAAATATAATTTCGCAAGCGCAAATTCTGCTCAAACAAACGTTTCATTTCAATCAATTTTTTTAAAAGCGCTGGCATCGATACACACAATACATGCCCGCTAAAGGGTCGGGGTTTTCTACGCAACGTAATTTCCGACGGCAATGGACCGTGAGCTCTAGCGAAATTCCGCCAGTCGGCGTTATTAACCGGACCGCGGGATGCGGGTGGCGACTGTAGGCCCAATGTATAGAGTTGTCTGTACTTGTTGTTAGCGATCGATTCTGATGGACTGATCAGTTTTTCTTAAAAGATGTTATTGGTGTGTTATTACTTTTGTAAATGCCCACTTGGTCTGTACAGTCCCACTAGGTACCACATGCTGTCTTTCTCCAAATGATTTGAAACCATAAAATGTTGTACGGTAACGTTCAAAATTGAACGAAAAAAAATGACTGAAATCGAAATAAGGTAGCTGCTTCTTACGTGACTCCGTAACCGAAACAAATTTAGAGATCTCTCTCGGTTATATGATGTGACGATAGATTTAAAACTACTCCGATTAAGATTGTGTAGAAGGTTATTATCTTCTACACAATCTTAAGGTAGTGGTCGCCTTCTGATATCTTCAAGTAAGATAAAGAAAGTAGAATAAATTGTTTTTGGCACCAAGTGTCGTTGAATGTGTTCTGTTTAATGACGTTCAAAATTAGTAATATTTTTTTGCAAGAATGGTCGGCCATGTCCAAACTTTTGAATCCGAGCACCAAAGCATTCAAATATATCTGAACCTTGACTTCTTATAACTAGTCCATTTTCAAAATGAATTTCTTTGTAACTTTGAACATCAAAGTATAAAATAATATCAAAAAATGTAAAAGAGCTTTTACCAAGACAGCATAATTTCCATCTCCATACAGTCTAACCCTCCAAAGCGGTGTTGGTCCAAAAGATTCCCCAATACAATGTTTTATCAACCCGAAAACAGTCGGAACGCTCGAATCTGTGTGCTCTGTTTAAGAATGTAAAGCGGGAACACGTCACTGCAGCTTGAAAGGCAGGAAATGCATTTGCAAATTAGATTTCAACCCCCCCGCCGTCGGCGTTATCGTGTCTTCAACCCACTTGTCTTTTAACCTCCGGTCATGTGCGGGGATTTTGGGGGTTTCATCCCGCTTTTTATTTTGAGTGAATTTAGGGTTGATTTTATTTTAAAGATTTTGTATCCCGATGCTCATCCCGCGTTTCGAGTTTAATTCCAGTAAAATTTATGTTTCCAAATATTTTTGTTGCATTTAATTTATTTGATGCCATAAAATTGAATTGGTACCCAACTTGACAATATGCTCGTATTGTACAATACGAACGACCATGCTGGAGCTTTCACATAAAATAAAACGCAGTATTTACCTGCAAAATAAAACCGAACTGGCAAAAATTGGAACACACAAATATTCAAACTAAAACCAAAACACGCTGTTCTCGTGTATTTTTAATGTTTTTCTCCCCACCCAGTTGTAAACAACCGGTCCATGTATTAGAAAAAAAGCGCAGGGAAACCGCTTTAAACTGGTGGTTTCTCGTTCACACTCGATTTGGCAAGGAAATTGCTGCGTCTACCCGTCGATGTTGAGTTTACATGCGCGTCCAGACTGCACAATCTCGTTTGCTACAAACAATTGAAATAAAAAAGTTAATTTGTTCCGACGATTTTGTGCAAACTTTGTGTAAGATTTCGTAGTGAATTGAATAAGTAGAAGAAAAGTGATTGTCTAAACCGCGGTGGAGCTGATAAAATTTTCGTAAAAACAATTTCAGTTTTAGTAAATCGACTTTGGAAACTGTCTAGTTGTACCCTGGGGTGAATTTGACTATGAAAATATAACGAATTCACTCAATATTTATGTACAAACAGCTGTGCGCTTGGAAATAAGAATATAAAAACCTATAAACCCTAGAGCACACAACCAATTGTGTAGTACAACAAACTTAAACAAATTGTTATTACATCTATAAAACTGCGAGAAACAAGTGAATACTGTAAATAGAATCACAATTCCTTTTCGAGCTAGGGTCGCCAAAACTTAGACAATATTTCCTTAGCGTTCCTATTTTATGCGTCTGGGTAGGATGTAATTTTGTATTTAGGAATAAAAAGCAGACCAGAGATTTGATTCTAAATTGTATACGAAAGGAAATTGTTACTTTGTATTGTTATTCGAGACACGTACGGTTGAGCAAGACCACGTTACTATTACAAAATTGTACGTTCTGATCTTGTTGTAATGAAAAGAGGTTCGATGCATATTGATCTGTGTTCAATGAATGGGGACATAAAACTTGGTATGTAATTTAGAAGTAAATTGTTTAGGAATACGTAATAAGTTGTAGTTTTTGTAAAACGTGCTTGTAAACTTTTATTTATTGAGATGTTGAATTTCTGTACGACATAAAAGACTGTTCATATAGATTTGAGTATCAGTTACAGCAAGTATATTTTCTTTAGTAAGGAGTGAGATACTAGTGATGTGACAAATTATGACGAATTCGAACCAAAGTCAGGCCCTGTTTTTTCTGTATAATTATTATTTACTTCGGTGAAGGAAAACATCGTGATATTTCTCGACGGCATGCAAAGCTGCATCTCAGAGGCCCATGGGTGGCATAAAAACTCTGAATCCTGGTTAGGCCCTAACCACACGAAAAAGTAAGAAATATGTGATAAGAAAAGGAAAAGTTTGTAGCTAACAAATTGATTATTTTACTATGGTAGTAACATTTTACACGTTGCTCTAGTCCCTTCAATGCCGAAGCTTTACACGCATCTCAACAATTATTAATGCTCTCAAAATTTGAAATTCTGATTCTCAAAACTTCACCCACTAAACCCAATCTCGTTTATTAATCTCCAACCCTGTAATAACTCCCGCAATTTCAATACGATCAACCCTAACAAAACGAGGCAGAGCTATCACCGTGCAGTGTGCCCGAATATTTCATCCCGGGCCAAAAGGGTTGCCATAACTGAACGGCCCAGTGTGCCGAATCTAATGATAATGTAATTAGTTCTACGTCTGAATCCGACGGGTTTCTGGCTGGCGAATAAAAACTGTTAGACTATTTGTCTCAGTTAGAGCCGGTGCCAAAATGTTAAAGACTAATTCGATAGTTACGCGGACTGAGTTTTAATGGATTTGTTTATTTTTTCTTCTTAGCTTTTAATCTGTTGGTTGTTGGCACAATTGGGGCTGTGATAAAGAAAAATTTTTTTTTTGTTACCTAAAATGTGATTTTCTATTGACTTGTTTGAGAATTTCCCAGTAGCTTGATAAACAAAATGTTAGCTAAAAGCTTCCCCAAAATCTACCCTCTCTATAATTACTTATCGATCAACTAAACAATTTAACACGAATTTTCTTAAAATTAACCGTCATCTAAACGTAAGTAGCGTGAAATGGGTGGCTCCGGGTAATTGGCCATATTTACTTGAGTGGCAACAGCTAGAATGGAAAAATTGCCCAATTATAGGGGAAAAAATTATATCGGTTACCCCAGTAGGTGTTTAATTGGGTAAGTGAAAGGTAGATAGGGAAAGATGCTTATTCTCGTACAAATTAATAAGCACATCAAAGTACGCTAAGCCGAATCAACGAAAAGATCGGGTCCTTTGATATTTTTCCGTTTATAACAAAAAAAGATTCAGTTTCAATACAATTGCGTTGTCATTTTCCTTCAGGTTACATGTTTAACTTTTCCGTTCTATTTATTCTATTATTAGTCTATTTTTAGACGAATTTTAAAATTAAATTTGATTAAATTATCGGTGAAAACTTTCCACCGACAGAAAAACCGATAAACAACATCCTAGGAAAAACATCTTTTGTTTTCATACCTTGAAATCGATTTACAAGGTACTTTATTACTTGCTAAGTTCATCGGCCTTCGAACAAATGAAGTGGGCATGTTAACGATGGTCCAGGGGAGGTTCCAGGGGAGGGAGGGGACAGGGGATGGTCACAGGACGAAGTGTTCAAGGGTCGGGGGTTGAGAGGAGAATCGGCAATAAGTGCAACCGTTACTGCAGGCAATCCGCCGGAATGGACTCAACGCTGATTTATAAATGGGTAATGGATGCTGGAAGTGTCGCCTTTGTTAGGAAATATTTGTAAGTTATTGATGGGCGTGGCCTGTAATTTTGTAGACGTTCAAAGATTTATATATATGTCGGATCCGGTCATTGGTATGGACACGGGAATGAATCAAAGCGCGCCAGTGGTGACATCAGAGATTCTGGGTCGGATCGCAGCGGAGTTCAGACGTCTTGAAACTGTATCCGATTCATTGTGCCCAGTGTTAGTGTGAAAGTGTAATGTCAAGTAATTTGTTAGTTTACTCAGTGTAGATATGTTTGAAAAGAGTAACCATGGAGTTTCTTGCCGGTTCTTCTCCATGGAAACAACCAACCCGAACCGAGCACCTGACAATAAACAAAGTATCGCATCCAGTGAGTTTTCATAGCACGAAACCCGTCTTCTGCCCACATAATGCTCAAGCCTAACGAAATAAACCCTGACAAACCCGACATATATATATATTTTATAATAAATATTGCTGGACATTACACACTAAGCAAGGCTTGTGTCGTGGTCACCAGACAGTTGATATATTACATGTATACTTTTTGTTTGTAAAAACGTACTTATTATACATATAAACATCCATGACTCGGAAACACATGTCCATGCTCATCACACAAACATTTGCTCCTACCGGGATTCGGACCCGGGACCGGGAACGTAAGGCAGCCTCAGTAGCGCTGCGCCATTCGGGTCCTCTGTTATTATAAGAAATACTCAATTCCATGTTGAAGGAGATATACGTGGACTTGGAGTGTGTGTGATCATCATTTACAAATCCCCGGTTTCTTTATTATGATTCTTTTGAATCAAATGTTTTTTTTATCTGATACTCTTTCCGCAAAAAAGCTCGGACAATGTGCATGATATAAATATTATTTATAGCCTATAGCACCCACGAATAATGTAGCTATCAGCCAGTGAAAGGTATTTGGATTTGGATCATTAGTTCCGGAGATTACCCCCTGCACGTAAATTTATAAATACTTCTGTAAAATATTATTAAAGTATAGATTGTATAGGTAATATTGACTTCTAGTGATTCCATTAGCTTTCATTTGATAGCAGATTTACTGCCCTAGAGTTTGGTCTACATCATCTCTAATGCACCTATCATCTAATTAGTCATATTCTCAAGGCATGATATACGGCATGTCCAAGAGGGCAGCTTTAAATGCAATATGATATTGATAATTCTTTGCGTGATATGTCACTACGCGGTTAGGGACATCTGTTACCTGTATAATTATTAGCGTGTCAGTGTGTGTGTGTGTGTGTGTGTGAGAGTCATTTCTTTCCGCACTGTCACGGAAACTATACTAAATGATTGATGTTGATTGCAACGTTGATTGATATCCCTTAGTCGCCGTTGCTACCATGTGGGTAGCAGTAGACCACAATAAGTTAATTTGATTCTTTATTTTATTCTTATTTTATGTTTTTGGAAATAACTTCTCTAGAAATAAGTACAGATGATTATTTCCTAAGAAATCCTTTGTACCTATTTTTCTATTCCTTCATTTATTTCTGTATTTGGTGTGTCTGTACATAAACTGTTAAATATCTGAGCCACAATTGTTAATGTTTCATCATGCCAAACATAAAATATTTTTGTATTTTAATTTCATTTATTGATATTAACTGTTTCATCGTAGATTGATAGAATATTCATTAATGTAAACCATATAAGTAAATCGCTGCTAGAATGTTTTTGTGAAGGCCCCATGAAAGTAAATATATTATTATTTGGGCCGTATCTAGAGAAGAAGTTTCATTGTTTGCAATAGAGTGGCGCTTGTAAAATGCTTGCGTTGCAGAATCAGGACCAACAACTGTATATATTAGCCCCAACGATTGTCTATAGCCTAGAACTTCGATTGTCTATTAGCCTCGCTCCAACGTTGTCTATGGGCGCCATCAGCGCTGCGTCGGCTGGCCGCAAAGTTGAGTGCTTCACTTTTATAAGTTTCGATGATATTACTGTTTTGAAGAGTTCGATGGGATTGTCGATGGCAAATACTGCTGTCAAGAGGTTTTAGTATTGAAAAAGTTATATCTTTTTGATGTTGGTGTGCTATCGAAATCTGTATAACTCTAGTATGACGTTGAAAAATAAAAGTCATGTCCACAATATTCTGTCGGCGGATAACATATTACCCATACCGAAACGTTTGTGGCTCACAGCTTCCTGCATACATAATGCCATAAATATATTAGCAGCCTAGCAATGCATTCGTCACTCAGCGATAACAAATGAGCGATAATGTTAAAACCGATTTAATATTATAATCACCCCAAACCAAATTAATCGTTCAGCTATAAATAGTGTCGTAAATACGTGTCGTATCATACGCCACCTCAATATCGCGGTTATAATAATGAAATATCGTCCGACGTACACCATCCGACATAAACAATTTGTCGGCTCCACTGCAGGAATGCCGATAATTAAACCAACCTGCAGCTCGCTATTTCAGCGCTCGATCGACAGACCCATATATTTTGCTTTCATTTTCTTTTTAATCCGTCCGGCTATGAATCCATTCCTTCCTCGTATAAATTACTAGCGCCGCCCCGATAGAGACTTCATCGATATTGGTGAAAATCAACCACGATAAATCCAACGTCTATAGATTATAAAAAATGAGTGGAACGGGAGAACAAGAGGGGCCCACTGCGGTATCGATAAAAAAATAAATGGTGCCACCCGTCTTCTGCGTGATATGTAGGGATTAAGCAAGGAACATCAATAAGTAGCTTTCAAAATTCCGCGCACAACGGTACACGAGAGAGGCGCGGGAAAAAATTGAAAGGCGACTCAAATATGTCGTCTGAATATTAAAAAGCAAAATACTGAATAATGCAGCGGGCGAGCCGGGAATGATATAAGAGTGTAAGACGATTGCTGGAGCTATTTGCAAGCCATTAGTGTTGATAAAGCGTAACGGAATTTCGTACCGACGACTTTTTACGAGGACACACGACGGCCTTTTTTGGTTCAGACATCATTATATTTGTTTCCGTGTCCGCCATATATGGAATTTCTTTTATCTAGCAATCTTCAAGTTCGTTTCGAAATGGAGTGTTTTTTTTTATGTTTCAAACTTCGTCACGTTTTTAATAATAATGATTGTACTTACAATACATTGCGCATTACAAACTTGAAAGAATTAAAAAGCCGTAAGAAAAAATACACTTGTATTTTTTTATTTCTTTCAGTTTGTTTTTCTGATGGAACGCGAAAGGTTTAAAGAACAATTACAATATGACACGAGGCTTTAAAGTAAATATTTCAACGGAATTTAAATAAAAGCAGAAGGAAATTGGCGAAAATTTATTTAATATCCGTTAAGTAAAATACAAACAGCTTTGGTACACAATTGAATCCACTGTTTAAAAAAGTATAGTATTTTCTTTTTTAACCATTTTTTGTCATGTAAACCTAGTTATCCCTACATATTCTATATTACATTTAAAATTGCTTTAATTTTTTACGCAATGGGAATTAAACTAATTTCCGGCTGTTCATTTTTTCTTAAAAAAGCAAAATGGCCGACAAAATGAAAAATGTATTCGTTTTCTCTCAATTTCTGAGCAAATTATTAAAAGCTACAAAATTTAGAGAATTTCCTCAATACGCGTGATTAAATAAAGGTATTTGGGAGAGATGGATAAAGAATATAATTAGTATCGTCACCTTTGGTTGTGACCCATCCCATCAATTGGTTGGTACGTTAGGTCTAAGTAAAATACATGAGACGGTCATTACTAGGGATAATCCCAGAGATAAGTGCGACGTGAACTAAGGGATGGCTTTAAGCAATCCGATAGATTTCCATTTTGTACCCCGATTGTATATCTTAATCACCGTTAGAGCGAATGAAAAACACTCTCTTTTATTATTCAATAACAGGCTTTTAGAAAGCGCTGCCGACGTTTTTTAGTAGGCGTTTGAGTCTAAAGGAAAAAATATCTCGTATCTTGTTTCGTTGAGATACGTTTTGCTTTACATATTGAATAAGTATTCTACATGACAAGAGCTAACCTTTATAGGCATGACTTCTTCATCGACTTGGTATCGAAGATAATAAGCTTTTGGAGTTAACATGATCGTTTAGAAATGTAGATAAAACTAAAATGGTTTTCTTTCTAAAAGACAGCAACACTGTTGTTCACGTCGTCTATAATAAAATTTCCGCACCAAAACACTTTTACGAACCAATCTGCTAATACAATACGACAATCCACACTTTTCTACATAACGACGCTCAATGAGCATCTGGGGGCAACTTTTTTACTTACCCAGGTACCGTCACAAAGGCAAAAGTACTAAAGACAAAATAGGTGCCGGAATTTTCGACGGGAAAATGCAATTTTAGACAATAAAGTGCACATGGGCCATTAGAGATGGTAAGTGGTGGCTGTAAACACTACCAGGGACTATAACGTCGCTTTTATATTCACACTTAAGTTTATTGAAAGCCTGCTTAGTGCAGTTTTAAGTGGTGGTGCTAGTGGAATATGGACTTTAGGGGATTGTAAAGATGCTTCTTAGTTTTAGAGGTGTTTCATTACATGTTATTTGACTTTACTCTTTGCAAATAAGTTTAGAATTTAATTTAATAAAGGTTTTGTATTACACCATACAAAACCTTTATTAAATTAAATTCTCTCTCGTAGCTATTTATTTGTTTTAAATTAGGATACAAATGAACCAACCCTTTCCAATTCATTTACCTTCAAAATCAACTGTATCCTAATCCGAAATTAATATCGCAAGCCCACGATAGAATCCTCAATACATCCGTGATCCGCACGAGTACATCTCTGGGTGAATTTATATACCTATGTATAAATTCACCCAGGGACGTACTCGGGCGGACCGCATCAAAATTTGTCCTATCTCATTTCACAGCCGACCCTACACGAGCCATTTAATTTACTAACAATTAAAAGGAGGATTTCCTAGGCTTCTTCACATATCATTAACTTTTTACAGTGCGACGCCTAACAAATTTGTTTAACACTGGCGAATGATGGACGCTTCAGATTAAGGGGTGGTCAGTGGCTTTCTTTTGTGCATTTGGTGAATAAAAAAGGGTTGTTCGTTCTTTGGTGACAAATTAGACTGTAAAGTAAAGTTCAGCGCGTGGATAGTGGCCCAGGAGTTACAACTTTTTGCGAAAATCTAAATTTGCCCATATCTTTTTATTGTGTTGACTCATTACCATGATTTTTATACACGTAATAGGGACTATAGACCTCAGTATCCTGAAAATATCGGTGGTGACAGACAGACAGACGGATAAGAAAGTGATCTTATTTGGGTTCCTTTTTACCTTTTGAGTTACGGTACCCTAAAAATTATGTAAGTCCGTCTACTCTGAGGAAAATACTGCAACTCGGAAGTCAGTCTTTTTTAATGTCAAGACATCATTTTGGTCTGATTATAACCTGAGTCCATCTTAGGTCTTGTTTGTATGCCTTTCTAGGGCATTAGTCAGACATATGCCTTGAAGAGCTCGTTGCTTAATAATAACAGCCGCTCGCGTCGATCTTTAGGTTAAGCCGTACTTGCCTAGGTTGGTCTGTGGATACATTTAAATACCGAGTTTCTCCATGCCTGGGAAAGCACCTAAAGCTGTTGGTCCCGGCTGTCATTTGTAGATCTTTGAATGAATGAATGAATGATTTATTTACTTAAAAAATCTTAAAACTAAGTACCTTGCCCCACAAAACTGCTTACGCAGTTTAACTGTGAGATCGCTGTGTCTCTTTTACAATAAACTTAATATCAAGTAGCATCTATAACCTATACACATTTCATATTTTTTATAACTACACTTACATATTATCTAATAAATATTTTTTTAGTTTGTGTGCGAATTTTACTTTATGATCTTCTTGTGTGATGTCAGCAGGCAGAGTGTTCAATAAATAGGCAGACAGGCAGGTTGGCAGGTTGGCAGGTTGACAGTCGTTACAGGACTGACTGGGTTGTGGAGGTCTGCAGTCGCTCCATGTAAAATACTGGAGTTTAGCTGCACCCGGTTAGTCTGGAAGCCGACCCCAACATAGTTGGGACAGATGATGACAGTCAGACATATGCCAAGCAGTGGATGAAGCCAAGACAATGAATGGTGAAGGAAATATCTTTACGTATTGGCAGCCAAGAGCTATTTAGAAAAGAAAAGAAAAAACTTGAAAAGCTATTTAATTCTGAAATGTAATTTAAAACTTGGCAATATTTTTGAGGTACTTTGTTTATATCTGGCATTGGCACGCGATGGAGCCTAGCTGGCAGGTCTTGGCACGATGTTCTTGGCAGAATCTTTATTTACACAAAACGTGAACCAAATTCATTGTAGTAAATATGAAAACTAATTTTTAACCGACTTCCAAAAAGGAGGAGGTTCTCTATTCGACTGTATGTATTATTTTTTTTTATGTATGTTCACCGATTACTCGAAGACGCCTGAACCGATTTGAAAAATTCTTTTTTTGTTTGAAAGGGTATACTTTCAAGTTGGTCCCATAGAAATATTGTCATGATCTGATCACGAACTTCGGAGATATGGAACGGAACTCTTCAATAATAGACAGCAAATCTGTCGTGATTGCTGCAATCGCTTGGATGTTTATTGTTTACACAACATCATAACATAACATCACGCCTGTATGCTCTGAGGGGGTACGCAGATGTGTACAGTATACCCATATTTCGACAGTTAGGTATGTTATATAGGATAACGTACAGCAATTTTGGTATTTTCTACAACAAGTGAAGCATTTGCATTTGATAAGAACCATTCTACCATCAGATCTGATGATGAAGCCAAGAGTCACGGAACTCCATAATGAGACAATGTATCCTAGTCGTGTTTGGGCTTGTTGTAATTGTAACGGTATGCACTTTCCATGTGTACCAAGCACATATGTGAACCACTATAAAAAGTGAAAAATAAAAACTTTTTTGCAAAAATAAAACCGACTTCAAAAAAAAACCAAAAACGTGAAAAATTACTTTAGCTTCTGAAGTCGGTGACAAAAAAATTAAATCAATCAAACAAACGTCACCGACTTCAGAAGCTAAAGTTATTTTTCACGTTTTTGGTTTTTTTTTGAAGTCGGTTTTATTTTTTGCAATAAAGTTTTTTAGTATTTCTATGAGGGCAGCGTTGTTGGTCTTATCTAGTGGTCGCAAGCGCCACCTGCTGAGCATGAGATCTTGTGTTCGATTCCCAGTTCAGGAAAAGTGTTATTGGGTTTTTCCATTAGGAATTTCTCAGTAGCAGCCGCGGAGTCTGGATTTGCGCCCGATTGATGGCAATAGGCTCGCCCCCTATTAAATGGGGCTTAAACATTACATGTGAGTGTACTATTTTAGGTAAACCTACCTATTACAGGCGTGATGTTATATTACGTATTTTTTTGTTATTTGATAAAGTAGGTAGACACAAAAACATTTTATGGTGGACATATGTATGTACAAAATGTGTAGGTAAGTGAATAAAAATACTCCGAGCGAACTTATGAATATTAATACCGTACCTTTATTTCAATCTCAAAGCACCCATTTTCACATAAAACTCGTTTTTGTACCTAAACATCTTGTTTTACAGCACATTTATTTTCATAGTCAAAACAAATAAAGAAAAGATTCAGTCCAGTCGACAAAAACTACGACAAACTTCTCGCTGTCACGACAAACTCGATCAAGAAAGAAAAAAACAAACGCCAAGCACCAGCTTTCGATCGATCATCAGTTACTATCGCCAACAAAAGTGCTTCACTAATAAAAAATTAAGCCTATTACTGATCGCAAATCGCGGCTTATATCGCATTATTGTATCGTCGCGCACAGTCAAGATGTTCATTGCTATTTATTAGCCTCGGCCCGGACAAACAGTGGCCTAATCGACGTTACGGATTTACGATGCGATTCCGGACGATGGATTAAAATGGCCGTCCGGAAAATATATGTGATGCGCTGTTTGGACTAGCAGCTAAGTATTTGTGTGTCTTATTTTTTGTTTTCTAATTAGGGATCGTGATAAATGTGTAGTTTGAGACGTAGATTCTGCTCTCATTTTTTACTGTAGTTATTAATCCTAACACCCTCTACATTTTCCGGGCCAACTGCTTTTAATGAAAAATGTATTAGGTGATCGCTTCACATTTTATAACAGTTACCGGTTAAGTCCAGGTCCACTATTAACTAGGTACCATACTGAGTAGAAGTACCTTTACAGCTATCAGTGTAAAAGTTAACTACTCTCATTTAAATAAATGGATTTCACTGACAGTTAGTTTGGTATTTATTTCAGCACAGAGGTTAATAATGTTACCTGGTCTATTATTTTAATTTTAAATGCGGATATCAGATGTCATATAAAACGTAATTTATCTGCCATTACGTATTTTGTTAAAGTGTCCCCAGTTAAACACAATGGCCTGCAATTGTCATAAAACTGAATATTCTATGTAGCTGAAATTTTCTTGTTTCTTTTTTTTTCGGCTGACATCTGTCCACTTTTCCAGCCAAACTAAATTCCGTGTAGACGGCGTTATATATTTTCAGCTTCATGTAAGCTAGGAAACGGCTGCAGGCCGGTTTAATTATCCGCATTCCGGGTGGACAAATTGTTCGCCCGCTTCGTCCCCGGATATTAATTTCGATACATTGTCCCTACCAGGGCACTGAAGTGACGGCGATTATTTCCAAACGAGAGGCGAGCCTGAAGTAACGGTACGGTCGACGACACTGCAAAAAATCGCACCACATTTCGTGGTGCGGAATATAGCATAGAACAAGTTCGAACATAAAGAAGCGTTTATTCTCTCTATTAGCGTCGCAGATATTTCTGTTCCGTAATCTGACAAACGGTCGTTGGGAATCAGAGCTCAGAGCTCACGGTGCGAAACTTGGGCGGCAAACGGCTCCACTGAGATATGCTTTAGATAAAGATTATTTATACAGTGTCTTATTTTACAAATCCAATTTCCGCGTGAATACACGGGTCGGTTGTAAATAACGCAGACAAAGCTTTGCCGGAATCGCGCACCGTTCGATACATTATGCAGACCACGCTCCGTTGCTCGGCGCAATGAGCTCTGTAAATATACCAGGCACATCTGAATCCCTGCTTTTTTTTGTTTCTATTTCCTTTTTTACAGTTTTCGATATTCTAATTTAGAATTTTCTCGGAATTGTGCAGTTAAAAAGTCGTGTATTGGTTTTTTTTTTGCTGTTTTCATTTTGGAATTGTGCGCCATTTTAGATCGCTTTGGGAAATGGGTGACGCGTTCTTGCCTAATAAGAAAATAAGCTGTTGAATAGTTAATTGTATCACAAACAAATTAGGTTTGTTTTCTTGTTGAATTTTTTTGTAAGGCTTAACATTATTATTATTTTAGTTTTACAAATGTAGTAATCATATAATATGTAGGTCAGAGCAGAAGCTGCATAATTTCCAAGCCTGTTACGCTACACAGAAATGAAATCCGAAAGTAATACAACATAATATACATACAGGGTTCCCTGGCCTCATTGGAGCCGAATCAAGCATCAAATTACAACACGAACGTTAAATATCGATTAGAATACCATCTATCATGTCCTGATCCAAATAAAATCGTTTTCTCCCAAAGAAAAATACGTAAACAAATCTAATTCATTTATATCTCTTCGACATCCGTTAGCGCTATCGGGATAACGTTTTCTGCGCCATTAATTTCGAAAAAAAAACTGGTATGATATCTTAACTGGGTCCCGGGTTCCCCTAACATAAAACGTAGTGTTCTGAACGCGTTTTCCGGGGGCAAAAAGCAGCAAAGCCGTATAGCATCACTGTAGTCACAATAACAACGAGAACACGCCCATGCACTCCTTATCGCGACAGTCGAAAGGCACTTTTTCATTTTTCTTTTGTTCCCGCTACTCATGTTTTTGCTTGTGTGCACGACTGTCTCTAAGGGCAGCTAGCTATAGTGGAAAAGTCATGTGATTTAGAGACGACAAAAATGTTATATTCGTTACACAGTGCGCCTGTGTGCGTTACTTGTGGCTTTGCGTGACATATTTTCTTAGTGTCGAGGATGACAAATGGCTAGATAAATCACAGAGAGCGAGAATTTCTTTTAAAACTTTTATTTCTTCGTATATGTTACAAGTTTTTGTGTTTACGTCTGAACGCCTCATTTATTATGACGTTCTATCTGTCCGATGTTCGAAGTTACGTTAACAACGTGTTTTACTTTGTTTTTGGTAGACGTTGTAATAGTTGCCTCGTTGGTCTAGTGGTTCGATTCCCAGGTCGGACACGGTGTTATTGGTTTTTTTTATGTGGAATTCATCAATAACAGCCACGGAATCTGGATATGCGCCCGGTTGATGGCAATAAGCTCATACCTATTACATTGGACATCAATATAACTGACGAAATGTAGGTGTACTATTAGATACACTTCTGCCTTTACTATAACTCTTTGCAATTACAGGTTTGAGGTTATGTTGATTTTGAATCAATCAAATCAAATCAAAATATTTTATTTCACATAGGCCTAGATGGGCACTTATAAAACGTCGAAAAAGGTGCACGGTTCGCGTTAGTCGAATACTTCATTAATCCACAAATGTTCACTAACAACGCCAGCTGCAAAAGTAACTGAAAGTTACTTGTAGTCCCGTTGTTGGTATCAGGCTTTAAGTATATTGTATTTTTTTTTTGTCTCTCTTTTTTGTAATTGTCAGAATTAGAATTTGCTGTGCCCTGACAGGGTCTACAATATGGTTTTTAGCTCTATCTAAGCCTTTTGTCAACGTGTATTACCTTGTGGGACGCAAATAAATAAGACAAAAATATGAATATGCTATGTCTGAATAGTGCCTAAGGAGTGAGCAAAATGATAGTAACCTTTACTAAACAAGCACATTATGGTACGGTCAAGCAAAAGTCAAATTATACGATAAAATACTGAAGTTTACACTAAAGCAGGTTAAGTATTTTTCTAGAATAAACGTAGTTTGCCACTATGTCAATTCAAGCTGATTCGGCGCCTTCCATCTGTGATTGGATGTGTATTGGGTATCAAGATTGGTATAATGCATAAGTGGCGACAAATCGTCAATCGTCGCCCACAGCAGAGGGTATAACCTATTTGTAGCAATTGGCTGTTATTTGCGTGGGAATATCAATATATTTTATTCACAATGAATTTACTTTCTGGCCGTACGAATAAGGTAATATTTCTTTTTTACCTCGGTGCTGCATGGTTATTTCGGCAATTGGCCTTAATCAAACCTGCCATATAATTTTAACAAACAATTCATCTTTCGACAATGTCTAGTTAGCGCCGAAATAGCCATGCAGTACAATTGGCTATTATGGGCCAAGCGCCAGGGTAGCACGTGGAATTCAAATTTTCTTGGTTTTTTTTGCAATTTGCAGGTATAGTAGTGTCTATGGAGAGTATGAAAAGACTCTCACCGATGCCGAAGGGCACTTGTTGTTCCCGTCATTCGATATTTTTTGTTCTATACCATAACTGGCAACCTTCGAGTAACGGAGATATGCCAAGTCCACGACCCTCGTACTATGCAATCCATCCATCAGCACAATGTTTTGAGTGCGTAACATTGAGTTCTACCACAAAACATGATTTTTCATCCTAAAATAAAAGTAATTTCTCAGCAAGATTTTTACATAAAGTTTCTTAGTTTGATGTATAGAATGCTTGGTTGCCGGCTTCGTGATGAGTCTGTTTAGTCCCTGTATGTAAAAAACTACAAAATACATAACCATAATTAAAAAAAACAATAATACAAACCTCTTAGTTAATTTAATTCCATTTAATGACTATTATTAAAAACCAAGTTTGATATTATCTGTCTATCTGAACATTGGATGAGGGATTACGAAATGCAATTTAATTACGAGAATTATAGTGTGGGCAGTTGCTTTAACCGGAAGTCTAAGATGCGTGGGGGTTCATTAATCTTAGTTAAAAATTGTGTTAAATTTAAGCCTCGTAATGATATTGTCGATCTTTCGGTTGAACATAGCATAGAATTGTCTTGTGTTGAGCTAGATATGCATGTAATAGTGTGCGTTTACAGACCCCCTAATTACCTGAACTACTCTATCTTTGAGTCAGTAATGGAAGATGCTTTGGCAAAACTTGTGACTGGTAGTAAACTAATAATTATCTGTGGTGACTTTAATATCAACATTTTAGAGAATAATGTAAACAGCAGTAGATTTTTAAATCTCTTTAAATCATTTAATTTGTCAAATGTTTTTTCAGAACCAACCCGAATTACTACAAATACTGCTACTTGTATTGATAATGTTTTTTGTTGCTGCGACTACTTAGATAAATCCATCGTAAATTATCTTCCTTCAGATCACAGCGGACAGACAGTTTCTTTCGCGTCTAATAAACAATTACAAAGAATTCAGATTCAAACTAGACAAATAACACCCAGCAATTTAGAAAAGTTTAATAATAATTTAATTAGTAAGTTAAATATACCAGGCCATATTGGAAACAATGTAAATGAATTGTATGAAGAATTCTTTTCGGTAGTGCACACCGAGTTCAATAATACTTTAAAACAGAAAACTAAGACTATTGGCCCAAAGTTTATTTTCAGTGACTGGGCAACACAGGGTATTAGGAAAAGTAGGGAACGATTGTTTGAGTTGTACGGCCTTAAGCCTTATATCAACACAGAAACTTTTAGTAAATATGTGGCTACTTACTCGAAAATTTTTAAAAACTCTTGCAAGATAGCCAAGTCTCTTTTCATTAGCAACAAGATAAAATCAGCCGATAACAAAATAAAGACGGTTTGGAAAATTATCAACAGTGAGACTAATAGATCTAAAAAACCAAGTAATGACATAACACTAGAGACCTCACATGGTCTCGTGAGTTCTAATAATGAAGTCGCTCAAGAATTTGTAAATTTCTTTACCAGTATCCCACTTAAAACTACTGAAACCTTAAATTCCTCTCCCTTGCTCTCTATGGATTTATTGAAGGCGAACGTTTCAGCCTGCTCAAATGAATTTAAATTTCAGCATGTAAACCCCATGACAATCATAAAAGCTTTTAAGCAAATCAAGATCAAATTAACCGAAGATCTATGGGGTATGTCTATCAAAGCTTGTACCTCAATTGTTGAGACTGTAGCGCCGTATTTAGCCTCAATATTTAATTTGTGCGTGGATCAAGGGGTCTTCCCGGATCTAATGAAATTCAGTAAGGTAATACCGCTTTTTAAATCCGGGGACAGTAAAGACACCAACAATTATAGGCCCGTATCCGTGTTGCCGGTTTTCAGCAAGGTGTTTGAGAAGATAATGCTCGATCAAATGCTTAACCATTTTAACACCAATAAAATCTTACACGAACAGCAGTATGGTTTCACCAAAGGACGTTGTACGACTGACGCCGGTGTCACTTTATTAAAACATATTTTTACTGCGTGGGAAGAGGCACAAGATGCCATAGGAATCTTCTGTGACCTCTCGAAGGCATTTGATTGCGTAAATCACGAAACCCTGATTTTGAAGCTTGAGCATTACGGTTTAGGTAAACTTGCGCTCAGTTTAGTAAAATCATATCTGAATGATAGACAGCAGCATGTACAAGTAAAGGGTGTAAATTCGATGGGTTTAAAAGTAAAAATGGGTGTACCACAAGGTTCGATATTGGGTCCCTTCCTCTTTTTAGTATACATTAATGACCTACCCCATTTATTTAACAACCATCCGCAAATGGTGTTGTTTGCTGATGATACTTCTTTAATATTTAGGATAAACAGACGTGCCACAAATCTTGACGACGTAAATAGCGCCCTACTGCAGGTTCATAATTGGTTTACCGCTAATAATTTAGTACTAAATGGGAAAAAAACTAAGTGCCTAAGATTTGCTTTACCAAATGTCAAAAGTAGTGATTGTGACATAGTATTGAATCAAGAGAAACTTGAATTTGTCAATAAAACGGTTTTCTTGGGAATTACGCTTGACCACAGGCTACAATGGGGTCCTCATTTAACATCTCTTGCAGGCCGGCTGAGCTCAGCAGCGTATGCTGTTAGAAAAATCCGTCAATTTACTGATGTTGATACGGCGAGGATAGTCTATTTTAGTTATTTTCATAGTATTATGTCATACGGTATTTTACTATGGGGACGTGCTGCAGACATCGAGTCTATTTTTATTCTGCAGAAAAGAGCCATCAGAGCCATATATGAATTACGTAGACGCGATTCTCTAAGAGAACTGTTTAAGGAAATTAATATCATGACAGTACCTTGTCAATACATCTATGAAAACATCATGTACGTTAGGAAAAATCTGCATTTATTCAGTAAAAGAGGTGACAGACACCACTATAATACTAGAAATAGGGACCAACTGGTTCAGCCAGGTTTCAGGCTTGCTAAAGTAGATTCATCTTTCATGGGGTACTGTTTAAAATGTTACAATAAAATACCTCCCCACATTCTACAACTGAATGAGACGAAATTTAAATCTTGTGTAAAACGCACACTATGTAGGCAAGCATATTATAAGCTGGGGGATTACATTGAGGATAAAAATGCTTGGCTAAATGCTGGTCCTGCTCCGCAACCTTAGATGCAAACTTATTGGACAATTATTGTGGTAGCTGCAGAAGATTGTAAAAATATTCTTGCATTGTATAGATTCCATCTCTTAGTATTGTATAATTGCATAACACATGTGTGAGTACCATGTACCGTAAAGCTACCATTTGCATTTAGTTATGTTTCATTGACTTGAATATGCCTTGGTGGCTGAGAGAATGTCATGCTCGCTTAAATGTCTTGCTGATGGTGGCGGGTGGGTCGGGTCATTTAGTTCCCTACAATATGGTTGAATTGAATGGCGCTGATTCATGCGTCATGTTCGTGAACGGGCGCTGTCAGTCGGGACTGGTCATCTCTTAGCTGCCGTGGATCATTTGAATTGCTTTATTTTTAATTGTTGATTTATTTATTTTTACTCTGGACGCTCTTATTGTGCACGTCTTTCTACATCGTTCTCACATATATGTATAATCTCAACATGAAAGATGTAACCAAGATTTTGTAACAACATTTTTGATTGAAAAGAGTGTCCATGGAGTTTCTTGCCCGTTCTTCTCCATAGAGATCTACGTTAGGGAATGGGCAACTACAGTACTTTCTCAAGTTATTATGCCTTGTGTCTGTGACTGTAGCTTCGCTTTATTTTTCGTTTTATCGACATTCAAAAGTGCCGTAATGGTCTAGTTGAAATAAATGATTTGAGTTTGAGTTGAGTTTGAGTTTATTTTATAAGAAAGTGTGAATTTGACCGGCAAATTACAAAAAACGTAAGAAAAATTGAATTTCGCGGTATACCCTGGCATTTTCACCTTAAATAATTTGTTCTAAGAGCACGATGGCGCGTTACTCCTATAGACGAATCGTGATAAAAGGGTGTGAACGTACCAAGGGTTGGCAAAAACGCAAATTTCCGCCGGCGCCGCTTCGAAAGTACTTTATACTTTGAATTTGGTCTTTCACCTCTTCATAACAATGGCAAAATGTTTCCACAAACCAGATAGCAGCGATGACTATTATAAACAAGATAAAATACTAGTTCAAGGAAAATTTAACTTTAACTATTGAGTTTTGAAGTACTTTAAAGTGTTGGCTCAATTTTCTAAGCAACTAGAATTTTGTATAATATAGCATCTTCTTGTACTGTGTACTGTGTCTTGGCCCTAGTGTTGGCCGCTTTAAAAACCATGAATCTTATTTACAGAAAAAAAAATTCTTCAGTTGCTTCTTTTTGACATCGCGTTGACAGAATAAACGAATGACAGATCGGAGTATTTAACTAATCTTTACTACGCATTTTAAAATAAAATATTTTACAAACATGTTTAGGGATTCATATCAACGCGGTTTGCTTACGATATTTTTTAGCTGCGGTTCTAAGCCTTTGAATATTTGGGATACATACACCGAAAATGGGTACATAACTAAGTTTTTGGACGAGGATATAAAGTCCACAGTTTTAGAAATAGGAGGAACTAATGTAAGTACAACATACATGATATGCCCTAAAGGCAAACAGGTGCTGGGAATAACGATGCCATTTCTGGTCATGATTGTAAAGAACATAAAGAAATATTTTTCTTTCGAAGTCACTATCTTGGATGATACAGGAACTAGGAGAAGATTTCGTGTATCAAACTTCCAAAGTACAACGCAAATCTTACCTCTATGTACCGTCATGCCAATTTCTCTTTCTGACGGCTGGAACCAAATCCAGTTCAATATGTCTGATTTTTGTAGACGAGCGTACCAAAAACAATTCGTTGAAGTACAGAAATTTAAAATTAACGCTAATATACGAATCAGACGTATATATTTTGCAGACAGAATCTTTGCAGAAGACCAAATGCCTGCAGAGTATAAACTGTTTATTCCCTTGAAAAAAAAGCCAGGTAAAGATAAACCCAAAACAGATGAACTCGTGGCACCTGAAAAAGCACCAACTAAAACAGAGATTAAGGTTTTAGAAAAGCCAGCCAGTTTAATTTCTATAAAATCAGGGACTGTGCCAGAAGGCGCTCTTGATCAGACCATGGCGACTAAAGAGCCGGTTGCCACGGGTGAAGAGCCCGTTGCTGCTGGCGGAGAAACGGTCGCGGCGGCAGAAGGCGGTCTTGATCAGAGTGATGTAGCGACAACAGAACCAGATGCAACGGCTGAGGAGCCAGTTGCCGAGGCAGAAGCTCCGGATGCTGAGGCAGAAGCTCCGGATGCTGAGGCAGAAGCTCCGGATGCTGAGGCAGAAGCTCCGGATGCTGAGGCAGAAGCTCCAGCTGCTGAGGCTGTTACAGAAACTACTGAACCGGTAAAAGAATCCGTAGACCCCGTATCTGTCGAGGGTGAAGGAACTGATCCCACAGAAGTTGCAGAAAAGATGGAAAGTGAAGGTCATTTAGAGACGATTGCGGAGTAAGAATAATTAATGCTGAATAGTATTAAGGTTACTCAGTATGAAGAGTGTTTGCATTATCATCCGGTTTTAGAAGTGATTATTAGAATTACATTTTTTGTTTGGAAGTAATCGTTTGGTTACTATAGTATACAGGGGGGAATGTTTCAATGCCACTGGAGGTAAATTACTTGAAATACTGGAGATAGCAAATTTTACTCAAACAAACATTCCGTAATTTTTAAAAAGAAACATATTGCATTAACAGATTTTCGAAAATTCACTTGCTACACTCGGAATTTGAACCGACTAAAGTTCAAAAAAATAACATACAATAACAATTTTTTTTTTCACATCAATCGATAAGGGCAATCATATGGATCGAATCTCTCTGACAAATATGATAAATTAAATGAAGGGAAAACCGTTTCTTTTTTAACTTTACTCGATTCATCCCGGGTTTGATGCCCGAGAGCGGCACGCAAATTTTCGGAAATTTGTGACTGAAAGGGTTTGGAACATTTTTGTATGAAGCGTGTATGATAGCTCATATCTCAGAAACGTGTCACTTTAGAACGTTTTGTTTCGTACAAAAGTTGTTTGTATTGATGCCAGCTATCGATTGATACACGTTTTATGCGTGTCCGATCAAATAAAAGTTATGCTGAAGATTCCATCAGTGAATATCTTGGAAACGTGACACTTTAGAACATTTTGTCTCTCACAAAACTTGTTTGTTTTGTATTAATACTAGCTATCGATTTATATAGGTCTTATGCGTGCCACTATTTTGAAAGAAAAAATATATTTTTTAAATATAGAAATGTTTCCCTTGACTAAAATTTGCTATCGCCAGTATTTAGAGTACGGAAAGTACTCCAGATGACATTGAAAAATACCACCCTGTAAATAAACTTGCTGTTATAGCTATCTGTTTCCTTGTTAACTTATAGTGACAAATATATTGTTATAATTATGATTTTTTGTTTTATAAGATTAATTTAATTTATAGATTTTGTCAAGATTCAATTAAAAATATTTCAATTAGTAATTATTTATTGAATATTAATTTAATTAGTCAATTAATAATGTTGATTAAATTGTTTTATTTTTACCAGTCTGTTTATTTCAAAAGTGATTATAACCTTTTCGAGAGACATTACACACTGCTTTGTGCAACCACGCCACGCGGTTGCACAGGGCGGGTGCTCCTGTCAAAATGTCGCCCCTGCCCTTCCAATTCTATTAGCGCCACTCATAGGTACTATTTTTACAAGCGTGCAACCGCGCGTTTTAAAGCGGGCGCTCATAGGTACTTCGCCGCGCACTGATTGCACGTAGACGTTGAGCCCGTCTTTTGACCAGGGCCCAGCTGCTTCTTTTAGCCTAGTCAGGTAGTAGTAGTTTATCTTGCTCGGAGCAACCTCTGCCTGCAGCTGCATGCACACCTGCTTCTATGAAGCGTACGCGCACAAATCGAGCACGCCTCGAACATCTATCGAAACGTCACGTTCTGCGTATGTCATGTTGACTAACTAACTACGTTTATAGCGTTTACATCATCATCATCATCAGCTTATTAATGTTCCCACTGCTGGGACACAGACCTCCTCTTTATGAGAGGCCCATTCCGGGCTATAATCTACCACGTGGGCAGTGCGGATTGGAAGATGTCACATGTCGTCGAAATTTTAGGTTCTACGAAATGCCGGTTTCCTCACGATGTTTTCCGTCACTGTTTTGAGAGCATATAACAGTTTAGTTGCTGTTCAAATCGAATCTTGGATTAGCGCCCTAGAAGAGCGCCGATAAATCCGCATGAATGCACGAAGCTGGTGCCATCTACGGATTTTTTTAATACTGATACTTACATTTTTAGCCTGCGTCATCCCATGACTTCTAGTTTTTTAATACAGACACACAATTTTACTGGCCGAAGAATGCGCGGCTGCAATTGGTCAGATCAAGGTCAAGTTGCGTAGGTATGCCTGGTTAGGGATTGCACCACATGACTAAGGGAAAATAGTCGACATCGATAAAATATTGATTTTTAAAATGAATTAAATATGTTTTTCGAATTAAAGTTTTAGGATCTTGATTGATCTCAGTAAAGAATGATAAACGAGCGTCTACATATTTCTGAAAATATGCATCTTGCTTAATACAACAAAATGATTTTTGTTGATTCTATTTCATATTGATTAAAATTAATATCCGGGAATAAATTATACCCAATTAGAGATTGTAATAACGATCTTATAAAATAGTCGGTATTATTATTTCGGAGACTGCACTTTCGGAAATCTAATATACTCGTATAAACATGTATGTCAAACATACAGAAGAAAAAACTGAGAACCTCCCCCTATTTCTTAAAGTAATATTATAATCATTTCTGAATTAAATAAAAATTGCATGATGTTTTATTTTATTTTTATCGATATCAACTTCAGCCATTAAAAAAGTAACGGCTCTGATTTTTACGATTAGAATTTCCTAGTGAAAGAAAGGGACTTTTCCAAAAAACATAATCGCGGGTCACTTTTTCGTGTGTTGTTTCACCCTCTACCATTTTAAATAGACCCCTGCGGTGGCTCTTATTAATTTTCGTAGTGTTTACTTACCGATGAAAAGTTATGCCTTCCTTTTTGTAACTAGATGTCTTGGAATACTTCCCACACCAGTTTACCGCGCATGAAGGCATTTTATGCGTTATAAATTGTATAAATAAATCGTAACAATTTATAATTGTTTAGCGTGCATAGGGGTCTGACACTTGGTCACAACTAAAATGGTTACTAGTACCGTCGCCTACATATAGGCGTCAAAATACTAATGGTTTTCGTGCGTCGGGGCACTGTATGCGCAGTCAAGTGGTTTAATAGTCTTTGGCCACTTGTATATGCCCCTTTTCATCAGAACTTAAAGCGTTTTTTTTTTAAAATAAAGTTACTATTGTTCATTAAATCTATAGCGAATAGATATTGTTGAAATAGGCGCAATAACAATTGCATAAAACCGTTTTTTCTTTTTCTTTTTATGAATTGACATCTGTTAATACACGTCAAAAAGACAAACGTCAAAGTATCCCGAAATGATAAACAATCAGAGTATACAATAACTGTAAACGTGTCTAAAACAAATAATTATTACCATTTTTATTGCTATTGTTCTACGAATCAATAAACGATGTTCAAAAACACCTACCAAAATGGATTGTTGTCCATATTTTACAGTTGTGGGTCCAACCCTCTCGCGATATGGGACATGGAAGTGAAAAATGGACACATAAAAAGGCTCACTGACAGTGAAGTAAATTCTATAGTCCTGGAAATCGTGAGTACAAACGTTGCAACAACGTATATAACATGTCCAAAGAACAACCAAGTACTAGGTATAAAATTACCCTTTCTTGTCATGATTGTAAAGAACTTGAAGCGCTATTTCTCTTTCGAGATAACTATTCTTGATGATAAAAATATGAGGCGGCGCTTCAGAATTTCTAATTTCCAATCTACAACGAAAATCAAGCCATTTTGTACAAGCATGCCTATTGGCTTGGCAGGTGGTTGGAACCAGATACAATTTAATCTTGCCGATTTTACGAGAAGGGCGTATGGAACACAATTTATAGAAACTTTACGAGTGCAAATACATGCTAATGCAAGAATTAGACGAATTTACTTTAGTGAAAAGCTTTACACGGAAGAGGAGCTGCCACAAGATTACAAACTTTATTTGCCCTTGGAGCGAAAACAGAAAAAAGGAAAAGATAAAAAGGAGGAAGCAGCGCCGAAGGAGGAAGGTAAAGCAAAATCAGCAGGTGCAATAAAACCTTCTGGCGAGCAAACACCCGCCGCAGCTCCGGCTGAAGAAGCATCAGCGCCTGCTGCTGAACAACCTAAAGAAGCTTCGGTGGCAGAAACACCTGTAGAAGGAGCTGAAACACCAGCAGCTGAGAGCGAAGCTCCTGACGGAGAAAAAGCAGACGAGGGTGAAACGCCTGCCGAGGGTGAAGCACCAGCTGAAGGCGAAGCTCCAGCCGAAGGCGAAGCGACAGCCGAAGCTGAAGCTCCAGCAGATGGTGAAGTTGCAGCTGAGGCCGAGGCACCTGCTGAAGCTGCTACCGAGGGTGAAGCGCCGGCAGAAGTCGCTGAAGCGACGGCCGAGTAAGTTAAGACGGAAGAAGAAATATGTTCGGTTAAGATTTTTGATTGATTTACGTTCGTTTATTAATTTCATTCTAATTATTTGTAGACATCATTGATCGTATATGATGTACTTATATTTTCGTTAAAACTATAATGTTTATTTGTTTCGGTATCTTAATAACATGTAGATTATATTGGGTAGGGAATATATTAATTGTTATTAAATGCTTGCGAGTTCAGTTTTGTTTATATTTTGTACAGGCAAACCTATTTATTTGTCTACTTACTATACTACAGCGAGTATAGGTACAATCGTATTGAATTGTTCGTCCAACTTAACTTTACTTAACATGACAGAACCCAACATCTCTTGGCAAATGTTTTATACCATAAACACGTTACCAGATACATCTGAAAACGAAAAAAAGCGGTTATTTGCCAAACTGAAGTGCCTTCGTACCGTTCAATATGCAAAAGCGGGTCATAAAATCGTACTATAGCCGGTTGTTGGCATCTCTTTAATAGTTTATGCTCTGGTCTATGGTGCGAAATTCCGCCCATTATTTAGGGGTGACTCCCGTCAAACTGCCAGTACATACATCCGGGATTTTATGGATAACTGCTTACAGTAACGGTTATTCGTAACGTTTTCGAGTTGAGAGGAGACGTTATTGCTCTTATACTCGTAAGTATTGGGAGACGTGTGAACGCAATTTTGTGAGTTGAATTAGGTGTACTTGAAGTGACATGTCTTGATAGTTTCATATTCTTTGTATTTTATTAAGTATCCAATCTTAGTTACATTTTAAATTTTTGATTAGTGGCCACTTATCGCACAGGACAGACAGGTTTGGAAGGGGAAGCCTTTACCCAGCAGTGCAAAGTGCAGCAGCAACAAAAAAAATTGATAACTCAGGAATTTGAACATTAAAATAAAACCGACTTCTAAAACACAAAAAAGTGAAAAATAACTTTAGTTTCAGAAGTCGGTGACCTTTGTTTGATTGGATTAGTTTTTTTTGTCACCGACTTCTGAAGAAAGAAAGAAAGAAAGAAAGAAATCATTTATTTGCCATGAATGTGGGTACAAAATAGGATGTTAACATTGTAAAAGCAGTTCCAACACACTCTACCTTACGGCATGCAAAAGTAAAAACATATTTAAGCTAAAGTTATTTTTCACTTTTTTGTGTTTTTAGAAGTCGGTTTTATTTTTTTTGCTTTTATTTTACAGCATATACGAGTCTATCGCTATCCTTTTCATTTTCAAGAACAAAAAGCATGCGCACTCTCTTGAAATGGGTGAACTTTAAACAGCTGCTATGCTGTGTCCTCTTCTATCGCATGGGATGGTTGGTTGGGACCTGTCAGTCGCACACATTCACTCGCATCAATATCTCACTTTTCAAAATTCGACAACTGGAATTCGGGACTGATTTTTCGCTGACAACCCTATACCACCGTGTTCATAATGAAATAATCTTCAATTTCATTTAATTTTAATTCAATAATCAGACCGGTGCAAAATGCTAGTATCGATTTACCTGTTTATACCTGGCTACCCCAGAGTTGTGAACGGAAAAGAATAGACAACCTAACGTTTGCATAATCTGTGGGCTTCATACTTTCGATTGGTAGATATAGAAATTGTCTAACCGGTGAAAAGTAAAAAAAAAAAAAAATATTAATTAATCATATCCTGGACTGAAATTAGTTATCCAACCCATATGCAATATATTTATTGACATATTAAATTGAATATAAAATACGTTTTATCAAATAAACGTCTCAGTGAAGGTCGTTGTTAACGGGATCTTAGACATGTGGTCGATTTGATTTATAAAGTACTGCAATCATTTAAATCCAAGGTACATTATAACTCCTTGGAAGCAATTTGTACTGAAGATAATAGCTTCTTTGTTCTCCGACAGATGTCGCTGTTGTTAGCATAAATGAATATTAAATATTTTGCTTAGGGCGTGGTTACACTTGTCATTTCATAACTATAGACAGATCCATCTTAGTTACGTTACACAATAGTTTTAATTGTTACGGAAGCCCGAGTCTGACAATTAGTCTTACCAAGGGGTATCGTTACCAGTTACAGGGTTATAGAGGTCAGATTGACGGTCGCTCTATGTAAATTACTACTATTCGTTTTGTTGTCGTGTTGTTGGATTGGCAGCCGACCCAAACATGGGGAAAAGGCTAGGTAGATGAGTCGGTAGTTGTCGTTGAATTATCTAACAGTTAGTTGTTAGATAATTCAACGACACCACTATCACTACATCACTACATATTATAAAAACAAAGTCCTCCGCCGCGTCTGTCTGTTTGTCGCGGGCGCAGTCGCGGGCATCAGCTAGTATTAAACAAATAAAACAGTTGTACTACTACCGCGCTCACTGACAGTTAACCACTTTCCAACCTTATTCCTCAGACCATAAGGATGAAAAGTAGTGATCCCGGTAGTACGTACCTTAAGGCTTACTCTTGTAGCAGTTTCAGAAGTAATTATATTTGAAGTTTATGGACGCTTACCTGAAAAAAAAAGAAAATAAATCATTAGTCGAGTTGAATGGTTGCCAAAAAAAAAAGCAGAAAAAAAATTGTAAGCAAGGCACAGTTAGGTTAGAACAGTGTTTTTTCAACCTGTGAGTCGCGACCAACTGGGGGGTCGCGAAGCTTTTATAGGGAAGTTGTAAAAGATTGGGAAATCTACTGCAGTAAAAAAAAAACGATAAAGTTTAAAAATATTTATTAGGAAAAATGTTAACTAAAGGATATTAGATGGAATTATCTATTGGCGACGCATTCGAGGTAAAAAAATGTGTTTTACGTACTTAATTACGTATTTATCCGAACCCTAATAATGAAAATTAATAAATAATATGTTGGATTGAATATTAATTTATCATAAAATAAAATACATGAAAAAAAAAACAACGGGTCACGAAATATTTATTCATACTAAAGAGGCGTGTCATGAAAAAGTTTGAAAAACACTGGGTTAGAAGATAAAGACATATAATTTGAATTAAAATATTGTATAGCATAGCGGTTAGTTCGAGCGCGAGCTCCGAGGAATCGGTTTTATTTCAAGTACATCATGAATGACCCTCTTAGAATGATTTCATAATTTGGTACTCCGCGCGAACTACGAACACCTATGTACAGATAACTCGCAGAAGGATGTACCTCGTCGGCTACAAAACTGCAATAACTACACGGTCAAACGGTAAACAGATTAAAAACGGGGGGAAGGGGGGGTGGAGGGTCCGAACGGTGAACTAAACACGTGGTAACCGTTTAAAGGTGGACGCACACTTATCCGCGCCGAAGGAATCGACCGCGCCGAACGCATCGAATTTTAGAATTACTTGTATGAAATCCTATGAAACCTCGCACACCTATCCGCTCCGCGTCGAATCGTCCGAATCGAGCAGAACCCCAGAAATCCTAGAAAAATTCGGATGACGTCATCAGATTAGACCACAGAGTAGGTACATAATCACTACGTTTAGATTCGACGAAAATTCGATTTTTTTTTTTTATTAAAAAAAAAATCTGATTCTATCAGTTGCGTACGATAGCGCAACGTCAGGCTATTAGAGTTTGGTCAACGAATGCTGTCCATGAATTATTTTGAGAAGTTTTAATAAGTATGGCAATAATTTAAGACTGCCAAAATTTTCACGTTTTGTAGTAGAGTCATATTGATCTTGTGTTTACGTGTATCACATTTACATTGGTTTTGTTTAAAATAATGCCAAAAACAGTCAGAAGTACGACGAGAAAGTTTCTATTTACTATAATTGACAAATAAAGACATAAAAAGTGATTTGAATCAGAATGAGTGTGAAATGTACGTTGTACACAATGTTTACTACTTATTTTGCCTTATATTGCCTAAAGTACTGGACCGATTGACATGATTCTTGCGTAGAAAATGGTTTTAAGCCAAGTCCAGCGTTTTGCCACTAATTTATACGTTATATCTCAACAAATAAAAAATCATCATTTCGAGTTACGTAATTATAATTATGACACAAAAACTTTAATCTACGTTTTTCCTTCTTATTGAACTTAAATACAATCTTGTTGGTTTTATGTTAACTTGGCATCATCTGAGATTATAATTATAGAAAAATCACTTAATTACATATCTAAGATAATATCACAAGTTTTCAAAATACTAATTCAACTGATCGACTCACGTTATACTCTATGTACCCTGGTGTAGAGATAGGGTCTCGTCGCCGACAATAATACACTCGAAAATTACAGCTCATAAAACGTATTTTTAAATTAAAAAAAATATTTCCTGAGTAATAATATTCGATTCGTTCGGCGCGTTCACTGCGGCCTTTTCCCAACTATGTTAGGGTCACCTATATGCAGCTGAATACCAGTATTTTACACGGAGCGACTGCCTATCTGACCTCCACAACCCAGTTAGTAGGTACTGAGTAACATGTTACTCCTTGGTAAGACTTTTTAGGCCATTGATTACCTGTAACGACTGTCAAACATCTGCAAACACACTCCGACAATAATTAAAGAAAACAATGATAGTATCCCGACAATAATTACAGAAAATAAATTCAACATTGTGTTCCCTAAAACACTACAATAGGAATCCGAATACGCCCCGTATTCGGATTCCTATTGTAGTGGTTGATGTTCAAAAACAGTAGGTGTATTGTGCCTTAGAAGTTACATGTTACGATAGCAAACTACTGGCTCAAATGATGATCCCTGTGATGAAACCTCACACAACTGAATATACACAACCTTTTAGAGGTATAACCCATTCAATTTTAACGTTTTTTTTTCTACACAATCCTCAGAAACTATGATGAAAGGAATCGCCGGAAAAGGATCTTTAATCATCGACGTTGTGCACACAAATTGAAATGGGAGAAGTGTATGTTGACCTTTTATCTTTTTCTTTTTGATTCTCTAAAAATACGTAGATATGGTATACCTTCGCCTTTCTGAGTGATCAGTATTTTTTCTGTTTATTATTTCTTGGTTTCAGATTAATAAGATAGTTTCCACCATTAATAAATTGCAATTCTATTTAGTCCGTCAGTTAGAGTATTGGAAAATAATGGACACGAATTTTTTGTTATTGTAAATAAATAAATATTGACAAAGATGAAACGCATCAAAAGAGTGGGGGCTCATGACGTCAGAAAGCACTAAACATTTTACCAAGGCGTGACGCATTGAGAAGTTTAAAAGCGTCGTATCTTTGTCAATTTTGGTTTATGTAAAAAAATAAAAAATACGGGTCCAATATTTTTTGATAATCTAACCGACGCACTAATTAGATTTATTTGTCGTCTACCCCATTGTAGGTTACGGAAGGGTAGCGGTACCTGTGTAAAGGTTCTTTTTACGTATAAAAATATCTATAAGGTGGCAAAAATGATATTTTTGCTGTAGGACAGAGCAGGTTGAAGGAAAAAAAAATAAGAAATATTGTAAAAAAAAAATTCTTTTACAATATTTCATCTACAAAGTTGCAATTGCAAGTTAAACGGTAGTGGAGTAGTTCAGCCTTATCGACTTAACTGAAAGCCGCTGTCAACTCCGAAAAATACCTAAAATAATAATAAGACCAGAAATATCACAGAAGCTTAAGTCACACATAAATAAAAAGATCATATTCGTATCTAATCTGAGACCGAAAGTGGCTCACAGCTAACGAGTCACGATAAAAGTAATGGCGGCCACATATGTAGGTACCTATATACTTATGTATCTTAAGTCATATACTGGGTATATACAAAATACATGATCTCGTACATATTCGCTCAACATAAACGTTGGTAATAAGTTAGCGTGGTGTAGCGAACGATAAATCACGTAGCGATGTAACTGGTACATTTGGCCAAAGCTATAAGCGGGGAGCGGGTATGGTTGGGTCATAGTCTAAAAAAAAAACTATATAGTCTATTCATGCAAAAATTCCAGCAGAGAGCAGCGGTGGCCCAGTCGTGGGAGAGCAGCGGTGGCCCAGTGGTGGCGGCCCCGACTTACGTTCAGTAAGTCGTGGGTTCGAACCCAGGCAGGCGCATTACTTTGTGTAAGTTATTACATCACCGCTGCTCTCAAAACGGTGAAGGAAAACATCGTGAGGAAACCGGCATGTCCTAGAACCATAAATTCGAAGACATGTGACATCTGCCAATCCGCACTGGGCCCGCGTGGTGGATTATATAGCCCATTCCCTCTCATAGAGAGGAGGCCTGTCCCAGCAGTGGGAACATTAATAGCTGATGATGATGATGATGATGATGCAAAAATTGCGGTGAGTGTTTTGGTTTGTTATTAAGTGGGCTGGAGTTAAACAATGATAAAATGGTTTTAACGACAGAAATCTGAATACGATCTTGATTTAATCAATCAATGAACCACGCTTTTCGTACACCTCTAATGGATATAAGTTTTTAAACTGAGACTGTCACTAATACTATCATAACCACTGAAAACATGATGTTAGTGACCATGGTACTTGCTGCAGTGTCAAAATATCGGAAGCTCAAAATAGTAATCATGGTACTTATTCTGTTTTCACTGGTAATTATACTTATGTTCAAGTTTATATTATATCAAACAAAACTATATCAAATTACAGTCTCGTAACCTATTATCATAAATATCACCTGGGATTTTCTGTTTTTATTGCAATCATATAGAAAAAGTGGTATTATTATCAGACAAATTATTACCTACGCAATAAACCTCAAAAACATAAATTAATGAACTCACTGCTCGCATTTCATTAGCAATACTAATATCATATAGGTAATTAAAAATGCCATAATAAACCTTTCTAAATGGAATATTACGCCGTAAAAGTTATAATAACAAGTAATTATGGGAATAAGACCCGCAATGGAGTAATAGTTCTATTTAAAATAGGCAGCTGCGTTGCGAAGGTGCTATTAAACTTGTAATGGGACTAGTCCTCGTTAATTTGATAATAAAATGGAGTATAATGCAACAAATAATATGAAAAGTGAATAGCACATATCGTTTTTAATTAATTATAGCATAATGTGCTAATTTGTACTTGCAAGTAGTTATATTCTGTTGATTAAATGAGATCTGACAGCGAAGTGGTGGCAGTCACGACTTACGAACAGTAAGTCGTGGGTTCGAACCCAGACAGGCGCATTACTTTGTGTAATTTATTTCATTACCACTGCTCTCAAAAACGGTGAAGGAAAACATCGTGAGGAAACCGGCATGCCCTAGAACCAAAAATTCGAAGACTTGTGACATCTACCAACCCGCACTGGGCCTTTTTTTTTTAGAATGGGAAATCATCAAATGACTTCTCCCACTCTGGGCGGAGCGGGAGGGAGTGTCAGACTCTTACTGACTAAAACCCATCCATGTTCCTTCCTCGCCCTTTATGTTCCGGGGCCGCGGTATCTCTTTCGAACAGTCCCGCAACCCCGGCAGGCTTCGGCCCTTGCGGGCTCCTCTCTTCTGCTGACATCTCTTTGAGGCGCGCGTGGAACACGAACGCGCCGTCGACACGGCCTGTCGTCACTAGACGGACGGACGGCTAGCTAGCCCATAGCTAACCGTCCACAGGCCCGCATCTACGGTGGCCGGTAGCCACCACGTGACCCCGACGCCCGGTGCGTCTCCCGCGGCGGGCGGGAAGAGAGGCTCTCTCCCTCTCTCGTTCCGCCACCTAGCATGACTGCTTCGCAGAAGGAGGTGACGGCTTCCCATTCCGTCTCGCTCCGGACCATGGATTGAACCAGGGCCGAACGCGAGAGGTCGCCGCCGCCGATCGCCGCTACGAGGACACGGCACCCACACTGGGCCTGCGAGGTGGATTATACGAGTAGCCCATACGCAAAATATGCGCTTTGACGTGGAGTGGCGGACACCAGCCCGTTGTACAATACAATAAAATACATACAAATGAGATTTTAGATACATCTTGAAATCTAGACTCATTTCTTTACTAAAATCTATAAAAAAAAACGAAAAATGAGAAGTAAAAATTAAAAAAAAATAATCTTCAAATTATAACAACGGAACTCACTATAGCGATTTAAAAATACTTGTGTGTTTTCTACCCTTATTATACATTATTCCTACAAAATGTTTTATTTTTATTCTGATTGATGTTGTGGTATTGCAGATTTCCCGCTCCGCTTAAGACTTGTCCCACATGCAAGTGAACTGAAGCTAAGCGAACAGTCCGCCGCGTCGGCTTCGCGTTATATTAAAGCCTTAATTTACTGCTGCATTATTAAGCAACGGCAAAAATTGGTCATAAATAAGAATTTACTAACTATATGTACTGTTGGTATACTGACTAGCCTTGTACAGTTTTTACTCCGTGGGAAATGTGGTGAATTTCACAAACAGAATGCTAACTCTGTTTGTGAAATTCGCGTAATTTAGTAATGCTAGTAGGTATAATCCACTCCTGTGATGTACTGCAATTTTAGAAAGTTTTCTGATATTTTATTACGGAATTTTTCCAAACCTCTATTTATAGTGTAGTTACTGTAAATATTTTCATTTTACTAAAAGAAAATTTATGTTTGGTAGATAAATCAAAATTTTGTGTAAGTCTGACGCAGAAAATTCGTCGCAGAAATCTCAAAATATTTTCTCTCACATATTTTCTAGAAACTACCACAAAATTCACGACACACAAAAACGTTGTAATCGAAAATCGTCAGGACACTAGAAAAATTATCTCGTGCGGCCACAAAACCAACGTAAAACAATTTAGTATTACGTGTTCAGGCGCACTAGTCAGCTCACGACGACTAATTTTTGAAGTCGTAAAATTTACGACAAAGGGAGCATAATCTATCTGAAGTACGGTCCGAGGAAACGTGCTGGGCCTCCGAAATTTATTTACGGTCAGCAAAATAAGACGTTCGATTGAGGAAAGTCAAGTGTCTTATTTTTGTCTGTCGATGTTTAGTAGGCCTTTCGTTGTATTGATGCCTTTCGACAAATATGTTGTGTGGAGTGATGCATGATAAAGTTGCCTTTTGTTTCGAAATGGGTTTCTTTTATGTTGGGAGATTTTATACGTACTTATGTGTATTATATTTTACTAGCAACCATCCCCGGTTTTGCACGTGTGCAATGAAACTGGTGGATGTTCTGTGTAAAGTACAGAAACTGGTGCATGTCAACAGTGTAAGTTGTTGGAATATATTATCTAAGCGATTTGGTTTTATATGGTGTGAATTAAAAAGAAGTGTTATTTTAACTTATGATTTCCAATTATTCAGGCGCTGAATTTGCATTGCGTTTGCATTTTTAAAGCGTGTCCAACGCTTTAAAAATACTATCCATACCACTCAATATGATAACTACAGCCTAATTTAAGTGCCAAAAACCACTTCAAACTTCCCTACACCAGTTACAGCAAGTTATAACCGGTTAGATGCGGTTCGTTGCGGTGTTTGCGGACGGTACCGCAACACTTACTCAAATTAAAGGAGCGGGTATACTTGCGGATGCAGATTCAATTACTGAGTCGTACTCTCGTACTCTCCTAGCGTTACCGGGAGAAGTACCGGGTTTACTGGAACTGCTCCTTCCATGTGGTATTCGATTTAGTTTATTGGTTTTTGAAATAGTTTTGCAATATTTTTTTAGGTCTATTTTTTGATGGTTTTTATAAATTTTATTCATACACTTGGCCAAAAAATGTTTTTTTTCTATTCCTCACTTTGGTTAGATGGGCCAACAACACATTCGCACATTCGTACTACAAGGTTACATAGACATACATACAAGATGAAAGGGACACCGCTAAAAAAAACACTTACCGCGTATGAATCAGTACAGCATTATAAACCTTGAATAGGTATTTTTTCTTCTTAAACAATGAGCCACAAATAACGTACTGATGTTATCTGTAAATACTGTTATAAAAACAGGCGGGGCAGTTTTTGGAGACAGGCCGTAGCGGATCGGCTAAGAGTGCTACGAGGTGTTAGGTGACAGTCACGAGATGACTGTCTATGATTTTTCTTCACTCAAAAAGTGCTCAACGCACCTAAAGACATTTTTATCTATGAAACCGGAACTACATCTTAAAACTCCAACTAAAAAATCTACTAAGACATTTCCTCTGTCATTAAATATAGGATTATTAGCTATTTCATGATTGCTTTTATTAGCTTGGGTCTTACCTGTTAAAACAAATGTACGTATAAAGAATAAAATAAATATTACCAATATTACTGTTATAATAACAGCCCGCCACGCTCACTAAGATTAGTGTAAGATTTACTTACAAGCAAATTGATCCTCGATGTGATTGACTAACAAGAAAGGAAAATGTTTCATTCCGCATCTCCAGAGACTTACCTCAACCTGGCTGAGATAAAAATAGCCACGATTCTCCGTGACATAAGCCGCGTCCCACTGATGGGTATACGATATGTGATTGAACAAATACACTAATAAATAATGACGTATTGTCTGGTAGGAAAGGTGACTTGGGACTGTAGTGATGTACTTAAGTGTGCGTTTAAATGTATACAGGGTGTACACCGACGCACTCAGACACTCTAGACCTGGAAAATTGCCAAACTTAAGTTGCAGTGGTCAGGGTACACTGCTCGCAGAACGGATGCCCGATGGGGCCGAAAAGTTCTAGTGTGAGGCAACCGCGAACCGAAAGACGTTACGTTGGAAGACCTCCCAGTAGGTGGTGGAGAAGGTTGCGGGAATCCGCTGGATGCGAGTCGCACGAGAACGGTCAATGTGGCGACACTTGGAGGAGGCCTATGGACATCTTGAGGCTAAAATAATGAAACACGAAAAAAAAAACCGATTTTACTATGGTACCGACACCGGGTTCCGCATGCCCTAGATAAACGACGGTTATGTTATCATAAATCCACGTAAAACTATAACTACTATCATATAAGGAACCATAAACAACATAACTACAAAATGTTACAAAGAAACGCAAAAATATAGTCCAAAATGTTATTTTTCACATATTTCACGTTTTCACGAACAATGTAGGTGTTTATCTTTACAGTACATAAACTGGGGTCATTTTAACCCGCCCTGGGCTTGAGGGTCATATTTTAAAAGGTTGCCCGTCGCTGCCTCCCACTGATAACAGTGCCTATCGGTTATTTACTGACCACAGAGTAAACTTTACAGCCTTTTTGTGACCTTAAGTGTTATGGTAAATATATTACTGTAGTAGATTTTTTTTTTGCTTGTTGTAGAATTTGTATTGAATTGCCTCATTGGTACGAGTGCATTGGTCCCTGCAGTACAAGTACGTAGGATTCGATAAGACTCGATTGACTTACAAATTGATTTGAATTGATTGACTGTCAAATTTATCTTATCGAGTCTTATCGAATTTTATGTACTTGTACTGCAGGTTCGATTCCCGAGTCGAGCTAAGTTTTATTGGGTCGTTCCATCAGGAATTTCTCAGAGGCAGGCACGATGTCTGGATTCGTGCTTGGTTGATGGCAATAGGCTCGCCCCGTATTACAGGGGACTTAATAATTACTGGCGAAATGTGGTGTACAGTACACCTCTGCTTAACCCTTTGGGGTCTTCCTCTTCGTAATTTTAAATTTTGTTAGCTCAACGGGGTTCACAGGCGCGATTTTATGTAAATTTTATTAAAAAAACTTTGTTGAAAATAAAATAAGTCCAAAAACAGTCTAATGAATTATGTTGAATGTAAAATAAAAAGAGAACTACAATTTTATATTAATGATCATTATTTATATTCACTCTGTCAAAGATAAATAATACTTTAAAACACAATGAAACTCGGTACACGAAAACAAATATTTTCTCTTTAAATAAACAAACTATTAATCACTAGTAGTTATTAAAACACACTTTTAATTAAAAACATCTCTTCTAAATATTTTTCATTATTATTTTGTTACAGAAAATTCGTACAGAAACTACAAAAGACGACTTAAAATTTTGACTTTTATCGATAAATAAAATCTTAGAAGCATATAGCTGCGAGGCAAGAAATTGGAATGAATCTTGAAATATAATATTGTTAAAGTCTAGACAGATAACAATACAACCTACATATATATTGTTATATCCAAAGAATATTAATTTATTGTGGTTCAGTCGTGCTTGCCTAGGTTGGTCTGAGGATGGGTGGCACATACCGAGTTTCCTCCGTGCCTCGGAAAACACGTTAACCTGTTGGTCTCGACTGCCATTTGTAGATCTTTGACAGTCGTTACAGGTAGTCAGTGGCCTAAAAATTCTGACAACCAAATCTTACCAAGTGGTAGCGACTGCCTAACTGACCTCCACAACCCAGTTTGTACTGAACTGAGTTGTGGAGGTCAGATAGGCAGTCGCTCCATGTAAAATACTGGTATTCAGCTGCATCCGGTTACACTGGAAGCTGACCCCAACATAGTTGGGAAAAGGTTAGGCAGATTATTCATTTAGATAATTTATTCTGAACTGTACATGTGTACGTTAAACTGTCGTATAATGTGGAAACCTCGACAATTCGTTAAAACTGTGCAATATAGAGGCAGATCGCTAGTATGAAATAATAATAGCCTAGACAGATTTAACAATAGAACACAGTAATAATAAAGTTATTATTACTAAGTTAAAATGAACAACAAATTGCTTCGGACTCCTTCACGAGGGGTTCGAGGTCTGCTTACATTGTAACAAGGGCGAGGATTATGTAAACTTTCACTTAAATGGTAAATTAGTAGCCCAAGGATTTCGGTTCAAGGTATGTAGGTAAATTGATAACTTCTTACAGAGAACAGTAATTTTCTTTGTGTCGTTTTGAGTGTTTCTACTTCATAACTAGAATAGAAGTACTAAGCTCTTTAATATAATAAGGGCGACAAACTAGCCCAAATTACGTAACGTTATTTAGCCCCGATAGTAAAAGATAATTTAGAAAGCATATCAAAGGTAAGCACAACTTATCTTCATGCATACAGGGTTACTGTTACCTCGAAGTATTCCTTGCAGGACGCCATCGTGGGGTTAAAATGCAACAGATCAAGTGTCCCAAATTATGATTAGATAATTTAAAAAGGATTTAGACGTAAGCACTACTTGTCTACTAGTATACAGGGTTACTAGTAACTAGACGTACTCGTATACCTTGCAGGACGTTGGCTTAATTTGTTGCATTTTCACCCTTCTATGGCGTCCTGGAATACGTCGAGTTACCTGGGCCTCGATTCTGCTATTACAATAGTGTCAGAGTATTCGATCACTGATTTCATAATGATCAAGTTATGTCAAATTTTGACAAGTTTGTTAATTCTACTATCATAATGGCGCCATTATGACTTCTCAATGAACAACCACTGACACTCCATTGAAAGAAATGTCATAGAATATTAATCTCGTACATGAAATCTGGCATGAATAAATGTTCGCATTTAGTAGTAGATTTCGAAAACCATTTGTACTAAGGGTTTTAATAATGACAATACGAAAATGCCATTAAAACACAATTTTATTACGAGACCATTGACCGACCATTGTGAATTTAGCAGATTACGAACTTTAAGCAAAATGACGAGAATGGAATCGTGTTGGAGTGACGAATTTATTAAAATAGCAGAATTAGGCCCCAGTAATGACACACAGTACTTGTGACGGCAGACTATGACTAGATATTGTGAAATTGCAGATGCACAAGTGCATATATTATGTCTGATATGATACATCAGAATTTCAACGCAATGCAATAACGTGTAGGGCACGTTCTAGGTGAACTACGAGGCATATCAACTGTAATAGATTGACGTTAACATTGTCTCTATGCAATGGGCTGCCCTGGGACTACCTGCAGTTAGATAACTGAGTGTAGTAGAAATTAAATTAAATTTTCTTTATGTCATTGTACCCTCATTTGCCAAGCCTTTTCTTAACTTAGTTGGGGTTCGACTTTCAGTCTAACCAAATGCAACCGAATACTAGTATTTTATATAGAGTGACTGTCTATTTCTCTTCCAAAACCCAGTTAGTCCTGAATAATACGATACCCTTTACTGGTTGTCAGACTTATGGGCCAAGCAATGACTACCTGTAATGACTGTCAAAGATCTACAATTGACAGCTGATATCAACGGCTTTAAGTGCTTGCCGAGGCACGGAGGACACTCGGTATTTAGTGGGTGTTCACCCATTCAGTCATCTCACCTAGAAAAAGTGCGGCTATCTAAAGATCGACCCGAGTGGCTAATGTATGGAAAATAACATTTGGTCGACCTGATAGTAACTAACACATGTTATTCCAGTGGCATATCAGGTACCTTGCCATTAAAGAGACAAGGCTTAATTGTAACATGTTCCTGAAATTATGTCGGGATACGTATAACGGAATACTAGTAACTTTTCTTCCCCAGACGAGCATCTTCACTAAAAAATATAAGTACGTCATTATGATTGTGAAACACGCACATGAATCCGAAAAATCAGAGGTGCGTACCTAGGGCTTGAACTTAGACCTATCACTTGGTAATCCCACAGTCACACCACTAAGCTTTCACTCAGACGCCGTAACACTGAGAATAAGTTATTTATATTTTGGTAAAGTTACGTCATCTTCTTGAAAACAGACTGAGTATATATAACAGGCAACATACAAACTATCATTATGCATCGTTACTTCTGCACAATACAAGCAAGTAAAGTAATTAACAAAGTCGTATGTTTCTTGCAAACGTCTGCGCTCTGTCATAGAAGCTGCAATGAATAGTACCTATTGGCAGAGTGGGCTCTGTGCTATGTCACTGTGGAGCTGGCTTCTTGTCACTGGACATTATTTTGGACGTCCGTTTTCTATCGTAGGTAGTACTAGAAATTCTACAGCTAAATTTTATCAGTTGATCATTAGATTACGTCGTGCTTGGCTAGGTTGATCTGTGGGTGACCACCCATTACGTACCGAACTTTCTCTGTGCTTTGGAGAGCACGTTAAACCGTTAGTCCCGGCTGCCATTTGTAGATTTTTGATAGTCGTTACAGGTTCAAAAGTCTGAAAACCAGTCTTACCAAGTGTGAACACACTTTTGTGGTAAAACTCTCACAAAAAGAACCTATATTTTTTTTAAACTTGTCAAAATGTTGTAACTTTGACCCTCAACATCTCCAAAACTAGGTATAGTGTTAAACAAAAAAATGATCGCAATGACGAGGAAAACAAGTGCTTTTTGGCTTTGTTAAGAGGTTTTTACACCATTTACTTTGACCGTTAACAAATACTTAGATATCTTTAATACTTTCAGTGTCTGGTTTTCCACTAGCTTCTACTTCCATTGTTCAAAGTTCTAAAGAGCCGTCTGGTAAGTCTCTTCAGGGACAATTAATAGGTGCCATTAGAAAGCTCTGCGTTGTATCATAGTGCAGCCAACTTGTGGTGACTGGACATTGTTTTGTTCGCGTTTTGTTGATAGATACAGTTATTGTTAAGTAAAGGAGTTTGAATGTATTTGGGATTTTGAATTAATAGTATAAGCTTAGGCCTGAATTCCTGTTTCTCTCATGTCAGTCGTGTACGTCAGCGAGAAATACAGTAGCAATGTACGCGCTGCTGACGTCAGCGTCGCAGGAATTCCGCTTTAGGGCCGATTATTTCAAATTTAGGAAGTCATCTTTATTTTATTAGCCATTAATATCCCACTGGGCTAAGGAGCCTCCTTATCTTTTCCGGTACAGTTTTCGTGGGTCACCTCGAGCCATCGCAGTGCGCATTCAGGTCATCTCGCCTCCTCTGTCTGGGACGTTCTGAGCGGTGACGTCGATCCTCAGGTAGCGTTTTTGTTTTCCTTCGCCTAAATTGTCCCACTGCTGGGCACAAGCCCTCACAGCCTTTCATTCTTCTCTCCGTATGTTTTTTTTTGTTATCCAGCTAAACCTCTTATCGAATCGCTTTCTAGGCATCTCTCGGCAGAAGATAGCATTTATCCAACCAAAATCAGCCCTTAGTATAAGGATGCTAAGGTAGTGGTTTCCATTTCCTAGAAAACTAACAAAAACTAAAAGAAAGAGAATTCGTCTTACAGCTAAGTAGTGTCTGCGTCATGTTATAGTGAAATTAAATTGTGAGTGAGGACACAATGTTGTTTGTGTTTCTTTCTTTACACAGTCCTGCTGCTGTTTTCAGTCCACTCTGTTGTCTTACTGATATTTTAACAAAGCTTAGGTATTTTCATAAAGTGGTACTTATGTCTCGATAGTTTGACCACTAGTCTTACCAAGTGGTATCGTATTATACTCAGTACTAACTGGGTTGTGGAGGTCAGATAGGCAATCGCTCCATGTAACATACTGGTATCCAGCTGTCCGGTAAGACTGGAAATTAGTTCATGATAAGAAAACAGTGCATTTTTTTTTTTATTTGACACCTAAAATATTTAATTACATTATTCGCTGATCAGAAAATCAAACCCATCTTCTTACCCAATTCCTGCCTAACTAGAAAAAACAAACACTACACCGCACCCAATATACAGGATGTTCCAATTACACGCCAACAAACATACTTTAAAAGCTCTACAAATAAAAAGCATACAACACATACACACAAAACGTTCCACATTTAAAAAGTACACACACTAGGGCAGAGCGTTACGCCCGCTGAATATTCATAGCGTACCGGAGATTGTATCGCTTAATAAACACCCTGTATACTAGTCCGCTCACGTGTCCTTAATGACCTGAACAGTATTAATGGAGGAAATTTTAATTTTCACTTAGGACCTTTTGGTTCTGTTTGATTTATGTACGCAGACAGTGTATAGAAACTGCAAATGTAGATTAATTTATGTTTGTTTGCGAGTTAATTAGTTTGTGTAGATAGTTTGAGAAGTGAGAAGGGCTTTGTGAAATATGGTAGGCATTATGTAGTGAGATTTTATGTTTACAGAATTTTGGGTTTGAGAACACATTTTATTTTAAACGTGCTCTCGATTTTTTTCGTTCAATGCTCATTTCACGAAATATATTTACAGAAAAATAAAAATGTATAAAACAGAAAAGTGTTAAAAACACAGAGTAAAGTTTCAACTAGTGCAAAACCTAAAAGTAACTTGTGAATAAATAAAATGCGATCAAAATGAATGCTACGAGTACAACGAGCTCTACGAAATGTCTACGCCATGCTACGAAGCTACGAGCGTCTACGAGATGCGCTACGCCGCTTCTACGATTACATTATAACGATCGAATGAACTGTTTGTTTGAGATTCAGTTATGTTAACTCAGCAAAAATACAACGTTGTATGTATTTATTTTTCGATTTACTGTTTTATATTTTCAAGTTAGCAGCACGAAAAAGCGGTTCAGTTTCAGGCTTAAATTCCTGTCGCGCTGACGTTGGTCGCGTGCGTCGGTAGCGCGCACGAGTATACATTGTGTTCTATATAGCACTTGACGTCACTGGTGCGTAATTACTACTTTTTTTCTCGCTAACGTGCGCGACCGACCGTCAGCATGACAGGAATGCAGGCCTTAATAGTTTAAAACAGTCACATACGCACATACATATATGTATATTCAGTACGTAGTCAAAACCAATCATTTTTATTTTCATCACACTACTTTTCACACATCCCTTAAAAACCTAAACGATCCCGCCCGCGATCGAACCCGCGTCTGTTCAAATCAATGTTCTATAAAAGGTCAAACAATTCCCCTGTGTGCATTAGTTAATAACAAACAAACATACAAGTCAGCTGACAGTTTAATTTCGCGAATGAATCGTTCATTCATTCATTCAGACGTTCATATTGAAGGCTGTCGGCTCCGATCGGTCACTGGGGGTAATAGCCTGTTGACGTTTAGTCAAATTACGTTAGGGGCAACCCTAATGTATTAATATTTGTTTCGTTTTTTTTTTTAAATCGGGGATCGAGGTGTGGTTGGATTGAAAGTTTTGTGTGTGTGTGTGTTGTATCAAGTTACAGTTTAACAACACATTGGAAAATGAAAATAAGCCATAATATATTTTTCGTTTGTATTTTTTTTTCAAGCTCTTGTCTCACATTGTACAACATTTTCTTTACGTTTCAAATGGTCGATCAGTCAGTCTACTTGAAATGCATGTTTCCTCGAAAAATCCGACTGAATTAATTCCCAAAATCCATGGTAGGCATCGGAAAACAATTATTCTCAAGTGCGAACAAAAACAAACAACAACATGCCACCTAAATCAAACACACACGAACAACTAACAGCCAACAAATCACAGTGAACATTGGTCCAAACATTGGCCGCAGTTATTACAAGCCCCGTTGCGTGGATGATAACATTAGTTTGCCGGTTTTCCGTAAAAACCGGTATAAATCACTAGCGCGCCAGCCCTGACTAATTACGGTTTAATTTAGACCAACAAAGGGCCACACTGGCAAACTTGCTTGATAAATCTCTAACATGTGTGCTGCCTAACGAGTAGTGACCAAACTGGAATAATAGGGTGGATATTTTATCGCTTTTAGTTAGGGAAATGCAGGGACAGGGATTTTTTTTATTATTCAGGGAAGTGTTTCAAGTATTACAAAGAGGGAACTATTTGAAAATACTGTAGAGTACTGGCCATTATGTAGATTTTTCAAGGTAGTTATAAATATCGCATTGATATTTAAAATTTTAGTCTTTCAAGTACAATTTCAAGCTATGTTTAAGTTCCATGTTATAGGGAGCGAGCCTATTGGCAGCAGCTGGACACAAATCCATGACTGCTACTGAGAAATTCCTGATGGAAATACCCGATAGCACTTTGCCTGACCTGGGAATCCAACAAATGACCAACGTGGCAGTCATCATCAGATCAGTATTCATCATCATGGGCCTATAATGTTCCTACTGCTGACACACGTCTACCACGCGGGCCCAGTGCGGTTGGTAGATGTCACATGTCTTCGATTTTTTGGTTCCAGAACATACCGGTTTCCTCACGATGTTTTCCTTCACCGTTTTGAGAGCAGTGGTGATGAAATAAATTACACAAAGTAATGCGCCTGTCTGGTTTCGAACCCACGACTTACTGTTCGTATCTAGTATTTATCAGGATTACAGTAGAACCACTATAACGTCAATACAAATAAAATAAAAAAACTTCATAACTCCCATAAGTTCATCATTACATAACTACCACATAACACAAGTATATTGTATCGAGCAGTTTGTAGCTGATGGCTGAATTTCTTAGGTCACAAAACCTTTGTTTCTTTCGATGTCGTTTTTCATATAAATTGGGTATAAGCAGGGGATTACAGGCCTTAGTGCCAACGTCGGGGAGCAACTATTTTTACTTTTCTATGTTTTTTCCTGTAATTCACTGAGGATTTGTGTTGTTTACATGTTTCTGTGTGCTTGGTCGTCTTAAATGTGTGTTTATTGAGTATCGAAGTATATTAATATCTTAGTAAAGGGTTGGGTGGGAAATAAATTGAACGTAATACACCTGAACTAAGACAATACTTTTAGACATTTTTTTTTTTTCAAAAAACTTTTAAACCCGTCACTTAAAATCCTTCATATAAGGGAACATTGAATCCAAACATTCAAATTAATATGAAAACGATAAACGTTAATTAATAGAAATATCATCAGCTAAGCTGGAGTTAGCGTCAATCATGGCATAGGAAACTTCTCTAACGGTAATTGAAAAAGTTAAAACTTAATACCTACGCAGAGATCAGAAAACGCGAATTATTAAACCAATTAAAACTTGGCAACATTAACTGATTCAACGCACAACAAATTCGCACAGAAGTTGCCAGCCTTTAGCCCCCGATTTTATTTGATATGGACCCTTTTCGATACGTATAAAATCGCCGTAAAGTTTTGATTACGAATAAAAAGAATAGGGACGGAAACAGGTAGAAAACGATTTTTATGTACCCTTTAAAGATTTGCTTTGGAAGGCAAATCACGTTATAAATAATATAATTTATTTTGGGAAAAAACCTTGAATTAAAGAAAGTTACGTGCCTGTTTGGAAAAATAAATTGATTATTTAGCTGGAGTCCCTCCAGCCCCCTCTTTTCCACCCCGTCTAAAGCAACAAGTCATATCGGATCTCATATTGTGTTAGTATAAACGTATAACGTGTTACAAAACAATATTTGTTACGAGTTTTCGCTTTCATCTTATTTCTCAAATAAAAAATAGGTATGGCCATAACCCTTTTATGAATTTTTAAAATATTTCGTTTGTGAATATACAGATCGCGATGCCAGTAAGGCTCGGATTACATGTATTATTGCAGCTAGTGGAGGCCGAACGAGGATAAAAAATTCATTAGAACGCATCTCCTTGCCGTTTGAATATGAAACTTATTACTTGAGCTGTTGAGTGGCAAATCGCTAAATAGCAACATCCAACTCATTTTCCGCCGACATTGAATATTCTGCCATGTTTGAAGGAAAAACAAAGTGTTAAATTGCGTGGGGAGTCGCCTTTGAGTTGGTAGTGTGTTGGGCGAGTTTGGATCGTGAATGTTCTGTGATAAGGTCTATATTTGTGTGGGAGTTGGTTGTTGTAGAGTGGGGAGGGGTGAGTTTCCTGTTACAGGAGACATGTAGAGAGGATGTGGGTCAAGTGGCAGGCAACAAAAGTATGAGTGTTGCGATGACGCGCTCTTGTGCAGTCGACGACGCGACACGACACGACGTCGACTGCCGGCACTATGCGTCTGACTGCATTCAGTATGGATTGCCAGGATAGCCGTTTTATATCTATCAAAGTTACAAGTTGCCCTTTCAGTCAACAACTGAACTGAAGCTTTGAACGCAAGTCTTTTCAGAGCTTTAACCGGATTACTGCAACGCTAAATGTAACTAATTATAGGGATTTATGAAACTGTGTGAAATTATTAGTCTGTAAACTCGTTTATTTATAGATTACTGAAACAATTTCCTTTGGAATTCTTTTGATTTAATTATTTTTGACCACAGAATCAGTACTGACATTAAATGTGGCAATGTGGCCAGCCTTCTAGTCACTTTTCCCGTTGACAGCGATGCGGATAAATGTTTTGCTGATAAATGTTATTCTTTCCCCCTTTGATACATGTACAAGGCGATACAAGATTAGAATATTAATAAGATCAAATTATAAAATAAGTACTTTACAGTTTTTGTTTACTACATCGTTGGTCTTGTAGCCGTAAGCGCGACTATGGAACATGAGGTCCTGGGCTCGATTCCCAGGTCGCACAAAATTTTATTGAGTTTTTCCATTAGGAACTTCTCAATAACATCCACGCAGTCTAGATTTGTGCCCGGTTGATGGCAATAGGCTCGGCCCTATTACATACTAAGGACTTAAACATAACTGGTGAAATGGGTACACCTTCGGGGATTACAGGTGATATTGGTGTCGATTCTGTTGTGCACAAACTAAACTTAATTTAGGCTATTGCTATCTTTTTCTCTCTAATAAAACGAGAAAGACACGGAAGTAATTTAGAGCTGAAAAATTTAATTGGAACTCTTATTTCTATACAAATGAAGGGTGCACGTAAAAACACGTCGACTAAAAACACGGTGAAGCGCAAGCCATAAACTAGTTTGACATCTCTAATTTAGTTCATAGCTATAGCCGTCCCTTTCTCGCACTGCCTTTTAGTAAAGATAGCAATAGCCTAAATTAAGTTTAGTTTGTGCACAGCAGAATCGATACCATTATGTTTTGTTACTTTACTATGTTTTTTGGTTTGTATTCATTTCTATATCTTGTTAAATCAGAATCATTGTACGAGTACCTAAAGCCTACTTTGCATTCCTTTTCAACCCGTGACCCGTGTGTGTTTAACAAGCGTATTTTGACGTACACTCGTGTCCAGAATGGCGTAGTAACTAAGTTAGGTAGCCACGCCGATGGCTCGCTTCAATATTAAAAGATTAATGAGATTTTAACAATATTTATGGCTATAAAAGAGGGGCTAAATTAACGGGAGTGGGCTTCAATAGACCGCTTGTTTATGGACTTTTTGATGAGCCATGTAGATTATTTATGTATGTTTATGGTTCCCTGCGTCATCGTATTTGGCAATTCCTTTTGTTGTCATCATTTTTATTAGGTCAATCTGTTACTATGTCATTTTGTATGTAAGCGAATCATGCAATTGGGGTTAACATACAAAATCTACTATTTTTCATCATTCACGTATTTGCCTTTCAGGCTATAATTACAAAATAATACGCTAATGACTATGACAGAAAACATTTACATTTCTAAATGGTTATTCACGTCTTGAATATCCATTCACGAAAAGGAAGTTTTGTTTTTTAAACTGACATGGTTAAATACAAATAATCAACATAAATAAATAAATATCGCTGGACAATACACACAGCGCCATGTAGTGCCACATTAAGCAACGATGCTTGTGTCGTGGACACCAGATAGTTGTTATACTACATAGATAATTTTTTGCTTGTGATCATGACTCGGAAACAAATGTCCATGCTCATCACACAAACATTTAATTTTGCTCCTAACGGGATCCGAACCCAGGAACCTTAGAATGTAAGGCAACCTCACTACCGCTGCGCTATTCGGGTCATCAAACATACGTAAATATCCCGTTTCAGTGTTTATGATTGTGAAAACATATCCAATATATAGAATAAATAAAAATTCATTATTTGACCTCTACTCCGAAACTACCAACAAGATTCTGAAGTGATATACAAAAGCTATTCCAACAATCACTCCAATACCACGCTTGGTTAAAATCGTAGCAATCGTTGATCAAAAGGACGAGTCGTTACATTTTTATAATCCAAACACTTCCATCACAGCGCTCCAAAACCGACCCTAGTCCTTAAGGAATAGAGTAAAAGACTGTTTGTGTTACCATGTTTAGTGTGTCGTGAAATCCAGACAGAAGCATAGCGAACTAGGGGCGAAATGATAATAATTTCATATTATTTTGGAATTGTGCTTCATACAGCCGCACAGTTGGGTCGTAAGCGGGCTTTATTACATACATTTCAGCAGATTCTCTCGAAGTAGAATTAACCCTGCGATGATGCCCTGGGTACTGTGTTAATGCATGTTGCGATAATGACATGTTCGTACACAGAACGAATATGCGCTGAAAATTGTTTGATGGTTCTTTACCTACCTACGTTTATGTGGTGTGTTAAATGAATCGACGTAGTGTTTAGGGGTGTCTACTCGAGACACTGGAGCTTGGTGCTCAATAAAACGACGATGTCTTCACGATAATAATGAATTTAATTTGAAATGACAATGAGACAACATTAATGCGTTCTATTATAAATTTAAACAATGCCAAGCTCATATATTTAGAAATATATTGTGGACTGATGTTCGTCCGTTTTTGAATCAAGATGAATTGATTTTACAAAAAAGTCAGGTAGAAGGTTTTTCCTAACAATTTATTTTGTGCGCAAACTACCGACATTTTTGGCGCCTGATCAAAACAATTAGCAATGTTTGCCTTTGAATAACGTCAGGCGTAGACATCTTCCCCGGGGTTAAAAGTCTCCGGCTTTTAACTCTCACTCGATTAAATGCTCCGTCGCTGGCAGCGGACAGAGTCGCTTAAAGGACCTCCGGTAAGTTCCCTGTGTCGTTTGAACGTCTGCCACGCGACATACTCCATCTGGACCAGGAAAGAGTTTGCTGATTCGGCCCACACGCCAGCACAATGGTGGCAAGTTGTCCTCCTGAAGCAGCACTAGGTCGCCAACGTCCAGTGGAGTGTCGTTGGTGCGCCATTTTGATCTTTGCTGCAGCTCAGCCAAGTACTCCCTCTGCCATCTCTTCCAAAAGTGCTGTCGGATTTGTTCGAGTCGTTGATAGCGCTTCAGGCGAGTGAGTTTGCAGTTTTCTAGGCTCGGTGAAGGCAGCGCGGTTAGCGGCCGTCCAAGCAGGAAGTGCCCTGGGGTGAGGAAAAGGAGATCATTCGGAGACGAGGACATGGGGTAAAGAGGGCGACTATTTAATATAGCTTCCACTTGTGCGAACAACGTGGATATCTCTTCGAAATTTAGATGCGTGTTGCCCATTACGTCTTATATGATACTTGGCCGATTTTACCCCGGCCTCCCAGATACCACCAAAGTGGGGAGCATAGGCAGGTGAAAACAAAAATTTGATTTCTTCCTCTATAGAGAAATCTGTTAATGCTTGGCGATTACATTTCAAAAAGTCGCCAATTTCCTTGGCAGCGGCCACAAAATTGCGACCGTTGTCACTAAAAATTTCAGTAGGCTTACCCCGACGGGATATAAACCTACGCAGGGTAAGGATGAAAGCGTCCTTCGAAAGATCGCTTACCGCTTCAAGGTGTACACATTTGTACCTTAAGCAAACAAAAATGCATAAATAGCATTTTGTGACCCTTGATCCGCGCCCTTTCCTATTTGAGACATAAAAGGGTCCGGCAAAGTCTATACCAACACTACGAAACGGGAAGTCCACCGTAACGCGCTGTGAGGGCAAGTTCCCCATTAAGGGTGTTAAAGTCTTACCCTGTACCTTTCTACAAATGATGCAGTTGCGCACAGTTCTCCGAGCGAGGTGTCGCCCACTGATAGGCCACACGTATTGCCTGACGCTCGCGAGGAGAAGCTGTGGCCCAGCGTGTAATTTGTGTAGGTGTTCCCGCTCAAAGATTAATTTTGTGAGATGGTGTGACGAATGTAGTAGGATAGGGTGTTTGCTACCAAATGAAATAGCTGAAGCATCCAGCCGGCCCCCTACTCGTATCAACCCATTTACGTCCATGAAAGGTGTTAGCCCTATGATGGGTGAATTTGTACTAATTGATTTGTCTTTGGATAGCAAATCGTACTCTACAGGAAAGGATTCCTGTTGCGCCTTACGGCATAAAAGATTAAAGGAATCTTGTAATTCTTCTAAATTAAGGGCGCCGAAACGCCTAGATTTAGGATTGCGTAAATTATAAAAATATCTTAGTACGTACGCATAATCTTGTTTTATTTTATGTAGTTTACTATATTTATGAAATGTGATGATTGAAGAAGTGTCCATATTGGGAACAACGTTCGACTTTATTTCGGGAATTTCAGACTCGCCTTGGAGTTTGTTTGATAAGGTAGGCCAAGAGGATTCGCCTTGAAGTAGAAATTCGGGCCCTGACCACCACAAACTACGATCCTTAAGCTCTTCGGGGTAAACGCCGCGCGAGACGAGATCAGCTGGATTATCTGAGGTAGGTACGTAACGCCAACAAGAAACATCTGACAGTTCCAGTATTTCTGCTATTCTATTAGCCACGAAGGTCTTTAATCTTCTAGAGCTAGTATGCATCCAAGCAAGGACTACGCTGGAGTCACACCAATACAGTTTACGTGTTACTGGGGACCTCAAGGAATCGACGGCGGCCTTGCAGAGTCTGACAGCTAGTAATGCTGCACATAGCTCCAAACGAGGTATAGTACAGGCCTTGATTGGTGCCACCTTTGATTTAGAACACAAAAGGTTGACATGCACGATACCTGTTTCATCAATGGACCTTACATAGACGCAAGCGCCGTAAGCCCTTTGGGAGGCGTCGCTGAACACATGTAGTTCTGTAACAACAGGTGAGTCACATAAAACCTGCCTCGGCAGTGTAAACGTAGATAGACAAGATAGATTATTAGAAAACTTACGCCACTCTCTTTCTATTTTCTCTGAAAGAGGTTCATCCCAGCCAACCTTGTCGAGCCAAAGTTGCTGCATTATTAATTTAGGAATAATAATACAGGGGCTGACAAAACCGAGTGGGTCAAAGATTTTAAACGATGTTGATAAAATATAGCGCTTCGTTATTTTATCATTGACAGGGGGAATTTCGAAAGAATAATGTAAACTGTCAGTTTTGGGATTCCAACCTAAACCGAGAGCATTGGAGGACTCACTAATGATAAGTGAGTCTGTAGAGTTTTCAGAGCAGGCTTCGAGTACGCCAGACGAATTAGATTTATATTTTCGTAGATTAAAACATGCTGCCTTAAGGGCTTCTGATACAGATTTTTGAATATGTATTAATTCCTTCTCAGAATTACAGCCGGTAATTAGGTCGTCTACATATAGATCGTGTTGTATAATCGTTCTAATGAGGGGATCCTCGCACTCCTCGCCCGATTGCCAAAGACACCTAGTACTTAAATAACTTGCGCTTGTGAACCCATAAGTCACCGTATTTAAACGTAACGTCTTAAGAGGCTCACGCTCGTCTTCTCTCCATAAAATAAGTTGAAGATTTCGATCTGACTCGTCCACTAATATTTGACGAAATAGTTTTTCTACGTCTGCTGCTAAAAGATATTTATAGAAACGAGCTCGAATTAAAATGGAAAAAAGAGAGTCTTGAATTTGAGGCCCAACCATTTGTATGTCGTTGACAGAGAGGCCTGAGGAAGTGCGAGCCGACGCATCGAAGACGACGCGAATTTTTGTAGATTCGCTGTTTTCTTTAAATACAGGATGATGTGGTAAGAAGTAGCATAAATTAGATTTTAAATTATTTGATGCAATTTCAGAGAGATGACCTAATTCTGCATATTCTCTGATAAATTCAATATATTGCGACTTAACTTCAGGTTGTTTTCTAAATCGCCGTTCTAAATTGTAAAACCTTTTCTTAGCCATGTGGTAGGAGTCACCGAGACAATCCGGTGAGTCGATAAGGGGTAACTTGACAGAGAATCTGCCGTTTTCTAAGCGGCAGGTGTGCTGCAAAAAATGCGTTTCACATGCCTGCTCGCTTTCACTAAGGTAAGACTTAGATGGAATTTCTTCCAGCTCCCAAAATCTATTTAATTTTAATTCTATGTTTTCATTATTAGAAAAAGGAGTAAGTACATGATTGCATTTAATGTTCTTAGGTTGTTTATGTTGCAGGGGACCTCCAATCAACCAGCCCAGCCGTGAGCTATGTAGTTTGGGAAGATTAGGGCCTAATGACCTCTGCTCACAACATATTATGTCCCAAAATAAATCTGAGCCTATGAGAATATCTACGAAAGAAGGCTGAAAGAATTTAGGGTCTGCTAAGACAATATCATTAGGAATATTAAACGATCTAATATCAATTACCATGTTGGGAATTAATGATGTTAATTCCTTCATAACATAAAAGTTAGAAATAACATTGAATGGTGTATTTAAGGATTTTAATTGGGCAATGCAATATTCGGTGATCGTACCTGCATCATTGTTGCCAAAACCCACTACCTTTGTGGCATTGATAGGGCAGTCCTCTAATGATAACCTTTGTTTCAGGCTTAAACTTATGAAAGAGGATTGGCTGCCACAATCAAGCAGAGCGCGTACTGTTTCACATTTATTAGTCTTAGGATTTACTATATCAATCAAGGCAGTACAAAGAAGAGCATACTTGTTACCTTGATTGTTGCAGTTAGCCAGCGTCCCAGGAGAACTATCGATGCTTGTACAAAATGAAGTGTCAGATGTACCAGTAGGAAGGTGCAACATAGAATTATGTCTTTTGTTGCATTCACGACAACGACCAAAACGACATCTAAATGTAGGGTGACCTGACCTTAAACAATTAAGACACAATTTTAATTTGGTTGCCTCAGCTATACGCTCGCTTATGCCCTTTGCCTTGAACGATGGACAATCAAATATTTTATGACCAGCATTACAGCATGGACAGAGGTATGATGAGGATGATTGTGTTTGTGGCTGGTTACCACTACTAATGTAGGCATATGCTTTAGTATGACGTGTATGGTCCGGTTGTTTCTTTGAATGGCCTTCTGGATGGTGTTTACCATGACTGGATCTAAAGGCGTTGTCTAACTTGCTGCGATGCAAGGACTCAAGCACGGCTGCACGATCGTTTAAAAATTTATAGAATTCTTTGAGTGTAGATGTGTCTGTTGACAACGCGTTACTGTGTTCCTCCCACTTTACGAAAGTGTTATTGTCCAATTTCGAAGCTACTATGTGAATGATAAGGGGATCCCAATTATCCGTAACTTGTCCTAAATTGGAGAGGGCGCGTAAATTCTTAGCCACGTGGTCAACCAAGAAGCGCAACGATTTTTCAGACTCCTTATTTACAGGATTAATGTTGGTTATTGCAGTGAGATGATGACTTATCAATAAACGCTTCCTGTCGTATCGTTCGAGCAATAGGTTCCAAGCTTCCCGATAATTATCAGCCGATACTTCTAGATTTGACACGGTTCGTGCTGCTTCTCCTTCTAAATATGAAATTAAATAATGAAACTTGTTCACTGAACTGATTCTACTATTTTCATGTATTAAAGATCGAAACGTGTCGCGAAATTCCATCCATCGAAAGTATGACCCGTCGAATTTAGAAACCTGTATCATAGGTAGCTTGAAACCCATTTCATTATGATCGACAGCACAATGAGTTATACTGTGAGGAGTGCTTGAGTCGTGGATGCCTTCATCCCTAGCGTGCATTTGTAATAACTCTTGAGCCATAACAATATTACTAATAAATTCCTTTTCGATATTTTCTCGTTCTTCAAGTTCATCCTCCAACCCACTAGCATTAAGAATTTCAATTTGACTTTGTAAGTCATCAAACCTTGAAGATAAAGTTTCAAATTTACTTAGTTTAAGTGTAAGTTCCGCCCTATGTGTTGTATTGAAACTGTCTAAACGTGATATTTTTTCTAGATAGTTTCTAAACTTCGTAACTTGGCCCTTGACAGAACTACGTCTAACGTTTAATTCCGCCAAGCTCTTGGCTTCGTCACCTAAACCCATTGTAACGGTTTACTTCAAACAAAATTCTCACGAGAAAGAAATCAAAGAAATGTAGTTGAAATAAACACAAGAAAAAGTTACGTTAAAATAAAAAATAAAATGAAAGAATACGCTCACGCCCCTGGTTGGTGGTCTCTGCCGCACAGGAGGCCGAAGTCGCTGGCACCGGTTTGCGGGCTGCCTCTGCACGGACGCTGCGCGTGCGCTGCGGCAACGACGCTCAGCGATGCACGGGAAACTTGGGCAAATCTGAAATGTTCGGCGGAATAATCACTAAACGGAACTAAAATAGGCACACTGCAGCCTGTGGAATTAATTTGCTATAAGAAATTCTTCAAAAAACAACAAGAAAAAGGTTTGATTGTACTATTGACTTTACGTGGGTATGTAGGTACTTTGAGATGTGAAATGTTCTCGAAAAAACCGCTTGTCGAAACGGAAAAGAAATTAAACATATAACGTAGAAATATCCTTGCGAGTTGTCACTGATACTGAATATTAGTGAACTCGTGGAAATTTAAAGAAATAAAAATGCAAAAAGTAAGTATGACGCAATTCTGTAACCTTGACAAAGGTGAAACTATGTAGGTAAGGTAAGAACTATGAAATTGCACAAGTGGAAAACTATACATAAATTGGATTAGGACGTAGGTTACTTGGTTTAAACGGAAGTTTAGGAATTAAGGAAGGGCACTTAGCTGCAGAAATGCTGCTGCGCTGCGGTGTGACGCCGTTTTGGCATCAATGTCCGGCGGTGCTAAGTGCTGCTTGTATTCTTCCGATGTACGTTCTTCTCCCAAGGGCTGGATGAGGCGCGGTGCTGACCGGCTGATGGTTGCGGTGCGGTGCTGGCCTACTCCAGTTAGGCCCCGGTGTCCTCTTGAAGGCAGGTGTGTTCGTTCTTCTCCCAAGGGCTGGATGAGGCGCGGTGCTGACCGACTGATAGCTGCGGTGCGGTGCTGGCCTACTCCAGTTAGGCCCCGGTGTCCTCTTGAAGGCAGGTGTGTTCGTTCTTCTCGCAAGGGCTGGATGAGGCGCGGTGCTGACCGACTGATAGCTGCGGTGCGGTGCTGGCCTACTCCAGTTAGGCCCCGGTGTCCTCTTGAAGGCAGGTGTGTTCGTTCTTCTCCCAAGGGCTGGATGAGGCGCGGTGCTGACCGACTGATAGCTGCGGTGCGGTGCTGGCCTACTTCAGCTAGACCTTGGTACTCCGATTTTTTCTTCGGAACGTGTCCTGTCACGGTCGCCAATTATGTCTACTCGAGACACTGGAGCTTGGTGCTCAATAAAACGACGATGTCTTCACGATAATAATGAATTTAATTTGAAATGACAATGAGACAACATTAATGCGTTCTATTATAAATTTAAACAATGCCAAGCTCATATATTTAGAAATATATTGTGGACTGATGTTCGTCCGTTTTTGAATCAAGATGAATTGATTTTACAAAAAAGTCAGGTAGAAGGTTTTTCCTAACAATTTATTTTGTGCGCAAACTACCGACATTTTTGGCGCCTGATCAAAACAATTAGCAATGTTTGCCTTTGAATAACGTCAGGCGTAGACAAGGGGTTTACGCACTTTTTATGTGTTTGGCATAGTTATTATACGAAAAGATCGTAAAACTGAAGTGGAATTAGACCATAAAATTATTTTTGTTATGTCATTTGTGAGTAAGAGGGTTTGGGTTTTAGTTGTTTTCGCAAATTGTAAATAACCTGTATGTTACATCTGCTCAAGCTATGGAACGGAACATGAAAAATCCACTTTTTGAATAAAAATCCATAAATTATGAATCAAATATTTCTCCGACAAAAACATAAAATGCGGAACTGAAGTAAAAATATTACGTTCGCCGAAAACGAATTAAAAAAGCACACAGTAAAAGGTAAATGAAATATTTCGCAATTATTTTTCATAGCTAAACACCGGAGGGACTTAATTAACTGGATTTAATTAAGTGAAAGCATTTCAGCTATAATTTAAATAAAATCCGTACTTATTGCGTCTAATCGGATGTGCATTCCGAAGCCAATATCTAGAAAAGTTACTTATTGCGGGCTTTGACTTCCAACAACAACTTCCTAAATCAATTATTCTGAAGCCAATATTCACAAAAGTAACAGTGCTTTAACTTTGACCATTTCGTCCATTCCGTGTCAATTTTGTACTCAGAATTGTGTGGCAGTGGCGGTAGTCAATCTTTGTATAATTTGTAGAGCAGTATTTGTAGATATACCAGAGCAACATTTATAGATCGTTGACAGTCGTTAAAGGTAGTCAGTGGCTCGAAATTATAACCAGTTTTACCAAGGGGTTTCGTTACTCGGTCGTGTAGGTCAGATAGGCAGTAGTTCCAATGTATTCAATTAAAATACTGGCATTCAGCTGCATCTGGTTAGACTGGGTTACCTATATAATATCGACAGTAACTACATCGCCGGTCACTGTATCGACAACGTTCAGCCGAACCCAATACAGGAAAAAGTCTAAGCAGATGATGAGTTGTGTGGCTGTGATAAGAATAACGCTTGTCCAATTTATAAATGTTACATTCATTACATAGTTACATTCACTCGAAATTCTCAGCAATAGTTATTTTTATTTTTTTGGCTCAGAAGTCTGAAGGCGCGCGTGGCGGGCCTCTCAAAATGTAGAAGGTGCCCCGGGGCGATGGTCATTCGGAGAACAGAAATAAAAAGTCTAAAATGCACTGTAAACTATTTACACAAAAATGTATGTACAATATAAGAACTATTTTAATCTACGAAATCAACAAGAAAAATTATAATATAGCACCGGCCAGTAACAAAACGAACGCCGCCTCCTTGGTCGCGGCCTAGTGATGAGTAGTGTCAGGCACTACAAGTCCAAACTCAAGGTTTGCCAAAGAGCGATGTAGCTTAGCATTTTAAATATCAAAATCACCGATCGAATACGCAACACCATTAATACGCTCCAAGACAGGCATCGCTGATGTTGGCGATAAGTCGGCGAGGTTAAAATGGGACTGGGCGAGTCACTTTTCCGGAATGGTTCAGGACAGATGGCCAAGAATCGTCACACAGTGGATGCCTGAAAACGGTCGTCGACACCTAGGCAGGCACAAGAAGCGCTGGCGTGACAATTTGGAGTCGTTCCTGACTGATTGGCCAGACGAGGCCAAACACCGTGAGAGATGGAAAGAAATGGGGAAGGCCTTTACACATCAGTGGGACAGAATAGGCTAATAGTTAATTTAAGTAAGCTTTCCAGTCAATATCTTATGTAAAACTGAAGTAATCAGGTCAAATTAGGCGAGAATTGGCAGACATGAACAGCTTGCTATTTAGCCAGGTAGGTCTGGGCTTTTATCTAGTAAATTGTCCAGTCAATATCTAATGTTCAATTGGGGTAATTTGGTCAAATGAGGTAAGAATCGGCGATAATTTCGTGTCATTCAAAAATGACAGTCTGCTATTTGGTTAGTGATGATGATAATACGTTAATCATCAGTTTTTGGCAGACGAATTGGTGTACTACAATATTACTGTTTGAAAGAGAAGGTAAGGAAGGACAATCCTTTTTTTTTAATTTAAGATGGGAAATCATCAAATGACTTCTCCCACTCTGGGTGGAGCGGAAGGGAGTTTCAGACTTTTTCTGACTAAAACCCATCAATGTTCCTTCCTCGCCCTTTATGTTCCGGGGCCACGATAACTCTTTTGAACAGTGCAGCAGCCCCGGCAGGTGGTCGACTATCCTTACAGTATAATCAACTCAACCAACATGGACCACAATGAGCTTTAAAATGTAAAAGTAGAAAATGCGTTTAAAAAAACGAAAAATCGCACAAGAATTTTGAAGGGTTAAACGATCATAAATAAGAAGTATCTCGCGATCTTCGCGTTGTAATCGTGTCGTTCATCTTACGACGGTACATTAAGTCCGAAAGCTCTAACATCTTGAAATATATCCCTCACAGTTATTAAGATTCATTAAACTTGGGTTTAGTGATAGCAGTGAGGCGAGGTGTTTAGTTAATTGAATAAAATGCGTTTTGAAAAACTTTAGTGTACTTTTAAATTATAAAAACTCTTTGTTCGTCGGTTTGCTCTTCGTTTTAGGTACAAACAATGCATTTAGTTAATGTTGATCAGAAATAACCACGAAATAACAATAAGACCAACAATCCAAAAACAAAAAAAAAACACGATTTAGATACATATTTACTGGTTGGTAAACAGTAAGCATAACCCGTTTTTAGTGTTAATGATATTTTTTGACATGTTTTCGGCATTGCTTGCCGCTTAGGTAATGTAGCAACTAAGCTGTGGTTGCAACCTGCTTTTTGCACGCAATTGCTCAACATTTTTCAGAACCACTTATCCTTGTATTGCCATTAACATTTCCCGGTTCCAAAATATATTCGGAGCAACATTTAAACAAAAGCCGTTCAAAATGGCCGCCAGTCCGAAACACGTGCCCACTTCACTTCATTAAATTTAGACTAAAAGTTCATCGTGCTGATTTCATATTCAATTTGGCGTTTTCAGGGACCGTCATAATATTTTTATGTGAACATAAAGCCTGTCTGCCAATGGAGAACCTTTTTCTATCGGAAGGTACAAAACGCCTGCGATCGGGGTACTTTAAACTGTGTTCTGGTGATTATTTTGCTCTCATATTTGCAGAGGATTCTTTTTCAGGATAGACGTGAAGGTTTTTGATACGAACTCTTTTTTGTATTGAAAGAGGTGGAGTTTTCAGGTGTGCCTATGTCCTATAATATTGTATGGAGTTGTTTGAGTGATTGTGGTGAGGTTTATAATATTAAGAGGTCTTGTTATCTCTATTTTTGTTATGTTGTGTGCACTTGTGGCATAATCCAAGTAAATATGTTTTCTATCTTTCTTTCTTGCATTCGATTCTCGGGGCTGTCGAGTGTTTTTGTTTTTTTTTTTCCATCAGGAATATCTTATTAGTAGCACCGGGATTTGCGACCGGTTGATGATCTAAGGCCAACCAAGGAGTCGAACATAACTGGCGAAATGTGGATTTATGATAGGTACAGTCTTCTAACCCCTCGGGGATTATCGGCGTGATGTTATTTCATCAGATAAATTACAGATGCTAGAAAACACCAGTATTGAATGTAGAACGAGATTCCACTCCTTACAACAATCGTTATTTTTGACACATCTGTTCACGAGTATTACTCATAATTTAGGAAATGTTAGTATAAAAATGTTTGATACAAAAAAATAGCCTAACATATTATTTTATATTGAAATCCCTCTACAAACAATATCTTCTTTAGTAGGTTTACTCGACACCTCTATTTCAAACAGATGATCGCTTTTAATTTTTTTTGAATTGTCGATACTCAATTTTCAAATCAAAATGAATAACTTGAATTTTTCTCTCGCTCTAGAATTTAAAATAAAAAACTTACAATACACATTTGATTGCGCAAAAAAAATACCTGTATCGTTAATTTGTGGCAGGCATAATCGTGGTGGGAGTATTTTTTTTTTATGAGTGAGCACACAATTCGTAATTCGACCTCATTTCAAGGAGCGTGAGGGTAGGCGGAAAAAGTGCTCCCTCATTATCGTTTTCCGCAGTCGCGCCGGTATCCAGGGTGTTGGAAAACAATACAATTCCGCATGAAACGCCTGAGTATTTTTGCAAGAAATTTAAAAGTTTTTTTTCTCTCTTATTCTCGCATAGTGTGGTGGGGAGTTGAAGTGTGTAATTCGTTGGCCTGGTTGCACACCTGCTTGTATTTCTGTTTGGGTGTATTCCGTTTTAGCGCTGTTTGCTTGAAACTACCAACCATTTCCCAAAAAAATCGTGACCTACATGCTTTTAATATAGTTTCTATCTTCAAGAGAATAGTTGCACCACGATTTATAATGTATTTATCTTCAATTTTATATTTAGTAGCTTATTTTTCTTTACTATTAAATAAATTTACGACTTTTATAGGCAAAAACAATCTACGAGCATTAAACTCTTATTCGGCTCTCTCCCTAAAAATATATTTAAAACTTCTACTTCTAATGATTCGCTTCAACTTCTCACACCGAAAATTCTAGAATACATTTTTTCATTAATCAATATACTGCGAGTCATCAGCTAGGGGGCGAACCGGAAGTACCCGACCGGAAGCAAAGGGACTAAACTCGGCGGTTAATTGCGCGAAAAGCGAAGCCCTTCGTTTTGAATATCGAACGATTATTTCCGCGTGAGCTTTAAGGATCATGTGTTGGAGGGAGATTTTTTTTTCATCTTATAAATGTGCGTCCTTCATGATGTGACATACTCGTAAATTACTCAAGCTATGTGAATGAATCTGATAGAGGAAATGCTTGAAAAATACAAACTTTCAGAAATAACCTGGTAGCAGCACCAAACGTGTTAAACTTTAAAATGACAATTGATTCTATTGGTACACCACAACATTTCTTTTTGAGTGAATATTTTTCACCTCGGAAGGAGGGATAGTCAGTTGTAAAATTGTATAAACCTTTATTTTGACATCCTAAAAATTGTCTTGCTACTTTTAGATTTACAAAACTAAAGGCTATCAAATAATATGGTCTACGTCTTTTTCTGCCTTTTTCTCTCACCAATAGTATGCTTAAGCTATTGTACTATCAACTTTTATCTAGAATTCTAGAACATTCATACTGCACAGCTAAATTATGATAACGGACATAAAAGGCGAAGCAAATTGCCTCTGAATATAAATCACGAGCTCTTTTGGATCGCGTGTCGATATGTTAGGAAACGCACCATGTTTGTGAATTGCGTTATGTGTTTATTACTTTCCGAATTTATTTATAACTTTGACTTTGTTGTGGAGTTTGATTTGTTTTTGTGTGTTTGATTCGAGTTGAATATGAAAAAGGACACATTTTTATATTTACAGACGATTAGATAATGTAAAATCATCCTGGCTGACATTTGTAGATCTCTGATAGTCGTTACAGGTAGTCAGTGGCCCGGAAGTCTGAATTACCCAATACTAACTAGGTTGTGGAGGTCAGATTGGAAGTCCACTATGGAAAATGTTGGTATTCAACTGCATCCGGTTAGACTGGAAGCTGACCTAAACTTAGTTGGGAAAAACTTGTGCAGATGATGACGTAAGTGGACCATACTTTGAAACAAATGCGTTACGTTAATCCAGACTAATATTGAAATGTGAAAGTATTTGACTGTATTTCAAAGATATTTATACACGGGTAGAGCACGGCCTGGGTTAGAGTATAGGGTTTTCTCCCTGGTGTACTACCTGGGAGAAAAGTGCTCTCAGTGGGATAATTCTTGACCTCCACACTGGCGGAGCAGCAGACAAAACCTAGTATGATTGTAAATAAAAAAACGATACTGCTTGATTGTAATTTATCTCATGTAATAATTTTATTACATGACATTTGTTCTTTATCATTGATAAAGAACTACAAAACTTAAGTTGCAGTGGGCAGAGGACATTGCTCGCAGATCGAATGGCCGATGGGGCCAAAAAGTTCTGGAGTGGCTACCACGAACCGGAAGACGTTGAGTTGGAAGGCCTCCCACTAGGTGGACCGATGACCTGGTGAAGGCTGCGGGAATCCGCTGGAGTCGCACGGGACCGGTCAACACTTGGGGGAGGCCTATGTCCAGCAGTGGACGTCTTTCGGCTGAAATGTTGAAGGAACTACAAAACATGTCCAAAATTCAATTAACTTCCACAAACAACATAATCTTTTTCCAAAATCAAAACGTTCCTAAAGACTCAATCAAACTCCAGCAAACAGATAAAGTACAGTCGGCGAATTATTAAAATACTTTTCGAAACCATTTTAATAGAAGCACCCAAACTAAGTTTTATCTTCGTAATCCGTACCACAAGGCAAGTTTCATGAGTAAACGAGTTAACTTAAACGATTTCCTTGCGGCTGTAAAAAGGAAAAAGTAAAAAAAAAAGTTGAAAGAAGATCGCGTCTATCTGGTACCAAATAAAGTTGTGTTGTTCGGCTGGTGATATTTTTTGATGACTGTACTTTGTCTCTATTTAATATCGCTTGTGAGCTTGAACAAGTTGAAAGTACAAGATTGTTGTTCAGAACATGTTCAAAGTGTGCTTCTTCGGGGCGCGATTAAATTGTAATGGATATAGTTGTGTGGATATTAAATGAGAATTATGTTGGGAAGGAGAGGGCGCTACTGTGCTACTGTTTACTTCGTCTCCGTATTTATCGTAACATAAAAAAAATATTTGTGTACCTAGAACAGTGAAAAGAACATAAAGTGAAAAATAACCGAACAATTCTTAACGTAAAGTGTAGGCAAACCTTTTTAACAAGTGATTCAGTGTTAAATAGTGAAAAGAACAGAAGAGACAAAAAAACGTTAATGTGCAAAAAAAAAGTACCTCCAACAGAATTAGAAAAACAATGATTTATGAAAACAATGATTGAACAGTTAAAGTGTTGAACAGAATTCGGCCTAGTGAAGCCTTTTTGAAAAATCAAGAGAATATAGTCATTTGCAAAAACCAAAATATCCTAGAAGATATCATTTAGACATAGACGCTAACGCCATCTGTTAAAAAGTATTGGTACCATAACAGCTACGATCAAACTACATTATACTGTTCGACCGACTTGATCGAGCGATCCTCAGCTTGGAAGGAACTACAGAGGGCTGCTAAGAGAGGGCGTTACTAGTACCATAACACAACAAACAAAGTTACAAACATGGAAGAAGTTATGAATGCGCTAAAAAATATCCAAAGGGAACTTGATGAACAAAAAAATACAATCTTAAAAAGCGGAGAAAAGGTGACCGAACAAGTTACCCAAAATATAAACTGTATCTTAGAAGAAAAGTTCAAAATACTAGACGAGAAATACGACAGCCTTAAGGAAAAAATAGAAAATCAAGAAAAACGACTCTATTTTATAGAAAAACAGATAAGAAAAAATAATATTGTATTTTTCGGACTAGAAGAAACAGAAACATCATATGCAAACCTAGAAAAACTCATGATCAACTTTATAAAAGAATACTTCTCTTTGGACCTGGATCATAGAGATTTACAAGAAATAAAGAGAATAGGAAAAAAAGGAGACAGACCTAGACCAATAATAGTAACATTTTCTACGCTCGGTACAAAAATCAACATATTCAAAAGGAGTAGTTCACTGAAAAATACAACATTTTATGTAACAGAAGATTACCCCCAACATATAATTGAAAAAAGAAAACAATTACAAGAGCAGGTACGAATTGAAAAAGAAAAAGGAAACTCTGTAATAATAAAATACGACAAACTAATAATACGAGACAAAAAAAACCCAACAGCAAAAAATAAAAGAATGCTTTCAGCTTCTCCTGAAACCAACCCTGCTGGACGCGACGAAGTTAGAACGCAGGCTAGCAAGAAGAATAAAACCCAAAATACGAATAACCAAATGTCACGTAAAAAATCTTCTAGCCTGTCTGAAGAGATCGTAAAGCCAGGGATACTGAACTTCTTGACTACCAAAAATCCAAATAATACACCCGGAGCAAAGGAAAATAACAAGGAGAAGATATAGCAACTACAACACCCCTCTCACACGGTTAACGTAAGAAAAACAACAATAAAAAACAATCTAAGTCTTCCAAGCCGGCTGGTCACCGAGGAAGAGTATGACCAAAACCCTCCAATGAATCAAACAACATTATCAACAAAAGAATCTACAACAACTTATATTACCACTACTACAACAGGAAAGTTCTACATTTTGACACACAACGTCAGAACACTCTCTACATACGAACGCTTGATAGAATTTAATGAATCTCTATCGGACATAAAATACGACGTAATCGGATTGGCTGAAACGAGGCGAATGGGAAACAAAATAGAAGAGTATGATAATTTTATATTATGCCACACGGGACAAACGCCTGGCTTGTATGGTGTAGGCTTTATGGTTAAAAAATGTCACAAAAACAACATAGAAAGCTACATTGGTCTAACAGAAAGAGTCGCAATCCTAAACTTGGTATTTGGAAATACTCGGTTATCAATCATACAAGTCTATGCCCCTACGGAAAAAGCAAACCAAGTCGAAATCGACAGTTTCTATTGTACACTCAACAAAGCGATAGAAATATCGTATAAAGACTTCATACTGATGGGAGATTGGAATGCGAAAATTGGTAAACCAAAAAAAGAAGAATATTTAGTTATGAAACAGAACGGCTATGGTGAAAGAAATGAGAGAGGACAAAGACTGATAGATTTTGCTACTGAAAACAAGTTGTCAATTTTAAATACATTTTATAAGAAAAAATTAAAAAACAGGTGGACATGGATCTCTCCTGATAAAAAATACAGAAACGAAATCGATCTCGTTCTATCGAACCGTCCTCAAATATTTCAAAATATCGAAGTATTGAATATAAACTACCCTTCGGACCACAGACCAGTTAGAGCAACGATTACATATAAGCAACCAAAGAAAAGTCGAACTAAATATAATAACCACCAAAAACAAAAGATAACTAACGAAGATGACATCTCTAAATTCAATGAGTACATAAAAACAACACTGAACGCACCGTTAGACAAATCAGTACAAAGCTATTACGACAATATTATCAAAGCCATAACCAGAAGCCTGCAAGCAATTCAAAGTGAAAGTAAAGAAAATAAAACCCATAAAATTCTGTCGGATCGCACACTACGGCTTATGAAGAGACGGAAGGAACTTCAACAGACAAAAGACAAGTCTAGAGCAATGAAAAATGAGATCTCTGCCCTTTATAAGCTCATAGGCAAGTACATCAAGAAAGACTACAATAACTACAGATATAACACTTTAGAAAAACACATAAGTCAAACGGGAGGCACAAGGAAAGCCTACAAAGAGCTGAGAACGAATAAAACATGGATCGAAGGATTGAAACAGGGCGATAAAATACATAACAACCGTAACGACATCATTACCGTGGCAACACACTTCTATACAAATCTATACAGTACAAAAGAAACGACATGTACGGTTAGTAAAGATCCACATCCAAGCCCCAACTACGGCAACCCACCTGTGCCTCAGATTGAAATAAGCGAAGTAATAGAAGCAGCAAAAGCTCTGAAATCAGAGAAAAGTCCAGGTTCTGATGGCATCACAAACGAAATACTAAAATCCGGTTCAGCAACCCTTATCGCCCACTTGACTGAACTGTTCAACCTTATTATCGAAACTGGAGAGACGCCCACCCAATGGTCTGAATCTGACATAATTCTTATCTACAAGAAAGGCGACCCAAACGATATAGGGAACTACAGACCTATAAGCCTGCTACCTACCATCTACAAGCTCTTCTCCTCTATAATAAATAAAAGAATAAACTCTACACTAGAAACACGTCAACCTATAGAACAAGCTGGATTCAGAAAAGGATACTCAACGATTGACCACATACACACAATAGAACTTCTCATAGAAAAATATCGAGAGAAAAATAGACCACTCTACATTGCATACATTGACTACCAAAAAGCATTCGACTGTGTATCGCATAAAAGCATTTGGGAAACCCTAGCAACACAAGGGGTAGAAAAAGAATACATTCGTGTGATCAAGAGTATATACAATAACAGCAAGAGTAGAGTCAAACTAGAGGCGGCTGGACCGTGGTTCCCGGTCAGAAGAGGAGTAAGACAAGGCGACCCACTCTCACCACTGCTGTTTATAGCAACACTGGAGTCGATCATCAGTCAACTCAATTGGAAGGGCCGAGGCATTAAGATCAAAGAAACCTACCTAAGCCACCTAAGATTTGCAGATGACCTGGTCCTACTATCAGAAACAGGATCAGAAATTCAGTATATGATAGAGTCACTCAATGAGTCCAGCAAATTGGTAGGCTTAGAAATGAATTTATCCAAAACTATGCTGATGACTAACAGTACAAGGACACCGCTATATGTGGGTTCCGAACCTCTCAAATATGTAAACAATTACATATATCTGGGCAAACAAATTAGCTTTGACCAGAATAGTAACGAACAAGAAGTAGATCGCAGGACGCAGTTAACGTGGAACAAATACTGGGCACTAAAGGACATTTTCAAAAGCAGCATGCCAACTAAAATTAAAACCAAGGTACTGAACTCGTGCCTTATACCATGTCTAACGTATGCTTGCCAAACGTGGAAGTTCAATAAAAGAACTAAGCATAAAATAATTACATGCCAACGAGGAATGGAGCGCAGTATGCTGAACATAAAAAAGCTACAGAAAATAAGACACACAAAAATCAGAAATATCACCAAGACAAGGGACGGATTGGTACACGCTCAGTCACTGAAATGGAAATGGGCCGGACATGTGGCGCGCCTAAAGGACCAGAGATGGACGAAAAGAGTTACCACATGGGCAGGTCCACTAGGCAAAAGAAGCAGAGGTAGACCCGTAACAAGTTGGGAAGATGAGCTCAAAAAAACAGCCGGCCCAAACTGGATACGAGTAGCCCAATCTAGAGAGGACTGGCTATCTTTGGAGGAGGCCTTCACCTACAGAGGGGTTCTTGCAGACTAAATATAATTTACAGTATAATAGTAACGTAGGATTAATTTATGTAATAATTTAAAATAACAACTAGTTTTAAGGACAACTTTATTTAACTTACTTAAACTTAATTACTAAAAAAAAAAAAAAAAACTATTATACTAGCTATTAAGATTGAACTAAACTTTTCTTTTTGTAATCTGCATGAAATAAAAGGCTTTTTTATTTTTTTATTTTATTATTATGTTGGGAACGCAAATGTGAGTTTTAAAACTAAAATACTGAATAGATTAAAATGTGGAATGGAGCTTGTGGCACTGAGTGGGATCTACTGATTTAATCAGAAAGTTTTGGATGTTTGTTTTGTTGCTGGCTATTTAAAATAAAGTAACATATTTAACGTCACTCTTATAATCCTAGAAATGTTAGGCAAATGTATATTATATTACCTATACCTAACGCCAGTTTTGTTTAATTACCAAACAATAAATTATCCTATTGCCAACGGGCTCGAACATTAACTCTGTGCTTCTATTGAAATTGAAATTCAAAAATATTTTCAAATGATTGAAAAAATCCTTATGATAACAACCCAATAATATATTCATCATCATCATCAGCTTTTAATGTTCCCTGTTCCCACAGCTGGGGCAGGCCTCCGCTCTATGAGAGGGACAACACATTCCTACATCTGATCTCTTTCTCAGCAGTACCTACCGATTGCGACCAACTCTTACTAGACCATCATCATTATCATCATCATCATTATCATCATCATCATTATCATCATCATCATCATCATTATCATCATCAACCCGAATGGCGCCGCGGTAGTGAGGCTGCCTTACGTTCTTAGGGTCCCGGGTTCGAATCCCGGTAGGAGCAAATGTTTGTGTGATGAGCATGGACATTTGTTTCCGAGTCATGGATGTTTATATGTATAAACAAAAAGTATATATGTAGTATATCAACTGTCTGGTGACCACGACACAAGCCATGCTTAGTGTGGCACTAGATGGCGCTGTGTGTAATGTCCAGCGATATTTATTTATTTTTTATTTATCATCATCATTATTTTCCTTCCCATGTCCCATATTACTAGGAGTCGACGCACCAAGTTTTTTATTCCAGTCTCAACCGTGACTATTACTAGACAACGAGGCAACATATAAATTTAGTTTAAACAAAAAGTTCCAAACACACGCAATATTGTAGCGTACCAGTGGTTTGTTTACATAAACGTCGCATTCATAAATAGTCAAACCTAGAACTGCGGGCCAGCAAATATTTGCTTTGAGTGGGAGTGCAACTCGCGACCCAGAAAACTAAGCTAATAGTGTTACAGTCTATTTCTTTTTTACTTTATTGACTTCTGAAATTATGGATGGATTTTGTAAAAGATGATATACACCGTGTTCCTGAGGATATACATTAATTTTGAATAATACTTCTATAGCTCTTGTTACACATATCTTACAAAGGAAGTAGTAGTTTAAATGGCATAGTTTTTAAGTTATTGGTAATTTAAGTTTAACCAATTTAATTATGTTGTGCTGTGAGAAAGAGTCTTTATTTGTGAGATGTTGCCACTTTGTGCAACCAAAACTATCAAACTGAATTTAGAAGACTGAAACTGATTTTTGTTTTTGTTTTGTTTTGAAGTTAGTGGCATTTTGTGTTTTGTTGTGAAAAAATGAGTTTGTAATCTAAGATGAACACGATATGTTTTTACTTATTGCCACTAAAAGTGAAAAAAAATGGTAAAAAATAAATAGTAAAAAATGGTCAATTTAGGTCCATGTTCACCAAAAATATGACGGTCTGATTATCTAAAAACAGCTGTTTAAAACATATTTTTGTATGGGAACATGTCACATTGACAGCTGGTTTTAGATAATCAGACTGTTATCTTTTCGGTGAACATGGACCTTAATGGTCTGAATAACATGCCGAAGTTAATGTATAACCTCAGGAAGACGATGTATATGGTAAGAAGTAAGAAAGGATTTGTCTGATAAGATAACAACTGATAGAAAAGGATGGAACAAGAAGACATGTTGCGACGACCCCAAATGAATCAGGATAACATTTACAAGAATTATGATATCTGATAGACCAGTGGTACCTAATCCCTGACCATAATTTCCATGTCGTAAGTCTTGGATTGCAATCCTGGTCGACACTCCACAATTGTACTTAAAACTGCTCTCAAAACAGAAGAAAAACATTTTGAGGAAGCCGTGTTACCTGAGATCCAAAGTAATTCAAATCAAACCACGCTAGAACTCGCATAGCTATGCGGCTCAGCGGTCCCAGCAATTAGAATGTTTTAGACGGAATTAATTCTACCTAGTAAACGTCAAGTAATAAAACGTAAAACACTGAGAGGTTGACTGGTAGAGAAAAAAGCATAAGATAAGCGGCCATGTGCTGCTGGGACACAGGGCTTTCTCATCATCTGCCTAGCCTTTTCCCAACTATGTTGGGGTCGGCTTCCAGTCTAACCGGATGCAGCTGAATACCAGTATTTTACATGGAGCGACTGCCTATCTGACCTCCACAACCCAGTTAATACTGGGAAATACGATACCACTTGGAAAGACTGGTGTCAGAATTTTGGGGTCACTGACTACCTGTAACGACTGTCAAAGATGGACAAATGACAGCCGGGACCAACGGCTTAACGTGCTTTCCGAGGCACGGAGGAAACTCGGTATGTAAGGGTGGTCACCCATCCACAGACCAACCTAGGCAAGCATGGCTTAACCTAAAGATCGACCCGAGCGGCTGATACTATTCAGCCACGAGATCCTCCTCCTCTCACAAAGGGCACTCTATGAGAGGAAATAGGCCACCATCCACCACGCTGGCCCAGTGCGGATTGGTAGATGTCCCATGTCTTCGAATTTTTGGTTCTAAGACATGCCGGTTACCTCACGATGTTTTCCTTCACCGTTTTGAGAGCAGTGGCGAAGAGAAGAAATAAACTACACTAAGTAATGCGCCTGCCTGGGTTCGAACCCACGACATACTGCTCGTAAGTCGTGTCCGCCAATACTGGGCTGGGGAGAATGTCTTGTGGCATTAAGTCGGCCTATGTAGCACTCTTGTACATGATGTTTAAATGGATAAATAAACATCCGGACTTGTTCACTGTGTAAAATAACACACACAGAATACAAAAACATATACATACCTATACAACAAAAACATATACAACAAAATAATTAATATTCCACATAGAAACTAGGGGTAATTATATCGTACAAAACAAGCAAATTATATTCCGATCAGCCATTTTGCTTTCCTCGTTATTTCATGTACAATGTTATTTACATTACTAAAACAATGGACGGAGTTGATTCTATACTTTATTAAATAAACGAACAAATAAAAACTTGGATCCGGGTTGTTTTATTTGAAAACCATGGTAATCTGGATTTTATCAAAATGATAAATGTTTGGAGAGTTTAGTGTTTTGTTAAAAGATTTTTAAATGTCCGAAAGCCACACTGAATTTAAATAAATCTAGCAAGTACTGAATTTGATATTTGAACTCATAAACAAAATAGGGTGTTAATAGACTCTTGAAGAAGCCAAAAGGTACTTTTCTTGTTCTCCCCGTCATTGCGATCTATTTTTTGTTCAGGACTATTTCTGGGAACTTACTAGTATGGAGATATTGGAGGTCAGAGGTCCAACTTTTTCACAAGTTTTTTTCTTCAAATGGGCATACTTTACTCTAAATACCTCCATAACCCGTTTATTGAGTTTTACAGTTAAATATTTTTTGCGTAAAGTTACTTAGTTTGATGGACAGAATGCTTGGTTGACGTCTGTTTACACCCTGTATTATTTTTAGCGAGACATTTGTCTAAGTAGGTCGTATAAATATATTATATTAGGTAATAAAGGCTACGCAGATGATGAGTTTACCAAAATAATTTTTAAAACATTGTCATAAGTCTTAATAAAGCACAAAAGTTAAAAAGAAAAAAAAACTTGTACGGTACGGTATTTTGGTAGGCATATTTTATTAATAAGCTGGAGACCAAAACATAGGTACTGAAAACTTTAAATAAACTCTTGAATACGTAAAGAGCTGCTGTTTAATAAAACTACTCGCAAACAACTACAATATTTGCACTACCCCAAGTTTTGCTTACTCTGAAAACAGAAACTCTAACATTTAAATACGAATACATTCTCCCACAACACGTCATTAAAGCAGCAGACAACATTGATCAAATAATTAAAGAAACGTGCTTAAATCAAATTTAGGGTGCGAACAACAATATTAAATCTCATTAAATGACGTCCTTAAAATATTAAAGCTCCAGCCATTTTCGAGTGTCTGCCCCTAATTGTAGAGATTCGTTAATTTGTGTCTGGGATGAAAGTGTGAGTGATCACAGTGTCGAGAGTGTCGGGACACTCGACTGTGACACCCCAGTGTGTTTGCCAAGAGAATTTGCTAGGTGTCTCCATTGGATGCTCTTTGTTGATTATTTATCTTGATTTCGAGTTGAGTATGTTTAAGTTTGTTAAGGTTTTTCGTATTGTTGAGTCTTTTGGGTATCAGGGTTGCTAAGTGTAACTGAAGTCTAACATTGATAGAACCACGTCTGTTACGAGTAAAACAGTTCTTTGCTTTACTTTTTTTTGCCGTGTGGTTGGTACCAAACCTTATGTCAGAGTTTTCACCCATGGATGGGTCTCTGCCTTGGCTTTACGTACCGTCCAAAAGTATCTCTCAGATAATTATACAATACGCATATGGATCTGAAATATCAGAGGTGCGTGTCTTGGATTCAAACTCGAGTCTTACGACTTGGCAGCTGACGGACACACCACCAGGCTATCACTGCTGACTACTTTAGGTACTTACTGTCTTTATTATATTTAACACATAAATCTTAATCCTAATCTTTCATTGCTGTCCATTTTGTTTCTACAAAATGAATACGCTCAACCAATAATGTAGCATTCACTCGTAGCAGTTTTCGTAGCAGTTCTCGTAGCACGTAGTCTCGTAGCACAGCTACGGTTCGTAGTATGAAAATCAAATCGCGTGTTACAGATTTTATTTATTTATTAAAAGCTTTATGCACTAGTAGAAACTGTAAAATAATGGGCTTAATGCCTTTGGCTTGTACCAGTCTACCCTTAGGCAGGCTGGATGGACTGGTGGCATTGAGGCATTGTGCAATAACAGAAAAAATACTAGAAAATATGAATAACAGATTTTGTGATTGTGTCTTACTTAATATTGTTGTGTATAATCGTATGAAACCATTACTAGAAAGAAAGAACGAAAAAGAATGAAAAAATATTCAGTCGTCGCAAGGCCAAGTTAATAGAGTGTCCATGGGTTTCTTCTCCATAGAGATCTACGCTAGGGAATGGGCAACTACAGTACTTTCACAGTTTTTATGTCTTGTGAGTGGGACTGTAGCTACATTTAATTTTCATCTTTGTTTCAACAATTCAAAAGCGCCTGTAACTGACCTACTTGAAATAAATGCTTTGATTTTGATTTCAATTTTGGTCATGACGTGCATACAATATTATTAAAGTAAATATACAACGCATTAAGACGAACACAAACATTTTCAACAGAACCACATACTACGACAATAGGAAACCATTTCATCCGCACTTATCAGGTTTATCATTATTTAAAGTCGTATAAAGTACAGTTTATTTCTTTTTTTTTTTAAATTGTTTGTGTATTTAAAAAGTTTTGTAGACATAGTTACGAGTGTCGCCTCATTATGGTTCATTAAAAGTCCAACTTACAATACTGCCATTATTGTTAAAGTAGTTACATACCTGGAACAAAAAAAAAACACATTATTAGGTATTAATTAATTAATTTTGAACAAAGTTTGGCCAAAGTAAACAAAGATATTTGCGTTTTTTAAATAAATAAATATAAATATCGCTGGACATTACACGCAGCGCCATCTAGTGCCACATTAAGCAACGAGGCTTGTGTCGTGGACACCAGATAGTTGATATACTACATGGATACTTTTTTTTTGTTTGTAAATACGTGCTTATTGTACATATTAACATCCATGACTCGGAAACAAATGTCCATGCTCATCACACAAACATTTGCTCCTACCGGGATTCGAACCCAGGAACCTAAGAACGTAAGGCAGCTTCACTACTGTCTCCGCCATTCGGGTCGTCAAATTTTGATTAGGTACCTACACGTGCCATATTATCATAGAGATAAACAGTAAAAAAATACTAGAAGTGTTACCACTTACTGGAATAATATGAGTTCACAAGTAATATGCATGACCACAGTTTCAAAAAAATACAAATCTATTTAGTCGGTCAGTTAGATTAATGAAAAATAATGGTCACGTATTTTTTGTTTTTGTAAATCAATGAATATTGACAAAGATAATACGCATTAAACTCGGGAGTGGGGGTTCGTGACGTCAGAACTAGCTAAAATTATACCTAGGCGTGACCGTATTGGGAAATTTTAAAAGTGTCGTACGAGTATCTTCGTCAATTTTGATTTACGTAACAAAATATAAAATATTAAGGGTCAAATATTTTTTAATAATCTAATAGACGGACTAATTCGATTTTTATTGTTGTCTACCCTATTCAGGTTATAAACTATCTGAGTGCAAAATTTCATCTAAATCGGTTCAGTAGTTTTTGCCTGAATGAGTAATAAACATTCATTCATCTGGCCATCATCACAAACTTTTTCATATAGTAATAGAAGTAATATTTTAGTTATCAGTTCTCAAGGTTTTCAGGTATTAAAATCATTTAAATAACATGAATATTCAGAAAATGTTCTGTGAAAACTGAAAAGAAATATAAGAATTTAAACAAAATCAAATTATTCATGAAATCATTTTCTTTATGAAGAAATCTTTACACATAATGATGATATTAATAAATTATTTTCCATCGAAAGTAATTTTTATCCGTTACATTTTGTTTTTTAAATATTTACACAAATTTTTGTATTAAGCTTTTGTATTGGAAGATGATATTTTAAAATATAAAAGCTATTGACTGTACGCCTTCACAGATTTTCTTTCCATAATGCATAACAAAAATGTACTACTTAACTAACATATATTCTTAGTGAAGCTGTCAGTCACACTTTCATTAAACATAAAACGAAATGAACATCATCATCATCATCATTTCAGCCGAAAGACGTCCACTGCTGGACATAGGCCCCAAGTGTCATCACATTAATCGGTCTCGTGCGACTCGCATACAGTGTTGTCCCGCAACCTTCATCGGGCCATCGGTCCACCTTGGCTTGGAAGGCTTCCCAGCCTTCCAACGCAACGTCTTCCGGTTCGCGCTCAACACTCCAGAACTTCGGCCATACATTCTGCGAGCAATGTGCCCTGCCCACTGCCATTTAAGTTTGGCAATTCTTCGGGCTACGTCGGTGACCATAGTTCTCTTGCAGATGTCTTCATTTCTGACTCGTTGACGAAAGGCAACTCCGAGCATTAGTCCTCTCCAAATGATTTTAAACCATAACATGTTGATGGTTTAGTTCAAAATCGAATGAAGAAAATTCACAGTTTGTAGTAACCTAATAATAATAATAATAATATCATTTAATTCGGGTAACAAAAGACCCATATCACATATACCTTACAGACTAACATACATATTTAATAAAACCACAAAAACATAAACAAAACTACTGAACACAAAGAGACGGCGTCATGTTGCGCTGCGTGGTGTCGCGTAGCCTTCCGCGGAAACGCCGATACACGACACCTTTCGGCCAAAACTCTTCCTTGAGGAAGGTCTCAATATCATGAGTCGGAACTCGCACCACGAACGATTTAAAATTCGTGTTGTGGCGCGACTCCAACTTCTCGACCCTCACTGTCCAGTTGGTCTTCGCTCGGATGTACTCCACGATCTCCTCTACCTTCGTGGTGTGAAGTAGCCGGGACACATAGAGCTGCGTCGTTGGTATCGCCGGACGCAACACACTGGGTCCTTCCTGCGCGGTCCCGCACTGGTTCCGACTAGGTGGCTTCTTCCTTTTCTTCCTCTCCACCTTCACAAAGCCATCCTCGTCACACGTGGCCGCTGCTGGGCCATGCTGTTTCGAACCCTTGTTGGAAGGTTCACAGCAGCTCTTATTTTTCCCCTTCTTCACCTGCGATACAGGCGTGGCGACAATAGCAGCGTAGGCACGTTTAGGGGTCGACGTACCTACACGAGTCACGGCCTCGACCGGCACCGAGTCAGCAACTTCGGCGGCGCATGTTGCAACACGTGCGATAGCAGCAGGTGACGCAGTGGAGCTCGCTGACTCAAAACTGCCGACGCTAGCGTTTCTCGCTCCGCAACGTGTGCTCACGTTGGAGGCATCAGGCGACCTATTTACCTTTATAGCGTTGCGCAACAACTCCACTTCGGCACGTAGATCACCAATGACGTTATCCGACGCCTCCAACTTGGAATGTACCTCGACCAGGCTTGCCTTGAGAGTTGTGATGTCCTTCAGCAACCTGGTGACGTCGACGTGGTCAAACGTGACTGGGGGCAGCTTATGAAGCTCCTTCGCCACAAAAGCGGGCACGTCGTCCGGGTCGGTGCTCTTCATCAATGTGATGATGTCCTGCACACACTTCTGGCCACCATCCCTACGGCGGGACTGCATCTGCTCGACTTTACCGAGCGACTGGAACAGAAGCAGCTTGGCACCGCTGATCTCCTCCTCCTTGAAACTGGACTTGCAGATCTGCAAGATGCTTACTTCGTCCATGTAGTCGATGGCATGTTTGATAAATGCCAAGACCTCGTTGGCTATGAGCGGTTGAGAACTCATAGCGACGCAAACTGGGCAACGGCTAAAGCCGTGCGACTCGTGAATATATTATTCGTATCGAGCAGCGCAAACACGTCCGTACTCGACCGCGCATTGCGACGCTTTTTTTTTTTAATGCGCTGGTCTACCTACTAATAACTGTCTGTTCAGTCACGAATACTTAGGTCCATGTTCACCGAGAAGATAACAGTCTGGTTATCTAAAAACAGCTGTCACTGTGACATGTTCCCATAAAAAAATGTGTTTTAAACAGCTGTTTTTAGATAATCAGACCGTCATCTTTTTGGTGAACATCGACCTTAACGTAAAACTAAAACAGCACATAAAACCTTTAATTTTTTTTATGTTAATGTTTTTTTATTCTCTCAGAATTAGGTCATTTGAATTAAAAATAATTTGGGGTGTCTGAGGTTTTGCGCATTTAACGTTACACGTTGTTTAAAAGTGTAAGTATAAGTATAGATTTGGCTGTACATCTATAGAACCACGTTCAAGCCACATCCAGCACTCGCACACCTCATCGCCCGGGTAGCAAACATGTTTGTTTCCACAAATGCTCTTTGATATAATCTTAATGTCGGTCGCTTTACCTGTCCTGTCAGCATATAAACTTAGCAGACTGTTGTGGCACTCCCAGTAAACTTGATTCAAACTTTAATTTGCTGTTAGTTTATCACGCGTTAAACATTCACCGAATTCGGTGGATGTTTTGGATGTTTGGATGTTCAGTGGATGTTTGTATGTTAAGCGGGATCTTGTTTTGTTTATCTGAGAGATGAGAGATTCTTGATTCGTTTGACTTGTCTTATTTTAGTGTTTCGTTTATATCTTGTTTTGTTTATCTGAGAGATGAGAGATTCTTGATTCGTTTGACTTGTCTTATTTTAGTGTTTATACAGTTAGTACGTGACGTTGTTTTTTAATAACACCAACTCATGTAAAGTGGCTTCAGTGCCCTTGTGAGCACTAACACAGCCTTTTAAGGACTTATTGCATTTTATTTTTATAAAAATAATTTATAAGTGTTTTAAATCCTTCTGTACCAGATACATCAAGTAGAATGTGTTTCACTTATTCTTAAAATGCTTAGCAGACAGAGCATCTGGAAATCATTTAGTCTCAAACTAAGGAAAAGCGAAGCTATGGGAACATTTCCCATTCAGACTTCCATCTACATAGCACCTGTCAAAACCACGTGGCTTAACAGGTGGTACTTATCCATCGACCAATCACAAAACATAAACTTAATGAATATTTCGTCTGTCCAGCATAAGCTATAAACACGCTTAGGCTATGGAAAAAGATTTACTAGTTAACAAAGTTAGTGAAGCGATTGATAGCCCAAAGTGCACCGAACGAATTTTATTACATGAAGTATTGCAGTATTTCTCATGGAGTGACAGTCTATCTGTCCTCCACAACGCAGTTAGTTACTGGCTAATACAATACCCCTTGGTAAGACTGGCTCTCTGAATTTCAAGCCACTGACTACTTAATGACTTGCTTAACGTGCTTTTTCGAGACACGGAGGAAAATCGGTGTTTTACCCGTCCACGGAGCAACCTATACAAGCGTCGCATAACCAGAAGATCGACTCGAGTGGCTGTTATTTTGTAGCCACAAGCATCTGAATACTGGTGTGACGGAACCTTTTCTTTTCTTTTTCTTTACCATCACTAGTAGATGTTCCTTGATGAGCACCCTCCAAAATAAACCAAAGAGTGGCGGAGCATAGCCTGCCGGGGTTGCGGGCCTGTTCAAAAGAGATACCGCGGCCCCGGAACATAAAGGGCGAGGAAGGAACATGGATGGGTTTTAGTCAGTAAAAGTCTGACACTCCTTCCCGCTCCGCCCAGAGTGGGAGAAGTCATTTGATGATTTCACATCCAGTAAAAAAAAGGGCGGCGGAGCATGCTGTTCATACAAACGTAATACCAAAATAATATGAAAATCAAACATATTCTTAAGTTAGTGTGTATTGTATATATCGGCGCAACTACAACAATTAGTCTAGAAAAATTAGAATAATTAATTAATCATTTGATTGTCCCAAAATTGGTTGATTACTTCAGAGTTTATTACGATGTAAAATTAAGATCATTTTGTAATTTCAATACTTAAACTAAGTACAAATCGTGCACGTGCGCCGATCCTATAAATACGGCCGCACTGTAGGCGATCGAGTTAGTTACACTCGCGCCGCCGTACAGTACGGACCTCTCTGGGACGTCGTTACGCTGCCCGTTGAATAAACGAAGCTTATAAAGTTACTTGTGAAGTTTTAGTTTGGAGACCCAAAATGAGTGATCACTATGAAGACAACAACCGTGACGTCAGCAACGCTGACGTCACACTTTTTAAAAACACTACGGAAGTTCTCACTTCGTCATCAGAAGTGGGATTACAAGAACCCCTTACCCAAGCTGGTTCCTCATCAGCTCCACCACCTGATCAACTGGATTCAACCAATACCCAGCAGCAAGAACCGGTGTTGGTCACCAATGCACCATTAGAAGCTGTACTACAATCAAGACCGCAAGCGGACCCTTACCATGGAATGCAGTTGGGAGGGATACCACCACAATTCCTGATGCAAATGATGGAGACTATGCATAAAATGTCGGAGCGCTTATGTGCTCCACCTAAAGAAGCGAAAATAAGGATCAAGGACGTCTATTTACCATCATTCGACCCGGACACCCACATCGGTGTGCGCGAATGGTGCCAGCATATAGATTGAAGCGTACGAGCTTGGTGATTTCGATGTGCGAATGAAAGTCTGCAGCCTGTTGAAGGGGCGTGCAAGAATGTGGATTGATGATTGGATGGTGACTACTACAACATGGGAAGAGTTGCGGGAAAATCTCATCACCACGTTTGAACCCGAAAATAGATACTCCCGGGATATCGTCATGTTTAGAGAACATGTTTACGATGCAACAAAAGATGTCGCAGAGTTTCTATCACGTGCTTGGATATTGTGGCGAAGAGTTACCAAAGACAAGCTGGGAAACGAACACGCTGTGGAAGCTGTGATTGGATGTGTTAATGATGAGCGCTTGCGTATCGAACTGTTGAACGCAAGGGCAACCACTGTCCCTGAGCTCATCTCGGTTGCAACATCCATACGGAAGAAGCGAAGTCATCCAAGCTCCAGTTCCACAACATATAACAAACGTTCACGTTTTTCGGACAATACACCACCAACAACAAGCTGCCGTATATGTAAGAAGACGAACCACTCTACTAACGACTGCAGATTCAAACCTTCGGAGTCTAAACCTGAAGCCAGCAATAAGGATTCAAAAACAACAGCTGCACCAGCCTGTACCTATTGCAAGAGACCAGGCCACACTTACGAAACTTGCTTCAAACGTGAACGTTCGTTGACTTCAAACGTGAACTGCGTAGCTAGCCATAAGTTGGCTCCTATCAACATCAAAATAGGTGAAAGGACTTTGCAAGCCATCTTCGACAGTGGAGCGGAGTGCTCAATTATCAGAGAATCGATTGCTACAGCCTTACCTGGTCAAAGGAGACCAGTGGTCAATTATTTGAAAGGGATTGGTCAATTCCCCGCGCTATCGTTAACCAAACTTACGACTATATGCGTCGTAGATACCATCAGTGTTGAGCTTGAGTTTTATGTATTGCCTGACTATGAAATGTCAACGGACATTTTGGTGGGCATGAACCTGATCCATGATACTAATCTAAGTGTGATAATCACATCGAACGGGACGAAGCTAATCCATAAAACACTCATCAATCATGTGAGTGACAGTTCCTGTCTCTTCGACAACTTGGACTGTGACCTAACCAATGAAGATGAAGTCATGCAATTACGACGACTTCTAACTAAATATGAACACCTGTTTATCCGTGGATATCCTAAGACTCGGGTCAGCACCGGAGAACTAGAAATCAGACTGAAAAATCCTGATAAATTTGTGGAAAGAAGACCATATCGCCTCAGCCCAGTGGAACGAGAGAAAGTTCGCACCATAATCATAGAACTTCTGGAACATAACATCATTCGTGAGAGCAAATCTCCCTATTCAAGTCCCATCATCCTGGTCAAGAAAAAGAATGGTGATGATCGGCTTTGTGTGGACTTTCGAGAGCTTAACTCGAATACTCTACGTGACCATTATCCACTCCCGTTGATATCCGATCAGATTGACCAGTTGGCAAACGGTCATTTCTATACAAGCCTTGATATGGCGGCTGGTTTCCACCAGATTCCAATTGGCAAAACCTCCATCGAGAAGACCGCGTTCGTCACACCAGACGGGCTATATGAATATCTCACCATGCCGTTTGGTTTGAGCAATGCTTGTTCAGTTTACCAACGATGCATCAACAGAGCTTTGACATCATTGCTGGGAACAGCTGCACAAGTCTACGTAGATGACGTGCTAAGCAAGTGTACAGATTTCACTGAGGGAATCTCACACCTGGAGCGAATACTCATAGCACTGCAAGACGCGGGATTTTCTATCAACGCAGACAAGTGTGCTTTCTTCAAACGATCCATCGAATATCTCGGAAACGTAGTTTCCGATGGACAAGTACGACCGAGCCCACGCAAAGTGGAGGCCCTCGTCAAAGCTCCAGTACCCAAAACTGTCAAACAAGTCAGGCAGTTCAATGGTCTGGCTGGATACTTTAGGAAGTACATTCCTGACTTTTCTCGTATAATGGTGCCTTTGTACGAACTTACGAAACAAGGAGCAAAGTGGTCATGGACAGACAAACACGAAAAAGCTCGTAACACAATCATTGAATGTCTGACGTCTGCTCCAGTGCTTACATTATTCCAAGAAGAGGCACCAATACTACTATACACAGATGCAAGCAGCATCGGATTTGGTGCAGTGCTGGTCCAGGTGATAGATGGACGTCAACATGCTGTTGCCTTTATGAGCATGAGAACCACGGAGGCTGAAAGTCGCTACCACTCCTACGAGCTGGAGACACTGGCAGTGGTACGTGCTATAAAACATTTTCGCCAGTATTTATATGGGCGAAAATTCACCGTGGTAACTGATTGCAACGCGTTAAAAGCGTCAAAACACAAAAAGGATCTCCTGCCAAGGATTCATCGCTGGTGGGCATTCTTACAAAACTACGATTTCGAGGTGGAGTACCGCAAAGGTGAACGTCTCCAACACGCTGACTTTTTCAGTAGAAACCCAACGGAGTTTGCAGTCAATGTTATGACAAAAGACTTGAACTGGCTCAAAATTGAACAGCGGCGGGACGATGAACTGCGACCAATAATGGACAGCCTCGGTGATAATAACCCAGTAGAAGACTATGTCTTGGAGGACAATGTCTTAAAGAAGAACGTCAATGATCCTGTCTTCGGTCAGCAGCTCAGTACTGTCGTTCCTAAGTCCTTTCAATGGAGCATTATAAACTCTTTTCACACTGCACTAAAACACCCCGGCTGGGAAAAGACACTGCAGAAGATCAGAGAAACTTATTGGTTCAACAAAATGAGCTCTACCGTTCGAAGATTTGTGGATAACTGCGTCATATGCCGAACATCCAAAGGGAGATCCGGGGCCATTCAAGCTCAATTACATCCTATACAAAAACCAACGGCCGCCTTTCAAGTTATTCATATGGACATAACAGGGAAGCTCCAGATGATCAGCAGTACGTTATAGTCACCATTGATGCTTTCTCGAAGTACGTTTTACTGTACTTCAGTACCAATAAAAACCCACACAGTACATTGGCTGCTCTAAAACGTACTGTGCACCTATTTGGCGCACCGGTCCAAATCATAGTTGATGGAGGAAGAGAGTTCCTTGGCGAGTTCAAAGATTACTGTGAGAACATCGGAATAAACATCCATGCTATCGCTCCAGGAGTCAGCCGAGCGAATGGACAAGTTGAAAGGGTCGTTGCAACTCTCAAGAATGCATTGATAATGATTAAAAATTACGAAGCAGAGCAGTGGCACACTGTGCTCGAGGAACTTCAGCTGGCTATGAATTGCACAACCCATCGGGTCACCGGTGTTGCTCCGCTGACACTTATTACACAACGAAAGCACTGTGTACCTCCCGAGCTTCTCAACTTGGTGGATATTGACAATGAAACCGTTGACATTGAATCGCTTACTCAACAAGTGCAACAGAAAATGATTCGTTCTAGCGAACAAGACAGACAACGCTTCAACCTACATAAAGCCAAAATCCATCATTTCCAAAGAGGAGATTACGTATTGGTTAAGAATAACCCTCGCAACCAAACCTCGCTTGACCTTAAGTACAGCGAACCGTATGAGGTCTGCAGAATACTGGATAATGACCGATATTTGGTAAAGAAAGTTGTTGGCAGAGGACGACCTCGCAAGGTTGCCCATGATCAGCTACGCCGTGCTCCACAACCTGGTGATCAGTTGACCGTATCGGCGGGAAACGAATCGCCTACTCACCGAGATCTTACGGCAGAACAAAACGAGCCCATCCCGTCAACCTCACGAGGAGAGCTGCAAATACAGCCAAACCACGAAAACGACACAGCAGAATAAATGGTAAGTAACTCAATTCAAAGATTTCCAATTACTCTACGAGAACCTCCGAGAATTCTACAAGAACCTTCGAGAACTCTACGAGAACCTTCGAGAACTCTACGAGAACCTTCGAGAACTCTACGAGAACCTCCGAGAACCTTTCAATAAAATCTTCGAGAATCTAATAACCTTAGTAGCATGCTCAAAAGACAAAGCAACGGAAGTCGCTTTACAGATGTACTACTCAAAAGAAATTATTTCTCTTCTTTCAGGTCGACGAGAACCAACCAAAATCTACGAGAATCCACAACAGTCTACATGACTCCACAACCATCTACGTGAAGCGACGAGGCTGGTGCAGAGCGCGCACCGCCTGTCAGAATGGCCGTATCGGCGCAACTACAACAATTAGTCTAGAAAAATTAGAATAATTAATTAATCATTTGATTGTCCCAAAATTGGTTGATTACTTCAGAGTTTATTACGATGTAAAATTAAGATCATTTTGTAATTTCAATACTTAAACTAAGTACAAATCGTGCACGTGCGCCGATCCTATAAATACGGCCGCACTGTAGGCGATCGAGTTAGTTACACTCGCGCCGCCGTACAGTACGGACCTCTCTGGGACGTCGTTACGCTGCCCGTTGAATAAACGAAGCTTATAAAGTTACTTGTGAAGTTTTAGTTTGGAGACCCAAAATGAGTGATCACTATGAAGACAACAACCGTGACGTCAGCAACGCTGACGTCACACTTTTTAAAAACACTACGGAAGTTCTCACTTCGTCATATATACTTCGATTGGATTACAGAATATCTATGTTCCCAAATAAATATTTTGAAAGGACAATGATATGAAAACGAGATACTTACGAGGAATTTACAATTTCTATAGAAAATTTATTTTTCTCATAACTCTTGTTTAATTCAGTGTCCATTGAAAATATGTGTTTGGGAACCTATATATTATGTAATCCAATCGAAATAAATACACACTACCTTAAGAATATGTCTGATTTACAAATTATTTTGGTATTACGTTTGTATGAAAAACGCATGCTCCGCAGGCCTCTTAAGTAATAACTTCCACTCTTGCACACCCCACAAACCATCACCAACCAGATACCCCATGTTTTAACGAGCAAGATATTTCTAGTTTCTCCATACAATTACGACGTATAAGGAGCCTTGACAAATGGTTTCCGCCTCTGTATTTTGAATTAGAACTAATAAATCCTCAGCCTAGTATTGGGTTTCGGCAGTTCGTTATTTTACTGACCCCTAACTATACATCTTGGGTCCGCACCCCTAACTATTTGTTCTCACAATTTGCTACGGTAGTTGAGTGTAAATTTTTGATCAGGCTAAGGGTGCTGTTTTATTAGTTTTCGAGTCAATATATAGATGGAATAAATTATGTACATATAGGTTGTAAACAAACTGATCACGAAGCCGTCAAACAAGCATTCTGTATATCAAACTAAGTAACTTGACGCAAAAACTATTGCTGGGAAACGTTTTTTTTGGGGTGAAAAATCATAATTGTTTTACGGTAGAAGTCAATACATTGTGCTGATGAATGGATTTAATGGTACGGGGGTCGTGGAGGTGTTAAAAGTAAAACCTAACATTAAAAACTTGTTTAAAAAAAAAACTTGTCAAAAAGTTGAAACTTTGACCCCCAATATCTCCGTAACTAGAAGGTTCCCAGGTTTGGTGTAGCACAAAAAAATGATTGCAATGACGGGGAGAATAAGTGCTTTTCAGCTTCATTAAGAGGGTTTTTACACCATTTGTTTTTCTTTGATTGGATGCAGATGCTATAGGAAATCGCTTATGGGAAATGTCAACGGTGTGATTTGTTTTCGAAATTCTTTTTTTTTTTTTTTTTTTTTTTAATTCGACGATAGTTTTCCGATGGCGTCATGGTATAGGTAATTATACATATTTTTACCTGTAGTCTCTGAAGAGTAAGGCAGAGGTTTACCTAATAGTACATTCAGCAAAACAGTTAGGTTTACAGGCTAGCAATCTTCTTACTACTATTATAAGTGGAAAAAGGTTATAATCAATCTGTTTGCCTTTTCATCGAAATCCTTTCAGTAGTTTCTGCGTGAAAGAATAACAAAAATCGATCTTTACAGGCGTTTTCATTTATAATAGTCGTAAGAAGATTGCTATCCTGCATACCTAACTGGTTTGCTGACTGTAGATCCACATTCCGCCAGTTATATTTAAGTCCCATGTGATAAGTTGTGAGCCTATTTCCATCAACCGGGCGCAAATCCAGATTCCGTGGCTACTACTGAGAAATTTCTGCTGGTAAAACCCAATAACACCCAGGACCTCATGCAATATGCAATTATTTAATTACACTGTTTTATCCTGTGTTAAATCAGACTTATGCTAACTTTAGCATAAGTCGTGATAATTAAATAATAAGTCCCTTTTTTAAAACATCAGTAATACGAATATATTAATAAAGCAGATCCAAGTATAAGTATCATGCAAATAAAGGCTGTCTAATTACAATATAATTATCTTGAATCTCCATGAATAATTTACTGCCAGACATCTAAATTGGATATGTCATCTATTCCCGTACTAGACGTCTTCGAGATGAAGATTTGACACGAAATCTTAGTAGGGGATCTTAACATCTTGAATCAGACAGCCGCGCACACCAACGACCTTACCACTTACAAATTAGAGTTCAAATTAGGGTGACATACTGGCAAGAGATACGAAAGCCGCGAGACAAAAGTGATTAAGAGCCTTATGCTGTAGGAGACATAGTTGATATTGCAACGTGATTCGATGTTATCTGGCAAGGTGGGCAGTAAACGCATATTTCACTTGGTCCCTTGTTTACTGTTACTACCGAAACAATGGCGATAGTAATAATAATTACACCATACAGATATGAAATGGGGTCTTGGTAGGAAAATGGCGAAAACGCCGAGTAACTTGCTTGGTAATTGGATTACTAGTATGGGATGTGCTTGATTTTGTGTGAGAGGACGTGATATAAAGTAGTGCGAGGCAGTAATGTAGGCGGGTTTATGTTGGACCCGGAGTGATTTGATGGTTCTGTTTTGCATGTATCTAGTGGAGAGCGACCTAGACTATCGATTTGCTACTCTAGATGAAGTGAGTAAAATTTAGCCTACTTCATTTGACTACAGATGCTACAGATTCTGAGAGCAGTCGTGGGTTTAAACTTAGGCAGGCGCATTAGTTTGTGTAATTTATTTCTTCAACACTGCTCTCAGAAACGGTGAAGGAAAACATCGTGAGGAAACCGGCATGACCTAGAACCAAAAATTCGAATACAATATAATTGACATCTACCAATCCGCACTGGGCCCGCGTGGTGGACCCCTCTCTTAGAGAGGAGGCCTGTGTCCCAGCAGTGGGAACATAGCAGGCTGATTATGCTGTGCATTTTAATATCAGAGTAAAAAGTAAGTTTCATTTTTATTCTACGAAAAACTCCGAAAAGAAATATTCAATTAATTATATCGCGAAACTGTTTTGAATTTCAAAAAACTTGAAATAATAAAGCGGCCATGCCAAAGTTCCTGTTTTAGTTTCTAAAAAGAAAAGACAAACTCCACAGACCTTTGCCGCAAAACTTTATTAATATTACATAGCGACAAAGTAAGCAGGCGAAGAACAATGTGCCACTATGAGCTAAACATTCCTTGACGGAAATTAAAATAGAAAAATATAACATAACCCGGGTAAGGCAGAGGTGTTCAATAATGGTGTTCAATAGAAACACCAACATTTCGTCAGTTACGTATGTTTAAAAAACCTTGAAGTAAATATAACACATTGGCTTTTAGAATGAGACCGTTACACAGATAGAAGTGAAAGAGACGACGTTCTATTCGTAGCTGTTTTTTTTTAAGTGAAATATTCTTGAGACGCATTGAGCACTTTTTGAGTGAACAAAAATCATGGAACTCACGTGATCGTCACCTAACACTTCGTAGTACTCGTAGCCGATCCGCTACGGCGTAGCACCACTTCGCGTGCGCGGGGCACAACCCGTAGTAGATATACACACATAGATTACTTAGTTTTCACTTCTATCGGCAGTCGCCAAAGACTGTCCGCATGTTTTTTTTTCTACAAGTTCATTTCAAAGTTAGTAAAACTTGACAGATGTAATGCTAGGTATCGATATTTAATTACGATGAAACCAAAACAAAATTATACAGATATTTAATCTCATAATTTTAATTAGGTACAATCGCCAGCACATAAAGGCCTCAAACTGTCAAATTTCTTCTAATGATTTCAATCCATACAATGTTGATTGTTTAGTTCAAAATTGAATGCGAAAATTTGACAGTTTATACTAACTTGAATCCTTGAATCCTTTTCTTTCAGTGACCTTTGACACTGTAATTAGCTGCAGCTTTGTTAATTGATATCGATAGTCATCACATTTGAGTAGTTCCACTACCTAATTTCATTTGACCTCATACATCTGTGACATATTTATGGCCGACACACCACTAACACTAGACTGAACCCACACATTTATTATAATGTAACAAGATTCCATTCGAAATAACGTTGTCCGTAGTATTCAAGTCGGAACAACGGGCAAGTTAGCACCAACAAATGTTGTATTCTGCGAATGTACGTATTTGTTTTCAAATCACGTCCGTTGGGGCGCCTTAGAGGGGGTGAATGGGGTGCAAGGGAGGGGCGAAGGAGGTCTAACGGGCGAAAAATTGCGTACCTATCCTTACTGAATTAGTACAGCAGTGTAAATGAGCTTGGTACGATCCCAGCTGAGATTGCACCACTCTAGCCAATTTCTTGAGATAACTGTACGTTGCGGTAACGTCTCTAATTGGATTGAGATGCCGTGGAAAGAAATGTTTTGATGTTATTTAATTACGTTACTTACTATTTTGTTAAATAATTAATCATGAGGTTGCAGTAGTATTGTGAGAAATGTCTTTATTTAGTATTTGAGACGAAAAATAAAGTTGCGCTCTTCTTGATCGAATTTCTGCAGTAATTTACACTAACTATTGTTTTGTGCGTCTTTCAACGTTCAGGAACATTTTCAAATAAAACTTCCAAGTCACCGATGTACTAAAAGTACTCAAAATATACCTTTCATATTAATAAATTCACGAACAAAAATGTACACATACTTTGTTAGGCGGTTTTCCGCGGAATGCACACTTCCGCGTTAATTACTGAGTAATTTTATGCCCGCGTTGAGCACGAAAAATACAAAGAGGCAAGGTACCCGAAATGCTAAAGTTTCGCTTTAAGATCCTCCAGTGCTAGGGCTGGGTAACACTTCAACAATAACCTTTTTTTTTTCTTTTTTTTAATTTTAGAACGGTGTGCGTTAATGGCATAGACAATTAAAGCATTAGATAAGGTACTTCTTGGTTACGAACTATTCGTTCAAAACACGCGCTTGTGGGTGCTTGACGGCAGTCGTTTCATTTGAGGCCTTCAACGAATTTCGTTGAGAAAAAGTGCAAAAAACCAAAGGTCTATTTGCAGGAATTATTAAGGAAAGTAAGAGGATTTGAATGACACGTGTAGCATTAGTCACGAATTAACATAATAAAGAGAAAATTACATATATGAATAATAACGCCGAAATTTTCTAAGGAAAATTAAACATTGAACCGGTATACTTTCACCATTTCCAAATTGGGATACCTTACAAAAATATGAGACAATACAACATTTTCTCTTTGTGAAAGTTTTCAACCCTAACCATGGGTAGGTAACAATGGCCGCCATGTTTGATTTTCGAAGAACAAAGGTACAATGGGTGGCCGCAGTCGCACACGACTTTAGCCACAACGGACCGGAGAAGAAGTATCGCTGTAGAAGAATAATGAATGGCATGGCCATTTTCGTAACCAACACCATCATCTCGCTATTTGATAATCAATTTTGACTGCCATATGGAGAGATTTAAAAGAGGCCTACACTCAGCTTTGGGTGGCTAAAGATCGAAAAAGAGAGAGAATTATTTGTCGAAACGTAGCGTAGGTGCAGTTAATAGTGAACCTTCAAATTGCTGTTTGATTTTGGTACTCATCGACGACAACGCTATGTTCAAACATCAAAGAACTTTAAAACATAATTTTCCTTTTATAATATGCCAGCATGCCAAGTATTCATTTCAGTGGTGAACTCTTGGCAGTGAATGTTGCCATAAATAAGCATAACTTGGCTAATGTGGCCTCCGTCAGCAAAGTACTGGCCATTTCGAGCCGATTGCTATCGTTAAAAACGTTTAACAGTCATTTTTTTTTTCTGATTTGTGGTTGAACTGTACGGAGCGTTTTATCATATTTATTGGAGGTTTATTTTCTGGAACGATGTCTTTGAAGGCGAAAAGGAATTTAGTGTTTTATGAGGAGCTCGTAGCTAACTTTTGACGACCCGAATGGCGCAGCGGTAGTGAGGCTGCCTTACGTTCTTAGGGTCCCGGGTTCGAATCCCGGTAGGAGCAAATGTTTGTGTTATGAGCATGGACATTTGTTTCCGAGTCATGGATGTTTATATGTATAAACAAAAAGTATATATGTAGTATATCAACTGTCTGGTGACCACGACACAAGCCTTGCTTAGTGTGGTACAAGATGGCGCTGTGTGTAATGTCCAGCGATATTTATTTATTTATTTATAACTAATAACAGCCACTCGGGTCGATCATCAGGTTAAGCCACGCTTGCCTAGGTTGGTCCGTGGATCTGTGACCACTCATTACAGGCCGAGTTTCCTACGTGCCTCAGGCGCGGGACAAACACGAGTGGCGTTTTTCGAATGGCGGTGGCGCGGGTGCACGGGGGGCGAGGAAGTGGCGAGGAAGTGGCGTAATTTCCTCGTCCCCCGCGCACCCGCATCCGCGCCAGCACCGCGCCACCGCCATACGCCACTTGTATATGACCCGCGCCTTAGAATACACGCTGCCGTTGCTCTTGGCTGTCATTTATAGATCTTTGACAGTCGTTACAGATAGTTAGTGGACCGAAATTTATATTTAAGTCCCATGTAATAGGGGGCGAGCCTATTGCCATCAACTGGCCACAAAAGACTCCGTGGCTGCTACTGAAAAAACTCAATAACATTTTCTTCGACCGGAATCGTACCAAGGACCTCAAGTTCAACAGTGGCGCTTGCGACCACTAGACCAACAAAGCAGTCCATTGTTGTACATCATCATGATCAGCCTAATAATGTTCCCACTGCTGGGACACAGGCCTCCTCTCTGTGAGAGGGAATGGGCTAAAATCCACCACACGGGCCCAGTGCGGATTGGTAGATGTCACATGTCTTCGAATTTTTTGGTTCTAGGACATGCCGGTTTCCTCACGATGTTTTCCTTCACCGTTTTGCGAGCATTGGTGATGAAATAAATTGCACAAAGCACGCCGCGACCACTCGGCCACCGCTGCTCTCATTGTTGTACATGTTGAACAATATAATGTAACCAAAACTATCTACATCAGTTCTTATACAAAGAATAGAGCCCAATTCAGGCTTGTGTCTACAGGATTACTTGAAAGCAGCTCCTTTTGTTGGGACTACCCTCTGTCAGTCATTCAGCCGTGCGGGAAATATATTAGCGGAGACCGATACTCTCACGTATTCTAAGGGTTTTAGATGTTTAGTCAATATGTGTGAAGGTGATCTCAAGGTTTACGAGTAGAAGAAGTTGAGGACTGATATTTGCTGGAAATCGTGCAAGATTTTCGACTTTATGGCTTTGGAATAAGATTTTTGAAGTAAAAAACACACATTGAACAAAAACACACTGAAAACACACACTTTTGGGTGAACAAAAATCATGAAACTCTCGTGACTGTCACCTAACGCTTTGTAGCACTCGTGTCCGATCCGCTACGGCGTAGCACTACTAGACGTGCGCGGGGCACAAACCGTAGCAGATATAGATTACTTATTTTTCACTTCTATCGGAGTCCCCAAAGACTGTTTCGCATTTTTTTTTTTCATAGTAATCTAAACCTTATAACTGATAAAATAGAACTTAATGACAAAAATGCATAAAGAATTTATAGCTCAACCTGAACATAATGAGTGGTTATTAAAATGATCTATCTAGAAACACATGTTTACATGTATAAGACCACATAAATGCACATGTGTGAGTACCATGTACTGTAAAGCTACCATTTGCATTTAGTTATCTTTCATTGACTTGAATATGCCTTGGTGGCTGAGAAAATTTCCTGCTCGCTCAAATGTCTCGCTGATGGTGGCGGGTGGGTCGGGTCATTTAGTTCTCTTCATTAAGGTTGAATTGAATGGTGCTGATCCATGCGTCATGTTCGTGAACGGGCGCTGTCAGTCGGGACTGGTCATCTCTTAGCTGCCACGGATCATTTGAATTGCTTTATTTTAAATTGTTGATTTATTTTTTTTACTCTGGACGCTCTTAATGTGCAAGTCTTTCTACATCGTTCTCACTTATATATGTGTAGATTTTGTAACAACATTTTTGATTGAAAAGAGTGTCCATGGAGTTTCTTGCCCGTTCTTCTCCATAGAGATCTACGCTAGGGAATGGGCAACTACAGTACTTTCTCAAGTTATTATGCCTTGTGTCTGTGACTGTAGCTTCGCTTTTTTTTCGTTTTATCGACATTCAAAAGTGCCGTAATGGTCTAGTTGAAATAAATGATTTGAGTTTGAGTTTGAATGGCGAACGCTGTGCTGATTATTGTTTAGACAAGAACAATGGGTAAATCGCTTGAACAATAATTACATAATATAATAGGTACCGTTATTACAATCTAAGAATCCGAAGCTATAGCAACAGTTTATTATCATTGGACTCCATACACCCGAAGGTCGAGAATTTGAGATTCATCGGTCGAGAGAATTTAATCCGAGCCGGGCGGTCGGGCCGTGTAATTGTATTCATGATTCGGCATCGTGTGCACCGGCCCTTACATGCATACCCAACCGTTTTAATGACCGAAGACCCTTACAAAACGTAAATGATGCGGATAACGCGATTTTGGGATTAATTTAGTATTTTATGTGATTGTGTGGATTAAACTGGAAAGCCTGAATGGATATATTGAGATTTTGCCAACCAAGTTTTAGGTTATCATTCATCGTCAAAAAAGAAGCCGAAAGACGTCAACTGCAAATGTCGCCACATTGAGCAGTCCCGTGCTACTGGCATCCAACGGATTCCCGTAATCTTCACCAGGTCATCGGTCCACCTAGAGGAAGGTCTTCCGGTTCGCGGTCAGAACTTTTCGGCCTCACCGGACATCCGTTTTGCGAGCAATGTGACCTGCCCATTGCCACTTAAGTTTGACAATTCTTTGGGCTACATCGGTGACCTTGGTTTAAATTTCTTGCGGTTATCTTCATTTCTGATTCGATCACGCAAGGAAACTCCAAGCATAGCCCTCCCCATCATCATTGCCCATTGCTTTAAGAAGATCACCAATTTCCCAATTTCCTGACGATTACAAAAACTAGCATAAAGAACAGCTGTTGGATATATATTTTATCTTTCGATTTCTCTAAGGCATAATTATCTCAACCTACCACTTTCTGTGCAAGATGTGTCTTACATTCGCTTCAGCAATAGAATACACACAAACAAACAACATCGATGACACATTGCATGTCAAAACCAAATATAACAAACTTAACCAGATTTTTTTCGCGTACCCCATTTCGCTTACACAATAAACCTGAACATGTGACATACGAGATTAACCCTAGCATGTCTGCAGCCAATCTCGGCCCAACATGTAGATTTATTACAAGGGGCAACTCTGCCAAGCGGTGGCCGTCCCAGCCTGGCACCGACGACATGGTTACACCAAAATTATTCAAAGCTGGCCTTGCTACAGTGAATTGGTGCACGGCCAGTGCCGAGCAGTGCTAGATACGGGCTATACGACGAATACCGCCACTTTCCAAGTGATATGTGGCCCGAGTGTTTTCTGCAGACATTTGCAGGGTTAGATTGTGCATGTTCCAGTAATTTGTGGGAGTCTTAGTCTAGTGGGTGGCGTGCTTGAATGGGGCATAGCTGCCAGGATGAAAAAGTCGTGTTATGACATAGAATTATGCCTTCTGTGTAACGCTAAGTATGGAGTGAAAATCGTAGTCAAAGGCTAGAAAAACTATGTTTTTTCATAAAGAGCAATACAAATAAAGTCACCCAATAAAATTTAGTCAAGCAAATACTTATTCTTAAAATTATTATGTCAGTAACGTTCATAGCCTGTATAATATTAAGATTTTATTCAAATTGAATCATTCAAGTTCCATCAAATCCCTACAGCCTACACGAAAAAATTAATAATTAAACTTTTTTCTTCGTAAGAAAATTTTACCAGAAACAGTGAAGCCTTGGAAATATTCCGTAAACTACCTGAAGGTACTTAGTTTCTCTTCTATTTCCATTTTACGTCTTAATTAGGTAATTTATAACATTAAGCGTCCCTCATTGTTAGGAGGCGACGAGTGAAAAATATATAATTTGGACAAAAGTGATACTTAATACGCCACTTAGTTCTCAAGGGCGAAGGTTCTGGCTTTCAAGCTTTTATTTATGTCTGGAGTTCGTAGTCTGTCTTCTTAGTGTTTTTAGAAGGAAAGTGCGGTAGAATAACGTTATATTTATTGCTAGGATGTGTTAGAGAAATGTATTAAAGTTTTGGTTTAAATTCTAAGTAGAGGAGGTGATAAAAAGGGGTTAATAAGAGCTCGCGTTGAAAATAACTATTAAGATTGCATTATCAGCTATAATGTCCCCACTGCTGGGCATATGCCTCCTCTCTGTGACAGGGAATGGGCTATAATCCACCACACGGGCCCAGTGCGGTTGGTAGATGTTACATGTCTTCGATTTTTTATTTCTAGGACATGCCGGTTTCCTTACGATGTTTTCCTTCACCGTTTTGAGAGCTGTGGTGATGAAATAAATTACACAAAAGAATGCGCCTCCCTGGGTTCGAAAACACGACTTCTGGGCCACCATAGCTTACGATTCGGATTGTATTCAATTGTTATAGTTAGTTAAACATAATTGGTTCTGAGGTGAAACAAAAAGTAATTGTTATAAAATCGGCCGTCCTAAAAATAAACTTTATAGGAAATTACCCTTTTCCTAAAAAGTTTCGATTCTATTTTGAGAAAACTAAATGCTTAACAAGTTTTTAATCAAAATGAACGCACCAAATTCGATTTTTGTATCAAAATTCCCATTGGATTTTATGTGAAGAAAATAATAAATCATGAATCTTTCAAGTTTCGTAAAGATTTTTCTTTTGTGAATGAACTCCCGGGAGACTGTAGTAATTCATCAAGTTATCCAATGTTCCAACTGATTGAAGTGATCAATTTATTTTACGGAGAAAACATTCGATTTTTGAGACAGATTTTTTGTTTGACCTTTACATAATAAACCAGGATTGTTTGTAAACTTAGTTATTTTCTACCTTTGAGGAGAAACAAGGAAAAGCTTCGAACAAAAATGATCTATTTTCCCAATTCTGATAATTGTATTCCACTCCTGTTTCCTTATAAAATCAGACTTTAAAAATAACTCAACAAATTAATATTGTTAAGCTTATTTTCGGGGATCACACAAAAGTGGGTACGCGTAACAAGAAAATTTCGTTTTCAAACTGGTATTAACAGAACCTTTCCATTCAAAATACGGACACCTTTAATATACATTCATATCCGTATCTGTATTGGCCAAACATTAAAACCGAAACTAAGTTATAAAATGTGACAATAACTTAAGGTTGAAGCACATTCAAAATTCAACCTTGTTCCTGAACCTCTAGATTGATTTTCCAATGCAGTTTTTAACATAGCCTTCGGCCAGTACCCTCGTAAATCGTGACCAAGGACAAAACAACACATTTTGTCCTAAAACGAGTTAACCGTGAATTTCTGACATTATGTTTTGTTTCCCGGAACTAATATCTAGTTGGGATTATTTCTGATATTCGTATTAATTATGTTGTTACTGGAAATCGTTAATGTAAGTTAAAGACATACCTAATTTGGGAAAATCGGTTTGTTTATCGATGCCGCGATGGGTCAAATTGATCGATGTATTCATCACGAAAGTCGTCCACTGCTGGACATAGCCTCCCCCAAGTGTCGCCAAATTGACCGGTCCCGTGCGACTTGAATCCAGCGGATTCCTGCTAGCTTCACAAGGTCATTGGTCCACTTAGTGGGAGTCACCATACCCTTGGTATTGTAGCGAATTTTCCTGCCATTTTAAATTAAACAATGCGGCAATTGTCTGTCTTAAGACAGTCTTGTCTCAAATCTGCGTTCAGCCTTAAGCAACGCCTTAAAAATCTTAAATGTAAGGATTCATTAAATGCCAAGTAGAAAGCCTTTGTTGTATCTATGTACAAATTATTGGCAAAAAGTGAAAATATATATGGGAAATAGATAGTAACTAATAATTATGAAAAAAAATCAGCCGTATTTTAAGAAATAACATAATTGTGAGGAAACACAGTAAATCAGTTTCAGTTTCGTAAATGTGGTAAAAGAGGGCTAGACCCCGTTCACGACCTCGGGGCTCGGGCGATACTTCAAGCGAGTCTTGCGTGTGCGCCTTTATTTAAACAAGGTTTTATTAGCTTCACTTCTAACTATGTAAAAAAAAACTTAGAAGTTAAATTTGACCCACTTTCCGGTTTCCGATTGAGATGAAACGTTGCATATGAGAAGAATACGAGAAAGAGTGTTTATTTGTTTTATTTTTTGAGCTATAATAAAATTAGTTTCGTAGATACCATCGTTCCGTAAGTCTGTGACACGTGCCTAACTTCACTCATTAGTTTTTTTTCCGGAGTCACACGTGGCGTTCAGCACACGTGTTACTTATCAGAGCAACTCATGGCCAATAGACAAAAATAAGAATCACTTCACCTACTGTGTTACTGAGATGAGTTCTATTGAAGAAATTTCCTCATGCGACTACCTGCGAAGGTGAGACGCTGCCACGAGTAACCTAATTGTATTGACTATCGAGTTCCTTTTAAAAGTATTTACGGTCTGATGAAAATGATGCCTTCTATTGTTGAGCCAAGATCTTTGTTACGTGCCGTCTTCGGTGTGCCCGTGTTTTTGGATTGGAAATCATCAAATGACCCCAATCATTTGTCATCCACTCTGGGCGGAGCGGAAGGGAGTGTCTGACTTTTACTTGATCTCTTTGTGTTCCAGGAACGTGGTATCTCGCCCCAAGCACCACCAGTACTGTGCATCTCGCATACAGAGGATTTTGAAGACTTCCACCTGCCCTTCTGATGCCGCGTCTTCCGATATGTGCCACCACTCTTGAACCTTTATCGGCTATCCGTTGTACCCTGCCTACTGCGACTTAAGTTTTGCACTATACTACCTTAACAGTTCGTCCTTTACAATGAAACTTAATTGCCCCAATAATCATTAGCAACTAGATACATTACACACAATACTGTCTATACTATATTTACCCAGTTAATTAGCCAATATTAACCACAGCATCACTAATTAATCCGAAGATATTTGTCTGCGTCAATCAGTGAACAACAGTAATTCAGTGCCATCAGGACACACGCAACGTTGGCCTCCATAAATTATAGCTTGCATCTTATAATAAATGTATGTACGAACAGAGGTGTAATGTAAACAAGTGTAGTGCCCCGTTCACTATATTAGGTTATGAGACTTATGACGTCACCTGCGTCAATCTACACGCGCGTTTTGTGTTAAGCCGGCCATAGTCGATAGGTTATCCATGACAGTTTTAAATGTGCGAAACTGAGAATTCAGAGTTGTGTAAGTGTGCGATTGTGCCATATACGCAGTTGTACCTCACTAGGCACAAATGCGAAAACGAAGACATATAAATATCTATTTCAATATTCTATAAGTTGCATATACAGGCCAGGATTATTGTACAGTTTTCTCTTACACACGTCCAGTTTTGCCTGTACAGTTTGACATTACAGATAAAACTATCGCGTATCCTTTTAGTTCTATCGCGTAGCAAGTCGCGTCGTGGTGACTCGTAGCATGCCCTAAATAATTATGTCATTCATATCTTTCAATTGTTTTCTCCTCAATCACCGTGGCAACACGCGCTTGATAGAGTAGGTCGTGGCCAAGCGTTTATACAGTAAGCATGTGTGTGTGCACTATGCACATTATAGATTGTATATTCTATGCAAGTGTGGTTGTAAATGCATAGTAATGACGAGGCAATCATCGGTGCATAAATATGAATATGCTATTAAGTCAATATCGACACTGGAAATTTCAAATGTCGTAAGGGACAAAGGTCCACTTTTCAGGAGAGCCAATAAACAAAATCCAAAATAAAAAAAAATCGTAACTTGTTTAATATGTATCCGAATTATATGATTCTTACATACATAACTTTCAAAAAACCTTATCTACATCACACAAACAGGTATATGGTTGTAAACTCAATAGTTTAGGAAATAGTGTCCCTTACGCAATAAATTTACTGTAAATATGTCCGTTACGCCTCCAAGAAATCTTACTAATTTTATGAAAATGCCTTACGACATAAACTAAAATACAATCTCACTGTCATAACTGTCAAACAGCATTCTACATTGCGATTTTTTCTGTTGTATAGTCATTCTAGTTTCCAAGTTTTTTGAAGTAAGTAGCGAAAAAATATATGAAAACATAAACTTGGGTACTTACAATTGTATTATTTTTATAACCGAAGATCAATTTGTCGCGGAATTTGTTTTATTTTAGGTAGTCCGTTACAGGTTATGGGAAATAAAACAAAAAAGTTGGTTTATATTGTTTTTTTACATTCGTTTTTATTTTTAAATGTGAACAAAGAACTGAATCAAAGAATTACCAATCAATATAAATTATTATGGAGCCTTTTGTGGTACACGAAAGGATAATGTAGCCTGATCAAATAGCCGTTCAAGATACCTTTCTTTCTGTCAAAGATTCCTATATTACATAATAGGTGTTATCTATTAATTTAAATAAAAAAGATTTATTCGTTACTCATGGCTTCTAATCAATACTTTAAGTAACTATAATATTACAGTACCAACTAAATAACAATTACCTATCTAAAAGGAACTTTCAAAATGAGTATCATCTGTTTAGAAACTAAAAAAAAAATATTAATCTCTAATATTGGGTTTTTAAAACAAAGTCAGTCTAATTGTCTGTGCACCTAAATAATTATACTTTGTACTACAGTACCAGTATGAGAATTTGACAAAGTATCATCTACAGATACATTTTTATCAAGGAACAATCACATTTATCAATAACTAACACCTAGGACTTAGCAGAAAACACTAAAATAGTATGAAAAGTAAAACTTTGCTCTGTATAAATTATTAATTGACCTCAATATTCCCTGTAATCACAACCAGCAGGCAATAAATATTGTTTAATAATTATGAACAGATAGAATTTTCCATGAAGTTAAATTTTTAGGAATAGTATTATTTAATATTTAAGCACTAATTTTTAATTACCGAAACAAAAATAAACTTTTCCCGAAAATAAACGAAATATGTCCTAATAGATATTATTATGACGGTTTTACTCCTTATTACTCCTCTGGCTCTTCAATCTTCTCGTCTTCTTCGTCAGTCTCCGCTAATGTATCAGGGACGCCATTCAAATATGGAAAGTTTGAATATTCAGTATGAAAACGCTTTGGAATTGTACCGTTCTTGCATAAGCGTTGCAAATCATTATATTTTGCCACGGACAGGGGTAGTCTTGTTTCGTATAATGGTTTTAATTGAATCACTTCTTCTTCAGCCTGGTTTTCACTCGAACCCTCCTCTTGCTCTTGGTGTTTTTTCCCCTTGCCTTTCCCTTTGCCCTTTCCTTTGCCCCTCTTCGGTCTTGTATCAATCACAGGTTTTTCATAAAGTTGAAATTTGTGAACTTCTGCTCCTGGCTTCATTGAATATTTAACCGTTATTTCATTAGGACGCGCTTTGTTAGGGTTGTAACGTACAAAAGCCTAAAATAGTTGTCCCTTACGCCAATGTGCGTTCAAAGTTTCGTGTTTATTTTATCAGATAGAATGTCGTAAAGAAACTAATTTTTAATGTAGTAAACAACATTGGGATTTATGAATAAGATAGATATACGACGTTGGAAATAAACACGTAAGACCTTCAAATTTAAAATTTGACCCATACAACATAATTTTTTAAGCATAAGGAAGTTACAACAAAATTGAATCCCTTCATAACTTCTTTATTTGAAGGGATATCAAAAAGTTAGTTATACAGATCGACAGAGAAAAAAAATCTGAGTTCTATGCAATACAAAGTGTACTTACGACAAAATGTCCCTTACGACATTTGAAATTTCCAGTGTCGATATGCGTTTGACATAAAGCAAATTATCGCGTGGGGGGTCTTCATTAGGCGCTTGTTGGTCGTGTGTTAAGATATTGATTGGAACTTGGAACTGTTATTATATAGGGGTAATTTAATGTTTTTCTAGTCTACTGAACAAATTGTTCATAGGTCTCTTGTAAGGGCTTGAACTACTGAAAACTAGCTTCTACCCGCGACTCCGTTCGTGTGAAGGTCGCAAAATAAACCCATCATCATCTGCCTAGCCTTTTTCCAACTATGTTGGGGTCTACTTCCAGTCTAACCGGATGCAGCTGAATACCTGTATTTTACATGGAGCGACTACCTATCTAATCTGACCTCCACAACCCAGCTAGTACTGGGTCTCAGACTGGCTGTCAGACTTTTGGGCCACTGACTACCCGTAACGACTGTCAAAGATCTACAAATGACAGCCGGGACCAAAAGCTTAACGTGATTTTCGAGGCACGGAGGAAACTCGGTGTGTAAACCCATCCACTAACCAATCTAGACAAGCACGGCTTAACCTAAAGATTGACCCGAGCGGCTGACTTGCCAATCCAAAATAAGAGGATCGCGACTCACATTATAACACAACATACAATCCCGTACCGACCTGCTAATTTTAAATTTGGAATCTGCCTTCGCCCTTTGAGATAAATAATCAAGTCCCGCAAAAAGCAGATTTTGCTAAATTAGGCCTATTTGGCGCAGCCGAGAGACACACAATAATTATTTTTTTCTCTTTGTCTTAAAGATTTTTTTTAAATGCTGTTTGCTCTTGTGGTGTGTGTCAATTAAGCCTATTTATAATTACAATTTAACGTTTATTTTTATTTTTGTGTGTGTTGTCCTGGCGGGCTAAGAAATAATTTTTTATTCTTTCCATTTTCATTATTTATTTCTGTATATAGTGTAGCCCGAATTTGGAAATTAGCCTGTCCGAAGCCACTTTTAAACAAAACCACGTTGGTTACTGCAATGAAAGTATACGTAGGGATTTTTATCCTAACAGAACACAAACCAAACCGTTCATACGAGTTACCGCGTCAGCAAAAAAGGCAAGATTTAGTTTCCATCACATTCAAGGTCGAATCGAACCGACTTTCCATTTTCGTGAGGAAACAAAAACGCAATATGCGTGCGTGACAGACAAAAACAGAATGCCGTCTATCAAAATGATTATGCCTATAACAGAGGAGCCCCGTAGGCACAATAATATTGTGTTCGTAGCTTCTGAATCCGGTGCTATGATACAAATGTTACTGACTTCTGTCTTTGCGTTGGATTTTTTTTAGAAAAATTCTTTTTTTTTTGTTGAAAAAATGTTTTAGGTGATGTTTTTTGGAGTTTCTAGGTGAATATGTCTCTTGCCCTTATCTCAATTTATTTGGGGTCGGCGCAGCATATCTTCTTCTTCCAGACTCCTCTATTTTTCGTCATCTCATCAGACAATTAACACACATATATATCTATTATTTGGTAGGCAGGTAGCTATTTCCTTTGGTTTAATTAAATAGTCTTGGTGATAAATTTGTTCCTATTTAATTATTTATATATTTATTTAAAATCTATCATTCAAGTATTCATTCACATTATAGTAGCTTTTGTTTAAGAGAAATAATTTTAATTTATTAATAAAGATGTTGTATTTATTTATATTTCTAATTTCCTCTGGTAAGACTGGTTGTCAGATTTTTGGGCCACTGAATACCTATAACGACTGCCAAAGATGAACAAATGACAGCCGGGAACAACAGCTTAACGTGCTTTCCGAGCCACTGAAGAAACTCGGTATGTAAGAATAGCCCCGAATTTCTAACCGTCACCTAAACAAAATCTAGTGCCAAGCCACAAATAAAACTGTAACGCATTGTCTAAACAAATGTCTTATTGTTGTTCGTGGCGGCTGAGAGTAATACCGGGGACATTTGTCAAGATAACGTAGGCAGCCGCGATAAGATCTTACGCAATAAGATTTGCACCTATGACTCTTGGGAAACATGAGGTTTGATACCTGAGTGCTTGTTTTTTTTTTTGTTCGCTTGAGAGTTTTTTTTTTGTTTTATCTGGCGTTGAGTTTGACAAAGGTTGTTTACGTATTTTTAGAAAAAAGAATGCTTTATAACTTTGATATATTCAGTTTTTCAGAGGTAACAACGAAACTTTTCTAGGAAAAACGAGAAACAGATATTTCTAAAATAAAATCATGTTGAATCTTTACATGCAATTAAATAAAATTTAAGTGTATTTTAACTGAATAAGTATAACTAAAGTACCTACATAAAACAAAAAATAAAAAACTGTTTGTTCCGTCTAGTTTTATTTTAGAAAAAGGTTTGGGGTTTCGTGAAAGTAAATTAAAACCCTTGAATTTTTTAACAAAATCCGATTCAATTAGGGAAGTTATGTATTTTTTTTATTATAACTTCACGATAGTTGAGGGGAACGGCAAGTAGCAAATAAACATTTGATTGCCACAGTACGATAAACAACTTAAACTTTAACGTCAAGTAAACAAATTAACAAACGACCATTAACCAACCATTTACAAAACAAAACAGCTGCTACTATATTGAATAACCGACGAAATTACTAATTGCTTCCCATTTCCATTCATCGTTCCCAGATACGTAATTAAAGACCAACTGTAATTGGCGATACTCAATACCTTCAAGCCTGTAATAATTAAAGAAAAATAACTTAAGCAATTTTCCCTTATCGAGGGCCAAGGAGTTTCCTGTCCTTTTTTTTACCTTTTTATTCACTTTTCCGTTTCATTAAATTTGCTTCGTCAGCGGTTCGCCCTTTGGCTGTGTTATCCATTTGACCGGTTTGTCACCTCTGTGTTTAATTTATTCTTTGACGGAGGATTACGAGCTTTGATGATGGAGTTGGGTCGTTTTTTGTTTCTTGGGAACCGAGTAGGCTTTTATCGGGGTCTACATGTCTATATGTGTAGTTACAGCTGGTTTTTTTATAGAAAGTGGAATCATGAAATAGCGTTCGATTTTGCATATCATTTGAAAAGCAAAGTATGTTTTTGTATATTTGGTGTAACTATTTGGGTTTTGTCCTAGTGATTTTTCCTTACTCCTGCCTAAGACCCTCGGCCGTCATGAAAAAGAGCTTTCCAGGAAAATTTGTGCAAAACAGGTACAAAAATAAATGAGGAAAATTCTTTACCAAAAGAATGTCCACTAAGGTTGATAACATGTTAGCGCGTATCCAAACATTTTGCTCCATTTCCTGACATTTTTTTTTAATACATGCAATAGGTAATAGAAATAGAAAACTTACTGTCAAACAATGATTTTCCCCAAAGCTTTAAAGCTCTTCACTCAATAGCACAATAGAAGAACTTTCAGCCCCTATATAACTCCCCTAGGGGTTGAATTTCGAAAAATCCTACTTTATTCCTTGTCTACGTTATTAAGGGAGTGCAATATTTCCTTTTTCTAGGTCCAAGGGTTTGGTCTGGGCGTTGATCGCTGGTGAGATCGGAACGGTGTGTCACTTTTCCGTGTAGTGTGCAGCCAGTGTCATCGATTTGTAAGACGTCAATATTACCTGAAAAAGACAAAAGCGGACGTTAATGTTACATTTCCAATAATATAGCTTGCCTCGTGTAGTGCCAGAATTGGGTTATCGTGGCTCACCAAATTAGTATAGGAATTGGGTTATAAAGGCTGCTACACAATGGCCTGTGCCTCAGTGCCTTCGTCGTATCAATGTGAAACCTGTTTCCTGGTAAACCAATCGTTTAATTTGTACCAAAATTGAATTTGATACCGGATAGGGTGAAATTTTGTTGGAAACACGAATACGTGTTTGATTTGGGATACTGTTTCGTTACTGACAGGTTTTTTAGTTTTGTGTGTGAGAAATGTACACTTTTGTGTTAGTTTTTTGTTATTTTAGTAATAGATATGGCAGAGAAAAGAGATTTACAGAGCAGAATAGAAAAAAAAAGAAATATAGAGGAAAATGATAATGTTGCTGTTGTACTTTTGGAAATAGAAATCTTTCTGTGGTTTATAAAGTTTTATAGATTAATTTGAAAACATTTGCGAATAATACGGAATAATATAGATACTGTTTTTATAAAAAATCTCCGATTATTAAAATAGAGTTATCTGACTCTATATCTCTATACGAATGACTCTATAATAAAAAAAAAAATTATCATTTAATAGTTAATATTTCAATATCCTAATGTTTATTGTTCAATGTAACTATTTCTCACAAGATACAAGCGATGCTTAGTTTGTGGCTCACCGAATATTGTCACATCTGTCTTTTATATTGATTATTATAGTGATTTTGATTTTTTTACTTTGATTTTCCGAAAAAGTACTGCCAGGATTCAAAATATTTTAAATCCAAACCCAGGTCATGCATCGAAATACACTCAGACGTTAAAATATGGGAAAGAAAACAGACATTTGGATTTGTATCACCAATACATTCATCACCAAGATCACCAAGAGACCAATTTAAGAACCATTTAACCGTTGCTCACATCACCATTCCCCTCTAATTCTCCAATAAGTCACAAGTATCTCCCCACAAATTGACGTGACATTTTGTCACAAGATAGCTATCATCACGCACGTTCACGTGGCAGTTAACGAAATTAATTAGCAGCATTAAAATCTCTTACGCGCGTACATCCAACACGATTTGAATAAATAATGCGAGTCTCAGTAACAAACATAATTATCACGGATTCATCTGAATAGCACGTGTTATTTTGTTGAAATTCGTTTGAAAATTGTTACATGATCTGTTTAGGGATTGTGTTTGTTTGTGATATTTAGGGAATAGGTTAGTTAGTGTTCATGCTATGGCGTACTTACATTTATAATTTTGGAGTATATTTAGAGATGTAATTATTATTTTAGCTCAAATGGTCCTGGGATCTCTATAGGATCTTTATATATTTTCTATCAAATTTATCTGATATTATCGATCTATATTATCAAAATATTGTTAGCTGATTCATAAGTGGTTGACGCTTATTAAAGGAGTACATCATTGTCAACACAAAGGGACTAATTATTCTAGAATAATTTGTGTGATAATAAGAGAAATATTAGGAAGAACCGAAACAAGCACAGCAGCACAATTTATCAATAAAATACCTAGTGCCAAAAAGAACATGAAACGTTAACAGAACTCGGTAAATCCAACAATAACTAACACAGCCAAGCATTCTGTACATAATATGATTAGGAATGTAAACACAGGTGAAGTAATTATGGAAAACAAACACAATTAACGTAGAAATCACTAGATCAAGACATATGTGCTACATTACTGTAATATAGATGGATATGTAGCTTTTGCACGTCTATTGTTGTTTCAGAAAGCTGTAGGTCGAGGTTACAGTGATTAGGGAAATTGTTTATTTATGTGAATATTATAAGAGGTAACGAATTGCATGTGAGAAAGAGAGAAAGCGAGAGAGAGTGATGGAAGAAAAGAAGAACAAGAAAGGTTTGTTGTAGGAAAACCCAATTCTGGGTTAAGCTCGCCGTTGTATGCCGTTGTAAGCTACTTATAAATTTTAATTTTGATAATTTTTTTTTTTTTGTGCTCATTATAGAATAAGAATAAGAAGAAAAGGTAGATGAGATACAAAACCGAATAAAAAAGAAGAACCTTTATAAATTCTTAATTTTAAAAGGTTTCATCATGACCTCAGCCAGTCTCTGACGTTCGTCTCGTGTATTTACTACTTACTTGAATACAATATTTTGAAACCCAAAATTAAAGTACTTAAATAATTTTAGTACTACAAACCAATAATACATTGTAAATAATACAAACCACATGCAATTAATTTAGTTATGTACACATTTTACATAAAACATCACAGCAACATTACTACAAGTATCCACCTATTAAAAAAAAATAATAGAACTATAAAAGGGAAGTTGGAAAGTATGCAGACATTCGACGACGGACTTTTGATAGAACTTTCTCGAAAATATAACAGGCTCACAGCTCACTTCTTGTTTTCCTTTCGTCCCTTGACCACGAAGCAATGCGTTAAATAAAATGTAAAGATTAAAAAAAATAAAAAAAATATTGTGTTTGGTAGAAGAGAATTATTTAGAAATAAACATCACCTTTGTACTATTTTCTGTTCCTTTCTTCGTTTCTATATTTAATGTGTACATAAACTGTTAAATAAATGAATAAATTGCAACAAAATAATGCGTTTTAGGCCAAAAAAACATGAATTGACAAGGATAATAGCAAAAATTTACTATAGACGTAACTTGTATTTGTTAAAATTTGAGGGACAAATTAGTCTAAGTTTTCTGGTAAACATTAAACAGACCTGATCTTAAATTCAACTCATACTATCAATTCATATTCACTTATAATGATATTGATCTTTTTGGCAAGTAGGTAAAAACCATAGTGGACTGACTCTGAAAAGATCATATTTGAATTATCAGGCATCTATCTATAAATAAAATTATCAGAAAACAATAGATTTAAAACAATTACAACTAAAAATCAACATAATTCTCCTACTGAACACCTAATTGATTACGAATCTTTCAAAGGTTTAAAAGCTTAGTCAGAGATTAATCGATCTCCAAATTTTATTGAAAACATGTTTTCATAAGATTACAGAAAAATTTAGAATTAAGATGTGTTTTTATCATACTAAAACGAAAAGTTAATCCTAAAATCCCAATCAACACTTAATTTTCAGAAAGCTATTTTCAAATAATCTAATAACAAATAGATTCTGCTGTATGATTGTTCAAGTAATATTTTGATATTTCAATAGGTTTTATGTTATATTTTAAATTTGAATATTAGCTAAGGCATTCATCTATAAAAGGGGAAATTTTACATTAAGGTTGCCTAGGGTTTAAAAAATAAAACCATTTGAGGCCATTCATTCGTCACACGTCTTGCGTGACCAAGTAAGCGTACGCGTAAGCTTAAAATTTCATGAATTTGCACAATTTGTTATAAAGAATGTTCTCTTTTCAAATATACAAATTGCTTGAAATTGGGTCGCTGTTGTTACGCAAATGACACAATTTAGGTCTAAATGAAGGCAGACCATGTATATTACACAAAAAGTAACAGTAGGTGGACTACGTCACAACATACGACGAAAACTTATGGGACTATATTAATTGGCACACGTTCTTTCTGCCACAGAACTTAATCAACGTGATTTCCGTGCACACCCCGAACATCTAATCAAGCAAAAAGTTACCAGTTGCTAGGCAACGAATATCAACCCGCAATGCTATATTCCCATCCCATGAAAGGGCAATAATCTTCTCTTCCTATACACAATGAATACATTCTCACACAATCCAGAAATATCGAGAGAAAATTCGTTTTTTATTGTAATCTCAACTGTTATTGGCTTGAATGGTCGAGATACGACGAATATTATGCATTTAAAAGCTTACCACCTATATGATAAGTGCGAAAACATTTCGGGGTGGTGCGAAATTCTTATTATCGTAACCGGATTACTGAAGGATTTCGTACGAGTCGCGCTCAGTTTTAATATTATTAAAGAATTAAATTTTAATGAGAATATTTATTCCTTCATTAATAATTTGTATCAGTGGCTTTATTTACATAGGATTGTCATTCGTTTCGAGTTGATAAAACAGGGACGTAATGAACGCCACTTCGAAATAATATTCGCTATTCAAAGGCAGTCGAAAATTTCGCATTTCAGCGCCAACACACGGTCAACTTCGAAACTACAGCACGTAATTTACGCCGAGTGGTCGCGTCAGTTTTCTAAAAAAAAAACTGAGCCTTCATCTTTTTACAGCAATAATGGGAAATTTAAAAGTCTGCCGCCTTTTTGACCGCTGACAATGGAGGCAAAAAGTGCATTTCACCGGCACTGTTATGTATATATTATACCATAATTTGTGCATTGCTTTGTGAAGTAAATGCTAACTTTAAATGACTTCATTACAGAATGAAAGTTTGTTGGGTATTTTGATTAATTTCTTTCCACAAATGTTCCAAATGAGAGCTCGTGGCTAATATCAGCCGCTCGGGTCGATCTTAAGGTTAGTCTGGTTAAGCCATCCTTGCCTAGGTTGGTCTGTGGATGGGTGACCACCCTTACATACTGAGATGCCTCCGAGTGCCTCGGAAAGAACGTTAAGCTGTTGGTCCCGGCTGTCATTTGTCTATCTTTGACAGTCGTTACAGGTAGTCAGTGGCCCAAAAAGTCTGACACCAGTCTTACTAAGTGGTATCGTATTTCCCAGTATTGACTAGGTTGTGGAGGTCAGATAGGCAGTCGCTCCATGTAAAATACTGGTATTAAGCTGCATACGGTTAGACTGGAAGCCGACCCCAACATAGTTGGGAAAAGGCTGGACAGATGATGAAATGTTCCGAATGAGTTGTAATTAGGTGAAGACAGCAAGACTTCATAAACAGGTCTTTGACGGAAAAAGCAGAAACGATCAACATAGGTTCGAAAACCTTAACAATAATGTCTCATGAGGATAAGTAAAACGCGTAAAAAGCCAAGCAGAATAGTGTTACCCAGTGGCCATTTTCCGGAGGTCAGATAGGCAGTAACTCCATGTGAAATAATGATATTCAAAAGCCAGATCCTACATGAAACACCAGTGTGCACTAGCTAGATAGTCTCAGTAGATACAAATAAAAAAAGTTATAGATTGTAAAAAAAGTACGTACCACCAACCAACACTGAAATCTACCCGACCGTCATTTTACCACTACGTAGAAAACACTTTTCTCAAACAAACAAGTTTGCCAAAATATTTGTGGGTAACGAAACCAGTTTTTCTTTCCTCAGTGTTTATCCTGACAAATGGGCGTTGCATTATTGCGGCCTACCCGGGAACTGAACTTAAGACTCTACGTAATGTATTTCACAGGTTTTTGTTTTCTTTTGTCCCGTGCATACTTTACGCTGGGTAGGATTAAACGACTTTTGTGACACTTTTTAAAGGTCTTGAGGTCCCAAGAAAATGTGGGTTTTTTTATTTATTGTTTTAGTTAAATTATTTTGGTTTGGTGCATTGTTACAAAAGCTAGGTTGTTACTATTTGTTGAACAGTTTACTATTACATACACAAACATGAATTACATGTATTATGAATCTACACTATAATAATAATAATACTGATGGAGCTACTGAAAGTAACTGAAACTTTTAGTAGCGCCATCAGGATGGAATTTGGTGTGGACAAATGTGCAGTCATGTATGTAAAGCGAGGGGAGATTATGGGATCCGAGGGACTTCAACTCTCGGATTCCATACACCTAAGATCCCTTTCCTCATCCGAGAGCTATAAGTATTTGGGTATGTCGGAAGCGTTAGGCATTAACGTAACTGACATGAAACAATCGTTGAGGGAGCGTTTCTTCGGTCGCCTAAAGAAGGTATTAAATAGCCTTCTTTCAGGTGGGAACAAGGTGCGCGCCTTCAACGGTTGGGTCATGCCGGTTTTAATGTACTCTTTCGGCATACTCAAATGGACTCAGACCGAATTAGACGCCTTGGATAGAAGAGTTCGTACACTGCTGACCGAAAACCGGATGCATCACCCACGATCATCAGTGATGAGACTGTACATCCCGCGGAAGTGCGGGGGTCGAGGCTTTTTAAATGCGAAGACCCTCCACAACCGCGAGGTGTGCAGCCTCAGAGAATATTTTCTAAAAGCCGACGTGGGTATGCACCGAGATGTGGTCGCAGTGGACAAGGGACTCACCCCGTTGTCCATGGCTAAAGAGAACTGGCGCAAACCTGTGGTACTTACTACCGATGACCGCAAGAAAGAATGGCAGGGCAAGGAGCTTCACGGGCGCTTTTACCGGGCTCTTCATGGGCCCGATGTAGATTTTCTAGCGTCCGTGTCCTGGCTACGTTTTGGCGACCTCTTTGGGGAAACTGAAGGTTTTGTTTGTGCGATTATGGACGAAGTTATGTTGACGAACAACTACCGGAAATATATTATGAAGGACGGGACGGTTGACGTGTGTCGGGCATGCCACCTTCCGGGTGAGTCCATCAGACATATTATTTCTGGTTGTTCGCGTCTAGCTAACGGCGAGTACTTGCACAGACACAATCAAGTAGCCAGGATTATTCACCAGCAACTTGCCTTGAAATTTAATCTTGTGGAATCAGAAGTACCGTACTACAAGTATGTGCCCGACCCAGTTCTCGTGAAAGACCATGTCACGCTGTACTGGGATCAGTCTATCATTACTGACAGGACTATTGTCGCCAATAAGCCTGACATAGTGGTGATAGACCGATCAGCGCGCCGCGTAATGATAATCGATGTTACTATCCCTCATGACGAGAACCTCGTGAAAGCTGAGAAAGAGAAACAAATTAAGTATCTCGACTTGGCACACGAGGTTCGCGACATGTGGAATATGAACTCGGTTATCATTGTGCCGATTGTCGTGACGGCCAATGGCCTGATAGCCAAGAGCCTCGACGAACATCTGTCGAAGCTCTCTTTAGGCGGCTGGATCAAGAGCCTGATTCAGAAGGCAGTACTCCTCGATACGGCTCGCATTGTGAGGAGGTTCCTGTCTCTGCAGTCCTAACCACCGGTAGCTTGGACCCTGCTCCCGATACCGGTGGACCACTATTTTTTATGTTTTTAAATGTATTTTTTAATTTTTTTAAGATATATTTAAAAATGTAAATGATATGTTTTATAAAATGAATAAACGAAATAATAATAATAATAATATTATAAAGAGGAAAACTTTGTTTGTTTGTTTGTTTGGTTGTAATGAATAGGCTTAAAAACTACTGGACCGTTTTTAAAAATTCTTTCACCATTCGAAAGCTACATTATCCACGAGTAACATAGGATATATTTTATCCCCGTACTCCCACGGGAACGGGAACTATGCGGGTGAAACCGCGGGACGTCCGCTAGTATATAATAAACTGAAACTTGCTGCTATGTTTTCATCACCTGTTTTCGTCGTACAATGAAGTACCTACTTACTTAGCTAAGCTCAACAATTTCTCATCAAAAACAACCCCAGGTAATTAATTTTTAATTCGTAACAAAACAGTTTCCAGCTTAGTAGAACTAAACGTTATAAACAAATAAACAAAAGAAATATCTCGTTTAGTTTCCAAGAAAACAACTTAAAAATCCCAACATTGTAGTTTTATCCTAACAATGCTTTTATAAAAGGAAATCTTGATAAATACTCTGGCAACTCTTGTAGAATATACCGTCTCCCCTTCATTCTAGTATTTCCATTTCGTAAATTAAATTACAAAGATTGAAAGAATGCACTCTAGTCGGCACTAGCTTGACAGCTATTCTTCTTCAAAATCTTTGGGCATTAAAGTGATCCCTATTTTATTCTTCTTAACACCTCCAGACAGAATTTAGCATAATACAAAGCATTTTCCCAGCGTTTTATGCAATGTGGAGCTATTTCTAACGCCGAGCATACATCAAGTTTTCAAATAAAATTTTGTTTATATTCTAAAATACTTTGCGGGTAGTTGTGAATTTATTCAAGCAACCGATCCATAATTTATGGAGGGAAAATCCGTTGGTGGTTTAAATAAAATTTGTTAGTTTGAAGAAACTGTAATATTTAAGCGTAAAATATTTGTCATCTGGTTTAGTTACGTATTTATATTGTAAAATTGTATAGAATTATTTCTTCCGTGATTCTGTTAACTATTTCAATGGTTTTTTGCACACAACCCCTAATGGTTAAAAAAAAATAGCTATCTGCCAGTAAAACTCCCGTCGAACCGATGTCCAGGCGTTCCGGATATTAGCCGGAACAAACAGACAGACAAAAAATAAAAAAGTACCGCATTATCACATACATTCAGTAAAAACGTATTTTTTTTTAAATTGATATTTAAATTGTATTTATTTAAATAGAGTATATATTTTCAAAACCAAAACCTTATTGCTAAAACTTGTAACACATTTTAGACTAAACCATTGCCCTCCTGGTAGTCCAGAATTTTAAAACTAAGCTATTTAAAGTTCTGCTATCTTAGAATGGCATATTCCAAAGCCTAACTTAACCTCTTAGTAAGAATGGTCTTTTGAAAACTCGGTAAAGATATCCCATGTACATTTTAACAATTTCCTTTAAACTTTTCGAAAAGATACATGCACCAGAGACATTTTTTTTAATTTTCTTCCTTTGGAGCATGGCCTAAATCCATTTATAAAATAATTTAAAAAAAGGAAGAGTCAATGTCATTTTTCTTCTTCTTAGTTATAGTTTGGATCTTCGAAAGCGTCATTCAAAAGATCCTTGTAGTAAGTAACCTATTGTTGTAGTAAAGAATAAACTAACAAAAATGGTATTAAAACAATGGATATTAAATTTATAATACCTAAACAAACAAACAAGCAACATATCATTATACACTCCAACAAAACAAACTCTTTCCATTTCTAATCATTTTGTCTCAGCGGGTCACCCATCGAGCAGACAGCGGCTGACATAATCCGTTTATCTCGGGCCGGAGTCCCAGTGCCCAGTGCCCAGTGCCCACTGCCCAGACCCGACTCCACGGCAAATTGATTCGATACACACTGATTGTTTTCCCTAGACATTATACACATTAAACTTTTATTTATTTTGCTGATTTCATAGTTTCTATGTGATTTCTCGACTGTCATGACACTCGTTACAGTTAGTCCATGGCCCGAAAATCTGACGACTAGTCTTACCAAGGGATATCGTATTACCCAGTACTAACCCGGTTGTAGAGGTCAGATAGGCAGTCGCTCCACGTAAAATAATGGTATTCAGCTGTATCCGGTTAGACTGGAAGCTGACCCCAACATAGTTGGGAATAGGCTAGGCAGATGACGATGATGGTGGAATTCACTTTTAGGAAATTTGAATACCTTTTTTTTTGCTTTTTTCAATAAAAAAAAAAAAAATTGAATACCTCAGTACACGTTCAATATACAAGATGCAAATGAGTTGGTTTCAAATGTATTTTGTTTATCGGAACTTAAAATTATTTAGTTAAGCCCAATTTCAAAATTACAGCTTCCAACTACTCACATTTATGCTGCTATTCAAATTCACCCTATAATTATTTTTTTTAACACAGAAAACATTACGTATGCAGACCAATTTTCGACCTACACATAATACGAAATCCAATATCGTGGACTGCCCACCATTCCACCAATAGAGTGACCACAAAAATAATTGTACTACGGAAATTAAATTTCAGTGCGTGTTTTGTCCGAATTAAAATACAGGCCACGTTATAAGTGTAGGCACCCTCGTCCCTGGGGTGCATTAATAATGGCAAACGTGCATTCCAACAAATTATATGAGGTGCAATTTGTGGTTTGTGGTAAAGAGCTCATTCATATTGAACCTTTTTTTGGTATTCTAAAGTGGTATTTATGTCAAACAATATGGGCGTCAGATGGATTGGTTTTGTGGTTAGGTTCAAATATTTTTAGGCAGTTATTTCTTTCGGATATTTACCTACATAGTTAGTTATAGCTCGGTGTAGTTTAAGGGCCTATCATAGCTTAAATATTGTTTAAAATTAGCCCTTTTCTTAAGTCCTGAAATTGATTTATTTAAAATCAATTAGTAAACTATTCATTGACATGTAATTGTCTATCTGTTCTGTTAGATGTTTCAATCATTTCACAATGTTATTTCACTATTAAATTTCCCCACTTTCAGTTTAGTTTTAAACATTTCAACTAAAGCTTGCACAAAAGTACATTCCATTCGCAACTTGAAAAATATCTTTAAAACATTTACACATTTTGAAGAAAAGTTGAATACTTCAGCAAGTTGTAGCAAGTTTTGAAACACGAGTAAGACCCAAATTATTCCTTACATTCAAAGCCGACCTCGTTACTCTCAGAGGTGCAATGCGGGTCATTCAAATATAATGTAGCTGTAGAATACTCCTCGCTTTAATAAAATATCAACCAATGCACCTTTATAAGATTAAAACTGAATTTAATCATATAAAATCCTTGAATTTGTACAGAAAATTGGGTTAGCAGAATTAACTTCGGTTAGAATTCTTAATTGAGTCAAGTAAAATACAACTTTCTTCACTGTTAAAAATATTAACATCTGAATATCTTGTTTAATTTGTTGAAATTATGGAAGTTGGCAAATGTCTTGCAATCTTACAGCCTGTGTGTCAAATGCTTTGACTGTCAACAATTCAGCCTACAAGGTACTTAACACCCAGTTCTACTAATCAAACTCAAACTCAAATCATTTATTTCAATTAGACCATTACGGCACTTTTGAATCTCAAAAATACAATAAAGCAAAGCTACAGTCACAAGGCATAATAACTTGAGAAAGTACTGTAGTTGCCCATTCCCTAGCGTAGATCTGTATGGAGAAGAACGGGCAAGAAACTACATGGACACTCTTTTAAATCAAAATATTGTTACAAAATCTTGGTTACATCATTCATGTTGTGATTATATATACATATTTATGTGAGAACGATGTAGAAAGACTGCGTAATCTGGATCAATTACTTTTACTGATTTACACGAAAGCAAAAATGCAATCCTGTTTTGGTTTACCACCAAATTCAAGTCTCCCATGGCCAAAAAACATGTTTTCGAACTAATTATTGGCAAAGCTTCACAGCTTAAAGTTGCCAGTAAGCAGAGCCAGACGTATTAGACTCATAAATGTAAAAAAGCGTCCACATCCGTTTACTAATATCAGGATTGATTACAGTATAAATCAGAGCTCTCTACGAACCTTTTAGCTGATTAGATTATGCTACAAACGAGACTTGGCCCTACTAATAAAAGCTGCCAGTGTACGGTGCTTCGTAATGGGAAAAATGCTGTATCACTTAGTTCTGCTTTTTGTTTTGTTCATGTGCCATTTCTGCCTGTGAGTTTTATAGTTCAGTTTTCTGTTACAGGGTTTCTGGAATTTCGAAAGAAATACCGTGGCTCCGGAACATAAAGGGCTAGGAAGGAACATGGATGGGTTTTAGTCAGTAAAAGTCTGACACTCCCTCTCGCTCCGCCCAGAGTGGGAGAAGTTATTTGATGAATTCCATCCGAAAAAAAAGGGTTTTTGGAATTATGAATGATGAATGACTAGCACTTCCCCTGCGGCTTCGTTCGCGAAACTTGTGATAGCTCGGAAAATTTGCATGATATCAAAATAATTTATTGTTTACGTTACTCGGTAAAGATGTAGCTTTCTGATGGTGAAAGAATTTTAAAATCGCCTGAGTAGTTCTTGAGTTAAATCGTAACAAACAAAAAACAAATCATTCTTCTTTATCTTTCTCTCTTTCACTCTCTCTGTTTCTCTCTTTGTCTGTCTCTGGCGCGACTTCTGAGCAAGAGGTTCTGGGCTCGATTCCCAGGTCGGGCAGTGTTATTGGGTTTTTCTATCAGGAATTTCTCAGCAACCGCCACAAAATTTGGATTTTGCCCTATTACACGAGACCTACAAACATAACTATAACTGGCGAAATGTGTGTCCACTATTATGTTCACCTCTGCCTAACCTTTTGGGGATTAAGAGGCGTGATGTTATGTAATACAATTTAAATTCTTCATTTGAGAATTTGCTATTGTAGTCATAAAGCTAATAGCATTAAGCACTAACTTTACTTGCCAACAAAGTTCAAAAACAAGTACAAACTCGGTTCTATCAGCCAACAAATCCATTCAGCATTTTCTTTATTAGCGCCCAACAAAGAGAAACAAACTAAACAGTTAGAAAAACAATTAGCGTTATGTAGTTACGGTCTGCAGGCGTTGTAAACGTGTCCAGACAATTTTATTATCAACGCTTTCAATTCTGAATAGATAAAACGTTGCGGGCGTAGCACCGGCCGGGCCCACAGTGCACCAAGTCTGCGCTGGCAATGCTCCAACTACCAGACCAGCCTCACAAATCGGCGTCAGTTCTCTCGCCCTCCAACCAACCACCCCACATGAATTCAAACCCAACACAAAAGCAATAGAGCTCAAATTTATTCACCCAACATCTTGTTACAGAAAACATTTCGAATTCAAATGTGTCGCTGATGCTGCTGTATTCCAATATTCTATATCAATAAAGTGGAATGGTCTGAACGAAATAAGCCCGATTTTCCAGAGTAGCGGCGTATGATGACCATGCAGGTGTACCAACACAATGTTTTTACATAAACCCTCTCGACATATTTGGTTAGGACTCGCAAGAGTTTTAGATTGTGCCCATTAACCTCTAATAACAATTTAGATTCAATGAGGGCCGGTAAATTGTTTGAAGGTAAAACATTTTAATATTGAAAAGTCGTTTGCAGTTTGGGGGACCTCGGGTGACGCTATTACATGTAGAATTCATGAAGTCAGCATTATTGGAGGTAGGGCGTCTGAACGTTATGCCTTTTTAGTACAAAATTCTTTTAGGTACATGGGTGGTTTATTTTGTACCGGTTCTTGGCGTTACTTCTCTCGCAAAGTAAGTTGGATCTAGACTAATTGAATTATATTCTGGAAATTACAATGTTTTCTAATTATATTGTCAGCTTGTTTGTTTCCACTGCTGGGACACAGGCCTATCAGGATATCTGACATTAGGCTGTTGCATTCCACGTGGGCCCGGCCTCTGTTGGTGAATGTCATGTCTTAAAATTTTCATTTCGTTGAGATGCCGGGCGTTCCTGCACGATATTCCTTCATTGTTTTGAGAGCAGTAGTGATGAAATAATTTTCAATAATTCCCTGGAACCTACAATCTTTTAGCTCTTTAGTTGCGACCGTTTCCACTAGGCCACCTGGATAAAACGGTTTATAAAACAGTGTAGCTCTGCTGCTTCTTACATAAATCTCCAGACAAACAAAACCAACTAGAAAGCATGTTTTAAATCACAACATTTAAAACTGCTGACTCCAATCCAAGTGCAGCTCGCCCGTCCGTTGACCCCAAACAATAAGACATAAAGGGGTGCAAATCGAGGGTGTCCGGTTTTAAGAAAAGAAAGGAACCAAAGACTTTCGTTGGGACCTTTCGCAACGAAAGTCTTTGGTTCCCTCGTTCTAATTACCGCTGGCCTTACAAAGAGTTGTGCTCAAAGGCTTGGTTGCTTGGTGCGAAATTACTAAAGACTTTTAACTATCCTAGGCGAGTTTTTAAGCGCGGACTAGTTGTGTGTGCTAGGAAAGTCTTGTAAAGTCATTACGGTAGTAAAGTTTTTTTTCAATGTTAGAGACTGGCTGGTTTTGCTTGTGTGCCATTTTTGTTTTTTTTTCGCTGGTTTGATCATGTGAGTTTGTGTTTAAATCAGTTAGGTGTTCTAATTTTAAATGTAACGTTTAAAGCGTGTAAACATTGAATGGTGCTGGTGTACCGTCATTTAAATAGTGAATTATGATCTGACAAAAAGTAGGTTAAGGACTACTAAGTAGGAAGAACTGGTTCGGGATACAATAAATGTAATTCCTCCAATCATTCATACATAGACGTATTTACATTTACTAAAACCATAAACAATATTTCCACTACTATTCACATATTGAATAATCCTATACAAATACAGAACTTCTGCGTTACTCAGGATTGTTAGCATAAACAAAAGTAAAATGACCTCGACCCCAACAAAAATCACTGTTTATGATGAACAAAGTGAAACAAAATACCGCAATGGGGCAAAAGAGTGCTAAAATTGATGCGAACGCCATCCACGTATAATAACGTCAAAAATGAGAACACAGCAGACTACCAGTTTGATGCAATATCAGGTACAGCACAATCAAATCTGGACCTTATTCTCCGCATTATAAAGCCTAATCCCCAATCTCCATTTCAATCCAGATGTGCCGATAGCCTGAGGTGACTTTAGGTGATTCCGAACGGTTTTAAAAGTGACTCAGTGTCAAAGGAAATTGAGCGTTATTGGTACGAACTAAGGTAGATTTCTATTTATAGTTTGATGGGTGCTTACGACGATGACCTGAAGGCCATTCCTTCACCCTTGGCATTTCGCCAGGGTACTTATACGGAGACGGACGTGTCTGCCTCCAACCGTCTAGTTTTACGGCTTTTAGATAAATTACGTTGCTGAAAAAACGGAAATCAGAAATGCCGTATTTCTCAATAAAATATGGAGTCATATATTCAGTTTGTTTTGTGGTGAAATATGCTTTATTGACAGACTTGAAAAACAGGGATATTATTTTTTTTTTTTTTGCTTTTTTATTGCTAGGTATCTGTTCAACAGAATCTTTGAAGAAATTTAAATTAATCTTGTGTCGGTGCAAATTATGTTACAATCAACTCAACGATGCAACATAATAAAAACTTTTTTGCAAAAAATAAAACCGACTTCACACAAAAAAGTGAAAAATAACTTTAGCTTCAGAAGTCGGTGACCTTTATTTGATTGATTTAGTTTTTTTGTCACCGACTTCTGAAGCTAAAGTTATTTTTCACGTTTTTGTGTGAAATCGGTTTTATTTTTCACTTTTTTTGGTTCACATGTGCATATACTTTCACAGCGTACCAGCGTGATTTTTTGTTGTGAACTGGTGTAAACAATAGACAGACATGAGATTTCAGCAATCCCAGTAAGAGACACACATTTGCTACATTTAATGAGGAGTTCCGTTGCCTTTCTCTGAAGTTCTTCATCTGATCTTTACCAAATTCAAATGGGACCACTCCGAGAAAGTACTCTTTCTAAAACTACTCAAATCGCTTCTGGTGTGCCTATAAAATTTGAAGAGTTCTTTCTATTTCTCCAGGATCCCATTATCAGGATCCTGACTTGATGATTATGGGACCTTCTGGTAAGTATGCCCTTTCAAACAATTAAAAAACAAATTCGGTCTAGTCATCTGCGAGTAATCGGGTAACATTGAATTGAGAACCTCCTCCTTTTTGAAGTCGGTTAATAACGACATTATGGTACGTGACTCAAATATCCGGATAGCCTTTAAAAGATTTGGCCGACTATCGTTAATTTGCTCCTAAGAATTGAAGAGTTCCGTTCCTTTGTCATGGATCCCATAATCAGAACCTTACCAAATTCTCATCAAACTACCCTTGCCAATAAAATAAAAAAAAACAATACATGTCAAGGTAATAGGCTTATCCCCAATAAATGGAACTTAATACACCTAACTGTCGAAATCTGGGAATATTGTACACATCTGCGTACCCCCTCAGAGCATACAGGCGTGATATTACGTCATGATGATATTGTATAAACAATAAACCTACAAGCGATAACAGCAATCACTGCAGATTTGCCGTACATTTTTGAAGAGTTCCATTGTATATCTCCGAAGACCAGCATCAGATCTTCAGCAAATTAAAATGGGACCACATGGGAAGCACCAGCTTTCAAATAAAAAAAGAATCACCAAAATCGGTTCACTCAGTCGAAAGTTATGAGGTAACAAATACAAAAAAAAAAAACAGACGAATTGATAACCTCCTCTTTTTGGAAGTCGGTTAAAAATAATGTTCAATTCCAAAATTAGACAGACACAATTTAGTTAATAAGGCAATTACTTAGGGAAGTAACTTCTTGTCTCGGAATCAAACATTTCTTATTTGACCGTCTCAAGTCGATTCAACATCAATAACTGTGGTAACTCTCTGTAATGAGCTAGCTAGAAATTATTCTAATTGTCTAAGCACCAACTGACAAAACATTGTATTGAACCTTATTGGCAGGCACTAAGGCAGATGTCTATTTATATTTTGATGGGTGCTTACAACGCTGTTTAAGTTCTATTTTATTCCATTGTCAAAATCACGAAACCAGCAGTAAACCCAGTAACATCACCACTCAACCATCACCACCCACTGTGTACACGGCACAAGGCCATAACTTCCAACATGGCGGACGTTTACGCCTCCCTCCAGAATACAGGCGCAGTTACTTGACGTCAAAATATGATAGCAAGTCTTGCAGGTATATTTGAATTCATACAAGCAATATGTCTGGTAGCTCGTTGTTGTTTGAGTAAATATTCTGTGGTTGCACCTGTGTTATGGAATAACATTCAGTTGTCGTCGGGGACAGTTGTCTTTTAATTTTTCGGTTTTTTCTTTGTTCATACATTGTTGAGTGATTTTGGATACATATTAGGATCAACCTGTTTATCGTGTGTCGTAAAATAGCTAGAAAAACAGTTTTTCAAGCTTAATTATTTATAAAGACGAAAGATTTTTATTTTTGTATGTTAACAATAAACTTAAGAACTACTGGACCGATTTGAAAAATTCATTCAGCAATGGATAGCTACATTATCAGCGAGTAACATAGGCTATATTTTACCATGTACTCCCACGGGAACTGGATCTACGCGGGTGAAACCGCGTGACGTCGTCTTGGTATAAAAGTTCAGTAAGTAAAAAGTAAACAACCAGTCTTACCATAGGGTATCTTTTACCCAGTACTAATTGGAATGTGGAGGTCTTGTAACAGTTGCTCTATCTAAAATACTGGTATCACGTTGCATCCAGTTGGACTGGAAGACGACCCCAAAAAAAAATGGGGAAGGGGTCGGCAGATGATGATGATGATCTATGTTGGTATAAGCAGACACCTGCTACATCTGTAATTATTTTATAAATAATTGCGAAGTAACCAGAACTTAAGGATACACAAATACCAGTGCCAAGGTGCCACCTTAAGTGGTTGGGCCACCAAGATACAGGCTGTGTCTAGTTTGGGGCCCACTTAAAAAACCTGGGTTAAGACGTATTTAAGGCACTATTTCCCACTATCCCGATAGTATTTTCCGACCTACAATGAGCATTTTTAACAATTCCTGGTGTCTATAAATACATATGTGTTTTGCTTTTGATGTACACGTCGACACATAACAATTTACATAAAACAAAAGAAAAATAAGTCCTATTAAATAGAAAACCCAACAAAATTTTCGCACAACTTCACAGTAATTAACACAAACAGCAAAGTAAACTCAACGTTACGGAACTAGTACAACAAAAGACGCACCTGACTATTAAATCTAATTTAGTTCCCGCTCACTAAACGGTTAATGACGCTAGTTTAAACCCTTAAACCTGATTCTAATTACACTCAAGTGATTAGGAAGACACGCTGAAACGCAATAAAAGTAATGGAAAAACTAAGAACTTATTTGTCTTACAGCCATGTGCTATAAAACGTAATGGGATATAGGGGGGCTTCAAAACAGCGGGGAATGTTTAAAACAAATGTATTGGGGGACCCGTGTGAGTCATCTAAGTTGTTACGAGTCTTTTTTTTGCTCGAGAAAACTGCAGCTCTTGTTTGAAGTGATACGCTTCTTGCAAATAACAAAAACCGGCCAAGTGAGAGTCGGAATCTCGCATGAAGGATTCCGTACCATCGTTGGAGGGTTGCCCTCTGTAATTTTTAATCAAAAAAATCAATCATAAAATCAAAGCATTTATTTCAAGTAGGCCAGTTACAGGCGCTTTTGAAACAAAGATGAAAATTAAATGTAGCTACAGTCCCAGTCACAAGACATAAAAACTGTGAAAGTACTATAGTTGCCCATTCCCTAGAGCTAGCTTTTACTTGTTGTTATAGCGGCAACAGGAATACATCATCTGTGACAATTTCAACTGTCTAGCTATCACGGTTCATGAGATAATGCCTGGTGACAGACAGCCAGACAGACGGACTGATCAGATCTGATGATGAAGCCAAGAGTCACGGAACTCCATAATGAGACAATGTATCCTAGTCGTGTTTGGGCTTGTTGTAATTGTAACGGTATGCACTTTCCATGTGTACCAAGCACATATGTGAACCACTAAAAAGTGAAAAATAAAAACTTTTTTGCAAAAAAATAAAACCGACTTCAAAAAAAACCAAAAACGTGAAAAATAACTTTAGCTTCTGAAGTCGGTGACGTTTTTTTGACTGATTTAATTTTTTTGTCACCGACTTCAGAAGCTAAAGTTATTTTTCACGTTTTTGGTTTTTTTTTGAAGTCGGTTTTATTTTTTTGGAAAAAAGTTTTTATTTTTCACTTTTTAGTGGTTCACATATGTGCTTGGTACACATGGAAAGTGCATACCGTTACAATTACAACAAGCCCAAACACGACTAGGATACATTGTCTCATTATGGAGTTCCGTGACTCTTGGCTTCATCATCAGATCTGATGGTAGAATGGTTCTTATCAAATGCAAATGCTTCACTTGTTGTAGAAAATACCAAAATTGCTGTACGTTATCCTATTTAACATACCTAACTGTCGAAATATGGGTATACTGTACACATCTGCGTACCCCCTCAGAGCATACAGGCGTGATGTTATGTTATGATGTTGTGTAAACAATAAACATCCAAGCGATTGCAGCAATCACGACAGATTTGCTGTCTATTATTGAAGAGTTCCGTTCCATATCTCCGAAGTTCGTGATCAGATCATGACAATATGTCTATGGGACCAACTTGGAAGTATACCCTTTCAAACAAAAAAAGAATTTTTCAAATCGGTTCAGGCGTCTTCGAGTAATCGGTGAACATACTTAAAAAAAAAAAAAAAAATACATACAGTCGAATAGAGAACCTCCTCCTTTTTGGAAGTCGGTTAATTATAAAACAAAGTCCTCCGCCGCGTCTCTCTGTCTGATCGCGATAAACTCAAAAACAACTGCTTTCACCATTGGAGAGTGGTTCTCAAGGATAGGGATTAATTTTGTATCTATTCTATTTGGCATCAGCTAGTATAAATATAATTAAGCACCCACGAATAATGTGGCTTTCTGCCAGTTTAAAAGTGACGAAACAAGTAACGGCAGACAACGGCTGAGACTATTTGAACTTAATTGATATTGAAAGGTAACCCGCTAGCTAGGAAAATAATGTAGTAACACTCTATTTTAATGGATTCTTTTTATGTCAGAATAGTTTAAAACAATAAAGAGATCGTCGATCCAAGTCAATAAATTTTATTGTTATGTCTAGTGAATTTGTGTATTGTTATGCTTCACGTTTATGAAGATAGTGATTGTTTCTATTGATTGCATTATTGTTATTATAGTTGCAAGTACAGTCGCCACCTCTCATTCGATTATCAACATGGTTACATCAGCATTTTATGGTTTAAAATAATTTGGAGAAATTTTACAGTTTATGGTAAGTTGATGTGCTGGGCCTGGCAACAGTAAATAGATCTTTTGGCGTTTAGTCTTAATCAAAATTAACGCCGCCATCTTTGTTTTGTTTTTTTTTAAGACAACATCACGGATTTTTAACAATACTAGTTACCCTCCTTTTATTGTCATCAATCGCCAAAAGAATTATTCAGCACTGTTTACCAAACAATATTTCATGAAATTACTAAAAGGTTTGCTTTCCATGTGTCAAAAACTTCACAGCTTCGGTTGATTGAAAGTCCGCGCTTGCACACGAAAAAGAGAACAGAGTGGGGTGGTTCTTTCAGTTCAATGACTAGGTACTCTAAATGAAAAAAGGGTGCGGACAACCCCTTTTTCGAAGTAACCGAATCAGTGTCACAGGCGAAAAAATACCAGGTTTTAGTTAGGCACTGTGATATGTTAGGACTTTAACGTGGTAGATCAATTTTACATTTCGTCGTTTACTTTTGTGTTTGCCTTTGGGGTTTTCTTTTTATTTAGCATTCTTGTTATCTTATTTTTATGCATGTGCTTGTGATTTATGTTTTATACTTTTAAAATGACACTATCTGTCTGTAGTATTTTATCTTCTAAACGACTGAATGGATTTGAATAAAATGTTGTGAATTAGCAAATGTATAGGCAATGGCCTGGATTAACGCGTACTATAATTAATTATCTTCTATGTTTATTGCATTAAGTCCCTCTTTTTACAGTCTTTACGTGTACATAAAATTTTAATAAAAAAATAAAATAAAACTATTATCACGTGGGCTAAGCTGAGAACAAAATCTAGTATCTTAATAAACGTTTAATTATAAGGTTCTTGTAAAGCGACTCAAATACAGCGTTATTCAAGCTGAGTTCAGAGTCTCGTAGGCACTTAATATTTGTGACGTGCTCCAATTAAAAGTAAAAAAAAAAACGGTGACTCGACCCCCGTACAATTGCCCCGAAGACTGAAATACGCCTTTTATTGTTCAAGACACAATGGGGCCCGACTTGGCCTCGAACAATATGGCCGACCTATTATTTGAACGAAAGAAAATAAGGTGTTTTTATTAATGAAGTTAAAGTTTAATTGCTTTCTGCGAAATGATCTTTTCCGGCAGCGGCCGGGGGAGAATTGTGGTCACACGAATATAAATGTAATTTTGTTCGTAACGTTATTTTAGTTTTGTTTCTGTATATGGTTTTTGACGGTAGGTGCTATTACCAATTAAAATTAATTATGAGAGATGTTTCCACGTCGTTTGGGGAGTTTTATCAGTGTAATATTACCTTAGCACGAGTATATACCATTGATTTAATAAGTGAAGAGAGACAGCATTAATTATATGTTTTTTTCAGGTTTCGAAATAATATGTACAACAAAGGAGTTGCGGCGTCAAAACCCCGACAATTATACGCTATAAGGGTCTATTTTTCACAAGAATATTTTGTAGTCCGATAAATTCAATAATAATATATGACTTGGATACGCCATTATTTGCAGATTTCGACCTCGGGTGTTAATGCAAACGACACGAGAAAAAGTGATGTAAAATACGATTTGACCTACTTTCAAAAATAAGACGAATATACACTATTCATTAGATTTCTTTGTGCTTTACATGATTTAGAACTACAGATGTTTTTTGAGTGAAAAGAAAGTTGGGGTACAAAAGAGGAATGGAGTGTATTAGTTGATTTTCCGTTGTGGTTCGTAAGTATCAGTAAGCTTGTTTAGGTTATTGTTCTCTTTATAAGCAAAATTGTAACAAAGCTTTATTACTCGCGCTTTTGTAGGTAGCTTTTAGATATTTATTGTTGGTGTCCTAAACCTTTTGAGTGAAATTAGTAGCTGTACTACACAAACCGAAGTGTAGTACATACTACAACACAGTAAATATGGTCAAAATATAACAGAAAACTGAAGAGAGTTATCGTACATTGTGATAATTTTCTCTTCGATTGGCAACCACAGAAATATATATCTATGGCAACTACAGTAATTTCTCAAGTTATTATCCCTTGTGACTGTGGCGTCTGTGGCTTTGCTTTTTTGTATTTTTGACATTCAAAAGTGCCGTAATGGTCTAATTGACGATCCGATCACTATCTTGCAAGAGAGTAGGAAAGATACCAGTACAGTTCGTAGATTGTACAAATACAAACCGAAGACCTTCCGACCTCGCCGCCGAGGTCCGGCGCGTAATCCCAAGTCAATCCCTCCCCGACCCTTGCCTGAGCCAGCCCGCGATGCTGAGCCTTTAGCAATAAAACAGTCCCTAAATAAAGACAATCAGATCCAGCCTGTCCCTTTGCTGCCCCCAGCGACGCCCTAAGCCGAGGTCCGTACCCCACAGGGGGTGCCCTTAGAGCGCTGTCGCTTAGTTTTTAGTCATTTTTGCCCTGGCTGGAGGCCTTAAATTCAAGGCATCCACAGGACTTGCCCGGTTAAGCAGAAGCCAGTCTTCGTAGACTGAACTGCGAGATGCCCTATCCAAAAAAAAAAAAAAAAAAAAAATGGTCTAATTGAAATAAATTGACTTTGAGTTTTGAGTTCTGTTATATTCAAATACATATTTTGTAGTAATTTATGAATACGAACTTGTTGGTTTTTCTTCAAATTTAGATCAGTAAAAGTTATATTTAGGTTTCCTATTACATCACCAATTTCAGCCACTTATGTACCTACATATAAATATGTTTTTCCAATAACTTTTTCTTATATTATAAGTAAAGTTCTACTTACAATTCTGTTTACACCAAAAAGGAAATTGTCTTGATTTATTACATCTATGTATATGGAAAAGACCTGAAAACAACCGACGGATAGAATTTTTGATGTATCTAGGGAGTTCCCTACATCAAGTAGTGGATGTGACGTAGACATGATTAATGCTCCGTTTTTGGATTAAGAAATATGTTTCTTTTTAGGAACGTTGATTAGTTAGTGTCTAGATTAAATATCATAAAGAAAATCAGTCTTGATAACCGAAAACTCGAGCTAACAAAAGAAAAACGTTCATAATAAAATAGAGAGAAAAGTAAAATGGTTCCCATTCTTTTCAACCATACAAATAAAATAAAAGATGACAATAATTGTAAAAGATCGGTTAAACCTTTACACTTTGACCAGAATCGAGCCATAACAGTGGAAAAGAATGAATTTGTATTCTGCGCGCATTGAGCTGACAAAGCAATCGGTAACCCACACGTGGTTCTCACAAAGTGGTCAATAAAGGCCACACTTACAACTATGTAACTCAACCCTCCCCTTACAATACAAATGACTCTATTTAGAAGAATCGTTTCACTATCGTCCCTCAAAAACGAGCAAATATTTACGAATTCAACACTCAAATGCTACTCTAAACATGGCGACAGTACTTTGCACTACTAGTATGGCAAATACTCGCAATAGTGCCCCTCCCTTCTAAGGATGAGTCGATAATGGCGCGTCTTTTCGGCGGGAATCTTAAAAAAGGCATCTGTATTCGTCGGTCGTCGACCGGCTAGCTTTTTGATTTTTTTTCTTCGTTCGTAGCCGATGAGTCGCCGATGGTCGACGAAGATTGATGTAGTTTCGCCCTTATTTTTCTGCATCGCGTGTCGGATTGTTTTTTGTTTTTGGAACAAGGAAAAGCTGGTAATTTTTTTTTCGTTTGATTATGATAAAGAAGTTTTGATGAGATGTTTTGAAAGTTATTGTTTTGTTGTTAATGATAGGTTTAACTTGAAGTAACGTTAATTTGATGAATGAAAAAAAAAAAACATAAATAAATACCTATTTATTGGCATTGGTATACTTATTTATATTTTGTAATATTGAATATGAACATAATATGACTGGTCTAGTAGTTCGATTCCCAAGTCGAGCAAAGTGTCATTAGGTTTTTTCATTAGGAATTTCTCAGTAGCAGACAGAGTCTGGAATTGTGCACAGTTGATGGCAATAGGTCAGCCCCCTATAACTGGCGAAATGAGCCATTGGTGTACACCTCTGCTTAACAGGCGTGATGTTATGTTAATATCGATCATTTACTGTAATATTTTTACAACAAACCATCATTTATTAAACGGAGGCATTTACAATCACCGAAAAACTTCGCCCGGAAACTTTTCGGAGTAAAAATGCAGCATTTACCGAACACTAGCCAGGAAAAAACGGAAAGTGCAACTGCTTTGATCCAATCCAATTAGCTAGGCGACTTCGACACAGAGGGATAGAATGATGGATTTATAGCCCAAGAGCGGAACTTTAAATTCAAGCTTTTTTTCCAACGGAAAATTTTAAATTCAGAATTAGATCCGTTTTGCTAAAGAATGGAGCTAGGTTTTTCGTTGAATACCTAGACTGCCCAGACTTGTGATTAGAGGGAGAGGGAGAGGAAGACCACATAAAAGATGGATGAATTGTGTGGATTTACTCATTTTTCCTTCATATCATTATAAGAGGGAAAAATGAGTAAATGAAAGCGTGACGAATGACAGGGGAGAATCAAAGAAAAAAATGTGTTGAGCCGACACAAACTAACATACAAGGGCAGGAAGATAATGACCTAGACTTGTGATTAACTTTGTGGGGTTGGCGATGTTGGGGTTCGACACCCAGATCGTGCACTAAGAAATTTTCCTGTTAGATTTTTATCAGTACCAGTATAAACTCGAATTACATCATAGCAAGTTGAAAAAATTACCTCGAAATACACGATAAAAATAAAACACTGACTTACCACATTTAAAATCCAAGCATAATAGTTTCATAAGTATAAATTAAAAACTTTCTTCTATTCAAATCATTAAGCCAAAGAATAGTACTTAATATGATTCAATAACTTCATTTATAACGGAGGGGAAGACGGGCAAAGATAACAGAAACTTTTGCAGCGTAAGAAAATTTTAATAAAGGAGTATTATGATACGAACAATTTACTTTATCTAGCTGTTTTAGATGTCTATAGATACTGGTAATACAATGTCCCCTAGCTCCTATTCTACCCCTTCATCTTGTATTCAAGGAGCAAAAAAAACGCGATCGAAAGGCGCTGGTCCTACTACCGGCGATTAAGGAGAAGCGAGTAACTAACGGCCATTTTCAATAACTTACTGACAGTTATCGGTAGGTTGCTATCTGTGTCTGTTTGATATTTAGCTTACGGACGGTGAGAAACAAAAAAGTCACAGGAAAGCTGTCTTTGATTTTTCTATGAATCAGGTGACACGGATGGGATATTTCAAGCTAACTTTGTTTATAGAAACATTGATAGCTACGGACGTAGGCATATTAACCAACAGTTATACGTAAGTTAGTTACAGAAAACGGCCGCACAGCCACCAATCACACTACACAATACAAACCGAGGCCACGTTGTACTGGAAATGTATAGATTGATGTGTCGCCGTTTGTGCGTGTTGGCGAGCAACGAGCAGCGAATGTGTAGTTCGGATAGTTTTGACGCTGAGCTATGAACGAGTGCGCGAAGGAGATGAGCGATTACTCGCTGGTATGCCTATGAACTACCGAGTTCACTGACTATCTGCCACTTGTCACCCTTATGCCCTCAGTTATAAGGTTGAAAAGGGGTTGACCGTTAGTGAACTCGGAAGTACCAAGCCGGTCCTGCAGTGTTCTCTTCGCCAAGCAAGTACTCTCTTTGATAGGTCTTGTCACTGCGAAAAATGAATACTCGTTGGCGGTGTTAACTGTCGCCTGTAAAGTGATATTGTAAGTGTCGCTTGTACTAACAGAGCGCCAGCTCTCTTTTTGTAGGTACGTTTTTTTGAGCGAGAAAATTTAAGCTAGTCGTTTCCTAGCTCGTTGAAACAGGTGCCATAATGACGATTTCATTTTGTGGAAATTGTTCGAAAGTTATCACAAAGGGCCGCGCTCCGATTACTTTAATTACGACGTAACTTGTTTTAAGGTTTATTTTGATTAATGAATGGAATTTAGTTACTTATGTAGTTTCAGGTTGGGGGAATGTTTGAGCTTGTTTGCGCTTAGATTTAATCAGTTTTGTTTTTTATTTATTATAGTAGAGGAACCAAGAAATTAAAAATACTAACCTACCTAGATATTAAGACGAAGCATTAGAAACAAACAACAACAAACTGAAACCGAAAACATATGTCTTTCATAACACATACTGAAACACGCAAACCTGGAATATTTATCATTAATAGGTCCCATAACAGCATTAAAAATAAAAGCCCCAACCTTTCTTCACAAAATTACTAAAGCTAACTGGCAACATCTTTACGCAAACAAAAAAGACTGCCATCTACAAAAAAAGAGAAACGAAGAAAAAAACAAAAAATGTACCGCCAGACACCACGAGCTACCGAGCAACACTTTAAAAAGTTTAAAAAGCGAAGTCGGGAGGAAAAAATCATTTTCCAACGACGTTTTCCTAAAACACTTGGTTCTTACGACATGAGTTATTATGTAAATAGTTTTATTACGCTTGTGTTCATTGCAAAGAGGATTTATTTGCAACTAAGGCGGGCTAAGTCGATCATGGTACTCTTTGCGACGCCCGCTCTTGGAGGGTGGGATTATATTTTGTATGCAGCTTTTGGATAATACCTTCGTATTATGGTGTGTTTTCTGTGCGAGATAACTTGGTGTTATTTTATCGCAGTAGATATTATACATTCTAAGTAACTAGAATACTTATACAACTTAATATTTTTTTTTTTCACTTCAAAATTAAAAATGACAAAACAGGCAATTAGCATTACAGGGTTGAAAATAATAAAATGCTTGTTTTTGTCCCAATGATCACACTGCACGCAGCTATGATAATGTTGTAGTCCCATGTCCCCATGTCGTAGAGGAGCGAACCTATTGATGATGACTATCTACTAGGAAAACCCCCATGATACTGCTTTACCCGAGGATAGACCCCAGGACCCAAGACCCCATCCTCTTTAAGTGTCGATGGACTCAAATAATACCCGACGAATATATAACCACCTGCACCGCTCTTTGACTTTGTTTAAATCCTGGAAGGTGCAGGTAGCCGTGCAGGACGGGCCAGAAAGAAGTTGGGGCATGTCCTGCAGAGAGACTCCACACTAACATTATATTTTGGACGGGTCGATGATAACCTATTTGTCCAGATTATTTATGCAGCGACCAACCTGGGCCTACTACACTAGAGAACTCCCGTTTCCACATTTAGGAACACCAGACCAACCAACGAGAAGCCAACCCAATTTATATTCATAATCATCATCCTATAATGTTCCCACTGGTGGGACACGGCCTCCTCTCAATGAGAGGGAATGGGCTATAAATCCACCACGCGGGCGTAGTGTGAAATGGTAGATTACACGTGACTTCGCATTTTTGCTTCTAGGACATGCCGGTTTTCTCACGATGTTTTCCTTCAGTGTTTTGAGAGCAGTGGTTATGAAATAAATTACACAAAGTAATGCACCTGCCTGGGTTCGAACCCACGACTTACTGTTCGTAAGTCGGGGCCACCACCACTGGGCCACCGCTGCTCAATTTATATTCAGAGCATATTAAAAGGTAAAGTGGTATCTTAAATAGGGCTAGTCAAAAGAACATCTCATAAAATGTTTATGGTCTCTAATACTGAAAAATGTATCTTCTTATATTTAGTGGGTACCTATGTAAAAGTGAGGGATCGGTTTTTCATTGAGTGATTCTGTTTATTGCATGTACTTGAAGTCTAAAAATAGAAATAAGGCCGTCCAAGGAAAAATAATTCCTTCATCGAAACTAGACGGCCAAAGGGAAGCGAGCCCCGTTTCGAATGTTCATCTCATTATATATATTGTAGTCTTTGAACGTTCACACCTCGTGTTCTTTTTTTGAATCTGCATCGCAAATGAATTGTTTTACTTTTAAAATTTCGAATTTTTTAATGGTTATTTATTGAAAGTGTTTTAATTACAATTCTAAAAACACGTCACGTATTCTAAATAACGTGACACGTCCTTAATAATATATCTAACAGCCGAATAGACGCAATTCAAAACAGTTGTTAACATAATTACTGCGGTTTCCTTTATTAGCCCACATTGAAATAATATCAAATGAGCACTATGCAGTTTGTTCATTTAGCCAAACAAAATGGCGGGTCCTCAGCCATTTATTTCTGTTTAGGCATCTTACCAAAAACAACATCCAAAACCAAACAAACAAAACAAACATTCAAAAGTCCAAACTCAAGGTCTGCCAACGTGCAATGGAGCGCAGCATTCTAGGCGTCAAATTAACCGACCATGTCCGCAACACCACACTGCGCTCCAAAACAAAAATTACTGATGTTGCTCAAATAGCCGCTAAGCTGAAGTGGGACTGGACTGGCCACGTCTGCCGCATGCCCGAAGAGCTGTGGGCCAAAATAACCACTTTCTGGAGCCCTGATACAGCCAGGAGGCGTCGCGGCAGACCTCGCAGAAGATGGCGGGACGAGCTGGACAAAACCAATGACCAGTGGCCAACATTAGCCCTGGATCGAACCAACTGGAAGTCATGGGGAGAGGCCTTTGCCCAGCAGTGGGATGATGCAGGCTAGCAGTAACAGTAACAGTAACATCTAACCAAAGTAATATTTTAAATGTGGAAAGATTTGATTTTTGTTTCTTTGTTACCATTTAATTCAAAAACTACTGAACCGATTTAAAAGATTCTTTCAATTCAACATTTGAAAGCTACATCTTTACCGTGTCACAAAGCTATAAAATTACATAAATGTATATTTTATATTGTATGTTATTTTTTATTATTATTATGTTATTATTATATAATTATTATTTTATTTATATTAAATTGCTATCACGCAAATTAACCGAGCTGTCACAATTTTCGCGGACAAAATCTCGGGCTGTTATGATAAAATTGTGAGGAACTGAAGGTCATAGAGGAGAGTTCCTCATTTTCTATAGAAGATTGAGGATCCTTCGACGAGACGGGAGTTCTCTGGTAGACTGCTGGCCCTGGTTGTTGTCAGGTCTTAGTGGATCACTGCTTTCGTAATGTGAGATCTTGCGGCTGTCGTACCTCTATCAACTTCTGAGTTCTTAACATGTAACATGTAAAGCAAATTTAGACTTTTTTTTCGGATGGGAAATCATCAGATGACTTCTCCCACTCTGCGTGGGGCGGGAGGGAGTGTCAGACTTTTACTGACTAAAACCCGCCCATGTTCCTTACTCGCCCTTTATGTTCCGGGGCCGCGGTATCTCTTTCGAACAGGCCCGCAACCCCGGTAGGCTTCGGCCCTGGCGGGGCCCTCCCTAAATTTAGACATCAAGTAAACCTGACCAAGGAAGTAAGTGACTGTCGAGTTGGTCTAGTGGTTGCAAGCGCGGCTACTGAGCATGAGGTCCTGCAGTTCGATTCCCGGGTCAGGCAACGTGTTATTGTAGCTGCCAAAGAGTCTGGATTTATGCCCGGTTGATGGCAATAGGCTCACCCCTTTTACATATTTGTGAATAGATAAAAATCTAAATGTATCGTTTTTTTCTTAAACTGGCTGTCGAAACATCCTAAGTAACTTTGGAATTCTAGTTCTTCAATCAAAATCAGTATTTTTAGATTGACAAATTACTTCATACCCAAATAACTCCACACTCCTATAAAGTTCGGCCGCGCCCCTTCTAAAATCATAACCCTCCCGATTAAAACGGAAAGAGCAGCGTCCCCCGAAATCAATGCGAATCAATAGCCGTGGCCGGACCAGTGGAAAATCAAAGCGGCAGTGGCGGGTTGAAATGATGGATGCAAGGATTACCCCATTTGGTTTATTTTTTTCGTTTGGGATACAACTGTTATATTTATGTTCCCTATTTTGGTCGAATATTGTATCAATCATGAACCTGTTATTAGTTTTATTTTTTGTGACAGAAATGTACGAGTTTGAATCTACTATCTCATTGTTCAGCCAAGACCTGGCTGCATGATGTCTAGCTATATCAGGCTTTAGTCAATGTGTAATTTGTTATAGGATCAAAATTAGCTAGTTTAATTAAATAATAAATAAATTATAATTTATAAAAAAATGTATATGAAATAATATTTATTTTTATAAATAATTACTGTTTATAAATTATTATTATGTAAAAATGTAAAAAGTTTGTGAACAATTTGAATAAAGGAAATAATAATATATATATATTTTTTATATTTTTAAATGTTTTTTGTATATTTTTTAACTTAATATTTGAAAATATAAAAAAATTGTATAAATTAATAAAGGATAATAATAAATAATAATAAATATCGCTGGACATTACACACAGCGCCATCTAGTGCCACACTTAGAAAGGCTTGTGTCGTGGACACCAGACAGTTGCTCCTAAAAGGCCGCTAAGTCATAAGTACTACCATACCATAACACCACATTGTACACTTGGTTCGCAATAAATGTTTTGACTTTGACTTTGACTTTGACTACATACGAGAATATACTTTAAATGAATTGGGATAAAGGCAGACGAATGATGATGATGAATCAGCAATCAATCGTAATCATCAAGGCATCTTCTCTGATGAGGGCCAATAACAAGGCCACCGTAGATGCGGGCCTGTGGACGGTTAGCTATGGGCTAGCTAGTCGTCCGTCCGTCTAATGACGACAGGCCGTGTCGACGGCGCGTTCGTGTTCCACGCGCGCCTCAAAGAGATGTCAGCATAAGGGGAGGGGCCCGCAAGGGCCGAAGCCTGGCGCGGGCCTATTCGAAAGAGATACCGCGGCCCCGGAACATAAAGGGCGAGGAAGGAACATGAATGGGTTTTAGTCAGTAAAAGTCTGACACTCCCTCCCGCTCCGCCCAGAGTGGGAGAAGTCATTTGATGATGTCACATCCTAAAAAAAAAAAAATAAGGGCCAATAACAAAATGAGTTAGCAATACGTGGTTGCACCGTCATGGTTATAATCTAGTAGTTTATAGAATAGTTAAGTACACTGTTGTGTTGTGATAAGTAGACACAGAATATGTGTTGTAATAAAACAATAGCAGTTTTTAATTACGCATCAAATATTGACAGATGATTGGCATTTAATTTTATGAACAGTGTTTATTACATTTTTGATTAACTTTCTCGTCACTAAGTACTTAAATGTAAAAGTAATGGAAATATACCAGTTTTAGTTTAAACTACATACTTTTACTCGCGCTTCTGTTCTCGGGTAGGTAAGCAGAACTACTTAATTCTCGTCCATGTTCATACATCTGGTCATACAGTCACTCCTGTTGCAAGTACTACACTCCTCTTTCTGGAGAACCTCACCAATAAGGTCAGTGTAAGTCTTTAAAGGGCAAAAGAACCAGTTTTGCCAAAAAAATTGCTAAACTTAAGGGGACTACAGGAGCTAAATTAGTAACTCTATTTGTGGTGGTTCAAACTTCGTTTGAAATACTGTAAAAATAAAGTTCTAATCAGCTTGCACTACAAACAAAGTGGTTTTTACGTCAATCATTGCGGGCCGAATAGTGCGAAATGAGTGGTTTCAATCGATTTACAAAAAAAAAATATTGATTGGACTAAAAAATAAAACACTATGATGCTAATATGTTGCCTGTAGAATTATTTGCCAAAAATTCAGAATGATCGCATGTATTTTAGTAGGGTTTTACTCGTTAAAAGATTTTTTTAGAGATACCTAAGTTCGGGATTTTTTTTTTTTTGAGTAAAACTGATTGTATTATGTTTTCAAAACACTGTCATACTAGCATATATCCTGAAGAATATCACATATTTTTCTTGTTTTATTTATTGCACTGAATCATATACTTTCAGGCATTATAAAACTCGCGTTTAGCTCCTGTAGTCGCCTTAAGTGGCAGTGGGCAGGGCACATTACTCGCAGAACGGATGGCCATTGGGGCCGAAAAGTTCCGGAGTGGCGACCGCGAACCGGAAGACGTTTCGTGGGAAGGCGTTCCACTAGGTGGGCCGATGACCGTCGTTTGGGACCGGGCGCTGCGGCAACACTTGGGTGAGACCTTTGTCCAGCATTGGACGTCTTTCGGCTGAAAGGATGATGACGAAGTCTTTCTAGGGAATATCCTCCCGGCGTTTCTATTTCCTCGCCTGAACACCCGTTTTTTTTTCTCTGATGTGAAATCATCAAATGACTTCTCCCACTCTGGGCGGAGCGGGAGGGAGTGTCAGACTTTTACTGACTAAAACCCATCCATGTTCCTTCCTCGCCCTTTATGTTCCGGGGCCACGGTATCTCTTTCGAATAGTCCGCGGTCTTGCGGGCCCCTTCACCGCCTGAACACCCTAGGTTCGAGTTTCAGAAAGAGATGTACCTATCTCTTTCTACAAAAACCCCGTTTATTTTTTATCGTTTTGGGTTTAAGTAAGTAACTTTTGCCATAACGTCTTAATCACTAGCTATCAATGAGTACTTAGGGACGATCTACTAAGGCAGCCCACGAAGAGACAATTAAATCTTTATGACTCGTTAAAACGCAGGCCCTGACAAACAATATAGATAGGACGCACTTTTAGATTACAATTTTGATGACTTTTTGAACGATTTTTATTTTGGATTTGTTTTTATGGCCTATAGCTAAAGTATATTTTTTTGTGGATCTATCCAAGTGTGTTGTAAGTAGTGTTACAAGTGACTGATTATTGAAATTTCGTTTTTGTTTTCTCATTGCTTCTAATTAGACAGACTATAAGTACAAAATTATTGAAGCAAACGAAAATATTTATAAAAAACCTGAACATTTTCCATAACATTTCACCGTAATGAGTCATGCTGTTTCATTCTGAAGTTGAAAATGGAGAACTACTTTCAGCCTCAAATATCTTCATGTCCATTTAAAAACTGACATTACAACCTCACCAAAAAACACACTCGTAACTCCTCAGATTTGTTTCCAATAAAACTCAACAGCCAACAAGACCACTCGTATCAACTAAGCCGTTTAATTCACCCGTATCTAGTTTTATGCCCGTCCTCCACTGATTTCAACAACAAAATCCTGTAAAAGTGCTTCGGCAAACGAGCCGAAGGTAAGCCCGGGTCGGCACTAAATGAAAAGAGGAAATTCATTACCGTGGCGATACCGCGCCGGCTGTGTATCGCGGGCCGTTTGCGCGGTAACTGCTGCCGTTAACGGTTACCGTTTATATCGGAAATCGTTAGCCTCGCCTCGCTATGATTGGTGGGCGCCAGCTTTGGAGTCGGGAGATAAACTGAAGGATATTGTGTGTAGGTGGGTGGTATGTGATGTGATAGATGATGGCATCAGAGATGTTGAGGTTGTCTTTTGTTTTTCTTCGTGATTCATGGATGACTGGATGTGTTGCTTACGTGTACAACACGTGGAGTAGGGATGGTTCCGAATGATGAGTGGTAGTTTGAACCCAAGCAAGCACTTCACTTTGTGACATTAATATAATTACTACCTTACTGTCAAAATGGCGATAGGAAATATTGTGAAAAATGTAGAACGTTTAGAAGCAAAACTTTGAAGACCATCATCCTGCATTGAGCCTGCGTGGTGGATTAAAGCTTCCTACATATCACAAAGAGGAGGCTTGTGTCGTACCAATGAGAACATTATAGATTTTGCTATAATATTAACGTCCGTCACATCACCAACTCAGGTCTAGTTGAAAACCAGCGTCGGGCATTAGCTGCTCGGCAGTTTGCTAACCTGCGTATTTGGCGCAGTTATGAGACACACAATATTATCTCTTTTCTTTCTGTTTAGATATATTTTTGACATTTTTTTATTGTGTGCACTAATAGCATCTAAAGTAATATCTAAACTAATATTATAAACAGGAAAGATTTGATTTTTCGTTTCTTTGTAACTTAAAAACAAACAAAATGTATACGATTAAACATTTTTTTTTTCTTGAGTTTCCAAGAACTACTCAACCGGTTTTGAAAGCTACATTTTTACCAAGTAACTTTAGGCTTAATTATATTGATGTCATGCAATTTGCCGACGCTATCAAAATTTTCGCGGACGGAGTCGCAGGCGAAGTGCTAATGCTAAATAAATCTGTTTTCTTTCTTCTTTCTTTCTTTCTATGTGTACAGCTGACCCAGCTAAGCATATACGAGTAATTACTTAAGTCACTATTCCAAGCCTTTACGTATTCTCACCTAACGCCGATTAAATCACGAAAATATCTACCTCGGAACAAGCCAGCTATATTAATACAGATAATACACAAAGCGTAGAAAACACAACAGTTCCACACTACTAATTCGACTTTACTGGTTATTAGTACATACGGGGGATTTGGCGAGCTCAGTGGAACCCTGCCCTAAGAACCGCGTAGTTTATGACCCTGAGACAATGTGCTCTATTTTATTCAAGTTAGCGGTTAAGCTTTTATTGCTGATATTAAGGAAGGTTTAAGAGACTATAAAGCTAACTAAATACGCCAAATATATCTGAGTTTTGTTGATGCTTTTGTGGTAATTGGAAGTTTGGGAATTTTTGATTAGAAAAGTGTTTTTGAAGCGAAAACTTCCTTAGGCGCGTTGAGCACTTTTTGGGTGAAAAAAAATCATGGAACTCACGTGGCCATCACCTAACGCTTTCAAAGAACGGTTATTCAAAATCAATCTTAGTTTATTTTGAATTACTTGGTCTTCACTTCTGAACTATCGGCAGCCCCGCATGTTTTTGTTTTTGTTGACATACTTTTCTGCCCTCGCTTAATGATGGAACAAGAATAATATCCTACGGTGCCGAGACAAGGTCGCTCACAAAAGAGACTGTCCACCGATTATGATAGTGGTCCCATAAAAAAAATGTTCACTTTGATGATCCATACCACTTCCTAAAATATGATTACACCTTTCTAGTACACGCTGTATATTATTTTTAATCTATGACGCTGAAAGTACCGGTGTACCTTTTACATTGCTTTCCGCCAACACGCTTATAAAATTGCAGTCACGTTCAAATCTACACACGTCAGTCAATTAAAACCGCACAAAAAATATTCATACAACTCCGACCACACAAAATCATATTCCGAACGGCACCACTCCCAACACTCCACGCCATAAAAAATGGGAAACAAATGCCCACGTGGTCGTCCGAAGCCTAAAGCCTACCCTATTTCATAAAAGGCTCTCATATCAAACAAACCAACGGGACGGTCCGTTCACGACCTCGGGCGATGCCTTGCGATGCGACTTGCGTCAAGCGACAGGCGTTTCTTTGTATGAGTGACGTCGCGTCACAGTGACTTCTTTTATGCAGTTGCTGTTGGCCAACTGTCTGACTCCTATTTCATAGAAATACTCTCTCTTCAAGCAAACGACCAGTTACGGTCAGTTCACGATATAGAACTGGTTTTAAAAGAAACATGTCTGAATTCCATCGCGTCGCATGTCAAGCCACGGTAACACGTGGCAAGCTAAAAACAACTTCTTTCATCTGTTCCGCGCATCGCTTTCGCGTAACTCGTGGCCGAGCGGTGGCGCCCCTATTTCATAAAAAGGCTCTCATATCAAACAAACGAACGGCTATACGGGCGTCCATTATTTGCGGCCACGTCACCCATGGCGGCCGGATGTTGTTAATGGCGGAAAATGCGGAAAATTGGGCTATTCATTACCCCGAGCTCTACCGCAACAGAATCGCGCAAATACTGCCGTGTGCCGTGTGCCGTGTGCCGCGTGGGTAGGTCGATTTGTTTGCACAAGTCCAATTGTCCATTCAGTTATTAGTGCGGGTCATTAGTTAATGTCTGGAGATCTTGTAGATTGATTGATACATGTTTTATGATTTAAGATAATACTTTTTTCACAAAAAGTTTTTTTTTTATGCAAGTAATAAGGCACAGTTTAATGTTGTTAAACAGACAGGATAACAACTTACAGTTGTTGCAAAGGTATAAATGGCGTTACAGCCTTTTAAACAAAGAATTTCGTAAAGCAAATGCTGAAAAAAGATACAAATTTTGAAATAAAACTTCCATCGAATGTAAAACGCTTGTGAATTCGCGTAATTGTGTCCTAAAAGACAACTATTTGAGAAACTTACACACAAAAATCCAACCCAACCCACCCTGTCAAAATCTCAAAAGAACAACCACCTACTAAAATAAACTCAGAATAGTTAGGTACTATTCAACAGAATAAATATTGGCAGAACGTCCCTAGGGCACGTGTTGTTGACACTATACATTACGATAGTAACACAACAACCCTAATTTATTGCGACTAAACCGACTTTTCCGCTACCGAACGGCATCGCGCCGGCAAATCTGTCGATATAGAAAAAAAGGCGAGCGAAATACCATAAATAGCTATATTATCCGATCGAGTTCATTCTGCGAACAAATTCCTTGGAAGTTTCCCTTCTCGACGGAATATTTGTGTTTTACAGCGAACCTCGTGGCTTTATCGCTGCTTCGGATTTGATTCCACATATTTTATGGAACTTCTCAGATTTGTGGTGATCTGTGATGACCATGTAGGGTATGAATAAAAATGTTTATGACGCAGGTGTAGTTTTAGGAGGCGTGTTGAAGATTTTTGATTTAATTGGTGTTGCAGTCCTTTTTCTCTTTTTTTTTTCTCTTTCTTTTTGTTTTACATTTCATTTGGAGTCGGCTTTTCTCGGCATTTGTCGCTAGACCTACCTATCGTCGAGACATCTTTAATGTCATTTATAATGCTATTAAATATTGCTACAGTAAATACATCTATCTAGATTCTAGTTGACGACGCCTGAAATCTCAAACCAGCTTAGTATCTTCAAAGCTGTATTTCTGAGTAGGCGTAAGTTAATATTTGTTTCTGTGTACACAAATATTGTGTTACATCCACAGATTAGTTAACATTAAATGGTAAATGTACACTGTTAGAGCTAGTTAAACAGTACCTAGACGTAATGTCCCTGTTACCTACCGTGCTGTTGGTTGCTTGTAGAGTCAACCTCGTAAGTTCTTTAACTTCTAACTTTAGTCAACAATTTTTAAGTTTAAACTTTACTTGGTTTGAAAGTATCTGACTATCACATAAAGAACCTTGTCGTTTTTTATTCTACAACCAACAATGAACCTTAGCGTGGATGCAATACTGTCAACTATCGACCATTTTCAATAACTTACTATTCGGTTCCGGTAGGTTGCAATCTCTTACGTGCTTACAGACGGTTAGATTCAAACGCCACAGAAAATCTTTCTTTGTTTTTTCTATGAATCAAGTGACAGGTAGGTGACGGGTCGCGTATAGAATATTTCAAGCTAACCTTTGTTTATAGAAAAAACCGATAGCTGCATATTAACTGACAGTAAGTGTTATAGAAAACGGACCTTAATGAACATGAGAAAAGAAACACAAATGTTGCTACAGAACTGTCTATCAAAACAAGATTCAAGCAGCCTTATCCATAACAGTAACCTCTTCAATTTTATAACCACCATAAGAAGCAAGATGTATGCCAATTTTTCCTATACCCAAACACGGAAGCGAGCAATATATCACTCTGTTTGTTTATAGCTTTGAGAAACGATGTGTATAAACCTTTAACTACTGGTTTAAAGATCAATGGAGCAAAGAGATAAGTAGTAAGAGTAGTTAGCGCAACGGTTGAACTCACAGTTAGTCGACAGTAACCTAACGCTTAAACGTTACTGTTGCAAGTAAAAGTTAACTGAGAGGAACTTGGGTTTACAACTCGTGGTTGGTAAGCATCTGATAAAATGTACCGTACATTTTTCAGTATATAGTTTTTAGGTCAACAGGAATGGATGAAGTTTTAACGTGGGGCGATGTGTTTTAAACCGACTTCAAAATAGGAGGAGGTTCTCAATTCGGTTGTATTGATAAGCGTGTAGTTGTTTACTCACAAGTAATTATGAACCGATTTGAATTATTTTTTAGGTGAAAGGATTGGTCTCAAAGAATTTTCATCAAAATCGGTTGAGTAGTTTGTTTTTTTTCTTGGCCTGTGTTGACTATATTAACGACATGACGTTTCCTTAATAACCTCTGATTACAATGTAAAAATTGTTTCTTTCTGCTGCTAAAAAGGGTAACATAAAAAACATTTTGCATAAAAATCAGACTTCCAAAAAAACACTAAAAAGTCTAGATAAATTGTGCGCACAAAGACTGTTTTTGCGTCGCTGCACCACTAAAGGCACACTTGGACCACAGATCACTAAAACCATTAAGAGTCCTGCGGAGCATTTGAATTTCGTACAAACGTAATACCAAAATAATTTGTAAACCAAACATATTCTTATGGTAGTGTGTATTTATTTTGATTGGATTACAGAATATATAGGTTCCCAAGCACATAATTTTTTTAAGATTTAAAGTTTCGTACACTAATTACCAGTCACCCTATATACACACTACCTTAAGAATATGTTTGATTTTCATATTATTTTGGTATTACGTTTGTATGAACTACGCATGCTCCGCTGGCCCCTTAATCACTAACAAATCTTTATAAGTAAGTATTTAAAACATAATTTTGTCTCTTTCATCTTCAATCTGATGACAGCGATGATTTATTATTTATTTATTTAAAATTATGTAAATACCTAACACCTTAACACTTTAACGCCAATGTGATGTTACTACCAAGATACACATGCCTTTAACTCACTTAGGTGATCTGCGATTCTAAGTAGGTCTTAACGTTTCATGACTATCAAATAACACCTTAGTGTGTCAAATCATAACAACCAATATGGATTGACACGGATCATTTATCAGAATCATCTCTCATATTTCAAACACGAATTCAGGTCGACAGGAAGACCTTTCAGCCTCTCCTGGGAAATGGGGCGTAACTTGCGTAGGTATTTGGAACAAAACTTAGAATAACCCCCTTAAGGCCGACAAGCAATATGAAGTAAGTAAATTATAAATTACTGGCAGTCCGGAAGACTTTAAATATAACTCGAATTCTGATTTAGATTCGTATACAGTATTATCGTCAGTTCAAGACTGATCAAAACCCTAAACATATTGTAAAATAGAGACGGTTTTCGCGTTTCTATATTTTTGTAACCACAGCTAAGCATTAAAATCCATTGATATGAGGTATTCAGAAACTGAATGAATTATAATTATGTTAATAACAGTTATTTTAAAGAATTAATTCAGGAAGGTTTACGTGTATTAAAAATTAATATAACATAGATAAATTAAATCGAAATCGGTTCATCCATTCAGGAACGATGACGCCACAGACAGACCACAGATACACAATTCAAACTTAAAATAACCCTCTTTTTTATCGAGGGTTAAATACACGATGTTTAGTAATATCTTTAGTTATTCAATTGTACCCATAATAAGCAGAGCTAGATTACTTACAGTAGTAACAGGAAAATATCGAAAGACAGTCTTCAATTACAGAAAAGAGAAATACAAAAATAAACCTCAATGTCCTGATTGGTACACCTATCACGGTCAAGAAACGGATACGACAAGACTTTGTCGCGGTGTCAATATTGTGGAATTACCGTCTAACCACGCCTTAAGGGGCCGGCGGAGCGTGCATCGTTCATACAAACGTAGTACCAAAATGATTCGTAAACAAAACATATTCTTGAAGAAGTGTGTATTTATTTCGATTGGATTACATAATATCTAGGTTCCCGAATAAATATTTTGAAAGGACAATGATGTTTAGACTAGATATGAGGAATTTAAAATTTCTATAGAAAACTTATTTTTCTCATAACTCTTGTTTGTATCAATGTCCATTCATAATATATATTTGGGAACATAGATATTATGTAATCCAAACGAAATAAATACACACTTCCTTAAGAATATGTTTGGTTTACGAATTATTTTGGTATTACGTTTGTATGAACGACGCACGCTCCGCCGGCCCCTTAAGAGATAGGATTCGAGTTCCACGAATGAAAGAAATATAATGAAAAATAAAACTACAGTTAACCTCCTAACCCTGTGTACTGAAATACTTGAAATAATGTATTGTTTATATCTAAAGGTTCTTTATTTAATGGGACACCTGTCACACTCAAGTTGCAAGAAAATAGGAAAATTTATCCGTCTGATAGTAGTATCGTTGTTCGTTAGTGTTAGTATGTAGATACGAAAGATAGAACGACATAGTAACAATGCAAGCACATTGGTAAAGTTCGCCCTATAAGATCACTAAAGCGAACAACCTTTTTTAAGAATTATTAATTCATATAGATGAGCACGACGTTTCTTAGACCAATAGAGGACAAACCTTTACAATTAGAGGTGGGCAAAGATCGTTACTCACTGAACGTCTGACGGAGGGAATCGCCGTCGAGGAAGACCGCAATGAAAGTGGTGTGACGATCTGATCTTGTTTGCGGGGCGAACATGGCCAGATATCGCACAAGATAGAGAGGTTTGGAAAGAAAGAGGGGAGGCTTTTGCCCAACAGTGGGACAGAAGATAGGCTAAAAAGAAAAAAAAGGTAAGCTACCTATGAACTTTCTACATACGCATGCCGTTTGATACAAGCCGAATATACATCAAGAACACCATACGCATCGCCTCTAAAAAACTCCCACATCAAACCGTAATCGAACACATGCCCAACACACAACATAGAACATAGGTTATATAAATCTGTTTATGTACTTCTTACGTCTGTCATTAATCTTCATAATAAATATCAACCTCCCCCGTCTCCGTGGGTAGGTACTTATGACCCATGATGGCCGCTGCGGGGAGCACTTAATAAAATGCGTTTTTCCAATTCATATTTATTTCTTTTCCGTAAAGTACCTTGTTTTACAACGCTTTTACGTTTGGAAGTTGTGTTTGAGTGGAACTGGGAATTTTTCTTTTCGATACAATAACATAACAATATGGCTGTTTTTCCCGAAAGGTTAGGTAGGCAGTGGTGTTTACTAAGCACACCCATATTTCGACAGTTATATTTAAGTCACATGTAAGGCCTGAATTCTTGTCGCGCTGACAAGAATTCAGGCCCTCTATACAACGTGCAACGTTAAATGCGCAAACCCTGAAAATAGTTTGATCAGAATCACGGGCAGAATTAATTGGACCACTTTTTAGTATAGCTCACATTTTTCAAAAAAATCTTCATTACAAATGTTGCGCTGTCTATTTATTAATAGATCAAGCCATCACGTGCGCAAACCCGCCAAAATAGGTAAACAAACAAACACAAATGTTTGTCGTCCAATTTAAATTGTCTCATAGGGATACTAATAGATCTTGCCAGTAAATCTAATTGCCAGTAAAACTAAAACAGCACGTAAAACCTTTAATTTTTTTTATGTTTTTTTTTTCTCTCAGTTTAAGGTCAATTGAATTAAAAATCATATGGGGTGTCTGAGGTTTTGCGCATTTCACGTAACACAATGTATAGCACCACACTGCGACGCTGACGTCAGCGGCGACCGACTGCCGTATATTGTTCTCGCTGACGTCACGACCGACCGTAAACGACCGACCGTCAGCACGACAAGAATTGAGGCTTAATAGTGACTGAATCTTTTGTAGTCAACAGATTCTAAAAAAGTGTCGATGAGAAAACCCAATAATACTTTGCTCGACTTGGGAATCGAACCTCTTGCAATAATTGAACTTTATATCTAGTTAACAGACTAGTTTTATACCGTTCTGGGTAAATTCAAAGACGAGATTGGCTTCATTTCTAAGAGGTAGGTAAGTGCAAAATGTTACGACTATTAGGCTGTTAAGGCGTGTCCACCGTATAGAGTCCTCTCTGAGCTAGAGAAATGACGTTAATAATAAAGTTTAGAACCTAATGTCACTATTCTATTTAAGCTAGTCTTCAGGGAACCTCTCTGACACAACTAACACAGGAAAGATATTGCACTACCCAAAGGACCTCGACGAGGTTGACCACGGCAAAGGTGGTGTGACGATCTGATCATGTTCACAGGGCAAATGTGGCCAGAAATAGCACAGAATTTAGAGGTTTGGAGGGAGAAAGGGAAGACCCTTGCCCAGTAGTGGGACACAATGTAGGCTACAAAAAAAATATCCCACGTGGTTAAAAACATAACACGCCTTTTTTTGGGTAGTCGTGTAAAAAATACCGCCGCGTGTCATAAATGTGTGAAATTAGACCTAAAGATCGAGACTGATTTTATATGTTTCTTCTTCGAATGGTACGAGACTTTTTGCTCCTTTGCGTACTTTATTTACGTTCTTGATTCCCACCACAAACAAAAGCACCGATGCAAACGCAAAGCAAAGACATCACAATAAATCATAATGCAACATTAAACAGAATCTCTTTATATAATTAAAAGTTATCCCGTTGTTTCGTTCAGTTTATTTGCGATGTCAACGCCACTCGTCTCCTGAGAATTAAATGTAGTCAAAGACTGTATACTAAAGTAGATAATAATGTTAGTTATAAATATCTAGAGCGTAGTTTCATAATCTCTGGCTATTAAATGGTATGTGCATGGAGAAAACTATGAAAATGTGAGAAGTTGGAGAATAGTTAGGGTTGCCGCTGCTCGTTTCCACAGTGTTGCAAAGGAAAAAAGGTGCTCGTGTGCTTATGAAAGAAGTTTTGCGATTAGTCCTGTAATATGTAGTAGGAACTGGTCTACACGAACAAAATTCTGCAAGAAATTGAATTCCCAAGTAGTAGTGGCTGCTTTAGCAAATTAAATTGTCCCTGACTTATTTTATAGAGACTGTCGTAAGCCAAATGAAAAAGAAACAGATGAATGTTTGGTTTGGACTAGAGTTCATAACATAAATATGGTTATACCTTTGACAGCCACACTCGATAATAAAATGAAACTGCAGCGAAAAGTAACGAGGACACTCTTCCGTACAAGAGCGATGGACACATTCAACAGAAATAAAAACCGGTGTTATTCATTTATCTCCTATATGTACGGACGGTTTTAGTTTCCACGTAAAAACTAAATTGTTTTTTTGATTGCGACCTGTCGCGTCTAAATGACAGCCGCGCATTTTTGTTTTTTTTTGTTTATACCGAGTTACCGCTAAAAGCTTGGCGGTTTGCGTCCTCAAACATTGTACAAATGTGAAAGCTCTTTGTGCCATCGAAAATTTTAAAACTATCCATCGTTATTCTGGCGTGATAGCGTATCGGATCGAAAGCCATACATCTTGATTCGAGTGGCGATCGTCGGTAAAAAGAAAAGTTTGTACGTACTCTACGTAGCAATAAATAATACCGCGGGGTGTCGGCTGCAATACATAAATTGGAAAGACTTTTGACAGCAGATCGGATAAGGCTGGGGTGGTCTCCGAGGGGGCGCTCTGGCGTTTTTATCGCGATTATAATCGGCTTTGGCCAGCGAGGGAGATACTCGGAATAGTGACAACGTCCTGCATTGTGCTGCATTTCTATCATATTTCGGTATTTTCCGATAGCTATTTGCTCAGTTTTGTATGCGGGGCGCTCGCCGGCTTCCAACAGATTGTCATTTTTATAAAGATTTTTCCTGGAACACGTCTCCGTATTGTGACAAACGAAAGTCTTACAGCGAATGAACACGCGTGTTTGTACATACAAACACATTTATTTCTTTGTTTCCTGAGTTTTCAAATTGTAGCATTCTTTGTGCGGATTTGAACGGTAGACAAAGCTTTGCGGTAAATTTTGCTTTGTAAGAATAATTTGATATGAAATTCCCTGTGCATTTCACAGTTATTTTAATAGAGTCAATAAAGCCAACAATGCGTATTGTTATAACTAACTAACTAACATAGTACAAGCCGAGCGATCACGCAAGCAAAGCCTCGACTTACGTGTACAATGGCTCAGCAAATATTGCTCAAAATAGAATGAGTGACAGGTCTTTTGTCACGCGAAATTCATCGGCCTACCGTCTTAGGGCGTTTATTATAATATCAAGCGAAGCAACCGTTTGACTCATCACTTTTTTAATAAGTTCGCAGCGTAGAGGTTATTTAGAATTAATTGCGATACTTTTACGTAGTGACAAGTGATTCGGCATTTTTTGAGGCCTCGGGCTACAGAGCTGGTTTGAATAGAAACACATATTCAATTAGTCTACGTCTAGGCTAAGTAAAAAAGTACATTTTAACAAACAAAAAAAGCGTGGCAGTAGTGCAAATTCGTCAAAATAGTCGAAACTAATTAAACAACGATAGGTTCTATCGAATTCACTGACGGTCGACCACTTTCAACCTTATTACTTATGGGGTTAAGGCTGAAAATTGGATGACCATCAGCGAACTCGGTTCAAAATACATAAAACAAACACAATTGAAGTAGAAATCGGACAAGTTAAATTAACGGAAAAAAAAACTAAACTTATATTCGACACTGCTAAACGATTCGTCCTATTTTAGCCATCATCCAACCCAGCGAGTATTCGCTGAAATTTTTCGATTGAACGACACCGAATCACTCTCAACTCAATAGAATATTTCATTGTAATGAACAATAAATCACCTCAATGATCACCGATTCGCACTCAATACAAATCAAGAAAACGTTCGGTAACGCTGATTCACGCATCAATTACCGACCGGTAGCGTTCCGACCGGATCGCACGGATCCGATAGGCGCCAACAATATCGCCGGATTATTTGCAAATTGAATCAATTTGGCGAACACGGCTAGGCTTTTACTGTAACGCTATTTAATATGTAGCTCTTTCAACTTTGTTTACAAAACATGATCAGAGGTGTGATAATGATACACACGGGCGTCTGGATCGTACAATTTGTTTTGTGTTTGGAACGAACTTTTAACGGTACCGTGATTGTTTTTTGGTGTTATAAATGGAGCGTGTTTAAAAGCTTTACTGTACGTTAACACGTATGATAATTTGATATTTAGAAAACATAACTTTTTATGGAGTTAACTTATATTTTATATCTAGGAGCTGACAGTTTTCTCTTTCAGTTTATTTAGGAGTTTGTCTACAGTATAAGAAAACTGGTTTTAGTGAAACACTGTCGGTTTTCAGTCGGAAAGTTTCTGAAGACCCGAATAAATAGTGGCGACCGCCAGAAAAGCGCCAAGAAAAGTCCCATAGAACCAATTTCACTATCTTGGATTCCGCAATGAAATTAATTAAAAAAGATTAGCGGAGGAGTAGGAATTACATAATTTCCACTTCCCTCCATATCAGCAGAAGAGAACGTGGCCATATACTGACCCACACTGTTACAATATTTAAACATTTACCATGGCTTCAAGAAGAAGCCGGTTTAATGAGCTTACGGCTTTATGTGACCTTTATTACCAAAATACCGTCAGGTGGGCAAGTGACTTGATGACGTTCAACGAGAGATAATATCATTTTGGAAACTTATAACGGTAATAAAGTTTTCGGGGAAAATTACGTGTGGGCCGAGTTAAGCCATATTTGTGCCTTGTTTGCGTCCTGTTTGTAAGGATGTGGGTAGGCTGGCGAGTTTTGGAATATGGACTTCGCTACCTATAAGATAACTAGTATTTTTCTGTGAGTAGGTAGGCCTAGACATGTAGCAGTCGCTTTTTTTTCCAAGGAGTTGCAGCAGAATTGACAAAAGCTTAACGATCAATTTATTTATTTTAAACCACAGACTAATTATTTACAATATATACACACTAACTCCATACTAGAAATAAAAATATGTACATCAAAAAGGGTTACAGGGCATCGAAAAATTCGTCCACATCGCTGCCAACAGAAAAAGTGCCCAGAAGGCTAGCAGCATTGCCACGTTGGATGGCAAGCTTAACGTAAATAATACGTTATGGGAGACAATAGGAAATAAGTTTTTTGGTACTTGCGGTTACTGTGACACGACTTAGAAGGCGAATCACGCAAGGGAAATAAGTGTCACTGGTCGCTTGACGTATCGCGCAAGGCCGCCAATGGAGCCTAAAACTGCGTTTAAACTAGATATAACAGCTAGTTTTACACAAAACTATGAAAAAGAAGCGTTTGCATGGTTAGTTTGCACATTCCTCGCCACGCATCCTCGCAAACTTCAACATCTCCGCGCCCTTGTCCCTTAGCACTTGGGTCGGCATTCTTGACGGCATGTAAAGCCAAATCGGAGAACCATGGCAGAAAAACTCTGACACCACCAGGTTAGGCACCAATCGCATCAAAAAGAAGAAGTTTTGGGGTTGGTGCAAAATGTTTTGAAGCGAAAACGTTTTTAAGCGCGTTTAGCAAAAATCATGAAACTCACGCGACCGTCACCTAACGCTTTGTGGCACTCTTAGCCGATCCGCTACGGCGTAGCAACACTTGGGCGTGCGCGGAGCACAACCCGTAGCTAATATAGATTACTTAGTTTTCACTTCTATCCGCAGTCTCTAAAGACTGCCCACATGTTTTTCTTTTTCCACAATTCAGTAACGGTCTGATTATCTAATAACAGCTGTTTAAAACAAATTTTTTTAGGGGGCAATGTTTCTTAAACAGCTGTTTTTAGATAATCATACCGTTATCTTTTAGGTGAACATGGACCTAAACAGACCTAGTGAAAACGCAGCCTTACGGCCCGATATCCTCAACTATGGCCGCCGTGTTGTGCAAACGGCCGCAAAGTTTTGCAATTGATCTAACAAAATTACTTCGCGGTGGCCTTCACTCGTGTGAAGCGCCCTTTAACGATATCGAGTTCGAAGCAGAGCTCTTCAGTGTTATCGAACTACGTTTTCGGATATATGAGACCTCTTTTTGGGTGAAAAGGGCTGAATTGGGTCGTGACTCATCGATGGAATTATCTTCTTTTTGAGGGGGTTAAGAAACTGTGTCATTTGGCGGAGCTATACGAAGTTGGTCGACAAATAAACTAACTAAAGTATACTCAAATGTTATTAAAATAAAGTCGCCTTTGTGTCTCATGCTGTTATTAGTATTTAAAGAAGATTTATTGAAAATATAGAAATATATATCTAACAGTTTCATAAAATTAATGTAGTTTTAGAAATCGGGAATACAAATGTATAATCGAATCGCTATTTCTCTTGAAAATACTGAGTATTTTCGCTATTAGTAAGAATCTAAATGATAAAATGTCTGCTAAAACAACCCATCTCGTGATTTCACTTACTAATTAATACAATTTCCAAGTCCTCTTGACAAGAACTAAAGTATTCCTAATGAACAATCCCTGTCTCTAATTAATTCTAAGAAATTCTTACTCCCGCGACTCCTTGATGTCCTAATTTACTATCAGACGTAAACAGGCCCATTATATAGCCCTCATTATAACCTTGTTTATGAGCCACATTTTTTACGTGGGGTTGCTATCTAAAAATATTCGCTGGCCTAGTTTCGCGGGCCATCTATTTCGCGAGGTTGGCCCACTAACACCCACCACTAAATCCTGTAAGCTAGGATAAGTAACACAATAAATGCGTATAGAAAAATAAAATTCTTCGAATATTTCTTTTAATATTATCTACCGTAAAACGGGACTATCTGGGTTTTGAAGGGTATTTGGGAGGACCCAGAATTTCGGACAAAAATATCGATACCTGTCGGTTGGTGTATGGTAGAATTTATTTTACAAACTCTAGCAACACTTTGATTGGCTGCTATTGAGAAATTGGAATGTTTATCAATAACCCCTAAAACCCCAATAGCCCCGGGTTACTGTATATTTTTTGTTGATTTACATTTTATAGATATACCAACTACCGTTTAAACTACAAGCACTAACTGTTTGTGTAAACTAAACCTTCTTAAATCACTTTATTTTTCATCTTTGTTTAGACAGTTCAAAAGTGCCTGTAACTGGCCTACTTGAAATAAATGCTTTGATTTTATTTGAGTCAAGTATTTCCTAAATATTAGTTCTTCAAACATAAATTTGAAAAAAATATAGTTCTAATTTCTTCTTTTCTATGTGAATGGGTTACATGCCAGTCATCCATCGGTTACATCATATTATATTAAGAATATTAATATCCAACTAACAAACAAAAAACTAAATAACCACATTCATAATTCCAACACGTACTATTCTCAGCAATGTTCAAAGTATAATGGATTCGCTCCACGCGTAGCGGATGGCTACGGCGTAGGCGGCGCGTAGCAATGACATCATCGCGTCACCTACGGCGTAGCAATCGTAGTCATTTGAATGAATCATCGCCACAGTTTATTAACTGATCTTGTCACAAGGTCAGTAAATAAGTTACTATGTTAAATAAATATACAAATAGGGATACTTAGGTCCATGTTCACCAAAAAGATGACAGTCTGATTATCTAAAACAGCTGTTTAAAACACATTTTTGTATGGTAATATGTCACAGTGACAGCTGTTTTTAGCTAATCAGGCTGTTATCTTTTCGGTGAACATGGACCTTATTCGGTCAAAAAGTTCGCTCTAATTGTTGAACAGTATCTGCCAGTGTCCAATGTACAGCGAGCTGTGTCCGTAAATAGTCCGCGCCGGTTTGACTGTACTTTGCGTACTTCAGTAACCTTGCTTTAAACCAAGCTGACTGGTTAATCTTTTCAACACCAAAGCTGTTCATCTAAAGCACATTTTCACACGACATAAGGGAACCATTCACTCATTCATTTCATTCACTCCTTTGATTCTCGTTGCGCGCGTCGCGATTGAAGCAATTTCAATCGCGATACACTGACCATGTTGCGAGCTTTTAATTTCATTTCAAATATTTTAAAGGGATTGTGTTAACGCTAAAATTACAAAGAAATATTTGCGAGTACCGTTTAAAATTTCTGTATTTTGTGTTTCTGTATTTTCTGTGTTGTTTTAGCAATGTTGGCAGTTTTATTGTTATGTGCATGCACACAGTTATCTGTGCGTGCACAGTTTTGTAACTAACTTGTTTTGTTCATAGCTTTGGCTGGCCAGTGCTCAGTTACTTGGCTTTCATAACTTGCTTGTGCATGAAGCTTTTGTATTGCGATTTAAGAGGCCTGCGGAGCATGCGTTTTTCATACAAACGTAATACCAAAATAATATGAAAATCAAACATATTCTTAAGGTAGTAGGCGAGGAAGGAACATGGATAGGTTTTAGTCAGTAAAAGTCTGACACTCCCTCCCGCTCCGCCCAGAGTGGGAGAAGTCATTTGATGATTTCCCATCCGAATAAAAAAAAATAATGATGTGTTGCAGTGGTGTGTGTTGTGTGATGTGTGTGTTGCGTTATTTTACACTATTCACTAAACAAATGCATCGGTTACAAACAGTACCGTGGTAATAATAATTACAAACTAATCAGACAAACAAGTTTCATTCCGTTACCAAACTACACGAAAAAACAAACAAACACTAATTGGACACAAAACTTTATTTTCGTCCAGTATTTTAAATTTAAAAAAAGAATCCCCGACTACCCGCATGCGGCGTGACGGTGGCGATTGCACGCGTTTTTCACGCCCCAATGGGCCCCAGTTTGGACTGGACTGGACTGGAACCGGACTCATAAAAGGCCTGCATCTGAACGAATTGGGTAAACAAATGAATGTTTGCCACGGTAACTTGTGTACATTCTGTATGGGAAAAATATGCGTGGTGTAAATTCGGGGGTGTGTTTTAACGTGTGGATGTTGAATTAATTATATTTTATTTACTTAGTTTTAACTTTACATAGTGGAACGTAAGGCATTCCCTACGAGTCAACCTTTGAGTTAAATAGGCCCAATTACTATAGAGTGGAAAATAATATCTTAAAAAAACTTCTTGTTTTCGATTTTATACCTTATATTAACACTAATACACATCATCATCACCGTCCTCCTAAACTTGGCTACTTATAAATAAAAGTGTAATTAAATTATACAACTCACCGGGTGTGCTCTGATTCTCAAATCTTCAGACCTGTCTAGTGCACAGAGTACTTTTATATATATGGTCTAGTGTCTACAATATAAATGTAATCTCATATTTTCTAAAGAAGGTTTTAATTTTCAATCAAATACTATTAAAACCAAATGGTATTCTATTTACAAGCAACATCTGCAAAACATTTTTGAATGCTTACATCCATATTTGCACAAATAGTATGCATTGAAATAAGTTCAAAGAAAGCCATTAGGAAGTAGAATATTACCAAAGCAAAATAACCCTCAAAACATTTACATCCACCGCCATACAAACTTCAAATACACTCATATCTGTCAAAATATTTACAATCGTTAACTGAGACATCACACAGGTACTTACTCGTAGAAGGGGGTGTATTCAGTAACAAAAACATAGAGAACAAACTTTGCTTACACTAGTAAAATAGCCAAATGAACGTTTCAATTAGAAAATGCATCAAAATAAACCGCCCGTCGCGCTTCCTGAGCCTAGTCCGAGGGGATCCACCCTAAAGAAAAGGTCGTTGACCCCTCACCCGACTCGCACTCATGTTACGTTCATTAGAAATTCTTCAAGCCATCCCTCTCACACACACCCCTATACTATACACCCATCTCGCTCCAACACTAAATAAATAATGCCGAAAATTCATGTGTTTTCCCGAGTAAGTGCAATGTGATATTACGAGTATGTTGGACAAATAAATTGAAAGTATAATATTCATATCTTTGGTAATTGGTGTAGACGTTATCGAAACCGGAGTAATATAGAAATTACCGTAGTCCGTACCGTAGGAATATTACCGTAATTACCAACGTTAATGTGCTTTATTCCCCCATTTTGTTATTGCTTTAATAAACCCAATTTGCCGAAGAGTATTGGGTTGGACTGTGGTGGCCAGTTATAATGGCAACTTACCGTAAATCTAAATATTTTCTACATTACCGTGGAAATAATATAATCAGCTGTATGAAGTAATTAGGTACATTATTATTTTTTGTATTAATTTCCTAAAAGCTAATTCATAAGCATAAAAAATTAAGGTAACATATAATACAGCTTTATATTAGTCATCATTATAAGTATTCGTTACCTAATTTCCCTGCCGCAATTTCCATATAATTAACGTTAGTTTCCATAGAGTAATTGTTGCCGTAAATAGCTACATCAAAAACTTTACTAGTGATGGGAAACAACCCGGTTTAAGACTCCCAATTTCATTAAAATAGAGTTCAAAATTAGTTGGTTTATTTTCTGTGAATGGTCATAAATAAATTAAGTGCAGTTGCTGAATTAGAGAGTAGGTATTTCGAGGTAGAATAAGTTATGAATGGAGTTTGCAAATTATCAGCTTTCGAAATTAAATATTCAACTCGGCAAAATCACGGCAGTAGGTCTGCAATAAAAATCTACAAAATATAGACAGACTATACTCAAAACAATAAACAAGTTGGTAAACAAGTAGTAGCTACACAGATAGATACAAAATTGCTTAGCCCAGTCTAGTCAGCAATATAAACCAGATATTTTGTAGTACTCCTAGGCAATACACTGACAATCTGGCAGCCAGTCCGAACTGCAGTTAACTCGTAAACCGAACTAAACAGCCTAACAAAGCAACATTGAACCATTTTCCCATAGATAAACATACCTAACATTTTACGGTCGATTTTACACCTTTGTTTATGGTTATGGACATCAGTTAATGTATCGATATAATGCTTTGTCGATATTAATACAGGCCTATATCGATGTTTATGTGCAACTTGATTTACGCCCACTACAAAATGGAGTGGCGAATTATTCTCGTATGTGAAAATTATTAGACTGCCCCGTTGGTCTTGTGGTGGTAAGTGCGACTGCTGAGCATGTGGTCCTGAGTTCGATTCCCGAGTCAGGCAAAGTGTTATTGGGTTTTTTCATCAGTCATTTCTCAGTAGCAGTCTGGATTCGTACCCGGTTAATGGCAATAGGCTCGCTCCTTATTTTATACGACGTCAACTTAAGGTGAAAGCGTCAGGATAGCCCGCGAAATTCAAATTTTCTTACGTTTTTTTGCAATTTGCAGGCCAGTGCTAAGTTAAGAATAATTTTAATTTTAATTTAATTTAGAATAATTTACTTTAAAAGAAGAAGTTTTACAAAAGTATACATTTAAGTGCAGTAGAGTTATTTTTAACAATTGCATAATTAGTGCTTATAATTAAACTACAATCTATACATATAATAAAATCGTTGAGACCAAAAAATCTGTACATTGAAGATTTCAAAAAAAAAATCGAACAGGGTGACTTAAAATAAGTAACTGAACAAATTAAAACCATTTTTAAAATTTTTGTTTGTTTGTTTGTTTGTTTGAACGCGCATCACGTAAAAACTGCTGGACGGATTTTGATGAAAACTTCACTAATCTATTTAAATAAACTCAGAATAACATTTAGGCTATAGAAATTATGGAAAATTTTGGATAAAGGGGGTGAAAAGGGGGGGTAAAGTTTGTATGAAAAAAAAATTTTTGGTTGAAACTCAGAGTAAATACTAATTATTAAAAATAAATAAATACCTGTTTCAGCATTTTTAAAAAAATTCACCCAGAGACGTAAAAAAGAGGGTTTTGTGTTTAAAATTAATTAACTTCATACACCTATAGAATAAAATCCAATGAAGTGTAAACCTTTAAAAGTTGCTACATATACTTCAAATCTAATACAAGTAAATATAATTTCTCAGTTTCCTTGAAATTTGATTTTTGAGGTGAACATTGAATACGAACAAAATAGCGATTTAATGACTGACGATTTAGCTTTAGTGACTCATGAATCAACGCACAGCTTATACCGCTGATCGCAGAGACCTGAAACTAGCAAGGTGTGTTCTTTATATGATGTAGGCATCCGGTATAGATGAATTTTCCAAGATTGAACCCATAAGGGGGTAAAAAAGGGGGGCAAAGTTTTTAAGAGACAACGTGATTCCTTGGTCCAATCTACTTGAAATTTTGCATAACCTTTTAACAGAATTGATGGAAGACACGTGTTTCGTATTTTATTGAAATGAACCCCTAACGGGGTTAAAAAAGGGTAAACAATTATTTTGGCCATGGCGCTGATTTGCTTCGAAGTTGATACCAATACTCAAAGCTTTTGATTTAAACTAGATTTTATTTTGACACATGTTTGAAAACTCAATTCGATTTTATTCAAAAAGGTTGAACTCACATAAAACCTTGGTGCTAATACTCTTAAATTGGAATGTCTCGAAAGTCACCGTATTATATTTGAAAGTTTCAAAGCTTTAGAGATTATGCACTATTAAGACACGGCCTCATGGGACGTACTAGAGTAAAAAAATTGAAAAATTTTACACCTATGTGTGCAGCCGCCTGCAGTGAGCCAGCATGGGCCAGCTTTCGAGGGAGGCCCTTATTTGGAAAACCATAAGTATGAGCGATTAATGCAAAGATTTCCGAGAAATTAAATTGTTACCTACTTAAATCTACACAAATATTATAAAGCTGAAGAGTTTGTTTGTTTGGTTGAACGCGCTAATTTCAGGTAATGGTGGTTTGAGTTAAAAACATATTTTAGTGTTGGACAGCCCGTTCATCAAGGAAGGCTAACATCACCAATAGGAGCGGAGCATCAATGAAAAAATTCCCAAAAACAAAGATTTATTCCTTTTTCTTGGCTTCCGTTGCACGTACGAAGGAATTGTTCCTCTTAAGCATTAAAAAAAAAGTCCGCGATAGCATATGTCCATTTTTGAAGGTTGACTCACACTTTCTCTAACCCTCGCTCGCAGACGAAGTTGCGCGGGTCAGCTAGTTATATATAAAACAGTTGCTGCCGTTGCTGGTAACGAAATTGTCAAATACAAATGTTAGGTAGCGACCTACCTGATCTAGGTTTATTTAAACCTGTGTGATAGTTGTATGTTGATTAAAATATTGTTCGCGACTGTAAGACATATGTAGTTACAAAATTATAATCATTAAAACATCAATGCAACCCTCCAAGTTCACAAAGGTCGAGGAACGATTTTGACCTTGAAAAAACAGTTCCTAGACCTTTATGAACTTGGAGGGTTGACTTGATGATTGTGATGACTATAATTCTGTAACTACACACGTCTTATAGTCGCGAACGATATTTTAAGGTCGTGGCTCACTTGACAAGCACCGCACCAGCACCGCTCCAACCCAGCAATTAACTTGCCATTCAAATTAGAGCATTAAATCGTGTGTCGCATAACATATTTTTTAATGTCCATATGAAAAAGTTTACGGCGGGTGGTCAACGCGCTTGCCGCTACCATACGACTCGCCTCGCGGGCCACTCGGCGTCCGCGCGCGGACCACGCGCCGTAGCCTATATTCGAGGCGACGCCGGTCAGGAGCTGTGCTGGTGCGGTGCTTGTCAAGTGTGCCACGCCCTTAAACATACAACCTTGCACTGCCCTGCAAATTGCATAAAACGTAAGAAAATTTGAATTTTGCTGGCTACCCTGGCGCATCAGCCTTAACCAGCAAAATATAGGTGTATTTGTTATGAACACTTCTACCTAACCCTTCGTGGGTTACAAGGCGTGATGGTTTATGTGATTTTTTTTTGTGACTCATGAGTTATTTTTATTGTAAGCTAATGACCTTAGTAAGGTTACACGGGATTATTTATTAGGCATTTTATTCATTGATACGATTTTCTCATGAATGTTGATTATTCGAGGAATTGCCCTGAATTGTAATGACTCTGTTTTGGGAACGAGGGTAATAATCTAAGGGGGAAATGTTACATAATAATTAGATGTGTTTATTTTTTTATTTTGCTGGCATCTGTGATTATTAATTCTGTATGACTAAACCAGTCCCTACTTTTAGTTAACTCTTAATCAAATTAACTATCCTGATTCTCTATCACTATTACTAAAACCTAAAGTAACTTGTGAGTTCAAAGGACTACCTAATATAAGCTTAAAATTAAAAGCGAAATAGATAATTATTCGAAAATCATTTTCAACATAAAGGTTCGCACTGATTGGTCGAGTCTTGATTTCTAGCCAGATAAAATCTGCTTTTTTATATCGAAGTGCAATCATTATTACACGGTTTAGATGTATGGAAAAGCTGTTATTATTTAAAAAACTAACGAAGTATTACAAAGCCGGTAGAACAATCATGTGCTGAAGTCATAGTAATGGTTAGCGCTTTGATGATCTTGTATCATTTTTAGGTTACCCTACAAGAGGGTATACCCTCTAGTATTTAAGACAAAAAAAAACTTATTAGTCCGTCAGATAGGTGTCCAATAATATTTGACATATATTTTTTCTATTTTCTAGTTAACAAAAAAGGAAGACGATACAGTGCATCGAAAACTCGTGCGGCATCACATTTGAGCACATTTTTTAATTGAAAGTGACGTCACAAGACCCGACTCATCATCTTTGAAGCGTTTTTTTTTTCGTCAATTTGGACTAATTTGATAAAACAAAAACACGTATCCAATATTATTCGTGTTTTTTAGTCCGAAATCATCTCTAGTACACAGCCACAGCCCGTTCGCTAGCACTAATTCTAGCTACTCCTCCACTAGACTAGCGCTTTCAAATCTAAACGCACCCCAAGCTCCAGAGCTCGGATATAACAAGTCTGACTCTGACTTGCGTCCGTAGCTAGAGAGGCGGAAAATTAAAGCCAGACGCTCGTCAGTGACCCGCGTGCGACGACACGACTTTCTTGCATTGTACCCGGGTTGATAGCGATTCCTTGCGGAATAATCTGCTTCAGATACGAGTTTCTTGCGGTAATAATGTTTTGAGTTGAGGTTTTGAGATGATTGAGGAGCTCGTGCCTAAATAATATCAGCCGCTCGGGCTGATCTTTAGGTTAAGCCGTGCTTGCCTAGGTTGGTCTGTCGATGGGTGACCGCCCTTACATACCGAGTTTCCTCCGTGCCTCGGAAAGCACGCTAAGCTGTTGGTCCCGGCTGTCATTTGTCCATCTTTGGCAGTCGTTACAGGTGTCAGTGGCTCAAAAAGTCTGACAACCAGTCTTACTAAGTGGTATCGTATTACCCAGTATTAACTGGGTTGTGGAGGTCAGATAGGCAGTCGCTCCATGTAAAATACTGGTATTCAGCTGCATCCGGTTAGACTGGAAGCCAACCCCAACATAGTTGGGAAAAGGCTAGGCAGATGATGATGTTTTGAGATGATTGTTTTAGATCGCGTGGGATGGGTTGATTTAGGCCTGAAGTCTTGTCGCGCTGACGGTCGGTCGCGTACGGTCGGTCGTGACGTCAGCGAGAACAAAATACGGTTGTAGCTGACGTCAGCGGCGCAGTATGGTGCTATATAGAACACAATGAATACTCATACGTGATCGACCGTGCACGACAGACCGTCAGCGTGGCAAGAACTCAGGCCTTAGATTTTAGCATTTGGAAAATAAAGCCGAAGAAACCAGGGCCGTCCTAAAGCTCTTTGGGTCGACGATCGTCAATATCACGGGAAACACCTAGATAAGGGAGGCAAAGAAATGAGAAGCAGAAGAAATGGTTAATCATCTTTTCTACTTTTTATCTAACTTTTCCCAATGTTTATCAGAAACAAGAAGCAAAGAATTTTTTATTCTATCATGTCCATTATTTTGTTCAATTTATTTCATTACCTCAGCTCTTAAAACGGTGAAGGAAACAGAGTGAGGAAACCGGCATTTCCTAAAACCAAAAATTCTAATACATGTGACATCTACCTACGCGCACTGGGTCCGCATGGGTCTGATAGCTCATTCCCCCGCATATAGAGGAGGTCTGTAGAAACATAAAGCCTGATTATGATACCACCACATATTTAAAAAAGTGTCATTCCTTCGGTAACTTCCCATCGATTTCTCGATTCGTGTCAATATAGTACGTCCCTGTACGACACCAATAATAAGCCCTTGTTCAAAGTCTTCTGCATTCAACTAGCTGGCACAAATGCATTGATTAATTAACATGCAGCTAAATAGATTACTCCAATTACCATTTCGCTGGGGTATTAAATAATGTATGGAATTAAGTGCACTACTTTCTATTGGACTTGATTAACCCAGTTTTAATTAAAACTTTGTTTACGCTTAGCAGTATAAAATACCAACATTTTGCCGCATCTGGTTAGAGACCAACATAGTTGGGGAACAGCTTAGTTTTGGTGCGGCCAACTAAATCGTCGGGCGGTAGTTTGTCGACTTTATTTTTGTACAGGGACTTAGGCAGCAGGCAGTAGGGTTTTATGCAACTAATCTAATCATAGTTTTTTTGGATGTTAATCGAGATCTGAGTAAACTGAGAATTACGTGAATGTAACAGTGAATCACTTCTCGAAAGATAGGCCCCGGAACATAAAGGGCGAGGAAGGAACATGGATGGGTTTTAGTCAGTAAAAGTCTGACACCCCCTCCCGCTACGCTAGCAGGAGGAATCATTTGATGATTTCCCATCCGAAAAAAAACAACCATTAATTAAAATTGAACCCTTCTTCCACGAATATAATATTTACCATGCCTAATATTCTCACCACAAAAACCAACCTAAAGAACCACAATGTCAGGGACATTGAAACTAGGTCATACGGTTGCTAATGAGTACGCGACGAAAAACGCTACCCAGCAACCAACTGGGATACTTGAACGGAGAAATATCAAGTAATAAGATACTATAATACCTGTACTTACCTGTCAAAGGGTTTTGCTCCGGCTTATACCTATGGTAACTGGCACAAAAAGTTTTTAGGAAAAAATAGGACAGTACTTTCAACCATTTTGGGTTGGAAACATAACGTCACGCCTGTAGACCAATAAGGTTAGGCAGAAGTGTACCTTATAGTGCACGCAAATTTTGCCAGTTGAAGTTTTAGTCCCATGTAATGAGGGATGAACTTAGTGCCATCAATCGGGCGCAAATCCAGACTCGGTGGCTGCTAGTGAGAAATTCCTAATGGAAAAACCCAATAACACTGTGCCTGACCTGGACTCGAACCCAGGATCTCACGCTTGACCGTGTCGACGACGTCGCGTTCGTGTTCCACGCGTGCCTCAAAGAGATGTCAGCATAAGGAAAAGGTCCGCAATGGCCGAAGCCTGCCGGGGCTGCGGGACTGTTCGAAAGAGTTACCGTGGCCCCGGAACATCAAGGGCGAGGAAGGCACAGGATGGGTTTAGTCAGTAAAAGTCTGACACTCCCTCCCGCTCCGCCCGGACCGGGAGGAGTCATTTGATGATTTCCGGTCCGAAAAAAAATACCAAATAAAAGGATCTCTTGCTCAACAGTCGCATATGAACACCAGATCAACGAGGTCTTTGGGTAGTAACAGGGATTATACGAAGATAGAAAGATATAAAACATTGACTAAATTATAAAAAAGACTTGACTGTACATCAAATATTTCTAACAAGGAAAAACATGAAACAAACTTTATATTAAATCATTCTAAACAACTTCAGATAATACTTTTACAAAGTACAAATTATTTCAATTGCAAATATGACTTTCTTTCCTGACGGAATAAAGTAAACTCCTAACTTTTATTCAATTATTGAGTCAACGACATTTTATTAAGGCAACATTTTTTATTCCAACTTTAAAAATCGGCCAAATGCGTCTCGGCCCGAGACTCTCGGGCCACGCGCAGAACAGGGTTCCGTAGTAGCCCGTTATCACAATATAGCACGATTTTTATATTCTAAGGATTTTGTATTTGGTACAAAAATTATCCAATACCCAAGTTCAACGACTATTACTGTTCAACTAATAAAGTTATCTTAAGGCGCCTGCGGATCATGCGTATTTCATACAAAAGTAATACCAAAATAATTTGTAAATTAAACATATTCCTAAGGTAGTGTGTATTTATTTCGATTGAATTACAGAATATCTAGGTTCCCAAATATATATTTTGATTGGACACTGATTTTAACAAGAGTTATAAGAAAAATAAGTTTTCTATAGAAAATTTAAATACCTCATATCTCGTCTTTGCATCACTATTCTCTCAAAAAACATATTTGGGAACATAGATATTCTGTAATTCAATCGAAATAAATACAGACTACCTTAAGAATATGTTTGATTTACAAATAATTTTGGTATTACGTTTGTATGAAATACGCATCCTCCGCCGGCCCCTTAACTGTTATAATTTTCCTTAAAAGTTCATGAAATGTACTATCATCATGATTTTTTCCAGATTTTTCAAGCAAGCAGTTTAGCTCTTAAAGGGGGTACTGGAACAAGTATTTGCACTTTGAAGTTTAATATTTCGTAAATGGAGCATTAAATCGAAGAATAGTTTTAGCCCAAGAAAAGACCTATTCAACGAAACCCCATACGATGGGATAGACTACGAAAATAAATTCATCGCCACTTCACATGTAGGGGAGGGGAACTACCCTAAAACAATATTATCCAAAATTTTATTTTACCGTTTTGTCGGCGTAATTAGCAAAACCTCTGAGTAAAACCTAAGACGGACGGACGGACAGACGGACATGACGAAACCATACGGGTTCCTTGTCAGGACTATATACGGAACCCTAAAAGGCGTCTTTCACAATGAGGTCATCGTTTTTTAATCAATGATGCCAACATTACTGTAGGAGTCGATTTTTTTGGTCTAAACGGCACCTGAATACCAGTATTTTACATGAAAGACTATCTAACTGATCTCTACAACTCAATAGGCAACTGAATAGACTGGTTTTCTTTTAGAGAATTAAAAAAAAATTGTTTCCAAGAACTCGGTAGATGGCGTTGAACCGACTACGTTACTAGATGCCAAAGCCAAAACGCTTAAAAAAACACACGTCACATACGCTCGTTGACTGACACTTTCGTTTGCATAAGGTCCAAGTGAAATTATGTGACGTTCTGTTCCTAGCAGTAACGTACCGAGATCAGCGCCATCTATCCAGTGACTACGGTAGACTTGGAAAAGAAAATCCCTCATTGTAGGTACCTCATCATGTTTAATTTTTATGGAATAGCAAACAAAATTAACAACTCAAAACATATTACCAATTCACGGACGGATATCCCGGTAATCGCTAACTATTCACAATCAAATATACATTAACTGGATTAGTTATAACATTTGTTAAAATGCACTACGCTCACATAGGTAATCATGAATGCCCAAGAGATTATTGTAAATTGCACATCATTGAGTTATTTACATAGTTGGATAATTTTATTAAATTCCATTATATATTATGTATTATTTGAAATAAAATACGGAATACTGCGAGTTCCTATATCCCATCGTCGATCACATCATAGCTCACCATTTGTGGAGTGATAGTAGTCTATCAAGAATAAATAAAAACCGGCCAAGAGCGTGTCGGGCCACGCTCACTGTAGGGTTCCGTAGCTTCCCAGACCATTAAAAATACCAACATTTTTCGTCAGCAAAAATAACTTTGTTTTTCATAGTATTTGTATGAAAAACAAAGTTATCATTTGCGTTTTTTTGAAAAAGTGCTATATAACTCAAAAACTATTCAACTCATCAAGTTGAAAATAATTTTCCTAGAAAGTTCATATAAAGGTCTACTTCTGTGATTTTTTTCATATTTTTTAAACTTATGGTTCAAAAGTTAGAGGGGGGGGGGACACATTGTTTTTGACTTTCGGAGCGATTATTTCCTAAAATATTAATATTATCAAAAAATGATTTTAGAAAACCCCTATTCATTTTTAAATACCTATCCAACAATATATCACACGTCAGGGTCAAAATTAAAAAAAAAATCGCTCCCCACTTTACGTCTGGGGGAGGTACCCTAATAAAAATGTTTTTTTAAATTTTTATTTTTGCACTTTGTCGGCATGATTGATATACATATTGGTACCAAATTTCAGCTTTCTGGTGCTAACGGTCACTGAGATTATCCGCGGACAGACAGACAGACAGACAGACATGGCGAAACTATAAGGGTTCCGTTTTTTGCCATTTGGCTACGGAACCCTAAAAAGGTTATATTAGGGTTGTATAATGAAGTAATATCTCGGAAACGTGTTGATAGACTACTATATAAAATTTTCTCTCATAAAAAATATTAGATTATACAGGTTTAATGCGTAGCTGCCATTTTGAAACTAAAACAAAATGGCGGAAATTAAGCAGGCCACGCTTCATACAATAATTTTAGATTCATAATTTTTTAAATTCGAGAAGCATCTTTAGTCCTAAAAACATAATTGGTCTTTAGGAAAATCGCTGGATAAAACCCCGATTGGTCTTCAGAAACATCTTTGGTCATTCAAAAATGTTTTTTCCTTTGGCATTCAAATATCTTTGGTCTGTAGTCACAGTTGTAGATCTTAGATTTAACTATAGTTAGGATATATTAAGCTATCTAGGTATATGAACTAAGCATAAAAATAACAAGAAAATTATAATACAGTACAAAATTGAAAATTCAAATGCCACCACTCACTCACCCGAGCGAAGTGTTCATTAACTATGCATTAGACAATCCATACGCCATTATCTAATAACATTATTGTGCCTTAGTTATATGTTCTGAACTGAACTTATGCATCGAACGTGAAGTGTATGGATAATCTTGTGAATGAAACCTTTGTGAATAAGAAATAAAATAACAACCAGACATCACACAGTGACTATAAAACTGGACACAAACAATCTTATTCTAAGTGTGAATGTTACATTAGCTTTCTCATTCTCACACCGGACTCGTAATCCTTTATTTGTACTCGAGTATCTTCTATAAAGGATTCTTGAGAGCACTTTACAGACAAACAAAAAGTTTTTACATGCATATTAAAGTTAATGGCAATGATAACTAGTTTATTTCCTCAGTTAAGTAGCTGAAAACTTGTATTTCTTGTAGAAGTCCGCTGAGGAACGTTGCATACCTGAAACAAAAGGGAATGGAATTAATATTCATAGTTTTGATAGAAGACGGTGGAAGGAAAAATCATGTAATGACATTTCTGTTGGACGCCGGTCGTTTTGCCGGTTTCTAATAACAAAGAGCCTCGACCAACACCTTAGGGGGCTTTCATTGCGCGGATGGGTCAAGGGCTTGATTCAGAAAGCAGTACTCCTGGACACGGCACGCATAGTGAGGCGGCAGCCACTACCGGCAGCTCGGACCCTGTTCCCGATGCTGGTGGGCTATTATGTTTTATTTTGTACCTACTTATACTAGGAATATTTTTAAATGTAAACGATAAAGTCTCTCTTTTTTGGGACGATCACATCTCATTTTTCCCAAACACCACCACCAAAAAAGTTCACCAAAACAGTTAAAACACTGACGACCTACGATGTTGCCCTATCAAAATGTCCGTATAAAAACATCATGAATACTTTTTTGCTTGACTAAAAGCCGAGAGTCCAAGCACACAACATCGAAAAGGGAAGCCAGTTGAGGGCTCTAACTCCCGGATCCCGTATGAAACCGTTGAAATGAATAAAAAATAGCTCACACAAAGGGCGTACGGGTCAAAAGAGAGATACCTCAGAGTGTAATAAAGTCTCTCTTTCACAGACAGCCAACGGTTCAAATTAAAAAGTAATGTGGCTTTCGTCAATTGCAAAGGAGGATGTTTTCGCGAAAACTTAACGTTTGATATGAATACGTTTCATAACACTCACTCGCCTGCACTCGATGCCACGGTGAAGTTTGAACGGAACGAGAAAACGCATCCGTCATTTTACGGTTGGAACAAACTTTTGTTTACGTCAATTTATTGAGATGCGATGTTTGTTTGGTTGCTTTAAAGTGCTGCTAAATGGTATATTATTATACTGGTACAATTTTTCTTGTTAGAATAACGTTGACGGGAGGGATATGTGAATAAACATTTGGAGAAATGTATTGAACGATTAAAATGGCGCGTTATTACAGTTTCTCATGATTTACCGCCTTTTTTTTTAGGATGGGAAATCAAATAACTTCTCCCATTCTGGGCGGAGCGGGAGTGTCAGACTTTACTGACTAAAACCCATCCATGTTCCTTCCTCGCCCTTTATGTTCCGGGGCCACGGTATCTCTTTCGAACAGGCCCGCAACCCCGGCAGGCTTGGGCCCTTGCGGGCCCCTCATGATTTACCGCCTGCTACATAAAACAACAAACAAACATCCATATTTTATTTAAACCTTATTGCGAGCAACTTAAAATACGTCAAAAGTAACAAAGAAAAGGTAAGCTAGCAGATTAACTTAATTAAATTAAACTCCTTCTAAAATATCACCAAAATAATTAGCTGAAAAGGTAAATCACCGTTAACTGCAGTTTTTAAAAATGTCTTCGAGTTACCGCGTTAAATAGAAGTGAATTATGGCCCGAATGTAGAAACAAATAAGAGCAAAGTTGGGCACCGGACATTTTAAAATACAAGCGTCGCCAGGAAATATGGGAGTGAAAAACTTTCAAGGATGTTCTTTAGCAGTTTAAAGTGTTGTAAAAGCAAACAAGTGTTTTTAGCATTTATTTTAAAATGGAAGAGCATTATATTTTGTGTTACTTTCGTATTATCCAGAATATCTAGATGTTTTTGTCGGTACTCCTTGTCGATAAGGAAATATTTTAAGTTTTCACTTTGTTATAGTGAAACGTTTTATAATTTTCTGGCAGGAACAAAATCTTCAAATCTTGAAGTCAGCACATAAAGTTACCTAACTGACAATTTTCTCCAAATTATTTTGAACCATAATATGTCAATGGTTCAGTTTAAGATCGGATGACAAAATTTGACAGTTTGAAGTAATTTGATGCTCTGGCAACAGTACTAAACTAAACTGAATAAAAAAGATTTAAATAAAAAAACCGGCCAAGAGCGTGTCGGGCCACGCTCACTGTAGGGTTCCGTAGCTTCCCAGACCATTAAAAATACCAACATTTTTCGTCAGCAAAAATAACTTTGTTTTTCATAGTATTTGTATGAAAAACAAAGTTATCATTTGCGTTTTTTTGAAAAAGTGCTATATAACTCAAAAACTATTCAACTCATCAAGTTGAAAATAATTTTCCTAGAAAGTTCATATAAAGGTCTACTTCTGTGATTTTTTTCATATTTTTTAAACTTATGGTTCAAAAGTTAGAGGGGGGGGGGACACATTGTTTTTGACTTTCGGAGCGATTATTTCCTAAAATATTAATATTATCAAAAAATGATTTTAGAAAACCCCTATTCATTTTTAAATACCTATCCAACAATATATCACACGTCAGGGTCAAAATTAAAAAAAAAATCGCTCCCCACTTTACGTCTGGGGGAGGTACCCTAATAAAAATGTTTTTTTAAATTTTTATTTTTGCACTTTGTCGGCATGATTGATATACATATTGGTACCAAATTTCAGGTTTCTGGTGCTAACGGTCACTGAGATTATCCGCGGACAGACAGACAGACAGACAGACAGACAGACAGACAGACATGGCGAAACTATAAGGGTTCCGTTTTTTGCCATTTGGCTACGGAACCCTAAAAAACTAAACTTGCAGCTAAATCTAAATTTCTCAATATTCTCTAAAGCCCTACTAAAATCTCGAGACCTTGAAACCTAAACAATATGAACAGGCTAACATCTGGCGAATGTTCCAAAAAGTCATTAACATCAAAACGCGAGTCTCGCCAAACGCCATCGGTTATCAAGCTCAAGTTGTTTGCAAAGTTTCCCTCTTCCTTTGACAGCGGCTTTTTGTCTTCAGACGGCAGATCTGATGTAATCCGACCTACATTTCTAAGTCTCTATAGCTGGCCTGAATTACTGTTATAATCGGGAATAGTTGATGACTAAGTTTCTATCGATACGTAGCCAAGACCTTCCAAGTTCTTAAATGCTGAGAACAAATACCTAGGTAAGTAATAGAAGTAGGGTCAGTGACTGCCACAACTTGAGAGGAAAAACAAGTAAATGTTTGCTCTCTTGTTTTCTATTTGTTGCTGACTTAGCGCCTTTGATGTTCAAGCGGTCGAAAATTAATCTAATTATGGACCTAAGCAAAAGGGAGAGTCTGAAATCTGGAACTACTCACACGGAGTTTGTTGATCGTCCACCTAAAATTCTTGCTTAGAAATTCTGCCATACTCATTTTCTTTGATTGACTTAACACTTGAGTAAGTAATTAGTCAAAGTAATTTATTACTTTGATCAATACTTCTCACAGCACTTCTCTCGAAACAGGTCTAAATAATTAATAATGTAAGCTTTGAAATATTAAACAATCAACAAAGGCCTTTAAGTTAATAATAAGAAAGGATCAAAATTGCGGTACAACATTTCAAAATAGCTGGTGTAAAAGTTTTTCATTTTAATATATTTTTCGTCCTTTACAAGGTATCCTGCATGTAACATAAACCTATTGAGAGACCGCAAAGCAATTTATCCGAGCATTACCCCTCACAACAAGATCAAGTACCGGGGAACTTTATCAAAGATCTTTGTAAAGATTTTACCCTTAGTATTAAGTAGAACACCACAGCCTCCTTCAAACAGAAATAATGGGAAGAGATAACGACAGAGCTGGGCCATTACCCAATTGGGTAAACGGGGATTCCTTTCTTTTGTCCGAGTATAGCTCGTTCGCTGAAATATGATCTGCGGACGGAACTCTGATTGTCGCGGACCATTCAATTTGGAGAAAAACTCACTCGTCCTTCATTAAATAAAGGATATCGATAATACGTCCAACCATTCTTGATGACGCATAAACGCTACAACTTACAAGTGACTCTTGGTATGTTGACCTAAATAGAAAAATAAACTTATGTCTTGGCCGAGACATTTATTGCGGGCTTGTATTGCTGTGTGTTACAACTTTTACATAAACACCGAGCGTGGGACATGACGCAAACAAGATAGCAACTTCTTTATTAAAATTTATGAGTTCTATCAGACACCCAAAGTTTTTCAAGCCTACTTGTATTATGTATAGGAAAGTGGTTACCGTTTTGTTTCTTATTTTCCTGTGCATAAATAATGGCGTGGTTTTTTTGCTGTATACAAATGAATGAAACATTTTTGTTTTCAACTTTTCGTGGCGATTGAAATCCAGAATTTTACGCGCTCGGCTTTGTCCTTTTTGAAATACATGAAATACCGTATACTGTTGCACCTTTTTTCGAGCAAATATGTGCAAATAATGGTCCGCACATTTAAAGGTTTTATTCTACCATTAAAACCAACTGCTTTTTCACGTTAGCGCTTTTGTTACATGTTTTAATGTAGGGAGAATATCTTGACACTATCATGAAATATCTGTACTTACAACCCATACCAGTGCAATCAATACTCTAAAATAATACCAAATAGATCACTCGCACAAAACAACACCAACTATAATCCTCTTACAATACCCATTCCTGAGCAATGGTAATACAAATACAAGTGTCGTACAGATGCCTCACCGCGGTAAACGGCATCCCAACATCTCGGTACCCCCGTAAAGGAAAGTAGAGGAATTCCTAAGGAAGACTGAGGTGGCCTCACGAATGAAATTCCACTCCAAACTATGCGTAAATTGAGGCCTAATTGCAATTCCTATTGGGATCTAGGCCTCCATTGCAAGCCCGTTGAATAGAACCCATATGAGAGCGGCTGCAAATATCGACGAAGATATTGGTTTTTGGCGAACTTTAATATGTATTCTGGCGCTTTCGTTATTTGCTCTTCGGCCATCTTTATTTTTCTAGGAGCTGTGTTGTTTTAAGTGTAATATTTTCTCAGTCTCCAATATTAAATTGAAAAGCTGCGCACTAGTTTACTTTAAAAACTAGCTTCTGCCAACGGCTTCGCCCACGTGAAGCTTGATAATTGTCCCATAGGACCTTTTTACTGGGATAAAAAGTATCCTATGTTTTAATCCTAGTTATAAACTATCTGTGTGCTAAATTTCATTTAAGACGCCTGCGGAGCATGCGTATTTCATACAAACGTAATACCAAAATAATTTGTAAATTAAACATATTCTTAAGGTAGTGTGTATTTATTTCGATTGAATTACAGAATATCTAGGTCCCCAAATACATATTTTGATTGGACACTGATTATAACAAGAGTTATAAGAAAAATAAGTTTTCTATGGAAATTTTAAATTCCTCATATCTCGTCTTTGTACCATTGTCCTCTCAAAAAATATATTTGGGAACATAGATATTCTGTAATCCAATCAAAATAAATACACACTACCTTAAGAATATGTTTGATTTACAAATTATTTTGGTATTACGTTTGTATGAAATACGCATGCTCCGCCGGCCTCTTAAATACGTTCAGTAGTTTTTGCGTGAAAGAGTAACAAACATACATTCATACTCACAAACTTTCGCATTTATAATATTCGTAGGAGTAGGGTGTGTTGCGATATGACGCAGAAAATACTATATGTTTGAAATAAATTATTTTATTCATTTTAATCCTAAAAGCAATGAAATAAAATAGGTATTCGTAGTGGGATAAAAATATTCGCACTTCATTTGAAAGTGGGACGAGTGTACAGCCCGCCTGCCTACCTAGATCCTCACCAAATGAATTTTTAATAAGGCCAGCTTCACGAGTATATAGCCTTATATAACTTTTCATCTTCACTAATAATAAATTTATGATAGCTATATCCATATTTTTTAGTTCTCCCCAAAAGGTTTTTCTGTTTTCGGTCTTTTTATTCAAATCTCACTTTTACGGTTATTTGGGGGAAAGTATTCTTGTGAATCTGCTGGTATTATTTGGGCACAGCTAAAACTTATTTTGAGATACACGACGAACTGTAAAGCCTACTTATAAAATGTGTAGTCTACCAACTAACAAGTAACTTAGGCTGATTGTATCTTAAAACTTTTCTTTTCGAAACCTAAAACGTTCGAACGTTCAAAAGAAGGATCAATGAACATAATATTTCAAAGAAAATATACTCATAAAACCATTTCACAGACCCAAGTCTACATATAAATCTCACCATTCCACTTAATACAATGAATCTGAGAATATATATATATTACATACCCCTTTTCTATATTGCGTATAGGCAGGGAACATCGCCGGAAGGTGGGCGTTATAATTTTCAGCATATCCGGCATTTACTGCGATTAATGTGCTAGGAAATACGGTTAAGATGAATAACATAGTAAGGAAAATTGGTGCTGCTACCTGATTATATCTATTTTAGGGTTGCATACCTACGGTTAGTTTGTTGACATAATTCATTTAAATGCTATTTAAAAGTCTGACAACCAATCATATTAAGAGGTATCGTATTACCCAGTACTAAACCAGTACTCACTGGTTTGTGGAGGTCAGATAGGCAGGCGCTGTAAAATACTGGTATTCAGCTGCATCCGGATAAACTGGAAGCCGACCCCAACATAGTTGGGAAAAGGCTAGGCAGATGATGACGATGTTTGCGATGATGCTATTGAAGGCCCCTCTCTAATTTAATAGAGTTAGTATTCGTTTTGCAGTGTGTTAATTTGTACCCTTAATTGCGAGTTTATCACCTGTTGAAATAAAACAGAGTTATGGTCGCAACAAACCTAGGTAGGCACACTGAAAACGTTGCAGGAAACGTCATGATGAACCTGGCATGGAAAAACTGTGACAATCACCACTGGCGCTGGACCCGCGTCGTGGTTTGCAACCCACTCACAGATGGCACTCAGCATGTGCCCTTTATTTTTTTTTGGATGGGAAATCATTACATCATATTCTGATTATCCTACACCTACTAATATTATAAATGCGAAAGGTAAGATTAACACATACGACACATACCGTATGATCTGTGGGACGATTTTCGAAATACACGCGAGCAAAGCAGAGGGCTAGTCAAATCACGTGCCACTAAGTACACGTTAATCTCTGAAACCACCCAACCGATTTCAATTATAATTTGTGAATACCCAGTGGATACTGAGTCTGGACTGTTACAGCTTGTAAGATAGAGTAGTTGTGTGTTGTTTGGTTTGTCCGAATCGGTGGTAGCAGCGAAGGCTTGCTAGTAGTACAAGAAATAATGATCTTAAGAATGAGAACCAGACGCTAAAAACATACTAAAACACCATGTTCCTCAAATTTTTCCCAACACAACACAACTGCCAAGTTGCACCAAACACGAAACCCAAACAAAGCATGCCTGCCTGTATTTACCTAAGAACACAAACATGTACGTAAGTACAGTCACCAGCACCAAAATGTTGATATAATTATGAGATTTTAGTTTGATTTTAGGATCGAACAAGCTATTTGGTTTACAGTTTAACGAACAAATTACATTGTAAAATGTATACCAATTAGCTTGTTCGACCGTACATCATAGTTTGCGTTCCAAAATACTATTGTTCGTTTAACACAATCACGTTTAAAAGTTGGATGTATCAGAATCGGTTCATTTCAGAGAATATGGTATGGATAGACACTGTAAAACTTTCTCAATGGACCATTAATACCCGTATTCACGAAAAACAAAAACAGTTGTCCCATACAAAATTCTCAATCAATACCTCATTAGGCTTCATCTTCCAAACATCTTTAGTAATCTCAGCAGTACCTCCTTTCTAGCCATATATCCATCGTTTTTTTGGTCTTCTCCTGCTCTCAAAATTTTCCTCACGACATTTTCCTCACGACATTTTCCTCATACCTGCGCACCACATGTCACGTCACTTTCAGACTTCAAAATTGTAATACCTACTCAAAACTAAATTGCGAAATTTATCCTTTTGAAAAATCTACTCAATTCGATTTGCTGTACCACATCTTGAAACATAACTACACCTCTTATACCACAGAACAGATAAAAGAGGCTAGAAAGGAAATAGTCTCTTTCGCCGCTTGGCTCCCATTCTTTAACTCAACTACCAGCAAGATACCAATACGTACACAAATAAACTACTCACACCTAGATCACGAGCTTGCTATTTTTTGTCACACTAATGCAATAACTGTGCTAAACGTGCAGTCACACACGCTTCGTATACGTTGTCACAATAAGAACGCGACTGTCTGTTGATTGACATATATATGAGCGTTCGCTTATATGAGCGGCGCGCCTGCCCTGCCCACAAGGTCCTTCTAACCTCTATTATCTGCTCTGTGTCTGATACACTCTACGTATTGCTGCTCATGACTGTACACTATGCCTACCTAAAATTAAACGAGCCCAAAGTAATTTCATGAGCCGTCAGCCGTCACTTGTGAATCAATGATGGATAAAGCGAATTAAAGGAAATTGCCTACGGACGTCGCGTGTGCCACTAATGAAAACAGTTCACTGTAAACGTACCGTATTCTTGAAACACACGATATTTTCAGTTCCTACGTTTACCGAGTAAAGTGCTCGATAATTTTAGAATGGACTTTGATGGTGTGTCAACAAAGTTGCAGTTGGTTTACGATGTAGTTTTAAGGGAGGATGTTTAGTTTTGTGCTTATAATGTGAGTTTAGAATGTTTGCCGAAATGTATGTTAATATTGTACTTACTTACGTAAAGTAATCTGCCTGGGAATACAATTGTAATGTAATATTCACCATCTGCCTGCTTTTTCCCTACTATTTTGGGTTCAGCTTCCAGTCTGACCGTATGCAGCTGAATACCAGTATTTGACATAAAGCGACTGCCTATCTGACCTGCACAACCCAGTTAGTACTGCGTACTGATGCTTCTCGATTAAGTTACCCTTCAAACAAAAACAAACCCTTAATCTAAATCGGTTCATCAATTCAAGAGCTATGGTGCCACAGACACACACACATATCACCACCACCACCTTTCTTTTTGGTCGAGGATTAAAAACCAACATTACGTAGATAGTAACACAGTAAAAAAAATCTACAAAACCAGTTTCTACTTTGTAGATTCTAAGAATAGTGGCTGGTTTCCACGTACACTGCACTAAGTGGGTATAAGACGATTAATGAAAATACTTGATTAAAGCTATCTAGCACACAGAATACATAAGTAAACAGTATTCAAGTGGAATTCTTTATTATGTTTTTGAGTTTTTATAAAGTTTTAAAGGTTTTTTTTTTGAGGAACTTATTCACTAAATGCTTGCACTTGCTCTCCCTGTCATTGCGATCATTTTTTTGTTTTACACTGTACCTGGGAACCTTCTAGTTACGAAGATATTGGGGGTCAAATTTCCAACTTTTTGAATTTTTTTTTTTTTTTTTAATACAAGCTTTTATTGTAAGATTTTTACTTTCGATACCTCCAGGAACCCCGTACTATTCAATCCATCCATCGGCACAATGTTTTGAGTGCGTTACATTGAGTTAAACCGCAAAACGTGATTTTTCACCCCAAAAAAAAAGTTGTTTCCCAGCAATAAGTAACTTTACTTTTGCGTAAAGTTACTTAGTGTGATGTACGGAATGCTTGGTTGACGGCTTCGTGATGAGGTGGTTTACACCCTGTATACTGCAATAAAAACAAGTCGTTGATTTCATTTTGGTTCTATGTGACGTGGGGTAATACCATTCATTTATATTAATAACACATACTCATACTATCTAGCTAGATGATATCATCATTATCATCATCATCATTTCAGCCGAAAGACGTCGACTGCTGGACATAGGCCTCCCCCAAGTGTTGTCACATTGACCGGTCCCGTGCGACTCGCATCCAGCGGATTCCTGCAACCTTCACAAGGTCAGGGGTCCACCTTGTGGGAGGTCTTCCAATGCAACGTCTTCCGGTTCGCGGTTGCCACTCCAGAACTTTTCGGCCCCATCAGCCATCCGTTCTGCGAACAATGCGCCCTGGCCACTGCCACTTATGTAGATGACTAGATGATGTAACAGTCAACAACCTATTTAATCTATCCAAATATACTCTAACAAAACCGTTGACAAAGCAGAGATTTCATTCGAATTAAGTTTGTCGTAGTGTCCGACCGAAGGTCGCTTTTCAGTCGAATTCGTTTAATCGGCAATCATCAGAAACTGCCGAAGTCGAAGCAAAGAAGCCTCCGTCTTCGACCAAAAATTCGGCTGATTTTGGCCGAAGCCAAAGGTTTGGCCAGAAATTCAGCCCATTTTGGCCGAAGCCGGAGATTTGGCCAAAACTTCGGCCCATTTTGGCCCAAGCCGAAGGTGGCTTTTGAGGTTGGAGGTGACCAAGCTGAAGTTTCGGTCGGACACTAAAATTTATTTATGGTTTAAAGTTATTAAGTTACATAACTTCGGAACATGCAAACATAAATTCAGTGATATAAATCAAACTGAATTCCAACCAGGCCATTTCATCAACACGTACAAACCATTGTTCATACACAAATTGCTTTCTCATAATACGAAACTGTTCTTCAAGGAGAATATTCATAACAATATCTGGCTTATACAGGGTAGATTTTTAGACGGGTACTAAATCACATGCTCTAATTGTCACTTTCTTAGCTGACTGTGCGCTATTTTCAAAGTCTGTAAATCCAGATAATAACTATTCGTTTAGTTATGCATAGTTTCCTCAGACCGTATCCCATTAACAACAACGGTTAATTGTACTACCATTCGCACTGATGGTCGATCAGTTTTCAACCTTATTGTTAAGGACATAAAGGTGAAAAATGGTCGACCGTCAGTGCTATGCTTCCCAATCACAAAAATCCAACCTGTATAGGTACCCTCCCGGTTACACCTGAATATTTTACAACTACCGTCAAACAAACAGAATCAAAAATTAAATCTAATTCGCCTTCGGGAATCATTAGGCATGCAACCATTACGACGCTTTCAGTCTAAGGGGCCAGGCAGTACAGATTAATGCTTGAATTTTTAAAGAAAAAAGTAAAGAAACGAGGTGCGTTTTTATTGTTATGGTGGAATAAAACCTCGTTTTCATTGTTTATTGTTTAAAAAAAACTATTGTTGTGTGCGTTTCTGAGATGCATTGTGGGTTTAAGTAGCAGTAATTTTTGGTTGGGTTCAGGGAAAAATACTTTTGTTACTTTGTTACTTTTACGGGCTTGCCGTAAAGTTTTCAATGTAGGTAGCGATAGTGTTGATGAAAGAGACAAGAGATGGCAGTAGAAATAAAATTCATGGTGTTGAAATTGTGCCACACACGACGACTTCTGACACGAAGAAAGTTGTATTTTTCATACGCCATTTGTATTGTACTTTGATAAACTGTGACACGATTAGTTTGCATAAAAAATGTTGACAATACCACCTCCGTCGAGGTATTTCCGTGTTCTGTTTCAGACCAATTTGCATTCGTCTACGAATTTGAACTTTAGTCATGTACTTAATCATGTTTTTATTTGTACTGGGTATATGAAAACGGCAGCGGTAAAAGTATACACATGTGGTCTATATTATACATTGAAAATAAGTAAGTACCTAAGTACGTGGATATATTATGTATACGCGGATGTAAACATCTACATTTACGAGATATTTATTAAGTAAACAAAATTGAATCAAGAAAACGTTGATACTTTTGGCGTTACATTAAGATGTTAAAGCATTTAAATACATAATCATTTATCGTCACAGACTTTCTCCATATTAATGCTTGCTGGTACATTTACAGACTTAATGTGGGCTAAAAAGTACAGTTTACATACTGTTTACCTTGGTGAGTTCAGAAAAGAGGAGAAATTTTCCTAAGTGCTACAAGTAAAATGTTTCCACACAAATATACATTTTAATAGAAATGAGAAACGCGGTTAGCATACTATAAAGTTGAAGGAAAAGATTTTAGACAGGCATCATCTTTGTTCTCTAAGGTTCCGTCGTTCGACTAGTCCCTCTAATCGTATTCCTCTAGTCGTCACTACTTATCAGTCACTTATCCCGGGCAGTAGTGCACCTACCCTTAAAGTAGTTCATCTACTTACTGATAATGCAGTGGTTTTATTCTAGACCCTAATTGGTGTTTCTAGTGAACACCACACGACTGACTACCAGTATTTTATATGGCGCGACTGTCATGGTCCACACAACTCAGTTACCAAGTAATCGTTACCCTTAGGGCTATCTGCCTAGCCTTTTACCAACTGTGCTGGGGTCGGTTTCCAGTATAACTGGACGCAGGTGAATAGTATTTTACATGGAGCGACTGCCCATCTAACCGACTGTATCATTCTAAGTACTGGGTATTAGGATACCACTTGGTAATTCTTGTTTGTTAGACTCGGGCCACTGACTGCCTGTCAAAGATCTGTAAATTAACCCATGACTAACGGTTTAGCGTGCTTTCCGAGGTATGGAGGAAGCTTGGTCATTCATCCACAGACGGGACTAATCTAGGCAACCTAACAACGTTTTACTGAGACCAACGGCCACCTTTGGCAAGAGTTGCTTAACGCAAAAGATCGACGCATGCGGTTTGTGTTCTGTAGCGATGAATAATTCTCAAAGATAAAAAAGAAGCGAACAATATGTTACAAAATTGTTTGGAATCAAAAGGGAAGTGTGAAACAAAAGTTCATTTAAATCATTGTTATCTGACCAATTATGGAGTTATGGCCAGTTTACGTTGCTCCGTATGTTCCTTAACTTTCCACGGTGTGTGGGTTTAACTTCGGGCAGTCGGGCCTAATTACACTATTTCGCTAACATTCTCTGAGTTGAATTATTAGCTAGGAATGTCACAAGTAGTGATATATGGGCGGGCCTGAGATTACTTTATGTTGTTTGTAGGCCGAGTGTCCTGTAACGATCATTAAAATAGAAGTTTCTGTATATATGTGTAACGTTTTTGATCATAATTAAACTCGGCTCAACTTGCGGAATAGAGTTCAGGAATTCGTTAATATGTTTAATTCCTCTTTAATGTTTTGCACGTGTTTTCAGCTCGGCGGAGTTTAATTCCCGAGGTTAGTACAAATCCGGGGTTGACCAAAAGATTAAAACTAAATACTAAATTCAGTAGTAAAATAGTGTTTGTCGCCTCGTGTCACTTTGTGCGATGGATCTGTAGATTACTCAGGAGTCATACCTAGTTATTTTAATCTCCTAATGAAAACTCGTAGAAAATATATTTTCCCGGAATTTGCAGTTAAGAATTCGTCAACGGTACTTAATTAAGCAAGTAATGCCTAATTAAGTAGCCATTATATTTTTCTTAAATATGATGTAGTCGGCTTCTATTCCAACACGATGCAGCTGAATTACGAGCACACGGTAAAATTACTTCCGAAATATCGGACGAGATTTTTCATTACACGGTCTTCATTGAAGGCACCAAACTACAAATCCTCAATTTTGAATCCGGCGCGCGGCGGTCAGGTGATAGAAGCTTGTTATATTATTTAGCAAGTTCAAAAACGATGCTCTGCTGGAAATACACTCTTTTGTCTATTAACAGCACTCTCTGCTCGAAAATCTCAGAACTTAGTACAAAACAAAATATTTTCTTCAAAACCATAAAGCCGAAAGTAAAACGTATCTGTATGTACATTTCCATTTACCCACATTTACCATTGCAATGCGGATATCGGGAATGCCGCGAAGAGAACCACTTTTACTAACACACATATTCAAGCCAAAAAAGGCAAAACAACGTAGGAACTGGTACAATAAGATGCACCAGGAATGATGGCAACCATGTTGGAAGCTACGGGTTTAGTAAACAGTGTGGTTGGTCATATTTCTACGTTTACTTTGGATTATCTTCAAGTAAAACGATAGGTTTTGTGTCTCTGGCTTTATTATAAATTAGCTGTTGTGTTCGCATGGACATTTTGAAGTGTGAGAAAGAAAACAGTAGCTTCTGTCCTTCTTTAGGATATAATCTATCTCTTTTCCAAAGTTTATTAAGATCCGATCACCCGTGTTTCGCATTTATAACATTAGTTTGGAAGTAGGGATGTAAAAGTGTCTCTGTCTGTGAGTCACATTCTCACGCCGCTGATAAATGATAATTAAGTATCGTTGGACATATTTCAACGAAATTTAGAAAGAACAACGATTTTTTTTTTTATGAATAGTTTTACTGGCAAGGGCCATACTAACTGGGTTGTGGATGTGGAGGTCAGATAGGCCATACATGTAAAATTTTGGAATTCTGCTGCATCCGATTAGACTGGAATTTGATCTCATCATAGTTGAGAAAAGGCTAGGCAAACGATGGTGACTAATTTTACTGTCAATTTACATCTGTCCGCCTGTAAACGGCGTTTAAACCTAGAACCATATGTATACTTCGCAAAACCCCACTAAATAGAGCCAAACCTACTCAACTCAAAGACAACACCCTGGCTTTGGCATTCACAGTTCATCAAACATTGCTATAGCACCACACATACCTACATAACATAGATATACTTCTCTACATACAAAATGAAGCGAACCGTTTATAATCGCGAAGTCTCGCAAGTGACACCCATCTGCTGAGCCGATGGTAATTAATTACGTTTGCCAGTTACATACACTTCCACAGGCCATAAATTGACGCACGAATCGGGACTGCGTTAGCATTTCTTCAACAGTGACTGATTGTGAGTCATTAGCACTTGTGAAATGTAATAAAAAATTTGCGTCTTGGTCTTTTAGATATCTCTCTATGAATAATGGTTGTAGATAGAAAGAATATTTGCTGATCAATGATATTCATGTCAAACATTAGAAATAAGAACGGGATATTTACCATGTTTATTGTTTGTTTTGAGTTCTTAATTCTAATGTTTGTGTTAGTGACCATGTCAGTCTAAAAACTGATATTCATGTCTTCTGATTCTGTTGGACAGCTAAATTCACAGATATAAATATACCTAGTTAAAGTAGGAGCATCTATTTCGCGTGCCCGCAGCAAGTTAATATGTTCTTCTAACAACGACGACGCCAACAACGTTACAACTCGGAACCAAAACGAAGTCAATTTTGTATAGTAACTAAATAGTGCTTATTACGTTATAGCACGCTTGGTTTTCATACGGACTGTGAGACTCGCGTTATTTAGGTATACAGGGTGTAAACCACCTCATCACGAAGCCGTCGAGCAGACACACAGAGAAACGACTTTTTTTGGGTTAAAATCTTGTTTTGTGGTAGCACTCAATGTACCGCACTGAAAACATTATGCTGATTGAATATTACGGGGGTCGTGAAGGTTCTTAAAGTAAAAATCTTGTATTTAAAAAAAAAACTTGTAAATAGTTGGAACTTTGACCCCTAATATCTCCGTAACTAGAAGGGTCCCAGGACGGTGGTGTACAACAAAAAAAACGATCAAAATGTTGGGAAAAACAAGTGCCTTTCGGCTTCGTTAATAGGTTTTATACACCCTTTATTATCTGTGGCCAAATTAGACATAAAATATTGCTATTTTTTTACAAGCAAATAAAACAATTGAGAGACCGAATATCGGCAAGGGTAGCTTGGAACCCCAGGTGGGTACATAGACCGACGACATTGGAAAGGTGACTGGGTCACAATGGATACTGAATTTGCTGAGTTTTGTGGTCCAGCTTAGAAGATACCAGTAGGAGACTCAGTTAAGTTGATTTAGGTATGTGATATCCAAATTTTTTGACATACAAGACGACACCATCTTTCTCTTGCCCTTATACCAATTCATTTGAGGTCGGCACAGCCTGTCTTCTTCTATACTTCCATACTTATCTATTTTTCGTCATCTCATCAGACAACATTTTTTTTCTAAGCCTTTTCTGTCAAGGCTGGGGTGGACTTAGGCCTTCCCCATTTTCCAACTATCCAGGTATTTTACCTTCTCTGGCTTTCTCAAGAATGAGTCCAAATCCTCGGTCACGACGAACGTGTTTAGGCACCCACTATGTGATGATTCTGGCCCATCTGTCCTGATCCATCTTGGAAATGTCCATCCGACCCAGTCCCATTTTAACCTTAGACCGTAGACTTATCGCAAGACGACATGCTTAGGATAATTTTTGTGCGATAAAATAATACCGTAAAATTGTCAAATACGTTATATTGTAATATCTCTAGCGATATTGTAAAGTCTCGAATTATTGTCAAATGAACATCCTGCTTACAATAAAACGCATTATTTTTCGTGAAATGCATGCGATGGTAGTCAACTCACGCGGTGTGGAGAGAAGGAGGGCTCCCCCTTGTCCAGTGGTACCACTCTCATGAAAAGATACTGTACCATTCCTGAGAAATATCGATTAATATAACCTAACCTCAAAACACTTCATAATCCCCTAAAAAGCGTAGTCGACGGAGCCCCGCTTCACGGGGCCCCTATTTCCGGGAGCAGGGTTTAAAGGAACCTAACTAACCTAACGGGGGGGTGCCCCAAGTCCCGATTATGGGGGCAGAGATACTTCCGTATGTTCAGTTGACAATAATTCGAGATATTACAATATCGCTAGAGAGAAACACATTATATTGTAATATAACGTGTTTGACAATTTTACGGTGACATATATAAGAAGTTTACGTAACTTAGGCAAGAAAGTGTTGTCTGATCGTATATTATGATAATAAACCGGAGACAAGACTCATTTCGCAACTAGAAATTTTCGTGAAGCTTCTCATATAGGAAAAACTAGCTAAATAATATACTAAAACCTCCCTCGAGAACCACTCTATCTAATGGTGAAAACAGCATGCTCGGTGCAGTAGTTTTTGAGTTTATCGCGAACAGACAGACAGACGCGGCGGAGGACTTAGTTTTATAGATGTTAATGATAATTAGAAATCGTTTTTGGAAAAAAGCGGTAACTTGAAAGCATTAATAGGATACTGATTCGATTGTTTACTTTCTATCCATTCCCGTTGTCATCCGCTTACCCATATGAGGTAAGCAGAACTTGAGGTACCTACGCGCTCGGTCGGCAAATTACAAACACTAGCTATTAGTATTCAAGGTACAGTTTGATGCCTAGCAACAACCAACTTTGGCAGTCAAAATTACGTGTGGCGCATACTGGTTGGTTCTAATAGACAAAGGTGCTAGGTTATATGTATTTATTAGTCTAACCTCTAGGCTTATGAATAAAAACATTGTTAATTTTAATCAAGGTATAACTATACAAAACGATCTGTGTTTCTGGATATAGACAAGATATTGGCGATACTGTCCAGTCGTGGCTTTTCATTCTTGTCGGGGCACTTGAAATGTATGAGGAGGGCGATCCTTTGTCTGTGGATGGGTGACCGCCTTTTATACACCGAGTTTCCTCCGTGCCTCGAAAAGCAAGTAAAGGTGAGTAAGTAAAGTCCAGGCTGTCATTTGTAGCCTGCCGGGGCTGCGGGACCGTTCGAAAGAGATACCGCGGCCCCGGAACGTAAAGGGCGAGGAAGGAACATGGATGGGTTTTAGTCAATAAAAGTCTGAAACTCCCTCCCGCTCCGCCCAGAGTGGGAGAAGTTATTTGATGATTTCCCATACGAAATAAAAAAAAAAATCGCCTGTCAATTGTAAATCTTTGACAGTCGTTACAGGTAGTGGCAATAAGTCTGACAACCAGTCTTACCAAGGGGTATCGTAATACCCAGTACTAACTGGGTTGTTGAGGTCAGATAGGCGGTCGCTCCATCTAAAATACTAGTATTTAGCTGTATCCGGTGAAACTGGAAGCCGACCCCAACTTAGTTGAAAAAAGGCTAAGCAGATGATGATGGTACCTATGTATGATACGTAATTATTAACTTACTACTACTACTAATTAAATAGGTAATAATATAATGACCTTTTTTTTAACTTATACAACAGTATACTTACATAAAACCACTAATCTTAAGGCGATTACACGAGCTAAACGCGAGTTTTATAATTACTAAAAGTATATGATTCACTGCTATAAACAAGATCAGAAAAATATATGATATTCTTCAGGATATATGCTAGCATAATACTGTTTTGAAAACATAATACAATTAATTTGGCTCGATAAAAAGAAATCACGAACTTACCTCTAAAAATATCTTTCAAACAATAAAAAACATACTAATATGCATGCGATCATTCTGATTTTTTGGCAAATCATTCTACAAGCAATATATTAGCATGATACTGTTTTAGTTTTTTTAATACAATCAATAGTTTTTTTGTAAATCGATCGAAACCACTCATTTCGCGCTATTTGGCCCGCAGTGGCTGACGTAACAACCACTTTGTAGTGCAAGCTGATTAGAACTTTATTCTAACAGCATTTCTAACGAAGTTTGAACCACCACAAATAGAGTTGCTAATTTAGCTCGTCCAAGCGCCTTAAACGTTTCCTCCTGGTACATAAGCTAACGGCTTTGCCCGGGCCTAAACGAATGATTTATATACCTACACATGGTGAGGTTGATCTACATTTCAGTAATACATAATTTCACAAGTACGTACATAAATTATGGCCACGTCCTTTTCAGTAATCGAATTATAATACAGCGGAAATAAGAGATCGGTCGAGTAGATTGTGGGCACAGCAAATTGAATACCTGACAATGTCGTTGGCAGTCAAAAAGTCGGCCCAATGTCACATTGAACGAAAGATGATGAAAATTACGAATATTTATAGGTTTAAAAGATTTAATTTATTTAGAGCCGAACGAAATTTTGCACACATGAATAATAGAGGTTCATTTAAAGTTGCTGGGTTGAAGATTTCTTTTGCGTGTTAAAATTATATTATCGTCACTAATTTTTTAAAGCGTTGTGGGTGCTTTTGGCAAAATCTTTGAAGAATGTCCGTTTTACATGTGGCTTTGACGAGCATTATAGGCGTAGCCATGCGAGTATTAGGTAACAGGAGCCTTTTGTTATAATATAGGTACTGCCATGTGAAGAAGCCAAAGTATACGCTTTAGTGTTTTTTTTATGTGTACTTGATACCATTTGTGAGAATGGTATATAGTATCTAGTTACAATGTCACAAGCATCATTTTACTTTGCAAAGTTATCAACACGCCTGCTGGCAATAGGGTTAGGCAGAGGTGTATCGAATAGTAAACCCACATTTCACCAGTGATGTAATAAGGGCCGAGCGTATTGCCATTTATCGGGCAGAAAACTAGACTCTGTGGCTACTACTGAGTAATTTCTGATAGAAAAACACAATAATACTTTGCCCGACCTGAGAATCAAACGCAGACCTCATGCTCAGAGGGCCTACTCCCTAACGTTTCGTCCGTATATTCGGATCTATCCGCCTCTCTCACTCGCACTCATCTGCAGACGTGCGCAAGAGAGACGGATAGATCCGAATATACGGACGAAGCCTTAGGGAATAGGGCCTCAGTAGTGAGCTTGCGACCACTAGAATAACGAGACAGTCACAGGCACATTTGTGAAAATGTATTATAAAACAAGATGGCAAATTTGGTTTCGATTTTGGCCACACGCCAAAACATCCTTGTGAAGCCAGATGGTCAAAACACCAACCAAAACCGAGCTACGCCAATATTAAATGTTAAAAAACAAAAAGAAGTAAACGTTAAATGATCCAAAAAAGTTAATTTCATTGTTCATTAATTAAAGAGACATTATTTACTTTCGTCTGAAACCTTTTTTATGGCAGCCTCTTCAAACAGCCAATGTGTACACTTCATTTACTTTATGTACTCAGTCCAGCAGGTATTTCGAGGAATAATTTCAGTGTTTCATGCAATTAGGGACAAAAAATGGTCATGCTTAAAACTGGGCAACTGATTGTTTATACTGTAACATTGATTAGAGTTTTCCAGGCAATGTTACACATTTTAAATTGTACAGTGTAGCTAATCACCATCTGGTTAGCCTTTTTCCAACTATGTTGGGGTCGGCAACTCGGCATCCAGTCTAACCAGACGCAGCTGAATAACTGACCTCCACAACCCACTACCCATAGAGTGCTGGGTAATAAGATTCCACAAGGTAAGACTGGACTTTTGGGCCACTGACTACTTAACGACTGTCAAATGTATGAAGATCAAAATAGTTACAAAATTGGACTTATGTGATGCTATGTGCTGTGTAACAAAAATAAAGAAAGTTACGAGATGGGATGTAGCCCAATTAAGCTAATAACGAAACGAACGAAAAAGCATATTCTGTGTTATTAAAATGGTATTAGAAATAAAATGGGTTCAAGTCAAAAGTGCATCAGGCGTAAATTGACCAGTAAATGACTAATCTGATAAGCTATTGGCGTTTCACTATTTTTTCAACAAGGTTTTTTGGTTATATAGAATCTACTTGTGGCACATACATTTTAAACTTTCTCGAAAGGACTCCAGATGTCGCTTGACGTTAATATAAAATTAATTGCGTCAACGAAGCAGAGTTAGGGATTCTGAATCCAAGTGGCATTTTAAATGTGCTTCCTTTGCCCGCTTTCGTTTTACAGTTTTTTTTTAAACATTGTCATTCCATAATCGTATTTTGCTTTTCTAAACACAAAATAGAAAGAAAGAGAAAGATAATTTATATGGATATATTATTTTATGTGAACTCTCAAATAGCGACTGATAGAGATTATGGTCTTTAATTCTTTCCCTTATTGCAGGAGGATGATTATGGATTACCTGGCTAGGTCTACTTAAAATACAATTCACTCAAAATTAAATACGAGTAAAACATTTTATTTGCTGCACAAAAACATAAAAAATCGTTTAAAAATTAAAACAATTGTGGTAAAAACGTATCAGCACGAAACGAGTGGAAAATAACATGTATTTGTCACCGTAAAATTGTCAAAAACGTTATATTGTAATATCTCTAGCGATATTGTAAACTCTCAAATTACTGTCAAACGAACATACTGCTTACAATAAAACGCATTGTTTTTCGTGTAATGCATGCGATGGTACTCAACACACGCGGAGTGGAGGGAAAGAGGGGTCCCCCTTGCCCAGTGGTACCACTCTCATGAAAAGATACTGTACCATTCCTGAGAAATATCGATTAATATAACCTAACCTTAAAACACTTTATATTCCCCAAAAAAGCGTAGTCGACGGAGCCCCGCTTCGCGGGGCCCCTATTTCCGAGTGCAGGGTTTAAAGGAACCTAACTAACCTAACGGGGGGGTGCCCTAAGTCCCAAATATGGGGGCAGAGATACTTCCGTATGCTCAGTTGACAATAATTCGAGACTTTTACAATATCGCTAGAGATATTACAATATAACGTTTTTGACAATTTTACGGTGACATATTCACATTAAATACGCCGATTCCACTTTATTCGGGCTTATAGTGGAATTGTAACATAACCAGAGTACACAATGAAAATGTTTTCAATAGAATTTTCCATATTACGCGGGAAATGAAGGAGATATCTCGTTGCTTGTTTGTTTTGTTTACTTGTTATACTATAAACAGTGTTCTGAATTAGAAGGCTGAAGGGCATCTGGATTTTCCTTTATTAACTTTCCGACCAAAATATGGTGGTTTACCCGTCAATGCCAGAAGAGAGGTTGTAGTTTTATAATCTTATATTTTGTGCTGTTTTAGGTATTAAAGTTTTACTTTAGGCCACAGATAAAATTACTTGTTCTTCATATTATATTGGACTCTCCTTATGCTTCAAAATGATTCGATAACAAACACCAAGAATACACATATTACATCGTCAATCACCCATTTTTTCAAGTCAAGAGGTTTTCAAGTTATTGGTGTCAAGTTCGAACCCAAGATACGCACCTTTGATTTTTCGGATTCATGTGCGTGTTGTATAATTATCACTTGCTTTTGTGAAGATATCGTGAGGAAACCATTATTGAGCCTGAGAGATATTTCTAAGACCCATTTTTCGCTGTAATTTCTGCCACTTTCCACAAGCTTGCTTCAATCACCTTATTAAAAAAACGGGCCAAGTGCGAGTCGGACTCGCTCATGAAGGGTTCCGTAGCAGATTGAATGAAAGGTAAATTACTGTTTACGATTTAAGACGTATTAAAAAAAACTACTTACTAGATCTCGTTCAAACCAATTTGCGGTAGAAGTTTACATGGTAATGTACTGTTACTGTTACTGTTACTGTTAGCCTGCATCATCCCACTGCTGGGCAAAGGCCTCTCCCCATGATGACTTCCGGTTCGTCATATTTTTTTTTTAGTTTTATCATTCTCTTATTTTAGAAGTTACAGGGGGGGGGGACACATTTTAGCACTTTGGAAGTGTCTCTTGCGCAAACTATTCAGTTTAGAAAAAAATGATGTTAGAAACCTCAATATCATTTTTGAATACCTATCCATAGATACCCCACACGTATGGGTTTGACGAATAAAATAATTTTGACTTTCAGTTCTAATTATGGGGAACCCCCAAAACTTATAGTTTTTTTGTTCAATTTTTGTATGAAAATCTTAATGCGGTTCACAGAATACATCTACATATCAAGTTTCAACAGCTTAGTTCTTATAGTTTCGAAAAAAAGTGGCTGTGACATACGGACGGACAGACAGACAGACATGACGAATCTATAAGGGTTCCGTTTTTGCCATTTGGCTACGGAACCCTAAAAAAACTGTTCTAAATAAAAATTAAATATTAACTCCCATTACATTACTAACACAATTAAAACGACCTAGTTTGACTAACGAACTTCACAAAGAACCGACCAATACCGATGGGAAGCGCGGATAAAATTCTCAGACAAAGCAATTATACTATCTAGAAGACTAGACTGAATACCCGAACCAAGGCTTTGATTTAGTACAATTTGTTCTAGTCGACAAGGCAGGCTTCAGTACAAAGACAATAAGATTTGTTCATGTCAAATGAAAATACTCGTAGTCTTTTTAGTTTAGAATTTAATGGTCGCGGATTGGTATCTGATTGATATTTGACTTTTTGGGAATATGACTCCTTGGTACCGATCGCTTTTTATTCGATCCTCGAATCCAAGTCGGCTAAAGCAATGTACGACTCAGATCTCAAGTGCGTATGCGGCTTCTCCAAACAGACAACGTCCCACCTTCCATCCGGCTATGATCTATGTGAGCGGAGTATGCGTGGCTGAGTTTTGGGTCCAGCTCATTTGAACTTTCTGAAAACTGTCTACGACACATTCCCTCAATCACTCAATGTTCATTCTGTATTTTTAATCTATGTTCACTTTGGCATTTACTTCATACATTCATTTACCATCTTTCACAGAGCATCTATATCTTTGAAACTGCTCCGTCTTAACGAATTATGTAAAAATAGTTTTTATAATTTGTAAATAGGTTATAATAAACCTCTAAAACGGAATCCTTGTTTGATTTTTCACAAACAAAGACTAAAAAACGGACGGTAAAGACGGTGCACAGGATAAGAGACTCAATTTTCGCAATTGCACATTGTCCGTATTTTCAAGATATGAAAGTCACACGACCAGATTTTTTCCAAATAAAAAAGGATGAAGCCAAAAAGTTCTGGAGTGGTGACCGCGAGCCAGAAGACGTTGCATTGGAAGACCTTCCACAAGGTGGACCGATGACCTGGTGAAGGTTGCGGGAATCCGCTGGATGCGAGATGCACGGGACCGATCGATGTGGCGACACTTGGGGGAGGCCATGTCTTTATGGAAGGAGGAGATACGAGTATAAGGGGTGGGAGGGACACCGAGCCACAAAGGCATACCATGACATACTGAATACGTGGTAACACTTCAACTCTTCATAGATGTGTACTGAAGTAGCTTCCAATCTATGTCTGGTGACCGCAACCTGTTTGACTGATGCTTTAGATACAGCAGTTCTCTCAAAAACCAAGAATTTTGTCTTCAAAATTGTGATAAAGGATCATAAGTATCACAAGATCGTTCTAGTCATAACACTAACTCAAGTTGAGCACAGGCTTTCTAAAGCACCAATATGATGTCGCGAGTACTTGACACGTATAGAAATAAATTGTCAAGTTTAATAACATTCTGAGGTCGTTAACTCGACGTCTGCGAGCAATGTAACCCGATTCCTTTGGAGAGTTTTATATCATAAACAGCTGATACATTTTTGTTTTTGTCTCTTTCTTTTTCACATGGTTTTATGTGTGTTGGAGAGAGATATACAGAAGTGTTGCTGTAGTTAGAGCTGCAGTATCAGTGTAAGCAGTTGTACAATATGATAGCTAGGTTTTTCTCGGTCTGTCTTAGAATGTAATCAAATCTCCTTTTTTTTTAAGTACGAATTTGAAATTTTGATAATGATAGAACTAAAAAAAAAAACCGGCCAAGAGCGTGTCGGGCCACGCTCACTGTAGGGTTCCGTAACTTCCCAGACCATTAAAAATACCAACATTTTTCGTCAGCAAAAATAACTTTGTTTTTCATAGTATTTGTATGAAAAACAAAGTTATCATTTGCGTTTTTTTGAAAAAGTGCTATATAACTCAAAAACTATTCAACTCATCAAGTTGAAAATAATTTTCCTAGAAAGTTCATATAAAGGTCTACTTCTGTGATTTTTTTCATATTTTTTAAACTTATGGTTCAAAAGTTAGAGGGGGGGGGACACATTGTTTTTGACTTTCGGAGCGATTATTTCCTAAAATATTAATATTATCAAAAAATGATTTTAGAAAACCCCTATTCATTTTTAAATACCTATCCAACAATATATCACACGTCAGGGTCAAAATTAAAAAAAAAATCGCTCCCCACTTTACGTCTGGGGGAGGTACCCTAATAAAAATGTTTTTTTAAATTTTTATTTTTGCACTTTGTCGGCATGATTGATATACATATTGGTACCAAATTTCAGCTTTCTGGTGCTAACGGTCACTGAGATTATCCGCGGACAGACAGACAGACAGACATGGCGAAACTATAAGGGTTCCGTTTTTGCCATTTGGCTACGGAACCCTAAAAAGCTATAAATACAGCTATCATATTTAAAGAAATGTATAGTAATACTTTCGAATTTCAGTTCCAAACTAAATATTTTAACGTAAAAGTCAATATTTCCCACTCGAACGTGCAGACAAAATTCTTCTCATATTTTGGTTTCAAAATGGTTTGCCCTGCATTTCGGTGTTCTGAGCGAGCAATGGGGAAAAGATCTTAAAAGGATTTAAGCGATTAAGCACGTCGAATGCATCTGTACCCGGTTATTTCCACTCAAGATCTGCTAAGGGCAAAAACTGGGGCAGATTCCTTGAATCTTTTATATTCACAGTCGGTTTACAACTTGATTTTATGCAGGCGTTTAATTAAGAAAAGATTTCTTAGGATTAAGTCACGATTGTTGAAATGAAACGTTCTGTTGCTAACAGGGTAAATAATGAGCATAACTTAACATGAGAACCTAAACTTAAGTTAGGGTTCTTTGATCTAAGAACTGTTTAAGACAGATAAGATCACAAGCCAATCGAAACTAACTCCAACCAAAATGCACAATTACTACTCAAGCGCAAACTGCACAGCAAAACATTATTCATCTCACCGCAATTTGTGAACAAGGATTGTTAAAATTCAAAGTCAAAACGCCACGAACAATACCGCCAAAAGCGTAAAACCAACCGCGACTTTTCAAAGGAACCAGCGAACCATGCGAATTTACGGGAAACTCCAGGACAAAACCAGCTATGTCCTGAAGAGACAAATTCCCGCTTACACGCCGAATAATAACTGCCGACGACAATTCATGAAATTGCAGCGAATTTCGACCCAATTGTACACGCCGAAGAATGTTGGATGTTCCATTATAATTTCGTTAGTAATGGCTCGCCATCCGACCGCCCTTTATCTGAGAATTTGAAGTTAGTAATGTATACAATTAAGATTAATGTGTCCTAACACGTAGGTATAATGGCGTCAAAAACATAAGCCGTAGACAAACATGTTGTAAGCGCGTTCTAATCTCCGCGAGTCAGGCGTGTTTTGTTAGGCGTCGTCGCCGAGATAGTGGCCAGCGCCGTATTAAAATTAAATTTCGCGCAGCTTGCTGGGGTCAGCACTTGTTCATTATTGAAGAGAAAATGAAAGGCGAGCTCGACCTCCATTGAGGACCGGGGCTTAGTTTGTATTATTGCTCATAAAATTTTGTATATTAATTTAGTCTCAACTCCCATGTCGCATTATTTGCAGATGAGTTCAAATTCGCTTGTGAAGTGAACCGAAAATATATTGGAACGGTATAAAGAGAGGGAAAGCGGCAAACGTCATTAGTTGTTAATTTCATTGTATAGTTACAGCCGACAGTTTTGACGCTCTTCCAACAAAGGGTGATAAATTGTGTATGCTGTAAGTAGAGGCTTTGTTTCGACGTGCCAAGGGGGTCTCAAAGAGGAGCAGGCTCACTCTTATCGCTTTTAATTTGAAACGATGCCAAAAAAATAAGGAGGTCCTGGGAGCGCGCTGTTAAGTAATCGCACACCGTCGCGGTGTGCGATTACTTAACTTTAGTGCGGCTACGGACCGAATTACATGGAATGGCGCCCAACGCGGGGCTCGGTATAAGCAAATTGTGAGAGAACGAAACGCCTTGAAATTGCAAATTCAAGCGGCTCCAGCGCGTTTTGTTCGAGTCGGTTCCCGCAATTCGCGCACCTCCACAGTTCCTTACATTATTTAACGAAGTAGCCGCGGAAGGAGATTTCGCTGTGCGAGTTTTTGAACGACTCCAGAAAATTCATTTGTAATTCATACAAAATTCTTTGCACTTCGTTTCCCTACTTTATTACGCTTTTATATTTCACTTTTCCCCCGTCATCCGGTTATTACGTACATACGTGCCGCGCCACGCAAAAATGTCACTCATTGTCTATAATCTGATCCAATTAAATTCAACAAAGAACAATCTCGGCGCTAATTTTCCGTACGGAGAAAAATGGTCGTTTCAATTATTTTTGCCCTCGTGTCTCGTTGAAAAAAGATTGCACAAACAAATGTTTGAATTAAGCACAAACGAGGCGCCATTTGCCGGGTAATGCCATCGGACTTTTAGTAAAAGGAAGTCCGTACCATATTCGATATTTCGACTGGAGAAATAAATGTTCGTCTATAATTTTAACAAATTTCCTGCCCGATGTGGCATTATGTTTCGCGACAGAGCAATCTGGCTTGTGATTACGCGGGAAAAAACGCTAAGTGGCTCCCTTCTGCGACGTTACGTCTTAATGTGGCCACAATATACATAATGGCAAGATATTTAGACCACGAGTGTTCTTGACTGCTATAGATCAAACGAAGACATTACCACAAAACGCCGGTTAGATACTGACAGCATAAAATATTCCGGACGCAATGATATATTTGAGGGATATGGAAATAGGCGACGGTGGGGAGTCGGAATATGTATGCGGCTGTCCGTGACAAGAACAAAAGATTTTGAGATAACAACCGACCGGATCTTTAGGGTGTAAAAGACGAGGAATCCGGGATAAGGGGATATCAGAAGTAAATGTTAACTGGATCGAGAGTGCAGATATTTCGGGACACTTGTTTTTATGGAGATAAGAAATAAACGTATATGACAATTATTTTTAAACGATTTTAATATGTATTTTCAACCGACTTCTAAAAAGAGGAGGTTATCAATTCGTCTGTATTTTTTTTTTTTTTTTTTTTGTGTTTGTTACCTCAGAACTTTCGACTGGGTGAACCGATTTTGATGATTCTTTTTTTATTTGAAAGCTGGTGCTTCCCGTTGGGTCCCATTTTAATTTGTTGAAGATCTGATGCTGATCTTCGGAGATATACAATGGAACTCTTCAAAAATAGACGGCAAATCTGCAGTGATTGCTGCATCCGCTTGTAGGTTCATTGTTTATACTACATCATGACGTAACATCACGCCTGTATGCTCTGAGGGGGTACGCAGATGTGTACAATATACCCAGATTTCGGCAATGTTTGTTACCTCAGAACTTTCGACTGGATGAACCGATTTTGATGATTCTTCTTTTATTTGAAAGCTGGTGCTTTCCGTGTGGTTCCATGTCAATTTGGTTAAGATCTTACGCTGATCTTCGGAGATATAAATGGAACTCTTCAAAAATACACGGCAAAGCTGCAGTAATTGCTGCAATCGCTTGGTTGTTTATTATTTATACAACATCATGACGTAACATCACACCTGTATGCTCTGAGGGAGTACGCAGAAGTATACAATACACCCAGATTTCGACAGTTAGACGTGTAAAGTTCCATTCAATGGGATCCCGGAGAAATAGAGGTAACTCCTTAACTTTATAGGCACACCAGAAGCGGTTTGGGTAGTTTTAGGCAGAGTACTTTCTCGGAGTGATCCCATTTCGATTTGATAAAGATCTGGTGACTTCGGAAGATAGGCAACTGAACTCCTTAATAAATCATAGCAAATGTACTGGGATCGCTGAAGACTCGCGTCTGTCTATTGTTTACACCGGTTCATAACAAAAAATCACACCGATACGCTGTGAAAGGGTAAGCACATGTGAACCACTAAAAAGTGAAAAATAACTTTAGCTTCAGAAGTCGGTGACTAAAAAACTAAATCAATCAAACAAAGGTCACCGACTTCTGAAGCTAAAGTTATTTTTCACTTTTTTGTGTGAAGTCGGTTATATTTTTTGCAAAAAAGTTTTTTTTTAGATACATAGAGTTATTTTAGAACGTAGGCAGTATTTATTGCAGCATAAAGTCAAACACTATATATTTTTATGTAGGTACACATACATAGGTTGACCGGTATGTAAACCTAGTGATTTACCTAGTACCTACCTAGATTCAAAAACATTTTTGTTAATTGCTAGCACTGCGTGTTTTTGACAAAGTAAAATAACAACGAGTTTACTAGAAACAGTCAGCAGATACTCTACGGAATTGTTTTTGCCGACACTCCACATTATGTCCCACATTTCCGGTGAAATGCAAACCACTTTTTCCGTACTTCATGCGGAATATTTTCGCTCAATATTTTAATACTTGATTACGAATTAAATTTTAATGGTTAAAATATGCAAGAAATACAAAACTCTTTTTATTTATTAAAAATGCCTTGTATTGGCGCTTATAAACATTATGGTACACTTGTTTAAGTTTCTAAAACATCACTTTTTTTACATTTTATTGTTTTATGTAGCATGTTTTTGGTGAAACGGAACGCACTCTCAAAACACGTCGTCCTCGATAACGGCGGTAGTGACATCAAAATTCATATGTCAAAAAATACATTTTACTTGAAATGTAGGTAAAGTTGCACTACGATTTTATAATAATATCGTTATCGCAATTTTTGCTTGAATAAAGCACACACAATTAGTAAAATTACTTTATTAAGGCCAAAAAAATAGATGTTAACAAGGTAGATTTTGATAAATGACGTCAAAGTATGGTCGCGACAATCACGGACGTTTGAACTGTTATAGAAAATTGCAGGAGTTTAGTATTATTTTTAAGCGACAAGCAGTAGTTGAAATTAACTTTTAATACTTTTCTTGGGTTGATAATAGTGTAATTAATTGATTTAAGTGAAGAAAAAAATACATGCATATTCCCTATTATAATTAAAAAAAAATACAGATAAATTATTTGAGGAACTTGATTATCAGCATAAATACTCCCTATAAAGGGTGAAAAAAACCTCATAACGAAGCCGACAGGCATTTGTTTTCTCCGTCAGCGTCATTACGATCATTTTTTTTTCCACACCATGCTTTGGGAGCCTTCTAGTTGAAAATCAAGGAATTCATTTCATATTTTAAAATACCTTGACCTCAACGGTCAGATTGTGACCAGCTATGGTAGCGCCATCTACAATTAGCTTTTAACGGACTTCCCCATCGCCATGATATGGGAAACTGAAAAAAACTAAGTAGCACTTTTGAATAATGTAATGTTTGTGTTTGTTATAATCTGAAATTTTGACATACCTTCTTTCCAAGTAACTGCATGGCCATTACGTGGAGGCTTAGCATACTTTTTACCTTGTAATTTGTGTTGTTTAAGTTTTTCTGTAGATTTTAGTCTTTTCAATCTTTGCTTACTTTTGTAAGGTCAGATAATAACAAGCCTAAGTTTCTTTTTAATTTATTGCTGGAGCTACGAGTTTTAGGTTGCATATCAAATTGTTATTAGACCTTCTTCGAATCCCTTTTATTCTTCCATGTTCTAGAACAATCTAAAAATTATAATCGCGAGATGACGGGATGTCGGGAATTTTCAGGCCCGGCTTCTCGTCATCTCGCGATTATAATTACAGCGTCAAAAATCATGCGTAAAAATGTAAAAGTAGGTACCTACTCTTAAAAAAAAGGTTTTAAGACTGGCTTGAAGCATTATGTCTTCATTATCACCCTCCTGCCCTTGTCCCATGTTATTTGGAGTCGGCGCAACACGCATTTTTTCTTCCATTTTCCTGTCAAACGTCATACTAATCATATTGTTGTACCTAGAACGATTCAGAGACGGGAGGTGCGCGCTCGCCCTGTTTTCGCTGTCACTCCTAGTCGCACGAATGCAGGCTTGCGTGCACCTCTACGTCGTCTCACAGGCAATTTCAATAAGTTCTTCTCTAACCTGGATATATTTGCTCAGTCTGTTGGATCATTTAGAAAGATATTACTTGACACAATCCAGAATCTTTGTGAATAATATATATAATATTATAATAGTATTCCTTAGTGGCTTTATCTCATGAATTTATCAATTTTTTCGGCTTTTACTTCATCAACATTGTCTTTGTCTTTTGTGTATCTGTGGAGAACGTTGTTGGTTGCACATTTGTGTAACTCCTTATATTTTATTTTTTGTAATATATATTGTGTAATTGTTGGTTCTTCCAAATAAATAAAATAATCATTTACTCCTTGTTCCTAATGTAATTCCTCACACAATCAATCCATGTTTTCTTTGCTTAAAATACTATATTAATGTTCTACGAAATATGTTCGAATCGTAATTGTACTATTACATTACAAGTGTAAATGACGCTTCCTTGGCCTCCCCCAGGATATCTGCAACCAACGACCGTGGGGTGATAATACCGTAATCACTAGGCTTGGCAACTGAATTGGTATTCATTAACATATTTTTCAAGTTTACATACAAACGACAGGGTTATTAACAACAGTTTTTGAATCAAGCGTCCATCATTCTTTTTAGGGTTCCGTAGCCAAATGGCAAAAAACGGAACCCTTATAGTTTCGCCATGTCTGTCTGTCTGTCTGTCTGTCTGTCTGTCTGTCTGTCCGCGGATAATCTCAGTGACCGTTAGCACCAGAAAGCTGAAATTTGGTACCAATATGTATATCAATCATGCCGACAAAGTGCAAAAAAAAAAATTTAAAAAAACATTTTTATTAGGGTACCTCCCCCAGACGTAAAGTGGGGAGCGATTTTTTTTTTAATTTTGACCCTGACGTGTGATATATTGTTGGATAGGTATTTAAAAATGAATAGGGGTTTTCTAAAATCATTTTTTGATAATATTAATATTTTAGGAAATAATCGCTCCGAAAGTCAAAAACAATGTGTCCCCCCCCCCTCTAACTTTTGAACCATAAGTTTAAAAAATATGAAAAAAATCACAGAAGTAGACCTTTATATGAACTTTCTAGGAAAATTATTTTCAACTTGATGAGTTGAATAGTTTTTGAGTTATATAGCACTTTTTCAAAAAAACGCAAATGATAACTTTGTTTTTCATACAAATACTATGAAAAACAAAGTTATTTTTGCTGACGAAAAATGTTGGTATTTTTAATGGTCTGGGAAGCTACGGAACCCTACAGTGAGCGTGGCCCGACACGCTCTTGGCCGGTTTTTTTATACTTCGTTATAGACTCACTTCGTTTTCAAAAAAAAAAAAAAAAAAAATGCAGAACAGTATTCAGAGTTTCGATATGTTTGTACCTAACTCGCTCAAAATTTAGCTAGCCTGCTTGCGCAATTTGACCCTAAACAACTGTACCTGATACTAATTTCGCAAACCCATCCTTATAAAACACTGCTAGCAAAATAAAAAAAGAGTCTTCTCGTGAAATACCTTACTATTGCCATTTTGCGAATAGTCATATTTTCAAATAGTTAACAGGTGCAAAAATAGTACGTTATTAACAACACAAAAAAAAACTAACTTTCAATCCAATAGAAAAATTTGTTGATAATAGGCTTGTGTCCTGACAAAATCTAATTAGTCTGTCAGTAAGATTTTCAAAGAAATTTGACACGTATTTTTTCTTTTGTTACGTAGACCAAAATTGACGAAGATACGACGCTTTTAAAATTCTCAATACGTCACGGCGTGCTTTAATTTTTAGTGCGTTGTGACGTCACGAACCCCCACTCCCGAGTTTTGATGCATTGTAACTTTGTCAATATTCATTGAATTACAAAAACAAAAAATACGTGTCCATTATTTTCCAATACTCTAACTGACGGACTAAATAGATTTGCTCTTTATTTGATGGTGGAAACTAGCCTATTCATACCATCGATACGGAAAAAGAACAAAAAAGAATACACACTAAGATCACACATACAACACACACACAGTCACACACACACAGCACACAGTTTTAGTACACATACTAAAATGGATACACTTTTTGTTCTTTTCTGTACGGTACAAGAAAACTACGCTCAAAATCACGCTGCATATTTCATCAATCCACGCTCCCACACTATTCCTAGTCAAAATTCAGACAAACTCCCCAGTCCTCACATAGAGGGCGTGTCAGTAGCAGAACCCGTAATGAACGCCGGGAGACTCACTTTGTCCCGTTTTTGCTACACCTACTTGTGTGTGAATAATTTAACAGAACCTTGAAGTTCGCTAAGACGCCTGACTATCTTTAGTACATGCTTTCTGAGGCTTTTTGTGGAGTTTCTGTTTGGTTGTGGTGGAGATGCCCTGCTTTTGTTTTAAATATGTCTATTGAATAAGGAAATAACATACCTATTTACAAACAGCTTAATGTTCTGTCGATAGTTTGGTTTTGACTTCATATTTTGTGTTGCAAATGTGTCAAAATACACAATGACAAGATGACTGAACCATTTGTTTAAGTGGAGTTGGGGCGCAGATTGTAACAAAATCCAGTTTGATTGTTTTTTTTTCAATTCCCTCTATCTCTTAAATTTTTATAATTTTTGAAGCCATAGTATCATGCCTATCAACTACCTAGCAAACTTCACAACTGTGTTGTTATAATAAACAATTCTCTAAAATCAACTGAGTAGTTACAGCGAATCCTGAAAACAGAATTCAAATCAAACATCTCTTGTACCTTTTGAATATCTAAAACTGAGTCTAAATCACAATAAATACCAAGCAAAGCAGTCCCAGATTGCCAAAACAAACCCCATCTACCATAACCGTTCTTGATAACAGCAAACAGTCTGTAGGTAGTGTCTACTGCTTGCCCAAACGATGTTCATAAAAATAAAGCTAGCTAGAACAAAGCAAGGCCTAACATAAAGTAGCTAAGCTAAGATAAGCTGTTAGGAAGGCCGTTACTGGCATCTGGCATCTGGCCACGCCACCCTGCCAACCACTGGCACACAAGTAATTACTGTAATACATTTACGTTTCCACACAACACGAGATTTGATTAAAATCTTACAAAGGAAATAAGAGGAGGACAAATATTTTTATATTAGCAAGAGAAACTTAATTAATCTTGTTAATAATACGTTGTTTGTTTCTCTTCTTGAACGTAAGAAAGCCAAGAATTTTCTTTATTTTTTTTGTTTTACCTTTTCTGTGAGAACAGATTCTAAGTTAGCAATAAAGTCTATTTACCTATATTTATTACTAGCGGACGTCCCGCGGTTTCACCCGCATAGTTCCCGTTCCCGTGGGAGTACGGGGATAAAATATATCCTATGTTACTCGTGGATAATATAGCTTTCGAATGGTGAAAGAATTTTTAAAAACGGTCCAGTAGTTTTTAAGCCTATTCATTACAACCAAACAAACAAACAAACAAAGTTTTCCTCTTTATAATATTAGTGTAGATAAGGAACTCAAACAAAATCCAATGAAAACCATAAAACCGAGTGAAATTCGGAAAACTGTGAATTTCCACAAAACAGAATCAAAATGGAACAATTTTGCTTGCGCAATATTCAAAATAATACGAAAATCGAATACCTCGAGTACAACAAAAGAGGTTAAAGACAAAACATGCCTACCTATATTCCTATCATCTATGCTAATGTCCCATTCCCCACTTCTAACAAAAAGAAAAGAAAGAAACGGAATAGAAAACCAGTACGAACACATTCGCATCAAATCCATTCAGAATTTCAAACGAAGATGTTTCTAGTCCATACAAGATTACACCCATGCAATCTCATTCAAGCTTATCTGTATTGGATAAACCCAGTGCATTGTGTCCGACTATATTGAATGGATGTTGTCTACACGTCCACTCAGTGCAGTGACTAGTGAGTATCTGGGCGCTGTCAGACTTGTTAGGTCTTAGGACAGCTCGGTATGCGTCAAAATCGAACAATATGGCGGAAGTCGTGCGTATAAAACAGCTTTTAGTTTTGAATTGATTCGCTTTGTGAACGAATCGAGCGTTAGTTGAAAACAAATCGTGTTAGAAATATATTTGCTTTGTTAGGGTGTGTACTTGTGTAGTGCACAAACAAATACTTGTTACGTATGCAAACGATACGTGGAAATATTTGGTAGATAAAATCCAGCTACTAAAATTGAATGCAAGAGTTTAAAATAGCTTTTACTTGGAACTGCCTCGTTGGTCTGATGGTCGCATGCACTACTGTGTTTGAAATTCCCAGGAAGAGTGTACTGCTATTAGGTTTGTTTTCAGGATTTTCTTAGTAGCAACCCAGAGCCTGAACATATGCCCAGTTGATGACAATAGGACTTAAACATAACTGGCAAAATGAAGGTGTCTTACAGGTAGGTAGACCTCTAACCTGGAGGAGGTTAGAGGTCTCGACGCCTCTGCCTAAGTCTTCGGTGTATGTTGGGGTCAGCTTCCAGTCAAACCGGATGCAGCTGAATACCTGTATTTTACATGGAGCGACTGCCTATCTGATCTCCACAACCCAGTTAGTACTGGGTAATACGATACCCTTTGGTAAGACTGATTGTCAGACTGTTTAACAAGAGCCAAATGCCACAGCATGTACGAACATAAACCACCTCGATATTTATAGGTACTAAGGCACCAGCATATGTAAGGCAGTGTGAATATTTCATAATATCGAGACGGTGACGACGTCAATATCGAACGCCACAGTTCTATATTCGATGTGGCGAATGCACTTGGCATGTTTGTCTTAGAATATGTTGGTACCAGGGCACCACATGCATGATCGAGTTCAAATAGTTCAGCATATTTAACACTGAGTGGGGTTGTTGGTCACTGTCTGGATAAGTTTCAACATTTCGATGGGTATTTTCTTCGCAGGCTTTGCTTGTAACAAGATAGTAATAAAGTGGTGATACCCATAATGGTTCTCATCCAATATTTGCCCTTATCCCAATTCATTTCGTGTCGACGAAGCATGTCTTCATCTTTCATACTTTTCTATTTCTCGTCATCTCATCAGACATTTCTTTTCTGCCACATCATTCTTAACACAGTCCCTTCATCGTTTCTTTGGTCTTCGTCTACTCGTATACCTATCCAATACTTAGCAAAGAATATGAGTTTTAAGTTTTAAGCTATTGCATAGCTTCTATCGCCGCATACATTTGATGTTAGACCTTCTTTGTAACTATTTTTTGTTTCTTAATAGATAGGTTCATCCTTGATTGACCTACTAAATTATACACAAAAGTGCATGAAGTTTCACTTACACAAAAATCAAACAATTTTTTCTGGGAATCAAACCAAGACACTCACGCTTTGTAGCCTCTTTTCCACTCATAAAAACTATGTCACCACTACACTAAAATGCCACTTATCTATTAATAACCTGACATTATACTTGATTGACATAATATATACCAAGATACATTATTTATGAAAAAAACGAGGTCGATTGCGTTCTTCTATAAATAAAACAAGGCGACTCGGACTTGCCACAGGATATTGGTAAATAACTTGTAACTTTATCAACGAATCGCTTCAATATGTAAGCGCAATTACCTCGTATAATGAACGATTTATATCCTGCAATTATACACGACACGAGGTTGACATGTTAATTTTAATCGATGAATCAATCCGAGGTAAAAATAGCGTGCTTATGAAGTTTTATTCTTGGTTAGTTGAGTCTAAAAAACAATGAAATATCTGAAACATTGAGTCGTTATTACGTTTCAAAGTGGACTTCTCTAAAACAGAATTAAATTTACCACTGCTCCTCCACTCCACTAATTTTACAAACGGTTCAGTAACCTCTTGATTTTGTGTTTTTGACATCCACGTATGTCACAAAATACAATGTCAAAAACACAATCGCCGTTGTAAATAAAGTTTTGTCCCCATTAGGCGAACAGTTACCAGCTGACTGATTACTTCTAGTTTGCCTACGTTTGTTTTTTCAAATGGAGTGACTATACAGGGCGCACTGTACGCAGTTTGTGGCGCTTCGCTTGCTGACTGATTAAGTAAGCGGCAGAACCACGATATTTTCTTCTGTGACGATGTCAAAGTAAATACGCACCTCCAAGTACGGTGCGACTTAGTTTTCCAAGCTTCGCGTTTCAGTTCACCACTCACTCGAAATCCATTGAGTTGACGACCGATTCGCTACTCAAAGTCAGTCAGTTGACAGTGAGCCGCTCACCGTTCGCCTCATGAGGATCAACAGCCGACAGCCTTAGGGCCCCGAACTTACTAAACATTACCAAAACATTCAAATTAAGAAAACACTCCAAGATGTTCTGTTGGCATTCCAAATTCAAATTAACTCAAAAAGGAAAACAACACGGACAACAGTCCACCTCCAATACCGACCAGTACTCGTACATTCAAACTTTACAAAGATGAGAACTTCAAGGCGTAATTCAATAACAAACAGAAATATTCCCTTTGAACTCTGACGAAACGAGAGGCACCAAAAATCCAGCACCGTTTACAGAGTGCAGCATAATAAATTCATTTAGCCTCGTCCGGCATAGTTGCGCGAAATTAAGCGGGTGCAATAAAGATTTGCCTGAAAAACTATTTGGACTAGGCCAACTATTTGGATTAAAACAGGCTGTATACGTATACCCAAATTACGTGCAATCCAATGGCTGTACGAAAGGCATTTATATATTTTTTATTTTGTTTTATGCCAGTCTTGTGCTTTGTGAAAAGTATGTTTTAAACATTTTTCGGCATTCAAATGGGTACGAAATCGTTTTTGGTTGGACGTTATTTTCGTTTTATCTGAGGAACGAGAATGTTCGATGTTTAAAAACTTGTCAACATTTTGAATGTTGCGTCCCACTGCTAAGGTACAGGCTGGGATCTCTGACTAGGCTGTGTAGGCTGTGTGGGTTGGTGGATGTTTTCTGGTACCTAAAATAAGAAAATTAATAATACCTGTAATGTTTTTTCTGTTCGGTTCTTAGCTCGATATTCCCAACAAACAGCAAGCTATTCCAGAAAGCGCAACCCGAAACTGCTGAAGTAAAATTCCTCACATGCGACAATTAATCTTTCTTAATCCAAACTTGGGAGCGGTTTATAGCCCCGAGTATGGTGTAACAGTCACGTGGCAATCTGCCAGGCAAGCCTCGTGCTGCCAGCCAAGCATCCATAATATCGTCTACGGCCGTGCCATATATATCGGCCTTCTGGCATTTTGGTAACAAATGGCACTAGTCTTGGGCCTTGTCTTATGAATTTTGTTACGTTCTACGACCGGATTACAAGATGTTTTCTTGTTTATGAATTTGTTGTGGTCTTGTAGTTGCGTTTGTGTGTTGAAAGTTCTGAAATTATTAGCCAATGAATACTAACTGACTATATCAATAGTCTCGCCTTCTATTACGTGGGACTAACATTACTGTAAATATAGACTATGGATGGCGAAATGGGATTCAATATAAAAAGGTTAAAATAGTCACGAAATGGGACACTTTTTTTTACTTGTTTTGCACGTCTTTTGTTTAGTCTGTTGTTGAAATGGGAAATTTACGAAATGGGACGTAGCCAGAAGTTCTATGAGTACACTTCAGCCTAACTCTTTTTGGAGTTTTGCAGGCGTAATCTTTTGGTGTTTTATAGTGTAGACAAATTAGACTCTGGTCTGGAGTGGCTTTGAAAAAATATATTCAAGCCATTCGATTTTTTTTTTTAATGTATCAGCACCATTCTGAGATGGGTATTTTGGCCTTGTACAGGACCTATTATTAATTAGTACAATATACGTTTTAGTTTTACATTATTTTCATCTTTTGGCAGTCTCAATTTTGTTTTCTTTTTTGTTATTTAATTTTTTATTGTTTAAGTCCACTAAATACTGTTTCGGTCTTTCTTTAAACACACACAGACATATCCTACATTTTAATTTGTTTTTATTTTATTTTGTTTGTTTACATTCATAATTTTCATAGCGATTATCATCTAGCCTTGTCCCAACTATGTTGAGTTCGGCTTCCAGTCTAACCGGATGCAGCTGAATACTAGTAATTTACATGGAGCAACTGCAGCCTATCTGACCTCCACAACCCAGTTAGTACTAGGTAATACATTGTGATTTTACATTGCCTTTAAATTTAAAATATTTCCGTATAATCCACTTAAATATCTAATGCAATATTCTGCTCGATCTACCAAAACTTAAAAAGCTTACCGAATCGAATTGAAATGTAAAAATAATTGAATATTGTGGTTCGAGACGGCAGGATGTCGACACATTTGGAGTGAGTAATGGAGCGGTATCATTGTGGAGCCGCAACTCCAGCGTGAAAATGGATATGCGAGGGGCGTTAGATATATTGAATGCGAATCTGCATGGATATATGAAGTTTAATGTTGTCTTTTACATGCAGGGTGTAAAAAAACCTCCAAAGCCGAAAGGCACTTGTTCTCCCTGTCATTGCGATAATTTTTTGTTCTACACCATACCTGGGAACCTTCTAGTTATAGAGATATTGGGGGCAAAAATTAACACTTTTTGAAAAGTTTTTTTTTTATATACAAGTTTTAACTTTAAACACCCCGACGGACGTACTATTCAATCCACCCATCAGCACAATATTTGAGTGCGTTACATTGAGTTCTACCAGAAAACATGATTTTTCACCCCAAACAAATCGATTCCCAGCAATAATTTTGGCGTAAAGTTACTTAGTTTGACGTACAGAATGCTTGGTTAACGGCTTCGTGATGAGATTGTTTACAACCTGTATGTTGTTGCAGAAACTCAAAATCCACTATTTTCTTCTCCACGCTGATCTTAAAGCGCTCAAATACCTATCAATGTTTGAGACAGGTTTGGAGAGGACTGCCTTGTTGGTCTAATAGTCGGCTGCGTGACTGCTGAGCATGAGTTCTGGGTTCGATTTCTGGGTCAGACAAAGTGTTATTGGGTTTTTCCAGCAGGAAGTCTGGATTTCTGCCCGATTGATGGCAATCCTGCCCCTTACCTATGAACTACAAATAGTAAAATTTTATTATTCCGAGTAAAGCAAGAAACCGAATAGAGAATCTTCTACATTATGTAGGTACATATGGCTATTCAGCTTATGCCCTTAGAAAACAGCGATTTGTATGAGACGCGTACGCGTTCAGCTGAACGGATGCGTACACGTCTCAGCTAAACATCAAAATTTCATAATCTATTAGATTTTCTCAAACTACCATTACAAAACTCAAGTACCCCTCTACACGGCTACAACCAACAAATAAAACACAATCCCCCAACAAGACTAACACAATTTAAACAAACAAACCGCACTATCCATAAATCAGAAGTTACACTACAAATTGGTTCCTCAGTTCTACTTAAAAACGGATCCGAGAAAGTTTTCTCGGCTTTTTCCATATACGTCTAGATTCTGACAGTACATTACTCACGCCAGAGGGTACCAAGGGGCTGCAATATTTAATCTTGTCGAGGAAAACTTCTCACTTATCGAAAGGAAATGGATAATCTCGATTCGTGTCCGGGTGACGCCTGCGCTTTCGATTTCGAACCAAATAGAATAAGGATTCCTTAAGATGCTGTTTTGCGGATCGGAATTTTGTTTATTTGTTGGTTGTGAAGGAGATTGTTCGCAATTTGTTTATGATTGCATTTAAGGGTAGAAAGAAATCATTTTCTCAAAGATTTTCCCCGAAAAAATAAGAAGACTTTAGCTATACTACATTTCTATAATTTTCAATCTTGCCGCCTTTACACAGTAGAGGATGGAATAAAGCTGTTAAAAATGATGAAGAATCCTTACATCATCATCAGCCTTTAATGTTCCCACTGCTGGGACAGGCCTCCTCTCTATGAGGGGAATGGGCTATAATCCACCACGCGGGCCCAGTGCGGATTGGTAGTGGTAGTGGTGGTAACATGTGTTCGAATTTTTGGTTCTAGGACATGCCGGTTTTGAGAGCAGTGGCGATGGAATAAATTACACAAAGTAATGCGCCTGTCTGGGTACGACTAACTGCTCGCACTGGTCCACCGCTGCTCTCCGGAAGAATCCTTACAAACATACCTAATATCACGCCTGTCTCCGAAGTGTTAGACAGAGGTGTACCTTATAGTACACTCACATTTAGCCAGTTATATTTAAGTCCCAAGTAATAGGGGTGAGCCTATTGCCGTCAACCAGGTATAAATCCAGACTACGACGCCGCTACTGAGAAATTCGTGACGGAAAAATCCAATAACACTTCGTTCGACCCGGGAATCGTACCCAGGACCTTATGCTCGGCAGTGGCGCTTGCGACCACTAGACCCGAGGCAGTTAATCATTACAAAAACTCTATAATTATTTAAAACCTTATTATTGCGTGATATGGTGGTCCTTAGTTACTCGTTACAGGTAGTTAGTGGACCAAAAACTCTGACAACCAGTCTAAGCAAGGGGTTTCGTATTGGGGTTGCGGGACTGTTCGAAAGAGATACCGTGGCCCCGGAACATAAAGGGCGAGGAAGGAACATGGATGGGTTTTAGTCAGTAAAAGTCTGACACTCCCTCCCGTTCCGCCCAGAGTGGGAGAAGTCATTTGATGATTTCCTACCCGAAAAAAAAAAAACAAAACGGTTTTCGTATTACCCAGTACTAACTGGGTTGTGGAGAGGTCAGATAGGCAGTCGCTCCATGAAAAATACTGGTATTCATACTGCATCCGGTTAGACTGGAAGTCGACTCCTGGGTAGTTGTGAAAAGGCTAGGCAGATAATTATGGGTGGTCCTTAGTTGTCTACATGGCTTTTATAGCCAAGTTAAATACATATCTTGCCAAACATAGACCATAACAGTAACGACACAACACATTGAATACATGCCATATATTACATAGTGGAGCTGCCAAGTCTATGTCATAACTGGCAGGCCGTGCCAGTAACGTGTACCCAGTTTAAACAAAAACTACAACCGAAAAACCGGCCAAGAGCGTGTCGGGCCACGCTCACTGTAGGGTTCCGTAGCTTCCCAGACCATTAAAAATACCAACATTTTTCGTCAGCAAAAATAACTTTGTTTTTCATAGTATTTGTATGAAAAACAAAGTTATCATTTGCGTTTTTTTGAAAAAGTGCTATATAACTCAAAAACTATTCAACTCATCAAGTTGAAAATAATTTTCCTAGAAAGTTCATATAAAGGTCTACTTCTGTGATTTTTTTCATATTTTTTAAACTTATGGTTCAAAAGTTAGAGGGGGGGGGACACATTGTTTTTGACTTTCGGAGCGATTATTTCCTAAAATATTAATATTATCAAAAAATGATTTTAGAAAACCCCTATTCATTTTTAAATACCTATCCAACAATATATCACACGTCAGGGTCAAAATTAAAAAAAAAATCGCTCCCCACTTTACGTCTGGGGGAGGTACCCTAATAAAAATGTTTTTTTAAATTTTTATTTTTGCACTTTGTCGGCATGATTGATATACATATTGGTACCAAATTTCAGCTTTCTGGTGCTAACGGTCACTGAGATTATCCGCGGACAGACAGACAGACAGACATGGCGATACTATAAGGGTTCCGTTTTTTGCCATTTGGCTACGGAACCCTAAAAATATGTCATTTCCGTAGTTTGTTGTGAAAGTATGATAGGAACAATACAATACGTTGTAACTAGCGAAAAAATGTGCAACAAAGTTTGATAACACTACTTGCATTCATTTGTTAAAAGATAAGCAATTCTGTAGGTAAAAAGTCCGGTTTTAGTTATAACTGACGATTCTGTTCTCCAAGTACTTATTTTTGGGTATTCACTAAAAAGAATCGCAGCACCAACAACTTCTTCATTCTGTTCTCCTAGTACTTTCAAATTCTAAATTGAGTTCTCTCGTAACAAACCCTAGTGTACCAAAAAAAAGAGACAAAAAGCAGTAACATCAACAAGAGGTTTCCTTGTAACTTTGCGAGCTGACTACTATACAAAAAAACAGTTGAATTTATGGTTGACGAAATGGGATTCAATGTGTGAAGATTAAAATAGTTACGAATTGAGACATTTTTCACTTGTTTGTAATCTTTGGTTTAGTTGTCGAAATGGGAAAGTTCTGAGATAGGACGTAGCTGATTCGCGACTCGAATCAGCTACGTACGTATCAGTTTTATTTATGCACTTGTTTCAGTAGCAAGTAAAATCTTAGGGCTGATTTGCATTGTAAAACTAGTCAGAATAACCGAGCTTCAGGCCGTGTTATACAGTACCAAATGAAAAAAGAAAAAACAGAATTAGCATGAAAAATATTTGCGAGAAAACTTAACAAGAATCTCTCTTATACCTTATTATTTAAACAAAAAGGATATCTATCAAAAATGGCAAATGCAAAAATCAAATTAAAAAAGTCAGGCCGAGAAACAAAAAATCAAAATGGCTACCTGAATGAAACTACAATCGATACCTGGAACAAGTTTCCGGTAATCGTTTAGGTAATGTATCGGTATCTCTTGTAACAAACTGTCACAGTATCGTGACAAAGGTTAAACAGGGTGAGATCCTAACACTGCCAATAAGAAGACAGATAAACGTTTATTTTTCCTCTAAAGATACTAGAGCGTTAGCTATTTATATAATATCCTGTAGCTCTTCGTGATTCGCGCATCAGTCTTGAGGGTCATAATATTTAAAAGAAAATGGCCGGACTCGATACATAATTGGACGAGATTTAGCTCCATAGAAAATAATTGCGTTTATACCTTAATAATCTGCCTAACGAGTCAAATAATCAACACTTTTTTATTTCACTTTTCATTTATTATTATCTCCTAAATCCTGGGTGCCCAGTAATAGTGGGCTCTCGCGTACTATACAAATAGACAGCGTGCGCGCATTTTGGTGTTGACAGCCCCGTAAAAGATCATTTTTATTCCGCCGAACAAGTTTTTTTTTTTGTCCTAAGGTAGTAAGTGATACAGTTGAGTGACATTAGTGATCTAATGATTTCAGGCCCTATGTGTATATGTGTATGTGCTAATTTATTGTGAGAAAACTTTCACAGCGTTATCTTGTCATATTTGCGTGTGTAAAAAACCGTTTCCTCTTCAGTTTTTTAAAGATCCTATCTCCATTATTCCGTAGAGCCCAGGTCAGTAGAACTTTTTTGTTTTCCACCCTTTTTTAGCTAAATCCATTTTTTCAGTTACCTACGTACAGTCGCCAACACATCAAGTCACCAGAAACTGCCTTTATCCAAATGATTTTAAATCATAAAATGTTGACGGTTATGTTCAAAATCGAATGAGACAATTTTATAGTGTAACTTGATGAGGTGGTGACTGTACAAAGAAATACCTAAATGTTATTTTCTTTTTCAATTTATTTTATAATACACTGGAAAAGGAAAAAACCCGTGACCTTTTCAATAACGTCCGAACGAAGGTAACACAAACAGCTCAAAAGAAAATTACCTTAATTTTTTATTCTCCAAAATTGCCTCACACGATTAATATCTATTATAAGACAATTAATTAGTAATCCACTTTTATTTAACGCTCTACGTCCAATAAAGTTAATTTGATTATAAAGGTTCAGAGTCCCTTAAAATTATCAGGGGGATAATGACTCAAGTTAATCCTCAGATATAAAGTTAAATAAGGTTTCAACATATTGAAATAGACTCGGGACAATGGTCTGGAATAGGTACTGAGTCTACAAATTGGTTTTAGGCATTATGTATAAAGGCAACATTAGAATTGAATTTCGAATAGTTTCAGTTTATGTAAAGTTATCTCTATGTGTAAGTCGGGCTGGTATTGTTCGTGACTACAATATATTGGTATTTGAATTGTTGACTTTTGATTTACATTAGACCCTGACTAAGGGCAAATTTCATAAATGAAATTGAACACTGTCAGTTTGTTTAAACCGCGTTCAAGGGCAGCTACTGCCTTGGAATATTGACAAAGAGATCTGACAGCTCTTCTTTCATTGAATATCGCTCTTAGTACCTACCTAACCAAAGTCATCTCATATTGTAACTGTTATAATATCTAAGTATCTATAATAGATCTTATTTCAATATATAGTTATCAGAAAGAAAGTAATAAAAAGTTTTTATTTGTCTCGCACTGGACTGAAAATTGATTAAATTTAACAATAAAACAAAATAATATAAAGAAAAAAACAAGAAAAAACTAAAATGAAAAACTAAATTGGTCCTGTACGAGGCCCCAATCTCGGCATGACACTATCAGCAAGCAATTAGGCAAACACTGGACATAAAATGCAGAGCTGACACTGTAACATCAGATGACAAAAGACCTGCAGTCTTCTAATCATGATCAAATGAATATAAAGTAATATACGTATAATAGGAAAGTATACCATGAGTTACTCAAAAACATACCCGGCACGAACACACAGCAACAGTACAAGTTTATTTATTTAAATTCAATCAAACAACAGACCTTATCGATTGACTCCCGAGAACTCGATGACGTGTAGTGGGGCCCGCACCGTGTTAGTTTCGTTCGAACGTACCAACAGTCAAAAGCGTTAGGTCTGCCTCGATGAATTCTTAATGCCGTATCTTCGGAAAGCGTATTCTAAATAATTCACACTGGCCTGACTATAGCTCGAAATGACTACCAAAGAGAAATACCGACTCGAAGTTAAGTGAAAATGCGCAATAAAACCAAGTAATGTTTTCCAGCTTATTAGAATACGCGTCTGCTTTCATGAAATTAAATGGCCGACTAAGGAACCCCTTATTTGTTTTTATTTTCTTCGAATTTTGTTGAGTTCATAATTTCGTTTTCTCTCTTTATTTATGTCCTTGGTTAAATTATTTGCCGTGTTATCGCCGTGTAAGGAGGCATTTAGCTGCTTTTTTGCCAACTTTTTTTGGAACGGTTTGAATTTGAAATCGTACTGACTTTTTTGGCAATCTTACTGCCGATTTATATGACACAGTCTGCTAAATCACTTGGTATTTAGTTTTATTATGTAGTGGCGTGAGAAAATATGGTTTCGTGAGAATTATGTGCGAACATAGGCTAAATTATCGCGACAACGCTTCTACCATCCGCTACTAAACATTGCCTGCTTTAAATATTCTACATATACATTTACATACACAAGCGCATGTATTTTAGAAAACTTTTTATAAAAAAAAAGTCTAAAAAGCTTTACTTTGGGAAGCCGGTGACTTTCATTGTGTTTTTGCCACCAACTTCCTAAGTTTATTTTAGACTTTTATAGTGTTTCTTGGAAGTGGGTTTCTTAGCCAAAATAAATATTTTCGCCTTTTTTGTTGCACTACACAAATTCTTGTCATGGAACCATTTTTTCATTGTAACTAGAAGTTAAGGAAACATCATGTCGTCACTAAAGGCCTAAAAATAAAAGAAAGATAAAATCGGTTTATAAATGACGGAGTTATGGGCTAACAAACATGAAATAAAAACAAATACAACCTAATTGAGAACCTCCTCTTTTTTTTAAGTTGCTTCAAAAGGCTCAAGAACATAAACAGTTACCATATGAACGCACTTTACCTATTCTGAATCTTATCAAGGTCAGAGTACCTAGCACAAAGCGGTAAGACAATACTATTATACTAGTCAAACTAGAATAGGTACAATGTACCTAACATTATCGCCTGAAATCGAGCATATTCTAACATATTGTGAAGCTTACTAATTTCATAATGAAACCTTTCTTCATTGTCTCCTTTGGTAACAATATATTCGCTTTAAATAGGTACCTATCTAGGTATTGTTATTTACTGATATTGTGAGTTAGTTTAGTAGAAATTAATTAATGTAAACACATACTTATACGTTAATTTGACCAATAAAACTAACTAACTGGCTGATAATATTATCATCAGCAGTATATTTACAGGGTGTAAACAGACTCTCACGAAGACGTCAACCAAGCATTCTATGCATCATACTACGAAACATTAGGCAATAGTTATTTGTTATACAAGAGTGCAAAGTTGCTTTTTAACTGCGTGCTCAGTTTTGATGACCGAGCAAGCGAAAGATTCTAAAATTAAGTCAAGAGCGCAGCGAGTGATTCAAAACTTAGAATCTTGAGCGTTAGCGAGGGAATAAAAAGAGCACGAAGTGAAAAATCTTTGCACTCGAGTGCAACACGTAACTTTTCATCCCTCAGCGAGGAAATTAATAAACGCAAAAAAAATTGTGCATTATTAACAAATTCAGTTAATTCTGTTGGCGTCAAATAAACTTCCTCGTCGCTAGATAATGAGTGGTCATTTTAGGTTTTTCACTTGTTTTCAAGTTCCTTGTTTTTAACCTAAGGTGTTAACAATATGACACGAAAAAAAGTACACCAAGAAGGTTCCAGGTCTGAGTTATTAACAAATTAAAAAAAAATGTATGATAAATTCGGCACCATGGAGGTAAATAGGTTTAATTATGTTTTGAATTCACATACTTAGTGCACACGATGTTCTAAATTAACTTTATCCTCCAGGGGATAAAAACGGCTTTTGCACTCAGATATCGAAGAGCAAAAATACTCTTTCCGAGAAGGGGGAATGAAACAATTATTGCTGGGAAACGATTTTTTTTTTTGGGTAAAATCACGTTTTACGGTAAAACTCCGCACTCAAAGCATTGTGCTGATGAATAATAAAAATCTCAAATCAAAAACTTCACCCTCAATATCTCCGTAACTAGAAGGATCCCAGGGTTTAGCTAGAACCAAAAATAATGATTCCAAAGACAGGGACAAGTGCCTTTCGGCGTCGTTAACAGTGTTTTACACCCTTTTTAGGGTTCCGTAGCCAAATGGCAAAAAACGGAACCCTTAGGGCTCATTTCTGGAGACGCGGCGCGTCGGGCGGCGCGTTGCGCGGCGCGTCACGCGGCGCGTCGAGCGTTTTTTCCGTTTACGGAGAGGCGGCGCGTGCAGCGGCCTCAGTACAATATTGTATAGGGAGACCCGGGGCGTGCTGCGACGCGTTGCCCGCGGCGTCGCACGCCGCGTCCGACGCGGCGGTGCACGCGGCGTTGTGTCATCATGTCACGTCACGGATGTCAAACAGACATAAGCTCTATGTGTTTTTCTTCTCGCGAATAAATAAAAATAACAGTCTAATTCGCCTAAGTTTAGTGAATAAATACTTCGGCCAGTGCAACTTACGAATAACATTGTTATCTAGTGTTCATGTGCTGTTTAAATATTAAAAAAAAAAACAGTAAATAACTATAAGTGAACCCCATCAATACACAAGTACCCGAAACCCACAGTTTATAGAAGATAATTATTCGGGGAACGGAAAACCAACTTGTGGCTTAACGTCGGTATGTGCGGTCCTGTACTCCGTTGCTGTGCTCAACCTATGGTGTTTGTCTGAACTTCTGAAGCTAGAACAATAGAATGAGTAACTTGGAGTTAGATAGTTATTATGGAGACCAAACTGGCTCAACCCGAAATGTCGCAATCGTCGAATGTGGATCTTACAAATCAGTTGAGCGACATAAACGACCGTGACCAGGACTTGCTCGCAAATGATATCCTTAGATCTAATATTCCAGAGATAAGTGGAGAAAACACCACCTACACTGCCATGTTGGTGGCCGCTAAGATTGGCGTCAAAATTAAAGCGCGCGATTTCGTGAGCCCCAAGCGTGGAGCAAGGAGGCTGGCGCTTCAACGCAACGCAGGCGACGGCGCCGGTGGAGACCCGCCCCCGCTTCCTCGTCGTGCGGCTCGCGCGTCGCGACCTACGGGACGAGCTGGCCGGGGGGAGCGCGAGTGCGTCGAGGCATGATAACAGCGGATCTCGCTCGATCTGCCGGGCTCTGCAAATAGAAGCGCGCTACATCTACGAGTGCTTAACTAAACTAGGCCTATTTGGCGCAGCCGTGAGACGAACAATAATTATTTCTTTCCATTTTTTGTCTGTGTAGTTTTAAGTTTTTTAATTGTGTAATTAAGTTTTTATTTTTTTTCTGTTCTTGTTGTGTGCACTTATCATAATTATGCCAAATAAATATGTTTTCTTTATTTCTACCTTTCATCCTATCTTACTCGGTCATAACAAGCATTAGATTAGAATAGAACGACTATTTTAGACCAATTATCACTGGGGCGAAGTAGCCCAACGGTTTAGTGGCCTCTTTATAAACCTAGGGTCTCAGGTTTGAATTCCAGACAGGTACTCATTTTTTGTCTAAAATAATCACGTTTCGCGAGCAATTTTATACAACTGCTACCTGATAAGTTTCATAGGAACCGTGATCAAAATTAGGGACATACACAGACAAACTTTTCGGTTTTATAAAATAGCGATGGGCTGATCGTCACGGCTCTTCCTCTATTACGCCGCGCTGTTTACCACGGATCTTGTAGCGTGTGAGTGTTGCCTGCAGTCGACAACGCTGCGGCACACGCGTCGTTGCAGTAGGAGGGAAGGAATACGTGCTGCACATCCGCACGAGAAGCATGTCGATTTATTTTAATAATCAATCTCTGATTCGATAAAATCAAGTTGGAATTATCCACATCATCTATGCAAACTCTTTTGATGTTGTGGAAGTCTCAGTATTGTCAATTGTCTGTAAAAAAAATACAGCACAGAGCATCAAGTAGTCTTTGGTCCCAATGCCAACTCGAGAGCTTTTTAGGGTTCCGTAGCCAAATGGCAAAAAACGTAACCCTTATGGGTTAGTCACGTCTGTCTCTGTGTCTGTCCGTCCGTATGTCACAGCCACTATTTTCCAAAACTACAAGAACTATGCTGTTGAAACTTGGGAAGTAGAGGTATTCTGTGAACCGCATTAAGATTTTCACACAGAAACTAGAAAAAAAACAATAAATTTTGGGGGTTCATCAAACCCATACGTGTGGGGTATCTATGGGTATATCTTCAAAAATGATATTGAGATAAGTAGTATATTTTTTTTCTAAACTGAATATTTTGCCCGCGAGACACTTCCAAACAGGTCAAATGTGTGTGTGTGTCCCTGTAACTTCTAAAATAAGAGAATGATAAAACTAAAAAAATTAAATGATGTGCATTACCATGTAAACTTCCACCGAAAATTGGTTTGAACGAGATCTAGTAAGTAGTTTTTTGTTTAATACGTCATAAATCGTAAACCGCAATTTACCTTTCATTCAATCAACTCAAATATAAAAATAAAAAAAAGCGTTATGTTACTTGCTGCTACGGAATCCTTCATGGGCGAGTCCGACTCGCACTTGGCCGCTTTTTTTAGTAACTTCAAACAAAATCTTTTTGGTAGACGGCCCCACAACGTTTGTTTTCTCTAAACAGCTAGTTTGTTCTCTATTATCATCACGAAGTTATGATTGGGTAGGTTGTGAACGCTCGTCTCTAATTGGCTAAGCAACGCATAGTAACAATGGCATCATTGGCGCTGGCAATGTGACATTTGACGGGCAGCAAGAATTGTCAAAGGAGACGATTTATGTGAAAAAGAGCAATGAAAGATTTGAATATTTTTGATTATGTATATTTATTTCTTTTGCGTGTGATGTAGATGCATAACAACAACGAAAAATTGTGCGGTCAACCGTTTTTTCTTTAATATCGAACGTAATTCGTATTTCAAAACTAAACAATATTCACGTATGATCTACCACAAATAACTAATGCGTTTTCTCAAAATTTCCACGTGTCTGTACAACCCTGTTATGAGGTTTTATTTATGATAGTCAATTTAAAAAAAAAAAGGTTGCACTGCGGGAGTGGGGTGCATTTTTTATAATTTGGAATGGTTAGGGAATAGTTTCGCACGAATTGCTTTAATTACCAGTATAAAAGTACTATAATTTATGTGGTTAAGTAAAATATTCATTTATTGCGCTATCGTAAACAAATATGGCAATTTATATTAACTACTGTAGTGTTTCATAAATGAGTTATGCATTCTGTGGTGGGGGATGCATGTTGGAGGGAGCGCGGGGCGATGCGCCGCGTTCAGTCTAGTCCGAGCAGCCTTAGCGACAGCACGCCTAACCCAGGAATATTGGAAACAGTGTTTTATTGTACAACCCTGAACAAAGACACCACAGTAATATACGGTGGTTTTACTCTAAACCCTAACTAGTGTACGAGTGAACACCACATCTACCTACATTATGAATCTCCGTCTTACGAATTTTCGATCAGGTCACGTGTCCAGACGCGAGTTTAACATTTTGAGGAGTTGTTTGGAATCACAAATAAAAAATAATCACGAAAAAAATTTATATAAGTAACGATCCGTTTCAAAGATATGCAATATTTTCACTGCCCACAAAATGATTGAATATGCGCACTTGACTGTACTGTGACTGCATCGTGCAGGCACCGCGCGCGTGGTCGCTCACCCCTGCGACAGCGCAAACGTAGACAGCTGATTCTAACTTTTCCCATCACATTTTGCAGACTTTGGACTGGCAATTTTTTTTATGTAAAAACTAAAAATGCTTGAAAAAAGTTTTTTTTCTTTTTTGGAATATGTTTGTTTTTTGATACCAAGTACGTACACGAAATTCTTGCAGTTAATTTTTTAACACCTTATATATGTTTCATGTCAATGTTAACAGTTTCAAGTGTTGTATTATATTCTTTGCCATTATAGGGACGGACCCTCGTTCAGTGTTTTACGTGGTAGTATACAGCAGGCCGCATACAGCATTTCATAACGTGACGATTTCTACTAAATCGCATTAACTGTAAGACGCGTTAAGAAATTTTGTTCCAAAAAGTACACGTTTATAATTACAAAACATGGCTCATACGACTATGTATAAAACAAATCTGCGACTAAATTTTGAAGGAATTATGTTTTTTCATTTTTTTAATAAATTCGTGATTTATAGCTATGCAATATACAAATAATGCTATATGAACTACGACTGCCTCAAGCAATACGGTTGGATTTATTTTTTCTAGCAGTTCCAAGCGAAAACTATATTATGTTTTTATCTAGTTTAAATCTGTCAAAGTAGAAGAGTATTTTTTTAATGTAGCAAAAGGAAACACAAACATATTTTACTTCATACTGTTATCATTCAAAACTAATTTACTTAGTCCATTGGGCATAACATCATCCTCCAAAAACTGGCAGAAGTCTCCATGACATAACGCCGCGTCGCACGCCGCGGGGGACGCCGCGTGCACCGCCGCGTCCGACGCGGCGTCCGACGCTGCATCTCGAGCAAACGCGCGTAAAAACGCTTCTCCGTAAACGCTCTCATACATTGACATATGTTTGAATTTGAAGCGGCCCGCGCCGCCCGACGCGCCGCCCGACGCGCCGCGTCTCCAGAAATGAGCCCTTATAGTTTCGCCATGTCTGTCTGTCTGTCTGTCTGTCTGTCTGTCTGTCTGTCTGTCTGTCTGTCTGTCCGCGGATAATCTCAGTGACCGTTAGCACCAGAAAGCTGAAATTTGGTACCAATATGTATATCAATCATGCCGACAAAGTGCAAAAATAAAAATTTAAAAAAACATTTTTATTAGGGTACCTCCCCCAGACGTAAAGTGGGGAGCGATTTTTTTTTTAATTTTGACCCTGACGTGTGATATATTGTTGGATAGGTATTTAAAAATGAATAGGGGTTTTCTAAAATCATTTTTTGATAATATTAATATTTTAGGAAATAATCGCTCCGAAAGTCAAAAACAATGTGTCCCCCCCCCCTCTAACTTTTGAACCATAAGTTTAAAAAATATGAAAAAAATCACAGAAGTAGACCTTTATATGAACTTTCTAGGAAAATTATTTTCAACTTGATGAGTTGAATAGTTTTTGAGTTATATAGCACTTTTTCAAAAAAACGCAAATGATAACTTTGTTTTTCATACAAATACTATGAAAAACAAAGTTATTTTTGCTGACGAAAAATGTTGGTATTTTTAATGGTCTGGGAAGCTACGGAACCCTACAGTGAGCGTGGCCCGACACGCTCTTGGCCGGTTTTTTTTTTTTTTTTTTTTTTTTTTTTTAGGATGGGAAATCATCAAATGACTTCTCCCACTCTGGGCGGAGCGGGAGGGAGTGTCAGACTCTTACTAACTAAAACCCATCCATGTTCCTTCCTCGCCCTTTACGTTCCGGGGCCGCGGTATCTCTTTCGAACAGTCCCGCAACCCCGGCAGGCTTCGGCCCTTGCGGGCCCCTCTCTTCTGCTGACATCTCTTTGAGGCGCGCGTGGAACACGAACGCGCCGTCGACACGGCCTGTCGTCACTACTAGACGGACGGACGGCTAGCTAGCCCATAGCTAACCGTCCACAGGCCCGCAGTGTTTTACACCCTTGAATATCTATTTGGCATATTTTGCTAGAAGGTCTTATATCCTACTTACATATTGTTAGCTGATGAATAGTATCTACACTTGCCAAAATTGGTCTGAAATTGGTTTGGTTTGGTTGTATTGTATACGGAGAACGTTTGTTATGTGAGAAGACTTAGTTCAACTTTCCGAAGCTCTATGTATTCTTCCTATTATCCATAGATGTATCCTCATACATCTTTGGATATTACGAAGAATATAATTATAGTGTTAGGAAGAAATGAGGTATTACGTAGCATCATGAAGAAATGAGGTTACTTCTATGGAAAGGAGTGACAGACCACATTATTTCGTACTTCGTTGTCTTATTTTAAACATCTTCACTTTTGTTTGCTAAAAATAGTATATAAATCTCTTTGACTGCCTCGTTGGTCTAGTAGTCGCATGAGGTTCTGAGTTCGATTCCCAGGTCGGGCAAAGTGTATTGGGTTTTTCCATCAGTAGCAGCCACAGAGCCTGGATCACCTGGGCACAACCCAAATGATGCCAAAAACGCTCGCACTATCACATGGGAATTAAACAAAACTGGTCAAATTAGGTACACCTCTGTCTAAGTCTTTGGATATTATAGGCGTGATGTTATGTATGAGATTGACTCTTCCTTGATGAATTACCTGCCTGAAATTTTCAGTTCAAGAAGCGGGTCCTAAATAACAAAGTCATTATTTCTGAAGATTCCTTCAACTTAAAACCAAAACAAACGAACTCTTCAACCAAATACTAAATATTCAAGGATTATATTTTCCTGTCGAATTTTGTAACTAACTTATTAAACATTGAAGCTCGGTTTATTGAGTAAATAATGTTTACAAAGGATACGAGGTTACCAACGGTTCGCTGGTAACCAAATAAATTTTGGGTAACTTGTTGGTACCTAGTCACGACGGAATCGATATCAAGCGGGTATCCACAGATAGTGACCGTGAAGTAGCTTGGAAGTTTTCCTTTATTTACTGACAAAGGGAAATTAGGTTACAATTTGGGGTGAGGCGGAACGAACGTAATATGAGTTATAAGTCATAATAGTTTACCCCACATTTTCATAAAAAAGTCTAGTTTTGACTGGGTCTGGTAGTGAGCGAGCCTAAATTATTATCAACTGGGCACAAATCCAAACTCCGTTGCTGCTATTTAGAAATTCCTAATGAAAAAAAACTCAATAACTCTTTGTCCAACCCGTGAATCGACACCAGGACCACAAACTCACTCCACCAATGAGGCAGTCCGACCACCACTTCCCATAATTAACCCACACACAAATAATAAAGTTTATTCAAGTAACAATTCTAATCAAAATCAGCTAAATCATGCAACTATACCGCTACTCCATGTACCAAGTGTATTAGCCAGGTGTTCTCAAAGGAGTTCCCAAGTCGCCTGCAACTTCATTGGGCACAGTCAATGGACCAAATTGCGGGGGAATACAGGCAAGGCACGTCCAAGACAGACGCTGACTAAGCTAGGTTACTTGTTCATGAATTATTAGTTGGTATTGATTTAAATATATTCATGTGAGAGTTATAATGGCAATACACTCGCTCCCTATTACCCCGCCAACTATCCCCGTGGCGTGAAGTTATGTTATACTATGTTATGTGGTAGGTTGGCTTATAGAGTGGATTTTTGGGAGACCTAATCCGTTGTACAACGATCTTTGCCCTGTGTATGAGGATCATACTCAAGATTTAAACTAGTTTCATCCTACAAAGTGGCTTGAATCTATTTCAATTGAAACTTGAGTACCTATTTAGTGACGGTCTGTAATACTGGCCTTAGGCCAAAGCGACTGGACCAGCTTTGGACAACGCATTTTGAAAGACGTATTATTGGTGGCGCAACTCGAAAACATTTTTGAAGCAAATGATTATCACGATCAAGGTCGGTTTCATAGTAAAATGTGTTCATTTTCATGAGTACTGTGATGTAGATATCAAGCAGCTTTTAATGTTAAATATTTCTATAAACTAAACATTTTAAAATGACCTTCATTAGTTCATAGATAACCCACATTAGTACCTATCTATGTCACGCCAATCAACAAAAAGTCACCAAAATCGAACACTTCAAACGATCTATTGTCAAAATTTTTACAAAGACAACAATATAAAGCCTTGTTCAGTCAGAATTTATGGGCCAATTACCGGCACACACCAGCCATTAGGCCATTCGCTTTTACATGCTAATCTGTTATTGATAGAGGGCAGCCCGTGTTAATTACGCCCCTTGGTTCGGTCGCGTGGTAGTGTGTGTGTGACACTCGTGATACTAAAAGTAGGTATTCCTGACCCAATTTTCGGTGGATGTTATTTTGCAAGTGGTAACATTTTTTGAAGTGAAAACTTCTTTAGGCGCGTTGAGCGCTTTTTGGGTGAAAAAAAGCATGAAACTCGCGTGACCGTCACCTAATGCTTCGTAGCACTTGTAGCCGATAAGTGCGCGGGGCACAACCCGTAGCAGATATAGATTTACTTAATTTTCACTTCTATCGGAATTCCCCAAAGATTACCTCGCATTTTTGTTTTTTTTTTTTAGATACAGAGAGTTGGGAACGCACAAACGGTTACCTCGTGTTCAGTAAATCAAACCGTACCTAAACAAAATAAGTATAATTTAAAAAAAAAATGCTGTTTCCTACAAAAATGTATTTTATATTGCCCCATTTCACGAAAAAGAGAGTGTTATAGGGTTGTGTGTCCGCATAGCGGCCATCGGCGGCGGCGACCCCTCGCGTCCGGCCCTGGTTCAATCCATGGTCCGGAGCGAGACGGAATGGGAAGCCGTCACCTCCTTCTGCGAAGCAGTCATGCTAGCGAAGGAGGTGGCGGAACGCGAGAAGGAGAGAACCTCTCGCCCCACCCGCCGGGGGACACGCACTAGACTATATAGGCGTCGGGGGCCCCGTGATGGCCTCCGGCCAACGTAGGCGCGGGCCTGTGGACGGTGAGCTATTGGCTAGCTTGCCGTCTGTCCGTCTTATGACGACAGGCCTTGTAGACGGCGCGTTCTTGTTCCACGCGCGCCTCAAAGAGATGTCAGCATAATGGAGGGACCCGTAAGAGCCGAAGTCTGCCGGGGCTGCGGGACTGTTCGAAAGAGATACCGTGGCCCCGGAACATAAAGGGCGAAGAAGGAACATGGAGGGGTTTTAGTCAGTAAAAGTTTGACACTGTCTCCCCGCACAGAGGGAGAAGTAATTTGATGACATCGCATCCGAAAACAAAATAGGGTTGTATTGACGATTTTAATGATTATATGTAAAGTCATTTTTGTTACGGTCGCAAATCATATTTTTATTAATATACAACCTGCAAATTGCAAGAAAATAAAATAAAATTTGATTTTCGCGGGCTACCTTATTCAAACTATCGACTACACTTTTAGTACCATTTCCAAAATCATGTCCGAATTTAAACAATCGTTCTGTACTCCGCTTAGCTTATCGAACACTTAAAAGGGCTTATATCGACGTAATCCTTATTTATGAAGTGTACCGTAATACCTTCGTAATAGAGATTATATTAATAGCTACCGTGGTACAAACCGAAACTCGTGAAATTTTCACAATCAACAACTTTTAATCTTTGTTATTATGCAGTCAAGATTCATCTAACTTAGTCCTTTTAAAACTTATCTAGTTTGCTGTTGCCGCCTCTTCTGTAGCTGCCTGGAATAATAGACAGGAAATTGTAGGATAGATGTCAGTGTGTGAAGAGGTTTTACTAAGTATCTTCATTTTTACGTATACACAACGAGGAGCTTGTACCCGTTAAAACATTTTTTTAACACAAAATGTTAAATTTTCCAAAGGTTTAAAATCGAACCTACGTATATTGTAACCTAAAAAGAAATTAAATAAAGGATATACACACATCAAAAGTGTCTAGCCATCAACATATATTTTTGCAATAACTTTTCTCCTGATTGATATTAATTAAAATTTTCTTTAAGGATTCATCAAATAAAGTGTTTTCGTTTGTCACAGTAACGATAAACCAAGTCACCTTTGCATTAATAAAGAAATTTGCCATTTTCCTAATAAAGGGATTTTTGACATTTGAACCACTAACATTAAAGTTCGAAAAAAAGACTGAAATAACAGTTTTCTTTAAAATTTTATTGGGTAACTTAAACAATTAATAATCCGTGTTTCTACCGCGAACACTAACAACACAAGAACATCGGTTTGGCATACTCAAAATGAGTTCATCCAAATCACGCTGTGGAATGGCCGCCCATGTTCGTTGCAACAACAAAAAAAGGTCTTCTTGCGACTGGATACCCTCCATATTCGGCAGAGCTCTTCTCTGTAGCATATCCCATGCATGCTCAATCGGGTTCAAGTCTGGCGACTGAGCAGGCCAGGGCAGGACATTGATGTTAGCTGCGGCGAGAGTCTGTCTTACAACTCTTGCGGTGTGCGGTCGTGCATTATCATGCATTAACTGAAATAAGGGACCGATTTGCACTTGTAGAGGAACGATGACGTCTGATACAATCGTCTCAGCATAAATTTGAGCGTTGAGGTTGCCTCTGATCCAAATCAACTCAGTTCTTCCGCCGATCCAAATACCAGCCCATACCATGACGGTTCCACCACTATAAGGATGGACTTCCTGGCAGGATTTTAATCGCTGTTGGCGTCCAGGGGTTCTCCAGTGTCGTATACGTCTTGTATCCGGTCTCATACCAAAACGAGACTCATCAGAAAAGCACACGAAACGCCATCTCAATCTCAAGAAATCCGCATAAAAATGCTTGATCCCTAGACACTTTTGATGTGTGTATTTTATAAGGCGCTAATTAACCGACTTCCAAAAAGGAGGAGGTTCTCTATTCGACTGTATGTATTTTTTTTTTTTTTTTTATGTATGTTCACCGATTACTCGAAGACGCCTGAACCGATTTGAAAAATTCTTTTTTTGTTTGAAAGGGTATACTTCCAAGTTGGTCCCATAGCCACCAAGTCGGGATCTGATGATGGAATCTTGGCGAAATCGAGGGAACTCTTCAAATTTTATAGGATAACGTACAGCGATTTTGGTATTTTCTGCAACAAATGAAGCACTTGCGTTTGATGAGAACCATTCGACCATCAGATCGGATGATGAAGCCAAGAGTCACGGAACTCCATAATGAGACAATGTATCCTAGTCGTGTTTGGGCTTGTTGTAATTGTAACGGTATGCACTTTCCATGTGTACCAAGCACATGTGAAACACTAAAAAGTGAAAAATAAAAACTTTTTTTGCAAAAAATAAAACCGACTTCAAAAAAAAACAAAAAGTTAAAAATAACTTTAGCTTCTGAAGTCGGTGACAAAAAAATTAAATCAATCAAACAAAGGTCACCGACTTCAGAAGCTAAAGTTATTTTTAACTTTTTGTTTTTTTTTTTAAGTCGGTTTTATTTTTTGCAAAAAAAGTTTTTTAATTACATTTTTTTAAATAAATACGGTAAGCATGGGTGTCAATACCCTGTTTTCACTGTTCTTGATAATGTTAGTGACCAATGTGACCATGTTAGTTTAAAAAGTTATTTGTAAAATCTGTAAGTAAATGAAAATCAAATTTTATTGTAAACGTATACTACCTAATATAATATTTAAAACGACCGTTAGACTCCGAACAAACTATAATGCTTACTAAGCAACACAACGTCGCCATTTTTCCAGCAAATTACTTTAACGTAACTTTTTAACAACGTTCATCAATATTGTTTTTTGACCTTGTAAACTTTTTCAATTAAGGCAACGCTAACTTTGATACAAAAATTGTTAATGACGTTTTCGTAGCTGGGTAATTAATTAAAAGTATCATAAACTAGGACAAGGCACAGACTTCAGAAGATACGTATGTTTAAAAAAGAAACAACAATTTTATACACTGACATTTTTTTAATGTAAATGTATAACACTATGCTGATGTGCTGCCAATGTGTCTTATTTTTCTTTTCTATATTTAATTTTATGTATTTTTTTTTAAATCGCATTTGCCTCTCGCACAGAACAAATAAATAAAGTGTTATTTTATTTTATTCATCGGTAATTAAAAAAATTACAACTGTTCCATACATTTTGACATGTAGCTGTTTTTTTAATAATAGATGAAAAATATTCATGTGGGTTAAGAATAATGTAGGTACTGAATACGTAGTAACAATTTTAGCGTCGGTGTCTTTTCCACCCTGTCTAGAAAAAATTCCTTTCATAATTCTCATTAAATAGCAAATTCTTCCCTTTAAAAGGATCTATCAGCAATTATCTCCCTTCATCCACTTACGTACTTATACGTATATAGTCGCACGGCTTTCCCCTCACAGCCTGAGAGTTATCGACGGCTCTCAAAGGTACTCCTGCCAAAAATAGTGACGTGCATGCCTGTGAACAAAGGCTATCATGTATCCTATGCAGAGTGGAGGCGGCCCCTTAATGACTGGTGCTTAGTCTTGGTTGATATTTTGTGGTTGAAAGAATGTGATGTACCTACATGACATGGTAATGCCATGTGACGTCTCGTAAAGGGCTTTTAGTACTGAGTTCGCTGATGGTCGACCTATTTTCAATCCTATAACTCAGGGCATAAGAGTGAATGGTGATTCATCTGTCAACATTCACCATCGTTTATGGATGTTTTGATTATCGCAATATGATATTAGACTGATCGAAGCTGCAGGCTGTTTATTTTTTCTTGAACTACTTTGCTATGACAATTTTGGAAAAAAACACCAAATACGATGTGATGACTTTTTCCTTCTTGGACATCTCTCGAGTTACTAAACCTCTTTGAAAAAGCCTTTTCACCACCATACAGTATATTGGTGCGTTTCCACTTTCAAAGATGAATAGATCTATAAATGATTCGCAAACACTAAGTAACATTACAATTTCATAAACGGTAGCTGCAGTTGGTCTTCCTGAGATGAATCCCAAAGCGACATTGACGACTCTCTAAATAAATGCCGAATGCCTTCAACAAATGTTATTGGTATTGGTCGTGCTATGTTTAAGACATCATACCTAGTCCTGCCCTTGTCTCAATTCATTTGAGGTCGGCAGCAGCATGTCTTCTTCTTATTCGCAATAGACATCTCCTTTCTTGTCATGTCAAATAAAGTCCATAAAAGCAAAGAAAAATATATAAATGTCAAAACTAAGTGTCACTTTACTACGTCAAAATTCAAATCAAGTAGGTACTTTTATACAAAATAAAAAAGATAACAATAGCAAGCCAACCTATTACCACACAACTTTTCAGTCACCGGTCGAGCTTTGTTAAAGTAAATTAAACAAATAAATCCCGTACTGAACAAAGAATTTTGAACGCTAAACTGAAACCCATTAGTAATTCATAAATAAACTATCCTGCTACTAAACCCATCAATACGAAACAAAACAATTCCCACACAAATCACTAAATTCAATCAGAACCCCATTGACCGTTCATCACATTTAAAATTCCGACATTGTCATTGTATCCAACAACGAGTCCGGGAGAATGTCCCAGGCTTCTAAAGACATTTGTTGCTGACCTTTCCAGCTGAATAAATAATTTAAACTCGACTCAAGCCCCCAGATTTAGTTAAACAAAGGTGGTCCAGTTAATAGGGTAATACATTTTGGTCAATTCTACGATCCAGGAGGGCGGGGTTAGTTTGGGAGCGGGACGAAACTAATTGAGAGTGTTTAAATTAATGTTGGAACTTTGGTTGAGGTACTGTATGGACACAGTGTGCTGCTGAAAAAGTAAAAGGGTAGGTAATGAAATAGGATAAAGTTGGGTGGGTAATGAAACCTAAAGATGTAAGAAAGGTATGGATAAGAAAAATATCATATCCAGTTAGATTTTCATAGGATTTCATTTTTGTGTAGGTAAACTAAAACGTTTTGCCGAGTGTGCGTAGGAAATAAGTTAGAAATTACATCATGCCGCAACATAATCAGTTTTTGTGAGTTTTGGCAAAAAAACAAAAATCAATTTCGTGTAAACTCCTCAATTATCTATTTAAGAACATACAATTAAAACAATCACTACTTTACACCACCCATAAACTTCTAAAAGCCCTTAAAACTGTGTAATTTACAACACATTCCAAAGTCATTATTATCCGCGCCCCGCGCCCTGTGCGACCACTGCCCAAGGACTGACCAAGGCACTTAGCGAATTAAGCATGTCACAAGTTAATGTTTAATGGTTAATGCAGACGAGGGTAGGCATTAGGCCAAATTAGCCATGTCTGCTTAGATGGACGCGTTTCTATCTGGAGTTATGGCTGTATTACCCAACTAGTTTTGTTAGCACAGTCATTTGTTTGGAAGTATTATCTGGAATCGTCTGTGTTCGTAAAAAAAAGCGAATAGTCCGGTCAAATTAGACCAGAAAACAAGAGTAAAGATACATAAATTTACAAGCTGATTATTGGTACAATTGTTCAAAATATAATATTATAAATAAAATGTTAAAGTTCCCCATCATTCCTGTGTATGGAAAAAAAGGTCAAAGGTCAAAAAATGAGTTTTTCGCGATTTTCAGCAAAATGGTAAGTATTTTATGATCTTCAATTTTTGTCTGGGGTATTTTTATGATAAAACTTATCGTTTTGCTGAAAATCGTGAATTCATTTTTTTTACCTTTGTCCTTGAATATTTTTTTTCCACACACAGAAATGTTGGGGAACTTTAACATTTTATTTATAATTATATTTTGAACAATTGTACCAATTATCAGCTTGTTCTAAATTTATGTAGCACCAAATGTCTAAATTGACCGGACTAGAATGGGATAGGACACTTTTCAAGTAGTCTTCAATTTCTGCGTTCAACAATAGACATAAACAGAGAGAGATGTGCGATCCTTACACATCTCTTGCTCTTTTTTGAAGTGAAATCTTCTTTACGCGTTGAGCACTTTTTGAGTAAACAAAAACTCGCGTTATAATCACCAAACGCTGTCATAGAACGGTTGGTCATAATCAACCTTATACAATTAAGATAAAGTTTATTTTGGATTACTTAGTTTTCATTTCAATCGGCAGTCCCCAAAGACTGTTATTATTACTTCAGGAGATCCTAGACCAGCCAGCGTAGCATGGACACCGTAGACACGACAGAGAGTCGACAAACCTTTTGTTCATCTGTCATTTTGTCGATTCAATGACAGATGAACAAAAGATTTGTCGAGTCTCTCTCGTTTCTCTGGTGGTCATGCTAAGCGGGCAGGTGGCATTCTTACCGTGATAAAACTTTTAGGGGCAAGTCAATTGTATTCATGGTAGTCCAGTTGAAATGAGATTGGCAAACGCCCATAGTATGGTAGGTCCAACAAGGGTAAGGTTAGCGAACAAGAATTACCGTTTAATCAAATCACTGCGAAAACATTTTTTATTTCGCGTCTAGCCTTTTATTTCGCGTCTAGCCTTTTGGTCTGATGATAAAAAAAGTTTTTTTTTTTGTTTATGTACATTTCATTTCAATCTGCAATTTTCACCGATGTCTTTTTCTGTAAAATATAAAAAATGCTTTTAAAGCAGCTGCCTTTGGTCGGGTTATAGAGCGTCCCGTAAAAACTGAACGAGTTTTCATAAAAAAAAACGACAAACACGGATATTTTTTTAAACACTAGTTAAACATCAGTCAGAACAAAAATACGTATACCAACATTCGTAAAACAGGTACTACATATCCTACATGCATGCAATGTAAGCAAGAGTGCATAACATCAATATTGTTCCTGTTAACTCCGACAACTACCGTAAACACACTTGGGCTACAAGTGTGTTAAGTTAACAAGAGCTCAGCGTGTCTTGTATCCATCGTTAGACGAATATAGGTAGATATGAATATAGATTACAAAACATACAGCTCATTTTATGCCAGTACACTTAGCAAAAGAAATAGGTATGCAGACATGCATGCTATAGTTGCTGCCAGTCAAGATCGCAATTGCGGTCATTGCCCTTTCCCTGACATCTATTCGTACGAACCAAATCAAATGAACCATGTATCGTTTTTCATTAGAAAAAATGTTGAAGATCACGATACATACGATTAAAGACTTGAACTGGCTTATTTTTGCATTTCAAAGTTAAGAACTTTAATAAATGTAGGTGAGTCAATGACCGCTATTGCGATTTAACTAGCAGCAACTATACCTACAGTCACTTTGTTTTTCATTAACATAATTTCAAAAATAAATTTATCTTTGCTGTTGAGTGTTATTTGACCTATGAATGACCGTTAAAAATATTTTTAATACATAGTATTTCTCAGAAAGGTGTGGCAGATTTTTGTCTAGCGATTTCGATGATGGTCCTATGGAAGAAGTTGTTCAATTTGATAATCTGAATCACTCCCTGAAATATTACCACATCTTTCTGGTACACTGTGTTGTTTGATTCTATTGAAGCCTTTGTGTACAAGTCCAACTCGCCCTAACCAGGTTTTCATAAAAAAAAACCTGATCAAAAATTAAAGTAACGACAAAATGAACACGTCATCACTATATAGGACCACCACTGAATATACTGGTACACAAAATACAGTTCGTTACTGTAATGCAATGCAGCTGTCCCAAAACAGCTCAGTTCTCTAATTTCTAAGCTGTCAAGTCGAAGAAGCTTTAAGCCAATATGGCAGAATCACACGACAGCTGTATTAGAATAGGATTCAGCTCGTTCGGCTGTACCGAACCTGTCTGTCCTGACCTTAAATGAGTTTGTATTTGTAGACGAATTACTTACGTTGGTACAAGTTATGTGTTTGTATGGTCGCATTAGTGAGAGGTTTTCTTTTTGAGAATTAAAAAAAAAATAGTTTCCAAGAACTTGGTAGATGGCGTTGAATTGACTACGTTACTAGGTGCCAAAGCAAAACGCTTGAAAAAACACATTCACATACGCTCGTTGACTGACACTTTCATTTGCATAAGCTTCCGAATATAACCATTAGGTCCAAGTGAAATTATGTGACGTTCTGTTCCTTGCAGTAACATACCGAGATCAGCGCCATCTATCCAACGACTAGGGAAGAGCTGAAAAAGAAAATCCCTTATTCTAATAGTATTTTTTAATATTCTGTTTAAGAAAATTCGTTTTTCAAGTGCAGGTTGCATGTATTTACAAGGTATTTATATGGTACAACGTGTAAACAGAGACACAGCAAAATAAGTAACTCTACCCAAAAATTATTGCTGGGGAACGATCTTTCTTTTGGTAAAATGGCAATGTAACGTACTCAAAACGCTGTGCTGATGGTCGCATTGAATAGTAAATGGCACATGGAGGCATTGAAAGTAAAGTTATCACATTAAAACCTGTTTTTAACCCCCGACGCAAAAACGACGGGGTGCTATAAGTTTGACGTGTCTGTGTGTGTGTCTGTCTGTGAAATCGTAGCTCCCGAACGGATGAAACGATTTTGATTTAGTTTTTTTGTTTGAAAGGTGAATAATTAGTCAGGAGCTATGTTTGATAAAAATCAGTTCAAGATGGCCGCCGCCAAAAAATGGCGGATTAAATATTTATTCAACAACTCCCTCAATATGGGTATCAAATGAAAGGTCTTGACTAGTAGTATACCCTATAATAAATTTCAAATCCAAGATGGCTGCCACCACAAAATAAATGGAGGTTTAATTTTTTTTTTCACAACTCCCTCATTTAGGGTATCAAATGAAAGGGCTTGTGAAATCATGACACTACGTGTGTCCGAGGTTTTTTATTTTTTTAATTTAATGTACCTTGTACAAGCTCAAATAATCTGAATAGTCACCATCGTACTCGTATAAAAAAAACAGGTATGTTATAATTTTCATATAATAATTAGATCAAATTCTATTACGCTGTGCTTTCTAACAGAATGTTATTACTTATGCAAATAATAATAAATTTGCTTCCGAAACATAAGCCGACAAGTTCACTGACCTCCACAACAAGGAAGAAACAACAAAATAACAAAGGTACACAAGCAAACCCGTGTCACAATATGACAACACAAAAGTACCACCATCAGTACATGTAAATATGGAGACACAAGATCACAACTGAGGAAAACTCCACTTACAAGCGATAACGCACGACTGTATCTGTATACTAGCCCTTATTTCCCATAAAATACTTGAGAAAACCCAAAATAAATGTTTTCGTCTAGCCACGTTGGCGTCACTCGTTCATAAATCACATAAAAATATATCCTAGAGTGGCAGATTAAGTGATTCCTGCGAAAGTTGTTCGGCAAACAGGCGAATCCATTAAAGTAAGCCCATCTGAAGAAAACTGTGTAATCTGTTTATACGTTTGCATAAAACTGTTAGTTGTGTGTGTGTGTTTGTGCGATTTGATACTAAAAGCTTGGGGAAATTAAAGATAATCTGCTGAGAGGGTGTGTAGATATGAATCTTAGTGAGTCTGAGTGATGATGGGTTTATTAATTTTATACGGGGTAGGACAGCGAGAATTAAAACTTTACGTCGTACCTATTCAGTATATGATTCTGAAGCCATATGTAAATTTTAAAAAGGTAATTTAATTGCCATCCAACATGGCAATGCTGCCAGCGTTCTAGGCACTTTTCCTGTTGACAGCGATGAGGACGAATTTTTTGACGGCCTGTAACCGTTTTGACACTTTAACATATTTTTAGTAAGTAGGTACTATTTTATTTAGAGTTGTAGTTTGTTTAAAGTGTAAATAATACTCACTTTTAACTTTAAAATAATAAAAATGCTGGTACTTACATTTTGACCGTGCAGTTTTGCAGGAAACAGCTTTATTTATTTTTCACCTTGTACATCAGAACTTATTTGTATGTGGGAATGTGCTAATCGTTGGTGCACTATGTTTTAGAAATTCCTTACAAGGAACGACAGTACTGATATATTACATCTGTAATTCTGAATATCTACGGTGACTTTCAACTACTACTATCTACTATTGTTTATTTATTTATTTTAAAAATAAATTAATATCGCAATAGCGGTCATTGTCCTTTCCTCTAAAATCTCTTCGTACGAACCAAAACAAATGAACCCTGTATCGTTTTTCATTATATGTTGAAGTTCACGATAGATATGAAGACTTGAACAGGCTTGTTTTTGGATTTCAAAGTTAAGAACATTAAGAATTGGCTAGACGACAAAAAAAACTAATTATATTAAACAATATTTGACCCGTATTTTTACTTTTTTTACGTAAAACAAAATTGACCAAGATACGACGCTTTTAATATTCCCAATACGTCACGCCTAGGTATAATTTTTAGCTAGTTCTGACGTCACGAGCCCCCACTCCCGAGTTTTGAGGCGTTTTATCTATGTCAATATTCATTGATTTACAAAAACAAAAAATACGTGTCCATTATTTAAAAAAACTAACTGACGGACTAAATCGATTTGTAATTTTTTGATACTGTCGTCATACCTATTGTAGGTGGATCAATAACCTCTATTGCGATCTTAACTAGCAAGAAAACTGAAATTTGTGTGCTAAAATTGAAAACAAGCATAAAAAAGTTAGATCGCCATTTTTTTTTATCTCCCACATGCATTTTAACATAAAATACTTCTTTAAAATCAAATCAACATAAAAAATACAGTAATATAATAAAAACTCATGAAAATAAAGCATGATAAGCGCTGTTCGCAAATCGATTGAATCGAATACGGAACCAATTTCGATTCCGAGCGAGAAAACCCACAACTCGTTACAACTCGACACATTATGCGAGTTAGAGTTTCATCGGGAAAAATAGCTAAAAAATGAAAATTGTTTTTATACACATACATATATTCACCTATATACTTTGTAACGGGAAGGTTTTCCACGAAAACCTTGTGAATACGATTTCAGTTCGCCAAAGCGTTACCAAAGTTGGTATTATTAAATTTTTACGACAACAGACGCGCGATATTTATTTGTTTTCCGCGTTGTAGGAGTAAAATATGTGCATGATTTGGTTAGTGACGTGAAAATACTATCTTGAGGAGTATGGCCATTGTTATAATGGATATTTATGTTTTGTAAACAACTGTGTTTAAGGCGCCAGGGTAGCCAGCGAAATTCAAATTTTCTTAGAAAAACGATTTGGACCTTAAAAAAACAGTTCCTAGACCTTTATGAATTATGAGGGTTGTATTGATGATTTTGATACTAATAATTCTGCAACGACATTTGTCTTACGAACGAATTTCGAACGATATTTTAATCAACATACTCGTACAACCTTGCACAGGCCTGCAAATTGCAAAAAACGGTAAGAAAATTTGAACTTTGTGGGCTGAAATTTGAATTTTGTTTTTTTCTCTTGCCCTCATCCCAATTTATATCGGGTCGCACAGCATGTCTTTTTAGGGTTTTCGGGGCCTATTTCTAAGCCTCCGTTCTGTCCGTTTGTCCGTCTGTCTGTCAGCGGGCTGTATCTCATGATCCATAACAAGTAGACAGTTGAAATTTTCACAGACTGTAGTATTTTTGTTGCCGCTACAACAACAAATAACCTTTTTACGAGGTTACAGGAGGAACCCTTCATGTGTGAATTCGACACTCGGCCGATTTTTTTTCCGTACTTACTACTACTACTACTCTATTACTCGTTTTTTTTTTTTTTTTTTTTATTGCAGGTAAGTATTTTTTCTCAAAAATGGTATGTAATGTTGACATAACATCTCTAAAAAGTATCCAGAAAGTGAACTCTACCGGAGACTATTCACAACTGTCCGGTAAGAAGCGAGATTTTAAATTTGGAATCTCCTACTGTCCAGTAAGTAAGTATGTAATTTACTTACTGGACACTTGGTCATCCTTCATCCCTTTTTTTTTTATGGCTTCGCACGGTTTAGGTCATCCTCTTTAGATCTGCTTAGAAAAAAAAAACATAGTACCTACCAGACACAGATTAGAGTTTAGCCATTATAACATGGTTAGAGGGAGGCTCCAAATATATATCTATCTCTTTTTGGTATGACATTTTATGAGATACATAATATATTTTGGAGCCTTAAACATCCATTTTATTGTCTGTGACCCTTTTTTTTTTTTTTTTTTATGGGTCTGTGACACATAACGCGACGCAGAAAAAGTATGCACGTTGCGTTTTGTACTTAGTAATGTTGTAGAAGTATAGTGTGGGATTTTATGTTTGTATTTAGTCATTTCAGTTTATAAATCATGTTGGATTAAAACTTTCCATTCTAAAATTAACATGGAGTTTCAAAAACAATAATTTACATTTTTTACTAAAACATTCATGTAATGTAAAAATAGAACAATGTTTAAAACTAAACGCAAACTTTGTAGTAAAAAAAACAACGACTGGCGGGATTTCACATTCAATTGCGACAATTGTGTTTTAATTTACCGCGTGAATTTAAATAATCCCAAAAAATGAATTCAAGCGAATCTGATTCGGAAATAGATGGCACTCCTCCTGATTTAAAAGCTGAGGCCAAATTAGCAAAAGAAAATTTACTTCCGCCAAAATCCAAGGAGCGATACATGAAAAATTATGAAAAATTTATGAAGTGGAAGGCAGAAAAACAAGCCAACAGTTGGTCTGAAAATGTAATCTTGGCATATTTCAGCTTTCTTCGCCAAACAATGCAGCCGACAAGTTTATGGGCTGTGTATTCTATGCTTCGATGTGTAGTGCAAAATAAACACGATGTAAACATTAAGAATTATTCCAATTTAATAACTTGGTTGAAAAGACAATCGACTGGCTACAAAGGAAAAAAATCGAATGTATTTACCAGCCAAAACATACAGAAGTTTATAAATGAAGCACCCGATGAAGTTTATTTAGCAGTGAAGGTAATATTTATTTTGTTTACTTATTTAATTTAACTTGTTGTGATGTACGAGTAAGTGGTCTGTTAGTCGGTTGCAATAATATAAATATGCTATTAAATCTGGTTCCAAATAACATAAACTTATTTTTATATTCTCGATTTAAATAGTTTTTTTTTGTTTTTAGGTTATTACTATAATGGGAATTAATGGCGCCTGCCGATGTATGGAGCTCTGTAATATTAAAAACAGTGACGTGGAATACCATAATGAAATAATTTCGGTAAAAGTACGAGAAACAAAAACAAAAATTGATCGCTCTTTTGTTATACACAAGGAGTCAGCTCATATTGTAAGGAAATATCATGACCTGCGCCCTGAAAATATGAAAAGTGATAATTTTTTTATCAATTATAGAAACGGGACATGCTTGCGGCAAAACATCGGTCGTCATAAGATTGCCGCAATACCTAAACAAATAGCAGAATATTTGAATTTACCAAATCCAGAGAGCTATACTGGCCATTGTTTCCGGAGGTCGTCTGCTACCCTTCTTGCTGACTCTGGAGCCAATCTCACGACAATAAAACGACACGGGGGGTGGAAATCGGACCGAGTTGCAGAAGGATACATAGAAGAGTCATTAGAAAATAAAAGTGAAATTACAAGCAATATAAATAAAAAAATTAAATTGAATACTCAAAACACATCATCTTCCACCTCCCCGCAGCCGTCTACATCGCGTCAACAGCAGCTAAGCCTGGCTCCGCAGCCATCTACCTCTCGCCAAGAACCGACCACTATTCCCCTGCCCGTAACATCATCGCAAGCATCCACCTTCCCAAACAACCAAATTAATGTCTCACAGACATTTACTGCCAGCCAAGAGTCCGTTAATCAAGATGTACAACAAACAAATATAAATGCCCCCGGTAAATCGATCACAATATCTATCAGTAATTGCCCTAATATGAATGTAACCTTCAATATTAATTAAACGAATTTGTTGTTAAACTTTCTTTCATTTTTGAGAAAAGCATTACCTATACAAACCTCAACCAGTAAGAAAGCCATCCTGGCCTCGTATATAAACGTGGTTAGTATGAGTTAACCGGACCGAACCGCAGGTGAGGTCCGGTTAACTCATACTCGGCCAGGAAGGCTTACTTACTGGATTCTGCTGTAATGTACTATAATATAACAAGTTCAAGCCGCACAACAGGAAATTTTGAAATTTTGATTGTTCAAATTGGCTGAAAATCGCCATTTATTTAACTTAAAATCACTTAATATTTAGTAAACTTTTTTGTAACATGAAATAAGTACTTTAAACTCTCATCGCAATCATGTATCCAAATTACTAAAATTACAACATAGATCAAGCAAGAAATAGGTAAACAACAAAACGTACATCCTTATTCCTATTTATTTATCAAATCCTTTATTATGCAAATACAAAATATGTACAGTAACAAGATAAGGTAACGAGTGAGCTGAACGGATCGGATTCATTCTCAAATCCGCGTTTACAAATAATCGGATAATCCGATTCCCGTAAGGAATCGAGTTCTCGATGCGAGCTACATTTATTAAACACAATAGAAGGAGGATATTGTGCATTGCTTACGTTGGAATGACTAAGATAGGATCAGATGGAACTACTTAGGTCTATGTTCACCAAAAAGATGACAGTCTGATTATCTAAAAACAGCTGTTTAAACACATTTTTGTATGGGAACATGTCACAGAGACAGCTGTTTTAAGATAATCAGACCGTTATCTTTTCGGTGAACATGGATCTAAATGTGATAAATACACACATGGTGTTGCTCTCAACGGTTACCGATTTTATTTTGTTCAAATAGAGGTAGATCTTGTAACGTATCTCAAAAATTTGGAAGAAATTCAAAACGTAAATGACAAAAATATGTAAATTTTTCAACGATAGATAAAAAACACAGTATTTTACAGTAGCATTTTGACCGAGTAGGTATCGCATTTTTGTAGTAACATTTTTATTTTTATTCCGATAATTTTCTTTGTATTTACGGGGGTTCAGAATGGTGTACTGATCGCGTGGTAAGCGATTGTCTGTCTCTTTCGCCCTGTACCTGTACAGGGCGAATAAATAATATGGGTCCATGTTCTTTATAAACTAGCTTCCGCTAGCAGCTTCACCCGTGCGAAGTTTCATTACTGTCCCATGGGATCTTACTACCGGGATAAAATTAATCTTATGGAAATTTATGTTTTGTAAACAACTTTATTTAAAAATATTTACAATATCCATTCTCTTGCCCTCATCCCAATTTATTTCGGGTCGGCACAGCGTGTCTTTTTAGGTTTTCGGGTCCCTTATGTTTTAATCTAGATTATAAACTGTTTGTGAGAAAAATTCCATTCAAATCCGTTCGGTAGTTTTTGCGTGAAAGAGTAAAAAACACATAGGTATACATCAGCTATACATGCCCACAAACTTTCGCATGTATAATATTAGTAGGATAACTGCAACACTTTTGATTACAAGGTATCTCAAACTACAGAAAAACTAACAAAGACTTTGGATGAAAAAAAGAACGCACAATGTAACTTCATGTAGTAAGAAACTTTTGATTACTGATACACAACCAGAGCAAAACAAAGTTAGCAAAGCTCTGAATATGTCTTTTTCTTAACAACTAAGTATTTGGCACCCGTATGTTTTTATGTCCTATCTACCTTTATCCCTTCCTTAATTTACCCAATTTCAGGTTGTTTATTTTCCTATCATACTACAATAAAACGTGTCATACAAGAAACACCATATAATCTAGCCTTTTCCCAACTATGTTGGGGTCGGCTTCCAGTCTTACCGGATGCAGCTAACTACGAGTATTTTACATGGAGGGACTGCCTAACTGACCAGCCAGCCAGTCAGTATAATAAGTAATGCGGTACCCGTTGGCAAGACTGGTTGTCAGACTTTCAGGATACTGACTGCTTGTAACGACTATTAAGATCTACAATTGACACCAATGACTTAACGTGATGCGAGCTCCGAGACACGGAGGAAACTTGGTACTTATGTACGAGTATGTTGTCACTCATCCACCGTCAAACCTAGGCAAGCTTGGCTTAACCTTGAAGAATGACCCATGCGGCTGTAATTATTTAGTCACGAGCTCCTCATACGAGAATACAAAGGGCAATAAGTCACAATCTCCGACACAACAAATCAATAAGTTTCCTGTGTTACTGTGGAATCCATTTTAACATTCGTACGGCCAAACTTAGTCCCAGGGGTAATCACAATATGGTAAACTAGTTGCGTAGTTTGTGTCCAAACCCTTACAGGGCCCTCAACATAGTTCACAGGTCAATTTTCTTGTTAAAACATTCCTATAGTAATTTCTAAGTGGGTATCCTATTGTTGGAATCAGTTTCCAAGTGCTGTATAATTTGGCGGCCATCTTGGAAAGTTTATATGGCATTGTGTAAAGTTAAACTAATTCTGTAATGTAAATTGCGATTGTTGGAATGTATCGGTTTGTTAATATTGAGGTTATAGTAATATCTCTTTGAAAATCAATTGGTATTCTAATGTAAGGGAATATGAGGTGAATTTGACGTTATTTTATGGTAAACATATTAACTGCCCCTCGTAATAACCCTTTTTTAGGGTTCCGTAGCCAAATGGCAAAAAACGGAACCCTTATAGTTTCGCCATGTCTGTCTGTCTGTCTGTCCGCGGATAATCTCAGTGACCGTTAGCACCAGAAAGCTGAAATTTGGTACCAATATGTATATCAATCATGCCGACAAAGTGCAAAAATAAAAATTTAAAAAAACATTTTTATTAGGGTACCTCCCCCAGACGTAAAGTGGGGAGCGATTTTTTTTTTAATTTTGACCCTGACGTGTGATATATTGTTGGATAGGTATTTAAAAATGAATAGGGGTTTTCTAAAATCATTTTTTGATAATATTAATATTTTAGGAAATAATCGCTCCGAAAGTCAAAAACAATGTGTCCCCCCCCCCTCTAACTTTTGAACCATAAGTTTAAAAAATATGAAAAAAATCACAGAAGTAGACCTTTATATGAACTTTCTAGGAAAATTATTTTCAACTTGATGAGTTGAATAGTTTTTGAGTTATATAGCACTTTTTCAAAAAAACGCAAATGATAACTTTGTTTTTCATACAAATACTATGAAAAACAAAGTTATTTTTGCTGACGAAAAATGTTGGTATTTTTAATGGTCTGGGAAGCTACGGAACCCTACAGTGAGCGTGGCCCGACACGCTCTTGGCCGGTTTTAATTATCCTGCTAGAACGAAAAAAAAACGAATGTGAAGAATTTTCGATTGGATTTTTAAGGACTTTTTAAAAGCCCTCAAAAACAAATAAATTTTATTTCCCCCAATTACAAACGAACTTCAAACAGGCACGAAATCCTGCATTCAAATCAAGAACCATTCATAAAAAAAAAACACAAAGAAATTCCATTCTAAATTCAAATAAAAACCAGTAGCATTATTATAAACCGCGCACCCATTCCATAGAGTTACGACACGTCTCCCTTTGAACGAAGAAAACAATTTCATACCGTAAATTTCACTTTAAAACTATGTTTGAAACTTCTAATATCGAAATGCACTTTATCTATGAAAGCCTTTGAATGCTCGAGGCGAGAGGGTGCACATCAAAGATGTCGTCGCAAAGCCACGGTAGGGTTAACTTCCATCAAGCGAAACGTAACATTAACTTCTTACAAATATGATACAAATTCTTTTGACACGTGTAGTGGGATGTGTGACATTTTGATGAGGGTTGTTTTCTAAGGGGTTAGCTTGGGTTTTTGCTGGCTACCTTAGGCGTAATAAAGCCAATAAACTTGATAGCCTTATCTTAAACGGCGTGCTGTGACGCCGTGCGTGTTCGAAGGAGATGCCTTACGATTTATTATGGGGACTTTGAATGCATGCTCAGTTGATATAATTAACTTTACTAAGTGGTTTTGCAGTTACGAATATGTGCTTAATCTTTTAACGCCAACTGTAAGGTGACAATTATAAGAATAGCTATTTTAAGATACAAAAACTGATTGTTTCTTTTAATAACCTGCGATATTTGGCCCAGGATAGAAGCATGGAAGAATGAAGAACGCATGAGAATGATGATGATGGTCTGAACTAAATCCATGGAAAATATTGGGCCACGATCTCATCACACCATGGTATAAGAATGGCTATAATTGAACTAGTTCCGATACACGAAATTTATCAAGACACAAAATTAGTCACAGTATGATAAATTGGTTATTCATTCTGATGAACCAATTCATTTAAATAGGTCACTATGAGGTACTTGAATTGTAAGATGGCCTAATCATTTAGAATTTCTTGATCTCATTGTGCTGCTGTTTTTGAAGTGAAAACTTCTTTTGGCGCGTTGAGCACTTTTTGAGTGAGCAAAAAAACATCGACCTGCGTGAACGTCACCTAACGCTTCGTAGTACTCGTAGCCGATCCGCTTCCAACAATACCTCATTTAATTTAGTCAAATTATCCAAAGCAGTATAGAAGTCACGAGGGAACAGATAAACACACATAGGTACCAGTCAAAATCATAACCGTCCTTTTGTTTCTCTGCTACTCGGTTAAAAACTTACATCTCTACTTTTTCAGTAAGTTAAATAAGCACAGTTATTTAAACTCTTTTCGCTTTCAATAAGATACAATTCTCCGCATCAATTACTTACCTCAAAGAAAATAACCAAAAGCAAGATTATAGGGCACGTTGCAAAGAACTTTGCCTAAAACTTCAGACTTACACAATGCTGGCCGAGAAAGCGGGCCGCGGAAGAATTTCCACAAAACAAGACTCGCTCCTCTTTTGTTTCGCTCGAGATCCACATGGGAAGTTAGAAACTGTACGTACCTGGAACAGAGAAAAAGAAACGTTAGTTTGTACTCTGCTGATTCATTTTGGAAATGAGGTCAGTGAATTAAGGTTGTGTAACTTTGATTCTAGGTTTAAAACCTGTTTTAATCGTGTTTTTTATCTAGATCGCGTGGGTTGTGCATAACTTTCTTTTAAAACAGACTGTTCTTGCAGGTATGCAATGGGGTAGACCGTTAAAAGCTAATTGTAGATGGCGCCACCATAGCTGGTCTCAATCTGACCAATGAGGTCAAGGTATTTTAAAATATGAAATGACATTCCTTGTTTCTCAACCAATGACAATGCTTGGAAACAGCTGTTCTAGCGCCATTAGTTCCACAGTGTGCATCCCCATTGAAATTTACCATGGGTTTATTTTGATTATTGCGTGTAACATTCATTACATTCTCATTTAGGACACACTGTTTAAAACATAGGCTCGCTCGCAATTACATGGGGATTAAAAAACTGGCGAAATGTAGGTATACTATTAGGTAAACCTCTGCTTAAACCTGTGGATATTACAGGCGTGATGTTATCTAACGTTTCAAGTATTTTTATGTGGAAGAAGTCGTCCTGAAGTGAGCAATGATACATTTTTTCATTTTGATTGGTGACTGAAGATCAACCCTCTGACGGAGGTAAGGCGAAATGGAAATCCATTTCATTGAAGGAGTTTCTCTCTCCCATTTATATCATGTAGACAGAATTTCACATTGCAAAACTTCTTAAAAGCACAATCTGCAACTGTATAAAAAACTAGCATGTCATAAATATAATTCAGCCTATTATAGCCTATAGCGCCCACCAACAATGTAGCTTCATTTCAGTAAAATACTTTTTTTAATTACCTAGTTCCGGAAATTACGCCCTACATACAAACTTTCAAACAAAAAACCTCTTTAATATATTTAGTATAGACAACGTCAAGACGTCACTACTAACCCTTCTTATACCAACCCGACCTACACTTAAAGCATCCATGCAGATAACATACTTCACAAGAAAATTCAATAAAGCCTGCGACGACTTGAGCCCTGACGTAGCAGGAAAACATAAGGTTCAAAAGGCTGGAAATTAACCTAAATAACTTGCAAGTGGTCGACTTGCATTATAATTACTTATGTGCACGCGAGAAGGGAAACTTTTATTTGTATCGGGAGCATGAGGATAGCTGGTGTTACGTAACTTTCGAGGTATGTTCGTGGTAATTGGTTTTAGTTCCAGTTATTAATAGTAATTTCTCTCATTTTTATATGTACTTTAGAAAAGCTTTAGAATGTACATTGCTTCGCCATAGTCTAAACAGTCTTTGTGTATTTCTGTCTTTTCTTACTGTTGCTAACCGCCTAGCCTTTTCGAAACTATGTTGGGGTCTTTTTCCAGTCTTACCTTTTATAGTGTTTTCGACTGAATAAATGTTGATGTCAGTAACTAAAATCAAAAGCTAGTACTAAATAAAATGTTAAATACCTATGTTACTCAAATAAAATTGACATAAATTGATAGTAAATTATCTTCAATATAAAACTTGATTCCAAAACTATGAATAACTTTTCCATTAACAAAATGAAGACCTCACTGCAAACATGTCAATCAAGTGAACTATCATTAATTCTAATTCAAATTACTTAATGTATGAACTCATTTTCTGTAATTACTTAACTATACAGGGTGTATACGTACATGAAACCACGCAAAGCTATACCTTTTAGTTGGCTTGAAAGCGTGATTCAAAAATAGGTCAAAATAAATACGAGTAGCTCCTTTTTCAAGTCCCAAAATTCTGTTTTCATCTGTTCATAACTTCATTATTTCTAACAATTATATTCAGAAAACGTTAGTATAGCCAAAAACATAAATAAGTATGACTTTACAGTGAAAATGATGTCACTTTTCTCTCATCATGTGATCAAATTGGTACCCAGATTTCAAATTAGCGGTTTGCATTTCCAACTCACACCCTGTATATGCGTAATGTGATGGCAATATTTTCATCATTAATCTATTAGACTGATTGTGATCAATCGCCGAATCAATCTCAATCATTAGGTAATTGTGAAATCTATATCTACTTAGATATGTACAGACGCATGCATTAATTAATAGTGAAAATTGATTATTAATGGCTGTGTCAAATCTATATTGTTTTATTTTAAAAACAACGAGATCGACGAAAAAGAACGAAAAGACAGATTTCATAAGATAAAAATATTTAGACAAAGGTAAAAAGCATAATTTGTTTTTACCAAACACAGTGTGATTAAACTAATGCCCCTTTTAAAAACAAAAAATAGTATTTTCCTCTCTTGACGTATTCTAAAATGCCTTCTGCAGTTTCAAAAACAGCTTGATCGTTCCTACAAGCCTACAAGCTAGATATTTTTCTAGACTAATCAATAATTTCAACAAGGATTAATTACATTCCACAGCTTATAAAATAACTGGCCTCAAAACTGAACTACACAAGCCTTCTAATTTCAAAAACACACGAACGTGTCAGATACGTTTCCCGCCATTTCCATTCTCATTCGCCCATTACTTGGCACCCAAAACATCACATATTATTCTAATGACGTAAAACAATTTCAGGAATAATTTAATTTCCAACAATGGCTTCGCAGTGTGAGTACTAAAACAAAAACGCCAGGATCTTTTAATTGCACTAATTAACTGCCGGCGTCACGTACAAATTAAGATGGCGAAGAAAAATTCAAGTGAATGAACGAGTGAATGAGCCAGTGAACGAACGAGAACGTTAATTGAGGTCATTATGGAACGAGGATGCACTAGACCGCGCTGGTTTGTTATTTGAATATTATATTAAAAGAGGAAGGGTTCATGGGATTGTCGAGCAGTCGTTGACTTGATTAGATTATGTGCCTTCGCCCAGCTAGGATAAACTTTTTTTCTTAGTTTATTTATCTAGGTAGCTACCTAGATAAATAAACTAAAAAAAAAAAGTTTGCCCGCGACTTTATGACCGGCGGAGTATGATAAATTGTCCCATGGGATCCGGTATTATACCGAGACAAAAGTATCTTATGTCTCCAGTATCCAGGTTATGAACTAACTATGTATCCAAATCCGTTTAGTTTTTGCGTGAAAGAGTAAACAACATCCATACATTTTCACAAACTTTCGCAATTATAATGTTAGTAGGAAGTAGACTACAACCCTATTTCTGATTATTCGTCTTATGCAGTAACATAATCTGCTAGCTTTAGGGACCCCAAACTGTCTCACCCACTGGTTCAAGTCAATAGATTACACATTTACTTGGAAAATAATTAGTGAAAATAGCTCTATAGCTTTTGTTCTGAATAACATGACAAAGATTTGATTGCGTGATAGCTTGATTTTGCCTAATATCAAGCTGTCACGCAATCAAGTCTTTGTCAAACAATGTAGGATCAGCGTCCAAAACAATTATGGCTTTAGTTGGAACGACTGCGACCCATAATTTAATTACTAGGGAAATACAGACATCAGAATATGCAGAAAATAAAGCTTTAACCGTATTTGTCAGGTTTCTGGATACATACCTTTTGACAGCACGTATTCGTACCACGTAAATCGTTAATATTGTTGCCGAAACTAATCATTTCCGCTTTGAACGATTGGACAAAACAGTTAGTTTCCAATGAAAAATATTACAATTTTTAAAAATCTTTTTCATATTTTAGTGCATTATGTATTATTAGTACCTATTATCTGTAACCAGCAATGGAAATAATATCGCCATTCAATTCTTTACTTTCATTAATATTGTTGCCGGAACTAATCATTTCCGCTTTGATCGGTTGGACAGAACAGGTGCCAATAAAAAATATACTATTTACAATTTTTTCAGATAGTAAAAGTGGATGTAGTCGTGGAAATAAAAAAACGCGATTAAAGAATAGAATTTCTCTTTATTCGAGTATCCACGACTCAAAAGCTGTTAGTAAAACTAACGACTATATGAGTATAGTAAGCACTGATAATAACACACAACACAACAAATAACGGTGGATCAATGCTGCGACAACCCATGAGTAATTGCACAGCAGCGACCCACATAAACTCAGTCCAGGCGACTGGCAATCATGCTTAAGATACTGTTGGTGCTGCCGCACACCCTGCGCACCAGGGAAGCGCACTTTTTACGCATTGTTGCGTAGAAACAATCCACGTGCGCATCTGCGAACATCCCCGATGCACTACAGAAGCGGGGCAGCCCCACCAGCATCCTAAAGGCCTTATTATACTGAACGCAGAGAGCACTGTACGATCTTTGCGTACACCAGGCCCACAGGCTGCACGTGTAAAATGGAGTACAAACAGTACGCTCTTGATCTTGACTGGAAGTGAACATCGTGCAAACTTGCGAATATGAATAAAATTCTTAACTACTCGATAGCCAAGTACTAGGCATCCAGAAGCACAAAGAGTTAGTTCAGTGCATACTTCCACGGTTTCACTCGCCACGTTAGGTGTCAGACTACAATGACTTTACGACCACCACAGCGATATAACCTGACACTTTATAATTCCCTGGTACTGCATGTGTTGCGTGTGAACTATTTGTTTGTTGCATAAATGTTTCTAAGGTTTGATTTGTTGCTTAAAACGATAACTTTGTAAATGGTGTTAAGCAGGGTCTACTGCAAACGCTTGTTCTTCTCTGGATTTCGTCATTTTCTGAATACTCTAACTAAAGCTCGTACCTTAAGTCGCACCTTATTCCCATGGGGGTAGGCAGAACCACAGAACGCTACCTGCTACTGTCCCCTGCATTGTTGGTTTAATCCATTAAAACCAACCCAGTTAGTACTGGGTAATACGGATACCCTTTGTTAAGACATTCGGGCCACTGACTACCTATAACGTCTGTCAAAGATCTACGAATGACAGCCGGAACCGACGATTTTTAACGTACCTACTACTTTTAATTATTGTACCAGTGTATAACTTTTTGACTTGAAACCTGAAACTAAAACGGGAGATGCGTCATAGCCACGATTTGCTACCAACGTTTCTACCTTAACGTCAACCCAACTACCTATGCATGGACTTTAAATGCAGAAAGAATAAAATATACATAGAAACAAACAACCGTTGAATTCTACAGCCACTTGATGCGAAGTTAAGTTTATGTTACGATTTTAAATGTAAGTTTACATATAACAGTGTACAGTATAATCTTTAACTTAATACTTAAATAACTTAGGTTTTTCAAGCATTTAACAGGAGATACCAGCTCGCGAGTCGCAAATCTGTACTAAACATCGGTAGAAACACGCGATGCATAGCCTAGGGTCATCACTATCTAGATAGCCTAGATCTAGTTTCAACTGGGTACGGTAACCGAAACAAACTGGGTATCTTATTTATTTATGCTTTATTTATTAATTTAATTACACCGGTTTTAAATCCAATTACAGCAACTTATAATTCAACGTAGTATACACGTAGAGGAAGACCAAAGAAACGATGGTTGGACGGTTTATAGATGTTAGGAATCCAAAGGATATGACTATTAAAATGACGAACAAAAGAAATGAATGAAGAAAACATACTGAACCTATCCGGAATCATCATCGGCATAACTTTTTTTCAACTATGTTGGGGTCGGATTCCAGTCTCACCAGACGCAGCAGAATACCAGTATTTTTAAACGACTTCCAAAAAGGAGGAGGTTCTCTATTCGACTGTATGTATTTTTTTTTTTTATGTATGTTCACCGATTACTCGAAGACGCCTGAACCGATTTGAAAAATTCTTTATTTGTTTGAAAGGGTATACTTCCAAGTTGGTCCCATAGAAATATTGTCATGATCTGATCACGAACTTCGGAGATATGGAACGGAACTCCTCAATAAATGATAGCAAATGGACTAGGTTTGCTGAAATCTATTGTCTGTCTATTGTTTACACCAGTTCATAACATAACATCACGCCACCGCAGCGGTACGCTGTGAACGGGTAAGCACAAGTGAACCACTAAAAAGTGAAAAATAAAAACTTTTTTGTAAAAAAAATAGAACCGACTTCAAAAAAGTGAAAAATAACTTTAGCTTCAGAAGTCGGTGACAAAAAAACTTAATAAATCAATCAAACAATGGTCACCGACTTCTGAAGCTAAAGTTATTTTTCACTTTTTTGAAGTCGGTTCTATTTTTTTGCAAAAAAGTTTTACATGGAGCGAATGCCTATGTATATGCCTATACTGGTATTCATCTGCATCCGGTTGGACTAGAAGCCGACCCCAACATAGTTGGGAAAAGGCTAGGCAGATGTTTATGATGAATGCCTATATGTATGTGAACTCCACAACCCAGTTAGTACTTGGTAGTGGTGGGTAGTGTGGTAGTGGGTTCTGCTTTTGTGCTTTAAGTGTTAAATAAATAAATAAGACTAACCAATCCCAAATAAGTGGAGGAAATTATATTTTCATTAATTAATTACCTAATACTGCAAAATATATTTGAGTGCATCGTGTGTTCAAGCTTTTTCTTTGTTTTGGTGAAATCGTTTTTTTTTTAATAAATAAATATCGCTGGACATTAACACACAGCGCCATCTAGTGCCACACTAAACAAGGCTTGTGTCGTGGACACCAGATAATTGATATAAGTACTTACTACTTATATACCTTTTTTGTTTGTAAATACATATTTATTATACATTTAAACAAACATGACTCAAATTCAAAATCAAACAAATATTTGCTCCTACCGGGATTCGAACCCAGGACCCTAAGAACGTAAGGCAGCCTCACTAGCACTACGCCATTCGGGTCGTCTTTCTCACTATATACACATAAAACAACGACCCTGCTATCACCAATCCGCTTAAGTGTTACTAAGTATATGCGCTAACTCGCGTGCTTTTAATATAGGGTTGTCAATTTCAAGATAACTACGACGTAAAGCCTATTATTAAAAGTCCTGGTTAATTCTAAAACAAGACAGGCAACCCTGAAATATGCTCGTGCATAAAACCAAAAAATACACGACATTAAGTAGACTTTACTTAACGTTTTATTTTAAAATATTCCCGGGATCCAAGTCTTAAGTTTTAAATACCACAGCAAAGGAAATATTCTATGCAATAACCACAAATCTGCAGCGCGGTATATTCACGAAGCTTGTTTTGTTGTTTCTATATTTATACCAACATTTAAATTATTTATAGCAAAAAAGTTATTTGAATGTAGAACGTAATCGTAAAAAAGGAACAAAAAAATGCATAGAGCCGATTATTTCCATTTTTATTTGATGTTGGTATTAAAAATAGGAATTGTATCGGCTACTTTGAATTCAGAACAGGTTTTAAGGGTCGCCTTAGGGAAATACGTTTCTGAGATGATCTCATACAACCGCCTACACAAGCCTGTCAATATAAACTGTTGTATGTGTATAATGTCTCTGTGTCAATGTTCTTTCTCTTTCTTTCACTATACCTCCTGCTTTGTCTTTCGTTGAATCATACCTTCCACATAGAATACTGATGAAGTGATGAGGGACTTCTTTGCGTAGAAATAGCCTAAAATTAACGTTTTTTTTTAAGAAATAATATCGAAGTAGCTTAGTTACACGTTGAACCACAAGATGACGGTTTAAGAATAGATTAGTGATCATCTTCAACGCTAGCACATTGCTGTAAGTTTCACATCCAGAATAAACCGCTATTTATCATCATAATCTATTTTATCCATCTATCTGAAATATCAAAACCAATTTCACGACAATGCCGCACCATTCCTGCCGCATAACCATTATCATTAGGAACATCAGTTTACTTCTTTGTCTAGCTAGACAAGAATAGAGTAGAATTATTTTTATGTGTTCAAAAACATGGTATAAAAAGGTATATATAGCATAATAATCTTACTTATATTTCGCCATAAGGTACACATATTAGAATATGTTAATCGTGAAATTAAAATACGAAACATGAATGTGTCATATGTTAAAATTCTAACATGATTAAGTAAATAACAATACTTAAAATATCCATACAATATGCAATTACAATATGTCATCTCAGTTCCTTTTATCAAGAAATTATTTACACTAAGTATTCAATAATAACAATAAGCCATTTTAAGCGACTATAAAAACGTAAATAACGTTTAAATATTTTAAAAAGAGTTCTATTTATACTTTTGTTATATTGTTATTTATAGTGCAGTGATTAAACTATTTTATGACATAATGTGATGGAAAGAATTGTGCGATTTCCACGAGTATTTTTGAATGCCATAGACAATAGTATTTGTTTTTAAATTGTCTATGGTATGTCAGCCCTAAGCCTCGATTCACAATGGTCGCGTGACAAAGCCTCTAGTCACGTCACTGTCAACCGCGTGTTTAATATCGAATTACCCGACGCCTGGGTCTGTCTAAAGCCTAAATAATGTACTAGATAATTCAGCTGAATTACGGCGTGGCTTTTATAATTTGTTTCTTGGTAAACTTTTAGTTAAGTTATTATTTTACAGAAAATTTATTTGAAAGGGACCACCACATTTTTTGAATATGAATTAGTAGTAAATTATATTATTATTAGACACAATAAACCTAGGAAAATATAAATTTTTTCCCCTAATTTCGTAGTTGAGGCTTTCCTAATAGTTTTATTTTTAAAAAGTAGCTTAGGCTTAGTGATATCCAAAAAATACACGAGCAACGAGCGAACCAAAAAATAAACGAGCAAAATAAATCAGTTTAATGAACAAAATACAACGTTAAATACAATCAGCAGAAACACGATCCAATCGACATGAGCGACGGACATGACACATTTAGGTCATTCCTCCACACGTAAAAAAATCTGTCACCTAACAAAAACTCATTAAAACAGGATAAACCATTATTACGATGTTTGATCCTCAAAGTTTTATTATCTCAGAACAAAAGTTGACAATCCAATGCATTTCATTAACAAAGAAACCAAGGAGAATACGTAATTAGAAAAAAAACCTGCGAATTGTGTTTCTTACTTATCTTTCTTTCTTTTTAAATTCGGTTAAGAAAAACTGCAGTTGTGAAAAGCTCAAAGCTCAAAGCTTTAGAGAACAAGAATTTTATATTTTCTTGTATTATAACTTTTTCTGAAACATGATAATATATTGAACAGGTTATTAGAATATTTATAGTTACATAGATCCTCTACCTCTAGGCCCTCGTTTATAGGCCAAGAGACTGGTTGTCCACTTTTCAAGATTACATATGAAATTATGTAACGTTATAAAACTACCACTATCGCATCAAACACCAGTGATTTGCGAAGAGCAAGTTATATCATTTTTTCTCCACCCTTTATAATGGTTATTAACAGATTGCGGTAACGTCATGTCAGGAGCGTGTTTGACACTTAGGTATAACTAAACGCATCTTCATTACACCAAGTCATAAAATATCGAACATTTTAAACTTAAAACGCTCCTGTCAAATCACTTGATTTATGAAGAGCAAGTGACATCAATAAAATTCCCAGTGTTAATAACAGTAATGAACGTGCAATGCAGTCACGTAATGGCAGAAGCGTGTTTAATATCGTTTGATTGTTCAAGTACTAATACAATTAAATTATTTTCTTGATTGCGTTATTACCGAATCAACCACAAGATATCACACAAAAATAACCTACATCACTAGTGATTTACGAACAGCAAGTGACATCAGTAACTTCTTCACCCTTAATAACAGTAATGAACGTGCAATGTAGTCACTTCATTACAAGAACATGTTTCATATAATTTATTAGTTCAACTAAGTTGTCTTCTTAATTTTATTATTATCGAATCAGCTACAAGATATCTACTACTAAATCTCTATGAAGAATAATCTTGAATTCACGAAGAAAATATCACACCTACATCAAATCTTTTCACGCTCTTGTCCTATGATGGCATTTGCCAATCTCAGTCATTTACGAACAGCAAGTGACATCAGTAACTTCTTCACCCTTAATAACAGTAATGAACGTGCAATGCAGTCACGTCGTGACAGGAGCGTGTATAATATCATATTACCCGCGCCTGCTAGCTCCCACCAAATTATAATATGATAATGGCTAGAGACCGAGATTGGTGGTACTTCGGTATAATGCATGCTGAACTTTCGGATAAAGCTCTGGTTAATGGGTTGGGTTCGTGGAATTGCTGAGGAGTTAGGCAAACATTAGTATGGAGGAAGAATGGTTTGAGGCCGGATTGTGTCTTGAGAAAGAGGAGGTTGCTCTAGAAAAGTGTAGCAGGATGCCCGTGATGTATGAACATCCTAACTTCAGGAGTCTCCTAACAAAAGTGACAAAGACAGATGAGAAAATAAACCTGACTTGTCTGTCAAAGTATCCGAAATAAAGTTTTGCCAACATAGGCTATGAAATTTAGATTTTTTGTGAAGATTCGAATACGGTGATATTAGAATCTGGTTCTCTTCAAAAGTCGAGTGATTCGGGTTTTTCTAGGTAAGTGTACTCCACCCCAGGCCGCATCATATCTTATCACCAGGCGAGTTGCAACGCAAGCGTATTTTTACGTAATATAAAAATAGCTTGTTTCAGGCATAGTAATCTTCTGCAAGATACTAAAATAAACATAGAGAAAGAGACTTGCATGTGCTAAAGAGAAACACAGTTGTAATCTATACTAATATTATAAAGCAGAAGAGTTTGTTTGTTTGTTTGTTTGTTTGTTTGGTTGAACGCGCTAATCTCCGGAACTACTGGCTCGAATTGAAAAATTCTTTTTGCGTTGGATAGTCCATGTATCCAGGAAGGCTATAGGCTATATAACATCACGCTATGACCAATAGGAGCGGAGCAGCAATAAGAAATGTTGCAAGCGGGAACAAAGCAGTTTAAATTTCCGTTGAGTAGGCGATGCGTTGCGATATCAAAACTTCACGCGAACGAAGTCGCGGGCAGAAGCTATGAGGCTATAATTTATCTTGGAAACTTGAACACCTGATGCAGAACCGCAACAGACCAGCTAAACTATAAGAGATACAAAAATGCCACCATAGCAAAAATTGTTCTACATGATGAGCATTTTCTGCTGAGAGTATAAGTTTGAAGATCTGGAACATCTGATGTGGAACTCCAAGAGCCCAGCTACACCATAACACATATAGGAATGACGTCTTAGCAAAAGTTGTTCAATTTTATGAGCACTCTCTGTTGGTTTATAAAAATCGAAGATCTGGAACACCTGTTGTGGAACTCCAAGAGCCCAGCTACACCATAACACATATAGGAATGACGTCTTAGCAAAAGTTGTTCAATCTGATGAGCACTCTCTGTTGACTTATAAAAATCGAAGATCTCGGACACCTGTTGTAGAATTAATTTCCTTTTCCAGTTATCTTCGTGACTCGGTAGCCTACCCGGTAACGCAGGGGAGCAGTTACTTAGATTTCAATTGATCAGGTATCTTCACAACAAAACTATAACCATGCCTAGAAAGAGGTCAAATCTTTCCCAATGTTCCAAAGGAGCTAAAAGATTGAGGATCATAAGATCCCAAGAATCTATCGAAGAGCGTCAGGAGAGACTTGATGCTGTTCGAGAACATCAGGCTGCAACTTGCTCCGTGGAAACCTCTTCGGATCGCGATGCATATGCCTGCGTTCTCAGCGTATTTCTACATCCAGGTCTCTAGAGACCAGTGAAGAATAGATGCGCGACTGACCGCTAATCGTGAACGTCATGCATTGTCTTGCGAGTCGGAGCCGTTCACGGATAGAGAATTGCGCTTGAGTTTCAAGCGTATCTACGCATCGACTACTAGATCTCTAGAGACAAGTAGGGAACGTGATGCGCGACTGACCGCTGATCGTGAACGTCACGCATTGTCTCGCGAGTCGGAGACGTTCACGGATAGAGAATTGCGCTTGAGTTCTCAGCGTATCTACGCATAGCTTCTTCTAGGTCTTTAGAGACAAGTGCGGAACGTGATGCGCGACTGTCCGCTGATCGTGAGCGAATCCGAAATTTTTACCGATACAGAATCAGGCTTGAGTTTTCAGCGTATTCGCACATCTACTAACAGGTCTTTTGAAACGAGTGATGAACGTGATGCGTGATGCGCGATGCACGTTCATTGAACGAACGTTTGAATTCTGATCGACGTCGCCATTCTCTGAACAGAATGTCGATATCATCTGAAAAACCGGATGTGTCTCAAGATATAGCCGTAGGGCATGGCGACCTGCCGTGTCGACGGCGCGTTCGTGTTCCACGTGCGCCTCAAAGAGATGTCAGCATAAAGGGAGGGGCCCGCAAAGGTCGAAGCCTGCCGGGGCTGCGGGACTGTTCGAAAGAGATACCGTGGCCCTGGAACGTAAAGGGCGAGGAAGGAACATGGATGGGTTTTAGTCAGTAAAAATCTGATACTCCCTCCCGCTCCGCCCAGAGTTGGAGAAGTTATTTGATTATTTCCCAACCGAAAAAAAAGGGCATGGCGACCTTCCTTGGGTTGATAAGGCACGGAGTGCATTTACGTCTCCTATGATTGAATACGCCACATATTCCGCCATCGGAGGTATGGCTAAAAATTGTACTTTTTGTGAAGCTGTTAAATGGCAAAAAGAAACAAATGGTATGTGTTGCTCAGGTGGGAAAGATCCGTTATTTTCCCGTCCCCGGGTTCTTAGAATTCGACATCAGACTTTCAGATCTTCGACGACCCCGTTGTCGCTGGCATAAGCAACAGGATCCGCGTACGAAGTCGCGGGCAGAAGCTAGTATGGTAATAACACAGTTGGTACGACAATTGTTATCCTGCACTTACACTAAGAAGCGAATTTGGATTAAAGCCAAAAGCACCAAATGGGACCGAATTTTTGTCACAATAATTGTTCATTACGGCTTATTAATTCAACTTGGTACAGCGGTGCTTGAATACTTTTAATTATAGGGCGATATTTTTCAGACAGCGGCGTAATGGCTGAGCAATTGGATTTGTGCTTTACTGGTGTATTCATGATATTTGCGTTTACAACTATGTTGTGTTCAGCTTCCCGTCTTACCGAATTATCTTAAGGTGTTAACAAAGTTTTCTTTAATAATTTGACATTATGGCTGCGTTTGATTGTCTCCCTATCTGGTCGATATGTAACTCAACACCAAATTTAGTAGCTATTGGAGGATTTGGCGTCTGGACTCATCCAAAGCATATCCACTATCTAGCTCCTACAATTTGCTGCTCATTCATCACACGAGAACAACTGATGACGACACATAACACCACATTGTACACTTGGTTCGCAATAAATGTTTTGACTTTGACTTTGACAACGATGGCAGAGCATCGATTTCTTGGCAGCTAAGCTTCTTGATGCAACTACCTCAGAGACATAATATATACCCACCGAATGCCCCATAACAGATAGACCCAGTAGATCGGTTTCATTACACCGTGTAAAAACACAAACATTTACCATCAATTCAGTAGGTTCTACCAAGTTCACTGACAGTCTACCACTTTTCACCCCTATGGCCTAAGTAATAAGGTTGAAAAATGATCGACCGTCAGTGTACTCGATAATACTCGATCCAGACTTCAAATTTTCCACACGCGGTAGATTTGTTTTGAATGTTTCATTTTTCTTGCCTTTTTTTAAATAGTACGAAAGTTTTCATTTAAAAAAACGCACGCACGCAAACAGACGATTTAAAAGAGTGTTAGTCGTTCTAAATTGGACCTTCTGTTTCTATAAATTCTATGGCAATACTCTCTTAGTAGTAAGTTGTAAGGGAACTATAATTGCTCATTGAACTGACTTCGGGTCTTCTTGGAAAACCACTTTGAGATATCTAGTACACCAAGGTAAAGTTATTTGAATTTGTGTGAAGATAAACGCTTCATATGGTAGTGACATTTCCATTACTTGGGTTTGACCTATTGATTTGCACCGCAATGTACAGCGGTGCAAATCCATATAGCAGGATCTTAAGTATTAGGACCTTCAATGTTTGACTGATTTCCTCTCATACTATCTAAGTAGTCAAATTCTTAATATATGAAAATACTGCAACACTTCAAAGGAGCCTCACAAAACAGTAAGTACCAGTAGTATTGATTGAAAAGAAACGAAAGTACACGAAACTTTTGAACACCCTGGCTACCATAACGTCATAAAACAATATCATTTTAATAACGTTATTTTAGTGTAGGAAAGAGACAGAACTATAGAGGTCATCCAGCGCCGTCTCTTTCTCACTCTGGAATAAGATTTTAAAAAGTACTAAATACTTAAAGCCAACAGGTCTTCAGCCTTTTATGGACTATGTAAAGATTGATCTCTACATAATCCATAAAAGGCTATTAAAAGTGAAAACAAGAAAATTAGCGATTCAATTAGTTGGCATTCCTCCACACCCTTGCTGCCCTGGTACATTAATTATGTAACTATGCTGTAACAGTTGTATTTACTACTAAAACAGCTGTTGATGCGTATCTTTTTAAGGCACCAGTCGCTTACACAATCCTAAGAACACAGTTGAACCAACCTTAGTCATAACACCTTTTATAACGATGGGAAAACCAATTCTAACAAAATGGAATAAAGTTGAAAATTAGGTGTACCTAGTAGAAAGACAGATGGCTGGTAAAAGACGTGTATTACCAAATAGAGGAATTGTCCCATTTCACTCGACCAACAAACAAGGTGATGAATGTAATCGAATACTAACTAACACTCGGATCGAGTTACAGGGAAAATTCCATTTACTGCCCGTTATTTGATACTATAAGAACCATCCAGAATAGTAACCCTATCACGTAAAGAACGACACGATTACGTAGGATGATCAAATGAAGTGGGCGCTCTTCTATTTCGTCGGGTTACACCATTGCAGTGGCGTTTTGTGCAATAAAGTTGTATAGAAAGCGGGTGGTAGGTTAGCTTTTTGACTGTTAATTAGGCTTCTATAAATGCTTTAGCCTTTTAAATCTTTTGGAAGTTCTTTTAAAGTCTGTTTTTCAGTAAACGAACTGAGCAAAAAGTGGTTTTTCATCGAGTAGTTTTGTAAATCTTGTAAATGTTTGCTTGCTATGTTTTCATTTACCTACTGCTGGTCGACCGTACAATCCAAAGCCGTAAAGCCTTGTTTGTGCTATCTACTGCGTGACATTTGGCATCGACAAACGCGCGTTCCCATATATCACTATCGGTAATCCAACTTAACTATTGGTCGTATATCTGGTATTGCGATAACACTGGGTACATACATTTTAAAATGCATTCCTATAGTTGTGCGAAATAAACTTTGAATGATACAACTATTTAATTATAAGTTATTTGAATACTAAAACGTAGTAATGGCTAATTGAGGCGGTCATTGACGAGTTTCCGAAGAACACAAAATACAGCGTGTACCAGAAAGGTTTGGTCATATTTCAAGGATTGATTCAGACCATCAAACTGAACAACTTTCAACAGGAGACCACCATCAAAATCGTGAGAAAGAAATCTGCTGTCCAGCACAAAACTTCAATACCTACTCAGCCCAAACGTAAGGGATAGCAGATTTTTTTCGATCCCCTTCAGATTTTTTCACCTGGAGATCTTACGCCAATTATGAATGTATCCTCATTAAAACTAAACTAAACAATCAAAACTAGTTTAACGACAAAATTGATATTAAACTCTCAACCGTATCATTCGTTTATTGACTCAAGAATGTCGCAAAGCAATTGAGTGATTTGCGAACATCAAAACATTGTGAATTAAACCCTGTTGCTTTGCATTACAGTACAATATTCAATTGGAGTTCAAATCAACACATGCTTGGAAGCAATAACTCTATATTGAGTCCGTGGATGTCACGTTTAGCAATAGCGAGTCGGAAACTATGCCGATACTGTGAATTAATTGCAGTAGTTAGTAATATTGTGTTGTGTGTAAGATATCGTTTGTTACACGGTAATACATAGTTGTAGAAACAAGGGTAAGTAGATACCTATAGTAAAGAATGTTACAAGCAAACAACCGTATTGGTTTAGAGGTCTTTAGGGGTCAGTTATCTCTGTTGCCAACAACAATACCAACAGTTTAGTATGTGGAGAACAACTATATAAACCACAGAAATATCTATGATATAAACCTATGATATAAACCGTCTTTTTTTAAATCTGAATCTTTTTTTAAATACATTTTACAGTAAGTATTTACATTTTTTTTTTTTGAGCATTCATTTAAATATCTCGTAGTGGTTTTAAAAAACGGGTGGACTCCACCAAAGTAGATACGAGCAAAGCGGAAACGAGACGTGCGGAAACCAAGCAATCACATTGGTTGAAAACTACATTTCTCGTCTTTTGTCAAAATTTACACATCTCGCTTGTCTTCGCTTTGGTGGAGTCCTGACTCCATATTCACAACGCTTCGCTTCGATTCCGATTCGGTAGGTCGTATGTCTATCTCGCTCGTTTCCGTTATGCCAAAAAAAAGATAGACATACGACTTGTCAAGTCGAAATTCATTCCGAGCGTTTGTGAATACGGGGGCTGGCCTTAGTGACTATGCAATGTGGCAGTGGCGAGGGGTTCGTACAACTCGAAACCTACCGGTTCCCTTCGGGACAACCACTGTACTGGAGTCTACTATTGCCAAAAGTAAAACAATGTAGGTAATTCAGTTAGGGCGTGATTGCCTAAACATGACTAAAACTATAAATGGTTTGATGTATGGGTTTTTACAAACATTATTAAATATATGCACCGGACCGGCTTACCTGTTACAAAAAATTACCCTTCGCTTCTGCTATGTACGGCTCTTATGACTGATAGGGCCGGAATGTTCTCGAGTGTTTACCGGAAGCCGTAACGTGGGCTCCGAAAGGGGAAAGGACGAGTGTAGGTCACGGGAATCTAGCCAGATACGGATTTCGCAAGAGTAGTCGCAGATACTTGAGGAATGCCTATTTCCAGCAGCGCCAAAAACTCACCCTGTACATACTAATTGACTGATAGATGATGAATTCAAATCATGAATTCCCCTACTAAAGATAAGTAGTTAAAACCTGTGTTTAAAACTTAACCTAGGCCGAAGTCTGTTATTATCCGTGAACTACCCCTTCATCATCATGGGGGTTTAGGTTTCCGCACTTAGTCCTTGAAGTGGACCATTGTGCGTGAGCCATGGTGGCCGATTACTCCAACCAGCCCACCTCCCTCCAGAAGCAGATTAAACTTCCCGGTCTCCTCAGGACATCTGCAAGTGATCTTGGCGTTCCCAGGATCTCCTCGCGAATCTTCGTTACGCCTGTGCACTCCAGGAGCACATGCGCTACCGTCTCCTCCGCCTCCACACACGCTCTGCACAGGGGACTGTCAGTGATACCTAGGGTGTGGAAGTGTTTGTTCAGCGAGCAGTGTCCAGTGATGGTCCCCGCCACCAGACGCAGGCTATCTCTATCCAGGCGCAGAAGGCGCCTGGTCAGCTTTGGATCCAAGGATGGCATAGCTTCCTTGGATTGCCTGCAACCTGGTGCCGAGGCCCACCATTTCTCTGCTTGTATTCTGGTGTGATCCTTTAACCAGTTCCTCAGCTGCTTGAAGGGAATGGGCACAATGGGTTCGGGTCCGTAGGGTTTTGTGCTGGATCCTCTTCTGGCAAGTTCGTCAGCCGCATCATTGCCGAGTGATCCACTGTGACCTCTGATCCATTGCAGCGTTACCGTGTTGTGACTCAGCACCGTGATTCGTTCTAGGGCCTTGTGGCATTCTAGTGTTAGTCTCGACGTAATCTGGTTACTCTTTAGGGATTGAAGGACTGAGGCACTGTCGGAGAGTATACGAATGTTGGTATCCGTAACCTCCCTGGCCTCTATAGCGTGTGCAGCCTGGATAATGCCTACACACTCTGCTTGGTAAACAGAGTTGAGCCTACCAAGAGATTTCGATATTTTAATGTTGAGGTCGTCGGAGAAGACCCCGACGCCTGTCCCATCGTTGGTTTTTGATCCATCAGTGTAGACTCTTAGCTCTTTTGTGTTAGAGTAGTCGCACAACTCCTCTATGAGCTCTATGCTGTAGTGTTTTTTGAAGCAGTGAGTCTTCAGAGTTCTGTCGATAGGTGATGCCATCAACGGCTGTTCTTTGATTGCATCTTCTCTGATGCGTGTGTGTTTTATTCTAGAGTCGTTACTTAGGGTGCCGGCTAACTCAAGTCTGAAAATCGCTACGGCCGCCTCCTCTCTTACGATGAGGTGTAGGGGTGGTAGCCCCAGCATCACCTGTAGGGCAGCAGTTGGTGATGTTCTCAAGCTGCCGGTGATTGCCACGCAGGCAAATCTTTGTAGTTTCTCGAGGTCCTTTTGGGTCGTACTTAGGTTGGTCCTAGACCACCATACTAAAGAACCGTAAGTGATAATTGGTCGGATAACTGTGGTGTATAGCCAGTAGGTGATTTTGGGGCTTAGGCCCCAGTTTCTCCCTAGGAGTCTCTTGCATTGCCAGAGGGATATACTGGCTTTTGTGATGATGTAATCCGTGTGTTTTGCCCAGTTAAGCTGTTTGTCCAGATATATACCTAGGTATTTGGCTTCAGTCGCTAGGCTTAGGGTAGTCCCAAAGAAACTTGGTAGTTGCAACGTTGCCAGCTTCCTTTTCTTCGTGAAGAGGACGAGTTCGGTTTTGGTAGGGTTCACTGCTAGTTTGTGTTCCTTGCACCAGTCTTCTACTATCCTTAGGGCCTGGCGCATGAGGTTGCATAGTGTGTTTTCATGTGTGCCGTTTATTATTATAGTCAGGTCGTCGGCATAGCCCACCGTGTAGTAGCCTCTGCTATTGAGGCGGTTAATGAGGCTATCTACTACGAGGTTCCACAGTAGTGGCGAAAGGACTCCACCTTGGGGGCAGCCCCTCGCCACTATGGCTCTAGTGGTGTCGTTTACCGTAACTTGCACCGCTCTCAGTCGGAGCATATTTGTGATCCAGCCTCGCAGGGTGGGGTCCACCCCGTGTATCTCGAGGGCTGCGTTGATGCTATGGAAGATGGTTCTGTCAAAGGCGCCTTCTATGTCAATGAAGACGGCTAGTGATGAGCATTTGTGTTCCACTGCGCATTCGATCTTGGAGATCACACTATGCAGCGCGGATTCTGTTGATTTCCCTGTGGAGTACGCGTGTTGTTGTTTGTGAAGTGGTCTTTCCCTAAGAGGTCCGTCCCGAATGTGTCGATCGCAGAGTCTCTCGAGGGTTTTTAGTAAGAAAGATGTTAGGCTTATTGGCCTATACGCCTTTGGTTGTGTGTAATCTGATTTGCCTGGTTTAGGAATGAAAATGACTTTCACCTCTCGCCATGCAAGTGGTATATATTTCTGTGCTATGCACGCTTGATAGATGACGGTCAGCCATGGCGTTATGACGTCTAGTCCCCATTGTAGGAGGGCGGGGAAGATCTCGTCCAAGCCTGCGGATTTATATGGTTTGAAAGTCTTTATTGCCCATTTTATTCTTTCAGCTGTTACTATGGTGCGGGCTCTGGTCCAGTCTTGGTCATCTGGTGTGTGCGTTGGCTCAGTTGCCCAGGTTCTGTCCTCGGAGAGGTCACAGTCTGGGAAGTGGGTTTCCAGAAGAACCTTGCTTGTCTCCTGGTCCGACTTGGTGTACGTGTTGTTTGGGGTTTTTAGCGATCCGAGGGCGCGATCCTGATCGGTAGATAGGATCTTTCTCACGCGTGCGGCCTCGTTGTTTGATTCTATCTCTTCGCAGAACTTTCGCCAGGCCGCCCTGCTGGCGTATCTGACTTGTTTTTTAAAGGTGTATTGTGTTGCCTTGTATAAATCCCAGTCTTCTGGTAGTCTGGAGTTTTTGGCTCTGTTAAATTGTTTGCGCATCGTCTGCCTGAGCTTACTAAGCTCCGAGTTCCACCAAGAGTTTCCTTTTGTCTTGGTGTTTGGATCTTTTAGTTTGCAGCAGGCGTGATAGGCTTCGATTATGAAATCCGAGAGTTTTGTTACGGTGTCTTCAAGTTGTTTGGAGTCTGTAAGAATTTGGGGCGCTCGATGCTGCGTTAGCAGGGAGGCCAATAGCCGTTTGTAGCCGGGTACATTGGTACGGCGTGGGTTACGTCTGGGTTCGGGTTTTTTCATGTTTGCTTCTAGTGAGAAACGGATCCTTCTATGGTCGGAGCAGGAAGGCTCGTTGGATACGTGCCATTCTGAGATTAGTTTTGCCGCGCTTTCCGAAGCCAGCGTTAGGTCAATGATTGTTTGTCCGCGAGATGTGACCCAAGTGGGTTCCGAGCCGCGGTTTGCGATGTTAAGGTTAGTGGAAAACAAGTATGTGCATAGTACCTCACCTCTAGCGTTGGCTTTGTTGGAGCCCCAAAGTGGGTGATGGGCGTTTGAATCCGTGCAGATGACCAGGTCCAGATTTGCGTCTTCGCAGTACCTTACCAGGTCGGCCATCTCTTTTGGTGGGCAGTCTGCATCCTCGCCGGGCATGTATACCGAGGCCAGGACGATATCAGGTGCATCGCCGTCGGTTTTGATCCTGACGGCTGTTAGATCTCTGGAACATAATTGCGTGAGTGTGGTGGTGGGTACATCTTTGGGTATATAGGCGCAGGTTCGTGGTTTCTCTGTGCCTTGAGTGTCGAGGATTAGCTTACCTCCAATGTTACCAAGGCCACATATTCTGTTTTTACGGATCCACGGCTCTTGGATGAGTGCAATGGTTCGGGGTTCCGTCTCCAGTGCCCTGCGCAGGCAAGCAGTAGCCGTCTGGCTATGCTGGAGGTTGGACTGGATGATGTTTAAAGGGCGGGATGTGGGCGGTAGTGAGGTGGAATTAGGAGGAGACTGATCCATCGGACGATACCCCCCCCTCTTCCAGCCCATGCTGGTCCTCGTTCAGTGCCGGTGATGACGAGAGGAGCCGCTCCGTCCACCCTGATGGTGAGGTTGCCAGCCTCTCTGCGTCGGCGTCGGCCATCACAGTCCTGGCCATATCCTCCTCCAGTTGAGTCATGGTCAGGTCATCATCGGTCGTTGCCATCGGTCGTTTGGTCTGTTCAGTCTGTGCCGTGTCCGTCTTGGTGTCAGTCTGGGTGTCGGAGGGTTGGGTCCTGGGGAAGAAGCGCGCGTATATCGACCCAAGGAGATACGACACTCGTCGCTCCTTGCCCAAGACCTTTTCGGCTTCGTCCGGTGGGATACCCAGGGTCAGATAGGTCCCGAAGTTTTCCCCACCGACCGAAGTCGCCCTGTATAGGGACCACCTACCAACATCATACCAGGGGTTCTGGGCTTTTAGTATCGTCTGCAGCAACTCTATGTCCCCATTATATCTGGGTACGAAGAGCGCCGCTTTAAATCGGGTCGGTACGTCAGACTGTCTCATGACAGTCAATGTCGCGTCAGTGTCCGGCAGTCGTATTTTGGGGACGTTCTGGGTCAGCCAAGCCAGGGCGTTGTCGTCCTCGCACCATATGTTAACCGAGCCTTCCGCTACCCTTGGGTAACCGCGGAAGGCCGGAGCTTTGGAAGGGTCGGTACGACACGTCATCACAGTGAGGTCCTCGAGCTTAGTCTTTACAACCTCGCTCTCAGCCGTCGTCATGTCTCGTGATGGAGGTGAGAAGCAGATCGCTACGGCGAGTCGCGCGGGAATATCCTTCGTGGCCCGCGCGTAGGTTCTCTGCTCCCCTTGAGCAGCCTGGGTTCTAAAACGTTTGGCGTCCCCCTGGAGCATACTTGGCGATGCCGTATCGTCCGGGCGCTCCCGCTTCGCCGCTCCCTGGCCACTTGGACCTGGTTGCGGTTCTGTGGGGCCCGGCTTGGCATTTTGCGCCAGGGATACCCGGTTCAGGAACCCAGCCCGCTTGCCCCGTTTCCTGGTTCTACGTCGGTCGCCAGTCATCCCGTCCCGGTTCCGGTCGCTTCCTCCGGATGGTCCTGGTGCGGGCAGTGACTTCTCGCGTTGGGTTTCCCCTTCGCGTACTGTTCCCTGCCCGCTCGTTTCCGCGTCCGACTGCTGCTTGCGTTGGGTTTCCCCTTCGCGTGCCTGTAGTCGGTCGCGTACTCCCTTACAATCTCCCGTTTGCGCATCGCGTAGACTATTGCCTTCGCGGGCTTTGCGCAAACGTTTGTTGAGTTCTCTCTCTCTGTTTCGGAGTTTTCCGCGCTGAGTCTTCAGCTTGCGGACCTCGTCCACAGAGATGAAACCAGTACCGCCAGGCTCCGCTCCCTTTCCCGTCGCGAGAGAGTCTAAGTCCTTCAACCTTGCCTCGATCTTCTCACGCTGGAGTGCCAGCGTGCGGAGTTCGCTGCTAAGGCTGGATACTCGTGGGTTGTCGCCATCATTGTCGGGATTGTTAGCTGCACTGTTCCGAACGATACTCTGTTGCCAGGCTATCGTGGAAGGTGTAGCGTCAGTCTTAGTCACAGTCTTTGCCGCAGTAGTCGCAGCAGTTGTTGAGTCAGTGGGCGCACAAATTGCAGCCGTGGTCGTGTTCGTGTTGCTTGGCGCGTGAGCCGCAGCCGTTGCTATCGGCGGTGAAACCGCCTTAGGCAGAAAAGTGCCCCCCCCCAGATTACGGTGGGAGCAGACCGACGAGTCGGTGTGGGATTCCCCGGCATTACCGGGACCCACCTGGGGAATATTATTTTTCTTTTTCTGCGACATGATTGGGTTTGGTGGGCTTTTTTGGATTCGAGGTTACCCTTCCTCATGGACCGAAAGGATAAAAGGGAGAAAGGAGGGAGGGTCTGGGTATAGGATCATGGAGAGTGGGTGAAAGGATTACCCTAGGCCTGGGATTTTGGCCTTCGGGTAAGTGTGAAAAAGCGCCCGGGGGTTTTTGTTACGTCTATTTCTTATGGAATTAGACCAAGAACAGGGTGGCAACCTCGTGAAGGCGAATCCCCCGGACTTGCCTTGAGGATCTACACGACCGCAGCGCTCCCCCTCAAGGCCCCGCCACCCTACTGTCTCTGAGGGAGACAGTAAGGTAGGCCTGCATCTATACTACCAAGCAAAGCATAAGCAAAGCATGTCGTTGTGCAACCGCGAAAGCATAAATACAGACCCCCCCCAAACTACCCCTTAAAGGCTGTGTGAATCCGTCAGATGTCCGTTTATCAGGAAATAAATAGTCTATTTCCCTTGTTAAAGAATTAAAAAATAACAGGGGAGGGCCGGTGTAATAGACAACAATTAGAAAAAAAAATTGTTGACAGGTGTGTCTATGGTTTACAAACGATTGGTGTTTTGAACAAAATAAACTGATCATTACAAAAACGTTGATTTTTTGTCTGGAACATTATTATTAACTTTTTGAATAAATACAAACACATCATAATAAACCTGACATTATGAAAGTTAAGAGTCAAAACGGAATTTATATTCTAACTAAATAGCACGCGATTCTAAAATAAAACCATACAATCCCACTGTCTGAATTGTAAAACGCAACATTTCCCTTTGAAAGCCTTTATTTCGAGGTTCGAGGATAAACATAATAAAAATATGTATTCAGAATGCCAAGCGTTCATCAAGTTGATTGACGGTAGTATAATATAGGGAACTAACTTCAGTAAATATTATATTTTCACAAATATTTTCCTTGAAAGCTTTGGTAAGGTATTACAGCGAAAAAACAAGTTGCTTTACGGCAAAAAATAAGAAACAAATATCGGATAGATGAAGAGCTTATTTGCTGATCATTTAAGTTAAATGTTTTGCGATATTATAATAGGAATATTATTTAACATAATTAAATTAGCGAAATCAAATAGTAAAAAAACCGGCCAAGAGCGTGTCGGGCCACGCTCACTGTAGGGTTCCGTAGCTTCCCAGACCATTAAAAATACCAACATTTTTCGTCAGCAAAAATAACTTTGTTTTTCATAGTATTTGTATGAAAAACAAAGTTATCATTTGCGTTTTTTTGAAAAAGTGCTATATAACTCAAAAACTATTCAACTCATCAAGTTGAAAATAATTTTCCTAGAAAGTTCATATAAAGGTCTACTTCTCTGATTTTTTTCATATTTTTTAAACTTATGGTTCAAAAGTTAGAGGGGGGGGGGACACATTGTTTTTGACTTTCGGAGCGATTATTTCCTAAAATATTAATATTATCAAAAAATGATTTTAGAAAACCCCTATTCATTTTTAAATACCTATCCAACAATATATCACACGTCAGGGTCAAAATTAAAAAAAAAATCGCTCCCCACTTTACGTCTGGGGGAGGTACCCTAATAAAAATGTTTTTTTAAATTTTTATTTTTGCACTTTGTCGGCATGATTGATATACATATTGGTACCAAATTTCAGCTTTCTGGTGCTAACGGTCACTGAGATTATCCGCGGACAGACAGACAGACAGACAGACAGACAGACAGACAGACATGGCGAAACTATAAGGGTTCCGTTTTTTGCCATTTGGCTACGGAACCCTAAAAACCGGTAACCATTTTAAACCCCTTATGGAAAAAGGCAATCTGATTTTTTATATTGCAACACAGAATTTTGAAATTCGCTCTCCTGTCACAACAATATGGCAGCTGCAGTGAACTGTCAAAAAGCGCGCGAGATGAATGCCAGCCGATACATGGCATGTGCCGGGAATGATTTGTGGCGTACTCGCCAAATATGAACGCGGCCGTGCTAAAAATATTGATTTATTTTCAGCCTATTGAACATTTTCACATATAAAATAAAGTCCACTGCTGAACGTCACTCATGTCATGGCTGATGCGGCAAATACAGAAATGTGGAAAGTTTTTATGTACGTTTCCGTAAGGTTCGATAAATATACCTTTTGCAAGCGTTAGTATCATAAAGTTGTGAATTATTTTATACAGGAGTAGAATGCCTGAAGACATAACCTTTACTTCGGCAAATTGAGGCTGCCTGCTCAAATTATGCTTGGATGAAATGATTTAATATGACTGAACTTGTAAACAAATTCATATTATAAGTCTTAACTTCGGTATCGGCCGAAAGTTCAAGGACATAATTTATAGACAGACACATTCGCTAAACTTCAACTTTGATCGTAAAATCAACGATGTTTTGACACTTTATTCCAAAAAAAAAAAAGCAAAAAGACTATTAGATTGCCAGCATTAAAAACAAAGAAGCGATACAGTTTAACCCCAATCCTCAAAGCTGACAGCGAAAAGATCAGACATTTTCCTCTTCGCTTTGCCCATAAAATTGTTTTCCGGGGCCATACAAACACACCATATGACATTGTATAAAAAAAGTAAATCCGTGAGGTGACGTCGTGAGTGACCTGCGAGAGGATTACACCTGTAAGCCTCTCAAGTATCGTGGCTTCAAAGCGGGGACTTATGGACCTCTGGGGACGTTTTATGAGCTCTACAGATAGTCCATATAATTAGTACAGCATTATTTTAAGGGAAAACTGGCTAATGTGGAGGATTACGGTCTGGGTTATTCAAAGGAATGGTTTGTATTTACAGCATGTTAAGTGATTTTATGCCCTTACTTTATGGAACTAAGTTTTTTATTTATTGGTTAATGTAACATATTCTTTTTACACGTATAGCTTAATAACCTAGGTACAGGCCGGATAAAATTTTGAGTTAAATCGACTCGCAAAAAAAGAAGACTCATTGATCATGCGTTTACTACTTTATTTAGCTAAATATCATCATGATATTAATACTAACTTAGTACGAAAATTGCGCGGACGGAGGAGTATAAAATTTCGCACACTTATTACTTCTTTATACCCCTTTATAAATTACTTACGAGTATGGTCGAATTTCGTCTACTGGCGACCACTAGTTCAGATAAATACTGCACTTGATTACTGTTAAATTACGATTGTTCCTGAACACACAAAATAAATAAACACATAAACACTTAGGTTCCCTGCCAGTCAACTCTGACAACTCTCTTTGAAAAACAACAGAGTCCAAACTGTAGAGCGTAGTTTTTCCCGGCCAGGGGAGGTGTCAGGGGAAATACACTTGATTGCACCCGTTCTCGTTCCACACACGATGCATTTTGATTTCAACTCACTTCTTATTTGTAGGAACTCATTATGACATGCGATGTTTTTGTTGTGTTCATGTGAATTCGAATAAGGATGTTCTTATTTGTGAATATGGCCGATCTCGATGGTATTATCAGACTAAGTCTAAGTTTGAGCGACTATAAAATTATTAATTTCTTTCCGATCGTTTAATTTTACTCACTTGATAAATCAGTATTAAATAATAAAAATCAAATGATTATTTACACAACAAAACACAATTATAATCGTCCTGACCACACACTTTTCAACACTCGTCGATCAACCAAGACATTGCGTTTAAAACAATCGTTACATTACAGATAGGTACTGAAAAACTTTCTTGCTAATTACAGAAAAGTCCTTGACACCACTAGTGTGTAAATGTTTAATTTACACACTAGTGAAACTCATCAATAATAACTAAGGATTACTAATGTATCACCGGGCTAGCGTGACTATATAGGTACCAGGGCAACAGAATACACCAGAGGATTTCATAACCACTACAATAAAATTAATATATTGCATTCAATATTCATATTGAAATAACAAATGACTGCAGTACTGCAGTTATGCGGTTTTACCGTTTTACGACAAATACGGCCATAAACGGGTACAATTGAAGTTGATTGATAAATGTTTCACAAAAACTGTGAATGAAAAACGTGCGTGTGAGTTCACGCGCGATGCATAATTTTTCAAGGGTTTTTGTCTTACGTTGGTGTTAAGTAACTACTGACATGTAATTATGATGTTTTTATTATTTGTTAGTTATTTCATTGCGTGTTTATTGCTTGTAGTTGCTATACTAATTTTATTTCAGCTTTTGAAACAATTTGTGACGTACTAGACAACAATATTTATTTAATGACGTCAGTAGGATATTTTTTGTAGTTGTCTTTGAACTGGATATCACGGGGGAAAGCTTTTGTCCACCAGTGGGGTGATGCAGGTTATCAGTAACCCATTGAGTTTTACTTAATTATTGTTGATATTCAATAATTTAGAAAACACAAAAACATACACAAAATAATCATTGACTCCATTTTCTAAATCTTCGAACTTGGAAATCCCCATCTTGCAATTTCTGGAGGCGTTCTGCCAAGTCATATGAGTTACATACAGCAGTGAATCAGGAACCGTAACGGTGGCAAGAGCTTGCACAACCGCGGTGCATATTAACAGCTGCGCGCGCGCATCCAACACAGTGACACGCCACACACCACGCCAACATGATTCGCAACATTGCTGTGAGTATAGTTGTTATTTTTTTATTATTAAGGTATAAGTAAGGTTGTAGAAAAATTAATTCGTATGCTATTCGTGTGGTAATTATACTACTAGAGGTCGGAAAAATGTTATTTTGTTGTTTCAATATGAATTAAAATAAAGCGTAATAGACTTAAAAAAAGTAGCTCCTGCCGACGGCTTCACCAGCGTGAAGTTCGTTAATTTTCCCATGGGTTTTTACATTATATTATATTAAAATCTTTCTCGAAAACCACTCTATCCATTGGTGAAAACAACATGAAAATCGGTGCAGTAGTGTTTAGAATCTATTAAAAAAAATGGTAATTATTATTATAAATATGTAAGGGTTCAAAAAAACGACGAAGCGCTTCGAGAAAAGGTAGGTAGTGCCCGTGCGCTTCGCTTGGCTCGTCTTGGCGGGGGCACTACCGTGCCCCCAGATACAACAAAAAATGAATCGTGAAAAAATCTAACAATGTTCGAAAAGAAATGCAAACACAGTATTTTTTTAAAGTAGTTTTCTTGGAAAACCAGCTGTTGTTGTTGGGCACAACACAATTCCTGAAACCGCCCAACTAGATTTTTCATGCGAATTTTTGAATTGTTAAAAATTCGAAACAGACTAAAAAATCCTGATAATTCTGTAAGCTTTTCTGGAAAATTCCATTTCTATTAAAAGCATTATTGTGTGACGTAAAAAGAGTAAATTAATTATTTGGCGAAATTGTATTAACTTTTTGAATACCGGCCAAGTGCGAGACGGATTTGCGCACAAAGGGTTCAATAGCACAAAACAATATTAAAATATAAAATAATTAAATAAAAAACAAAAGCAAAAATAAACTTGTTTTTCCTAGTGCAAGTTAATCAAAAACAAAGTTACTGCAACTGTTTCAAGTCAATAGTAACTTATAAGGACTTTTTTTTTAAATATGCTCAAAAGATAAATAAAAAAAAAATCCTTTAATGGAAAGGTATGCGTTCCGAACCAAAATGATTTCAGATTTTGATTGATGGGACTTTTAAACACGACTGGTGATATGCATTTCTATAATACTGTATGTATACATACTCATGTTTAGTTCTAAAAGAAGAGCTTTAAATTTCTCTACACACATTGTTTAATTACAAAAACATTAATTTAATTTCAAAACATTATGTCATACATAAACTGAGGCAGCCCCAGTAAGTTACAATAGTACTTGTGTTGGAGCTGTCTCGGTTTTCCCTTAAGTGGTATCTTAGTGAAATGATGAAGTTGTTTATTAACGTCTTTTTCTATTTTTCAGTTGACCCTGGCCGTAGTGGTTGCAAGCCATATGTGCTTAGCGAACCCTGTACCAGAACCAGACCCCGTTCACAGAACACAGTAAGAAACAAACTTGATTGAAACTTTGATAACTCAGCTATCTGGAAATAGATATAAGACATTAACGCCTTGTGAAATGATAAGACTTAATGAACTTATACCAATCCTGATGTAAAAATGTAGTAGTTAGTCTTATTCGTAAAAAGATTTATTATTCAATGATCACAAACAGACTACGATAATGTTGTTGTGTAATGAGTTCTTAATTGAATGCTTGAGAAAACCTTTTCCTGCCTCGATTTAATTAGTATAGATAGATTTAGTTTTTAAATTTAGTTTGATTCCCGGTTCGGACAAATTGTTATTAGGCTTTTCCATTAGGATTTTTTCAGTAGCAGCCACGGAGTCTGGATTTTTGCCCAGTTGATGGCAATAGGTTCGCCCTCTATTACGTGGGAATTACCTAGACATAACAGGCCAAATGGTGTACTGTTAGATACATCTCTGCCACACCCTTTCGGCGATTACAGACAAGATGTTACGTAGAGAACTTTTTATTTTATTATTTTGAAGTGAAAACTTCTTTACGCACGTTGAGCACTTTTTGAGTGAACAAAAATAATGGAAAATAATGGCACGTGGCTAAATAATATCAGCCGCTCGGGTCGATCTTTAGGTTAAGCCATGCTTGCCTCCGTGCCTCGGACAGCACGTTAAGCTGTTGGTCCCGTCTGTCATTTGTCCATCTTTGACAGTCGTTACAGGTAGTCAGTGGCCCAAAAAGTTTGACACCAGTCTTACCAAGCGGTATCGTATGACCCAGTATTAACTGGGTTGTGGAGGTCTGGAAATACTGGTATTCAGCTGCATCCGGTTAGACTGGAAGCCGACCCCAACTGAGTTGGGAAAAGGCTAGGCAGATGATGATGAAAAATAATGAAACTCACGTGACCGGTCACGTACGCTTTTCGCAGCACTAGTATCCGATCTGCTATGAGTACGCCGTAGCAGATCGGTTACGAGTTTTCACTTCTATCGACAAACCAAAAAGACTACCCTGCATGTTTTTTTTTTTTTTGTGCAATATTGTGTAGTTCACCCATATTGCAAAAAATACTAACTAACATCGCAATTTGGCTCATTTCCCATACATATTTCCCTACATATTTCTTATTTCCCAACGATTACTCTCTCCGCGTAGATTCAGGATCTCCCTGATAGCACAGATAATATCTAACGCTGTCTATCCATCAGATTTATTGCTAACATAACTGTTAATGGCAGCTGTGACATGAGTTATGTACGTCGGTAGGTCGGTTGTGCTAATGTACCAACCTATGTATAGCTAATATGTGTAACCTTAATGATGAGGTCATGATAAAATATATACCTAATTTTGGGTGTATAAAAATGTGTAGAAAATATTACGATGATTTCTTTAAAAAAAATTGTACTATAATCACTTGATGTAATTGGTTGGTTATTTATACAATAATTGGCCAGTAAATAGGTGATCACAATTTATATCGTTGCCAGCACAGTTGCACAGTCGGTAAGCTATTGGCTCCTACACGAAGCATGTAGTGAATTCTTTCTACTAACATGTATTTGTGCAGATCTAAATTACCGTTACCTTTGTGATTAGTGCCCGTTAGTACCCATAATATTTGTTAGATTGATACAAATAGGTTTTTCACACATTTTTTACCTACAGAGTTTTACTATAGAATATCTTGACGGAAAAATGCAGCTTATGCAGCTGCTTCGTACATTTATGTTCCTAGATCTCGACAAAATGTAGGGAACAGATTTTTCCATATTTCAAAGGTGGTCCCATTTTAAAAGTGATTTAGTGTCTTGGGTAGCTAGGTACTATATTCTTTTAAAAAAACACGTCCCTCATATATCCTTAGTGCATGTTTCACGCTTCGGAAAAATTGATTTTTTTTCTGTAATTTGGCAATCTATTCATAATTTTTTTTCTTTTGTTTCAGCGTGAGAATTCACGTGCCGTATGAAGTACACACAATAAACCACCACCATGTGCAAACAGTTCCTGTGATAAAAGAGGTCCCTATCATCAAGACTGTACCCATCATCAAAGAGGTTCCGATCATCAAAACTTTGCCGGTGGTCCAAACTGTGCATGTACCTGTACACCACACTGTACATGTCGAGAAACCTGTGTTCGTGCCTGTTAAGGAACATTACTCCTTCTCTTCGTGGCATTGATTGATGTTGAAGTAATTCCTTTCTTGGGTTGTAGAAATAATGGAAATTTTACGAAATGATAGTTCAATTCTTGTCGAAAATTAGCAGTTTCTGCGTTTGTCAAAGTTGATAAAAATTGTATAAAGAGAGAGGATAAAACTAATGCAGTCATAAGTCAATTATTGTCCTGTCGCCAGCACATAAAAATACCAGAAACTGTCAAACAACTCTAAATGATTTTAAAACATGAAATGTTGATGGTCAAAATCGAATGAGAAAATTAGACAGTTTGTGGTAATTTGATGCGCTGACTGTACTATTTTGTTATAACTTCTAGAGCAAGCTAACACTCAAAATAATTGTTTTATACTAACCATAAATATTAGTACTAAGTTTACTTGACCTTTATTTTGAATGTCAGTGATCTTTAGAATAGTTCTATATTCAGGTATAAAACGATTTACTTAGTCATGTTCTAGTTACCATGCATAAACAAGATAGCCTTAGATATGTAAGAAAGCTTTAAGTATTTAGTGAAATACTTGACTTGAACCGTGTAAACATCGAAATAAGTCAATAATCGAGAAGACTATAAACGTTTAAAATTAAAGCCAAAAGACACTGTAACTAAAGACTGACATTTTTACTTATGTCTAATCAAATAATGTCAGTGTCAATGTTTCGTAGCAATTTAGACACTGACAGCTGTCAGTTTCAAATCCGCCAAAATCAACCATGGTAGACTATAATGTCAAAACTAATCCCGCCAAAATGTATCTCTTGATATAATGAATTTAAATAAGGGCACGCTAACGAATTTAAATAAATTTGAACTGATGTTAACGAAGAGCACTACTATGTGACAACATTAAAAATGTCGGATAACAAATGAGTTTAACTAACTAGACTGGACATGCAACTGCGAACCGCCATTTTAATTGAACTAATGAACGAGTGACCGGTTGAACTATCAAAATTATTGCAAATGTTTACGATTATTCGATTGTTTGTCCCGAATAATAATTATTTGTTCGGAATTATATTTTTGATTGTGTTTAATTCATGTTGCCGTTGTTAACATTATATTTAAGTCCTCTTCTAGTCTTTGTTAATATACATAACGGGCGCCATCTTAAACACAACTAGTTTTTAAGTATCTACTTGAGTACCTACTAATCATGTTGTAATTCTTGAGAAAGCTCTGTTTTACTTGGGAATCAAAACTGGCGGAACGTGGGTACAGCTCTGCCTCACCGCACAGGGATAACAGGTGTGTATTATGTGATGCTAGCTGATGCCGTGGCTTCACCCGCCCACTTGACAATTTATATACTAATACCTTCCTCGAGAACCACTCTATCCGTTGGTGAAAAAAACATGAAAATCGGCGCAGTCGTTTGTGAGTTAATCGCGAACAGACAGACAGACGCGGCGGAAGACTTTGTTTTATAACACGCATTAATTAACTCTGTTTTGCATGTCTCTCACTTTTGCATGTTTTGCTGTTTTCGTTTAACCTAATGTTGCCATTATTTCTACAACTGTCAATGTAACCAATTACTTGTTAATTACACAATGAGATAAATACACGTTCTTCTGTGATATGTCAATACAGTTTTAAAACTTTGTGTTTGTTTTTCTTATAGCTTACAGCTAATCCCGTGCTATTAATACCCAATTTTTGTGCAAACGATAAAATACTGAACATATTTCCATGACCTCGAAATATCACACTTCTACTTCACAACATTACCTTTACTTCTTCTTTTTTGGTAAATGTTAATAATATTAACATGATAAATTAATTAGATCCAGTAGGCCAACATGCCAATGGTAGCATCAATGGCGTTTTTTTTTTTATTTATTAATTTTCATCATTTGAATTCATCAACTCGCCAATGTCATTTTACTCTCATATTCCTCTCCCAAGTGTAAACACAACACTATACACATAGATCCCTGTAAACCTCACTTACATTACGCTAACTCAGGTACTACAGATCATACTGACGGGACTTTTCACCCTTACGCCTTAAGCAATAAGGTTCAAAAGCGATCGACAGTTGGTGAACTCAGTAGTACCAAAACACAACACAACTTCAGTTTCCATTATTACACGTTAAAACAAATTTCAGCCACAAAACAGCAGCAGAACAAACGCAAAAAGTCATTCCAGTCCCACAGGATGAGTTCGAGCTTAACTGCGAGTTGCACATAAATATAAACGAGTGTTTGTTTACGTTACGGATTCATAAATAGATGGAGTGATCATTACGGGGGATGGGTAAGGCAGCTGCGAATTTGGTGTGGCAAGGATATTATGGCGCGAAACGCCGCCATCTTGTCTTTTCAATACACTTCACTGAATAGTTTCGTAAGTGTTAATAAACAGTAGCTCCTTTCCACAAAAATCAGTGGAGTGTCTAAAGACATTTTGTCAACAATAAAACAGATTAATTATTGATGAATTAATTGAATTAACTTACATTATAACAAGCTACAAATCCTAGTCACGACAATCAGTTTTCTCTTCTCATGTTTAGTTATGTTTAGTAGTTCTTGCATTTGGACACGAAAAGTCTAGGCTGTTATTATTACTTAAGTGCTTCTTATGTTTTCTATAAGTGCACATATTTCCTATCTCACCTATGAAGACACCGGAGGAAAAGCGGTCAATAATGTTTATATTCAACTAGATTTCGAAGCACGATTCCTACTTTTTTGTACTTTCAATTAATCGGTAGCACGATGCAAACATTTTATCTGCAATTACTCGTAACTTCGTGTACTATCTACTCCATGACATGTAAGGCTCATTGTTTAAACGCGTTATCGCGGCTCGCAGACTATCGGCATGTCGGTCTATTGTGGTCTTGTCAGTCGTTGTCAGACTAGAGGCCTATCTGACAAGACATGTGTCAGCTTTTGTCGAATTTTGAATATTGAGAGATTACGGTATTGAGGCGTGGGAGTAATGCTATCTTGAATTATGTATTGGTAATAAGATACCTATTAGAATAACTGACTAATCTGTCCATCAGTCATGGCGATTAGATCTAGGACACTTTGGTTATTCAGCCGTGTTCCAGCGTTAACATGAGCTTTTGTCTTAAAATGAGTGCTGATACTTCATCATCATCATCATCATCACCATCATCTGCCTAGCCTTTCCCCAACTATGTCGGGATCGGCTCCCAGTGTAACCGGATGCAGTTGAATACCAGTATTTTACATGGAGCGACTGCCTATCTGACCTCCACAACACAGATAATATTGGGTAATACGTTACGATACCACTTGATAAGACTGGTTGTCAGACATTTTGGGCCACTGACTACCTGTAACGACTGCCAAAGATGGACAAATGACACCCGGGACCAACAGCTTAACGTGTTTTCCGAGGCACGGAGGAAACTCGGTACCTATGTAAGGTGGTCTCCCATCTGCCGGGGTTGCGGGACTGAAATACCGTGGCCCCGGAACGTAAAGGGCGAGGAAGGAACATGGATGGGTTTTAGTCAGTCTTTTCAGTCGGGTAAAAGTCTGACACTCCCTCCCGCTCCGCCCACAGTGGGAGAAGTTATTTGATGGTTTCCCATCCTAAAAAAAAAGGGTGGTCACCCATCAACAGACCAACCTAGGCAAGCAGCACGGCTCAACTTAAAGATCGGCAAGAGCGGCTGTTATTAATTGGACACGAGCTCCTCTCCACTTGAAAAAAATATATTGTTGTCTTGAGTCCATATAACATAACATCGCGCCTGTAGCCTCTGTAGGGTTAATCTCTGTAGGGAATAGGGGGTGAACCAAATTCCATGAACCGAGTCCTTATAATGGCTATATTATTTATTTATTTATTTAAGATCTCCAACAAAGAATGTACGGTCGAACAAGCTAATTGGTTTACAGTTTAACTCACAAATTACATTGTAAAGTGTAAACAAAATAGCTTGTTCGACCGTACACCAAACACGAAAAAAAGAATTGACGACAAAAGTAGCACGTAGGCGTACTCCTTCAGTTACAGGAGACCACAGCATGCATAATAAAATGTATAACCAAGCAAACAAAATTATACGAGTAGTAATAGCACTTAAAAAATAAAATTAAAATCAACACATATTTAGTAATAAAATTGAAAAATTGAATTAAATTAGAATTCAAATCATAACACATTTGGTAATAAAATTAGAAACATGAATTAAAAACAAAATAACACAATAATTAACAAATAGATAATTTTTTGAGGCTTTTTTTTCTAATTTGCGAGGGAATCACAGATGTCAAGATTAGAGGTCATTATTATTATACCCAAAAGCATACTTGGACTGTCTTGTCTCTTGCGGTAATGAGGATAATAAACGGACTTAGTCATAAACAACCATTAGAGGTCATCGAAAGGCTGTATATCAGCCCTTACGACCAATAAAAAGACAAATGAGACAAGATTCAAGGTACGACAAAATTCGTGACAGTTGTCACGATCATGCGACCTAGACTAAAAGCCATTCCGTTAATGAACACAGTTTACAAATTTGTAAGAGCCATAATGAGCCCTTGTTTACACCGATGGGAATAAATGCTTCGCAAATACTCGCAAATGGTCAGAACAGTTAAGTTTACTGGTTCAGTTAGGGTTTACTGACTTAGTTAACCGTTGATTACGTAGCGATTAGTGTATTAGAGTAAGTGCTGTGTTTTTGGTTAAACTGCGGCAATGATATTAGAGTTTATAGCTATATTTTAACTCGGCTTAATGCCGTGGTTTGGAAATAATGCGCTGAGGGCGTGGGCATTGTGAGTTGTATTGCAAAATGCAGTATTTTGCAATAAAACTAATATATAGAGTGAACCAAACGCTGCCACGTATTCAGTATATCGTCCTTAAACACATAGAAATGTTTCATCATCATCATTATCCGAAAGACGTCCACTGCTGGACATAGGCCTCCCCCAAGTGTCGCCACATTAACCGGTCCCGTGCGACTCGTATCCGTCGGATTCCCATAACTTTCATCAGGTCATCGGTCCACCTAGTGAGAAGTCCTCCAACGTGACGGCTTCCGGTTCACGGTCTCCACTCCAGAACTTTTCGTCCCCATCGGCCATCTGTTCTGCGAGCAATGTGCCCGACCCACTGCCACTTAAGTTTGGCAATTCTTCGGGCTATGTCGGTAACCTTGGTTCTCTTGCGGATGTCTTCATTTCCGATTCGATCACGTCAGTTACTATAAAAAGCAGCTGTTTTTATACAAAACTGCAATACTACTTAGTAAAAATGTATGGAACAGTATACATTCTTAAAATTATGAAAATATTGTATGTGAAATGACGTATTTTTCTTTTTACGTAAATGTGAACGTAGCGTAAATACGTAGATTTACGCTACGTTTACAACGGGCACGATCGTGCTAATGCCTCAGTACCGTGATTTAAACTGGAAACCGTGGTTGACTGGTAGATAATGCCTTGTGGCATTAAGTCCGCCTATGTACCACTGTTGTACATGAAGTTTAAATAAATTAAACCTACTAATCTACTAAAGCAAATTGCTACCACCAAACCCATAATAAAAGATATCTCCCTATTGTCAATCACCTTAGAAATATCTCTCTGTTTTCCTTCATAGAAGCAAGTGATCAATTTAAACACCTTCAACATACTTATTATAGAACAGCAAAAAAAACTGTAAAGCCAGTAACACACTGCATTAACAGACCTACTTATTGTTTCACGCCAAATTAATTCTTTTCGCGAACTCATGTACACTTGTTACTGATATAATTATTTCGCTCGTGAACACAGCCCTTGACTCTGATAACCTGACAGTTCCAATTCAGATGCCAATTTAAATGGCAACTCGCTGAACAATGGCCTTAATGTTGCCAGTTAATGGGAATTTTTAATGTAATGCATTGTTTTTTTTTGTGATTGACAATATTGCTGTGTTGTGTAATATAGGTTGTTTTTTTTATTATGATGTTTGGTATAATGGGATGTTAACTGTATTTTCGTTCTAAGATATTTTGGTTTAGTTTGAACAATATGAGAGTATGTTATGGGTAAAAAAAAACATAAATAAGACCTTAGCTAAATCAATGCTTAAAATAAAATCGTACTAAAATTTTCTGACAGATGAAGCTTTGTGTCAGTAAAAATGAACTTAACATATCAACTAATTAGATCTATGACTTTATTCGTTAGGTTTTATAAACCACGCCCTGTTTTAAAAGCTTACAATGTATAGCATAATTATTGAACATAATACGTTTATGATTGCAGGGGTAGGACACACAAAATGAACTGTTCCCATCTACATTAATCAGTCAATAAATACACCTCAATTAGTCAATTAAAATACCGACAATGCCAATAATGACGATTTATTTCAGTGGCCACATAACGAGCTTACATCGACGATGTAATAAATAACCTTAATTAAAACAACCTAAAATGATTTCCATTCGATCATATTATCGATGAAATAACCGAGTGAATTATTTGGGCGGTTAGATTTTGTTAAGTATACCAAATGATTTAAAAGTTTAGTAGACCATTGGTGTGTGGATTTTGTGAAGTCTCTTAGTTTGAGAAACAATCTCAGACTAACAGACTTCACAATCATCAATCTTAATTTTACACTTTTAAATATTCCATCCAAATCATTCCATCAGAGAACAGCGGTGGCCCAATGGTGGCGGCCCCGACGTACTGTTGCATTATTTTGTGTAATAATTATTTCATCACCGTTGCGCTTAAAACAGTGAAGGAAAACATCGAGAGAAAACTGGCATGTCCTAGAACCAAAAAAAAATCTAAGATATGTGACATCTATACTAATCCGCACTCTCATAGAGAGGAGGCCTGCGTCCCAGCACTGGGAACTTTAATTGGCTGATGATGAATTATACCATTACAAATATTTTGAATTTAATCATATGTGCAGCTCGTGTGGTAAGCCACTTATTACAACTAAAACCGACCTACAGAACCACAGTAAACACAAAAATGCAATTGTAGAATACATTCTCAAGATAAACTTTCCAGGAAAAGCTCAGCACACTTTTCATCACTAAAATCACGTAAACCACGCAAACAAAGTCAGCGCACGAGCTAGTTTATTCATAAGTTGAGCGGACAGACGTAGCACGAAAAAGCAAAAAGCTACCCATTATAAATGAAGAGAAATCATGCGATATGAAACATGCTCGACTTCCACCAAAATTACTCCGGCGAAAATTTTTAAATTATACATCACGATAACCAATTATGCGGGTCAGTTATTTCTCTATCAGAAACGGTGAAATTTGTTGGAAAACTACACAATCGAATAAACTGATGCTTTATAAACTGTTCTGGCTTTTACTATTGGCACGATTGAGCGCAATTTCTTTCGTAAGCAGTGAACTGATTCGGAACTTTTTGTTTTTGCTCGTAGTACTTTGTTATGAGCTCATTTTGACTGGCAAACTAATAGATTGTATGTACGGTCGAATACCTTCGTTATTTTTAACGTTGTTTTCGACAAACGCGTTAATTAAAACAAGGTCCTTTAATACTTTATTTATCAAACGTCTAATCTCAAAGACAACATCAAAATTTGTTATTTAGCCCCCATTTTACTGCCGACTCAGCTGAAAAAGTATAGTAATAAAAAAGGGGAACAATAAAATCCGACATTCCTCCGGTAACAGCGCCGTTCCCCACATAATATTCAGAATGGAGCACTACATTTGATCAAAGATATGTTTATTTCATGCATAGCCTCCTGGTGGCACGTCGTAGGCTATAAGATCTAGAATGAATCTATTCAGTGAGCCCAGCTTCACCAAATTTACGTAGTGAAAGTTTACAGTTACTTCCCATTTCAGAATTGCTTGCTTGTTTCGGGAACGACGAAGTTCTAAGTCCGAAGTTCCATAGCTTTTGAAGGCATCTCAGGCCGGCCGAGGTCTGTATTTGACCGTTCTTGCCTATAATCCAATGGTAGTTTGGATATTATGTTTTGGTAAGCAATAGCCAGCTTAAATATTGACGTAGCCTGCTGCTTTGAACTCAGTTCCGATTAACTGTTATGACTGTCGATTACGATAATATTGGTGCATTTTGGAACTTGAGTTGATTGCTGTTCAATACAAGGTGCATACTGCAAAGATTTGAATCTATGGCACTGTTTCATTGATTTAAACAGTCGTTACCATAATCGCTAGTTAATAAAACCCAATAAATTTCATAGACAATACTCAAAAATCATCTACGAACACGCGCATGATAATACACCCATTATCGCGTACTCTCTCATTTGTTTAACTCATCAAGGAAAAGATCAATTAAGAAGATTAGTTATCGCCTTTAAAGATTACGTCATTGCGAGCAAACGACGGGGGAGAGGTGGAAGGGGGGGTGGTGGAGGGGGGGGGGGAGGAGGTGTTCTGGGGGTAAGGTGACGAAAACGCACAATATCTTCATTCGCGATCCGCCTGCGGCCGATAGGGGCGGGCTTGTTAACTCCGAGGACGATTTTACGCGACTACATTACTTTGCTGATAGAATGGGCTCGGGGACCCGGTTTAAATAAAACCGCGTTGTAATTTGTTTAACTATAAAATTTAAGCAGAATGGGTTTGCTTGTCGTATAAGCCTTGCTCAATTAGATGTTATAACACGCGTACGTTTCCAATATCGTGGCAAAGGTGTAGGTACCTACCGTGTATCGTCACCCATGCATGTTTCAGCAATTGTAATGTATCTTGGCTCTGGCTTTTGGCTCTGGCTCTGGCTCTGGCTCTGGCTGTGGCTCTGGCTCTGGCTCTGGCTCTGTCTCTGGTTCTGGCCCTGGCCCTGGCTTTGGATCTGTACTTGGAGAAAATTAAGATCCCAGGCTGCCAAATAGGTGCGCTCTCACGGAATACCTCGCTACGTAGATGCTCTGAAATTCTTAACAGAAACAACAATGCTCGGGGAATAAATCCGGGACCTGATGCTCAAGCATTTGGAATTGCGACTTATATACCAGCACGAGGTCATCAAATCGGCGTAGCTAATAAAATGCTAAATATTTACCTAAAGGCGAACAAGCAAATTAGATTTAAATTATTAAAAAACATAATAACAAGTCTACACAGACTTGGGCAAATATTCCGTCTTGTCTTCGCCCTTACAAAGCTCGAGGCCGAATTTAATTTGAAAGCGTCTCAATTGTGGCCTACCCTGTACATAACTAGGAATGTTAGCGTTACAGAAACATAAGTACGTGTACAGCCAGCGGTGTATACTGCCGACCGCGGCACTATCGTTCTACCGCAATTGTAGGACCTACTCTGTGGTAGCTGGGAGGTGAATATCTAAACGGGGACTAGCCTTAATACGTAAGTACATAATATATCTATGACTTCGGACAGGGCACGTGTAAATGGCCTTTGTTAGATTATGTTGGAACATTGTAACATTAATTTAGTCGAAAAGTTTCGTGTTCTTTTGCTACATTATAGCAGTGCCTAGTGGTGTGACCGTAGAACTGCCAACGGGCCTAAAATGGCCGCTTTAGCAGAACATAATATGAATCACGTTAAAAAAATTAAATTCTAGAAATGGACTTAATAGTCATCAAGATAAAGTCTATTTTAAGAATTTTAAATTTTTAACATGATTCATATTATGTTCTGCTAAAGCGGCCATTTTAGACCCTCTGGTCATAGGTCTCAAGTTTGAACCTAAGGCACGCACTTCTGAATCATGTGCGTATTCTATCAATTTACTTGCTTCGGTCAAGGAAAAGCATTGTGAGGTAACCAGCATGCCTGAGAGATATTATTTCTTGACGGTATGGAAAGCCAAGTCAGACCCCATTTTGGCGGTATAAAAACTTTGACACCAAGAAATGCACTAACCACACTCTATAGAAGAAAAAATAAACATTTTGTCCTGCAACCAGGCGATTTGTAAAAGCGAGATATCTCGAGGTAAAAGATACAAATTTAAAAAAAAAACATGTGGGCAGTCTTTGGGGACTGCCGATAGAAGTAAAAACTCGTAGCTGCGGCTACGCCGTAGCGGATCGGCGAGTGCTACGAAAAGCGTACGTGACGGTCACGCGAGTTCCATGATTTTTGTTCACTCAAAAAGTGCTCAACGGGCCTATAGAAGTTTTCACTTTAAAAAAATATTCGCATTCTGCAATCAATGAAAGGTTTTCCATAATTTTCGTTGTTTTTCTACCTGTTTTTCTCTCTTCATACTAGGTAACTCTTTATATAACTTGACTGTTAATACATCTGAACTAAAAGTACAAATTAACAAATTGACGATAATTTTCAATTAACAATAACCTCGCAGACCTCTGTCTATATCGCTAATTAAAAATTATGGTACTCTTGAAAATTAATGCTAATTAATGTAATCTAGTTTAGATAAGTGTTACTTAAGTGCCTATTAAGATCTAGTCAAGTAGAAAGTTGAAATCTTGCTAAAAACCTTTACCTACAAGGAGATTGAAATTATTTGGATGGAATTTTAAATTAAAAATGTGTTGTGGGTCCCAACGGCCTTTACAGAAATACTCTGGTAAGATTGACTGCCCTGAATTGATGCTACAGCATGTGCTGATCTTTATGTGCTGTACAGAACAAAGGTATGGCCTAACCCCGTTTACAGCGAGATAGATAGATAGATAGAAAGAATACTCTTTATTATGTACACCACACACGTAAATGTTGAGTTTAATTTTGGGACAACTAGGTCCAATTTGGTTAGGTATAGAAAACTTAGAAACTATTGTTAGTGCTTAAATACAATTACAAAGGAGAACACTCATCAAAATAATATAATCTAAACACAAAAATAAATAAAATACCCCTGGAGACACCCCGCCCCGTCAAGATAACCAATAGGGAGATACCTCCCTAGAAATCACCAGCCGAACGAAATTATGAAGACTGTTCTATCTATAACAAACGAAAAATCACGCCAGTAAACCCCAAAAGGTTGGGCAGAAGTGTACTTAATAGTACATCTACATTTCGCCGCGGTTTAAGTCCCATGTAATAGGACGAGCCTAATGCCATCAACCGGACATTAATTTCAGCCATACTCTGTACCATGGCTGCCACTGAGAAATGCCTGGTGTGAGAAACCCGTATAACACTTTGCTGGACCCGGGAATCGAACCCAAGACTTTATGCTCTACCGTTAGTCGCTTGTGAACACGCGACTAACGAGATAGTCAGTTGTACTAATGAATGCATGTATACCTACTATAAATATTTGCACGACTGATAAGTCGAATATAGTGAGACTAAAATTATTTTACCATGTATTGTAAGCACCTATATTTTGGCAAATAAATAAATTTCATTTCATTTCATTTCTCGTTTCTAAAACTTGTCAAAAATGGCAAAATTTTAAGAAATAGGTAGGATAGGTATGTTTGAGACACGATATGTTTTTGAAATTGATACAAATAAATAGCTACAAGGTTCATTTATATTTCTATGAGTTCCGATCTCTATAAGTATTATAAATACAGACAGTTATCGCCACAATCTGCCACCCACTCGTATAAAAAGGTACCACAATGCAATCAGTGCGTAGCCTTATACGGTTAAAAAACGTGATTGAGAACTTAGTACGTAGTTTATTTGGATAAGGAGACGTTCTTATGACAATGCAAAACCAGTACAAATAACTGGTTCTTCTTCAGTCTTTTTCAAAAAAATCTTACTAACAAATTATCATGGACTATCAATTGGATCTCTGCCACGGAGTGCAAAAACTTAGATTTTATAAAGGGTGTAAAAACACTCTTAATAAAGACACTTGTTCTCGTCATTGCGATGAGTATTTTGTTCTAAACCATACCTGAGAACCTTCTAGTTTCGGAGAGATTGGGGGTCAAAGTTCCAACTGTCACAATTTTTTTTTGTACTTTTTTAATTTTTGATTAAACACCTTCACGACCCTCGTAATATTCAATCCACCCACCAGCACTATGTTTTAAGTACGTTACATTGAGTCTTACCGAAAAACGTAATTTTTGACACCAAAACAAAAGTCGTTTCCCAGCAACCGTTTTTACGCAGTTTACTTAGTTTGATGTACAGAATGCTTGGTTGACGGCATCGTGAAGAGTATGTTTACCTGTAGATCCACTAAATTATATCTTTACTTTCCTTTTTTTTCTTCGTTTATTTCCAAGAACTAGGAGCTTGTGTTGCTCCGACCCTAAATAGAATGGGATAAGGGCACGAATATAATGATTTCCAAGAACAAGAAATTTATTGAAACTCTCTTTCACTGAAAAATCAATTTGTGGTTCTCGGAACTAAAGAATATGTCCTTTTTACAAGCTTTTCACGGTACAAAATCGAACCCGGGTTGCTACTTTGAAATTCCTTATGGAAACGCCCAATAACACCTAGCCCGACCTGAAAATCGAACACAGGACCAGCTCACCAGTCGCGCTTGCTCGACCAACGAGTCTAACATAAAACAATTTACTCCAAAAACTGCATAATCACGAATCGACGTTAGTGGCCAAGAAAAAAAAGCCTAGAAGATATAAGACGCCATAAAAACGAGCATTCGTTCAAGGGATGGTCCAATTTGGCTTATTTTACTACCATCTAGTACAAGATACCGTCTCCCAAGAGTTATTAGCCTGACGAAATTGCACGCGATTTTTCTTAACGGATAATTTGTTGTTCAAAAAAGAAAAAAAACGCAAATTAGCATTTTGGATGAGATAAGACGATAATCAATTATGACAGGGCTTCATTTAGATTGGAGAATAAAGCTGAATAGTATTTTCTGATTCTAGGGAGATTTTTGAAGGTTGGAGGAGAAAGAACAGGACTGCCTTACAAGAATCGGCAATCTGTGAACGTCTCTTTGCTTAAACGATGGTGATTTATACATTTATTACATATTTAATTATGGGTATTTTTGGTGATTAAATATGTTTTCATAGTGGGTAATTTTGAATGTAATATGAGAAAAATGAGTTCAATAATAGTTTTACGGAAAATGTTTTTCGCCCACAGTTTTAATTATAAGTAAGTATTAAAAATCGTGATGGAGTACATATTTTATAAGTTCTGCAGTACAGTCGCATGCACCCATATTACTTACGGAAACTTACTTCACTATGAGTTTCCAGAAAGGAGACAGAAAAGTTGCTCGGTTAAGTTCTTAATTACTTAATTTCGTATATACTGCTTAATTTTGTACTACTTTCCGTTACGTTTTGAAGTAACTAATAGCTACTTTTATTACTGGCTAAGTTATTATATAGAAATCGCTATTATTACACTCATAAGTACTTATTTTAAACTCTACACTCTAATTATATCAGCTTTATATTAAAAATTGGAGACTTTCAAGGTACCTTTGTCACATTATGTGGTTACAAAAAGGTATTATGAAGCAAACTAGTTATGGATTGTAAAGGTCGGATAGGTTCGTAAATATTGCCAAGCAAAACTAAATTAACAGTTTCATAAACAATTCAAACAGTTAAAAACACATTGTACTTTATTATTCACACACATTTTTTGCTCACATTACTATATTTTAATTTCACACATATGGTCAGTAGTTAAGTCGTCAGCCATGACACATGACGTATTACGTTTAATTTTATAACTTGCCCTTAATAACACGCACTCCGACACTATTATGTTTTAATTACATTAAAAGGATTTTGAGACAAATAATTAGAGCAATGTTTCAAATAACAAAATGATTGATTGTGTTTTTTTTTTTGTAAAACACGAACCACATGGCACACAAGGACTCTTCATTTTATTTGTTTAGTGTTGAAACATATAACAAATAGTCTAGCGATCTACAAGAATGTTCTGGCGTTCGAAATGCATTGACATTTACAAATTTGTGTCAATATTGCCCACCATTGGCAAACATTTGAAAAATATTTGCTAAATTCTATCAAGTCAAAATAACTTCGTAAGTTCCACTTTTGACCATACTCGGAAAAGATATACAGCTATACAAACAAATCTCAATAAAAACCCTTTCAAAAACCTAATATTTATTAAGTATACGACAAAAAACATGTGATAACACGTATGTATGTTAATACACAAACTATAAACATTTCATAACGACTATTATCGACCATTAGGGCCGTCTAAACATCGTCCTTCGTCCGAACAAACATAGTTTTACAAACAAAGGTGCGTTCTGAAGTGCACAAAGCATGCAACTTTAATATTATTGTATAGAGCGAGATAGGGGCGGCCGTGGGCGCGACGCTTCTCGGTCAACGAACCCCATCAGCATTTGCTGGACTACCCAAAACTTTAATAATAATATATTATTTTATTTTAAAACACTTTTGTAGCGTGACTGTACTGGGAGAATTAGATTTAAATTAACACATGGTTTGGTATTGTATTTTTAACATTTTGCTTATTTTTAACGCTAAACGGTTGTTGGTTACATAGAAATTCATTACATAGAAATTTCTCATCGGTAATATAAAGAAATTTCCTAGTTTCCTTAAAAACTGACTACACCAACCAGTTACATGCTACCTAATTACCTATACAGTAGGTTGACTTCAAAGAAACAACAGAAAAACTGATTTAATTAACCGAGCACCACTTCCTCCGCCCGTAAGGATACTTCAAGGTGCGAACCGTGTTATTTTCTTAACGATAAACCACACAGTATACCCGATTGTAGCAAACCTAGCCCTCTGATCGCCTACTGCATTGAATTTAAGGACATATCTGAGTCACACTACCGCTTATCTTTTTACTGTGGTCAAAATGCATTCTTCCGACTGTACATCTTTACGATTCCAAGATAAACGCAGGCTAGTAACATAATTATATCTATGTGGTTTCAAAAACCAAAAAGATAAAATAAATCAAGTTCCTACCCCAAGATTTATCTATTCTGGTCTAGGTACCTACATATTTTACAGTAATCAGTATTACATTAATCTTTTTCACTATGCCTTCAGAAAAAAGTTTTATTTGGTTACTAAGTAAGCGGTCTACGAAATAATTAGCTTCTAGACAAACATTAGTAAAATTATCATGCTCTGATAAAATTACCTATAATTTCTACTAAGAGCAAATGTCGCAGGTATTAAGTTCATTAATCTAAAATGGGCAAACTTTAAAGTCAAGAGTTTAAACCTAAAATGTAGACTTGTATTTTGAGTCTATAATAAATCCAGCACATTTGGGGGATAGACTAATAAATTAGCCTTAACCTAACTCTCAATTTTTATGTAAATATCTATTATGTAAATAAATTCATGCAAAGTGAAAAATTAGAAGAATTTTTAACCCTTTTCGTGCTAGCTTTTTTATTTAACCTCAGACATAACTCGCACTAGGTGAACCGATGACCTGGTGAAGGTTGCGGGAATCCGCTGGATGCGAGTTGTACGGGACCGGTCAATGTGGCGACACTTGGGAGAAGCTTATGTCCAGCAGTGGATGTCTTTCGGCTGAAATGATGATGATGATGATAACTCCAAGCTATGCTCCCTGAAGGTGAAAGCCAAAGTATAGGTACAGTAATAGAACACCCATATTTCGCCAGTTATATTATTTTTAAGTCGAAATAATGGGGACCGAGCCTAGTGCCCTTAACCGGGCAAATCCAGACTCGGGGTTCCTTATTGAAAATAAGGACCTATAACCCTGACGGGCCTGGAAAACTACTCCATAAAACTCATGCTCAACAGACCGTAAGTTCTTAAAATGGGTGTAAAAATACCCGTGAAAAAGCTGAAAGACACTGGTTCTCTCCGTCATCGCGATAATTGTTTTATTTTGGACCAAATCTTTACCTACTAGTTAGATTGTACCTTTTAGTGACGTGGGACGAGTTGCAGAATGGAAAATTTTATTTATTTTGATTTTCATCAACTTGTCCCAAATGGGCCGTGGGCATGTGGGACGAGTTGCAGAATTACTCTTCCGGGAGTAGACATTGGAGGTCAAAGTTCCCACTTGCAAGTTAACTATACCAGTTTTTAATGATAAAACTTTACTATGAATACTTCTTTGACTCCCGTACTATCCAATGCATCTATCAACACAATGTTTTGAGTGCTTTGCATTGAGTCAAAAAAAAAAGTCCTTTCCCGTCAGTTTTGCGTAGAGTTACTTCATTGGATGTTTGTTCGTTTAAACCTTTATACTATGTTTACCCTGCATAGATAGACAACTCTCATTTTTCGAACCTTCTACCATGTACAAATATTTAGAAACCACTCAAATTTTTTTTTTATAGCAAATCAAACCGTAACGTACACCCATCATTAAAAGAACCTTAATTACCGATAACTGAGACTTCGATTAATACTAACTCGATTTCGACATGGTCTAGACTATTTTTTCATCATAACATTAAAGTATTGGAAGCTGATACCGATCGGTAATGGTCTGACCTTATAATATCGATTTTTCATTAGTGAAAAACATATTTATTGCAAGATGCTTGATAGCAAAAATTTTCTTTCTGAAACTTGGAGACCATGTTTCTTATGAAATTGTAAAGGACGTTTAGGCGTAGCTTTTAAGGTAAATGGTTACTTTAAATATTTAGGGCGCATTAAAAGAGCCTTCTTGAGTACTTAAACTAACACAAAGCAGAAATACCTAGGTACCTACCTAGCAGAAAACAGTTTTTCTAATCAAAGACAAACACAATATTTAGAAGATGATGCTTACTTGCGTTTGTGCTGGCGAACGAAACAATCTCATAAAATCATGATCCAAATTTAAACTAAAAGAAAAGAGAGAAAGAGAGAGAGAGATAGAGAAAAGAGATGTCATCATGTTTAGAGTAATTCCCCTGTGCATTTGCAAAGTTATCTAACTTGTAGTTAACCTACTGAGTGGTGACTTAAGGTCAAACCATCAGGGTTGCCCGTGAAGAGGTCCGGAGCGAATGGGAAGCCGGTCACCTCCTTCTGCGAAGCAGTCATGCTAGCGAAGGAGGTAGCGGAATGCAAGAGGGAGAGAACCTCTCGTCCAAGCCGCCGCGCCGCGGGAAACGCACCCGGCCACCGAGGCGCGGGCCTGTGGCCGGTGAGCTATGGGCTAGCTCGCCGTAAGTTCGTCTTATGGCCGTGCGTGGTCCACGCGCGCCTCAAAGAGATGTCACCATGGAGTGGGTCCGCAAGGGCCGAAGCCTGATTTTGATTTTGAAGGAACATGGATACGTTTTAGTAAATTTGCAGGCCATGGCTAGTTTAGGATAGCACCATTGCCGTTCAGAGTCAGGCTGTATGTTGAACACAAGATTTGCAGCCGTAAGAGCCTTTTTTCTGAGGTGACGACGCGCGTTTTTGATACGCGTCGTCAACACGTTTTAGCAGATTTTACGCGTTTGTTTCGATACAAACGCAAATGTGACGCACGATTGTAGCGATTCAAATGAGGGGCCACAACGCGTTTTTGCTATTGGTGGTTCGGGGAAGGAGGTGATGCAGGGAGAGGTGGGCAATACTGAGGTTCCAAATGTTGGCGCGTTCACAGCTCGTTTGTAGCGATGTATCAGCGCGTTTACAGCTATACAAACGCAAGGATCGTATGCAAAAGTAACAACGTGACTTCAGTCTCGCGTTTACTGCGCATCCTGATTGCGTCAATCGGCATAAAAAACGTGGTGTGCAAAGGCTCTAAATACGCATGTATTTACTTAATTCAAATCATCATTACTACCTCTTAAGTTTATTTCAACAAATTCGAATTTCGCGGGCTCCCCTGGAGCCTTTAAAATTCTCAGAATTCTCCGATTATACCAATTCGCATAATCATTATTTAAATACTAGTACATCCTAAGCCTGCCTTAATTAGTGTGCTAGTCCTACTTTATTAACGTACAGACACAGTATATAAACACTGTTTATCGATATTCGGCCTGTACCTGTGAATGATCATGTTAATTGATACTGGGAAATGGCGCGGCAAGTGAATATTGTATGGGTTTACTCAGCCAAACGTGTGTTTTGCACACAATACTGTTATCTACACCTTATTTGCGTGTCTATTTTAGGGACAGGCAGTGTAAATTATTGATGTTTATGAGAAAGGATTGGAACGTGATTAGGGGTTTGAATATTTGCGAAGCTGAGTTTACCAAAAATCGAAATCAACAGTTTTTTTACACCAGAAGAAAAGAACCCTACTTTCTAGTGACCAAACTTGGAGAAAGAAGTGGCTCAACAAACTCCCAAGCAACATTACCAGCTACCGTGTAATATTAGTAAGCATTTATTGATGGACGCTACTGAAGACGCCAAACGAATATTAAATAAATAAAAAATAAATAAATATCGCTCACACAGCGCCACCTAGTGCCACACTAAGCAAAGCTTGTGTCGTGGACACTAAGTAGTTGATATACTACATACATACTTTTTTGTTTGTAAATACATACTTATTATACATTTAAACATCAATGACTCGGAAACAAATGTCCATGCTCATCACACCAACATTTGCTCCTACCGGGATTCGAACCCAGGACCCTAAGAACGTAAGGCAGCGTCACTACCACTACGCCATTCGGGTCGTGAATAGCTCATTTCTGGGCCGACACAACACAAGTTTAAATGGCATCCTCCCAACCCTATTTGGACCAATATAAGTAAGCGTAAACAAAGGTGAGATGTTTAACAACAATACCAAGAATTTAAAATCATCTTAATAATTGCAATAAGCACGAGATCAAAATAAGAACGATAATACACTTAAAGTACTTACGGGATTATATCCGTGATTTTCTTTCGGTTTTTCGAGCACCCGATATTAAAAAACCGTGAAAGTCTAAAACAGTGCAAGAACGATAATGTGTGAATTCCTGTTAATTGTTGCTTTATATAATTATGTTACTGAGAACAATATCTCAAAAGCATAATTGACTTAAGAATTGATTGACATATTATTTGATTACGCTACTATCACAATGTATTTGCCATTCTTGATTTAATTATAGCGTCTGGGTGTTGAGGATGACATATAAAGTGGTAGATAAATTGATTTATTGTTATTTGAAAAGGCAGCAATACTATATAATATTCCTACTATTTTCCAAGTTTACCATTCCATATGATATTTCTAGCAATATAAGTAAGAGTGTTGGCTAATTTTTTACGACTGTTCAGCTGAATAAAATAATAAAAAATACATAAATAAATAAATAGATTTAAAAATAAATCGCGCAAATATTTTGACGCATATCAAAGAAAATTAGTGTCCAATGAAAAGAAATATTCTATTTACAACAGGACTTACCTTATTTTAATAACCTTTTTAATTTCATGTTTCCTGCAAATGATATTTCGAAGCAAATACTTCGACATGCCATGTCACTTCATGAATTTATGAACTTTCTATAACTTAACTCTAAACATTTCACCTATAAAAAGAGGGTAGTTGCAAAAACACTTATTTTGCTAGAAAAGAGGGTACATTCAATATGAACGCAGCTTTTACATATTAGAAGTTTCCGTTCTAAGACAATGTGTGTCAATGGAAATAGAGGGCGTTGTTATATGCAAGTGGTTCCGCTCTTTAATGAGTTGTTTCCGTCACGATAAAGTATGACGTCACAGTGTTAATATCACAATGTTATAACATTATTGTCTTTTCTAGTCTTGCCTGTTGTGATAAACAATAATAGTTAGTATTGTATTTTCTATTCCATTCATGAGCTACCAAACTAATATTAATACGCATATTTTATGCGATTATATAATATAGAACTACTAGCTGTTGCCCGCGACTTTATTCACGTGGAAATTTTGATGTGTATGTGTGAGACAAACAAATAGCCTAAGACCTATTCTCAAACACCCAACCCAAAAAAAAAACATAAAAATCGGTCATGCCGTTGCGGAGGAGTTCGATAACAAACACTATGACACGATATTTTATTATATTACGGTACAGATAATTCAAAGTAATAATCTAAAGCATAACTGTACTTTCAGAATTAGAATACTGACTAAATTAAAGTTAACAACACTTCAAGTAAAGTGTTAAAATAATATACCCTACTTTTTAAACTTTTCATTCACACTTTAACGGGAAAACATAATCTGATGGAAACCCAAGCCGTCTTCTAATAATTTGCACAATTGCACACAAACTTTACCCACTAATTTCCTTACTTAAAGAAGAATAGCTAATTCAGGTCAACGACTGAACTGAAAAAAAAATACTTTTCCAACTAAAATTTACACGCGTTCCATGTTAGCGATTATTTTCGCTAAAAATACGGTAAAGTTTTAGCTCGACACGCTATTGCGTGACTTGGGTACAACACTATACTAAAGTGTTGCCACACTAATAATATTAATTAGTTTGGATGTGTAGAACAGGATTTTAGTAATGTAGGTACAGATGTGATCGCAGGTGCCAAGTGTGGCGTTAAGCCAATTATAAATTGGGGTTGGAACATATGTAACTCAAGTATACTAGGTATTAAGGTAAATGTAATTCGGCAGGTACAAATTGGCGGGTTAGTTTTGTGTTAATAAAATAATCGAGATTTATACTTGTAAACCTTAATTTCTATTTGAAAAAACGTCTGTAAAATCTGTGAGTTATAAAAACTTGTCAAGTGCGAGTCATACTCGTACATGAAGGGTTCCATTTCAAAAAGAACTGCAAGCAAAAAAAGAGATTAATAACAACTTGTACAAAAGAAAGAAGTAGGTAATTTATGCCCTCGGCGTACGGTTGAAATTATAATGACAATTCCTGATGTTTTTTTTAAGTAGGTTGCGAATTTGTACCTACTTAACTTCAAAACTAATAAATTGGAAAGCACTCGAAGTTTTAACACATACTGTTCTCGTAGGTACAACGTAACAATATTATAGCATAATATGCAACAGAAATACACATTCTGACAGACAAAAAGACGGGCAGCGGAGGTTTAGTAATAGGGTGGTCCTGTAAGTCCTGTTGGTTATCCTTCGGGTACGGAACCCTAAAGAGGACCTCCTCATATTGCAGGATCGAAAAAGATGTAGGAATTTCGATTTCGATCTGTTAGAAATATGGTAAAAGCTCAGGTACATACATACTACCCTTGAACTAAACTACATATACATATATTAAGGTATATTCACGAATGGAACAGCTGATTTTTTTTTTTGCGATTCAGTGTTTGGTCCCATAGTAAAAGCTGATGACCCCTTATATTTTGATATTACAGGAATAAAGCAACTTACTATACCTCGCAGTATCATACATGCGATACCCAGACGATAGTGCAGGCAACACTTAATCTTACATATCTCTTCTAGCTAAGACGCTACGGTACGGTCGTCTTCTCCAGTCTAGGAGGGGTACTCACTTAAATTTAAAACGACTATTTTATTCATAAAACTGAATAATTTACGACTCTTTCATTATAAGTAGAGGGCACTTTAATCATGATTGCAGAATATTTCTAAGTGCGAGATTAAAGTACGTTTTTAATTTAAATAATTGTTTCGGACAGAAGAATTTATGTTTTTAGTTTTTGGGCTAAAATTGTATTGCTTATACTCGTATTATACACCTCGTCATCATTGTACTGCCCTCTACCCAATGCATTTGGGGTCAATGCAACATGTCTTCTTTTTCCATACTTTTCTATTACTCGTCATCTCATAAGACACGTCGTTTCTTGCCATATCATCCTTTACACAGTCCATCCATGGTTTCTTTGGTCTTCCTGTACTCTCGTAGTTATTGCTATCAAATGCTATTTTTGTTAAAATATGTAATCTGACCGTATTAGTAAACGCGTATTGTGTTACGCCCAGTTGGGCGCCAAAAGGTATGATTAAACGGCAAGGAGAAAATTACGCTCAAGTTACTATTTTCATAACATTATTAAACGGTGTTCCACTTTGACAAAACCGAGATTATCTTCCAACAAAGGCTATATTTTCAGTGACTGTATTTAATTAAACAATGAAAAAACTTCAAAAGCCTATATAACTTTTATATTAGTTTCTTTTTTCATGGAATTGCGGGAGTCTTTGTTTAAAGCGTGTAACTTTTTTTATTAGAACAATTATTGTTTCGCCTACAAGATGGGGATTAACGCTATATTGACATTAAAGTGTCGTTTATAAAACAAGATGGTTCATTAAAACAAAGAAGCTACTTCAATCAACTGAAACCTGAAACAATATTACTTAAACTCTCTCATTACTTATAAACACTGAGAAAATTACTTAACACGATCCTAATTTCGCCGAATTCACACGGCGAAGAGACCTAAATCCCGTTCACTCACAAACACCTAAATAATTAACTAAGCGAACATTAGGCGTCAAATTAGACGCTACCAGAGAAAGACGTCCCGCCCCACTTCAACCTCGAGACGCCATGTTGGTTGGTGTTAAACCAGGATAAGGAAGAAAATAAATCGTAAACATACGTGACAATTAGGATTGTGTTGTTACGAGTATGTACATAGTATCATCAAGTTGAACTCTATTTTGTAAAAAGAACAAGTTTTTTCGACAATTGTCCAAAGAAGATTAGATTTAAGTCAAAAATAGTAGTAACAATTTTTGACTTTTCCTGACTTTGGTCTCAATGTCTAACCCTTACTAATGTTTAAGCTTTACATACACAATTATCTTTAGTTTCACAATGATTTATTTATTTTTATTTTATTTATTTATTTTATTTTAAAGAAGGCTTACAGACTAATAAAGAAAATGTTATATATAAGTGTAATATTATCAAATCGCTAATTACAAGCCTCCACACGTAGACAAAAAAAAGGTCAAAGGATATTTAAAAAAAAAGAGTACAGAAGACAATTAATCACTAGCAAATATTTGTAAGAATTAGCTAAATTAGTGGAATTAGCTATCGAAAAAGTTTTGTGCGATTTGCTGTCGCAAGGACGCCACACTGGTGCAGAATAAGTCAATATCAAGGTCCTTAGAAAGTCTATTAAAATCAAGTGCACTCCTTATTGAAAAAACATTTTTCACGTAATTGGTTGATGTGAAAGGAACACTTAATATTGGTCGCTGACGTAATCCCATTAGGTTCGTGCGCAATGCTAAATTTGCAAGAAGTTCAGGACAGTCAATATGGCCATTTGCGACACCCATAAGCATAGTTATGTCTCCAATATGACGCCTCATGTCCAGAGGAAGGAAGTGGTATCGTTTACAGCGGTGCTCATAGTCAACTGAGTATTGCCGTGCTCTATAGTCAAGGTAACGTAGAAATTTTCTTTGGACGCCTTCAATACGGGACTTATAAATCTCATACTGCGGGTTCCAAACCTGAGATGCGTATTCTAAGTGGCTACGTACGAATGAACAATACAAAATTTTAACCGGTTTAAGTGATCGGAAACAGGCCGTGGTGCGCAGTATAAATCCCAGAGCCTTTGATGCCTTTGTAACTATACTATTCACATGTTGATCAAACAGAAGCTTGTTGTCTACGATAACCCCCAAATCTCTTATGCTATTTAGCCTGCTAATCAATTCATGGTTGATTCTGTAATTAAAATTGACCAAAGACGTACGTCGTGAGAATGTTAGGACGAAACATTTAGAGACATTTAATTGGAGTTTGTTACGTTTGCAATATATCTCAAATCTGTGCAGGTCGTCTTGCAATTGATATGCATCATACAGAATAGATAGCAATGTTGAAATATTTAATCAGTGAATTACGACTTTACAAGAATAGATTAAACCGAAACAATCACAAAAATTCTTCTAAGTTATCTTCTAACGAAGTTTTCCAACCCACACGTCTATGACCCTTGACCCTACAGACCTTGTCCTAAAGATACATGTCCTACAAAACCCGAACTCGTAGCACTCCTACTCCGAATGCTTAGTCCTTAGGGCCCAGACTATTGACATTATGCAAGGAGTCGGTGAGCTTACGCTCTAAGCCCGCGAGAGGCCTTTGTCTGGCTGGCATTCGCTGCGGTTTAGTGGTCCAAGGTAGAAATAATACCTACGAATTTACTGACGTCATCTATGCTTTATTTCTGTTTGATTTGAATTTTAAAATACGAGCATTTTGTTTTCAAGGACGTTTTGATTTTTTTTAATGGTCGATGTTGTTGCTATAAATCTCTCTTATTGGAATTTTATAACAAGAACATTTTGTTTTTAAGAACGTTTTGAGTTTTCTTAATGAAAAGGTCGATGTCTGATTATTATGAAGTATTGGATTAAAAAGTACTATAATGGATCTCTTGTAAGAATTGAAGTGATGTCCACTAAGTAGTGAATATTTTAAACTTAAGTTCTAAAATGACAAGATAAGGACAAAGATTATTCTTGGAGAGTAAGAGTTTTACATTAAGTTTATCATATTTACAAATTAATCATAACAAGTAAATTAAACACATTAGTGACATGTTACATACGTTCATAACATTACTCAGCCCAATAATCTCGTCTATAAAAACTAAAACAAGTGCCACTCAGAGAAAAGATAAAACTCATTAAACAAAATAACTACCTGAAATTGAAACTTTCAATAATTTAAATCCTTAAATCTCACAATCAAAAATCCAACCTAAATCCTTAATGGCTTCATAATTATTTAAGATACTTACAAACGCACAAAACTTCAGGTTCAACTGTTAATTTTATTTTCACCCCATCAACTTATCCAATTAAAGTCGTTGAATAATAAAATCAGCAAACGCTTACTTCTTAATGAGGGCCGGTATTGGGGTTAATTATTTGCATGTTACCTGAAACAATGGTTCATTCATTAATAACAGACCACAAGACTCAATGCAATGGTTAAAAAGTTAAAAATGTTCGATGTTGAAAGAATGTTCAGTGGGTTTACATTGCATGGAAACGAGATAATCCAACTTAATTAGTACAAAGAAAATGTTTTTTTATTGTATAAAAACCGTACGACATTTGTCAGTTTTGAAATTCACTCCAATGACGTAGCTCCTGGATTTCATCAAATCTCAGTATCATCTAAAATTTGACTTTAACTTCATGTTTATCAATTAATTTTACTAATAAGTCATTGAAAATGAAGAACCGGGTATCCAATTTATAGACTTTTGGCAGAAAAGCTGGAAACACCTTTTTCGTTATTACAGATTTGTGTATCTGGGTGATAAAGTCCTACATTACAATCGCAATATTTACGATACTCATTCAGCAAAAAGAGAGTAAGCAACTCGTTTGCTTTTATTTACCAACAAATAAATGGAATTATAAAGAGAAAACACACATATTCCACCCTCCACATGACTTGAAGCAAACACCGTTTGAAGTGTTATGACGCAATAACATAGCTTATACTCACTAACAATTAAGTAAAGCTCGAAGTACTAACATGAGTACTAACATAAACTTGTAGCGATTGGTGTGCAACGCTAAGTACTTGCCTGCGTCAATAAGCGATGCCTCTAACGATATGATAGTTTCCTACTTAGAGGTTCCAGAATGTTCCAGCTAGATCAAATCAGGGTGTGCTATGAAACTTATGAAGTTACTTGCGTTTTAACAGTTTGCATATACTTGTATGAAGATTATTCGGTGAATGGGTTCGATTGCAACAATAAATTGAGAAGAAGTAAATACTAAAATACAGTAGTCACGTTTGTCTAGAATCAGCATATAGTAGAGCATAGCAATCCGGTAGCAGCAGATCGAATCGTAAACAATCGAAATACAAAATGCAATAGAAGTAACACAAAGTATGTGCAGTCCACTCGAGTGAAATTTAGACATAACTGTCTGCAACTTAAGTCTTTCCAGTCTAGCTGTCTAAATCCTCAGTTGCTTTAATCCTTTTAAACGAAGCGAGAAACAAAATAAATCAAAAAGGGTTTTTTAGCATTTTATAGCACCCTTTATCACGAGTTGATTACACGTGACCAGTTCAGAACAAATTGAAGAGGAAAATCATCGAAACAAAAAACATGAAGCATGAATATTAAGAATTCGCAAAGTCGAAAAGGTTCAGACACAAAGTCAGTATTGTCCTGTTTTTCGCAGAAATTGTTGTTGGAATATAACAATACATTCGAATACATTTGATGTTACGTGATATAGTTCTTGGTAAAAAGGCGAATTCATACCTAGATTAAGTGTAAAGCTAGCAAGAACGTTTACAGACGTCAAAATATTCAAGCTAGAATATAAAATATTCCCGAAGAATACGTATGTTCTTTTAACAAAGTGAATATCGAAGTGACGGTGGATCAAGAGTGTGGGGGAGAGTGGAGGAGGTGGCAGTGGGTGGTGGGAGGTGTCGAGGCCAGCCGGCGATCAGTCACTGTCAAGTTGCCGATAGCGAAAGACGTCTTCGTATCGCGCAGAATTTTATCGTTAACGATATCAATTCGTATTTTTAATCGAAACTTTCCTTTTTGATGGGCTCTCTGTCCGATTCGGAAAAATGGAACAACATTATTTACTCAAGGATATTGTTTATTATTCGAACTGAAATATTTCTTTGCAGCAAACGCACATGTCGTAACTCTACATATAAGCATAAATAAACTCGTAAACGTCTATATAGGAAACTCATTTCCTTCCTTTCCCACTAACGAACTTTCTTGGAAAGCCAACTTCCCTATATCCTCTACTAATTATTTCCGGGAATCGCACAAACTTCATCGACAAATATTCAGGTCTGCAAGTCACTAACCTGTAGAGTGAGAACTTCAAACACTAAAGTCTGGAAGAACAACAAAAACTGTAAATAAATTTAGTTGGAGACGTAAACTTGAAGTTCTCTTACAAAACTTATTCGCTCACGGTTCTATTGAGAGGCGTAAAACGTCACTGCATCCTTATCAATTGGATCGTTTCCTATGTAACATAAAAAGGACCGTGGATTTATTACTTCACTGATTTTTTCAATTGCTTCGAATGCTGCGAAGCGAGATTTATAAGACATTCCCTTACAAAGAGTCACGTAATTCTCGTATTCTCGTCCCAGTTGCTATCGAGCCGTTCTCCAGATAACTTGGACGAGTCGGAAAAAAATAATCGATGGCGACGACAAGCTATGAAGTCGGACAATCGGATTCGTTTTGTTACAGGAAACGTGTCTGTTTTTAATTTTTTCTTTTTTTAACTGAGTAGGTACTTACTTTTCTCGATGATGAAAATCGAATGCTTTTCCAAAAGAATATTGAAAACCTAAATCAGCAATTTCATAAAATTACAAGAAGGTAACAACTTGACTCGCCTTTTTGTCAATGTTCAACATCTGACTGCGAATATAAGTAATAATTCGCAATCAATCATTAACAATCTGCACATCACATTTTGTGGGAGTGTAGTCTTTGGCAAAATGAACGCAATATTATGTTGGATAGTGTACAGGTTACATCCGGAGTTATTTACTATACGGACCTTGTAGAAACTAGAGCAAACCGTGCGTTCAAGCGTTTTTGCCATACCTATTATTGGAATCAAATATAACAACTTTCAACTTAGGACCCATTAACGTTAATATTTCCGTGGTGCTAGGCAACTGGGCCTATCCCAGTTGTAAACGTCCCTTTGTGCCTATTGGCCTTGTTTCGTTCTGTCTCCTGCTGATATGGAGGGAAGTGGAAATTACAGTTTTTTTCCTACTCCTCCGCTATAGTTTCTGATTAATTTCGTTGCGGGATCCAAGACAGTTAAATTCATTCTCTGGGACTTCGTCGAGCTTCATTGTCTCGCCGCTTTTCTGGTGGTCGCCACTGTTGATTCTGGCTTTCAGGAGTTACAGTGGTTTGGGCGTGTGTGGCGGGCTTGTCCCAAAAAAAAAAAAAAGGTAACAACTAATAAGCCGTTAATTGCACACCTAATTATTTATATCGGCAAACCATTAAAATTGCATGTTACGAATCAAAATATTCATTCCGTAATCCGATATAAACCATTAACACCTCTCGTTTACTGTACAAAAAAATACTATAGTAAAATACAAATATCCACAATAATACTCGTATTCCCAAAGTACCAGGCAAACAGAGAATAAAGCTGGTCACACAAAAAGGCGTTCAGATGCAACGCGACTCACAACTGGTGACATCCCAGTCTTCCATAGTTTTTACTATCAGAGCGTGACTTTTTTGCTTAGCAGCTGCGAACCCAAAGGATTTACATCCAACACCGAATGGACTTTGAATAAATATACGGGTTCCGTATCCTCTCACTTTATTTCAAAATTGATAGAGGGATTTGATACTTTTTTGACGTATGGATTTATAAATTATGGATAACTTTTTTCAGTCCCTAAAAATGTTTGATATAGGTACGTTTATAACAAATGCAATATGAAACGTGTTTCGTATTTTATTTCGGAGGCAGAGAATGTGATTATTGCCATATTTCAGTGTTATAAAGAATTACGTGTTGCCATTCGTCTTCTCAAAAAGTTAGACATAAATATTCAGACGAGCAAATAATAGTAGATACGAAAACTTTGTCTTGGGTATACTTTGGTAATATTTGAACAGTTTTTATTTCAATTGTGTACTCTAATCACAAAACATTAATAACAATACTATTAGGAACATGCGATTCATTTAATAATTTTCCAAATCACGCACGTTTGAACTCACCATAGAAAAAAAACACAAAGATATTGCTTACTATGGCTTAAGACGCCTGCGGAGCATGCGTATTTCATACAAACGTAATACCAAAATAATTTGTAAATTAAACATATTCCTAAGGTAGTGTGTATTTATTTCGATTGAATTACAGAATATCTAGGTTCCCAAATATATATTTTGATTGGACACTGATTTTAACAAGAGTTATAAGAAAAATAAGTTTTCTATGGAAATTTTAAATTCCTCATATCTCGTCTTTGTTTCATTGTCCTCTCAAAAAATATATTTGGGAACATAGATATTCTGTAATACAATCGAAATAAATACACACTACCTTAAGAATATGTTTGATTTTCATATTATTTTGGTATTACGTTTGTATGAAAAACGCATGCTCCGCCGGCCCCTTAATCAGTATTCATACAATAACAGACAGAGATATACCGGATATGACGAGCGGTTTCCGGCCCTTACAACGAATAGATATTATTTAAATTTTATCTTTCGCCTTCAAGAAACCGCAACGCATTATTTGAAAGTTAAAACCAAACATAAACGGTTGTATTATCTCACATACGAATCTTATGATCCCTTTCTTAGCAAGAGGCATGCGCCGAAATCAACAAGAACTTGAAATCATAATACTAACATCATCTAAAATGAACTGTTAATGACCATATCTACAAATAAATGTTTATTCTTTGGCGTGTTTAATATCCTGTTATTATTAATAAATAAGTCAACAGCGGATCTCTGTTTCCCTATTCTTTGGCGAGCGAGCACTTGTTTTAATTTATCAAAACATTTTCATGTACAGATCAGCGTAAGACCAACTATCAACTGTTTTACTACTCTCCATACTGTTCAATTTACTGGAGCCAGCTGGTGGGGCGAGTAGCTACACTAGCTCCACTCGTCAACAGGGCAACAAGCTGACAGTAGCACACGTAGTTAGAAACAGAGCTTGCCGAAAGTCCTAATACTCATACAATGCTAGTAGCCCCTAGGGACTGTACTAAGGACAGTTAGTTTAAACAGGTAATAAGCATTACATTACATTAGCAATTAGCAGGACACTTCAAGCTATACATATCCCGTATAACCTGACCTCGTTTTGTATGAGTTTTCCGTACAATATCAGATCCGATTAATTTGGTATTGCATGCCTTCATTGGTTGTCGTGCGTACTTATACTATCACCATCGATCACTTATATTAGTGATCGATGACTTTCACGTCCATTTTGCAAAACACTAACTGATCTGCTTATTTAGGTTCATTTGAAGAAAAGTTAGTACCTAATGACCTTGATTGAAACTTGGTTCAATAAAATAAAGGTACCTAAACATAAAATATTACTTATCCTTCGTTGCCCAAACAAAACAGTCAAACATAATAACTTCATTATTAACTACTAATCCATTTTAAATTACATAGCTACTAATATACGGCTGATCAATAAGTATATTTCGGTACGGTAGCGGGTACCACATATATGACAAAAAAATGAGTTGTTCTCAGTAGCAAATATCGTATATACGTATACCAAATAGCATATAGATTGTATAATGAAAATAACACAAAATAATATGGAAGTTCGAATTTCGTGAAACAGACAACACAAAACCGCAAACCTTGAAACTTTTTGTGGATTTCCTTCGTGATATACGTTCACGGTACAAAAAAGTAATTTTACGTTTCGGTATACAAATAAAAACAGTTTGATTGTTTTATATTCTCATAGTTTATTTACCTAAACTGAGCTTAAATTAAGTTATTTCTGTTGTGGTATTTACATCGTTTTACAATTCGACTTTTTTAAAATCCATAAATCAAATTACATAGCGTCAGTAAAAACTGAACTCTCTCTACTAATGTACGTTTGTCTCAGACATGCAGAATTGATGTAAATGTACCTCTAGATTCAGCTCGCCAGTCTGAGTAGGTACTCCACCATTTTAGAGTAAGGGATTCGTTTGTGATTAATAATATTCAATGGGCATCGTATTCCGACCTTGAATTCAAGAAAAATTAATCCTTTATGCGATTTATGAAGATGCCGAGAAATTATTCTCTTCATCATCATTTTCCTCCCTAGTTCCATGTAACATGGGTTGGCGCAACACGTTTTTTTCATCAGTCGTCACGCTACCATTTACTCATTTGTCTTTCATATCATTCCTCACACTATTCATCAGGACCAAATAATCCATGACGAGAAATTATTCTATGAAAGAATATTTCCAGATTTGTATGTTAGTAATATATTCGAAGTTGGTACGTCTAAGAATAAGTAAACAGGATTAGCGCGTCTGAATATTCTTCAGTGAAGAAGACTGCCAACGTCAGCGGCGGAGGCATCGAGGCATGAAGCCAGTACTCTGTCGCCGGAGTGCCGGACGTGACCTCCCGACCTCCCTCACACTCCCCGACATATTTACACTTCTTTGTCTGAACCTCACCCACACCACGCCGTAAACACAAAGACACTGAATCAAAACGAGATACCCCAAAAGTGTAGGCTTTTCAATAACGGATCTGTAAGTCTTCATTTCTTGAGACTCAATTAAAAAGTTACGTCTTTGTACCCAAAAAAGATTTCCAAATTCTTTTTCTTTGCCTGCAACATAACGGAAATTAAACTTAGCCCAAACTCTTTTTATTTCTTTACTTTTTCGATAGTATATCGGTTATGGCTACCATTTGTTATACTAGGCTTCAAATACGTCAGCGGAGGAACAATTAAAAGTGGCTCCTATTCGTCTCCGGTGGAGGCATTGTGTACGTCTCCGACAGAAAAAGGTTTCGTGCATGGTACAATAATATAATGGTTTCGTGTAGGAACTCCTTTGTATCTACGATCAATTTTCCAAAGATATCGTGTACCGCGGCTGCCATTTTGACAAACACCGCAATCTCGCGTATTAAAGTAATCGTTTCTATTTTAGATCAGTTTATCTGTTATGATTAAATGAATTAAGCTGACGAACAGATAAGAGGTATTTGCGTAAGCAGATCAACATCATCTTCATTTCCCTACATACAATCTCATGATCCGATTATGTCTGTTCTGCACGTATGGCACATTTTTTAAAAGCAAAAGCGACTGTTGTGGAAATTTGCCAAAGCGGCGTTTATACCAAACAAGGGTTTGAAGACATACAACGTAATATACATATAAACGCCGCCGGCGCAAATCGACTGATGAGAACACAAAAGTAATTTTTGGCTGTTTTCTTGGAAACTTTTTAAGAGAATATGGAGATAGAAGTTTGTAACAAACATAATTAAGATAAAAGAAATACAATCTGGAGATTGTCATGACATATTTCGGCAAATATGTAAAGTAAATGGGATCTACTGAGTTTTTTAGGCCATTTCTTTTGGGCGGGGTTGGTTTCGAGGAATTAATTATGTAGCTCTTATGTAACTTTTTCGATAATAACTTTTAAAGAAATTCACTATTGACTTCAGACATTGTGGCATATTTCGATGCCTCAAACTTTTTATTCCATACTGATCAAATCTGAACAGAACCAATCAAAACGAAGCCGCAGACAATCCCTAAAAAAAAAGAACTCACAAAAATAATAATAGGAAGAAAATCAACAAAAAGATTTGCGGGCTCGTGCCAGTCCCCGCGCCGTGTGTCGCCATTCAAGCTGGGGGGAGCCGGTGGAGAACCGGAGGGGAACCGGCCAACCGTGCAGCACCCGTCTGCCGACCGGCCGGGCGGCCCTGTGTTTACCAGATCCACAATAACTCCATTGTATGACTAACTTTCACATTGTAAGGCTATTGCTAGGAAACTGAGATATAACGTCGAGTATTTGAGCTTTATTGTTTATGAGTGAAAATGGTTTTTTGTAAAAAATACAATGGATTTTCATTCTGTTGTAAGGATTTTCCTGGTTTCCATTCATCTTGGGAAATAATCGTACTTTATCTCATAATTCAGTACTAAACCATCTCAAAATCTAAATAGATTCTCCAGTTAGGACAGTTTGGAGTCTACGCCCACATCATGTTCTCCTACCATTAGGAAAATACCAAATTTAAAATAAGCCCAACATACTCGTACAATTCAAAACGAAACACATCGAATTGTAATTCACTACATGATCAAGTGAAGAATCCATACAAATCGTTAGAGAAGACATAGATGTGATACACATGCTTACTACTACAACACAACGCTCGATAGTTCACCTTAGCTCTGCCCCGTAATCTGCTTCCAACCTTGTAACGGATTCAATCCTTTAATCTCCGTCAATTTATTGGCTCTTAACTCAGCTTTAACAACATTAAACTTTATAAAACTGTGAATTGATCGTGATAGGCTTGTGTAATCTTGTTTACAAATATATTTATGATAATTGCGGTTTAGAGCGTTTTATGTTTGTTCTTAAATCTGAAATAACCTTCTTTGTTTATCCTCATCATCATACTTCGGTCTTTACCCTAATTTATATTGGGTCTACGCACCATGCCATCTTCTTCGACAACTCTCTCACTAGTAACCTCTTTCTAGCCATATGATTCTTCACACACTCCATCTAACATTTCTTTGGTCTCTTCTGCCCATCTTTGCATAAGTTATGGTTTCCAAATCATCATCTTCCTACCCTTGTCCTATTCTATTCGCGGTCGGTGCAATTCTCCCGTTCTCCCCTGTAGTCACGGCATCATTTATTCCTTTCTCTTTGACACCATTTCTCACACAATCCATCTTTTCTTTGGCCTTCCTCTCCCCCTCCGTCCATCAACAATCATATCCATCACTCTTTTAGTCACATGCGTTTTATCTCTCCTCATTATAGTTTCCAAATATTAGTACTTATGTTCATTTCGAATAATATCAGTTACTTAAATACACTACAAAGAGACACTATGAAAATACCCACAGTTTGGGTCTGACCTAATTGAAATTTGAAACGACTCGAGGTTTGAAACCTGTCCTGCGGTTGACCAACATTCCATCCAAAATTGACGTCCATGTCACCTCTGTAATCCAGTTTAGTATGGCTCTAATAAATCTCAAAGGACTCGTATTTCAACTACAAACACAGAGCAAAGATTTATATTGAGGGTAAATAATTCGTTTCAGTGTGAGGTTGCCGTGTGCCTCTGTGCCTATTGGTCGAAAGGTCTGCCAGTCTTTATTAACCCGCCAGAATAATCGATTGGTTAGATTAACGAAGACATTCTTACTTCACACATTTGAGTGGTGAGAACGATTTGTGGAAATTGGAGTGCTGATTAGATTCCTCCCTCGAAACTCCCAGCGTCTTAATCTTTTCGATTCATTACTCGCTAAAAGTAAGATGTATTCGTGATTAATTGTCTTGTTTTGTCTGGCTACGATCAAGGATTTATTTGGAGTTGGATCGTGATCGGTGGAGTTTAGGGCGATTTGAAAATCGTTAGCATGTTTCTGAATTTCGTCATGGAATTCTAAAAAAAAAATAATGTCCAAAAAATATTTATATTTTCAGGAATTGCATTGATATCTGTACCTTACAGCTATACATGTACAGAAGTCGATGCAATTTATATGATGTTATAGAATTGGTTGTTGTGTTAGTTACGATGTCTGTCTGTAGGTATGACTATCATCATTCTAACCATGATTATCATCTTGGCAGTCATGCGTTTCCTAAAATATGCCCGCCACCAGCAACAAAACGGAAAATCAGATTTGTTGAATTGCGAATTCAATTTGAAAACTCCTTTTCCGCGATCACAAAACGATAATTTTCATCAACTTACTAACCGGCTGAAAACGTCGCATAATAATGTAGTAAGTGAATAAGAAATCCACTTACTAATAATAACATTGTCAGTCTATTGTCCGTTGGGTTGACCCAATTACAGACCGTGAACACCACATTGAAATGAAATTGTTCGATCTGTCTACGGAAATTAAATTTTCTGAATACCCCTTCGTGAATCGATAGAGAAAGCAAAAGTGCGACCAGTTGGATTGGAGCCCTCACGCCCAGCTGAGCAATGTCGGTCCATGTTTCGTTAGAAGAAAATAGTTTTCGAAATAATCTTTAAATTAGATGTTTGTGTCTACACATTTTTGGGTTGATTTTGATTTATTTTTAGAAACCGCCGTTATGACAAAGTATCGGCGCATAATTCAAAAGCTTTTGACCAAATTAAATGAAATAATAATTCACATTTCCTTTGCACCATGAACCTAATTAAGATATCAATTCCAATTCAAGGTCGAACCCAAAACAATTGAACACAATATACACAACTAAAGTATAGCTACATAAATACACAAGCAAGTTCCACAGACTGCACACGACAACTTCGATCATAATGCATCACGAAATTGACAGGACATTTCCAGCCAGTCACAAGAGAGATCATATTACTCTGGTGTATCAATGTATGGCTGGATTTTCTCAATTCATTTGTTATTTCGGGACCGCAATGATCAGTTTCCTACTGGCGGGGTGTATTGTGGCTCGCGGCCATTGTGATTTTTTTTCATGGTGACTCAGCACTTTTCTGCGAAAAACCGTTTCTAAGGCCTTTGTAGTCGGGCATCCTGAGGGATATTGGGATCGAATGAAATGTATACGCGTGTATATTAAATATGTACGCCGTTCGTATTGTTGCTTTTTAATTTGTTGGCTGTCGTAAGCATACTTTTGTTTGTGGAAGTATTATAGAAGATGTAGCTACTTTGTTTGTAGATTTTGTCGGAGGAAGATATGATTTTGTTGTAAAGGTGAATTTTTGATTATGTTTTAAAGATCTTTGTCGTCAGTGTAACTTCTTGTTATTCTTTATCATGTGGTTATTGCCTAACCTTATCTTTAATACCTCTGACATGGCTTTACATGCCGTCAAGTAATATCTCGGCATTCTGGTTAGTAGAAAAGGTTTTGAGAGTGGTTAAAATCTTTGTAATAAGGTTAAATTATAATTGTTAACTCATTCTTCCGGCAATGTCACTACCAACAGTCGTTGACCCCGAAAAATCCATCAAATTTTTTTTCACCTTAGCACCTCAAACAAGGAGGTTTTGCTGTTTACAGACAGTGAGCAAAATTCGATTTTGCATTAAAAAAAAATTGCCACATTCAAATTTTTATAGTTCTAATCTCTGTTACGCTCGCAATGATTAGGTCAATGTACGCTAGCTACAAAGTACAATAAAAATTGGATAATAAAGTAACAATAATAAATAAATATGAGCAAGTCCAGTGACAAAATCTGCTATTTAACACCCATAATTGAAGCATAAAAATGCAGAATTATGTTCACCATGTTGTGGTTTTTTAGCTTTAGGTTTATGTTTTCGCTGCCGAGGTGAAAAGTTACATGTGTTACACGAGACTTAAGTTATTTGCATCTCGTGTCTTTGAATCCCTTGCTACGCTCAGGATTCAAACCTAGAATCACTCGCTACGCTCGTGATTCAACTATAGGATCTGTCGCTTGCTCGGGATTCAAAATCAACACTCGCAGCAAAAACCCACTTTGCTCTCTTGTTGCACAAATAACAATTTTTTTATCGATTTTGAGGTATCGTCTGCGAGGTATCACTAGAATTTGATCCTGCGTAGTACAAGTACGGAAGACACAAGACAAAAGTATTGATATCTCACAAAAAAAACAGATGTACACCTATAAAAAGACATATTCGGGTCCACACGTCTCACGTAGTGAACGAACGTGGAGGCGACGGAAACGAATCAGATAGTATCTGTTATCATGCATTTTATATGTGATGGTGAGGCGTGCTTCATGTGGTTTTATATGAATACATTATATAGCTTTTGCTCGAAAAGCACGCAGCGTTGGTCCCGGCTGTCATTTGTCATTTATCTTGAACAGTCGTTACAGGTAGTCAGTGGCTAAAAAAGTCTGACAACCAGTCTTACCAAGGGGTATCGTATTACCCAGTACTAACTGGGTTGTGGAGGTCAGATAGGCAGTCGCTCCATGTAAAATACTGGTATTCAGCTGCATCCGGTTAGACTGGAAGCCGACTCCAACATATTTGGCTAGGCAGATGATGACTAGCCCACGGCTTCGCTCGCCTTATGGTCGTAAACTATCAAACGAAAACGTTTTAAATATAGCCTATGACATTTTGGAAATTTTACTGTCCTATTATTGAAACATGTTTCGGAATCGGATCAGACCCCGAATTCACAACGCTTCGATTCGATTTCGATTCGAGAACTCGTATGTCTATCTCGCTCGTTTTCGATATGCCAAAAAAGGATAGACATACGACTTGTCGAATCGAAATTCATTCGGAGCGTTGCGTTCAAACTAATGTCACCTTAGATAACCTGTAGGCTGACTGGCTTCTTTAATAGTACAGAACCGTACAGAAGTACAGAACCGGGGTTTTTTAAGGATTCTGAAGGCAAAAACGGAATCTTTTTATTTCCTTAATGTCACACAGCGAAAACTAGGAAACTACATTTCTACATTACATTATTGTGGATCGACGGTGTATTCTGTGTTATAATAATAATTATGAAATCTATTTCAGTGATCCAAGCCGTTGATTCTATAAATCTTCATAATTACTCTTTTATGAGTTTTTAGACTGACATGGTCACTAACACAAACATTAGAATTAAGAACGGGATATTTACCATGTTTATTGTTTGTAACAACTTCAGTTCATCCGTGACCATGGCGCTTGTAACAGTGCCGAAATATCGGAAACTCAAAACAAACAATAAACATGGTAAATATCCCGTTCTTAATTCTAATGTTTGAATTACTCTTTTATTTAATCCACTGGGTACATATATTAATTATTTAAAATGACATACGAACTTAAACAGCACTGTCATTGAATTTGAAGAATCGGAGAAAACCACGTTTAAAAATAAAAGAAAATACCGAGTAACATAAAGACTTTCTCTGCAGCTTTTGTTTTCCAATACAAATATCAACTGTATGTTTTCTTAGATTTGATCTCTGGTTCACTTTGAAAGTTACAGCTATTGATCTATGACCTAGACTGGCTGTGGCCTAGACTTCAGAAACAGACGTTTTTCTGTCTGGATTTGGAGAAACAATATTTGGACTAGGCTACTAAGAACAAGCTGACATTTCATTTTTGACTTCCAAAGTTCAAAACAAATATCGTTAAGTTTTTGATGTAATCTTTATCGGAATTAATTGTTACTCGTTATATACTGGACTAGCCTAGTACTTCGCCCGCGACTTCGTCCGCGAAAATGCTGATAGCTCGTCTAATTTGCATGATATTAATATGGGCTTTAGCTTATGTTACTCGGTAAAGATGTAGCTTTCTAATGATGAAAGAATTTTTAGAATCGGTTGAGGAGTTTTTTAGTTAAATCGTTACAAGCAAATAAACAAAAAATCATTTTTTTCCGCTAGCATCTGTCTTTAATATTAGTTTAGATAAGAATTCGCCTTTAACTTTAATCATTCATCATTCTACTATTATTAATATGAAACTACAAACTGCATTCCACACTTATAAACATCAATCGATTCGAGATCAGCTAGTAAATTATGTCTATCCTTGTGCAAAGAGCTTTTCGGGTAAAAAGCAAATCAAGAAAACACGAAACATTCAACTACTCCAACGAGTTTTAGTTAAACTTTTAGTTCCAATATAGAAACAAACACCATCCAGGTTTTATTTCCATTAATAAAACTATGGAACAAACTTCTCTAACCTATCAAACTTTAATCGATACAAAAATCGTATAACGTTGCGAATTTTAGGAGGTATGTACTGAATAGTAAAATAAAACAGTACCCTATCTTCTTCTAAGGTCCGTGTTCACCGAAAAGATAACGGTCTGATTATCTAAAAACAGCTGTCACTGTGACATGTTCCCATACAAAAATGTGTTTAAAACAGCTGTTTTTAGATAATCAGACCGTCATCTTTTTGGTGAACATGGACCTTAGCGTATCATCGAGCTATCTAAATTGTGTCGGCCCAGAGTACAAGTTTGGCGCTTTCGGTTGCATCCATCAGTTCCTGTAGTGAACAAACAACAGGACACACAGAATGCGATATTAAGTACCCCATGAAAACTAGGTCTACTTTAACTAGCCTGATAGCTGAACTAATTGGTCCCTATTTCTAGTATCAATCGATTTATAATTCAGAGTTCGGTTTATAATCCTATTGTACGACTATGAATAACGCAATGATAGGTTGGTTAGCCGTAATAGTACAGTAATAGGGGGGGGCTATTAGCCTCAGCGCCAGACTCACGAATGCATTAAGTCGATGGGGGTCGATAGCATATAACGAGTGAAACCCGCACTTTCTCTGTGGAACCGTTTTATGCAGTGCCTCTATTTTAGCTAAGTGCAATATAATGCTGTATCATTCTATTGCCCTATCCTAATTCATTTGTGCATGTCTTCCTCTTCCATACTTCTATATGTATTCGTACTAACTATAGGTAATTCTGTTGGGATTTACTAACATGAAAACTCTAAGGTTCCCATGTAAGCTGTTGGATTTCTGAACGTCAAATTGCACTATTGTTACTAAAAATAAATATTTTATGACGTGGGTCCTGAAAATAATAGTCCTACAGAGAAGTTTAGGAATGTAATTATTAAAATAGACAGACAAAAATTATAGCTTTTGTCGGCTCAAATGAGCCTCTAATTACTTAATCCCTTCAACTCGACCTACATACTTCTTGTACTTCTAACTAATTAAACCCAATAAAACAAAACAAAATCACTTTTTTCTCCAACCCTCACAAAACAACGCCTCGCTTGGTTCAAAAGCCACGTGTTTCAGTTCAACGGCCTAAACTTCCCGCTGCCGAACTGCCGGGGTAGGTATCATTAACCCCGCGACTCCGTCACTAAGTGCAGTTGCAATTGTCCTGTTAGCCGAGAACACAAACAATGCGGGGTCCCAATCAAACTGGCCGGATGGCCGTAATTAAGATCTGCTCTCAAGTAATTAGAGTGAGACAAATAGTGCAAGCAAACGTGCAAACCTCTATTATATCGTACCACTGCCCGGTGACGCGTCAACGAGATTGATTCTGTTTGTGGATCTTGTTCAATTGTGAACCAATTTGTGAGCTCCATCCGGCTCGAAGGACAGCGTTATTCAGTAATAAGGTTAAAGGGTATGATCAAAATTCATAGGCATTTAAGGCAAATTCTCGCTAACAATATTAACGATCGAAAATTCTGTGCTACAAAACCAACAAATACGACGAAAAGTCCGAACTAAGTAAATATTCTGAAAATATTGGAAAAACTAAATAAGAGCTGGAGTAATTGGTGAACTACTCGATAAAAGTTGTAAAATTTTCCCCGTGAGGGCAAACAAAAGTTTAACTGAACTTGTGTACCTAATTACCGATTCCGTTCGGAAACCTTTCCGCGAGTTACAAAACTTGTTTATACAAAACTTTTTCGTGAACTTGTAAAATTATCTAGGGCACATTTTTAGAATTGAGGGTATACCGTTAAAGCGGCGAAACACGATGTCCAAATTATATAAAAGAGGACTGTTTTAAAACAATTCCCGAACTTTTTCAACGCGTCCCACCTCAAGGCAACGACCTTAATTTGTCAAGCTTACGATTTTGTGCAAAATGAATAAAAGAATCTGTATACATAACACCCGGGGGATCTATAGTAAGTACATAAGTGAACAAAAGAGAAGATGATTTTTCATTTATTTAAGTCAGCGAGAAAATCATAATAAGCCATTGAAGATTAATATTTTATAAAAAAAAGTACTCACTTGCAAAAGTACTACGGTATGTCGTTCGTGGGAAAAAAATCGGATATGACGTGTTAACATCTGCTGCCATAATGCGTACACGAAACAGTGGCGCTTCGTGTCACGCAATAAAAGAAAATAATATGTCGCCAAATCGTCTTGATAATAACTTCCGGAATAAGGCAGTTTCAGACCTGAGACATAATGCGAAAGTTTTTAAATTCCAAAAATTTTTGCTCAGCCTTCTTTTGCGCATTTCACTTTGGAGGTATCAATATAAAATTCCATTTAATAACGAAGGGTAGTTAATAATACCTACAAAAGTGAAATATTGAATGCCATAACTTTATTGAATTAAGGTTCAAAGACACGCAAGAAAAACATCTTAGACATTATAAGTTGATACTTATTCACGTTTTAGTACTGTTTCTAAGTCGTAAAGCTTATGTACCGATCCAATCCATCTTACTTGACAAATGCACCAAATAAAACATACTTTATGACTTAAGTCATAAGACGAGTTTATGAACTCCACTCAAAACTTTATTTTCAGAATGTTACAATATCATTTCGTTAATAATTCAAAGCAATTAATACTGTAATAAGAATAACACCCACTTGAAAACCGTGTGCAAGCAAAAATAAGCTATAAGGGTGAACGATTGTGTTACAAATTGCTTCGTGAAAAATCTCATTCCCACATGAATGATCGTACGAAGTGGGGTCAAAAGTTGAAGTTGGTAAAAAATCGGTTGGCGCAGATGTTTGGCACATGGCGACTGCCTCTGCCATGGAATAGCGTTTAATAAAAAGGAAAAAGTCGGCGTCTCATTTCTTTCTGTGCGATATTTTTCCTGATGCGCTCAGTAGGTCAGTGAGTGGTTTGATGGCGATCATCGGAGGATAAATGAGGGTTTTTGAATGAGATTCTTTGGTAAAAAATAACATAGAATCAGCTAAAGGGAAGGAGTAATCCAACAAAGGCTGTCCAACCTACTCCCACATCATATAGAAAGCATGGAGCTATCCGAAACTTCTTAATAGGGTTTCAATCTAGGCTTTTGAATGAGGTATTTAGGTTTTAAATTAATCTATCATGTAGTTAGCAAAACAAAATGACTGTCTCAACAGAGGTTAAAAGCAATCATCTGTCGAACTACCCCTACATAACGTTGCTTGTATTAAATCATTCCTTACGTCTCCATAGGGGTTACAATCTAGCCGGAGGTGATATTTAAATCGCTGTCACTGATCCATAGTTTCGTTCCCCTAACATCTAAACCTCCCCCACTTTTTAATTAGTCATTTTCCCCCACAAACTATATATCTCGCAATAAGAAAAATATCTCACAGCATAACACTTTGGGTCATCTTTCCGTACACTGTGTTCGCAAGTTTTGTTTCCAAAAATAATCTGCCTTGAGTCGTTACAGTTAGTCAATGGCCCGAAACTCTGACACCTATAGACCTTGTCTTACCAAGGGGTATCGTATTACCCAGTACTAACTGGGTTGCGGAGGTCAGATAGACAGTCACTAAATGTAAAACACTAGTATTATTATACTGCATCCCGTTAGACTGGAAGCCGACCCCAACATAGCTGGGAAAAATGCTAGGCCGATGATGTATTTATGATTAAGAGGTCCTTTGTCTCTTCACGCGAAAATTGCCTGTAATTTTTCCTACTAGTGGAATCCGTCTCTTAATATGCCTTTAATCCTAGTCACCCCACCCCACAATAAACGGACTAACATAAATCTTATAAACCATTACCACAATAGCGAGAAATTCCGGACAATAACCGAAGACAATTTTGTGTGATATGAATGACAAAATAAACCCAGTTCTGGCACAAATGTTAGTAACAACATTTATTTTTGAAGCTTTAGATACTGCCATGAAACTTGTTAATTATAAACATCACCTGACTAGCCTTATCCCAACTATGTTGGGGTCAGCTTCCAGTCTTACAGTCAGTCTTTGGAGCGACTCCCAATTTGACGGCTTTCTGACGCACGAAGGAAACTCGTTTCGCCTTTAAAACAAATGTACGCTCAAAACAGGACCTTAAGATCGTCAGATATATAGCTGTACCGCTATAGACACATATAAACAATATTAAATTATACCTATAGAGATGTTTGTACCGCCCATAGAGGTTATAATCGCTTGGCGGAGTTTTTCGTAAGGAGCCTGGAGGGATTCACCAGTGCCTGAGCAATTACGTATGACATGTGTCGTAAAAGTCATATAAGTAGCGATACGACAGCGGGGGCACACAATAACTTTAATAAAGGCTATATAGGCGGTTTTTGTTGCGGTATTTTGTACTGGTAAACATAATGCTAAATCGTAATAGCGTGTCGGTATAAGTTCCAGGATTTTTAGAGGTATTGTTTTTGTTATGATCTTACATCAGACTACAAAACATAATTTTGAACGGAGTGACAATTTTGAATTGCGTATAAGTACGTCAATTTGGTTTTTAAAATTGTATCATGTATTTATTTAAGGTACGACTGTTTACAAATTGTAATGTTTTCTATCTAAAATTTAATCTTTCCTTTAGTTTGCCGTATGTCTCTACTTCCCATAGTTTAATCCTTAGCGTTACTATCGAATGGTGTACGAGTAACAATACAGTATGTGTTTTTATTTTCCAAAATATGGGTTCGATTCCTGGCTAGGCAAAATGTTTTTTTTTTTCATAAATTTAATGATGTAGGTATTTTGATTTGTCATCTAAATCGGGCTCGAGAGTCTTTTGAGTATTTTTCGCTATACCTCACAATTTCGGATTCACCATTCACGTCCACTAAAAGAAAATCAACCTGTATAAAATGTCCTTGTAAGGTCCATGTTCACCAAAAAGATAACGGTCTGATTATCTAAAAAGAGCTGTTTAAAACACATTTTTATAAGGTAACATGGCACAGTGACAGCTGTTTTTAGTTAAGCAGACCGTTATCTTTTCGGTGAACATGGACCTAATTAATTACTTGTATTTTTAATCAGAATATTTTATAGAATATTTATTAATTATAATAAGAAACCGACACCGATGTTACAGACACAATACGACAATAATATCAATAGTAAATAAACTTGACAAATGAGTTATTCAGTAGCTCAAGAATATATTCGGTAAAGGAATCCCACAGTTACACAATTTATGGGAGAAGATGCAGATTACCATCTACCCCATAAAATACACTGGTTTCTCTTTAAAATTAGCATTTATAAACTTACTAAGCTTTTCATAGCGTGGCACTCGCAACAGGCGTGCGTGTATGTCGTGTATAAAGGTGGACGAGGCTCAAGGAGAATTTAAGGATGGGCTGCGGAACTGTGCGAAAGAAATACTGCGGCTCTGGAACACAAAGGGTTAAGAAGGAACATGGATGGGTCTTAAGTCAGTAAAAGTCTGAAAATCCCTTCCGTCCAGAGCGGGAGGAGTCATTTGATGATATCCCATCCAAAACAAAGAGTAAGAATCGTATCAGGTGGCATTCAGTAGTTTCTACCTACCCCCATGGCAAACAGACGTGAGTATAAAGAATATTAAAAATAAAATTGAGCAAATCGATCTAGGCGTTCTCAATTAGTGATAATGCTATTTTTTTTTTGTTCACTTAGATGACACGATTCATTTCTTATCCGACTTTCCTCTCGCAGGTCTGCTGGAAGAAATTTATTTTGAAATAAGCAATACCTTTGTACTCTTCTATGTTAATATGTCCTGATAAGTATTTTGTGTACTTAGATAAATAAATAATAATAAATAAATAGATTGTACATTTCTTTTTGAGTACCGGTTTCTTTCAGTACCACCTTACGTCACGGGAACTTTACAACAACTTCACAAGTAACAAAGTACCTACGAAGGAAACTTGAACCAACTTCAATGCATGTTCATTAATAATTATTACGCATAATATACCACACGGGGGCGCCACAGGCGATTCGAATTTATTAGTCATTGAGACACTGCGCGATATGCAATTTGATATCCCTTTGAATGGAAGATAGAAAATTGATGTAAATGGCATATAATGTATGGTTGTTAATAATAGGCTGTATGATAGAGAACAATGTGTAGGTAACTACTTACGAATTGTAATGGCACAGGCTGCTTTATAAATATTGATATTTTTTCTTAATGTTTTTGAGAATTCTTATAATATTTTTTAAAGGTACCTTAATGTCACCGTTAAATTGACATACACGTTAGATTGTAATCTCTCTAGCGATATTGTAAACTCTCGAAATATTGTCAACTGAACATACGGAAGTATCTTTGCCCCCATAATCGGGACTTGGGGCACCCCCCCGTTAGGTTAGTTAGGTTCCTTTAAACCCTGCACTTGGAAATAGGGGCCCGCGAAGCGGGGCTCCGTCGACTACGCTTTTTAGGGGAATATAAAGTGTTTTAAGGTTAGGTTATATTAATCGGTATTTCTCAGGAATGGACATTATCTTTTCATGAGAGTGGTACCATTGGGCAAGGGGGACCCCTCCTTCCCTTCACACCGCGTGAGTTGACTACCATCGCATGCATTTCACGAAAAATAATGCGTTTCATTGTAAGCAGTATGTTCGTTAGACAATATTTCGAGAGTTTACAATCTCTCTAGTTATTTTACAATCTAACGTGTTTGACAATTTTACGGTGACATAGCGTTTAGAAAAATAATACCTACACACTGTCCTCTAATTACTTCAGACACAATATAGGTTTTATCAGAACCAAAGGCATTTGCATGTGGCTGAGATGAGAATGCTAAGTGTGATTTGTGGAGTCACGCTAATGGATATAATAAGAAATTAGTACAAAAGAGGAAGTCTGAAAGTAGCGCCGGTGACTGAAAGTCTGCGTGGCAATCGGTTGTCATAGTGGGTGTTTAAGCTGAATGGACCAAAATGAATGGACCGCGGTCCGTATAGGCGTGTGATGCAGAGAAATGACGGTGAAGTATGAATGACACATTCACCAGTAGAGGAAGACCAACGAAGCGATGGATGGACTGTGTGAAGGATCATACAGGGTGTAAACCACCTCATCATCGGATTCCCGCAACCTTCACCAGGGCATCGGATTGTGCTTATGGATGGATTGAATAGCACGGGGTTCGTGGAGGTATTTAAAGGAAAAAATCTTACAATAAATATCTTCGTAGCTAATAGGTTCCCAGGTATGGTGTAGACCAAAAAAATAATCGCAATGACGAGAGAACAAGTGCCTTTTGGCTTCGTGAAGAGGTGTTTTGCACCCTTTATAATAACAAGTGAGATGGTGTCTGATGAGATGACGAGTAATAGAGAAGTAGGTACGAAAGAAGGAGACATGCCGCGGCGACTCCAATTAAATTGGGGTGTGGGCAAGACAATGATGATGAATCTTATTTAAGGCGTCAGGGTAGCCCGCGAAATTCAAATTTTATTACGGTTTTTGCAATTTGCAGGCCAGTGCTAGATTGTATGTTGATTAAAATATCGTTCGCGACTGTAAGAGGGTTGTAATTATAGAATTATGATCATCGACATCATCAATACAAACCTCCAAGCTCACATAAGTCTAGGAACGACTATGACCTTGAAATCGTTCCTCGACTTACATGAACTTAGAGGGTTGTATTGATGATTTTGATGATTATAATTCTGTAACTACATACGTTTCACAGTCGCCAACGATATTTTTAACTTCATACAACCTACCACTGGCCTGCAAATTGTATAAAACGTAAGAAAATTTGAATTTCGCGGTCTACCCTGACGCTTTCACATTAAACCAAATAATGTGTCGATACCCAATCGTTTCAAATACGCATTGTTACAAAAGTTTGTGGCATGTTTGTTTACATTGTTATAAGCTAACTTGCGTACGCAGGACACAGCATTTATATATACCTACCTGCCTACCTGTCCATGTTCGGAAGGGAAACAAACGTCATCGTGCGTAATCCGACAGAGCCCTCACATCCTTCACACAGCCCTCTTTCATTCACGCTTCATATACTACCTTACAATCCCCCACTAGTTCTTTCCACTTCAATAATTATAGGAATCAATTATACTAGAACGGTTAGTTGGTTCTGTATCGTGCTATGTGTTTTGAATATTAGAGAAATGACTTAACTCTTCCGGAACACTTAAAAGATTCTTTTTTATACCGAAACTTGACATTAGAGAAAGCAACGAAAATCGACGCAGCTATCCTAAATTATTCTATGACTATAGGTACTACATGAGCCATAGCATGCAAACATTAAATCACTACAAAACTACAGTCCACAGTCAGAAATATCTATGATTTTGCAACCTAAAATTACTCTACAAAGAACAAAAGACAAACGATACAGCCACCAACGCAAAGCAAAAATCCACAATTAAACCCTTTAACAAATAAATCCGCAGTTTATTTAACTTTTAACAGTTCCAGACTTCCAGTCGTCTGGAGCACTTTCCAGTGTTCATGGAAAGAGTTTAACCGCGTAATAGTCGGCAAAAACCGGCCAAGAGCGTGTCGGGCCACGCTCACTGTAGGGTTCCGTAGCTTCCCAGACCATTAAAAATACCAACATTTTTCGTCAGCAAAAATAACTTTGTTTTTCATAGTATTTGTATGAAAAACAAAGTTATCATTTGCGTTTTTTTGAAAAAGTGCTATATAACTCAAAAACTATTCAACTCATCAAGTTGAAAATAATTTTCCTAGAAAGTTCATATAAAGGTCTACTTCTGTGATTTTTTTCATATTTTTTAAACTTATGGTTCAAAAGTTAGAGGGGGGGGGGACACATTGTTTTTGACTTTCGGAGCGATTATTTCCTAAAATATTAATATTATCAAAAAATGATTTTAGAAAACCCCTATTCATTTTTAAATACCTATCCAACAATATATCACACGTCAGGGTCAAAATTAAAAAAAAAATCGCTCCCCACTTTACGTCTGGGGGAGGTACCCTAATAAAAATGTTTTTTTAAATTTTTATTTTTGCACTTTGTCGGCATGATTGATATACATATTGGTACCAAATTTCAGCTTTCTGGTGCTAACGGTCACTGAGATTATACGCGGACAGACAGACAGACAGACAGACAGACAGACAGACAGACAGACAGACATGGCGAAACTATAAGGGTTCCGTTTTTTGCCATTTGGCTACGGAACCCTAAAAATGGATTTATTTCCATGGAGCACGCCTAGTTTTGCTCCTATTGACTTTTGCATTGAAGGCTAGGTTGTGGCGTATTAGTAGCAGTCTTCGTTTCGCTATAAATTATGAGTTGAAACGGGTAAACTGTTTGTTGCTGTGTGGTTTAAATTAAGTCTCTAGCATGGGCTCTGGGACTTTTGCGCGAAAGACATTTGCGCGAAAGACACTTGCGCGAACGCATTTGCGCGAAAAGACAAATGCGCGAATGGTCTTTTGCGCGATTGGACATTTGCGCGCCAGGACTTGCGCAAATGTCTTTCGCGCAACTGTCTTGATACCTCTAGCATATAGTGAGGAAAGTTTTGAGTATGAAGGTGGGATGGGTTTAAGAGTAGAGGAAGACCTAAGAAACGATGGATGGACGGTGTAGATAAAGATGGGGCAAGAAAGGGACCTCCTTTCTGATGAGAGGACGAGTAAGTATGGAAGAATACATGCTGTGCCAACCCCAAACAAAATGAGATGAGGGCAGTAGAATGATGATGATATACGTATCTAGCGTCAATTCGTGTAATATTAGGAATGACACGTGGCAAACCTTTAATGCTACGAGAAAAAAGTTTAAAAGTATCATATACAGTGATACGTTTATCTGAATTGTACTGAACAATAATTTTACCTTTATAGCTATAAGAAATCTCAAAAACAATGTATTTCGTAACACACATTAACAAACATCTATTCACATTTAAACTTTTAACGTTATAATCAATCGTTCCCCGAATTCTGACTACGAAACGAAAGCTCTCACGTTTCAATGAAAATAAACGGCCAATGCACTTTCTTAAAACAGGCCATTTCGAAACAGATCGAATTGCTTGAATTATTCGGCTGTGTACTGATCGAGTTAACTGTGCAGCAGACTGATTCCGACATATGCTTTGAATTTTTGATTAACACTTTTGTTACACAAGCTTAGTAGGAATTAGGAAAGCTTATGCAGGGTAACCTAACCATTCCTGGTAGGTCATACGATGATAATAAGCTCTATAAAAATTTGTATACAAAAATGTTATATAATCTTTCTCAAAATTCCATGCATAAAAGGTTACTGCTAATCAAGAAAACAAAAGTAATGTACCTACAACAAAATAAAAATGTTAACAAAGCTAAAGGCGCGTAAAGTAACAAAATATAAACTGTGCATAATAAGAACATAAAAGACACACAGGTTTTACATGACAATGAATTACAAAAGATTAAAAATAATACAACAAGAAATAACCACACAACTTTACTACACACAATAAACAAGAAACAATTTAATCCAAACATTATAACACCAACTAACGATTTAGCTTCATAAAAGAGAACATCAAAGGAAAGGAATAAAACACAAAAGAAGGCCGCGGAAGATATTATTCCAGTCGACAACGACAACGAGCCATCGCAGACTGTTTCCGAATATAGAGAAATCGATAGATAGCCAACACGATACTCGGTGAGACTGTATTAAGCACAACACTACTATAAATGTGAAGTTTTGAAAATTTGAAAATTAACTGTCATCTTTTTTTATCGCGTGGTTATAGTGCCTAAGCTGATGTCAGAGTTTTTATGCCGACCATAGGCCTCGGACTTAGATTTATATGCCGCCAAGAAATATCTCTCAGGCATGCTGGTATCCTCAAAATGTTTTCCTTCACCGAAGCAAGTGTTAATTATACAATACGCACAAAAACTATCTCTCTATCCTTTACCTACAAGGTGAGAAACAGTTGAGAAAATTTTCAAAGAAATGAAGCGAATCAATGCTGATTAAAAAACGAACCAGTCCATGAATATTACTACTTTTTTTAGAGGCAGTTGCAAGATTTTTATGAACTAACTAGTCAAGGAACTAATTAGCTGATAGATGTTTGATAAGATATCAACCAAATTGCAATACTTATTAAAAAGAAAAAGAAAAAAATACTGTAAGGGTTACTGGTTTCACATCATTTCTATTAGGTATGGATCGGTGTTTTAGTCTAATATGATGTCGACAATCGCCAGACTCTGGCTTCCGGCTCGATCTTCGATAATTTAAATAGACAGCTCTGGGATTTAGACTCGACACAAATTGTGTTCAACTGTTTATTGCATTCTGAACTCTATTGTGTACTAATAGAACGTATTGCGTAACTTCTTCAAATGAAGGATGGTCCCTTGTAGGAAGCTGCCACGACTTAAGTACAATGCACAAACGAATATTAATACATATTTGAACTTAAAACTTTCCCTTGTGTAGCTTCGCGCAGTGTGGCACCACAATTGTTAGCTGAAGCTCCCATTCAAAAATAAGAAGCATAAATAAATCAAAGGGCTTCATAAAACACGATGAATGATCTCTCGAATACTTCAAAAAGTAAAAGAAACGGAACAGTAGACAGTAGTGCACAGTTATCATTCAGCTCGGTCAATGAACTCGATTCAAGTTCAAGTGTAGAAGGGCCGCACGATCCGTTTATTTTTAGGGCTCTAAATATACTGAACCCGTTCACTGTTTCAAGTTATGTTTCCTGCGCCCGTTGATTGGCTAGCGTCTACTAAACACTTGCGAAAATATTCGTTAAGATCAAATATAAACTGACGCTGTCGCAAGTTTGAATTATGATGCTTAAGTAGTTTATAGGTTTAAGTTTGGCCATTAGTGCTTTAGTTTAAAGGAACAGCAACATAAATTTATCATAAAATATTGCTTTGGAAGTGATCGATCGAAGTTTTGAAACTTCTACTCAATAAGAAAAAGCTATAGATAGAGATATCTTTGGAGTACACAATAAAATAAAGCTGCTGTTACAAAACTACCAAATTGAGCAATTCAATGTAGTCAACCACTTGTATCGTGCGAGGAGAAATTTTAAATTCTAATTTAAACTTATTTGAGTCATGTCAAGTAACTGAAATGGAGCTCGAAATGAGAGAGCACTTAGTCTCATGTGAGGTCGTGCAGTTAGAATTGATGTCATCCACTTGAAAATCCAATAAATAATCAAATATACACCCACTTCCAATCTAGCATAAGGGACAATATAGAAAGACAAAGGCGAGCATTGAGTAATTTTATCGGGTTTATGAGAGAATTCCACTCCAGAACGTGATACAATATTTTTACGATTCCATGAACGATACTTTTTTGTGATATTATGTAGGTCGGGAAATCAACATTCTACACAAACGAGAATTTTAACAAAAATTCGTCAGTACTATAACTTTGATTTAATTTAACAAAATTGCGAATCCTAATTTGGCGATCGATATCGTTGGAATGATATTGTATATTAATGAAGAAAATCTCGTCTACATTCAATTCTACCATATAAGTTTTTATAATTCCTATACACGAGTGAATCAGTAGAAATTGTTTGCACTAGGTTTGCCCTAGTTGTAGAACCTGCAAAGCTAACTTTATTTTTATCATTCAAAGCAAATCCGACTTAGTGCCATTTTCCTTCACAAAAGTAACACCATTTTAAACCTTAGCACGTGCTAAAAGAATCTGTAGAAAAGTCTTGAAAAGTTACTGAGTTTCAAGATCCCGTTTATAAAGATTCCTCATCATTACATGTATGTCAAGTTCATATTCTGCTTTGACAGTAATAACTTAGTTAAACTTGAGTTTTTAGACTGACATGGTCACTAACACAAACATTAGAATTAAGAACGGGATCCACCCGCAATAACTTCAGTTCATCCGTGACCATGGCGCTTGTAACAGTGCCGAAATATCGGAAACTCAAAACAAACAATAAACATGGTAAATATCCCGTTCTTAATTCTAATGTTTTTAGTTAAACTTTTCTATAATCAGAACCATTTTATTATCTCCATCAATAATACAGAAATCGTTAGCCATCAAGAAAAGCTTATCCATTTTTGTTTTCAAAACTAAAATGGGAATAATATCGCCATTTTAAATTCATACAGTGTACATAGGGGGTGCGACTGTGTGAGCCACCCTTAGCGGCTACATTCCTATTGTTACGGTCCACATTGTACAGGAACCACCTGGCTCATTAACGGGGCTGGAATCACCACCAGCTTTAGCAGAACCCTCAGGTTTACGCAGACGCGATAACACCTGAGAAGTTTGCATATACTCCGGGTATGTAAATGGTTTTTGCGAAGAAAAAATTGTAAGGTAGTAGTAGAAGATGACAGTGCAATTATGTGCGGAGTTAGTGCAATATTATCATCGATTAATTTATCAAATAAAAGTCATTTATAAGGCACAAAATCAACACAGTTTCAACGTCAATATAACGTACAACTGTTATTACAATTGGGAGATGGTGCCCACTGCCCAGTACATCATTAAATCCAGAATGTTCAGTGTTAAAGTTAACTTATATAATGCCGTTGTCTATGACATGTGTAAAATTATCAATAGATTTTAAATCCCTTCAACACAATCGTTCGATTGAACGGAGCCACTTGCAGACGGTACCATAACCCAATAACGAGCACATTCATATCTCATCACAACACGACTATACTAAATCATATTATCTGATAAAAAAATCGCACATCGCCACGACTTATCGCACGCGTACACACATCAAGAAGAATTCACTAAGCTCTGAGAGACCCTTATAAAATGGTCGTGGAACACGTTTCACTTGCCTTACTACACGTCACTGGCCCATTTCTTACGATCCATTGACTCCGAGCCATTCATCGGTGCCTTTTCAAATGAGAAGGGTTTTAAATGCGACTCACTGCAAATGAGAACGTATACGTATATGAAGATTTATCGCACATATTATAATGGGATGTAATGAAAACGAGTATGTAAACCAGCCTTAATACCGATGAAAACAAGAACTTCCGAGAACTTAAGAAGATAATAAAATTAATGAGATAATTTCCACGAAATTTCGGATGAAGACTAATCAACAAACCGAGTACGTGAACAAAACAAACGTGAAAATATGCCAAAACTCAAAATTACCATTCTCGTATAGAATACTAATTGCTACAAACAAGTTGATTTACATAGAAACAAGATTTATCAAGTTGAATTAATCACGTGTTAAATAAAGCGAAGTAATTAAAGAGATATTGGAATTACAGATGATAATATAAAATGAATAGGAAGCTGTAAACGTTTGAGTAAACTAAACGGTAGAATATCAAATGCTTGACACAAGAAAACACTTAGTTAATTGTCCCTTTAACCTGGGATATAAAATGAGGGTCTCTTGAATAAATGTTTTTAATTATGTTTGGAGTAAAAAAAGTAGAAAAACTTTGTAAGTATAGTAGATACAAAACCGGAGTTGATTGTCGTCCCCTTCCGTGCTCATGATTAGCTCATTTTAATCCCGGTTTAAAAACTGCATAACAATGGAGTAGGCGCACTCTGTCTGTATTTTGCAAAGAATCGTCTACCGTTCATACAGTTTCCTTTCCCCGTTGAGGATTTCGACAAATATTTTTATTACTAAACCAATGTTTGCGCAGCCCTCGTCAGCAAGGGTTGGGATAAAAACACCATTCAATCCGCCATCTTTCTTTGATTCCGTTTCTAACCCATTTTTCATGTGAATATGAATAGAACAGCTGGTACTATCGATTTCTGGCGCTTTCCTTACCCTGTTTGGTATGAATTTCTAATAATAGCTTTTCAATGGTATTCGTAAAATTGGAAATGTGTAAAACATTAAAAGATACTGAAATAATAATAATCGAAGAAATCAAGATGCAAATATCTTACATGCAGTAAAAGCAGACATAGACGAAAGCAAACTGCATGAGTTTGAATAGGTAATGAATTGAATTCAGCTTTTGATGTTTAAACTTCATTTTATATCACTTATTAAAGTCGATCTCTCAAAGCAATCACTGAATATCTAAACTCCGATAGCAAACGTGCGAGTGTTTTCTAATCGCCTATTCAACTTATAGACGATCTCCAAAACGTATTCACAAAGTTCGAGAACCACTTTCGAACTCCCGCAAAGGAAACGCACACTGAAACAAATGCCATGCACATGCGGTTAGCATTATTTATAGTACAATGTACGGATAGCAAAGTATTCGCAGTCGTACACTGAATAGGGATGTGAGGAGTCGCAAATGCGAAAGCACTTAAGTAAAGACTCAAAAACAAAAGAGGAAAATTTGATTGTACAAGCAGAACCGGCGACCCCAAACAGCCCACTAAAAGAAATTAATCGGCGTGTCCGAAAAAATAAAAACAAAAGGAACGGTAAATCCCACACTGGAAAGACAATACATCGCGTCGTCATAAAGTTGCGTCTCTCCCGCCAGGCGGCGCCATGGCGGCACCCCTCTCTTCCTCCCCGCCCCACCCCGCCCGCGACGCCGTACGCACGTGCGTGCTACTTGTCTCCACCATTCACTACCCCACGCAACCAAAACAAAACCCTAATGCCCTTACCCTAAATCACATTTCTCTCCATGCATATTATCAAACCGCAAGAAGACGCTGCACAGTCTATTAGTCACCGTATCGCGTTACCATTAAACACATTTTTGTTTTCCTTCACAGCCGCATTCCTCTGTTCTAAAACCAATTGTGCTGCTGCATGTTTGAACTTTTGTCCTTTTTTGATTGACTTTTATCGGTGGCGGTACGATTTTTATTCATATTGACGTTTTAAATTATTTGAACGCATGTAACGGGAGCAACGGAAATTGATTGGTTCTCTAACCGGAACTCTTATCAAAATTCGATTTGTTTCGAGTGACATCTTAACTCTTACTGATATTAGAAACGATATGATGTTCTTGTATTAACTATCCATAAATTGAATCTTGAAGTCCTGCCATTTTCTTCTTAAAACTTGGATCCGATTCACTTGAACAATTAAGTGTAACTTAATTCTGGGAATCTACGAAAAATAAAAACAGCTGTGCCTGTCACCTATTTCTAAATTACGCAATGTCATTTGAATATAACAAAGGGCGTAGCTATGGAGTTCGTTCACAATAAGACCCTCCAAAACTCTAAAACAAAAACCCATCGAGAAAAAAATTAATAGCTCCACTCCCGACTCCGGAGACCTCACAGAGACTTAATAAATTGTAAGCCATACACTGCAATCATAAACAACACTCCTTCATAGCAGTATTATGCACCCCAACCGCATAACAGCTCCCCAAAGTATTGGTTCCTGACGAATAACCCAATAAATACCCATAAGGCAACATGCGACACGTACAAAATATTCCTGGGACATAAAAGCATTATCCTGTTAAGTAATTTATTTCTTCTTCAGGTTGTAACCAAACGGTTATTTTATGGGACCACTTAAACCTAGGATGAAGGAGGGTGTCGGAACCATAACGCAACACCATAAACGGCAAAGAATTGAACTAGAGACTTACGTCACCTGTTCCGAACTCGGACCATAAATCTTCTACTTTTTAAAGGGACCCACACAAAGTACAACGTCTAAGGATTTTACGAACCCATATTGTGCACTCGTTTAATATCATAAATAAATAAACTTGTTTTGTTCACTTTTCCTCTCTTTTTCGAATCTTTGATGTAGAATATCGCGTTTTAATATTTAATTAAGAATTTATTATCTCCATTACTCTATTTCTTTTGGTATTTTTTTCTTATAATTTATAAAGGAAGCCATCGTATTACGAAATTTAATTTCCTTCGCTTTTATGATCGGTTTATTAAAAGGGAGAACCTGACCTGTGTTTCTTCTATCTCAGTACTTACTCAGTCACCGTGTAGTGAGTCAGAGAGATTTCATCCCAGCCAGTTCCCCGCATGCTTCACCGACAGCCCACTCTCAAGGAACCGGTCTAGATGAACTTAAACTGGAAACCTTCTTTTATACACGGATTTCTATACCTGATTTTATTGTACACCGCGGGCATTCCTTTGTATAACGGCACTTTATCTTCCTGTTTCAAATGTTTCATGACAACACTTTCCTGATTTATGTTATTTCTCTTATGGCTTATGGATTGACTATCTTCTTTCAAGGCTTCTGGGCCAATCCCATACTCAATTTTGACTTCGACCAAGGTAAAGCCATAAACGAAGGTCAATTCATCGTTTAGGTCACAATGCAATTTTTCAATACATTATTCCGTAAGACTAACCATTCAAGAAGACATACCATAAATTACATTGACATTATATCATGACCAGAATACAATACAACATCTTTCAATGATTCCACATCCATAATTTCACAATAATGAAACGTTGACTCACCAGAGTCGGCTTGAAAACTCTGTTTAGTTTGCAAAGATCCGTTTACAAGCAGAATTTTACATTAAAAATAAATGTAGTACCCGTTACAATTTAAAAAGCACCTAGTATACCACCCAGTATTCCACTGGCATACTTCGAAGATAATGTTGATATCGGTTTCTAGCGGACGCAAGTGCAGCAACATTACCCTCAAATTAGGTTAGTGAGATTGCTACTACTTATCTTCGAAGGCATAGTAAACTGTGTTCCAATGTAATGAGCGATTGCGTTGCTAATTTGATCGTAGATGATAAATGTTGTTACGAGATAGTAGTTAGTAAAGCCACGGTTCCAACAGATGAATGTAATTCGTTTGATGCTTTTCCAGAATTTAGATTGTGAAGTTCGGTTGCTTCTTAGAAGTTTATCTGAACATCGCGACGTTATTATACTTAATGCCGTAGCTACATGCAACATCTCGTACACATTTGAGACATATTTTTCAGTAATAAAAATAAGTTAAAGTACTCCCAGCTGAGTACTTATTAAAGTCCCTAATAATAGCTACACATGAAACTCAATATCGATAAAATATCATATTTCTGAGATGATCTTAAATGTGACACTAATAACGACCGAAATATAACGCGAGGGAATACCATAAAAACCTTATAAAAGAAGCGTCATTCCGTACACCCAAAGCATATTGACCGAAGATCGTATATTAAACCGCACACTGCGGTCAGTTTGACCCTTCTAATTTCGATTGGGGGATCAAATTACCAGAGAGGTGTTGACACGCACACTATGAGTGTCTCCACATCAAACACGGTAACTATGGCATTCTAATTAACCCGTCTCCTCCACAATCTGAGAGATGCTTAATCTATAACATCCTATTGATATTTCATGTTGCAGTGCCCACACACTTGACCTGATTCACTTCTGAATGATCTCACTTCCCTTTGCATTACCGTTCAGTCAAGTTCATTAACATTTCGATGCATTAAAACCGATGCGAGTAAAACAATCGCCGGATATGCGACAGTGGCAGGATACGTTCCCGACACATTCGCGTCTCGACGATTGGCGTCGACTATTCTAATTCAAGGTTCATCGTTAATCGATCATACTATTCATAGTGGAGCATTTGGCTCCAAAAAGGGAAATAGATGACTAAAGGCATACAATAGCGCAGACAAAGTTCCGTCCGCTACGTTAAACATCGCGTGGATCGCTAATCCGAGCGTAACATTGCAAAACGCAGAACAAACTGCTTCGCTTTGTATTGCACTAATGAGAGCCACGTGGCCGTCCCCCGCAATGCAGACAGCACAATAAAACAATGCCGCTACAGTTGTGCATTCTGGCTTTATTCCTGCAGGACTAACTGTCGCGTGACTGCGACTCGTTATGGGTGTACCGCAAGGCGCGCTCCTATAGCCATTTCTGTTTATTCTATTTAGAATGTGAGTGCCGCTGCCGCTGAATGTTTCCAAACTTGTTGGTGATACTACTTTTTGTAGCAGTTTTGTGGCACGATTGTCCCTTTATGACTTTTGCTTATTAAAATGTTAAGAGAAACAGACTATTTCTCTTACCATTTTTCATTTCCATTTTTCAAATTTAAACTTCGAAAGATTCCATCTCGAAATACGTCTTGTGTTTACTCTAATACACTCTTATCTGGTGAACCTAAACAGAAAGCTGATTCATTCAAAGGTTCATTCATTGACATGATGTTTACTACAGTGCACTTTGCTGGATTGGTTATGTTCAAAACATTACTGTTTATATCTGATTCAGCTATGTCTGTTACTTCATCGTTTACATATTTACATTTAAAATTATAAAACCGGTACTTGTTTTAGTTTTATGTTTCCGTTAACTCCAAGTAGACTAACAAAAACTGCCAAGTTTATGTTTGCAACTGTTTAATTCATGTTTTGGAGTTTAACATTTTCTTCACGTTTCTAATGATCTCCATCTAACAGGTAGTATGATTCTCGCGGCAGTCACTCGTGACACTTTTGACACAAACACGAGAACTTTTGAATGGAGTGTTTGTTCGCGCGTTGTCGTCAAACAAAACAACATAAACATTGGATGCTCGGCGCGTCGCGGTACCGAACTTTGTGGGGTCCCTGTCGTGATCGGCTTCGAGGGCTATTAAGTCTATTGTTGTACGAGTTCACTAACACCGACATGTTTCTATGCCGATTGTCGGTGGACTCACCTAATTGCGCGAAGACCTTGGGCCTGACATTCTCCTGCCAGGCAGCGGCGGCGGCGGCGACGAGTGCCGCCAGCAGGACACAGCGCAGCACGAGCATGGCACTAGTCACAAGTCGACATCACTTGGGAACACTCGCGGCGCGCGGCGGTTCGCGGCACTGGCAGGGCGCGCGGCGGCCGGCGGACGACTGGCGGCCGGGGGCCGGGGACGGGGCGCGCCTGCGCGTCCGGCGCCCCGCGGTCTCGCATGCGTGGGGCTGCGGAGTGCGGACCTCGCACGTGACGCAGCCCTCCTCGCCCCCAGCGCACCCTCGCCGGCTATCGCCGACCCTGCGACGTCATAATCGCGTTAAAAAAGCGCCTGCATATCCTAATGAACGCCGGCACTAAACCTGCAATTAAACCCAACAGGGCGCCGGCCGCCGCCAGAGGCTCTGAGCTTTTGTTTATAAGCGTTTTTAGCTGTATTAAAAATTCGTTAGGGGTATGTCGAGGGCGTGACAGTTCAGCGAATCGTAAGGTCGCAATTACAACTTTGATGGTTAACAACGGGGATGTATGTAGGGTCGACTCCGTAGCGAAAGCTCCTATTACTTTCCCCTTCCGGGAAAAAATCTCAACTCGTGCTTTTTCCACTAATTGAGGTACGTAGGAACATTCTTAATGATGGAGCCGACAACCTGCACTTAAATCCATTATTTGTCTTGTTAAACTCTTCAGGGACTTTTCCTCAACAAACGGAAGCTCCGTTAAAGCTCCAACAATAATAATGTTGAATCCCTTCATAAAAGTAAATAAAACTTTGTTCCAACTATCAAATCATATATTTTAATTACACGCATCGTAAAATTAATGAATTGTTACTAAACCGCCTCAAATAACAAGTAAAACCGACGCTACAAAAACCAACTAAGTTACACAGGGTCCTAATATCCGTATCACATGAGAGCGGTGCAACTTTATCGAAATAAAAACTTTTTGTACAACAGTAGGGCTCCCTGGCGCATTCATTATTATTAATTGGACAAAGTTGTTCCCCAGTAATTTTATTCGAACAGTTTAGAACTCTGTCGAAGTAATACAAGTACGGCGTTAGTACCAGCGGGATGCATTGTAGTGGGCCCGTGTGAAAATCGATAAAATAAACATTTATTGTGCGGGACTCCTGCGCCGCCCGGCCCGAGTGCATTCATACGAACGTGGTACTTGGATGTTTACTTTAGCTTCAATTCCGGTTATTTTAGAACTAGTACCGAAGTAGCTAATGTATGAAGATATATTCAAATTAGAAGCTGATATTAATGAACAAATCTTTATTCATCTGCATGTCCTGCATGTCACGTGCATTTTAAAGTTTATTCTAATCTTTAGTCAACAGCACCTTTCTCTCAATGAACATTCACAACGGTAGGTACTCGCACTACCCGCAGTGTAGAACAGCCTCATAAGAATTAAACTGAGAATTCTCATTACCTCCCAGCACCGCAGCACAGCCATAGAAATTTAATAAAATTGTTAAGACACTAACTTCCTAACTCGAACCTTAAACTGCATTAAAGTAAGACTTTTAAAATAGGGAAAGTTAGCAGTTTCCAAGTTCTGGAAGACTATTCGATACAGCTTGCACCAGATAGACACACGGCGCGCGGTGGCCACCGTTTATAATAATCCAATTAGTATGGAATTTAAAGCTTGCTCGAAAGCGTTGGAAGATAATGTGATAACCAAAGGTTTGTAGTCTCGATATCGTTATGGTGAATCTCGCGATATCACACTCATTCTTGTCACTGTTGGTTATTCCTTGTATAATGCTCCTGGATAAAACAATATTTTTATCCGATTTTAATAATTCTTTTTTTTGTTTGAAAAAAGATACGTTCAGGATAATAAAATATGTAAACGAAGTTAAAAAAAAAAAAAAAATGCTTGCATATACGATTATACTTACTACAAACTTAGTCCAGAAATTATTTTGTACAACTTTTTGTTCAAAATGATTTTCCTAGAAATTCCTTATAAAGTTCTACTTTTCAGATTATTTTCATATTTTCTAAACTTATGGTTCAAAAGTTAGAGGTGGGGGGACACATTGTTTTTTACTTTTGGAGCGATTATTTCCGAAATTATTGACATTATCAAAAAATGATTTCAGTAAACCTCTATTCATTTTTAAATACCTTTCCAACAATATATCACACGTTAGGGTTGAAATTTAAAAAAAAATCACTTCACACTTTACATATAGGGGGGCTACTCTAATAAAACATTTTTTTTCAATTTTTATTTTACCACTTTGTCGGCGTGATTGATACACATATTAGTACCAAATTTCAGCTTTCTAGTGCTAACGGTCACAGAGATTAAGCGAGGACGGACAGACGGACGGACACACAGGCATGGCGAAACTATAAGGGTTCCTAGTTGAATACGGAACCCTAAAAAACTACTCAAGTATTTAAATGTAGTGAGAGCCAAGTGAATGTGGGATAAACCACAATCAAAGTCAATAGGGATACATAACGTACGTAAATTATATTTGAGTCAGTAATGTTATGCTTATGCCTACTCAGCCAAATAACAACACAGACATAAGCTAAATACTAAGTTGCCAACCGTTTATTTCCTCGATATATAATCGCTCCCAAAGCCGTACAAACTAATTCAATAGAGTTTTTACTAAGGCAGGTGCTACAAAAGCGTTCAAACAACGGAATAATTCCAATTCTACTTTCCTACGGATAGTCCGGAAATCAAAAAGGAATCAGCAAACTAACGAATCTTAGCATCTGTTCCTAAAACCATTGGTTCTCAAACTATGGTCTTCTTACAAATCTGTGGTCACAAGAGGAAGTCTGTTTTTTTTTGTTGCAAAAAGTTTTCTCCACGCTCCTATTCCTTTTTGTGGCTCAGAACAGTCCAGAAGAACAAACGAAACTCATAGACTAGCATGATGTGATGTATCATTTTAGAAAAAACACTATAGATCCTAATTAGATTGCTATTGGTAGATCCATTTTCGATATATTATTGATTTAAATACGTACAAAAATTTTACTGAAATCAACATAAATTACGAGGAAAACCAGAAATTGTATAGGTTTTTTTTTAATACTAAAATAGGCTTGCGTTGGCCTGATGTGAAGCGGTACCAAATTCTATCTTTGTTTTATGATAGATACGGAATACCGCAAGCAAAGTCAAAGGTTCAAAATATGATGTTTAGCTATTGTTAGTTTGTTTCTTGAAACGACGGTTACTTGGGAACCACTGCTTTTAACTTCTTCCGTAGTTGTAGACAAAGAATATAGGAACTCGATCTTTATATTAATTAAGGAAATAAATTATAAATAACGAGTCGTTTTCCCCTCATTGAGATGTGCTTGTTCCGGACACACTCTGTCGGTGTGACGCGGCGTTTTATTGGCGTTTGAACTGTTTCTTAGAAGCCTTGGTATTCTGGTTTTGTTTAACTTGTCTGTGGTAATGAAGAAAGTCTACTTAAATACATTATCGCTTGCCCACTTGAAAAGTGATCTGAATATGAATCACGTTAAAGTAAAATTATCACAGACGCAGGTAACATTATGAATTGTCACTGTACTGTACTGTGTGAACATTTCACGAATGGTAATGTAATTCATATTATTATTATCCTATTATGATTTGCTAAAGCGGCCATTTTAGGCCCCTATGCGAATCACTGAAAGCAAAGGATTTTTAAAAGCATTTAAAAATGTAATATTAAGCAATTAATTTTCAATTTATAAGCTTAACGAGCGTTTAAAAACCATCAGAAAAAATCGCATCGTTTTGCGATTAACGCCACGTCACGTCTAAACAGTTTAGTGCGTTCACCGGCCACTGTCGCAGTCTCCCCCGACAATCGCACGCGACTCGGACCCAAATCTTAGGCCGGAGGGTCCTCCCCTCTTCAAGAACAATTCCTGAACTTGCACATAATTCATTTTTTTATTGATGCCAAGCAATTAACTTGTGCCGTCTTTTTTCGTCTTTCAGAGTCAAAAGAGATGGTGAGATGGTACGACATCACTTTAATTAAGAATTTAATAGGTCGGTTGACGTATTATTTTCTTAATTACGTTTTAGAAAGCATTGAATGGGCGTTTAAATATATCTGGTTCGTTTGGACCGGAATAAAGAAAGGCAGGAATTATAGTGTCGGTTTTGTGTAGGGAAAGTCGTGTCCAATTTGTGACTGCGAAGTGCGAACCTGAATTGTGATTTGAAGAGATTTCTTATTCTTGGTGATGTTTTTTTTCTGTCTTTTTTATTAGCATTTGCTCTAAAAATGAGCAGGTCGTGGCTAACTGATAGCTGCTTGGGTCAATCTTCAAGTTAAGCCGCGGTTGCCTAAGTTGGTTGGTGGCTCAGAAAGCACGTTAAGCCGTAGATACCGGCTGTCAATTGTAGATCTTTGACAGTCAGGTAGTCAGTGGTTTGAAAGTATGACAGCCAGTCTTATCAAGGGGTATTGTATTACCCAGTAGTCAGTACTAACTGACAACTAACAGCTGCATCCTGTTAGACTGGAAGCCGAATCCAACTTAGTTGGAAAAGGGCTAGCAGGTAATGGTGATTCTGTTTGCGGGATTTGCCTGTGTGGGATGAGTTTACTAAAGAGCCCTCATTTCAAGGATGGAACGTGCATAGGTAATTTCCTATCACGTGTTCCACTGCGTATCAGTGATCCCAAACACATTTCCTCGATCCCAACATCCATTGCATTTTAGCCTTAAATTCCAACAACCAAGTACCCACATTATCTACAACCAACTCATCTATCTCGTATCCGCAGCTCATGTTCGTCACAAAACAAAGCAAAGCTCTTAAAAGCTACAAAACGAATGCTCGTCCCTCGCCCACATCGACCACTAACCACCATCGACCACCACTGGCCCACTGGCGACTAGCCCATTCTGACCCAATTCCCCCAATTGACTCCACAACTCGCTCGCAACAATAAACAGCTGATACAGTTTATGTTTTTCTGTAACTGTCATATCTGAGTACAAATTCGTATGTATTCACGGGTTTATTGGGATATTGTGCTGTTGGTTACGAAAACAAAGCCGTTTTGTATCTCTGTTTTGTTTTAGTGTGTATGCTAAACAAGCATTGTGAAAATATAAAATCGACACTGCATGTCGATTTTTTGTTTTGTATGTCGAATTTATTTTTTGTTTTATAGAATCGTACCCCAATTTCTTAACAAGCTTGGATAGACTGAGTGAAGGATGAAATAGCTAGAAAGGATGTGACTGTGTTATGTATGGGAAAAGGAGACCATGCTACCCCATTCCCATTTTTTTGGGCCCAAATAAATTGGCGCACAGGCAGAAGACTATGAAATATGTGATGATACAATAGTTAGGTAAATATTTCAACTAGGAATGCAAATGGTCAGAATCAGCTCACGCAAACATGCAAAACTTTTCCACAAAATTAAAGCATGCCTCAGGTAATAGGTTACTCGTGAGGTAAACGTAGTAGAGACAAAATAATGGTAACGTTCATGTGTGTCACAGTTCAAAATAAAAATAAAAGTACTTAATAGCAAACCATCATCCGATCTTCAAAAAGGGGTTGGTTCACTGGTCATCTTCATACTGTGCCTTCAAGTACACAAGATATATAGCACGCGTTAAACCAAACAAAAAGCTGTTCAAGCCGCCGACCATTCTCTGATTCTCAAAAATGTTTGTTTTAAGATCCAGAATAAATCCCGGTGTACTGACAACAAAACTCCCATTCAACAGGAATAATACAAAGAGTTAGTGTGGCAGGACAAAGGCCCGGCCGTTTATGTACCATCGTGTTACGTCAGTCCTCGTGATTTGTGGCAAAGCAAAGCAAACATCTAGGGCTCATTCTTCGCGCAAAAATACGAGGACCCTTGACATATTTTTGCTGGCTACGGATGAATTGTTGATGAATATCTATACTGCCTCCAGTCCCAAGCGAAAAGATTATTTTTTAACAGAACCACCAATTCTGATTGCAGATTGGAGTCCCTTTGTTCACTTCGGGTCGGAGAGAAAATTTTCGGACTTTCTCACAGGTTGCGGTCAACTGTTTGTTGTGACGAATGACTGATCGATAAACCCGTTCACGCTGTGCTGATAAGCTTAAAAGGGTCATTTCTACGAACCGGAGAAATGTGGATCTCAAGTGTCTTCCGCCATTTTTGTAAAAAAACGAAAAGGCGAAGGCTTATCGAGCACTTTCTTTGAAAGTTTTTGAGGCAGATCATTTAGTCTCTCGAATTTGCAACTGTTTTAGATATTGTACCAAATCTTTGTAAGGATTTAGTTTTACTGATATTTGTAAGTTTGATTAGGCCTCTCAAACGCGCTTTATTGGGTTGATCTATTCAGGCATATCCAAATTGCTTTTGACAGTAACAGTTTGCCAGTTCTTCTTTTCAACAAAACATAACATGCCAAAACTTTATTTGGTATTTAACTTACGTAAACTTTATTTCTTCCGAACTCCTCAAAACCGTGATTAGTGCCTAATCTGCAGTGCAAGTACGTAGGATTCGATAGGACTCGATTAGATAAATTTGACAGTTATTCTCGCTAAAATGAGTTTTTGACTCCATAAAAACACATTTTATCGAGAATAACTGGTGTCATAGTCAATGGGCCTCTGACTTAGCTTTACATGCCGTAAAAAAATATCTCTCAGGCATGTTGGTTTCCTCACGATGTTTTACTTCACCGATGCAAATTAAAGATAATTGCAATACGCTCATGAATCCGAAGAATCAGAGGCGAAGTTGATGGATAGAGAAAGAGAGGAAGACCAAAGAAAATATGGATGTATTGTGTGAGGAATGATATGAAGGAAAAAGGTGTACAAGGGACAAGGGCCGGAAGATTATGGCGTCTTGGGTCCGAACTTGAGATATAGCTTGGCAGTTCGACTGTCACACGTCTAAGCTATCATTGCAACACAAATGTAACATTATTATTATTATTGTATTTGTATTGTATAACGGGCTGATGTCCGCAATTCCACGGCGAGGCGCGTATTTTGCGTACGGGTGGGAACTTCACTCGATCCATCCCAGCTCCCCAAAGAAGGCCAGCAGCGCCCCGATGTTGCCGACAATCTCGCGGAGAGTACCTGGACGACCGAAGTACTTTGCCCTATATGATGCAACCGCTGGGCAGTGTAGAAGCACGTGGGCTGCAGTCTCGTCTTCCTCCATGCATGCGCGGCACAGGGGGCTGTCTGTGATTCCTATGACAAAGAGGTGTTTGTTAAAAGAGCCGTGACCGGTGATGGCGGCTGTAATTGTACGCACCTGTGGCTTGGTTAGCCTAAGCGCGCGTTTGGTGAAGCGGCCGTCGATGGCAGGAAGTGCCTCCTTGGCTTGCCTACACTCGCCGTGGTCAAGCCACAGCTTGTGGTGTATTTCACTAGTTCGTTTCCTTACCAGTGTGCGTAGGTAACCGAAAGGGAGTGGTGCGATAGGTTCTGGTCCTACCGCTGCCATGCTCGATCCCCTTCTAGCGAGTTCATCCGCCGCGTCGTTGCCGCGGGAATCGCTGTGTCCTTTGATCCATTGGATGGTTATGTTATTGAGATTACCAACCTGGTTCAGGCGTTGGTGACACTCGTGTATTAACCCGGAGTTCACTGTATGGTTGTTTAGAGCCAGCAGCACCGCCATGCTGTCCGACAGTATACGAATTGAGTGGCCCACAACTTTCCTGGCTATGATGGCCGATGCCGCCAGGGAGATGCCCATGCATTCTGCCTGAAATACCGTGTTGTGCGCCCCCAGAGGTGTGGCTATGTGGATGTTGAGGTCTACCGAGAAGACTCCCGCCCCAGTGCCAGTACCTGTTTTAGATCCATCTGTGAAGATCCGTAGTTCCGCGGGGTTTAATCCCTCGCAGCGGTGGTCCTCGTGAAGCTGGATTTTGTATTTCTTGTCGAATACAAATTGCTTCGGTATCCGATCGTTGTGTGCTTTCGCCAAGGGGAACTCGCAATAGAATTCCTCCAGTATCGCATTGTGCTGTGTTGTCTTCTTACCCCAGAGCTGAAGTGTTTTGAGGCGTACTGCCGTCATCGTCGCCTCCTGCTGTATGAACAGATGGAGCGGTGGAAGCCCCAACATGGCTTCGAGAGCAGCAGTCGGGGTAGTCCTCATGCAACCAGTGATTGCCATGCCAAATGTAACATAATAAACATGTATTTATACATACGCTGTTTGTTAAAACCTTGAGCAACTGCGACGTATGGAGTTTGCTGCGACCACAAAAAGGGCGCATTTATGAGTCCGGTAGACCTAAACGCAAATATACGTCCAACTCGGACAGTGTACGGGGAACTTTTGATCTCGGATTAATTCCATTCGACACTCGTATAGAGGTTCCATGCGTTCTTTTTTAAACCTTATTGAGTTTGCGTTTTGCTGGCGTGTTCTGATAAATGTGTTGGTTGCTTTATGACATTCTTTTTTTGAGTTTTAGCTATGTACAGTTTACCATTGATTTTAAATCACTTTCAAATAATGTTGCTAGTCGATTGCTACCTGGTCTTGTATCAAAGATACTATAACTTTGAAAAGCCCGTAAGTCAAAGATTTTTCGTGACTTATTGTCGTTAGAGTTTAATTTGCTGCCAATCATGTTCTTGTCGCCTTCATCTTTATTAATTATATCCGTTTCAGTGAGTATGTGAGTTAATTCTGCTGTCACACCTCAACAGATAGTCGTGAAATCTAGCACACATGGATGGCTTGTGATGAAGACAGGCATAGAGTATATTAAATAAAGGCTGATTTCCCTGACGATGCGAGCCAAAATGCAGCCAGAATCCATTACATTTGTTAGTAGCCTTTTCGCACTGCTGGGACTGTATTGTATCCTCTCTTTAAAAACGACAATATGTTAAAACTATTGAGCATTTATTTTAGTTTAAAAGTAACCATACAAAATCATATATTAAAGAAAGATATATATTTTTTTTTTTAAATAGTCAATATCACTATGAATATTTAAACAAGCTTTCAATAAATAACCACTACTAAAAATTGAAACGACCAGACATAAAAATAACAACAGTACAATGAAGATTTCGAAATGAAAAATGAATTCACAGATTTAGATTTACTAACTCAAAATAAAATTCAGTTTTCTGTTTGACTGATACAAAAAGCGGATAAAAAACTTCTTAGTAGTCCTAAGTTTTGCAAGTCTATAATTAAATGAAAACTCGCCAGCCTACATTGTACTGAAAGAGTTGAAATAATACAATATCATTCTATCTATACTAATATAAAGGGTGTAAAAAACGAAGCCGAAAGGCAATAAGTTTATTCCGAAAAAAATTGTACTCTTGGTTAGTCACAAAATGTTTCTACACTACTCAGGAATACCTTAGTTATAAGAATAGAAAATTATTATAACACCTCACTAAGTTCCTATTCTAGTGCAATAATAGTTAGATATTTAATTTAGTATGTTCAGTCATATCACCCATTTTGTTTGTTATTTTAAGCTTTTATTTTATACCAGCGGCTTCGCCCGCGTGAAGTTTGATTATTGTCCCATGGAATCTTACTGCCGGGATAAAAAGTATCCTATGTTTTAATCCAGGTTATAAACTATCTGTGTGCAAAGTTTCATCCAAATCCGTTCAGTAGTTGTCGCGTGAAAGCGCAACAAACAAACTTACATTCACATTTATTCTCCGAACTGCTAAGCTATCGGGAGTTACACGTGTTATTGTGAGTCAACTATAAAAGATAGACATATGCTGTCCTGGGATATTTTTTATATAATTTTATGTGGAATATTTCCGTTATACATGATTTCTATGTAGCTTTAACCATTAAGGCTGCACACGCGACGGAAGCTAAAAAAACCAAGTAACTTCTCCCGTTTTCCCAACATTTCCTTTCACTGCTCTGCTCCTATTAATGGTAGCGTGATGAAAAGTATACTATTACCTGCTCAGGAGTATGTAGAATAATTGTACCAAGTTTCGTTAAAATCCGTCGAGTAGTTTTTTTTTTCTATAAATAACATACAGACAGACAGACAGACAGACAGAAAGACAGACAGACAGACAAAAATTTTACTGATTGCATTTTTGGCATCAGTATCGATCACTAATCACCCCCCGATAGTTATTTTGTAAATATATTTCATGTACAGAATTGACCTCTCTACAGATTTATTATAAGTAAAGAAGATAAGATAAGATAGATAGATTTCGTATACCAGAAATGGTTTTTATGAGGATCCTTATTGTTAGATTTGAAATGTAACAATTATTTACCATCTATTTACCCATATTATGCGAATAAATTATTTGATTTGATTTGATTGAATTGTTCTCCCCGTCATTACGATTATTTTTTTGTTCTACACATACCTCCTCCTCCTCCTCCTTGTGCTTTATATTAAGGGTCAAAGATCTAACTTTTGGATAAGTTTTTTTTTTAATACTAGTTTTTAATGCAAGATTTTTGTTAAACACCTCCACGACCCCCGTACTATTCAATCCATCCATGAGCACAATGTTTTGAGAGCATTACATTGAGTTCTACCACTAAACATGATTTTTACCCCAAAAAAAGTCGTTTCCCTGCAATGATGTTTGCGTAAAGTTACTTGGTTTGATGTACAGAATGCCTGGTTACCGGCCTCGAGATGAGGTTGTTTACACCCTGAATTTTATAGAAGTAAAAACTGTAATCTCCGGAACTAATGATCCAATCCTGATTTTATTGAGGATAAATATACTCGTACATATAACCACCAAAAATAACTTAATGACCAATAACATCCATTACCTAAAATAAAATAAAAATGAAGGGTGCACGTAAAAACATGTCGACTAAAAACACGGTGAAGCGCAAGGAATAAACTAGAATCTAGTTTATTCCTTGCGCTTCACCGTGTTTGAAGCCATGAACTAAGTTAGAGATGTCAATCTAGTTACTAGATTGACATCTCTAACTTAGTTCATGGCTATAGCCGTCGTTTTCTCGCACTGCCTGTTAGTAAAAGATAGCAATAGCCTAAATTAAGTTTAGTTTGTGCACAACAGAATCGACACCATAATTTATTTATTATTATGACTATTATCAGCACAGCATTTAAAACTCAAACATGAGCTCAGAAATGAACCCACAAACACTATTACAGCACTAGTGGAACAATCAACTCAGGTTGAAAAGCTTCGTTGACTCATTCGCTAAATCGCGTAGAATAGTGTCGTAATGGACCGGCCAGGGACGGCGGGAAAAAGAAACGAAAGATGCAGCCAATCAATCTACATTTACAATCATATGAGTATCGATCCGGGATGTAGGGGTGTTAAGAGATCTTGATACTTGAAGCTACGTAGGGGAATTAATTGGGGAGGACTGTCTCCAGCACGCGTTGCATGACCAATCCCATCTCTATTCTACGAAGAATAGACAAAGCTCTTGCTATATCACTCGAGATGTGTGAGTTAACAAAACAAAACACAAAAAAAAACATGTCATGGGCTACGTTGCATAGAAACTAATGTGATTAAACTTAAGGGGCCGGCGGAGGATGCGTATTTCATACAAACGTAATACCAAAATTATTTGTAAATCAAACATATTCTTGAGGTAGTCTGTATTTATTTCGATTAAATTACAGAATATCTATGTTCCCAAATATGTTTTTTAGGGTTCCGTAGCCAAATGGCAAAAAACGGAACCCTTATAGTTTCGCCATGTCTGTCTGTCTGTCTGTCTGTCTGTCTGTCTGTCTGTCCGCGGATAATCTCAGTGACCGTTAGCACCAGAAAGCTGAAATTTGGTACCAATATGTATATCAATCATGCCGACAAAGTGCAAAAATAAAAATTTAAAAAAACATTTTTATTAGGGTACCTCCCCCAGACGTAAAGTGGGGAGCGATTTTTTTTTTAATTTTGACCCTGACGTGTGATATATTGTTGGATAGGTATTTAAAAATGAATAGGGGTTTTCTAAAATCATTTTTTGATAATATTAATATTTTAGGAAATAATCGCTCCGAAAGTCAAAAACAATGTGTCCCCCCCCCCTCTAACTTTTGAACCATAAGTTTAAAAAATATGAAAAAAATCACAGAAGTAGACCTTTATATGAACTTTCTAGGAAAATTATTTTCAACTTGATGAGTTGAATAGTTTTTGAGTTATATAGCACTTTTTCAAAAAAACGCAAATGATAACTTTGTTTTTCATACAAATACTATGAAAAACAAAGTTATTTTTGCTGACGAAAAATGTTGGTATTTTTAATGGTCTGGGAAGCTACGGAACCCTACAGTGAGCGTGGCCCGACACGCTCTTGGCCGGTTTTTGAGAGAATAGTGATGCAAAGACGAGATATCAGGAATTTAAATTTTCTATAGAAAACTTATTTTTCTTATAACTCTTGTTAAAATCAGTGTCCAATCAAAATATACATTTGCGAACCTAGATATTCTGTAATTCAATCGAAATAAATACACACGACCTTAGGAATACGTTTAATTTACAAATTATTTTGGTATTACGTTTGTATGAAATACGCATGCTCCGCAGGCGTCTTAAAATGTCACTAACGGGATATCTTCCGTGATTTTTATTTTTATTTTGAGATATCCCGTAAGTGGCATTTTAAGTTTAATTGTGAACCGTGATAGCTTAAAACAGTGAATAAATGTGATGTAGATATTCTACAAATCTCAATCGTCGCTGAAAATTGACACTAGAGAGTTAGGTAGTGTTGATGAATACGGGCATTAAACTAACGACCTCGTCAGTTTTTTCAATTTAAAGGATTTGAAATATCTGAAACACATTCAGAATTTTTTTATATAGCTACTAGCTTCGGCCCTTTGTTCGCAACGAGTCACACTAAATCGTGTCACCGTGTGACTGGTTGAGAAAAATATTCGCATGGAGTAACAGTGTGACTCAATGCGAATTTTTATTCTCATCTAGTAACACTAGTACACGAGTAGTGTTACTCGTTCGGAAAACCAAATCGCATGGAGTAGCAGCGTCATTCGATGCGAATTTTTATTCTCAACTAGCCCTTTCAGACCTGAATTATTATTTTTTCTCCCATCAATCTAAAAAAAATCCTGTAACTAGATTAGGGTGTAAGAACAGAGGGAAAAATAAAGAAAAAAATCCTGCCGGTAAATTTTTCAAGAAAAAATAGTTTTTCTTTTTGTGTACAAATGTGCACATCCGTCCTAGGTAATGAAAAAAAAAGTGTTTTAGGATGTTTATCCGAAATAAAAAAATGTTTAATTTAGTATTGTTTATTAGAAAATTTAAATTTTATAAAATTACCAAAACAAAATATGTATTATCATTCATAAAACTAAAAAAAAATAGATTACTTCTTTGGAGCTTATCAGTAATTGGCAAATAAATCAGTCTTAGATACAATTAGTTTATTATTTCAGGTATGAAATGCTAAGAAACAATTTTTATCTTTAGTGAGGCACAAGTGAACTTTGCATTTTATGCATTTTATCCGGGTTCTGCCCTTGCACCCCACCATTTTGCACCGCGTCCCAAGTCCCTCATCATGTGCAGGAAAATGCCCAACACCATCTCGAGCTATTTCAGCTACAGGGCGAATCTCTCCTGGTCGTCTTGGTATGATCTGCGGAGTTGGGCTACTGCCACTTGGCCGTCCTCTTTTACCAAGCGTAACTTTATTTCGTAACACCAAACATTCAGCTAGGCGACGGCGAAAGTGAAGCAAAGTGAGTTGTTTATTTTTTGGTACGCCTAGCAAGTCACTATCAATTTGGTACTCTCGGTATGCCTGAACCACTGCTAAATCGGATGCATGAAAAATCATACGAAGAGTCCACTTTTTTGATTTTATAAAAGTCCTGTAGTAACTCATTAGTTGATCTAATAAGTCTACTCCTCCCATTGCATGATTATACTTCTTGACAATTTCGGGGCGTTCGACTTCAATAAATTGTTTATCCTTTTTACACCACCTTCTAACGAGATCTTTTTCTCCAATACCAACAAAATTAGAAGCTAGATGCGTAATTTTGTTATCTAACCACTTGACCACAGTTACGTCTTCGTCATAACTACTCACTTCTTGAGAAAATCCTCTAGGCTTTTTTTTTATTTCTTTGTCTGTCCCTAATGTTGGGTTAGCAAATCTGTTTACACGAGCTGTACATGCAGCCATGATACCTTTTTTTTTCAAAATTTGTAATATGTGGTACGATGAAAAGTAATTGTCAAAGTACAGCTCGTGACCTGTGCTTTCTCTAATTCTCTTTGTGAGATGAAGGACAATAGCTGCACCGTATCCAATTTTTTTTGTGAAATTGTGGTCAAGTTCCGGACTAGAGTTTTGATACAGTATGAAATCGTAGGCTTGGCCATTTTTACCGCATAAAAAAAATATCTTGAGTCCCCATGGACAAGGTTTACCCTTTATGTACTGCTTGGCAACATGTTTTCCAGTAAAAGGAACTATTTGCTCATCGATGCAAAGTTCTTTTTCAAGTGGTAATTCCAAACATCGTTTCCTAACAGCATCAAATATTGTTCGTACTTTGTAAAATGCATCATTGCAACCAGCAGGTATTCTTGTATTATCAACAAGGTGTAAATGATTGCGTAGTTCAAAAAATCGATCCCTGGACATATTTTCTGAGAACAAGGGAATGCTGATGGTTGTTTCCCAGAACATTTTCAAGCAAGGGTAGCCAAATATACCAGTGGCTAAATGTAAGCCAAATAAAGTTTCCAATTCTTCCGCGGAGGTAGGTTTGAATCTGGGCCTATTTGAAAAAGTTGCGTATAAGTTCGTCATTTCCGCCATAGTTACAAATAACTCTTTTGGCACGTACCTGTAATAATAATCCACTGGGGCTTCTACTCTGGGGTCAACTGATATTGGTGGAAACCAATCTGATCTAATAGTGTTTACTAACTCCCTGTGTCTCCATCTAATGTTCTGCTTGGGCGTAACATTCCGTAAAATATTTTCATAAGAGCTGTCTAGTTCTATGGTCGGTGTTACTTCGGGTACTGCCTCATTGTAGGTGTCAGGAACATTTAGTTCCTGGTCAATCATACCGACCCAGGATGAGCTAGGTCCTTCTTCATCATCGTCCGAGTCAGGTGGGAATACCTCGCGTTGGTTGTGGTTTATGACATCTGCACCAACTCGAACAGTCCGCAACTCCCTTTCAGACGTAAATCCCAACCGGTCTTCATCATCAGATGATAATTCCAAATCAGAGAGATCTCCTTCATGTAGCGCTCTCAAAGCGCCTGGGGTAAACATATTGATGTTTTTTGTCTGAAAATATAAACTAAGGTTTTACACCAATTTATAGGATGAAACTACCATGAAATAGTATCTTCAAATAACATTCATAATAGATTTTTGTAATATCGTTACAATAGTTGGACAAACCGTAAAAACATTGTTTACGCCTGATGTGTACATTTGTGTACAATTATAAAAAATGAGTTATTGGGTACAAAAATAGAATAAAAAACTCAAAATATAGCTTACATTTCACTATTGTAATATAACACATCAATTCATATTTTTGCAATGCGTATATTTCGCGATATTCTATTTTTTTAGAAACAAAATAATGAGCTTACCTACTCAGCTCCAACTTTGGTCGCCCACTGATCGAAACTTGTCGAAAAAATTACAAAATGTGTTAAGAGATGGCGTTAGTTGTATCGTATTTTGTACTTTATAATGTGAACTTTAGCGTACAATCGTCATCAATTGCACTTCATGCGAAATTAATACTTAAATATTTTTTAACATTTAATGTGTACATTTGTGTACGCCAGGTCTGAAAGGGCTAGTAACATTTTTCAGAATGTCTATTTGACAACGATAAAGTTAAATAAAAATTATAAAATAATGTATGAGTTTCTGATATTTTTTACGCACCGATCTGGCAACATTGCTTCATGGTGAATCGTGCAATGCGTGTGACAAGTTCAGTACACGCTCCGCTGTCATTCAAAATGGAAGCTACGTCTGGTTCGTCAAACAGTGTTGATTTAGTTTTTGTTAATAAAAACGGTGGCACTGTTCTTCTTCGAGCTGGTCATCAATATTACGCCAGGAAAAAACATAAAAGTGGATTGATTGTGTGGGCGTGTACAAAACGAAAGGTGTGCAAAGGGCTTGTAAGAATAAAGGTAAGAAAACTATATTACCAAAATGTATTCCATAGCTTCGTTGTATATAATATTATTGATTTATATGTTAAATGTAAAAAAAATAAAATGTAAAATAGTGATTGTATATAATCATTTAATAAATAATAATACTGCATCTTGAAAAACTTTCCTCGCGTCCTTTAGTGGCAGCCATTTTGTTTTATCACGCTCACTTGAGATTTGTTGAAACCACAGTGACGTATTTTGGGTGCTTTGTCTTGATTTATTTATAGCTTTACAACTAGTTTTATATAAACATTAGCTTATTGAGAGAACAGGCTTTTTAGTTTTAAGTCAATATTTTACCAATATTTTATTTTACTAATATTCTATCCCATTTTACTATTTTAGGAAGAGCGTATATTAGAAGAAACTCCTCATTTATGTACACCAGATTTTGCGAACAACGAAATCCTGAAATCTGTCCAACATTTAAAAAAAGATATAACTACGCAGGAATTTCCCAGTGTTCCTCAAAAATACAATGCCATGGTCGGAAAGCTAAAAGATGCGGGAATAGACATAATTACTTCAATACCTAAATTTAGTTCCATTAAAGACACGTTATATAGAACACGTAATTCAGCGGCTCAAGTACAAAAACTACAACATAAAAATGTGCTGGAAGTCGAAGTCCCACCTCGTTATCAAGATTTTTTGTTAGCGCCATTGTGACGTTAGTGGACGTCAACATTAAATAATAGACATATATATTTATAAATGAAACTAGTAAATGAGGAAAAATAGCTATATTGCTTAATAAAAAAAATAAACTATGTAGAAAAAGAAGAACCGGGTCGCGGGTACGTAAATCTCACTGAGTTCGTTCAGAGCGTTTCAAAAGGTAACCACTTCCCTGGCAGTTGCAGTGGTTGTCCGGGGTAGTCGTTGGGTGGATGACGTCACGGTCTTCGGTAATGGTGGAATTGGTAGGGTTCGCTGCAGGGACGTAGGCCGCATGCAGGATAAATAATTTGGGGTCGAGCGTGGTCTCGTACCGGGACCCCAATCGGGGTTACACAAATTCACTGTTAAGTAAAAATAAACTTTGATTAAGTATAGCGATAACGTATTGCAATTATTGAAAAATATAAAAAATTGTAAAACCGTTAAAGTGGTTTGGAGGTAAATCAGCGACAAGGCAATGTATTCGCACGGCTAGTGTTAGCGAGTACACATGTGATGATACACGAATACTAGTATTTTCTTCTTCCGAAGCAAGGCAAACTTTGTGCGAGCTAACAGACTTTTATGGCGATGGAACTTTCAAAAGTTGTCATATTCCATTTACGCAACTATATTCAATCCATGGCGATATCGGCAGCACGATCAATCACACTAATATAATACCTCTAGTCTACGCTTTGATGAGTCACCGAAACACAGAAGCCTACGTGATTCTGTTCTCTATAATAAAGTCGCAGTTACCCAATTGGAATCCAATAATATTTAAAGTAGACTACGAAAAGGCCGCCATGCGAGCAATTGCTACAGTTTTTCCTTCAATTGCAGTCAAGGGCTGCTATTACCACTATAATAAGGCAATTTTTAAGAAAGGCCGTGAATTGCATATAACAAATACTCAAGACCCAAAGAAGAAACGCATGGTAAGCCTAAGCGCAGTTCTACCACTGTTACCTCAAGAAGAAATCATGAACGGATGGGAGTATATTATTTCGCGATATGATGATAATGACCCACAAATCCAAAAATTTGTGAATTATATGAAAAAGCAATGGCTCCACGAAGATTTTTTAAAAGTCTGGTGTGCTTTTGGGGAGACTCATCGAACCACAAACTTCATTGAAGGCTGGCACCATAAATTGAACAAAGCCGTCGGTAAGAAGAACCCAAATTTGATGCAGTTGTTGCTCATACTTAAAGAAGATTCCCAATTATACACCGTTCGCAACATTCAACATCAAAACAATACACAACCATCCAGAAAACGATTATCAAAGTCAATACTTAATGATAATTTTATACAAGATGCTCAGATGGATTTCGTAAATGGTACTATTACGATTGGGACCCTCCTGGAGATTTTACGACACTAAACTTACGAATGGTCAAAAAGCGAATATTTCTGAATAACTGTTGATTATATTGTGATAAAAGAGAGACTGATTTTAAAGAGAAATTATTAATGTGATATTAGTTGGTAACTAATCTTAATATATAAATGTGATTATTTTGTGTTATAAAGAAGGCTGATTTTATAGGAAAAATTATATAATAGTAGGTAAAAAAGAATTATTTACATTTTGTACTGTAACCAGGTTGTTTTTTTTATTATTACATCGAAGTACAATTAGACAAAAACACTTTGTTTTAGAATAAGAAATGATTTAAACTAATCTTAATAAATAAGTAGAAAACCTGATCAGGGTTTTTTTCTGTTACGTCCCTACCTACTAATATGTTAGAAATTTAAACATTATTTTATAATTTTTATTTAACTTTATCGTTGTCAAATAGACATTCTGAAAAATGTTACTAGTTGAGAATAAAAATTCGCATCGAATGACGCTGCTACTCCATGCGATTTGGTTTTCCGAACGAGTAACACTACTCGTGTACTAGTGTTACTAGATGAGAATAAAAATTCGCATTGAGTGACACTGTTACTCCATGCGAATATTTTTCTCAACCAGTCACACGGTGACACGATTTAGTGTGACTCGTTGCGAACAAAGGGCTTCGGCCCGCGTCTTCATCAGCGTCGAAGAAAACCAACTATCATGGCAATAGCGCAGTTTTACATGAGTGAAAGAATTATTGAAATTTGATGAGTTCCTTCAGAGATTACCTCCTTCATCCAAACTAAGAAACCTTATGTAACCGTACCTTTAAGGTTACAGTAACCAAAATAAGCATAGCAATAAATACCGTATTCCAGAACTTTCAACGATCAAGATATCTTAGTCAGCGTATACCGTTCGTCAATCGAATCGTTCCTCTGACGAATAGTTTAGAAAAGACTTCATTTGATGTATGCATGCAGAGGGTAACTCCAATATCGGATAGAACGAAAACGAACTCGTCGCTAGTTCGCGCCACCCCTCTATTGATATAAATAAATTTATTGTCATTTTTATCTACTTATTTTCTAAATAATGTAATTCAATAAATCCTCCATATAAAAGTGATTTGATTCAATTTAAAACGTACCACAGACGGCACTATAAAACTGATAGCAGTAATAAATTTCGTAGTGAAATCATATTTCGCGTTGTTTGATTTTTTATATAGTATGTAGTAACTCGTAAATAAAAACATCTAGGGAGAAATATTGCTCATCACACTTTGTATTAGTATATTAAGACCAGCTTTCATTTACGAAGTAAGGTGGCAATGGTAACAACTAATATTATAAATTATGTAGATAAGATAGATATATGGATATCTGAATGTTTATTACTATTTCACGTTTAAACTAGTGACTGGTTTTGGATGAAATTTGCCACACAGATAGTCTACAACCTTGATTAACACATAGCCGGTAGTACAGCTATACCCTGGGACAATTACCTAACTAATATATTGCGGACACAGCCGTGGGCATATTCTTGTATTGTATTAATCACACATTCATTAATCAATTGAGATCGAAAAATACATTTTCTTTGAAAAAAAATAATGTACAGATCTCCGAAACCTTCAAACAGTTTTAAAAATTGCGAAAAAAGAAACTGCACATGGCAGCCTTTCAGAGAAGAACTTCTTCAGCTCGTTTTAGCAACGGAAAGTAAAAGTATTCTAGGAATTAATATTTCAAGAAGTGCCTTGTGGGGACGGAGCTCCACGTGGAATCACATAGAGTGATTCCACGTGGAGCTATTTTAGTGGATATATTCGTCTCTTCATGCATTCCTAGAATACTTTTATTCAGAAATATATACTGGGAATCCAGACGCTCTGGTGATCTTTAGAACATCTCTACGGTTGAAAATACATGTTCGTTACATATACAAGTGGAGAAAGTTTGTTATTGTCGTTCAAGGCGGTTAAACGCACGAGCCGTAGGCGAGTGTGTTTTTGAGCCGAGAACTGCAATAACAAATGTCCACGTGTATCAAACGACGTTTTTCAATACACTTTTGAAGAAATAAAATAAAATAATGTAAAATATTTGTGTCATGAATGTCACGAGACTATGATTTAAATTTTTATTTTTTTTTGCGCTTTGCTTTCGCAAGGTTCAAGGAGAGGCAAAGGTATGAAGCCGTTATACAGCCTAATATAAAAAATAAATTATAATTTGTTTTTGAATTTAGAACACAAAAAAATGTTGATTTGTTTATAAAAGTAAATATAAGTTATAAATAATTATGTTTATCTACGATATTGAATTTATAAACACTATTTGAATATTCAAAAAATGTTATAAAGAAAGACGTAGATCGCTTTTCCGAAATAAAAAATAAACATTCACCTCTGAGTCTATTGTCAGAGGTGTTTTTTTTTTAATTATGCAATGAACCAATTTGGACTAAGTATAGTGCATTTTTCATGTTTTTTCTGCACACGTGTAGAAAAAACATGAAAAATTCACGCGTGTGAAATACACTGCATTTTGAACCTAATCATAGTGCGAAAAGAACCAGTTTTCGAGGAAGTGTACTGAAAAATCATTTTACAGCACAGTAAGTTTTTTTTAAGTGAAACCTTCTTTAGGCGCGTTGAACACTTTTTGAGGGAACAAAAATCATGGAACTCGCGTGACCGTCACCTAACGCTTCGTAGCACTCGTATCCGATCCGCTACGGCTACGACGTAGCGGATCGGCTACGAGTTTTCACTTCTATTGGCACTCGGCAGTCCCCAAAGACTGCCCCACATGTTTTTTATTACTAATAATACTTGCCAGGATAAAAATAACTAAAAAAGTCAGAATACCGTTCCTTGCTAGGGTCCTTGAAAAACCCTTTAAATAGAATTTAAAAGTAAACCGCCTACAAATAGGCTGCCTCTAAAGCTATATTTAGATACGTGGTTACTTACTGTGGTTCCTTTGCTTGTCTCTTTTGTGTCTAAAATTGTATTCACATCACAAAACATAACATAACGCCTGTAATACCCAAAGGGCTAGGCAGGAGAGGACCTAATAGTACACCTATATTTCGCCAGTTTTGTTTGAGTCACATGTAAAAGGGGGCGACCCAATTGCCATCAACTGGGCTAGAATCCAGACTCCGTGGCTACCTGCTACTGTGAAATTCCGGTTGGAAAACCCAATCACACTTTGCCCAACCTGAGAATCGAACTCAGGACCTAATGCTCAGCAGTCGGGCTTGCCACCACTAGACCAAAGAGGAAACATTTTTTTTTAATTTGTTTCAATCATCAAAAACTTCAATTGTAAGTAGTCCTATGTTTACTTTAGATGTCTTGCAAATGTTGGCCAATGGGGATGCACACTGTGGAACTAATGGCGCTAGCATTGCTGGTTCCAAGCATCGTCATTGGTTGAAGATCAAGGAATGTCATTTTATATTTTAAAATACCTTGACCTTATTGGTCAGATTGAGATCAGCTATGGTGGCGCCATCTACAATTAGCTTTTAACGGTCTTCCCCATTGGGTTGGTGAGCACTGAACCAATTTTGACTAATTGTATGAGTATTCTTGCTAGAGCATTGGATGCCAGAGCATTGGATGTTAGCAGTTGGTATTCAAGAATTCTACGAAGGGTTCTGGATGGGAATTCTGGGTAAAGCTTGCCATTGTACATATGCTATATTATAGCACACCAAGTTACCTTAAGCTGTCAATTTTCTCCAACTGATTATAAACCATAATCTATTGATCGTTAACTTTAAAATGAAATAAGAAAATTTGTGTGTTTGTGGGAAGTTGATGCGGTGGCGGCTGTATATTTTTTATTTTGTGTGCAATAAAGAAAAAGAAGAGAGTAAGGATTTTTATTTTGTTTAATTTTCTGGACGAATTTCTCCAACAATGAAGTGAACGCAATCACCTCACATCTAAACCCCGTTTAAAAGCTGCCAGTAACTTCAACTATCCATAGGAATTATGTCACTGATACTCTTGAACGAAGTTTAAGTATGCTAATCATCATCATCATTTAGTTCATCATCATCATTTAGTTTCATCATCATCATTATTTTCCTGCCCTAATCCAAATTTATTTGTGAGCGCAGCATATCTTACAAACTTCTATATTACTGGTCGTCTGAACCTACTCTCTCGCCATATCATCTTTCATACAGTCCATCTATCGCGTTTCATAACTGCAACATCTTACACTCAAATCAATCTAACTCCAACCATACTCCTTCAGAACCAGTAATAACTTAGGACCTAGTCATCGTAGGACCAAGATAGTTTCCGATAAAATTTATAGGTATGAAATTGAATTGATGGGTAGGGAGCTGCGTCGCTGCCGATGCCGTCGGATGGCGTGAAATTATCAAGTGCAACATCGTAGATTAAGTGCCAACGATCCCTAATAACGTAGCCGAGATCGATCGACCCACTTCACAAAGAAAATATACGAGTACGTGGTGCGACCGGGCCGTCGACTCGTAGTACTTGTGTGGATGGTTTATTTGTTTTAGCATTTGGTTTTTATGATTGCTTGGTAGTTTTTACAGTTTTTCGGGAAGTAGGGTTGTGGATGTTTGACTGCCTTGTTGATCTAGTGGTTGCAAGTGACTGCTGAGCATGCGGTCCTGGGCTCGATTCTCGGACCGGGCAGTGTTTTTTTAACCGACTTCCAAAAAGAGGAGGTAATCAATTCGTCTCTATTTTTCTTTTCTTTTTTGTGTTTGTTACCTCATAACTTTCGACTGAGTGAACCGATTTTGATGATTTTTTTTTTATTTGAAAGCTGGTGCTTCCCATGTGGTCCCATTTTAATGCTTCATGGTAATGGTCCCATTGCTGAAGATCTGATGCTGGTCTTCGGAGATATACAATGGAACTCTTCAAAAATGTACGGCAAATCTGCAGTGATTGCTGTTATCGCTTGTAGGTTTATTGTTTATACAAAATCATGACGTAATATCACGCCTGTATGCTCTGAGGGGGTACGCAGATGTGTACAATACACCCAGATTTCGACAGTGTTTGTTCCCTCAGTACTTTCGACTGGGTGAACCGATTTTGATGATTCTTTTTTTAATTTGAAAGCTGGTGCTTCCCGTGTGGTTATATTTTAATTTGCTGAGGATCTGATCCGGATCTTCGGAGTTATACAATGGAACTCTTCAAAAATACACGGCAAATCTGCAGTAACTGCTGCAATCGCTTGAATGTTTATTGTTTATACAACATCATGACATAACATCACGCCTGTATGCTCTGAGGGGGTACACAGATGTGTACAATATTCCCAGATTTCGACAGTTAGGTGTATTAAGTTCCATTTATTGGGGATAAGCCTATTACCTTGACATGTATTGTTTTTTTTTATTTTATTGGCAAGGGTACTTCAAGGGTAGTTTGATGAGAATTTGGTTAGGTTCTGATTATGGGATCCATGACAAAGGAACGGAACTCTTCAATTCTTAGAAGCATATTAACGATACTCGGCCAAATCTTTTAAAGGCTATCCGGATATTTGAGTCACGCACCATAACGTCGTTATTAACCGACTTCAAAAAGGAGGAGGTTCTCAATTCAATGTTCCCCGATTACTCGAAGATGACTGGACCGAATTTGTTTTTTAATTATTTGAAAGGGTATACTTCCCAGAAGGTCCCATAATCATCAAGTCAGGATCCTGGAGAAATAGAGAGAACTCTTCAAATTTTATAGGCACACCAGAAGCGATTTGGGTAGTTTTAGAAAGAGTACTTTCTCGGAGTGATCCCATTTAAATTTGGTAAAGATTAGATGAAGAACTTCGGAGAAAGGCAACGGAACTCCTCATTAAATGTAGAAAATGTGTGTCTCTTACTGGGATTGCTGAAATCTCATGTCTGTCTATTGTTTACACCAGTTCATAACAAAAAATCACGCTGGTATGGTATGGCTACCAGCGTATGGTATGGCTGTGAAAGGGTATGCACATGTGAACCACAAAAAAGTGAAAAATAAAAACTTTTTTGCAAAAAATAAAACCGACTTCACACAAAAAAGTGAAAAATAACTTTAGCTTCAGAAGTCGGTGACAAAAAATCTAAATCAATCAAATAAAGGTCACCGACTTCTGAAGCTAAAGTTATTTTTCACTTTTTTGTGTGAAGTCGGTTTTATTTTTTGGTTTCCATCAAGAATTTCCCACGGAGTCTGGATTTGTGTGTGACTTAAACATAACTGATGAAATGTGGGTATACTATTAAGTACACCGACCAACGGCTTTACGTGCTTTCCGAGGCACGGAGGAAACTTGGTATGGTAATGAGTTGTCACCCATCCACGGTCCAACTTTGGTTGGACCGTGGATGAGTGCAAGCACGGCTTAACCTGAAGACCAACATTGGTGTCGATTCTGTTGTGCACAAACTAAACTTAATTTAGACTATTGCTATCTTTTACTAAAAAGCAGGGCGAGAAAAGGACGGCTATAGCTATGCACTAAGTTAGAAATGTCAAACTAGTTTATGCCTTGCGCTTCACCGTGTTATTAGTCTACATGTTTTTACGTGCACCCTTCATTTGTATGGAAATATTAGTTCGAATTAAATTTGACAGCTCTAAATTACGTCCGTCTCTTTCTCGTTTTATTGGTGAGAAAAAGATAGTAATAGCCTAAATTAAGTTTAGTTTGTGCACAACAGAATCGGCACCATTAACGACTTTTCTAATACTTAACCAATAAAAGTTCCACTTCATAGTTAAAGCCCGGCTTTAAAATTCAAATGCCGTAATGCAGTAGAAAGTGCAATCTCATGAGCTACTAATAGCATGGAAACGCCAGTCAGGGGCAGTCAGCTAAAAGTTATGATAAGGTAGCTATATTCAGCTCGATACCGGCTTAGTTTGTTACAAATATCGATGGAAATATCTATCAAGCGTCTCGGGTCTTACCAAGGGGTAATGTATTACCCAGGTCAGATATGCAGTCGCTCCATGTAAAATACTGGTATTCAGTTGCATCCGGTTAGACTGGAAGCCGACCCCATTGGGAAAAGGCTGGGCAGATGATGATGATGATGACAATATTCATTGGTTATTACTTATTCTGGGGTTAGTATGTGTTTTATTACTTAAAATTATCCCAATTGTGTCTTAACATTCCCTCCATGACCGATCTCCGCACTCCGTATAATTCTAAGAATCAAATTAACGCGTTATTTCGCTCGTTTTTCTTAACAAACTTGTGTTTTAGCTGCAAGATAACTTTGTTAATTAAATTTTGCATTTTTTGCTCCGTAGACGACTTGTTCACCTGTTTGGGATTATACCTACTTTCTACTGAAGTGTATTGAAAACACAAGTATTTTTTGCATCAATACAATAGATAAACCCATTACTTACATGAATCAAATTTTGAAAAGATAATTTAATATCATCATCATTTCAGCCGACAGTGGTCCACTGCTGGACATAGGCCTCCCCAAGCGACTCGCACCCAGCGGGTTCCCGCAACATTCACCAGGTCATCGGGCCATCGGTCCACCTAGATGGTCTTCCAACGCAACGCCTTCCGGTTCGCGGTCGTCACTCTAGAACTTTTCAGCCCCATCAGCCATCCGTTCTGCGAGCAATGTGCCCTGCTTATTATATTTTAATTTCTTTAACTTACATCAGATTTATTTTTGAAAATATTAACGAAATTTATCATTTTATTCAGCTTTAACTGACCTCAGATTTATCTCGATTTACCGACTCGAGGGGCAGCGAATGACCTGGAACATAAATAACTCAAGTGTAACTGTCGATAAACCCTGATCTTATAATATTCGTTCGTAATAATTGATCCAGATTTCATAATTATGTATCAACCAGAAGTACCTACTTACCGACTTGCTAGTCTGCTAAGATAACAATAATATTCTTGACAAAAAAAACACGCTTCAGAAGTTCAGAGTGTATGTGCCCATTAGCTAACTATGCATTGTCATCTACACTATTTTTGGTGTGTATGTTTGTATTGAATAAACTCAAAAACTACTGTGCCGATTTCGAAAATTCTTTCACCATTGGAAAGCTACATTCAGCCTGAGTAACATAGGCTATATTTTATCCCCGTACTCCCACGGGAATGGGAACTACGCGGGTGAAACCGTGTGACGTCCGCTAGTCTAAACTAAACGTGTAACTATGCAAAATTTCAGCTCAATTGCTGGATCAAGAGCTGGATTAAGATTTTTTACATAGAGACAGGTGAAACTAATAAAAACGTGTTAAGAGGCCTGCGGAGCATGCCAATTTCATACAAACGTAATACCAAAATAATTTGTAAATCAAACATATTCTTAAGGTAGTGTGTATTTATTTTGATTGGATTACAGAATATATAGGTTCCCAAACACATATTTTGAATGCACACTGATTTAAACAAGCGTTATGAGAAAAATACATTTCAATAGAAATTTTAAATTCCACATATCTCGTCTTTATATCATTGTTCTTTCAAAATATTTAATTGGGAACATAGATATTCTATAATACATTCGAAATATAAACACACTTACTTAAGAATATGTTAGATTTTCATATTATTTTGGTACTACGTTTGTATGAAAAACGCATGCTCCGCCGGCCCCTTAAAAACAATCGTAGTTTTGCAAATCTATGTTGGATATCTTCACTGATAGACAACGTACAGCCTACTTGGGGTTGGCGTAACATGGTTTCTTCTTCAATTCTCCCCTGTCAGACATCGATTATTCGTTTTTCTTTCATATCAATGCCTCACACAATGCAAGACACACGACATGTAACCTATTCATATTTATTAACAATACTAAGCAACCAAAATAGCTCATCCAATTATAAACAATATGTCAACTTCAGAGAATAACAATAAACAAAAGTTTATCACAAGTGCCATTTTCTCGGAGACAATAACTAACAATCAACACACCTTTGACCGACCTTTATCGAATGAGCCCGAAGATACACGAAGCGACTATATAGTACTCGTTACAGAAGGTTATAAACGTCATACAATGAAAGAAAACATGCGCACGCACACATAGACAGACATGTACGGCGATTTAAATCAAATTTTAATGACAGTCGGGACTACGCTTGCACTCGTTGTACGTGATGCGTGTCTATGTGTGCGTGCGTTCTTGCTTATTTTATGCAGTTAGTCTTCTGTATCCATTTTTTCTTTGACGAAACTGGGTTTTACATAAGTAAAATATTTGAGACCCTGCCCTACTTTGCTTATGCAATCCACTGGTTGCTACTAAAGTTAACTATTTAGGAAGCTGAAGATTTCAGAATTAACCACCGGGGTGCGATCATTGAGTCGCGTTTGGCAAGACTAGAACTCGGCCTCAATACAGCGTGTATTACAAAGGTGTGATCATATTTAAGGGTGTAGTATAGGCCAGCAAACTGAACTCTGTCCACGGGAACAATATCGGAAGGTCGTCTATCCATATCGCCGCTAGACGACCAAAACTTCTCTTTCTAGTCCTTGGATGCCACTCGGTCACAGATTTACTCCACCTGCCAACACCATGCCTTGCTTGGTGTCCTGCCCGAACTATAGTAGATGCAAGGGTAGTTGTTTTTTTTTGCGATTACGATTCTGAAACATACTGTATAGCAGAGAATGTAGCAACGCAAGACGATTCTATCGATGGAGTTATTTTAATCAAAGAAGAATGGTAAAGATTGTAGCTTGTTAGGCACAGAGAAACCTTTAGTACACCATGTTTTGCTTGTTATGATTAAGCCCCAACGATCTTGTTGCCATCAACTGAGGCGCATGTGGTTAAATAATAACAGTCGCTCGGGCCGATCTTAAGGTTAAGCCGTGCTTGCCTAGGTTGGTCAGTGGATGGGTGACCACCCTGACATACCGAGTTTACTCCGTGCCTTGGAAAGAACGTTAAGCTGTTGTTCCCGGCTGTCATTTGTCCATCTTTGGTAGTCGTTACAGGTAGTCAGTGACCCAAAAAGTCTGACAACAGTATTACCAAGTGGTTTCGTAGTGCCAAGTATTAACTGGGTTGTGGAGATCAGATAGGCGGTCGCTCCATGTAAAATATTGGTATTAGCTGCATCCGGTTAACTGGAAACCAACAAAGTTGAGAAAAGGCTAGACAGATGATGATCTGGTTGCCATCAACCAAACACCACTGGCAAACCATTTGCATACACATATTCCCATACTATTTCACTATGTAGTAGACAACAGTAAAAATCCCGAGGCGATCAAGCTGCTGGATCTCACCGATTACTTCATAGCCGAGCGATAGTTCGGTCCATTATTGCAAAGCAAGTCTCCACTCATAATAAAATCACAAAATCATTAAACCAGTGAAACGATTACGCAAACGTAGTCCAAAGTAGAAGGGTTAACGTAGGGTGGTAAAAAGCGCTCACAGTAGCTTCCCTGCAATTCCGCGTCGAATTACAGAAACCTCACGGAATTAACCTGCGTTAAACAAGATCACGGAGTACGAAGTAAATGAAAACTCAACAAATTTTTTTTAACGTCTTTCAAGCAAGTGAATAGTAAAAACTATTGAGCAGCATGATCAGCCTATTACATTCTCATCTTCTCACTACTGGGACACAAACCTTCTCTCTGCTAGGGACTGTGTGCCATAATCAAGTGGGCCTAGTTCTGAATGATGAATATCACATTGCCTGTAAATTTTGGTGCTAGGATTTTGGTTTCCTCTTCATATTTTCCTCCTTCGTTTTAACGATTCACAGCAGATGATGTGACTTTTCAGTCTGGTGAATCTACTTTATTGTACAGGTACAACAGGATATTAACAAAGCTCATTTACAAAACCATAATAATCTAGGTACCTGCATATAAGAACGGTTTTGTCGCTATATCTTTAGTTATGTCTTTTGATGGACAGGGAGAAAATAAATTAAGGCATAAGAGGAAAAAAACTAGCATCAAAAAGTCAATATATATTCGCCGTACCAAGTCGTGGCAGTAGCAGCGTTTTAAATACACTGCCAGCTTCAATGTCTCTCTTGTGGCCATTCGTCGCTCATTATCACTCCATTTGCTTACTCTTCCGTGACAGGAGCCAACTACTTAACCCAATTAACAGCAAAAACCTAAACAAAGTGAGAGCGTATTTTCGATATTTCATTGTATTATCTTGTTGCTTTTTAATTAGCTTTTCGTATTATTGGCCATATATCTTTGTATGCAAGTTCCAGGTTAGCGGCGCGCGGCGTATTTATCTATTTGGGGCTTTTCATTAATTAATATACTTACAATACAATATTGTTTGAACTTGAGTACTTATTGATGTTATACATTTTTGGTTCAATAATTATAACATTACTTAATAGAGAATGGAAAAATAATAACAGCCGCTCGGGTAGATTTTAGGTTAAGCCGTGCTTGCCTAAGTTGGTTTGCAGATGGGCATATCGAGTTTCCTCCGTGCCTCGGAAAGCACGTTAAGCCGTTGGTCCCGGCTGTCATTTGTAGATCTTTGACAGTCATTACAGGTAGTCAGTGCCTCAAAAAGTCTACCCCTTGGTAGGACTGATTGTCTTACCAAGGGGTATCGTATTCCCCAGTATTAACGTGTAGGCAGTCGCTTTATGTAAAATGCTGGTATCCAGCTGCATCCAGCTAGATAGGAAGCCGACCCCAACATAGTTGGGAAACGGTTTGACAGATGATAACCTTTCATCTGTTTGCAAAGTAGACACTGGGGCTTAACGGACGGAGGTTTAACTTAAAAATTGAAACGATTGGATTGGATAAAAAATCTAACAGGGTAATTTTTTTCGTGATTTCCAGTTCACAACTCTAGTAAACCGAGCCATGCCTCGTTTAATTCAGGCAAGTTAATGAGTAACCATTACGGCTGCTCCTTAGAGATTGTTTGCCGCTTAATAAGTCACTTTGAACTCTCAGTTGAGGACGCACGTCGTTCACACTCGGAATTTGTGTTCAGTGACCTGTTGTTGTTGTCAAGGTTTTGGTAAGATGTTCAAGGTATCTTGCGAGTTGAATTTTGGAGCTTGAGACGTTTATAGGGGTATGAGGAACAGGGTGTAAAGTTCTTAGGCCCCTAAAGAAAAGGGAGGATCCTCCGACCAGACGGGTATTATGTCTGGTGGGCGACTGCCTAACGGAGGTTTTCAAGTTTGTCTTTGCTCCATGTTTACCAAAAAGATGACGGTCTGATTATCTAAAAACAGCTGTTTAACTCACATTTTTGTAGGTCCCTTAAACAGCTGTTTTTAGATAATCAGACCGTTATCTTTTCGGTGAACATGGACCTTAATAGTCTTAAGTCACGGATAACTTTAACTGCACGATTTAAGTTTTTTTCGACTACGGTGAAGCCACAACGAAAGGTTATGATTATAGCAGTCTATGTATGTTTGTATTCACGTACACCGTAGCGCCTAAACTATTCATCTAATTTTGATAAATAAGGTGTCAATCGATTCGTTGTCCTGGTGACTGAAATCAATTGGAATCTTAAAAAATAATGCAATGTCTTGTATAGGTTACTTACCTATCTATGACCAGGGTCACATAAGCTACATTTCAACCGACTTCAACAATAGGTGGATTTGATTTTAGCTTGTAAAGCCCGATTTTAATTAGAGCGTGATTGTTCAGTGGTCGAGTTTTTTTTGTTGTAGTATACCACACAAATTTTTGTTGTACTATGTTGTACCACACAAATTTTTGTTGTACTATGTTGTACCACACACATTTTTGTTGTACTATGTTGTACCACACACATTTCTGTTGTACTATGTTGCTGTAGTTTGTTTTGTAGTGCCGCTACAAGTTTATCTGTCTGCACATCATACGAAAATGGTTGGACGTACGATGGTTGGTTGGATTGGACGACACTTTCATTTTCAAGTTTCTGAGTTTTTTTTTAAATGAAAGAGAAGACACAACACAATCAGACTAGCCGCCATGACAGTTACTCATTAACTGGCTTCAATTAAACGAAGCATGGCTGTAACGAGAGCCGGGTTACTGAAACTGTGCACTGGAAGACACGATAAAGATTCAGTGTTTTGAAGGTACAAAAATGTTGTTTTATTGTGTGTGCCTATCTATTTTTGTCAGTGTACAGCTTTATAAAAGAGCATTATTCATACATGCAGCGTTGTACATAAGCTATATATTTTAATTTTGTGTAAATTTTTGTTTGTGCAATAAAGAATAAGAATAAGAATTATTTTATAGTTATAATATGCTCTCAAAGTTCCGGCAACCGTATTCCAAGCACACTATATCTATTGTGTTCTTCGTAAGTTCTTCTTCTACAGGTTTTGAAATTGGAATATTTTAAGGTGTCTTGTTAATGTGTCGATCGCATTGTTGTACTACACAAAGGTAAGATAGAGGTAAAGCAGTCGATAAGCAACATAATGGCCCTAGGCTGTAGCACAACTGTAGGTTGCACAAAAGTGCCAGCGATGTTGAAGGGCTGTTATCTACATATCATCATCTGCCTAGCCTTTTCCCAACTATGTTGGGGTCGGCTTCCAGTCTAACCGGATGCAGCTGAATACCAGTATTTTACATGGAGCGACTGCCTAGCTGACCTCCACAACCCAGTTAATACTGGGTAATCCGATACCACTTGGTAAAACTGGTTGTCAGACTTTTTGGGCCACTTGACTACCTGTAACGACTGCCAAAGATGGACAAATGACAGCCGGGACCAACAGCTTAACGTGCTTTCCGAGGCACGGAGGAAACTCGGTACGTAAGAGTGGTCACCCATCCACAGACCAACCTAGGCAAGTTTAACCTAAAGATCGGCCCGAGCGGCTGTTATTATTTAGCCAGTCTCCTCCTGTTATATTATACGTAAAATGAAATTAAATATAGCTGAAAATATTCAGTAGAACACGGGACTTAAATAATAATACCTCTGCCTAAACTTTCAAGTATAACAAGCATGATGTTATATATCGACTAGGCAGTCATTACTGAAACTGCAAGAGATAAAAACTGATCACTGGCATTTATTTTACACCACACATCGGTATGCGGCAATCGAACGACATGAACTGTAAATCAAATCGCAGCCATATTTAAAATATGAGCTCTAAAGGTATAAAATATCTGGACTTGGCACCGTTGATAACCCTACCATGGTGCGGATTGATGATAAAATTCAACCGTAAATAATAAAATGTTGACAGTTAACGGTTTTGTCGAAATATTATACGGGTTAATTTATATTCGGCAAACAAGAAGGAATACTCAAAAATGTAACGTCATAAAGTAAACATTGGGCTCTGATTGCAGTTGGATTGTATTTTTTTAATGCTGTAAATCTCGAGGGAAAAAAAAATGTTTACTAGTTTCTACTCGTTTTGAATAAGCCAGTATTCAGTTCAGTTGTTTATTGTATAAACAGTTTGGTTCATTGTGTTTAATCCTTGATTGTATAACTAATTAGTGCCTTTGATCTTCGTCTTCGTGGAATTATTTTGAAAGTAGGTACTATATTTTCTCCGTTTATGTGACATTTTTCATTGTGATGCTCTGCTCTTATTGGTTATAGAGTGATGTTATATAGCCTATAGTCTTCCTTGATAAATGGGCTATCAAACATTAAAAAAATAGTGTTGGAAAGCCTATTTAAGGTGTTGAATGGCGTTGAATTCCTATCTTAAGAGATTCCTGGATTACAGAATATATAGGTTCCCAAACACATGTTTTGAATGTACACTGATTTAAACAAGAGTTATGAGAAAAATAAATTTTCTATAGAAATTTTAAATTCCTCATATCTCGTCTTTATATCATTTTCCTTTCAAAATATTTATTTGGGAACATAGATATTCTATAATACAATCGAAATAAATACACACTACCTTAAGAATATGTTTGATTTTCATATTATTTTGGTATTACGTTTGTATGAAAAACGCATGCTCCGCCGGCCTCTTAACTAACATTATAATGCTGAAGAGTTTGTTTGATTGAATGCCTTAAGGTGAAACCGGCAGGGTAGAATAAGAATTCAACGCCATTTATAGATCAAAGCGTAAAATAGTTTTTAGAAAATCGCAAATCAGGTCTAACAAAATTAAAATACTGACACAATATCACAATCCCACCAAAATTATTAGTGACCAGTAAACGGGTTTACCTTTTCAAATTAATTTAAGTCCACAAAAATATTTTAACGCGCTATATTCCCGTGAGGCTCCAAGTGTCAAAACTGTATTATCGAATAAACTTTTGTCTAGTGGTCTTCTGAAGAAGCCCTTAAAATCCTTAGTAAAATAATAAAGTTAGTTTGTTTGTAACCTTTTCGCGCCTAAACCACTGAACCGAATATCGTGAAATTGTCCATAATACGTTGTCAGGTGTACAGTCTTGTCTAATAATATGTAAACACTTAAGAATTTTTAAAAGTGTGTTTCTCCTACTGTACTGATTAAAATTTCATGTTATTACGTACATTGTATTCTGGAACTCATATTTTTATGTAAAGATCGTGTCTCCTAGTTACAATCGTTATTTCTCGCGAAAATAGCTATAATATTAAGGAAAGTGTATACATGTTGGTGCTCGTGACTGTACAAAAGCGGACGTAGGGTACATCTCATCCCGAAAAAAGTACAGTTCCCAAGGAAAACAACAATAATAGATGGCGCCACAAATCGATCTAATCATGATTGAGATCTACTATAACAAGCAGAGTACAGCCCGGATTGATTGTCAAATTTTATTGTAAATTACCGCAAAAGGTCACGGGCAAATGCTAGTACAATAAGATCCTATGAAATATGGAATACGCATGTAATTTTTCTTCACTTATAAATCAATGAAATACACTATTATCAACCCAAGAAAAGTATTGAAAGTTAATTTCAACTACTGCTTGTCACTTAAAAATAAAACTAAACTCCTGCAATTTTCTATGACAGTTCAAACGTCCGTGATTGTCGCGGCCATAATGTGACGTCATTTAACACAATTTAACATGTTCACATCTATTTTTTGGCCTTAATAAAGTAATTTCACTAATTGTTGCTTTATTCAAGCAAAAATCGCGATAACCATATTATAATAAAATCGTAGTGAAACTTTACCTACATTTCAAATAAAAGTGTTTTTTGACACACAGATTTTGACGTCACTACCGCCGTTATCGAGGCCGACGTGTTTTGAGAGTGCGTTCCGTTTCACCAAAAATATGCCACATAAAACAATTAATTGTAAAATAAAGATGTTTTAGAAACTGTGTACAGTGTACCATAATATTTTTAAGCGCCAATACACAGCATTTTTAATAAATAAAAAAAAAGAGTTTTGTATTTCTTGCAGCATAATATTGAATCAAGAACTGAATCATCTTCCCTTCTCTTAAATAGTTTTAATCTGTTATCATCGATAAGGCACTGTAATAGTGACACCTTGGAAGCATAAAATATTTTCTTAAGTCCCTATCCTTTTGTGAAAATGAGAAAAGTTTATCGTTTCAGTCCTATAAAATGTGCTGACCTCTAAGCGATATTCAATAGACCTTTTTTGTGATAACTTTTTAAACCTCGGTGAAAAGAAAGGAATTATTAGGGTAACAAATAAGGCTATCAGGAGATGAATTATTATGCGTAGGTGACTAGTTTTTGGGCTCTTGTAGATATCGATAAAAGTTGGAGATTATCTTAAAGTATGGAAGATTCTTTGACATATGGGCTGAAACGACTACGGGAGCGTAAGCTGAGAGTAAGCTAGAGAGATATATTTTATTATGTTAAGGATATGAACTGCTCTCATTCTATTTAATTTATTTATTGAAGTGAAAACTTCTTCTCGATCTCGCGTGACCGTCACCTAACGCTTCGTAGCACTCGTAGTCGATCCGCTACGGCGTAGCACCACTTAGGCGTGCACGGGGCACACCCCGCAGCAGATATAGATTACTTAGTTTTCACTTCCATCGGTAGTCCCCTAAGACTGCCCCGCATTTTTTTTTTATTTAACAGAACTAAATACAGAAAAAGAAGAAAGGACCCGAAAAATAAGTACAGTCAGCAAAACAGTTAAGTATGCAGGCTAGCAATCTTCTTACTACTATTATAAGTGGAAAAGGGTTATATTCAATCCGTTTGCAATTTCATCCAAATCCTATAAGTAGTTTCTGCGTGAAAGAATAACAAAAATCGATCGTTACAGACTTTTACATTTATAATAGTCGTAAGAAGATTGCTAGCCTACATACCTAACTGTTTTGCTGACTGTACGTACAAAGGTGATGCTGTCTTTTTTTTTTGCATGTGCTTAGTGCCTAATCTGGTGTTAAAGTTTCTTATGCCGCCCATGGGCCATGGCTTTTAGGCATGCTTTTTTCCTTACGAAGTTTTCCTTCACCGAAGTAGTTGATAAATTATTATACAAAACGCACAAGAATCCAAAAAACTCAGAAGTACGTGCCTCATTCAACTAAATTTATCATATTACTAGCCGATGCCCGCGGCTTCGTCCGCGTAAAATTATATATGTATAAAAACCTTCTTCAAAAAACCCGCATCAAAATCCGTTACGTAGTTTTAAAGATCTAAGCATACATAGGGACAGACAGACGCGGCGGGAAACTTTGTTTTATAATATGTAGTGATAAACGCTATTCAAACGAAGTCCCTGACCTTCGCAATTTGATCAAAATAAACAAAAACTAAAACCATATTTGGACTTGAATGTGACACCTACCTCAAAACTAAATTATAATCTATTTTCTCTCTCTCCCTAAAAATAAACACGAAAAACAAAAGGCGAGCTATTTAAGCCACAATTTTAACAATATCTGTGCCAACAGAGATAAACAATGTTGCCAGTGATGTGATTATTTAATCCCCAATCCCCGAGACGAAGTGCAGCCAAGGGATCGTCCGTCAGAGACATAAAAATAAATTACTATGTTAAATTTTGCACGCCCTAAATCGCTGGGGATTCGACGATTTGTTCCGGTGTTCTGTTGCTTTTTATTAACGGAAATATGGCGACATTAATGGTTACTATAACTAACTAGTAATATATTTAAAGTCAAAATGGATGGCTGGTTTTGTTGATATAAAACTGGTGATGGACGACATTGGCGTATGGTATGGGTGGTTGAATTTAATGAGACTGGATTTTTATTAAATAAAAACGAATCAACCAATGTCTGCGTCTAAAAATTCTAATATACCTCGTTTGTGTCAAGGAGGACAAACCATGAAAAAAAATAGAATTTTCGATGTGGTTTGCAGTTGAATATAAAATTAACGAACGTAAATTATAAATTAAGAAACGAAAAACGTAAAATAAACCTTACAAGTTTTGATAAAAAGTATGATGAAAATATGTTTAGTTTAATTTAAAATAAAAACCGGCCAAGAGCGTGTCGGGCCACGCTCACTGTAGGGTTCCGTAGCTTCCCAGACCATTAAAAATACCAACATTTTTCGTCAGCAAAAATAACTTTGTTTTTCATAGTATTTGTATGAAAAACAAAGTTATCATTTGCGTTTTTTTGAAAAAGTGCTATATAACTCAAAAACTATTCAACTCATCAAGTTGAAAATAATTTTCCTAGAAAGTTCATATAAAGGTCTACTTCTGTGATTTTTTTCATATTTTTTAAACTTATGGTTCAAAAGTTAGAGGGGGGGGGGACACATTGTTTTTGACTTTCGGAGCGATTATTTCCTAAAATATTAATATTATCAAAAAATGATTTTAGAAAACCCCTATTCATTTTTAAATACCTATCCAACAATATATCACACGTCAGGGTCAAAATTAAAAAAAAAATCGCTCCCCACTTTACGTCTGGGGGAGGTACCCTAATAAAAATGTTTTTTTGAATTTTTATTTTTGCACTTTGTCGGCATGATTGATATACATATTGGTACCAAATTTCAGCTTTCTGGTGCTAACGGTCACTGAGATTATCCGCGGACAGACAGACAGACAGACATGGCGAAACTATAAGGGTTCCGTTTTTTGCCATTTGGCTACGGAACCCTAAAAACGCTCTCCTGTATTTCATGCTTTTCGAGTTATGTCATTATTGTCGCAAGCAAGTGAGTATACGTGTTTTTGTACGTTTATTGTAACGAGTCCTGAAAAAAGTAAGTATACCTACCTACGTAAATATAGAGATCGCTTTTAAATTCATGTAAAACAAAAGTCAAAGTATAAGAAGCTCGTCACCAATTATTATTATTATTCTTCAAAAATATTAAGAGTAATTTAAGAGTATCTTCGAACCAAAAGTTCAAATTGTTATACAACAATGTTAAAACAAATGTTATCCAAAGGTAATATCTATTACGGTAATCAAAATGAATGGACGTTGAGAACGCAACAAACGTCTCTAGAATTCGAGCGCAGCCACCTCAGGGTGACATCGTCGAATGCCACCGCCTTAGCCACCAGCGTTAACTGAACAATACAACCAAGACACCAAGACCCCTCACATCACATACCAACACCTTACTTCAGTACCGAGAGTAATGTACCCAAGGGAGGGGTGGGAGATCAGGCTTATATGGCCATGCCAGGTGTAAATGTAGTGCTGAATTTCACGAATAATTTCACTTGTGACACTCCAATATTTGGCGGGAGCGACGGAATTTATTTCAAGAATGCAAAACATGAATTTTAAACTCAACAAATGTCATGGTTCGTTCTTTTTCAAATTGGTCGCAATGTTTCTTAGTATTGGTACAACAGTGTTGTTTTAAATTCGAGCTTTTTAACATAAATTATGATAAATTGTGGTCATTTGTTTTAATAAAGTATGAATGATGAGCGTGCAGTCAGTTTCGGACGATGCTTTCGTATTAAATGGTCATTATCATACATTAGTTAAATTGGTGAAGGGTGCATTTTCAGTTTTTTTCTTGAGATTGAGTGTTCCACATTTGATTCAATTACACTTATTATGAAATATTCTGATCTGGGGGGAGGTTAGGGAATGGTCTTGGTGGGAATCGCTGTTGGGGGGAGCAAAAAAAAAAAGTGCCCAGTAACCACCATCGGCTGTTCTAGTGGCGGAGTACTGTATTAAAAGCAGAGCCCTAGCCAGTCCGAGTCTATCTATGTCCCAGGATTGTGAAGGTCCCAGGTAGGGACCTACTGTAACCCAGTCGCGCGCCCGCCAACCCGTGTTGCAGCTGAGCTAACGCTGCAGAGTGACAGTTGATTATTGTGCGCCCTATTGTGCGAACAGGTGTGAATCGTGGAAGGTAAAAAACGTCATTTCACGCCAAGTCCAAGTCCAATTCAAGAAGAGCCGAAACCGCAAGTGGAATACTCAAGGAAAAAGGAAGCGTAGCCATCCTCGACAAACCTGGCGTCGTGTTGGCAGTAGCAACGAGCATAGGGATGACATGGAGCGAAATGAAGTATGAATCTCAAGGTGGTTCGGGATGGAAGACTGCTGTGGATGCCTTCTGCCCCATAGGGTACATAGGATTTTAAATAATGTTTGTACTGACTACTGTGAATTGATCAATAAATTATCAAACACTTAAACTGCATATTCTGAATTAGCTAACCCACGCAACTTCGTCTGCGTCATATGAGGGAGAAAAACTCATAACAGTAATAAATTTTCCGCGTTTTTGCAACATTTTTCATGTATGCTCCGCTCCTCGATAAATTAACTTTACATCATAAAAAAAATCTAATCCAACCAGTAGTAGCTGAGATTAGCGCGTTCAAACAAACAATCGAACTCTTCAGCTTTATAATAATTATTAGCATAGATTATACTCCAGACCAGATAGGATTATTTATCCTACCCCAGAATCTAATGCATTTCAAACTATGAAGTTCATCATGAAAAACATAATCTAAATGAAAGACAATATGGATGCACAACATAAGTACCTACGTTTAAAAGTATTGCCATCACATGAAGTCTCTCTTTAAAAGCTAGTACAAAAATATAACCCGACGATCCTAACAAGACTTTTACATTACCCTCTAATTGTGCGCAAACAAAAGTATGGAATAATAAATTCACATACGTAGAAACAACTTGAATAATTCATTTAATAAAAACGTTAAGATAAATGACCTGACTGACGCAGCGTCGCAACGTATCACGTACGTACAGACATATTGTGCCATTCATTTTATACGTAGATATAAGTACATATAGGTATGTATTTATGTAGAAAGATTTTATTTATGCTGTTTGTTTTCAGTTGAATAAGTTTGAGTGCTAGATGGGGCTCTAACTCAAAGCATTTATTTCAATTAAACCATTACGGCACTTTTGAATGTCAAAAATAAAAAAAAACCAAAGCTACAGTCACAGTCACAAGGCATTATAACTTGAGAAAGTACTGTAGTTGCCCATCATTGCGCTTGTTTTTCGGGGGTCAAAGATCCAACTTTTTCACAGGTTTTTTTTTTTAAATACATGTTTTTAATGTAAGATTTTTACTATAAACACCTTCACCACCATATTCAATCCATCCATTAGCACAGTGCGTTACATTGAGTCCTAACGAAAAAACTTGATTTTTCAAACAAAAATGTCCTTTCGACGAAGTAGTTCCTGAATGACTAACTGACGGATCAGCGCACAGCCTAAACCGCTGATCGTAGAGACCTGAAACTTGAAATTCATTTCCTAACGGGGTGAGATAGTTATTTTGGCGGTGATGAAGTTGATATACTTTTTATTTTGACACATGTCTAAAAACCGATTTTATTCAAAATAGGTTGAACTCACCTAGAAAACTTTTAATTGTACGAGTAATAATCATCTGTGTTTGATTTATTGTGTACTAGCTAACCCACGCAACTTCGTCTGCGTCACATAAGAGGGAAAACCTACCTATTACTACCTACCTACTACTACCTACCTACCTACTACTACCTACCTACCTACTACTACCTACCTACTATTACCTACCTACCTACTACTACCTACCTACTATTACCTACCTACTACCTACCTACCTACCTACTACTACCTACCTACTACCTATCTACCTACTACCTATCTACCTACCTACTACTACCTACCTACTACTACCTACTACTACCTACATACTACTACCTAGAGAGCTACTACTACCTAGCTACTACTACCTACCTACTACTACATTTTTTTTTTTTCATAAAAACCTTCTCCTGACAATAACAAACACAACAAAAAAAGAATTAGTGAAATCGGTCCAGGCGTTGTTGAGTTATGCGCTTACCAACACATTTTTATATTATAAGATAAGATATACTATAGCGTTATATGGATCTTTTGACTGTACAAGGATCTTTTGGCGCGTAACCAAAATCTGAACTAACGCTACTATTTTGTTCATTTTGAAAAAAATTCAATATTAAGTAGTTTAACTTAGATAAGTTTAAGTTATCACTTATGTCGAGCGTCCCGAGACTAACACATTTTCTTTTTAAGTGTGTTTTTGTTATAAGTATGAGGTACCGTATATACTTTCATATGCATTCAGTAAAAAGCTGTTATACAGACACTTCAATTTTATGTATTTGTATAGATTAACTAAAACTTTGATTGCCTGAAAAGTTTAGCCGACCCAATCTCGTGGTTAAAACTAAAACTCAATTGAGTGCTTGAATCCAAATAAATTATAATTACTAAATCATTTGCAAATGAGTCTGATTTAACATGAAAGTGCCTTTCGCAAGGATACATTGACCGTAGCCTTGCCCCCTAACCTTCGAACAAAAACTAGTTTATTATTCTAAGCCTAAAATGAAATATGAGTTTTAGGTAGAAAAGTTTCTGCGGTCACGTAATACAGATTATTTTTCTAAATGATACCTATTTACTTACTATACTTTTTAGGGTCCCGTAGCCAAACGGCTAAAACGGACTCCTTAAAGATTGGCCCAATCCAGCTGTCTGTCCGTCCGCGTCCGTCCGTACGTCACAGTTGTTTCGTTCCAAGACTGTAAGCATCAGGGTAAATCAATTGTTGAAGGGATATTTGCTTCTTAAACCGTAAAAATCCCCTCTAATTTCTAAAGTAAGTGGATGAAAATTCTGAAAAAATGTAGGTTTGTAGAACGTTAAAAGAACTACGAGTATCAACGAAAATTTGTTAGAATAAGCTTTCGTTCTGAGAAATGGGACTTTTTCGTCAATCTGCAGCAGTATTAACGTTAAAATTATTGTTCCGTGTGATTCCGATTCGCACTTAGCTACTTTTTTACGGATAATCCCATAAAGTAAGTAAGTACAGTTACTTTTCTTTACACAAACTCAAATTCAATATGTACACGCAAATACAAAGTCTGCAAAAATTTAACCCTTTATTAGAACTCTCTATTGTAATTCTATACAAGCTCAACACAATTGCGAACCATCCACCGCTACATTCGATTTCAATTAATTTCAATTTACTACGCCTTATGTACCGAGCATACCCCCAATATGCTAACTCATACGGCCCTGAGTAATGACTGTAAGGAGCAGCCTACATCGACAAAGGGCCCATTATGTCAAAAACAAACCAACCTCGTAACCAATTCTGTCCATGTTTGCTGAGGGCTGCTCTCTTATAAATATGCAAATATTATCCTGCGTTTAGCCTGCTACTGCAATAATATTTATATTGAAATTGGCGCCCTCCGCCCGTCCTTGAACTCTCACTATTATTATACTGTTCAAACACCCCTTTTACATTCGATTTGTGGTCCTCACGACCACAGTGGCTCCACACTGTTATCTGTGTTTGACAAACCTCACACTAATAGGATCCCTGTTGATATTTTGCTCGTCTCTGTACTTTCTTTGAAGAGCTGTTTGAACGAGGTTTTATTCTGTATTTGTGATCTTGGTCAATATGTCCCGCGGGTTTTAGAGTCAGCCGAGATAAACACACATGGAAGTATCAGACCACAATGTGACTGTCAATAGCTTCTTCTTGTTCTTCAATCGGTCCCCCATTACTGAGGATCCTGGTCACTGGACAATTTGCCTCCATTGACTCCGGTTCAAAGTTGCCATCACCGCTGAAATTTACTTGACGACATACATTTTATAATGGTATCATATCCTACACAATATGAAACATGTTTAGACAGCGCGAAAAGCCATTTCCAAACGGAGTTACTGTAAAATCTTTTCTGCTTATCCCACACTCGAACATAACCCTCGTTTTACAAAAGGACAAGTAATAAACCTGTCCGCAAATGTCCGCGTTCTTATAAAAGATACAGCTCGCATCACGACAAAATGGCGGAGACGTTATGCCACCACTTTCCCTAATAAAGTAGGAGTCATAAAAAACCACTACAATCATCATAACTCGACTGGGCGATGGACATCGTGACACAATGCCGCTTAAAAATTAACGTTCGCCTACACGACACAATCTTACACAAAATAAATAAATTGGAAGAAACTGTCGGTTCCAAGACTAATTTTTAAAACATTCTGAGTTTATTTCGTCTAGTTAACTGTTAGCCATTCTTGGCACTGCTCATATGCGCATTATAAATATGGTACAATTTCTGTTTCAGCACGCAAACTTACGTTTAGTGTTTATTTTTAAAATGTTAATATTTTAAATGAAAAGCTGAACTTAGATTATTTTATTTTCGATATGAATATACTAAAATAGAACTCTGCAGGTCTCATATAATTAAATTCTCTGAATAAAGAACATGTTTCATGTAACACAAAACAACATTCACTAGCATGAGTTAAAACCTGATTAAAAATTCAGTTGTATCCCTTCGAAAGCAATTTAATTAAAAGATTTTTCGCCCACGCACCATAAAATGAGTTTTCCCCGTATTTATGTCGCAGGATAATGAAAAAATCTTATTTTTGTAAAAATCCTAGATTTTTTGCAAAATGCTCAAGTTATTTAGAACGATTTGAAACTTGTATAATAAAAGTCAATCGTTCACATCATTTTTTTTTTTATCAGAGCTCGATTGAAACTGAGGATCAGTAAATGCGTTACGTTTGTATCAGTCTATCAGTTATCTTAGTTTAGGTATTGGCTGCAACTTTTACATACCTTTACTTACCTTAAGACCTATTTTTATTGCAAGTCACATTTTTACTTGCAAGTGCAAATATACTTAACAACCAAAACTAATAATTTTATTATTGAAATCTTCGTCATTGTTTGACACTAACCTAAGAAATTCCGTTGTTTTGCAAACATTCTAGGCATTTCGCAGAAATACTTTTTTCAAATTATTCTGCGACATTATACTAGTGGGGTCTGAGTTCTTACGTGTTTAAAAATTAGTTTTCATGCTAAGCGACTTTTAATAGCTAATTGTTTTTCTGCTAAAACTGGCTTATTTATATTTTCCGCTGTCGCTTATTTTTAACGCTCTTTTCTGTTTACAGAATGAGTAAAGGTTTTTGCTGTTTTTGTAATCTTAAGTTTTCGTTATTATTTTTTGCAATATTACATATAATTACGTTTTATTTTGCGCTTTCAAATATTTTTTTCTATGGATTTTGGTATTACGAGTATAAGTCAATATTTACTTATAAAATTATACACATTGCGAAAGTTTGTTACTCATTCACGCCATAACGGCTAAACGGATCTGGATGAAATTTGGCATAGAGATATATTAGAAACCGAGGCATAAGTTTATTACCACTATCTATTTCAATTGCGTATAAAATACTTATTACAGTTAAAAAAAAAACCGGCCAAGTGCGAGTCAGACTCGCGCACCGAGTGTTCCGTACAAACCTGTAGGTATATAAGTAAAAGTTATGGTAATTTAAAATTTTCGGAATTTTTCCTATATGTGTACTTTATAACGTTGCTTCATGCCAAATTTCAAGATTCCAGGTCGTCTGGAAGTATCCTTTAGGTTTTGATTCCCTTGCGAGTAGTTGCAAGTTTCAAAATATGCGGCTTTAATTGCTGTATCTTTTGATTGCGTTGACGTAGAAGTTTGATTTTGTTACAGCTTAAAGATATTATAGACTTGAGTATTTGTTAAGAATTTCAATATAATACCACTACGCGTTCATGAGTAAAGGGGTAATAAGTTTAAAATTATTAAAAATATTTTTATTATATGATGTAACTAAAAATTTATGCTTTTCGCAATTTTTCCTTTATCTGTGTTATAAGACGTTGCTTCGTACCAAATTTCAAGATTCTGAGTTCACGGGAAGTACCCTGTAGGTTTTGATTCCCTTGCGAGTGTCGAAAATTTGCGGCATAAACGGGAGTATCTTTTGATCGCGTTGACTTAGAAGTTTGATTTTTTCACAGCTCCAAGAGACCATAGACTTGAGTATTTGATATGAATTTCAGCTTGATACCTCCACGCGTTCTAGAGAAAAAAGGTCTTGACAGACAGACAGACAGACGGACAACAAAGTGATCCTATAAGGTGTTCCGTTTTTACCTTTTGAGGTACGGAACCCTAAAAAACACGGTTTAAAGTGACAGCGTTTTACTTCGCGTATTCTCCTGATATCATGGGCGACCGACTGTCACGCAGCTGCACCGTCAGGTCCCTCATCGCTCGCTTCAGCTCCGCAATTTCGGCTGCCATCTCACCGACGACAGTGGGTCCAGCTGCCGAAGTTGATGCAATGTCCTGAACGCGGTCCGCTAGTTCAGCCAGCGCCTCCAAGGTGCTGTGCAGCTGGGTTGCCAGCAGGGGCTGGAGGCTGCTGGGGAGCCGGCTGCTCCAAATGGTGCGCACGAAGTCTTCGGGCACGCTTGGTCCGGCTAGACCCTGCAGAACTGACGTAGGAACTGCGACGGCTTCCGGTCTCCCAGCTCCTCATGCATCAGCAGCTGCTTCACCTTCTTCTCCTGGGAGGCTGAGAGGCGCTTCACCAATTCGGTCTTCAGCTTATCGTACCGGTTGGTTGTAGGGGACATGATGACGTCCTTCACCTCTTTGGAAAATTGGGGGTCTAAATGTGCCACCACAAAATTAAATTTCGTGACGTCATCCGTCACCTCAGCGTTTCCAAATTGGGCCTCTATTTGTGCGAACCATAATTCAGGTTCTTCTGGCCAAAACGGTGGCAACTTCAACGACGCACGGCAAATCTCGTGCGACGCCACAATGGAAACGCGCAACTGCGCGGTCTCCGTGTGACGTTGTCCGCCGGCTGCGACGACGCGGTGTGCTCAGACTCACTATCACTCATTTTTTTAAAGTGTTCGATCGGGGTCACCAGTATAGAGGTGTTGTCGAGTGTGTGGGGTAGGCAGGAGTATAAATAAAAGACACTGCCTAAGTACTCACAGTTCTATTGCAGAGAGACAGTTCACACGCACAACACCAAACAAGAAGGAGAACAGAGATGATAGTCACAGTCACAGTAAGCACAGCACAACAGTTTATAAATAACGGTAAACACGAGATAACTAGCGAATCACGGAAACTATGCGTTATTCAAGGAGCCACAGAATTATGCGCACGCGTCGTTGCGAGATTAGTACCGACTGAAGGTCATGGAGAGGACAGTCAACGATCGCGCGCTGCCTCCCACCGCACTCGCTCGCAATACGTCACGAAATCACGATGACGTAGCTCGGCCGCGGTGCGATTCCAGTGCACAGCGTCCCGGCATCATCCGACATTATATTGATGTTGTCAATATAGGATGCCGGTGATGTGTAATAATAATATGTGAATATTATAAATACATGTAAATAAACGTGTTTGTATATAAATGTCTTGTGTTGTGTAATATGCAATACAAATACATAAACTAAATGTGGGTGTATTCCCTACACATAAAGTAGTCCGCCATCTTTAGGAGTTCGCCATATTGGATTTAGGAATGACGTCATGTAGCTAACCATGCATTAAAATAGTCCACCATCTTTAGGAGTCCGCCATATTGGATTAAGGAATGACGTCATGTATCTAACCATGCATTTCCCGTGCATTTCATCCTAACTCACCAGTATGCACAATTTCAGCTCAATCGGATTAACATCTATGATTTTTTAAATAGTTGTAGGTACATGTAAAGCTAATAAAAGAGTGTTAAAAATAGAAATCAACCACATGAAACGCCGTCTATGATTTGTTTTTGATACCACTTACTCAGGTTACTTTCAATAAGTATACGAGTACTTAGTAACATTTTTTTCCACTACGACTCTAGCGCCAATTTATCGACCATTTTGTGACGGTTAGCGTTCATGTTCTGACGTGCATGTTAGATCATTCATTACCGAAATCATAATGTAACGATGTATGTTATTATTAAATTTGATGGTATTTTGTGTAGTAATCGTAAGTCGATGGTCATTGGTGTGTTGTAGATACCTACATAACGTGATCTTTCTTAGGCTCAGCGCAGACAGAACGGAGCGCAGCGGAGAGGATTTTATTAACGCACTTGAAAATAAACTTCAAAATTATTACAATAAAGTGCATAAATGCTTGAACCTGACAAAAAATGCTCGCGCGTCCTCGAAGATACGCTCGAACAAAACGCGATCCGTAAAGAAAATGCCCGAGACCGCGTGGGGATTATTCCTCTCTAACTGCGCTGACCCTACGGATCAGCGCAGACTGAGAGGACCAATCCCTCTGCATGCGCATGCGCTTAGAAGTTTTATTCTGTCTGCCATGTAATTGTAAACCGAGATGAGGAGAATGGCTTGTATTTTATTCTTGCATATTTTCAAATTTATTTAATATGAACATCGAGGAGCACTTGGCTAAATACTAATAGTCACTCGAGCCGATCTTTAGGTTAAGCCGTGCTTATCTAGGTTGGTCTGTGGACGAGTGACCACCCTTACATACTGAGTTTCCTCCGTACCTCGGAAAGCACGTTAAGCTATTGGTCCCGGCTGTCATTTGTCCATCTTTGGCAGTTGTTACAGGTCCCAAAAAGTGTGACAACCAGTATTACCAAGTTGTGTCGTATTACCCAGTATTAACTGGGTTGTGGAGGTCAGATAGACAGTCGCTCCATGTAAAATACTAGTATTCAGCTGCATCCGGTTAGACTAGAAGACGACCCTAACATAGTTGGGAAAAGGCTAGCCAGATGATTTATTGTGAACATCGATTGGTGAACATCGTTTATATTTGTATGAGATAAATCTTCTTGTTTACGAGACATTTACAAGCAAATATAACTATAAAGCTAAATTGCACATAAAAAGTTTAGATACTCCGCTGTTCTTTTACTTTCCGATACTAAGACCAAATAGAGCCATAATGTATTAAGTTGAAAAGTTTCTCCACTACTTAAGTTAGTGACAAGGTGTTAATCCCGTTCTTACTAGTATTATTTTGACCTACTTCCTTCACTTAACTGTGCAAAGTTACTCGGGTATAACTCCAATACGAGGTGTTTTTCTTTCAGTCTGTTACAGGAGTTACTGGCTACATCAGCTTATTTGCTGACGAAAATTCTGAAGTCTTGAAAAGTTGGTTATTTTTGTTATTTCGTTCAAATATGTGCATTACTTGGATATTATGAACTTATTTAACCATGCAACTATACTTTTTTTTTTTAATACGTTTCTTACACTAGAAATTTCTCCTATAAGGTGGGTGCGATTATAAAACATTTAAAACTATATTCACAAATAGCCAGACCCGTAGAACCTCACGTAAAGTGCAGTCCTTCTAGGACGTCCCCTCCGGGCCTTGTCACTCATATGTTCATCATCATCATTTCAGTAGCAAGACGTCCACTGCTGGACATAGGCGTCCCCCAAGTGTCGCCACATTGACCGGTCCCGTGTGACTCGCATCAAACAGATTCCCGTAACCTTCACCAGGTCATCGGTCCACCTAGTGGGAGGTCTTCCAACGCATCGTCTTCCGGTTCGCGGTCGCTACTCCAGAACTTTTCGGCCCCATCGGCCATCCGCTCAGCGTGCAATGTGCCGTGCCCACTGCCACTTAAGTTTGGCAATTCTTCGGGCTACGTCGGTGACCTTGGTTTTCTTGTGGATGTCTTCATTTCTGATTCGACCACGCAAGGAAACTCCGAGCATAGCCTTCTCCATTGCCCTTTGGGTAACTCATATTATGCCATGTAAAATAATTACCAAGTACATTTCAGTACTGATCAGAACAAGAAAAAAAAAGTCAAGTAACAAAAAAACTTAAAAGCCATTTAATATTCGCTCACTAATGGTCGCCATCCGTCGCTAATGTGGACACAAATTTGTACAGGTGCGCCGCTGAGCGCACTTTAATAGGTCTTGATTAGCTTTTCATTTTATTAATTGTTTCTTTTAAAGTGTTACGGTTAATTAGTAGATGTGTCGCAAATAAAGCCGAATGTGTTGGTGTTAAAAGACTGTTGACAAAATGTAAAGATGTTTTTGTAAGTCAATCACGCCAGAACGGCTGAACGGATCTGGATGGAAATTACAAAGGAAATAGAACTCGAAACGAGAGAGATACAACTGGAATAACAACTAGGCAACATTTTTGTTCTTATACAAACTCTTTAAAATTACCACGCGAACAAATTGCGAAAGGAATCTTGCTCGAAAGCTAGGTAGGTATATTATTTTGCGGCCATGCATACAGTCAATCGTCTGTCGAATGTCTGACAACCAACCTTACTAAGGGGTATCGTATTGCCTAGTACTAACTGGGTTGTAGAGGTCAGATAGGCAGTCGCTCCATGTAAAATACGGGTATACAGCTGCATCCGGTTAGACTGGAAGCCGACCCCAACACAGTTGGGAAAAGGCCAGGCAGATCATAATGAATACAGTCAATCGTGCTAATCAAATCGGTCCCGTACAATTTGTCATTGACAGCGCTCTTAAGTCGTAGCATTATAGGCGTTTTTCGTACTGCAACTTACATGTATAGTAGGTACAAGTATTAATGCCTGCAAGACACCTAATATTCCTCTAATGCAGTTAGTTAAGCAAGTCAGTTATCTACAAGAACGATAAACTATCCTTACTCAGCGCCAAGCTAAATGTGCTTACACTATTGGATTCATCACATCAATTCAACTAATTCTAAGTGCCGATCGACTTCGACTTCTGAAGTCGGACCATTGTCTTAATAACTGATCACTTTGTAATCGCTCGTTTGATCCCTAACTCCGAAGTTGGGAATGTTTTGAATGAAGAGTTAGAAGATAGAAGTCCAAAGTTATTTGCGGCAAATGTGGTACAAAAGACGATAAAAATAATACGAGTATGTAGTGCAATGACACAATTCGATATAAAATTGGCATGAAAACATTTATGAATAAGATGCTAATTTCAGAACACAATACCAAAGTGTGAAAGAAACATTAAATAATAGTTAAGTTTTAAGCCCTACTTCGCAGATGATGACACTACAAAATATCCACCACCTTTTTTTTTTAGGATGGGAAATCATCAAATGACTTCTCCCATTCTGGGTGGAGCGGGAGGGAGTGTCAGACTTTTACTGACTAAAACCCATCCATGTTCCTTCCTTGCCCTTTATGTTCCGGGGCCGCGGTATCTCTTTCGAATAGGCCCGCAACCCCGGAAAATATCCACCACCTAAAAGCAAAAACATTAATAAAGGACATCAAAGCGAAAATTTACACAGTACTTGAGAAAGCGATTTAAATTGATATCAAGAGATCAACACACAAACTTCACGCTACTTAACTCTGTAACAGCGGGGTCGGCAGAGCCCCTCTTGAAAGCACTCTCGACGAGACATTGATGCAATCTTTAATCTACACATATAATTGCAAATAAAAATGTATTAACTGGGTGGTGGAAGTCAGATAGGCAGTCGCTCCATGTAAAATACTGATATTCAGCTGCATCGGGTTAGACTGGAAGCCGACCCCAACATAGTTGGGGAAAGGCTAGGCAGATAATGAGTTAGTCATTAGAAGAAGGAATGATAAATTAGTGGGGTATTTTTTAGGGTTCCGTAGCCAAATGGCAAAAACGGAACCCTTACAGATTTGTCATGTCTGTCTGTCTGTCTGTCCGTCCGAAACTATAAGAACTATGCTGTTGAAACTTGGTAAGTAGATGTATTCTGTGAACCGCATTAAGATTTTCACCCAAAAATAGAAAAAAAAAAACAATAAATTTTGGGGGTTCCCCATGCTTAGAACTGAAACAATTTTTTTTTTTTTTCATCAAACCCATACGTGTGGGGTATCTATGGATAGGTCTTCAAAAATGAAATTGAGGTTTCTAATGTCATTTTTTTCTAAACTGAATGGTTTTCACGAGAGACACTTCCAAAGTGGTAAAATGAGTGACCCCCCCTGTAACTTCTAAAATAAGAGAATGGTAAAACTAAAACAAATATATAATGTAAATTACCATGTATACTTCCACCGAAAATTGGTTTGAATGAGATCTAGTTAGTAGTTTTTTTTTTAATACGTCATAAATTATAAACAGCAATTTACCTTTCATTCAATCTGCTACGGAACCCTTCATGGGCGAGTCCGACTTGCACTTGGCCCCTTTTTTTAAATTATAAAGCCTCGTTGATCTAGTGGTCGCAATTGCGACTGGTGAGCATGAGGTCCTTTTTTTTCTTCTTTTTCGGATGGGAAATCATCAAATGACTTCTCCCACTCTGGGCGGAGCGGGAGGGAGTGTCAGACTTTTACTAACTAAAACCCATCCATGTTCTTTCCTCGCTCTTTATGTTCCGGGGCCACGGTATCTCTTTCGAACAGTCCCGCAGCCCCGGCAGGCGAGCATGAGGTCCTGAGTTCGATTCCCGGGTCGGTTAAATTGTAATTGGGTTTTTCCATTAGGATTTACTCAGTAGCAGCCATGAAGTCTGGATTTGTGCTCGGTTGATGGCAATAGGCTCGCACCTTATTGCATGGGACTTAAACATAACTGGCGAAATGTGGGTGTACTATTATACACCTCTGCATAACCCTTCAGGGGCTACAGGCGTGATGTTATTTCGTGGATTGATTAAATAAATAAATGTAATATTTTTCCACGTCTTTTTCTATGCGTTTAGAAACAATTTATTTAAAACTACAGTTGCTGCCAGTTACTTTTTATTATGTACTATGTTTCTGTTGGTAATAGTGATATGTTTTTAAGTTTTTAAATTTTTATAATGTTGTCATATTATTTTATTTTTTTGTAATTGGATGAATGTGGATGGGTATTGGAGTAGAGGAAGACCAAAGAAACGATGGATGGACTGTGTTAAGACGGATATGGTAAGAAAAGAAGTGTCTGATGAGATGACGAAAAATAGAGGAGTATGGAAGAAGGAGACATGCTGCGCCGAACACAAATAAATTGGGATATGATCAAGAGAATGATGATGTAATTTGGCTGTAAGTATATAGTTTAAGTTATTATTATTTTAAGTTCTTAAGCTGTCGCATTAGAGTAAACCCTGTAAAGTTAGTTTAGTTTAAGCTGTTAATTGTATACATAAATAAGATCGCAATAAGAGTCATTGACTCACCTAGATTTATTAAAGTTCTTAACTTTGAAAACCAAAAACAAGCCTATTCAAGTATTGAATCGTGAGCTATCGTGATCTTCAAAATTTTTTCTTATGAAAAACATTACAAGGTCCATTTGTTTTGGTTCGGACGAAGAGATATTAGAGAAAGGGCAACTTGACTAGCAGCAGCCCAATAATATATTTCAACAGCTGTCAAAACAAACAATTCTGTCAACACGAAAGTTAGTAACACAATCCATCTCCATTTATTATTGGAACGTAATATTACTGTATAATATATTAGTGGCCCCTCCACCAATATTGCAGCGTAGCTAATTATCTGTGACCATTTTAATTAGTTTCTGTCGGACATATAAATGGCCGAATGTATGAAGCGTTAGCTCACCTGCAATACCTGCTAATGTCCCTGTGTTTGTTCATGTTATGTTATTTGATGGTTCGTAAAATGGGCTGTTGTTGTACTTTACTTAATTTGGTCTGGAATTAGGGTAAACGACAAAAAAATCCGTCATTTATATAATCAACAAATATTTGACCCGTATTTTTTCTTTTGTTACATAAATCAAAATTCACGAAGATACGACGCTTTTAAAATTCTCAATACGTCACGCCTAGGTATAATTTTTAACTAGTTCTGACGTCACGAGCCCCCACTCTCTAGTACTTTTCGTAAGGTCCCTAACTAGCATGGTACACTAGACAATGTTGTGATGATTAAATATTTTCCAAGCAATTATTTTTCCGCACTAACACTTTTACCACTGATTGTACCTTTTTTTTTTCATTTAGATTGTAACGTGGGACGAGTTGCAGAATGAAAATATTATTTATTTTGACTTTCATCAACTCGTCCTAAATGGACCATGGATATGTGGGACCAGTTGCTGAATTACTCGAGTTTTGATGCGTTTTATCTTTGTAAAAATTCATTGATTTACAAAAACAAAAAATACGTGTCCATTATTTTCCAATCCTCTAACTGACGGACTAAATAGATTTGCATTTTTTTGATACTGTCGTCATGCCTATTGTTACAAACATTTTCTTAAGGGGCCTGCGGAGCATGCGTCTTTCATACGAACGTAATACCAAAATAATTTCATTTCAAAATAATTTCAAACATATTCATACGACAGTGTGTAGTTATTTCGATTGGATTACAGAATATCTAGGTTCCCAAATGGCAGTGTGTATTTATTTCGATTGGATTACAGAATATCTAGGTTCCCAAAAATACATTTTGAATGGACACTGATTTAAACAAGATTTATGAGAAAAATATGTTTTCTATAGAAATTTTAAATTCCTCATATCTCGTCTTTATATCATTGTCCTTTCAAAACATTTATTTGGGAACGTAGGTATTCTATAATACAATCGAATTATATACACACTACCTTAAGAATAGGTTTGATTTTCATATTATTTTGGTATTACGTTTGTATGAAAAACGCATGCTCCGCAGGCCCCTTAATCTTACTCAGCGAAATGAATAATCGTAACAAGTAAAATGTAGCGGGCAACAGCTATTATCTATACATATGTTAGCTATTTAAATACCAAATACTATATTTTTACGATATTTACAGTATTTTTAAAATCACATAAAATGTATTAGATAAAATTAGTAAGATATTTGATTTGTTTAATGCTAAAATGGCGCTAACGGATATTGCGATGTCAATTGACTATTTTAGTTCGGTAAAGAGGAGGGATATTAAAATTAGAGGCAGCGCCATTTTAGCAAGGGAGTCTTTGGTTGAACTGTGAAAGTGTAAGGAGCTCTTTAATACTTGTGTAAGTACAGTGAATTTTAATATTAAAGATATAAGTGTAATAATGTTGCTATTTGTTTTGTGCTTATTTTTGATGGTCTAAACCTAGTAAATAAATCATGCCTATCTATTCAAATGAAAGCTTTTTATTTCTCTTTTGCTCTGGCTAGTCCTACATTTCAGAAGTGGGATGATAATTTAGGCCTTATTTACTTTTACTGTAATTTATTTCTGAACGTTTTTTTTTTTTTGTCTCTTTGTTTTTGTTATTTTTCTTTCTTATTTTATTATATTGCTTGAATTCTTTGATTAACCGACAAATTGATTTGAATTAATCCAACTAAAAGGGTTGTTTGGTCCTATCTTTAATTTAACTTGCTTGTAGCTTGCTCTAAGGCATAGATGTAGTTTTAGTGTATTTTAAATGCAACTTTTTGTCCGTTGATTCCTAATTACAGTTAATCATGGAAAACGTGCACCGGTTGTCGTCTCGTGAGCCATCTCACGCTGTAGAACGTGACAAGAATGCGCGGAGATCGCGGAGCCGGGTGTTACGGTCAGTCAACCGTGCTGTGAGGACACCACAACGAAGATCAGAGAGGCGCTCATGCAGTCGGGAAAGGCGCCATGGCCTCAGGCGGTCATCGCGCTCCCGGAGTCGTGCAGATGCCAGAAGACAGCGGGACAGAAGTCGGAGCTGCCGCCGCTCACACCATTGCACCAGCCAGTCCCAGTCGCCAAGGAGCGTGTGTCGCCAACGTTCTGTGATCGTGGAGAGACACGCGTCGCGAGTCCACAATAGGCGCCACCGTCGGTCCAGAAGCCGGTCTCTTAGCCAGCCCAGGAATAAAAGACGCAATTCAAGACCGAATGCAGCCACAGATCAGGTCGAGAACAACAATCAGCAGCCGATCGGTGAGTCAATTTCTAATAATGTAAGCATGTCGCAGCTTCTACAAGTTTTAACATCTTTAAAAGGAGAAGATCCTATGCATAAATTAGGGAATCTCAACAATGCTGTACCAGAATTTGATCCAGCAAAAAGGGAACAGACTATGACCATGTGGCTACATAAAGTGAACGAGTGCGCGTCTATCTATGGGTGGTCCGGAAAACAAGTTGTTCACTTTGCACTTCCTAAATTGCGTGGGGTAGCTCAGCGTTGGTACGAGGGTTTACCATCCGTACTTTTCACGTGGGAAGAATGGCAGGAAAAATTACGGGCGGCTTTTCCTTCCGATGAAAATTACGGACAGATGCTGAGTGATATGCTTTACAAACGCGCTCGTTTCGGGGACTCTTTAGAAAATTATTATTATGAAAAAATAACATTGATCAGTAGATGCGGTATAGTAGGTAGGAGAGCAGTAGACTGCGTCTTGCATGGGATTGACGATCGTTCTGTACGATTAGGGGCAGAAGCAGTGCAATTCGATGACCCCGATAAACTACTTGCATATTTACGAAATTCTAAAAATATAAAACCTAGCGACCGAAAAACAATTAACACAAGTTCCAGTAAAAATGTCAATAAACAAGATCCTCAACCGCGTGTTCTTAATAAAACTCAACGCTGCTTTAATTGTAAACAAGAAGGCCATATCGTTCAACAATGCCCTCAACCTGTAAAAAAATGTACTAAATGCAGCAGATTCGGGCATGAAACAGAACATTGTTTCACTAAACTTACAGGGTCTGAAAAGAAGGTCATGCGCGTCTCTGGCCCGAGGGAAACAAATGATAAATATTTCAAATCCGCCTTAATTAATAATGTACCATTTGAGTCATATATAGATCTAGGTAGTGAGTGTTCTATGATCAAGTTAACTGAATTTAAAAAGCTAGGCATAGGTTACGAAGTAGACAATTCTGTGCTCGTAGGATTTGGCAATTCAACTGTTCACTCGTTGGGTAAACAATCTGTTTATATTTCTATTGATGACGTAGCCGCAAACGTAGAGTTAGTAATAGTACCGGATAGTGTCATGCAAGTACCAGTGATGATTGGTCACACATTTACGGAGCAGCCACATATTGAGATTCATAAGACTAAAGACCATTTAGAAATAAAGGGGTTAAGTAATATTATTTTTGATAATAACAAGTTCGGTTTATACTGTAAAAGTGATACCGTTGTTTCTGGAGTTACAGCCGTTGACGTTTATACAGAACCTAGTTATAATGGGGCAATATTTATTGATGGAGGATTAAGATTTGAAACCAATTCCATGTTTTCGGTTCTAACAGGGTTATTTCGTATTCGGGAGGGAACAGGCCAGATAGTACTAAATTCTTGGGGTGTTATCCCAATTACGTTGCACAAGAATAAGCTTATTGCTCGGGGCAGAATCGCACGTGAGGAAAGCACAAATAAAGTTCAAACAGTTTCCAACTTGGATGCTATTAGTGATTTCAATGTTAATATTGGCTCAGTTTTGTCCACTGCCGAACGGACACAGTTAATAGCTTTACTAAACCGGTTTAGAGGTTGTTTCGCATTTAGTTTAAATGAGTTGGGTTGTACCTCTGTGGGAGAAATGGCGATAAACCTTGATAACAATGAACCTGTGGTTTACCGACCATATAGACTGGCCATTAAAGAAAAAGAAGAGGTTAGAAATATGGTTTCAGAATTATTAGACAACGATATAGTCCGTCCGTCAACATCGGCATATGCTAGTCCAATCGTGCTAGTTAGGAAGAAGAGTGGCGAGCTTAGACTTTGCATAGATTATAGGGCGTTGAATAAAAAGACTATTAAGGAAAACTATCCGATGCCCCTGATCGATGATCAGTTAGACGTACTTGCAGGCCATAAACTGTATACAACACTCGATTTAAAATCCGGTTATTACCAAATGCAAATTAGAGAAGAGGATAAACATAAAACCGCGTTTGTAACTCCCGACGGACATTTTGAATTCAACAGAATGCCGTTTGGTCTACTAGCCAACGCTCCTGCGACCTTCCAACGGTTGATGAATCAAATATTAGGAAAAGCACGTCATAGGGAGGCTTTGGCTTACTTGGATGACATTATTATCCCATCTAAAACATTTAGTGAGGGCATTTCACGGTTAGAATCGATCTTCCAGTTATTTTCTCAGGCTGGTCTCACATTGAATTTGTCCAAATGTAATTTCTTTAGTCCTAAAGTGGAATACTTAGGGTTTGAGATATCTGCTGATGGTATTCGACCTGGAGCAAAGAAGGTAGAAGCGGTAGAGAAGTTTCCGACTCCCACTAGTCAGCATAACATTCGTCAGTTTCTCGGGTTAGCCAGTTTCTTTAGGAGGTTTGTGCCCAACTTCTCAATTATAGCAAAACCACTGACATATTTATTGAGGAAGGATATAAATTGGGTTTGGGGCCCAGACCAAGAAAAGTCATTTAGAAAATTACAGGCTGAACTAACGCGTAAGCCCACACTGGCATTATACGATCCAAGTTTAACTACAGAACTACATACCGACGCTTGCAAAATAGGCGTTGCAGGTATCCTTCTCCAGAAATATGATAATGTTCTTAAACCTGTTGCATATTTTAGTCGGCAAACAACTCCAGAAGAACAAAACTATTCATCTTATGATCTTGAGACTTTAGCAGTTGTCTCGTCTCTGCATAAATTTAGAGTTTATTTAATCGGGATTCCATTTAAAATCATTACTGATTGCAATTCTTTAAGGGCCACTTTTCAAAAAAGGGATATGCTTCCGCGGGTAGCTCGATGGTGGGAGCAAATGCAAGAGTTTAATTTTAGCATAGAATACCGACCAGGAAAATCAATGTCCCACGTGGATGCCCTGAGCCGTAATCCTATTGACGACAAACATTTAAAATTCAATGTAATGATTGTAAATGACGACAATTGGTTAGCTACGGTCCAGCGTTCAGATAGCGAAATACAAAGAATTGTTGGAATATTAAAAGACCCTAATTTAGATAATGTTATAGATATTAAAAATAATTACAAATTAAAACATGATAAACTGTTTAGAGTGACGGCCTCTGGGGATAAGTGGGTTGTACCAAAGGGAGTCCGCTGGCAAATAGTTAAGCAGAACCACGATGACATAGGTCATTTTGCTATTGACAAGACATTAGATAAAATTAAGTCGCATTATTGGTTCAAAAGAATGCGTAATTTTGTAAAAAAATATGTTAGTTCGTGTTTAGAATGTAGTTACTCGAAATCTATGGGTGGAAAAAAACCTGGATATTTGCATCCGATAGATAAAGTGTCTACTCCTTTTGATACAATACATGTGGACCATGTAGGACCATTTATACGAAGTAGTAAAGGAAATATGCACATACTCGTAATTGTTGATGCTTATACTCGATACATCTATTTAAAACCCGTTAAGAATACAAAGTCCTGTACATCAATAAAAGTATTCCGCGAGTACTTTGGTATTTTTGGAGTACCAAGGCGGCTTATATCAGACCGCGGCACTTCGTTTACCAGTGAAACTTTTAGGAAATTTATGACTGATAAAGGTGTAAAACATATATTGAATGCTGTAGCCACCCCTAGAGCAAACGGGCAAGTAGAGCGCTACAACAAAACAATTGTGGATGCCCTAACTGCAAAGTGTGTAGGCACGGCTGATAATAAATGGGACGATCATTTGTTAGATGTGCAATGGGGTATGAACAATACTTTCAATAAAGGCATTAATCGCACTCCTTCCGAGGCTCTTTTTGGAACAAGACTTGCAGGATCAAAGGAAAATAAGGTAGTTTCGGAATTAGGTGACGATGTGACAGATGTTACTGACGGACAAGACATTACCGAAATTAGGGAAAATATAAATTCACATATAAGACTGTCTCAACAAAAGGCCAAAGAACATTATGATAGAAGACGCTGTAAGCCTCATAAGTATGCCGTAGGCGATTTAGTTAGCGTAGAAAGGCAAATACCCGCTACAGGACAGAGTAGAAAACTTGTACCCAAATATCAGGGCCCCTACCGAATTGCAGAGGTTTACGATTGTGATAGGTTTAAAATAGTAGATACGCCTTTGACTAGAAAGGGCAACAAACCATACTCTGCGGTAGTAGCGGTGGACAAAATTAAGCCTTGGCTAAATTTCAACAGACCACACGATGAGTCTCTTAGTGAAGACAGTGAGGATACTGACCCAGAATAAGTTATTTATCTAGATCTCTCTAATTGGTAATTAAAAATACGCATGTTACAGTGATCGCTTTTTGCATATAGAATGGTAAATTAAACTAATTATTGATAAGATTTGTTTAGTAAACTGATTTGGTTTTATAGGTGATTTATATGTTGTTGATTATGGCTATGTAAGGAATAATTTTGTGGGGCCTGTTGCCACTGGTATTCAGGACGTATTGGGGCCTGTTGCCAGGGGTATTCAGGACATATAACATTGGGGCCTGTTGCCACTGGTATTCAGGACATATTGGGGCCTGTTGCCAGGGGTATTCAGGACATATAACATTGGGGCCTGTTGCCACTGGTATTCAGGACGTATTGGGGCCTGTTGCCAGGGGTATTCAGGACATATAATATTGGGGCCTGTTGCCACTGGTATTCGGGACGTATGGGGCCCGTTGCCAGGGGTATTCAGGACATATAACATTGGGGCCTGTTGCCACTGGTATTCAGGACGTATTGGGGCCTGTTGCCAGGGGTATTCAGGACATATAACATTGGGGCCTGTTGCCACTGGTATTCAGGACGTATTGGGGCCTGTTGCCAGGGGTATTCAGGACATATAATATTGGGGCCTGTTGCCACTGGTATTCGGGACGTATGGGGCCCGTTGCCAGGGGTATTCAGGACATATAACATTGGGGCCTGTTGCCACTGGTATTCAGGACGTATTGGGGCCTGTTGCCAGGGGTATTCAGGACATATAACATTGGGGCCTGTTGCCACTGGTATTCAGGACGTATTGGGGCCTGTTGCCAGGGGTATTCAGGACATATAACATTGGGGCCTGTTGCCACTGGTATTCAGGACGTATTGGGGCCTGTTGCCAGGGGTATTCAGGACATATAATATTGGGGCCTGTTGCCACTGGTATTCGGGACGTATGGGGCCCGTTGCCAGGGGTATTCAGGACATACGAGTATTAGGACCTGTTGCCGCTGGTATTCAGGACGTTTTGGGGCCTGTTGCCAGGGGTATTCAGGATATATTGGGGCCTGTTACCACTGGTATTCGGGACGTATTAGGGCCCGTTGCCAGGCGTATTCAGGACAACATTTAATAAAATGCCTTATATAAAATGAGTAAATAAATAAATAGGAATAGTATAAATAAGTTAGAATACTAATTTTGTAATGTGTGTTGTGGACCTTAAAAGTACTGTGTAAAATTCAGTATTAAAGTTAAAGTAAAATAGATGTGAACTTAAACTGTTCTACCGAATATTGTATTGGGTTACTATTTCATTATTGTTTACCGTACTGTTTCATTATTGTTTAACGTATTGTTACATAAATCGTATTTGTTTACCGTACGAGGACGTACGAGGTTTTGGATGGCCGAATGTTAGCTATTTAAATACCAAATACTATATTTTTACGATATTTACAGTATTTTTAAAATCACATAAAATGTATTAGATAAAATTAGTAAGATATTTGATTTGTTTAATGCTAAAATGGCGCTAACGGATATTGCGATGTCAATTGACTATTTTAGTTCGGTAAAGAGGAGGGATATTAAAATTAGAGGCAGCGCCATTTTAGCAAGGGAGTCTTTGGTTGAACTGTGAAAGTGTAAGGAGCTCTTTAATACTTGTGTAAGTACAGTGAATTTTAATATTAAAGATATAAGTGTAATAATGTTGCTATTTGTTTTGTGCTTATTTTTGATGGTCTAAACCTAGTAAATAAATCATGCCTATCTATTCAAATGAAAGCTTTTTATTTCTCTTTTGCTCTGGCTAGTCCTACACATATAATAAAATCGTTGAGACCAAAAAATCTGTACATTGAAGATTTAAAAAAAAAAACCGATCAGGGTGACTTAAAATAAGTAACTGAACATCATAAAACCATTTTTAAAATTTTTGTTTGTTTGTTTGTTTGTTTGTTTGTTTGAACGCGCATCACGTAAAAACTGCTGGACGGATTTTGATGAAAACTTCACTATTATATTTAAATAAACTCAGAATAACATTAAGGCTATAGAAATTATGGAAAATTTTGGAAAAAGGGGGTGAAAAGGGGGGGTAAAGTTTGTATGAAAAACAAATTTTAGATTGTTCTAGAATCATAAAACTCAGAGTAAATACTTATTATTAAAAATAAAGAAATACCTGTTTCAGCATTTTTTTAAAATCTCATCCAGAGACGTGAAAAAGAGGGTTTTGTGTTTAAAATTAACTAACTTCATACACCTATAGAATAAAATCCAATGAAGTGTAAACCTTTAAAAGTTGTTGTAAATACTTCAAATCTAATATAGGTAAATATGATTTCTCAATTTTTTTGAAATTGGATTTTTGAAGTGAATCCGCCCAAAATAGCGGAACTCAAGAAAATCGGCTTTTCTCGGTATAAGTAGTTGGTAATACAGGATGGAAACGGTAAACGGGGAAGTAAGGGGAGCTGCAGCTACACGAAAATGGTCTTAGAAAAAAATACGTATTTTTTTCGAGAAATGTTGTTCACTGATTTAATAAAAAAGTGAAGTACAGTTAGCAAGAAAATTGCCATTTTTCATGAAACAATTTTCGAATTTTCGAATTTTCGCCAATCGATCTTCTTTCCGACACTGATCAAAAAGTTCTTCAAGACCAACCCAGGTTAGAGTACTGAAAAAGTCACTGCAGCTACATGAAAATGGTCTTAGAAAACCATCCGAAATTTTCCGTGAAATTTTGATCCCCATTCACAGATTAAAAAAAAACGTACGGGTAGCAAGAAAATTGCTATTTAACACAACCTTTTTTTCATGCCAATCGATCCTGTTTCTTATACTCAACGGTTAAGGTAGCTCCCTTTACTGCCCCGTTAACCGTTTCCACCCTGTTTATTACATATTACAAATAAAATAATACAGCGAACTACTGGTCCAATCTATTTCAAATTTTTAACAGAATTGATGGAAGACGTGTTTAATTGAAATTGAATTGATGAAAAAAGGGGTAGAAAGTTATTTTGGCGGTGATGTGTTTCGAATTTGATATCAACACTCCTTAGGTCCATGTTCACCGAAGAGATAACTGTCTGATTTTCTAAAAACCGCTGTCCCTGTGACATGCTCCCATACAAAAATGTGTTTTAAACAGCTGTTTTTAGATAATCAGACCGTCATGTTTTTGGTGAACATGGACCTTAGTGCTTTTGATTTAAACTACATGTTATTTTGATAAATGTTTGAAAACTCAATCCTATTTTATTCAAAAAAGGTTGGACTCACATAAAAACTTGGTGATAATACTCTTTAAAATTGGAATGTCCCGATAGTCACCGTACTATATTAACACCGCATTTGAAAGTTTTTAAGCTTTAAAGAAGTTGTGCACTTTAGGACACGGCCTCATAGGCACGTAGAGTTCGAAATTTGAAATGGCTTATTGTTGTAAGAGGTCCACAACAGTTTACAGCAGCTATATCGTGTCGCGGCTCATTTCATACACGTTGATGAGAACTTCAGACCTAGCTGGAGTATGAGACTGTCATCGAGTGTCTAAGGATGAAGACGTTAGGACGTCGAGAGAAGCCCTTTAAATTGTTTTTATAAACATGGTAATTTATCCTTATCAAAATAAATACGTTGTTAATCACAAGTATTTAATTTTAAACATAATTGCCCTTGGATACGTAATTTGATTTCAATGAATATCAGAGATACACCGTTTTAAATAACTCAGCAGCAAAATAATGATCATGTACCGGGCGTGCTTTTCATTATGCGGAATGATGTGTGTGATGTGATGTGCTCTTTGACAATTGTATTAGAGGTGCTTACAACCCACTCTCTGTAACCCTGTCTTTCACTTATATGTCGCAGATGAAGTTGCGAGGGTCAGCTAGTATAATAATAAAGTGAAACAGCCCATGGCTTAATTGCCAAGAGTCTCGATCAATACCTGAGGAGGCTCTCGCTTGGCAGCTGGATCAAGGGCTTGATTCAGAAAGCGGTACTCCTGGACACGGCTTGTATTGTTAAGAGGTTCCTTTCTCTGGAGCTCTGACTGCCGGTAGCTTCGACCCTGTTCTCGATACAGAGGGGCTACCTTTTTTATATTTTTAAATGTTTTTATATTTGTTTTTAAATTAACATTTATAATGTAATTTATTTGTAAAAAAATGGAGATAAAAGCGCTACAATTATCTTTTGCCACGTGCCTTAAAATGGAACTAACGACACTTTCTTGTATAATTTTTTTACTAACTGCACCCCCTTATAACGTCATCCTCAATAGGATCCTTGTTTCACATAAGTAATCCTTAGACTGCGTCTTTAGACGTCGTACAAAAAGTACGAAGCACAGCGTAGCACTTCACGTAGCACTTCACGTAGGATTTCACATAGCACTTCACGTAGCATGTCACGTAGCATTTCACGTAGCACTTCACGTAGCTGCTACGAAAACTACGAAACCGGGCTACGAACAGTTGCATTCGTAGCAACAAATTAGGATACTGCGAAACGAGGTGTTGGGTTTGATTAAAAGGTCAGAGTAAGTGTTACTTGGTTTTTTACAAGGAATTTCTCAGTCGCAGACCGGAGACCAGAGTTCTGCCCGGTTAATAGCAAAAGACAGAAGTAGAGGTAGAGGAAGACCAAAGAAACAAAGAATGGACTGTGTAAAGGATGATATGGCCTGAATGGAGTTGACTGCTGAAATTATGAGTAATAGAGAAGTTCGGAAGAAAAGCACATGCTGCGTCGACCACAAATATGGAGATAAGGGCAGGATGATGTTGATGGCAAAAGGCACGATCCATTTTAAATGGGACTTAAAGAAACTTGGCTAAATATAGGTGTACTATATGTATACTTGCTACTGCCGTGATGTAGCGTTATGTTTAAGGGGCCGGCGGAGCATGCGTCTTTCATACAAACGTAATACCGAACTAATTTGTAAATCAAACATATTCATACGGTAGTGTGTATTTATTTCGATTGGATTACAGAATATCTAGGTTCCCAAATATATATTTTGAATGGAAACTGATTTAAACAAGAGTTATGAGGAATTTAAAATTTCTATAGAAAACTTATTTTTCTCATAACACTTGTTTAAATCAGTTTCCATTCAAAATATATATTTGGGAACCTGGATATTCTGTAATCCAATCGAAATAAATACACACTACCGTATGAATATGTTTGATTTACAAATTATTTTGGTATTACGTTTATATGAAAGACGCATGCTCCGCCGGCCCCTTAAGCTCAATAGGAAATATTCTCAACCATTCATAACTCTTTAAAATAACACCGTTCTGTTAACAAACAGTGTTGATTACAATCAACATGTAATTAACTCAAAAGCCTACAATTGTGCATTAGCGACCGCAGACCTATTAAGAGCTTGCCATAAATACTCTTCAAAAACCATAATAATGGGTAACCACAATGGATTCCAATTAAGATAATCAGGAACTTGAAAAAAGAATTAGTAAAGGACTTTCACAGAGGCAGGCCCAAAACAAGGTTGACGTGACGATTTGAAGTCGATTCTGACAAAAAGAAAAAACACAGAGAAAATGGAATGGTATGAAGGAGGAGGATTTTGCCCAGCAGTGGGACCGAATAGCCGGACATAAAAAAATCTGCCTGGATATTCATCTCATTAATTGCATCAAAAATATTTAATACTAGCGGACGTCACGCGGTTTCACCCGCGTAGTTCCCGTTCTCGTGGGAGTACGGGGATAAAATGCTAGCTTATGATACTCAAGGTGAATGTAGCTTTCCAATGGTGAAAGAATTTTTGAATTCGGCACAGTAGTTTTTGAGTTTATTCATTACAAACATACACACAAAACTACAATTCTATCTACACTAATCTTTATAATATTAGTGTAGATAGACTGAGACAAAAAGTAACTGCCTGTGGTTGTGCAACCCCCCCAATCAAAAGGCTTAAAGTCACCCAAAGGGCAATGGAGAGGGCTATGCTCGGAGTTTCCTTGCGTGATCGAATCAGAAATGAAGACATCCGCAAGAGAACCAAGGTCACCGACGTAGCCCGAAGAATTGCTAAACTTAAGTGGCAGTGGGCAGGGCACATTGCTCGCAGAACGGATGGCCGTTGGGGCCGAAAAGTTCTGGAGTGGCGACCGCGAACCGGAAGACGATGCGTTGGAAGACCTCCCACTAGGTGGACTGATGACCTGGTGAAGGTTGCGGGAATCCGGTGGATGCGAGTCGCAAGGGACCGGTCAATGTGGCGACACTTGGGGGAGGCTTATGTCCAGCAGTGGGCGTCTTTCGGCTGAGATGATGAACAGGTCAAACTAAGTGTTACCTGGATTTTCCATATGGAATTTTACAGTAGCAGACCGGATAAACTAACTCAATACAATATTGGAGAAAAACTATCTACAATATTGCATTTTGTAGTGTGGGGCGTTTAGAATGTTGTACTGAAGACGTAGTAAACGTTTTAGTGTCAGTGTCTTTTCTACCTTACATTTTTTTTAACTTACTCAAGCATCGCGTCGTGATTAAGGCGATATAAGCTCAAAGTCACAGGACCAGTTATTGAAGAACCGCCTATACGCATAATCGGCAAGCGTTACCTGGGATGCCCCCAGTCAGTTGGACCAGCGGACATGTGTAGGCCTGAATTCTAGCTTATACGCTGTCGGTCGCGTACGTCGGTCGCGCGTACGAATATATATTGAGTTCTGTAGAGCACCATACTGCGTCGCTGACTTCAATGAAGCTCGTGGCTAAATAATATCAGCTACTCGCGTCGATCTTTAGGTTAAGCCATGCTTGCCGAGGTTGGTCTGTGGATGGGTGACCACCTTTACATACCGAGTTTCCTCCGTCCCTCGGAAAGCACGCTAAGCTGTTGGTCCCGACTTTCATTTGTCCATCTTTGACTGTCGTTACAGGTAGTCAGTGGCCCAAAAAGTCTGACGACCAGTCTTACCAAGTGGTATCGTATTTCCGAGTATTAACTGGGTTGTGGAGGTCAGATAGGCAGTCGCTTCATGTAAAATACTGGTATTCAACTGCATCCGGTTAGACTGGAAGCAGTCAAACCGGATAGTTGGGAAAAGGCTGGGCAGATGATGACTGCGACGCTGACGTCAGTGGGGCGTAAGTTGCTACATATTTCTCGCTGACGTACGCGACCGACCATCATATCAGCAGAATATCAGGCCTTAAGAGAGGCTATCACAATTTTTCTTGTATGTGTGTGTGTATTTGAGTGTTTTAAGAGTAACACTCTAATTTCTTTATTTTGAGCACTGGAGAAAGTTTGAGTAATTTTCTAGGGAGTACTCAAAATAAATATCACAATTTTTCTTGTATTAGAGCATCACTGAATGCGGAGGAGATAAAAAAAGGGTACAGCATGGGAGAGGCTTGGAAAGAAAGAAAAAATATTTATTAATCTGGTCATTAGTTTCTTTCTTTCTCTTTAGACCCTATGTCCAACGGAGAACTACAACAGGCTTTATTGATTTTACCTCATTATTACAGTGCAGTGATCTTGCAAGAAGAATCTGCTAGCTTGCTTGCTGCTAGTAGTTAACCTTCACCTATTCGGCAGTAAACCCTTACAAATAGATTTAGGTCAAGCACCAAAATTCCATAGACTCGAATATTTTCAGTCACAAAATAAATTGGACGCCCCTAAACTATCAGCCATAACTTCAACAGAAACGCAATAACTTTAATTTATGAACCGGTTAATCCGGATAAGCCGCCGATATTGTAATAACACACATTGTCACGGTATTTGTGACAAAACGTGTCATGTGAACCCGGATTTTGTCGGTTTTAACCGTTATTATTGTGAATCTATGTTTGGTTTTGACAAAACAAATGAATGAATAATCTACGCTCCTTCCACGACTTTAGGTGATGCGACTTGCGAACCGACATGCGACAAGCGATACGTGTCATGTACACATGACATATACCTATCACTTTTTGGGGGGAAGGGGGTCTCGGAATATCACGTATTTTTTTCCAACAGTGTAAAATTGTGAGGGGTTTAATTAGATTAACATGTTTCTCTACTAAATTATGGCTAAATGTTGCACAATATCTTTTGTAGTGAGACTACCAGCCACATAGAAGAAAAAGCTCTACAGCGCCACCTAGGCGCGCGCGCGTATAAATTGCGCAGTAGAAAAACCCGCAACATCATTCAAACTGTCGAGCAGTAGGCCCACCAGACACAAAACTCGTCTGGACAGAGGATCTTCCCTGTAAGGGAAAGCGTCAGGGTAGCCCGCGAAATTCAATTTTTCTTACGTTTTTTGCAATTTGCAGGCCAGTGGTAGGTTATGAAGTTGAAAATATCGTTCGCGACTGTAAGACGTTTGTAGTTACAGAATTATGATCATCGAAATCATCAATACAACCCTCCAAGCGCACATAAGTATAGGAACGACTATGACCTTGCAAAAATCGTTCATCGACTTACATGAACTTAGAGGGTTGTACTGATGATTTTGATGGTTATAATTTTGTGACTACGTACATTTTACAGTCGCGAACGATCTTGTCAACTTCATACAACCTGCTACTGGCCTTGGATTGAAAAAACGTAAGGAAATTTGAATTTCGCGGGCTACCCTGACGCTTTAACCTTAAGCGAAAATTGCCACATGTAATGAATGACCGCCTATTTTCCGTCGCCTAAGTGACTACCGCCTGCAAGTCGCGTCGCGATGACTTATGGCGTGCACTAAGCAGCTTCTTTAAAGTTGTTTACCGCGCAGCCGCTGCTGCAACAAGCGCGTCGCCCGATCGTATGCGTCGTGGCCAAGCGGTTAGGACGCAGGTTCATGACGAGAACCTTTCTATTAAAATTCTACAAATAACAAAAGGGACGAGAGGTGTTACTGACCCCTGTCTGTTTACCTGCCCCGTGTTTTAAAAGGAATGTAATACAACCCCAGTTATTTCCATTATTCACATTAACATCACCTTTACGAATTTACGTCGCTCGCTGCGTAATTTCAAAATATTTTTGCCTCGTATTACAAACGTATGAGGTGAATAGTATTTGGAAACGATGTTGCTTTGGTTATGCCAAGATCTTTTCTACTACTGATTAATAGTGGTGAATATTAAAAGCTCTCCAAATCAAAAGCATTTCAAATGCTGCATTTAAATTCAAGCTACGTAAGCCTTTATTGTATTTGTATACCTACTACGAAAAGCATATATAATTACAGTCGAAACCAAACAACAGTTTCACTGACCCCCCAGCCAACAGGTGATAACTCGTAAAACTAACTAGGTGAGTTGCGACGGACGCTCGTGGAGGACCGTTTAGAGAAACAATGGCACGACTGAGTTCCGGGAGGGCCCCGTCTCCCGCCTGCACCTAGCGATGGGCCGAGTCGACTTTTTGATAACTCGAGTAACTCGAGTTGACCCGGTAACCAACTCGGGCTGCAACTCGAGTTGACTCGACCCGGGCTGCCTTAAGGTACGTCGCGTCGCCGCGTCGTCCGTCCGAGTCAGCACATGCTCAACTCGGTGCATCGTTCCGCGGGTTGCTAGTTTGCTACGTTCACGGTTCACCGGGTCGGGTCCGACGGGCTGCGTGGCGTCGAGTCAATGATAATGATACTTAGTCAAATAAAATTGAGCCCGTTCAAAAATCAGACTTTTAATATTATTGAAAGTGTTTACCAACATCAAATCACAAAGTGAACTACTTATGTAGCGCAAAATAATGGTAACATTTTTACCTAGTAAATAATAAGAAACTAAAATAAATTGAATGGTACTTTATTCCCCAACGCGCCAACGCCAACGGTTTCACTGTAGGTATTGAATTATATATTTCTTTTTTAAGTGGTTCACTAAAGCAGTGGTATTTCCACTAAATTTGTATTGACAGGAGCATAAATTGCATATTTGGTATTATCGTCTATTTTCGAAAAAAACTCCCACGCAACACTTTTTTATTTCCCATTTCCCGGAGCCATTCTAAACTTATTAAACAGACAAACAACACTTCAACTAATAAAACTGTAACAAAACAATAAAAATAACGAACGAAGTAATAATAACAAAAAGGTAAACAAAACAAATAATCTTCTATTCAGTTCCTGCATAACCGTCTGATAAGAAACCAACAAAACGAGAACTATCTCTTTCACTCGCGGCTCGCACGTTCGGTCGTTCGGGCTGATTCGGGCTCGCTCGTAAATGTTCGGGCCTCGCGACTCGCGGGCCGCCAACCCACCGCACCGCTTGCCGCGCGCGCTCTTCGGGTCAACCCGGGTTGCAGATATATTAACTCGGGCTGACTCGCTTACGGTCTGACCCGAGTTACTCGAGTTGGATAACTCGAGTTGCCCATCGCTACCTGCACCCAACACGAATGCACCTCAACTTTAATAACAATGGATTTAATTGTCCATTTTGCGGCGTCAGCGCAAACTGACGTAATTAAGATAAATCTAGCGTTGAAATTATAAGAGTACGTTTATATTAGTAGAATGCTCTGCAGATGCTACACTAACAGCACCTTTAGTGCACACACATAATGAAAATAATAAAACAGATGTTCAATAACGCAAAAAGCAGTTAACTCTGCGAAAATAAGGAACAAAATAAGTAAGTCTGCAATAAACAGAATGATGACCCATTTTGTAAAAGGCGAAAGATATTTTCATTTGAATTACTCCACAAATCCATTTCCATCGTCCCAGACGTCAAACTTAGCAGAACTTGCAATTTTTAGAACAAATAAAAAGCCACAAAGATTCTCTGATAGCGACATAGTTCAGCTTTTATATCAAATGCGGCCAAGAGAATAACCATTAAGCATTTCCTTGCGCTCTGCGTGCAATAAATGAATAAAAAACTCTGCTTCAACTTGGCAGATACAATTGATAACTTGCCCGAAGCTAAACTTTTTGCTTCCCAGTCCATTATTGACGTCTAAGATCGAAGAGAGCGAACGCTCTGCGATATTTTTAACCTCTCATTCTGCGGATATTTTCGCCTTTTCCAGCTAATTTAATGGATTTTTAATTACTGTGCAAAGAACTTTAGACCGATTAACAACATTTTTTTCCTTATTTTCGGAATCTTAGACATGGTTTTCACAATAAGGTTCTTGGGATTTAGGTACTTTGAGATTTTTTTAAATTAAATTGGTTTATCTATGTTCAAAGTTGTCAGTTAAAACCATTCATCAATAACTTCATAAAACTGGAGTGTTTCGATTAAAAATGAGACTTGTTAGTTCCCGGTCTGTTGGTCAACTTTTATTAGTTCGCCGAGTAGAAAAAGTAATCAAGTCTGCGATATATCGTGTCGCGTTCCTAACTCCCGAGATAACTCTTAATTGTTTGATGTGACGCCTCGCGGAGACGCGGAGATGGGGTACGCCGTCTCCTTACCTTTTATCTTGTTTGTGAACAAATTTCAACTTTTTAAAGAATTTACTACGAGCTTTAAGAATATAAGTTACAGACAGACATTATGATACAATTATATTAGTTACCAGCTTATGCGCGCAGCTTCGCCCGCGTGGAGTTCGATAATTGTCCCACGGGATCATACCACCGGGATAAAAAGTATCCTGTGTCATTCCAGGCCATAAACTATGTGTGCTCAAAAGTCTTGTAGCGAGATAACTTGTCATCTCGCTACAAGACTTTTATTCAATTCTTTCATAAAGTTCAGTCATCATCTGCCCAGCCTTTTTCCAACTATGTTGGGGTCGGCTTCCAGTACAACCGGATGCAGCTGAATACCAGTATTTGACATGGAGCGACTTCCTTATCTGACCTCCACAACCCAGTTACTACTGGGTAATACGATACCACTTGGTAAGACTGGTTGTCAGACGTTTTGGGCCACTGACTACCTGTAACGACTGTCAAAGATGGACAAATGACAGCCGGGACCAACAACTTAACGTGCTTTCCGAGGCACGGAGGAAACTCGGTATGTAAGGGTGGTCACCCATCCACAGACCAACCCAGGCAAACACGGCTTATCCTAACGATCGATCCGAGTGGGTGTTATTACTTAGCCGCTCACAAACTCTTTCATAAAGTTCAGTACAATATTAAAACTGAACACAACTAAAAGCAGCGATTTTCGTCCACCTTCAATAAGTAACAATGGTTTATTCAGGCAACAATACGCAAGCAAACCGAATACGCAATTAATGTAACAAGAAGTCGGTTCAAAAGACGGGGGGACAGGAGAATATCTACTGAAAAAAGACTATATCAATGAAAATAAACAAAAAAAACGTGGATGTACGAAAATAGGTCATCGAATGGAATATTTCGACTGACCAGTCTACTCTGACCTTTGAGATTTCAGTGAGTTTGGGTATGTAGAGAGGTTTTGAACGGAGTTTGAGGTTCCAAGCTGGTTGTAGCTGTGTAAAGTGAGGTGGATTAATGTACGCACACGATACGATTCACTCGACCAACCAGTACCAACGTTACTATCGCGGCGATTGTTTTCTTCGTTCGGACGTTGATGGACCAACAGTGTTTTATCTAGGAAATTCTGTCAGAGTTGGTTTTCGTGTCGCGGAAATTCATTTTAGTGTCACTGATGCTCCAAGCCTGAGACTACACAACCTTCGGGGTTGTTTTTAGTATTCAGTTTTTAAAGGTATTGTTAACATTAAAGAAGCTTGTAATTTGTGCAACTATAACATTAATTGTTTAAGTAAAAAGCTTTGAAGAAAAAGCCTTAGAAGAGCTTAGACCTTTGACCATAGAAGAACGAAAAATCAACGGACAATATTTATTATAACCATTCAGAAAGACCATGGAACTAAATAGGTACTAAGCAAAACAGCTTACAATAACTATTTACTTTATAATTCCATGCATCCTAATTTATGTAACGTCAATATCGTACTGGCGATGTAAAAATAATCTATGGAAAGAGTTTTGTTTGAAACAAAGTTCTCGTGTCATTAAAAAATCATCGGTTTTGACAAAACTGACAGCATGTACAATATAATAAAAATCATCATGTGAAAAATAAAATGAGGCAAAATTCAATATAATGTGACTTTTAATAAACTTCAATTTTGTATATACGTTCATTACCGTGATATGCCTGGACCTGATGTTAGAGCCAATGAAAATGTCCTCGGCGAGATGTCGACAGAGCCCACTACGAATGTGCATAGTGGTGTAGAAGCTAAAGCTGAAAGAAAACTAACTGTCCTCGAGTCACATGGCTATGTACTTGGACGTACCATAGGGTCTGGATCTTATGCCACAGTCAAGGTACCAGTGTTTGTAACAAATACTCACGAAATATCATCGCATACGAAGTCGTTTGAAAAATCCTGCCAAGTTATAAAATATAGTATTGTGTTTTTCTAAAAGAAGTATTCACTAAATTCGGGCCGGGCACCAGGAGATAAAAATTCCACTGTAGTTATTTCTACCTGACATAGTTACTCAATCATTGTATCTGAATTGGAACAGACAGTGTCATTGTGTTAAAGCTTTAAATATGAAGAAGTTTGAATCGGGTATAATTATAACCTACATACTAGGTTTCTCAAAAGCATTCATATTTTGGAATGTTTTTCGAAGCTTATTGTGAGTTGTTCGATAAATCTCTCCAAGACACCGCTTTGGGTATCGAAACTGGCCTTCATTACGTACTAGAACAAGCAAAGGGGATATCCGTAAACCTTTTTTTCATCCACAGCCCGAATACTCCCTACTGTTGGGTATACGCCCGTCTTTGCTTGTTCCAATCATCACGTTTGTGCAAGCCTCATACATGTTTTAACCATGATGACAATAAAGTCGTTTCCCCATCTCGCCGATATCTATATTTAACGCAGTATTCGAATTCTATTGTAGGTTGCAACTAGCGACCGACATAACTGTCAAGTGGCAATCAAAATCATAAGCAAATTTCAAGCACCAGGCGATTATTTGAAAAAGTTTCTACCTAGAGAAATAGAAGTTGTGAAAGGTCTTAAACATGAGAACTTGATACGATTTCTACAAGCAATAGAAACTACTCACAGGTAACCCTTGATTCTAAAACGTAGTAATGTGTCCTTCCGCCCAAATCTGAGCCAATCTCAGACTAACCAAATCATCATCATTAGATACAGATTGTGTTCAAATACAGGTGCACTCTTTGTCCCTAAATTCATAGCACACGGCAATTCGAAGCAATCGGAGTGAGATCAGGCGCAAGACCAACGGCTTAACGTGTCTTCCGAAGCACGGAGGCAACTTACTTATCTCCAATTTGTAAAATCCGCTACCGGCTATTGCTGAGTTATTGATCGATCGATCGATCTGAATGATCTCGTTATCGCGCGACTGCATCTGGCATTCGTTTCTCGGGTTGGTCAAAGTATTAATGAGTTTTTCCAAAACGTACTCTTACTTTTGTCCATTTACACGGGAAACTTTGATAGAAACTCTATGAAACAATGTCCACACGGCTTTAATTTTATCATCACGTTGAAAATTTTCCGAATTCTCTTGAGAGACCCTTCAAGTGGGGAGTTTTTAACCATTAACAATTGTAAACTGAAGCCAACCTAGACTCTGGCCTGAGTGACCCCTTATCTAGACTAGAAGGCCCGATGTCTAGAAGTGCTCAAGCGTGAATGTGAATGTGAACTCAAGGCTTCAGCCTTCCGTACCAGATCGTACCGTACCTTACGTAGCTAGAGTCCGTAATATTTGTACACTTTCGTAATCTGATGTAAAGAGCAGATTTGCAAATATTGGGGTACTAAAGAAGATCTATTTTAATCGTGCTTATAAGAGAATGAAAACTGGCTTGAATCAATCACGTATTACAATATTTGGTCTCTCTCTAACAGGCTTTCCGGCGATTAGACACAGAATGATAGTCTCATTTAAAATACTGTTCAAATTTGAAACGACAATGCAACGAATGCATAAGCTGCACGTAATTTCGTTTGCTTCACTTTGCCTAATAGGAATGTGTTTTCCAGGGTCTATATTGTGATGGAATATGCCGAAAACGGCAGTCTCCTAGACATAATACGCAAGGATCAACATATCGATGAGGTTCGAGGTCGTCGTTGGTTCCGCCAACTTGTGGAAGCCGTCGACTACTGCCATGAACGAGGAGTTGTTCATAGGTATGTATTTTATGCGGAAAACAACGTGGAACAACTTAACTTAAACAACATATCAGATTATTTGAGTGGGGCAGGATGTTAAAATCCTCCCTCTGTAAAGGCCGTCACAATTTGGTTTGGTCTTCCAGTGTATTTTTTAGTTTTGCACACCCTGATTTTAGCCATATCTCCAGACGATCGACTTTCTTTAATACTTAGCCACTAAAATAATCCGGTTGCCGTTGGTCATAGGACGATTTCGTGAGATCGCCGAAACAGATACAACCTCTAAAATTGGAACTAACTGATCCATCTTGCGTTTTCAATACTTTTCAAACATGTTTGCCAACCTTGTAGATATGTAGCCAGAAATTCAAAATCTGACTCACGTACAATTTCAGGGACATAAAATGCGAGAATCTGCTTATGGACCATGGCTTGAACATAAAACTGTCAGATTTTGGATTTGCAAGAGGTCACATGAAGCCTAAGAATGGTGTTTTTGCGCTAAGTGAGACTTTCTGCGGAAGTTACGCATATGCTTCACCTGAAATCCTAAAGGGAGTTCCTTATAGACCACAAGACTCTGACATATGGAGTATGGGGGTGGTGCTCTACGCTATTGTGTATGGAAGGTTGCCTTTCGACGACACGAATTACACTCAGTTGTTAAAGGTACATATTCTCATTCTCATAATCAGCCCACAATGTTGGGCACATTGCTGCTGGGACATAGGCTTCCCCTATGTTAAAGGGGACCGACTGAAACCAACCATGTGGGCCCAGTGAATGTCATTGACGGATGTAACATTTTAATCTTTGCGTCTAAGACGGCCGGAGCTGCAATGTTTTCCTTCACGTTTTGAGAGCACTCGGTTCACCTTTTTGTTCATTACGCGTAACTCGAGCACATTATCACCTGTGTGAGCAACCTCGCTCGTCTAAGTTGTTCTAGATAATTGAATGCGCATTGAATTGACACAGATGTCCAGACGCCAACACATCAAGCTACTCGAAACTTATGCTTCAAAAAAGCAAGTTGCAATAAAGTTGAAAATATAATAATAAAGAAATTTGACAAATTGTAGCAGCTTGATGAGCTACTACGTCTGTACACAATTTTTTTAAATGCACCTTGATGTAAGTTCCTGGAAAGTACACTCTCGCAGCGGTGGTATGACTTAGGGTTAGGTGGTCACAAGAAGACGATTGGGTTCTCAGTCTTCCATGTCCGTTGCTAGTAGCCTTTTATGATCTAGCAGCTTAGTTTTTTGGGTACCAGTTTAATAAATTTAAAACATCTAAATATTTTATTTCCCATAGGGGCCTACATTGGCACTTATAAAACATCGAGAAAAGGTGCACCACAGTTTTACTTTGGCCTGTTATAGCTTTCGTGGTCTATCTCGAATGCTATCATGATCATCATCAATCCAGTCTACAGCAGTCCACTGCTAAACACCATACAACACAAATCTCGGGAACTCGTATCCGGCTGCTACAAGTACCCATGCGAAAATCGTCATTCCACTTAGCCTGAAGGCGTTTTATCTTACGTGTACGGTCTCCACTTAAGAAAACCTCTCATATTAGCCAACATTATAGTAGTCCAACCTTTTGCCAATTTAGTTCGCTAATTCTCGAATGCTAACGCTTGTCAAAACATAGCTAAGTCACCGTTACCTCATCATCTGCCTAGCCTTTTCCCAACTATGTTGGGGTCGGCTTCCAGTCTAACCGGATGCAGCTAAATACCAGTATCTTACATGGAGCGACAGCCTATCTGACCTTCACAACCCATTTAGTACAGCCACTGACTAGCTGTAACGACTGTCAAAGATACACAAATGACAGCTGGGCTGGCAGTCTCGACATAGATAGCGACAAAATCGCTAACTTTCGATTGCTAATAAAGAACGAATAAATTTGATTGCAATAATGATGCTTGCGAATAATGAAAGTCTCTATATCCTAGATGCGTTTCTATTAAACATAATTATTGCAACCGAATTTATTCGTTAGTAATCAGTGATCAAAAGTTAGCGATTTTGTCGTTATCTCTGTCGAGACTGCCGGCCCTGGGACCATCTGCTTAAACTCGGTATGTCATGATGGTCACCCATCTACGAACCAACCTAGGCAAGCCCAGTTAAACCTTGGTGATCGGCCCGTGCGGCAGTTATTATTGAGCCACGAGCCGTTGCCTTATAATCATATGATATTCTTACCGTCAAAAAACTCTCTTTTTCTTTACAGCAAGTGCAAAATAAAGTGACGTTTCCACGTGAGCCGAAGGTGTCAACCGACTGTCGCAAGCTGATCACGAAAATCCTAGCACCACTCAAGGTGCGCGTCAAAATACCCCAGATTTTGGGAGACTACTGGATCAATCCAACCCAACCGGACAAGAACGAAGAGGTGGATACAACACAGGTGACCACATTACTCTGTTGCTATTAAGAAAGATAACTGATAGGTTACTTGGGTGTGTTCATTTCCTGACGTAGAAACGTAGAGGAAGCAAAAGGAGTGTGTAAAAGCTCCAACTGATGGAGATCTGAAACTTTGTCAATAGGCTAGTTTCCACCATCAATGAATTGCAAAACTAATTAGTCCGTCAGTTCGAGTATTGGAAAATAATGGACACGTATTTTTTGTTTTTGTAAATCACTGAGTACTGACAAAGATAAAACGCATCAAAACTCGGGAGTGGGGGCTCGTGACGTCACAACGCACTAAAAACTATAGCACGGCGTGACGTACTGCGAATTTTAAAAGCGTCGTATCTTCGTCAATTTTGGTTTATGTAACAAAAGAAAAAATACGGGTCAAATATTTTTTTATAATCTGTAAACTGACGGACTAATTAGAATTTTTTAGGACACAAGCCTATTCCTTTGGGAAAAAGGCACGAAGGTGTGAATATACATCATATTCTTGGATACTTATACTTATAAACTCTTTAAATTCTCCAAGTTACAAATCTTATTTTATTTTATTTGAAAGGCAGAAAGTCAGAAGAGGAACACCGTCACCTGCTAGGTACGCAGTGAAGTCAAATATGTTCACTATTTCGTGCTACTTTTCATTTTAAGTACTCTGTAGTTTAAAATACTAGATTAATGCTCAATAACACTTTTTTATTTTAAGAATGCTGGTCCAAGTAATACAGAAACGTAAAACAGAAATCTCTGCTGGTTGTAGCCATTGAAGAGTTCCCGTAACTTCCTTCTGCCTCCATGGACAGAGTCTGTCCAGTGTCCGTTGCAATGTGTTCAAAATAAAGTAAATGGGCGTATATTGCAGCGTGGTCCTGTTGCCAATGTCAATGCTGTTGCTAAACAATTGTGAAACTGTCTATGAAAATTGTATTGCAAATATGTCATTAATTCCGACAATGGTCACGCGCCATCTTCTGCTTTTCACTTCTCAGTATATAAATTGAGAAGTTCTAAAACCTACATCCTGGTTTTCAAAATTTTACCTTTTTCGCGTCTTAAATTACAAGAAACTAGTAAACGACTTTTTCTTTCTTCTTTACGGCTTCGTCTTTTTCCTAGCTTAATGAGCATTGATGATGCATTTGAAATGAGGAAAATACCGAATCAGCAAATATCTTTGGAACCAAAAGAACCTCATTCTGGATGAACGAAGGGAGGAAGCCTGATTGAATTACCAATTGTCATGGTTATATCTGCTTATAGTGACTGTCCCGTTGATTTTCTTGGTGCGTTTTCACCATAACCAGCCTTAACCATCAAAATTTTCAACAGATCACTGAATTGATCCCTAAAAATTGTAGTCTATAACAATAAAACTTTTTAAGTTTGACAGCATAAAGTAACACCATTTGCCCTTCGTCGGTTCGGTCGTAGTCTTACCAGGATGGGTTTCTGTCATAGTTCCTTCAACATGAGCTGCATGAGCCACATGAATAGTTGTCAGGCTACGTTATAAAACGTAATGCTCTGTTATGGAAAGTCGTGTAAAAAGATATGATTTTTCAGGAAAACGCGAAGGTCAGCAAAGAAGAAATAAAAAGCGTGAACATTGGCACTGTAACTTTCGACAGAAAATTAGAGGAAGTGAAATAAAGCAACAAAAAAGAAGAAACGGAATAATTAAAATAAACAAATTATGCTTTACGTTTTTTTTTTCTTCCTATATATATGTTTCACCGTTTTGCCGCTACTAGGGATTTTAATTTTGATTTTAATCGGGTATAGTCCAAGAGCTAGATCGAATGACCTGAGTTCATTGGATCTTGCTTATTGAACTCATTATATCTTCTGAACTAAGACCCGATTAAATCTGTTGGTGACAAATTGCGACTAATTGGCGACAAAATATGGGAGAAAACAGATCTTCGCTAGGATGTGGCCAAGCTGGGGAGACTCGCTCCAGATTGGCCACCTATAAACCCTCATACGAGTATCTTTTGAACCAGTGACCGATATATTCTAAAATTTGGTGACAAATTTTAAATAAATAGCGACTGATTTTGTGTTATCAAAATAAACCTTCATTGTCACTAGTACCATTAACAGTTCCATGAAGGAACTAGTGTTGTTTTTATAATCACTAGTTCCATTTTGAAAGAATCTGAATATAATGGAACTAGTGTTGATTTTAAGTATCACTAGTTCCACTAGTAATATTAACAGGTCCATGATGGAACTACTGTTGTTTTTGTTGTTTTTTTTTATCCCTCGTTCCACTAATAACATTAACAGTCCCATGATGGAACTACTGTTGTTTTTGTTAATCACTAGTTCCATTTTGAAAGAATCTGAAAATAATGGAACTAATCTTGATTTTTTTTACCACTAGTTCTACATTAGGCACTTGCCAGCACTAAATAACTACCCGCGCTTTTCCGAAACTGAACTAATTGTGTTTGCACTAGGCATGTATCAATTAACAACACTTAAAAAATTCACAAGTGCCTAATGTAGAACTAGTGGTAAAAAAATAAAAAAATCAAAATTAGTTCCCTTATTTTCATATTCTGTCAATGAATTGGAACTAGTAATTAACAAAAACAACAGTTGTTCCATCATGGGACTGTTATTGTTATTAATGGAAGTAGTGAAAAAAAAATCAACATTAGTTCCATTATTTTCATATTCTTTCAAAATGGAACTAGTAATTAACAAAAACAACACTAGTTCAAGCCAAGCCAGTGTCAATCACTCTCAAATGTTTAATTTCGAGTGAAAGAAGTGGAATGAAATGCAAAACTAAACGGAAAAGCGTCTGTTACTGCGAAAATACTGTATGTAATGTGAGTAGCAAGTGTATTCTTTACAACATATGTATTTAACTTTTCATGATAAAGTTGATGAAAATACCTAAAATCTATAGTGGTCGTGGCAGATAGGTTCTACCTAGCACGGCCATGGTCGATATGTTATAACAGCGAAAATATGTGAGTACATTTTTGAAAGTCGTTAGTACAACAAAGTACATATTTTTTCATGAATATGTACCGCATTAAAATCAAGTTAAAATCATCCATTGTGCGGGAGAGGATGACACTATTTTACAAGGCGCGACTGCATAACTGACTTCCAAAAACCAGTTAGTCTAGTTTAGCCACGAGTTTTCAGTAGAAAAAAAATAAAACTACAAAAACTTAAAAAAGCATACAATAGTTTATTTTATAATAAATTATGAGAAATTCTTAAGAAGAAGTGTGTAATTATTATCAATAGTTCCAAATCAAAATAAGAAAAATGCAAATGCATGCGACGGAAGTATCTCTACCCCCATAATCGGGACTTGGGCAACTCGACCACCCCCCGATAGGTTAGTTAGGTTCCTTGAAACCCTGCCGACAGAAATAAGAGCTCCGCGTAGCGAGGCTTTGTCGAATACGCTTTTTAGGCGAATATAAAGTGTTAATATATTTTTATTTCTAGTACTTATAGAGTTAGTGTGTATATATTATGTCACCGTAAAATTGTCAAATACGATATATTGTAATATCTCTAGCGATATTATAAAGTCTCGAATTATTGTCAAATGAACATACTGCTTACAATAAAACGCATTATTTTTCGTGAAATGCATGTGATGGTAGGCAACTCACGCGGTGTGGAGAGAAGGAGGGGTCCCCCTTGCCCAGTGGTACCACTCTCATGAAAAGATACTGCACCATTCCTGAGAAATATCAATTAATATAACCTAACCTTAAAACACTTCATATTCCCCTAAAAAGCGTAGTCGACGGAGCCCCGCTTCGCGGGGCCCCTATTTCCGGGTGCAGGGTTTAAAGGAACCTAACTAACCTAACGGGGGGGTGCCCCAAGTCCCGATTATGGGGGCAGAGATACTTCCGTATGTTCAGTTGACAATAATTCGAAATATTACAATATCGCTAGAGAGAAACACGTTATATTGTAATATAACGTGTTTGACAATTCTACGGTGACATAATAATATATTGTAAATAATTAAAAAAAAACAAAAAAATTGTTTTGAGGTTTGGTTACATTAATCGGTTTTTCTCAAGAATGGTGCATTATCTTTTCATGGGAGTGGTACCATGGGGCAAGGGGGACCCCTCCTCCCCACCACACCCCCTCCACACCGCGCGAGTTGAATTTTGTCGCATACATTTCACAATATTACGGTTTCACTTCGATAGGTTGTAGTCTACCGAAAAATAATGCGTTAAATTGTAAGCAGTATGTTCGTTTGACAATCTTTCGAGAGTTTACAATCTCGCTAGTTATATTACAATCCAACGGGTTGTACAATTTTACGGTAACACATAAATATCACAATTCGTAGCACCAATCGGAGCCCCGGTACCTTACTTCAATTGATGTTTGTTCCACTACTTTAGCTAGTGTTTATTGATACTTGGTTTCAGAATGACTTAAAAACTGGGACTTAGAAAATAGTAGGTAGTTTGTAAGTACTAGTTTTTTTTCAACTTACTGCAAACGCAGGATAGACTGTGCGACCGTACTTTACCAAGGTGTATGTATAGGACTAGGTATCTAATAAAAGAATTGTTCAATTCCAACTAGAAATTCCTGAGATTAGCGCGTTCAACCAAACAAACTCTTCAGTTTTATAATATTAGTATAGATTCTAATGGGTGGATAATATGTATATGGCATAATAACAGATAGTATATTTCCGCTAATGGTCACTGTTCTAACCTAACCCAACCCAAATGATTCATCAACAATAGAGGGGATCTGGCACTTGGCGGCCACTGACGCGGCACGCTCGCTCCGCTCGCTCGCCTTCGCGCGCTAGTGGTCACTGTTAGTTAGTTAGTTCAAATGTGCATTATAGAAAATCTTAATTTAACCATTTAAAATTAGGTAAACTGAAATTATACCAATAATTAATTACTTTATAGGTCTTCAAGGTTTCATCGATAAACTAAAGAAAAGTATATGAAATTTAATTAGGTCATGTGATCGTTAGAACTTTTGTTATTATATCAAATGGTACGCACATGATTCTAATATCATTCTGTATTTTATATAATAGCACGACCTCGAAACGGCTTGTGAGAGACATTTTCATCCACTTTCAAACCCATCATCAGATCATCACCATCTAAATGGGGTCAACTTGGAGACTTACATCTATATAAATATATATACTCGTATATACATATAATAAAAGAGTAAAAAAACTGTGTCTGTACATTGAATATATTTAAAAAATAATAATTGAGGGGGTTTTAGAAACAGTAATAGAGCACGAATCCAAAAAAAAAAACTGTCTGTTTGTCTGTCTGTTTGTACACGCTAATCTTCGGAACTACTGGACAGATTTGAATGATGTTTTTTTGTTGTATAGATATTAAGTCTGGGCAACATATAGGCTATAATTTATCTTGGAAACTTGAACACCTGATGCAGAACCGCAACAGACCCTCTAAACTATAAGAGATACGAAAATGACACCATAGCAAAAATTGTTCCACATGATGAGCATTTTCTGATGAGTGAATAAATTTGAAGATCTGGAACACCTGTTGTGGAACTCCAAGAGCCCAGCTACACCATAACACATAGGAACGACGACTTAACAAAAGTTGTTCAATCTGATGAGCACTCTCTGTTGACTTATAAAAATCGAAGATCTGGAACACCTGTTGTGGAACTCCAAGAGCCCAGCTACACCATAACACATATAGGAGTGACGTCTTAGCAAAAGTTGTTCAATCTGATGAACACTCTCTGTTGACTTATAAAAATCGAAGATCTGGAACACCTATTGTGGAACTTCAAGAGCCCAGCTACACCATAACACATATAAGAATGACGTCTTAGCAAAATTTGATTGGTCTGATAGGCATTTCCTGTTGATTTTCAAAAAATCGAAGATCAGAAACATCTGATGTGAAAATTACTGCAAAGCTATCACTAATTTCACTGTATAATTATAAAATAACATAAGCTGGGAGTACGCGGTGAAAGCGGTATCAGTTTAGGACTGATTTTCGATGACGATAGTATATCATTGAAAATTTGACTCTACTGGCCAAAACCCCCATTTATTATTTTATTTTATCGAATATATATGCCTTCGGGCTCATGTTATTTCACTGATTAATATCCTTTTCCATTTATCTTCGTGACTCGGTAGCCTACACCCGGTAACGCAGGGGAGCAGTCAATTAGATTTAAATTGATCAGGTATCTTCACAACAAAAGTATAACCATGCCTAGAAAGAGGTCAAATCTTTCCCAATGTTCCAAAGGAGCTAAAAGATTGAGGATCATAAGATCCCAAAAATCTACCGAAGAGCGTCAGGAGAAGTCTCTCCTGACGCTCTTCGGTAGAGTTGCAGCCTGATGTTCTCGAACAGCATCAGACTTGATGCTGGATCAGGCTGCAACTTGCTCTGTGGAAACCTCTTCGGATCGCGAAGCACGCCTGCGTTCTCAGCGTATTTACGCATCTACATCCAGGTCTCTATAGACCAGTGAAGAATAGATGCGCGACTGACCGCTGATCGTGAACGTCACGCATTGTCTCGCGAGTCGGAGACGTTCACGGATACAGAATTGCGCTTGAGTTCCAAGCGTATCTACGCATCGACTTCTAGATCTCTAGAGACAAGTGGGGAACGTGATGCGCGACTGACCGCTGATCGTGAACGTCACGCATTGTCTCGCGAGTCGGAGACGTTTACCGATACAGAATCACGCTTGAGTTCTCAGTGTATTCGCACATCTACTAACAGGTCTTTTGAAACGAGCGATGAACGTGATGCGCAACTAACTGCTGATCGAGATTATCATACATTGTCCCGAACAAGCACACAACAGAATATTCATAATCAGTTAGAAATTGAGAGAGAAAGAATTGCTGGAGTACGGCATGAAGAGACAGAAGAAGAGCGCAACGAACGTTTGAATTCTGATCGACTTCGACATTCTCTGAAGAGAATGTCGATATCATCTGAAGAATCGGATGTCTCAAGATATAACCGTAGAGCATGGCGACCTTCCTTGGGTTGATAAGGAACGGAGTGCATTTACGTATACTCCTACGATTGAATACGCCACATAGTCCGCCATAGGAGGTATGGTTCAAAATTGTACTTTATGTGAAGCTGTTAAATGGCAAAAAAAAACAAACGGTATGTGTTGCTCAGGTGGGAAAGATCCGTTATTTTCCCGTCCTCGGGCTCTTAGAATTCGACATCAGACGTTTCAGATCTTCGATTTTGACGATCCCGTTGTCGCTGGCATAAGCAACAGGATTCGCGTACGAAGTCGCGGGCAGTTCCCTAATATACCAATGAAATTAATAAGTTTTGCACTGAAGATTATTACAGAAAAATTCACATATTCAGTCTTCAAAAACAACGATAGTATAAATTGGTCGTACAGATATGCTGATAATAACAAATGTTTTTCATTATATCTTCTCTTCAAAATATGTTTACTTACTTTATTTCTTTTTCTACTTTCAAATGTTGGTATTTTTGTACGGGCCGTGAATAATCTCGTCCAGTAGGTATATATCTGGTCTCGCAATTCTGAATTAGGCTTTTACTGCGATTTGAGGCGAGCTCATACTTGAATAGTGACCATTTTGTGGAGACGCACGCATCTTTACGTTATAATTATGTACGTTTATGGACACATACAGTACCTTTAGTAGAATTTCGTTGGAGTACAAAAGGCATCGTCGTCTGCAAATTTTAATGCTTGTGCTTCAAGTTTTTTATTCGCTACGCGAATACATACTATGGAAAGGATGATCAAGATGACGTAAACTCCAGCAGCATAGAAGCACTCCAACGAGACCTTAAAGAAAAAAATAGATTTAAATAGCATCGTAACAATTTGCGACGTCGCGTAAGACCTACCATATTATAGAAATGGCGTGTCGTAGAAATCACAACTAATATCCTAAGCAACCGCGACTCGACGTCGTGTCGTGTAAACTGACTACGCCATCCTACGCCAATGATGAAAAGAAATGGATGGACTATTATCTGTAATGTGCTGTGATCTTTTCAAGATACGACATCATGTCGTGATTGTTTACGACGCACACTTAGATTTCCATGACACGACATGACATCGTATCGCATAGACGTTGTATTATGTGTAGGTATGTAAATGTATACATATACGACGTTGAAAGGTAATGTTGCTGAATGCTAGAAGCCATCGTTTTGGCAAAGGCGAAGTGTTTTCAGTGAAATGTCAAATGCGGGGTAGGAACTTGGGGAAGACCTAAGACCATTTTCTTTTTTTTAGGCTGGGAAATCATCAAATAACTTCTCCCACTCTCGGCGGAGCGGGAGGGAGTGTCAGACTTTTACTGACTAAAACCCATACATGTTCCTTCCTCGCCCTTTATGTTCCGGGGCCGCGGTATCTCTTTCGAATAGGCCCGCAACCCCGGCAGGCTTCGGCCCTTACGGGCCCCTTCAATGTGCTGACATCTCTTTGACATCTCGTCGACACGGCCTGTCGTCATTAGACGGACCGACCGACGCCCGATTCGGTGCAGGTACCTCCCGAAACATCCGTCTCCGGTGAGGACCTGCGTCAGGCGGAAGGTGAGGACGCCGTGGCGCCTCTCAAGCCACTCCTCAAAGAGGGGACTTACCGCCACTATAGCGGCGTGCCCTGCACGGGGTTGCGACAGTCGCTCTCTCCATGTCGCTATGAGAAAGACCTAAGACCTATCATCACAACTGCAGACGCTTAGAAGAGCATATAAGTATGCCATCATTTTAAACCAGGAACCGATAAATTGGGTTATAAGCTTAACGTTAGACCTAAACACTGTGAAAAGGAACAAGAAACACGCGTCTGTGGTTGTGTGACGCGGCTGTACTTGGGAAATAGTCAAAATTCGATAAAAAAAATAATATTTGCGAGATGAGGTCAGTTTGAATTTAGACTGCGTTTTCCGGGGGCCTATTCAAAAATCAAATGAAATGCTGATAATCCCTAATGACCAAGCGTGAGCTATTTTCGTCACTTTCTTGCATATTTTTTAAGTATAGAAAAATAAAACCGACTACAAAAAACACAAAAAAGTGAAAAATAACTTTAGCTTCAGAAGTCGGTGAGGTTTGTTTGATTGATAGAGTCCTTAATCTATTGCCTTATCACTATCATTACTACATAATATAAAACAAAGTCCTCCACCGCGTCTGTCTGTCTGTTCGCGACAAACTCAAAAATTACTGCACCGATTTTGATGCTATTTTCACCAATGGATAGAGTGGTTCTCGAGGAAGGTTTTGGTATATAAAGTAGGATCCCATGGGACAAATTACTATCAACTTTCACGTGGGCGACGCCGACAGAAGCTAGTTATGTATAACCATCATCATACACAACATAGCGCCTATGATCCCTGAAGGGAGAAGATGGGAAGGGTGTAGAGAGGTGTACTATATGGTACCTACACCCACATTTCGGCAGTTGTGTGGTGGAGGTCTAGGCGAGCCTAGTATCATCAACCGGGCACGGACTCCGTAAACTCCGTGGCTGTTATTAGATAGTAGAGGCGGCCCTAGGGTGGTGCGAACTGTGACGTGAATGCCGTGATAGATGTGAGCGAAGCCCCGCAAGCGCAGTCATTTAGGCAGTTTTTTACTTTTTTGTCAGACTCGTACTGGCTAAACCCACACGATGTTCTTTGACTACTTGGGTCGGGGTACTGGAGAACTGGAGAACTTCATGGGCGCGCGCAGAACGTGGCGCGCCACTGTCTCGGGCTTATGTATGTTCAGTTAGCAGACTCCCCAAATCTGTCACCCGCAGGCAAAAAAAATGTGTAAAATGGGTATTTGTTCTGCTAACTGTAGTTTACTTTTTTAAATCTGTGAATGGGGATCAAAATTTCACGTACAAAATTAAATTATAAGAGGGTAGATAGTCTCCAAAAGTGTCCACCAAGATAGTGCCAAATCATAAAATATGGATGAGTTATAGATAAGCACATGCATAATATTTTATGCATGTAAACTTTGTTTCTCTCTAACTTTGTTAGACAGGCGCCGCCGAAGATTTCGCACCACCTGAAAATTTTCTAGGGCCGCCCCAATGTTGTACAGTTCCTAATACAAAAGCTCAATAAAACGTTGCATACCGAACCTGGGAATTGAACACAGGACATCATGCTTGGCAGTAGAGTTTGCGAAGACTATAGACCAACGAGGCAGACCAATACTTAGTGTATTCTATAATTTACTTCTACTTCTATGCCAAATAAACGTTTTCTTCTTTCTTTACTTAATATTAAAAAGACTAAAGCTTTGTATTTTTGTATGTTTGTAAAGAATAAACTCAAAAACTACTTGCTACATCCTAGCATTGGGAACTTGGGAAGCAACACTATCTCCGGCTATACATAGGCTACTTTTTATACCTGGAATACAGGGGCACGGAGATTGACTGGTAGAAAATGCCTATGCACCGCCTCTGTACTTTCGTGCTTAAAGTGTTAAATAAATAAATAACTACACGGGTGAAACCGCGTGACGTACACTAGTACTAGGTAAAGGCACTGAACGTAGGTAGTACATCAGTGTTATTACTTACTGCTGCATAATTCTTTTGGACTTGCTCAATAAATTCTTCATAGGTTTCGTAATGTTCCTCTGGCTCACAGTCTTCGAAAAGAGTAACTGCTTCCATCTTGTAACAGAAGGCCATGATGAACTGAAAAGAATGTCAAGACTTCCTATACCGGACAACGTTACAGGCAAAGGGAATAGTTATTTATGATACTAGTGCGGTAAGTTGATTTTACAAACGAGTAGACGAATTTAAGCCCATAGGTCCATAGACCATAGTCACGAGTTTGTAAATACCAATTTCTGCACGTGTGTCATACAACGTTTTTCAACACATTTGCGAGAAAATTATTCATTATGTTAACCACGCTACATTTTTTTTGTAAATCATTAAATACCGTTTTCTGCAATTTGAACCTCATTCAAAATAGCAGGTGGTGGAGTAGATTCCATATTAATATTAACATCTGTTTCCTCGCTTGAACTCATATTATTATTTTGTTTATCAATCGTAAAGTCGCAACAATCTTTGACGTTTCTAAGAAAATGGCGCGAAATTGCAAATGGCGCCACATGCACGTGATGAAAATTAGAACTACATCTTTCGTCTCACTTACTCTTTTGTATTAAAGTGAGACAAACGTATTGAGCAAAAGCACTTTCAAGGAGGTTCGATCAGTCAGCTTATTTATTCTCGTAATGTTAAACTCCTTGATGGAAATCTTTTTTTTTTTTTTGAGAATTAAAAATAAAACCGTGTTATACGCACGGCGCTATACAATGTGGGGAATGCGGTAAAATAGGTACACTTCCTCGAAAACTGGTTCTTTTCGCACTACGATTTGGTTCAAAATGCAGTGTATTTCACACACGTGCGTTTTTGCTATTTTTTCCACACGTGTGTGCGGAGAAAAAAATTGCCACAGATAACTATACATATACTTAGTCCAAATCAAGGAACTTATAAGTTCCTTGGTCCAAATTGGTTCAATGTCTAAATAAAAAAAAAAAACTTTTTTTAATTTCGGAAAAGCGATCTAAGTACATATTTCTTTGTAAACATTTTTTGAATATTCAAATTGTGTTTATAAATTCAATATCATAGATAAACATGATTATTTAAAACTGATATTTACTTTTACAAACAAATTAACATTTATTTGTATTCTAAATTCGTTCTAATGTTTATAAATAAACTATTTTTCATTTAAGGCTGTATAACGGCTTCATACCTTTCTTCTGCCTCTCTTTCAACCTGGCGAAAGCAAAGCGCGGAAAAAAAAGAAATTTAAATCATAGTGTCGTAATAATTCATGACAATAGTACATTATGATATGTGCGGTAGGTTGAAAATTACAGCCGAGGCGATATTGCTTGCCCGAGGTGTAGGCGAGGGCAAGCCGAGGTGTGAGCAGAAGCTGTAATTATCAAAGCGCACGTATGTCATACGACGTTTTATAACATATTTGCGACGAAATAAATAAAACAATACAGCGAAAAGAAAAAGCGCGCGGAATATTTTTTACTTTTTCACCAAATTAGCGATGCGCGCGTATCAGCGCTTTTTTTTTAAGGCAAATGCACAAAAAATAGCCAGCTAATTAAGTAAATAAATATTTTTGTGTTTTGATACAGATAAATGTTTGTATTTTAGTGTCAAAATTAATTAAATTAAAGAATTCAATGTTTATTTAGTATTTATCTACCAAAGTCAATTTTATTCAGAAAATGTTGACCACTTTTCTGATATAAAAACTCTTTGCTAAGATTTAAAAAAGTACCGCTCGTTTTTAGACGGAGCATCCTGATAAACCATGCGATTTACTTTACATTACCGCACAAGTACGTAATGAGATACATTACGATATTGAAATTGGTGAAATAAGAGACCCTTTACGAGCAAATGTGTTATAAAATATTTTACATTATTTTATTTTATTTCTTCAAAAGTGTATTGAAAAGCGTCGTTTGATACACGTGGACATTTGTTATTGCAGTTCTCGGCTCAAAAACACCCTCGCCTACGGCTCGTGTGTTAATACCGCCTTGAACTACAATAACAAACTTTCTCCACTTGTATCAAAAACAAAATGTACTATTACCGCACGTTCCGTTGTATGGTGCGTAATTTTTAACTTTCGTACAATGTATACAGGCTTCGTAAATGCATTTTTTGAGCAAGTGTGTTGAAAAATAAATTTTACTAAACATTCATGAGGGTTTCTCAGTCACCGGGACTGCGGGACTGTTCGAAAGAGATACCGCGGCCTCGGAACATAAAAGGCGAGGAAGGAACATGGATGGGTTTTAGTCAGTAAAAGTCTGACACTCCCTCCCGCTCAGCCCAGAGTGGGAGGTCATTTATGATTTTCCATCCAAAAAAAAGGGTTTCTTAATCAGTCAATTTAACTTTCATCGCAGTTTAAGGTCCATGTTCACCGAAAAGATAACAGCCTGATTAGCTAAAAACAGCTGTCACTGTGACATATTACCATTCAAAAATGTGCTTTAAACAGCTGTTTTAGCTAATCAGGCTGTTATCTTTTCGGTGAACATGGACCTTAAGTCTACTGCTTCCTAGTACAATAATTTAGGGAGGGCATATGCTCTAGTCTTTCCCATGCGAGAACCCCGGTTTATCTTTCCAGTTGTCCCAGGATGATCTTATGTTATTAAATTATTGATGATTTTGATAGTAATCATTCTGTAACTACATACGTCTTACAGTCGCGAACGATATTTTAATCAACATACAATCTAGCACTGTCCTGCAAATTGCAAAAACGTAAGAAAATTTAAATTTCGCGGACTACCCTGACGCTTTCCCCTTATGGTTAATGCTCCAGGGTAGCCCGTGAAATTCAAATTTTCATAGGTTTTTTTTTTTAATGTTGATGAAAATATGATTCGCGGCTGTGAGACGTATGTATTTACAGAAATCACCAATACAAGTTCTTAACCTTTTGACCGTCACAGCATAAACGCTCGCGCGTGCCCTCCACGCCAAGCCACAATTTTGTCACATATTTGTGTCGTTTGGCGTACAGGGCACGCGCTTGCTTGTCACGTATAGGTGACAATGGCGTCCAAAAGGTAAAGGTCTAGGAATTACTTTTTTAAGGTCAAATGCTTTCATTCCTTTCCTATAACAAACGGCCAGACCACCGCCACCGCCATCCATAAGAAATATTAATTAAATATTTATTCCAGACCTGCCCGCGTGGCATGGCCGCCGTGGAAACAGGTTTTGTCGACTGACAATCGACAAAATTACAGATAAATGACAGATTTTCGAAAGACTTCTATCGTCCTAAGCATGGCGATGTTTGACATGTGGAAAAGAAAGGTTTCTATTCTCTAGCGACAAAAATCTACAACATCGAGCATGGCGACATCTTTTTGTCTACTTTTGACACTTGTTGTAGGAATCGTTTCTTGTCATCTAATGTCAAAGTCTATAGACTTTCGAACAAGACAAGCAGAGCGGTTCTGTCCTAGACAAGCGGATTTAAAAAAAAAACATATAATTTGTTTGTACGCGATTTCGTGAAAAACATGTCGGGGTCCTACCGACGCCATCTCCTGAGTTTCTATGCTGAGCAAAATGAAAAAAGGTCCAAAGGGAACGCTGTACATGCTCTTACTGGGGTTTTCGATCTCTCGGAAAACGAGTTCCTCGAAAATTATAAAGTGGGTAACCATACAGATGGTGCAATATTTGTGCCAGGAGCTAAGCGAAGGTCTGTGTCCTAGCACATCACAGAGTCTGCCTGTTCTCGTTGAAGTTCCATCCCGGTTAAGTACGCCTTCCAACTAAGTTACCTTGTAAAATTAATAGGCAATCTTATAAGTGGATCAAAGTTCTGCTGACAGGATATTACCAAAGGGGTGTTGGCCAAGAGCAAAACATTTCTATTGGCCAAACTACAGTCAGCAATTTTTAAACCAATTTGTTGTTGCAGTAAAATACAAGGTCAGGGCCCCGATTCTCTTATTGCAATAGTGTCACGATAGTCTTTCATTGATCTCATAATTGTTCATTTTGACAAGTTTAGTGATCTACTAACATCATGGCGTCATTATAACTGTCCAATGAACAATCACGGACATTGCATTGAAAGAAATAGCTTATAATAGTACCTAGTCTCGTACATAATGACAAATGAATGACTGACTTACGCGGTAATCTGCCAACATTTTGACAGTTCCTTTGAGATTTAGATCGGAAAGGAGATCGGGCTAAAGCGGTCCAAGTAGCGTCGGTGAACGAGACCTACATTTTCTTAAAGCTGTCGTAAAGAGCATCACTTTTTGTTATGGCATCAAAAAAAAATCCTTCACGGAAAAAAAAGTTATTGACCATTTAAAGTAAACTGTGGAATTAACGATTGCATTAATTAGTGAAAAGAAAATCTTCTAATTCTAGAGATATAAAGAGCGTCGGTGATTACCACATATATAATTTTAAAGCTTGTAAGAAGAGGGTTTTTCTTTGTTAAGGTCACAAGCACATCGGCAGCGTCGGGAGATACTAGAGCACGAATCCGAAAAAAAAAAGTCTGTCTGTTTGTCTGTTTGTCTGTTTGTCTGTTTGTTTGTACACGCTAATCTTCGGAAGTACTGGACGGATTTGAATATTTTTTTTTTTTTTGTGTAGATATTATGTCTGGGCAACATATAGGCTATAATTTATCTTGGAAACCTGAACACCTGATGTAGAACCGCAACAGACCAGCTAAACTATAAGAGATACAAAAATGACACCATAGCAAAAATTGTTCCACGTGATGAACATTTTCTGCTGAGAGAACAAATTTGAAGATCTGGAACACCTGATGTGGAACTCCAAGAGCCCAGCTACACCATAACACATATAGGAATGACGTCTTAGCAAAAGTTGTTCAATCTGATGAGCACTCTCTGTTGATTTATAAAAATCGAAGATCTGGAACACCTGTTGTGGAATTCCAAGAGCCCAGCTACACCATAACACATTATAGGAATGACGCCTTAGCAAAAGTTGTTCAATCTGATGAGCACTCTCTGTTGACTTATAAATATTGAAGATCTGGAACACCTGATGTGGAACTCCAAGAGCCCAGCTACACCATAACACATATAGGAATGACGTCTTAGCAAAAGTTGTTCAATCTGATGAACACTCTCTGTTGACTTATAAAAAATCGAAAATCAGAAACATCTGATGTGAAAATTATTGCAAAGATATCACTAATTTCACTTTCTAATTATATAATAACAAAAACTGGGAGTACCTCCACGCGGTTAAGGCGGTAAAAGTTTAGGACTGATTTTCGATGACGATGGTATATCATTGAAAATTTGACTCTACTGGCCAAAACTCCCATTTATTATTTTATTTTATCGAATAAATATGTCTTCGGGCTTATGTTATTTGAGTGTTTTTGGCATGAAGAGACAGAAGAAGAGTGCGAAGATTTCGACATTTTCTGAACAGAATGTCGATAACATCTGAACAATCGGGTGTCTCAAGATATAGCCGTAGGGCATGACGACCTTCCTTGGGTTGATAAGACACACACGTATGCAATACACATACGTACGCATTTACGTATACTCCTATGATTGAATACGCCACATATTCCGCCATCGGAGGTATGGTTCAAAATTTTACTTTTTGTGAAGCTGTCAAATGGCAAAAAGAAACAATCGGTATGTGTTGCTCAGGTGGGAAAGATCCGTTATTTTCCCGTCCCCGGGCTCTTAGAATTAGACGTTTCAGATCTTCGATTTTGACGAACCCGGTGTCGCTGGCAAAAGCAACTGGATCCGCGTACGAAGTCGCGGGCAGAAGCTAGTTAGTAACTAAAAATCTTCTCTATCAAGAGATAAAAGGGGCGTTGATGATTACCACATAATAATATCATTTTATAGCTTATAAGGAGCTCGTGGCTAAATAATAACAGCCGCTCCGGTCGATCTTTAGGTTAAGCCGTGCTTGCCTAGGTTAGTCTGTGGATGGGTGACCACACTTACATATCGAGATTCCTCCGTGCTTCGGAAAGTACGTTAAGCTGTTGGTCCCAGCTGTCATTTGTCCATCTTTAACAGTCGTTACAGGCAGTCAGTTACTCAAAAAGTCTGGCAACCAGTCTTACCAAGGGGTATCGTATTACCCAGTATTGACTGGGTTGTAAGGGTCAGTGGCAGTCGCTCCATGTAAAATAATGGTATTCAGCTTCATCCGGTTAGACTGGAAGCCGACATATATACTTAGTAAAAGGCTAGGCATATGATGAGCTTATAAGAAAATGGTTTTTCTTTGTTAAAGTCATAAGCAAATCGACATCGGGTGAAAAAAGTTATAGATAATTATTAGTGACTAAAATCTTCTAGTTCAAGAGATAAAAGGAGCGTCGGTGTCGTCGCTTTTCAACTCATAGTAACTAATGCGACCAATTGTGAAATCCGGCGTACGATGAATATGTCTGCTTATACCTCTGAGGATTATAGTCGTGAAGATTTCATCTCTAGGACTTAGCAAACAGATCGTTTTCAACTCATAATAAGTAATGAGACCAATTGTGAAATCCGGCGTACGATGAACATGTCTTACCCCACTAAGGATTATAGTCGTGAAGGTTACGCTTATGTTTATCAGTGGTGAAGTGATGTAAGTGTCATACTTCTCATACTGATAATATCGCTTGTATATTATTATCTACCTTACTTATATTGTTTTTAAATAAAATGTAGAATTTGATTTACAAAAAGCACTATTTTTATACCTTTTTTTTTAAGCGATTTCCATGAGCTTTGGTAATTGAAAAGCATCAAAAACAACAGGTTATTTGAGTATCCTAGAATCAACAAAGCTTCTTGGACCAGAGTCTATAGAAGACTGCTCGTTCTCCTTTGCTCTATTAGCACTATTTTATATTGCAACTAGCTGACCCGCGCAACTTCGTCTGCGTCACATAAGAGAAAGAGAGGGTTACAGAGATTGGGTCGTAAGCACCTATAATACAATTTTCAAAGAGCACATCTTATACATCCTTCCGCATAATGAAAATGCGCGCCCGGTACATGATCATTATTTTGCTGCTGAGTTATTTAAAACGGTGTATCTCCTAAGATATGCATTGAAATCAATTTACGTGCAATAGGTACGAAACGCGTCCATCAATTCTGTTGATATTGTTGATAGCAAAATTTGAAGTAGATTAGACCAAGGAATCAGATTTTCCCATACAAACTTTGCCCCCCACCTTTTCACCCCCTTAGGCATACGATAAGAAATGATTTTCTGAAATTATTATTATTATACAAAAAATACACCCTCTAAGCTTCAAGTTTCTACAATCTGCGGTAAAGGCTATGCGTTGATCCATCACAGTCCTTCAGGTCAAAGCATTTTTATTATTTGTAGATAGTAGGATTTGAACTCGTTTGTATTTGTAACTTTTCGGGCTTTATGGCTGATGTACATTCGTAGTCTACATTTTCTTCGTAGCATTATTTTATTTGTAAATACAGGGTGGAAACGATTAGCCGTGCAGAAAGGGGAGCTTCCTTAACCGTTGAGTATTAGAAACAGGATCGATTGGCATCAAAAAAATGTTTTGTGTAAAATAGCAATTTTCTTGCTAACTGTACTTTTTTTTAATCTGTGAATGGGGATCAAAATTTCACGAAAAATTACGGATGGTTTCCTAAGACCATTTTCATGTAGCTGCAACGGTTAAGGTTTGTCATTATTGGCATCAAAAAAATTGTTTTATGTAAAATGGCAATTTTCTTGCTAACTGCACTTTATTTTTTAATTAAATCTGTGAATGGGGATCAACATTTAGCGAAAAAATTATGGATTGTTTCTAAGACCTTTTTCGTGTAGCTGCAGTTCCCCTTACTGCCCCGTTTACCGTTTCCACCCTGTATTACCAACTACTTATACCGAGGAAAGCCGATTTTCTTGAGTTCCGCTATTTTGGGCGTATTCACTTCAAAAATCAAATTTCAAGAAAATTGAGAAATTATATAACCTGTATTAGATTTGAAGTATTTACAGCAACTTTTAAAGGTTTATATTTCATTGGATTTTGTTCTATAGGTGTATGAAGTTTATTAATTTTAAACACAAAACCCTCTTTTTTACGTCTCTGGATATTTTTTTTTTTAAATGCTGAAACAGGTATTTCTTTATTTTTCAACCGACTTCTAAAAAGAGGAGGTTCTCAATTCGTCTGTATGTTTTTTTTTTTTTTTTTGTGTTTGTTACCTCAGAACTTTCGACTGGGTGAACCGATTTCGATGATTCTTTTTTTATTTGAAAGCTGGTGCTTCCCGTTGGGTCCCATTTTAATTTGTTGAAGATCTGATGCTGATCTTCGGAGATATACAATGGAACTCTTCAAAAATAGACGGCAAATCTGCAGAGATTGCTGCATCCGCTTGTAGGTTCATTGTTTATACTACATCATGACGTAACATCACGCCTATATGCTCTGAGGGGGTACGCAGATGTGTACAATATACCCAGATTTCAACAATGTTTGTTTCCTCAGAACTTTCGACTGGGTGAACCGATTTTGATGATTCTTCTTTTATTTGAAAGCTGGTGCTTTCCGTGTGGTTGCATGTCAATTTGGTTAAGATCTTACGCTGATCTTCGGAGATATAAATGGAACTCTTCAAAAATACACGGCAAAGCTACAGTAATTGCTGCAATCGCTTGGTTGTTTATTGTTTATACAACATCATGACGTAACATCACACCTGTATGCTCTGAGGGAGTACGCAGAAGTATACAATACACCCAGATTTTGACAGTTAGACGTGTAAAGTTCCATTCAATGGGATCCCGGAGAAATAGAGGTAACTCCTTAACTTTATAGGCACACCAGAAGCGGTTTGGGTAGTTTTAGGCAGAGTACTTTCTCGGAGTGATCCCATTTCAATTTGATAAAGATCTGATGACTTCGGAAGATAGGCAACTGAACTCCTTAATAAATGATAGCAAATGTACTGGGATCGCTGAAGTCTCACGTCTGTCTATTGTTTACACCAGTTCATAACAAAAAATCACACCGATACGCTGTGAAAGGGTAAGTACATGTGAACCACTAAAAAGTGAAAAATAAAAACTTTTTTGCAAAAAATATAACCGACTTCACACAAAAAAGTGAAAAATAACTTTAGCTTCAGAAGTCGGTGACAAAAAAACTAAATCAATCAAACAAAGGTCACCGACTTCTGAAGCTAAAGTTATTTTTCACTTTTTTGTGTGAAGTCGGTTATATTTTTTGCAAAAAAGTTTTTAATAATAAGTATTTACTCTGAGTTTCATGATTCTAGAACAATCTAAAAAAAATTTTTCATACAAACTTTACCCCACCTTTTCACCCCCTTTTTCCAAATTTTTCCATAATTTCTATAGCTTAAATGTTATTCTGAGTTTATTTAAATAGATTAATGAAGTTGTCATCAAAATCCGTCCAGCAGTTTTTACGTGATGCGCGTTCAAACAAACAAACAAACAAAAATTTTAAAAATGGTTTTAATATGTTCAGTTACTTATTTTAAGTCACCCTGGGCGATTTTTTTTTTTTTAATCTTCAATGTACTGATTTTTTGGTCTCAACGTTTTTATTATATGTATAGATCTATAAAGGCTTCTTAATTTAAAACACTTGTAAGAAAATAAATTAAAACACCGGCCGCTAGAAATAAAAACAAATAAACATTAAGTAGAAATGTCACATTTGACTTTGACAGCTAAACAGATACAATGAGTTGGATAGTTGCACATTTATCCACGTTCCACATTACTTTTTATGTTTTTTGCTATTTACGAACTTCTTACTACTTCAGATTGCTTTTACCACAAATAAATAAAATGTAAAAATGTATAATAAATGAAATCTGGCACGAATAACAATTTAAATTTAATAGCATATTTTCGAAAATCATTTCTATTAACAGGTTTTTTAATAATGGCAATACAACAATAACATTCAAATACAATTACGAGACCATTGATCGAACCACTATGATGAATTTAGCAGAATATGAACTTTAAGCAAAATGGCAATAGCGATCCCATTGTCATTCATCAACAATTATGAGATCAATGAAAGACTGTCGTGACACTATTGCAATAGCAGAATCGGGGCCCAGGTAATTACCCTCTTATAAACAAAGTTTGAGTGGCCTGTAAGAGGCTTGTGTTAGCTAAGTGTGATAGATATCTAAGTTCTGTTGTTTCAGGCTGAAACCGCGATGGATCCTGTTCCCAAAAACTGAGGCGGGAAGTCAGACTGTGGCAACTGGGTACCAGCGAAAATTTAGCCTCTCAGATATATTGGGAGCCATTGACTCTACCCATGTAGGTACAACTGTTACATCGTGCTAATGCGAAAATAAACATACAAACTACATCTTTCCAATGTTTCATTATTATTTTTGAAATCGAAAATAATTCACTTTGTTTGTCATTAAACACTTGTGGGCAATAAAATCGCACACCCCTTGTAATTTGGTTTATTACTGATTTTTTTCTTAAATCTAAAGATAGAGTACAAATCATTAGGCAAAATTAAAGACTAATTGACATTTTGACAGTAATTGACATGTATTATTCTGACATAGATTATTATAATTTATATTTATATATTCCTCATTTATATCCGATGCTAATTAATATGTACCTATTCAATTTATTTTTTTAATTTAATACCATAATGCATGATGTTCGTATTATAGTGATAATTCTAATCCAAAGCTAATTAGCACAACATATATGTACGCCTCCTGGCATAACATGGCGCTCTTTTTTTCATCAACATAAGATCTGTACTTTATTTACCTGTTAACAAATAAATTATGATTTGATTTGATTTGAAAATGAGCTACATGAAAATGGTCTTAGGAAACCATCCGTAATTTTTCGAGAAATTTTGATCGCCATTCACAGTTTTAAAAAAATGTACAGCTATCAAGAAAATTGCTATTTTACACAAAACATTTTTGATGCCAATCGATCCTGTTTCTAATACTCACCGGTTAAGGAAGCTCCCCTTTCTGCCCCGTTAATCGTTTCCACCCTGTTGTTTTCTTCGTAGTATTATTTTATTTGTAAATACAAATAAAATAATACTACGAAGAAAATATAGACTACGAATGTACATCAAAGCCGGAAAAGTTACAAATACAAACGAGTACAAATCCTACTATCTACAAATAAAAAATGCTTTGTCCTGAAGGACTGTCTGATGGATCAACGCACAGCCTAAACCGCAGATTATAGAAACCTGAAACTTGGAGGGTGAATTTTTTGTATGACGTAGGCATATTAAAAGAAAGGATTTTCTGAATTTATACCCCTAAGGGGGTGAAAAGGGGGGGGCAAAGTTTGTATGGGAAAATTTGATTCCTTGGTCCAATCTAATTCAAATTTTGTCATCAACAATATTAACAGAATTGATGGACGCGTTTCGTATTGCACGTAAATTGATTTCAATGCGTATCTTAGGAGATACACCGTTTTAAATAACTCCGCAGTAAAAAAATGATCATGTACCGGGCGCGCATTTTCATTAAGCGGAAGGATGTGTGTGATGTGCTCTTTGAAAATTGTATTATAGGTGCTTACGACCCACTCTATGTAACTCTCTCTTTCTCTTATGTGACGCAGACGAAGTTGCGCGGGTCAGCTAGTACTTATGTATAATAAGTATGTATTTACAAACAAAAAAAAACAAAAAAAGGTAAATATGTAGTATGTCAACTATCTGGTGTCCACGACACAAGCCTTGCTTAGTGTGGTACTAGATGGCGCTGTGTTAAAAAAAGGTAATGAGGTAGACTTTCAATTAGTGTGTCTTTTTAAAATATTTATTCAGATACATGAAAAAAAAAACTGCCTTAACAAAAAAAAAGTCAAGAAAAAAAGTCAGGTGTGCGATTTTATTGCTCTCAAGTGTAGTTAGAGAGCCGACGACACTAAACACAGTCTGATAAGACTCCCAGACTGATGATATACTTAGTTTCGTTAACAATCGGGGAAACACGAAATGGACTGCAAAAAACCAAGCGGTGCTATAAAAAAAAATTACCTATCGTATGATGATGATTACGTATGATGGGACTCCTGAAAATACCAACGCTCATCTGAAAGATCATCAATTTCTGTGAAAGAAAAACCAATGCTGCGTTTTCCAAACAGTGCAGAAAGTGGTTGCTGCAGCGATTGAAAGTCGCCCTCCGCGCGGATTCGGTATTTTGTCAGCAATCACCTGGTTCCTTTCGATTTGTACTGATTGAATACGCGTGTCACGGTCACATATGAACAATTTTACGAAACTTATCACACGAAACACGAAATATCTTTTTTATTATTAATTGGTTGGTTTATTGCATTGCAGCATCGCCATTTCGTGTTCCCCCATTAATAATAAAGCTGATTAAATATATAATTATCATATATCATCAGGGAGTCTTATCAGACTAGGTTTAGAGTCGTCGGCTCTCTAACTATTGACATAAAGTTTTCACTTCATCTGAGTCCGACACGGATTAAAAACTATAGGTACGAGTAATAAGTTTCGTTGTTGCTTTGAGTTACGTTCAAAAGGTGATTAAACCTACGCATTTGACACATTTTTTTGGTTAACTTAACGTAAATGTTGTCGTAGGATTTTTAGAATATCTACATCACTAGCTGCTTCTCCGATGCCATGGAATCCTATCCTGTCTTTCTCTTCTTACAAACACGAGTCGATGGGTCGCCGCATCGAGTCCTACGTACGGTCGAACAAGCTATTTAGTTTACACTTTACCGTGTAATTTGTGGGTTAAACTGTAAACCAATTAGCTTGTTCGACCGTACTTGCACTGCTGACTCGTGGTAGTAGAACACTGCTTAGTTCGCTCAGAACTTCAATATATGGAGCAACCCGTCTGTCTGTGTTTGGCAGCCCTGTTCAATAACACTACCCGCCTGCAAGGCTTCGCCGCAGTGGAAATAGAGGATCCACAAAATGATCAAAGGGACACGACGCCACCGATATTCAGCCTATTATATTTTATGAGACACAGACCTTCCTTTCATGTGAGAAGGCGTAAAAAAAACAAAACTTACATACCAACTGAATAGAACCCCATACGCTGATTATGAGACACATATACCCAACACTCATCATTCCTTCGGCGCCCATTATGAAAACAAAGAATATCCTGCCTTATTCGTTTGTGAATAAACAGTCAACAATTACGTGTAATGTCACAAACTAATAAGTATTAACAGAATGAAAGTATACATTTCTTTTTAAATTCTAATGACGGTTCATGACAGATTTTCTCAATTATAAAAAGAAGTCGACTGTGGTCAGGTGGTCTAAAAAGGCCTGATTGAGCTAATCCCTTTAATGGTGCATCTATACCGCAGTTACTGTTTGTGGAGCAACGTATCCAAATGTTACTGAACAACATCCGATAACAAAATAGTACATTGTGATACAAGGGGCTAAAATGACCCATTACAGACGAGGTAGTTGTACTACCGAGCTTTAGCGAGGTAGTAAATAGGACCCGAGTTATAATGGGATTTTAGCGCCGTGTGTTACACCGTACTTTTCACTACGATTGCGAGAAAATAAAATAACCATAATTATTTAATATGATAGTTTATTTTATTAAAAATGAAATGTAAAATTTTTACTGTTGTTCTAATGAGATGTTTTATTACAATAGTGTCAGAGTATTCGATCATTGATTTCATAATGATCAAGTTCTGTCAAATTTTGACAAGTTTGTTAATTCTACTATCATAATGGCGCCATTATGACTTCTCAATGAATAACCACTGACACTCCATTGAAAGAAATGTCATAGAATATTAATCTCGTACATGAAATCTGGCATGAATAATTGTTCGCATTTAGTAGTAGATTTCGAAAACCATTTGTACTAAGGGTTTTATAATAATGACAATACGACAATGCCATTAAAACACAATTTTATTACGAGATCATTGACCGACCATTGTGAATTTAGCAGATTACGAACTTTTAGCAAAATGACAATGGGATGAGAATGGAGTCGTGTTGGAGTGACGAATTTATTAAAATAGCAGAATTAGGCCCCAGTTCTCTGTGAAGACGAATATAATATTGTGTCGTCTGTGAGGTAAACGCAGGAGATAAAAAGAAATTCAAATAAATAATACAGAAAAAATCTTAAAATTTCGCGCGAATGCCTTTTTAGGGTTCCGTAGCCAAATGGCAAAAAACGGAACCCTTATAGTTTCGCCATGTCTGTCTGTCTGTCTGTCTGTCTGTCTGTCCGCGGATAATCTCAGTGACCGATAGCACCAGAAAGCTGAAATTTGGTACCAATATGTATATCAATCATGCCGACAAAGTGCAAAAATAAAAATTTAAAAAAACATTTTTATTAGGGTACCTCCCCCAGACGTAAAGTGGGGAGCGATTTTTTTTTTAATTTTGACCCTGACGTGTGATATATTGTTGGATAGGTATTTAAAAATGAATAGGGGTTTTCTAAAATCATTTTTTGATAATATTAATATTTTAGGAAATAATCGCTCCGAAAGTCAAAAACAATGTGTCCCCCCCCCCTCTAACTTTTGAACCATAAGTTTAAAAAATATGAAAAAAATCACAGAAGTAGACCTTTATATGAACTTTCTAGGAAAATTATTTTCAACTTGATGAGTTGAATAGTTTTTGAGTTATATAGCACTTTTTCAAAAAAACGCAAATGATAACTTTGTTTTTCATACAAATACTATGAAAAACAAAGTTATTTTTGCTGACGAAAAATGTTGGTATTTTTAATGGTCTGGGAAGCTACGGAACCCTACAGTGAGCGTGGCCCGACACGCTCTTTGTTTTATTTCTTCTCTAGCTGGAATGCAACGCACACATCCTGCCAAAGAGTTCGGCGTTCGGCGCGTCTGGTTCCATTTTAAAAATAATAGTACATTGGGCTAAAATGACCCATTAAAGACGAGGTAGTTTTACTGCCGAGCTTCAGCGAGGTAGTAAATAGGAACCGAGTTATAATAGGATTTTAGCGCCGTGTGTGACACCGTACTTTTCACTAAGATTGCGAGAAAATAAAATAACCATATTTAATATGATAGTTTATTTTATTAGAAAGTTAAATGTACAATTTGTACTGTTGTTCAAATGTAATGAGATGTTTTTTCCCGGCAACATAATTTCAGTTCTCTGTGACGACGAATATAGTATTGTGTCGTCTGTGGGGTAAACGTAGGAGATAAAAATAAATTCAAATGAATAATACAGAAAAAAATCTTAAAATTTCGCGCCAATGCCTTTTTTATTTCTTCTGTAGCTGGAATGCAACGCAAACATCCTGCCAAAGAGTTCGGCGTTCGGCGCATTTGGTTCCATTTTTTAAATAAAATGTTTTTTTTTTTTTGAACAGTAATAAGTCAATTCTTTATGAATTATGTGTAAAGACTTTGCGTTTTCGAACACCGACGACAAAATAAAAAAAAAGCTTTTTACGCCCCCTCTGGTACGCTATTATGACGGTCTTTTCGAGCAAGAGGAGTGAAAAGTTATTTAATGTTATTATGTTGCCGTGTTAGTATCATCACCTGTCTACCCTTTTCCCAACTATGTTGGGGTCGGCTTCCAGTATAACCGGATGCAGCTGAATACCAGTATTTTACATGGAGCGACTGCCTATAGGTACTCGTATGACCTCCACAACCCAGTTAATACTGGGTAATACGATACCACTTGGTAAGATTTGTTGTCAGACTTTTTGGGCCACTGACTACCTGTAACGACTGCCAAGATGGACAAATGACAGCCGGGACCAACAGCTTAACGTGCTTTCTGAAGCACGGAGGAAACTCGGCATGTAAGGGTGGGCACCAATCCACAGACCAACCTAGGCAAGCACGGCTTAACCTAAAGATCGGCCCGAGCGGCTGTTATTATTTAGCCACGAGCTTCTCCACCGTTGCCGTGTTAGTATACGCCACGTGTGACAAGGATGGAGAGAGTGAAGGTGGAGAGGAAGAACAGGAATAAGCCTGCTTGTCCGGAACCAGTGCGGGACCGCGCAGGAAGGACTCCATATGCTGCGTCCGGCGATACCAACGACGCAGCTCTGTGTCTCTGCTACATCATACCACGAAGGTTGAGATCGTAGAGTATGTCCGAGCGAAGACCATCTGGACCGTGAGGGTCGAGAAGTCGGAGTCGCGCCACAACACGAATTTGAAATCGTTCGTGGTGTGAGTTCCGACTCATCATATTGAGACCTTCCTCAAGGAAAGAGTTTTGGCCGAAAGGTGTCGTGTATCGGTGACACCGCGGAAGGCTACGTGACACCACGCAGCGCAACATGACGCCGTCTCTTCTTGTGAAGTAGTTTAATTATGTTTCTGTGGTTTTAATAAATACGTACCTATGTTAGTCTGTAAGGTAATATGATATGGGTCTTTTGTTACCTGAATTAAATGATATTTTATTATTTTTATTATTATATGTTGAGTAATGTTGCCTAACTTTTGAAAACAGTCAACATGTGGTGACAATTGTTAACATTGTTATAGAATGTTGCTTTAACTTATAACAAATGCTGTGTAACTCGGTTGTTGCTGAAAGTTATACTCTTTGTTATATTTTGTTAGTTTATGTTACTATTTATAACATTCAACAAATAGTAACAATGTAGCTGCAAAAGTTACAGATTGTTACTAAATGTTAGTTAAAGTGTTGCACAGTACTGCTCCTCAAAAAGTAACTGTGGTGTGATGCACCATAAAAGCGAATCATTTACCATCGCCATTACAGGCTAATACCTCAATTATTATTTTTTAAATATATTCAATGTACAGAAACAGTTTTTACTCTCTTATTATATGTATGTATATAGATTTAATGTTTTATGTAGCATGTTTTTGGTGAAACGGAACGCAATCAAAACACGTCGTCGTCGATAACGGCGGTTGTGACGTGACCATCAAAATCTATGTGTCAAAAAAACACATAGGTAATTAAATGTAGAGAAAGCTTCACTACGATTTTATTATAATATCGATATCGCAATTTTTGCTTGATTTATAAATTACTTATGGCGCTCCACCCACTGCACCGCGCCCGCGCCGCGGTGCGCGGAGCGACGTACAAAGATTCCCGCGCATTTCCGCGTCGGCAGTGTGTTGTGCTAGGCGTGATTATTATACTATACAGGGTGTAAACCACCTCATCACAAAGCCGTTAACCAAGCATTCTGTACATCAACATAAGTAACGTAAATTATTGCTGGGAAACAACTTTTTTTTTTGAGGTTATAAATCATGTTTTGTGGTAGAACTCAATGTAACGCACTTAAAACATTGTGCTGAAAGATGGATTGAATAGTACGGAGGTCGTGGAGGTGATAAAGTCAAAATCTTACAAAAAAAACTTGTATTTAAAAAAAAACTTGTGAAAAAGTTGTAACTTTGATCCCCCATATCTCCGTAACTAGAAGGTTCCCAGGGTTCACTAATGTTTTACCAAAAGTCCATTGACAAATTTTCACTTTACAACCAACGTTTCGTATAGGTACTATTTATTTCGCAAACAACTTATTCCGCAAATGTTTTATTTTAAAAATATTCGTTTTACAAACATTTATTTGGCAAATACTTCTTTTATCAAATGCATCAGATGATATTTCTTCATTTATACATTTTTCATTTGTTACTTAGATACGTTTGGACAAATCACGTTTCAACATAGTACTCGTAATTTACAGGCTAGTATTTTTTTTATTACTCTTTTTTAAGAAAAAAATAAGGAAATTGCATAGTTTTTTCATAACATGCAAACAGGCATACTCCATGCATGCAGCAAACAAGCAAGCAGCAGGCATTTAGAAAGCATGCAGCCAGCGAGCAGCAAGCATGCAGCAAACGAGCAGCAAGCATGCAACAAGCATGCAGCATGCATGCGACCAACAAGCAGCAAGCATGCAGTATGCAAACATGCAGCATGCAGCAGGCATGGTTTCTGTCAAAATTAAATTACACTCTAGGGGTAGGGCAGAAAAGACTACGTGGAGCCGGTTCTGCAGCAATTCATTTCTGTCACAAAATTTGTGCTTATACGAAACCAAATTAAAGAAAGAAAGAAAGAAAGAAAAAGCATTTATTAGCACGCACAGGACAAAACACATAAAAAAATATCAGTTAAAACTTACTGTGGCGTCTATGGTATTTTATCGACTCTCGAGAGTTGGCAACACTGAGTGCTCTATGGCCGAGCGGGACACTCTCTCGACTCGAACGAAAACGGTCGCGTCTTGGTATCCGCGAGTGCTTGTTGAATATTATATTAATTAATAAGTAAGTAGGCTAAACTTCACGCTTCAATAAATAATTATCCAACCGAACACGCGAGTTATTTAATGTGGAACCTTCATCTTCCATAGTGGTGACCCTCAAGTGCCTCGTGAAGTCTCGCGGAGGCCCACGCCCGCGAGCCTACACAGCAACCAACAAGCTTCGCGGCAGGCAACGAAGAAAAAGACAGAACAGCGCGTCCGGAGGTGCTTTGCAACCCCCGTATCATCATCATCGTCATCGGCACGAGGGGGCGAAGCCCCGCAACACGCCAGAGCACGTGCGGGCGCGCAGACCGCGCACCCGGTTTCGCCTCGGGCAGAACATCGCCGCGAGCAGAGCATCGCCGCGCGCCCCAAACTCCCAAGTTACGCACGCCGTCTACGGTACGAGGGGGCGAAGCCCCGCAACATGCCAAAGCACGTGCGGGCGCGCAGACCGCGCACCCGGCTACGCGTCGTGTAAACAAGCCTAAGCACATGAGGGCGCGCACACCGCGCACCCGGCTACGCGTCGTGCAAACACGTCATCAAGGTTTTTCGTAACAGTTCCCACTGTTCCCAGTGCATAATTTTATCCGTCCCGGCTAGATTTTCTGTTTTCTCCCGCCAACCGCCATATTTAATGTAAAAAGTGCATTTGCATTGATGGTGGCGCCCTCAGCGCGTCCGTTCGGCGGTGTACGGAACTAAAAAACGTACTAGATATTTAGCATTTTCTGGGTTGTTCATTCGCGTTTCCGAACACAACCCCTGTCAAGCAAGTGTCAACGTCACTCACGCACAGCAAATTCTGGCTGAATGGTCTATAGATCGATGCCTGCCTTTTTAAAGGCGAACGAAAAAAAAAAAAAAAAAAAACAGCAAATTCTTTATTTCGATCGTAATTTTTTTGTGTTTGTTTTTGTATAACATCAGTGATATTATTGTTTTTTTGTTTTAGTGATTTCAGTTGTTTGTTGTATTGTGTTACACTAGTTTTAACCCTAGTTTTAATTTATAAGTTGTCACAACAACCCCACACGGAGAGAAGTAAGGCACATTTTTATTTTTGTTTTTTTTTGGGTCCGATTTGTTTTGCTGTTTATTTATATATATTTAGGTTAGGACAATGTTAAAGTCTACAAATAACCCCCCTCCGTCCGGGATTGGTGCTGCTGGTGGTGGTGGCGCTAATAACCCACCTGTTACACAAGGGATACACGCTGGAGCTGCTGGTGGCAGTGTAGTTGATGACCCCACTATGCTTGCTGAAAACCCGCTTGATACACAGGAAGTGCACAGGGTTTCGATCCGCACTCCACCTTTCATCAAAGATCGTCCTGCGCTATGGTTTTGTAGCCTGGAAGCTCAGTTTTTTATCAATGGTGTGACCAGGGAATCCACCAAGTTTCATTATGCAGTAGCTCACTTAGACATTGAGTGCACTAGGGAGGTGGAAGACATAATAACCCAACCACCTAAAATCGACCCGTATACACACCTGAAAAAGGCTGTAATATCTCGATTTTCAGACTCCTATGAAGAGAAGGTGCGGCGCCTGCTGGAGAACGAACCTATCGGCGACCAAAAACCATCGTCGTTTTTGAGGCATCTTCGGGCACTCGCAGGCACAGCTTTCCCAGAACAGCTACTGAAGACCATATGGGCAAATCGATTGCCTCGACAAGTGCAAATTGTACTGGCAGCACAGAGCCAACAAGAGCTAAGTGAGCTCTCTATGCTAGCAGATCAACTCATGGAGATAGCTTCTCAACCAGCTCAGGTATGTGCTATAACACCTTCTGCTAGTGCTGTCCCACCACCAGCTGTTGAAACTAGCCTCAATCTGCTCCAGAAGCAGGTGGCGGAACTGACTCGACAGGTAGCCTCCCTCACAGCAAATGGTAGCAGAAGGGCTCACTCTCGCGACCGCAATCCGAGCCGCAGCCGTAGCCGCTCTCGATCACACCAGGGAACCTGCTGGTACCACAACCGCTTTGACAGAAAAGCTGTTAAATGTATACCACCCTGCAACTGGGAGAAACTGCATACCTCGGGAAACGAAAACAGCGATCGGTAGAGGCGAGCACCGATCGCCAGTCCCCTAGTCGCCGCTTATTCATAACTGACCGGTATACAAACAACAAATTTCTGATTGATACCGGCTCAGATATTTGCTGTTTTCCTCGGCGACTCCTCAGCGGTCATTTTAAAAGTAGTAACTATGACCTTAGTGCAGCCAATGGGAGTACCATAAAAACCTATGGTAGCATTAACTTTAATTTGAACTTGGGCTTGCGTAGGGATTTTAAATGGAATTTTGTTATCGCAGATGTCAGTACCCCGATTATCGGCTCTGATTTTCTTAGTTTTTACAATCTTTTACCAGACTGTAAACACAAAACTATAATTGATGGCAACACCCAACTTTCAGTGCCCGTTTCATTGGCACAGACTTCTCAAGTCAGTATCAAGGCAGTAACCGTTAGTAACTCACCCTTTTCAGAACTTCTCGCTGAATTCCCGGACATCACGCGCCCGCCCGGCTTGTCTCGTGTGATGAAGCATTCCACCGTGCACTACATCAATACCACGGAAGGCCCGCCAGTTACTTCACGCCCGCGTAGGTTGGCGCCTGACAAACTGCGCGCCGCCCAAAAGGTATTTTCAGAGATGGTACAAGCTGGTACTGCTCGACCTTCCATGAGCCCTTGGGCATCACCTTTGCAAATGGTTCTCAAGAAAGACTTGACCCATCGCCCTTGTGGAGACTACCGAGGTTTAAACGCACGTACCATCCCTGATCGGTACCCTGTGCGACATATTGGGGATTTCAACCACAGCCTGGCTGGATCCTCAGTATTCAGTACAGTGGACCTTGTAAAAGCGTACCAACAGATACCGGTACATCCACCAGACATAAGCAAAACAGCCATTATAACCCCCTTCGGGTTATTTGAGTTTCCCTTTATGTCATTTGGGTTACGGAATGCGGGACAGACATTCCAGCGCTTCATCGATGAAGTTGTGCGTGGGCTGGAGTTCTGTTTCGCATACCTGGATGACATATTGGTTTTCTCCAAAGACCATACCCAACACCAAGAACATTTGCGCATTCTCTTTCAACGTTTGCATGAACATGGCGTAGTTATCAACCCATCAAAATGTGTCTTTGGTGCTGATGAAGTATGCTTTCTGGGATACCAAATTAATGCTGCAGGATCACGGCCTCCCGATGAGCGCATTCAGGCTCTCCAGGGCTTTCCCCCCCCTAAAACCATCCAAGGGGTGCGAAGGTTCCTTGGAATGACAAACTTTTACAGGAGATTCCTTCCTGATGCTGCCAAGTTCCAGGCGCCGCTCATTGATGCTGTATCAGCCACACATAGCAAAGGTGCAAAACCTTTCCCGTGGACTCCAGAACTTGAAAAGAGTTTTGAAGCTTGCAAAGAGAGTTTATCTGCTGCCACAATGTTGGCACACCCGGACTGTAATGCTAAACTTGGCCTTTTTACAGATGCTTCAGGCACGCACATAGGCTCATGCCTCCAACAGCGCCTAAATGACAGTGATGACTGGCAGCCTCTGGCATATTTCAGCCGAAAGCTGACTGCCAAGCAGGCAGAGTGGCCTACTTACTACCGAGAGCTCCTCGCTGTCTATGAAAGCGTACAGCACTTCAGGCACATCCTAGAAGTCCAAAATGCGACGATCTACACGGACCATAAGCCACTTGTTTACGCTTTCGTACAGCGGCGAGACAAACTTCCGCCCACTCAGCTAAACCAGCTGTCATTTATAAGCCAGTTCACTACGGACATTGTACACATTAAAGGGGAAGACAATGTAGTGGCGGACGCTATGTCAAGGATCGAGGCTATATCTCTCGAGGAAGACTACGCCTCTATCGCTACCGCTCAGGCGACAGATCCAGAGCTTGATAAGCTCAGATCTGATTCCTCACTCAAACTAGAGCAAACTCACATTCCAGGTACAAATATTACCGTGACTTGCGACACCTCGACTGGAAAACCGCGTTTGTACTTACCTGTGTCATTCCGCCGTCCTGTGTTTCAGAGGTTGCACAGCCTCAGTCACCCTAGCGCGCGCTCGAGTGCCCGTTTGGTGGCTGAACGCTACGTTTGGCCCGGTCTTCGCAAGGACTGTAGTACATGGGCGCGCACATGCTTAGCGTGCCAACGCAACAAGGTCTCGCGTCACGTCTCCTCGCCACTCGGTAATTTTTCCAGCACATCAGCACGGTTCCAGCATGTACACCTGGACATTATCGGACCTCTTCCCTGCTCTAATAATCACACTTACTGTCTCACTGCTGTCGACAGGTTTTCGCGCTGGCCGGAGGTATGGCCGATGTCATCCATCACAGCTGAAGAGGTCGCCATAACTTTTACCAACGGCTGGATCTCACGCTTCGGTGTCCCTCTTGTCATTACCACCGACCAGGGGCGACAATTTGAGTCAGCTTTATTTCAGAAACTCATGCAGACCTGTGCTACCAAGAGGATCAGGACAACCAGCTACCATCCACAGGCCAATGGAATGGTGGAGCGCCTCCATCGGCAGTTGAAAGCAGCACTAATGTGCCACTCCAGCTCATGGAGCCAAGCTCTACCTCTCGTCCTCCTTGGCATGCGCACTGCTTTAAAAGAAGACTTAAAATGCTCCGTAGCTGAAATGGTATACGGCGAACCCCTGCGGCTTCCCGGAGAATTCGTCGTTCCTACATCAGAAAGGCAGGATAACACACACGACTTTGTGGCCCAGCTTCGCACAAAAATGGCTGACCTCCGCCCTGTCCCCGCGTCAAGACACTCTCGGCCCTCAACTTTTATTTTTAAAGACTTACCAACGGCCACTCATGTCTTCCTGCGCGACGATACAGTGAGGCGAGCACTCCAACCACCTTATATTGGGCCCTACAAAATAGTATCCAGAAGCCCTAAGACACTGACTCTGGATGTTGGTGGCAACAACAAAGAGGTGAGCATAGACCGCACCAAGCCTGCACACGTGGAAGTCGACCCTGATCAACGGGAGCCCTCTACCCATTATCCGAGTTCGGCTCTTCCGTCAGCCCCGACACCGCCAGCTGCAGCTCCAACGCCATTGTCATCTGCGAATTCGTGTCCCACACCTGCTGCACCACTGCCACCACCAACATCACCTGTAACTATTCCCTCTCCCCTTCCCTCTACAGTGACCAGATCTGGTCGTAGAGTTCGGTTTAGAGACGTTCTTAATTTGTAATAGCCTTTTTCTCTCCGTAGGGGGGTGATGTGGCGTCTATGGTATTTTATCGACTCTCGAGAGTTGGCAACACTGAGTGCTCTATGGCCGAGCGGGACACTCTCTCGACTCGAACGAAAACGGTCGCGTCTTGGTATCCGCGAGTGCTTGTTGAATATTATATTAATTAATAAGTAAGTAGGCTAAACTTCACGCTTCAATAAATAATTATCCAACCGAACACGCGAGTTATTTAATGTGGAACCTTCATCTTCCATATTACTAATAAAACTTACACAGAAAAAACAAACATATATTTAAAAATTAAAGAAACGAAACTCGTCCTGTACGAGGCCAAAAGGCTCCTATCTCAGCATGGTGCTGTAACATTAAAAAAAGAAACGTCACAGCGCTGGTATTCTGATAGGGCCCAACATAGAGTAAAGTAATATAACGGGTAAAAGTAATATAACGGGTATAGAGAGTCCCCTCGCGGAATTTTTTGAAGACCGCTAATGTCAATTGATCGGATAAATAGCGCCATCTATTATCGCCATCCACAAACTTGTGATATATATAGCTATAGGTACCCTACCTATACAATGCCTACTGGGGACAGCGGCCAGGATAGCCCGCGAAATTAAAATTTTCCTACGTTTTTTTGCAGTTAGCAGGTCAGTTTCAGGTTGCATGTTAATGAAAAACGAGTCGCAACAATACAACCTGACACTGACCTGTTAATTGCTAAAAACGTAAGAAAATTAATTTCGCAAGCTATCCTGGCACTTCCACCCATAGTAGTCGACTTGTTTTCATTTGACAAAGTTTTAGTTAAATTTTATTTTTTCTCTATATTTAAAAAGTCATAAAACTTTTTCAAATAAAAAACAAGCAAATTAGTAAGGAAGCATTAATTTAAAAAAGTACATAAAAAAAACAACTTCTTTTATTTGACAAAATTACTTATTTATTTGTCTTGTGTTTATTTTTATAAGCTTGCGCTGCTGTTTTAATTTCGTCCTCACCATGGTATGTGATTTTGCCAGACAAAATCCGGTTAATTGAACGACACCAACTATATATAAGCACATTAATAATTGTGTTTTCAAAATAATTTCTTAATATTGTTTTATGTTTTTCACAACTGAATGGAAAATCAACAAATATATCAGTGAACATTTTTATTCTATTTTTTAAGTTTTTTTTTGGAACATCTTTTTTTAGAATGTCTGTCACTAAATTTTGAATTTGTACAAAACATTTTTCCATTTCTTTTGATGGATATATTAATGATTTTTTACCTTTTTTATATTCTTTGGCCCTTATATATTCATTTGATTTGCTATCAGGATCGCCGTACATATCTTTTTTACAAATTTTGCAGCTTTTTGATACATTTTTAATGCATTTCCCCAGAACCCACCCACACACATAATTGCCCTGACCAACATCATTTACATCTGTATTTAAATTTATGAAAGGCACCACAATTTCGTCTTCGATGCTTTCAAAAAATTGTGGTGTCTCCTTATCAATGGGACTGGGAATATCAGAAGTTGACGCAATATTTTCTCTTACAAAAAAATCAAGGTTCTGCAAGCAGCCATCATCATCCTTTTCGCAATTTGCATGCAGGGAATGGGGCGAGTTAAAATTATTAATTAAGAGTGACTTATAGGCCCCTTCAAATGCAACCGTGTCTGGTGCCGTATTCCTCGCCCCATAACTTCTGATATTCCCAAAGAAATTCTCTAGTGGGTCCTGGTTGAAATTGCGTGTTAACATAGCATCAAATGAATATGTTTGGGACAACAATATCCATAATTGTTGCATTCCTTCAATTGTGCGTATGAAATTTTTTATTGAAGGTATAGCTTTCGTTTCAATTACACGGATTTTGTTATTTTTTTCCTTAATTTTCTTAATAAATGTCACAGTTTTTAACACTTTGATGGCATTTTTCCACAAATCATGGTGTGGACTACATCTTCGTACACATCCTTTATATATTTTGCCATCAGGCACATGAAAAGTATTCGAATTTAACGAATCAAAAAGATTGTCCATTAGTGTGGTAAATTTTACCAAATTTTGGCATTCTCTCGGAATGTGTCCTCTTGCCACGAGATGTCCTGCAGTTGTTGCTACTGTGTGACTGAAAATTTGGGCTGCTGGTTTCACTTTCATTTTTCTCATTTTGTCAACATAGATATGCTCATCTGTCACTCTCAGCAGGCATTTCAACTCTCCATATGACTTATCAGCTTCATAAGTTTGCTTATAGTAGTCCCATTTCACAGTCTTTTCGCACTTTTCTTCAAAATCATAATATTTTAAATCTTTTGTGAGTAAATTGTTGCGGACTCCTTTTAGTAAATGTGGAACATCAAATAAAGGAATTATTTTTGTTTTCCCTATTTCAATAATCTCGGTCTTCCATTCCTTTCCTTCTCTTAAATATTTTTTTTTGTGTCTTCTACCAACTCATTTATCGCACTCACATTGACTGTGCTTTGATCGCAGACAGTACATACGACCTTTAATCCTGCACTACGTACATACTTTACGATTTTCTGCAACATTTCTTTCAATTGAGCCTTATTAGTGGAGTTGGTGAAATAATATGCGACGGGTTGCTTGAAATTTTTTCTCAAACCCTTCACCATGAACACCAATACATGGTCTGCAATTTTTTTGCCATCCAAAGTGAACCCCCTAAGCTGGTCTTTTGCAGCGTTATAATGTACTTGAGGGGAAATTGACATTTCGTCAAAAATTAAACTGCATAACCGGTCTTCTGGACATAGCTCCTTGACGGTATTTTTAATTTTTATATGAATGCATTTATTCAGCCCTGGCTCCACTTCTATTTTCGTCAAAAGTCTTTTTAGCGATTTAGTAGATGGCAACGCAAAATATTTTACCAAAAGAGGGTAGCTTCTTGGACTCTTCTTATATAAAGAAAGTGAGAGTACTTTTTCTTCTAGAGAGAATCTGCGACCAGAAGGCTTCTTGCTTGTCTGGGTGTACTGCATTTTTGTAAAAATTTTTGCTGCTGGTGTCATTTTGTTCGTCAATTTTTTAAACAAAAGATCTGTAGACATTTTCCCAGCGCTGGCTATTCTGGATTCAAGGGTTTTGTTTTTCTTTTGCGCTCTGTTCAATTTTGATTGCAAAATTTTAATTTTTCTTCTTGATGTTCTTAGCTGGTTCAACAAAAATGACGACACCTCCTGCTGCTGATGATAATCTGTAAAAAACACGTTTTTTTTTTAGTTTAGTTTAAGCATAATAGCACTGATATGCAACGCTACATGTATTTATCTATTTGTCATTAGCTTTAACAAAATGATGGCCAAATACTGTCCGTTTGATTTATAGTTGGAAATTGGTTTGGGTTGAGATGAGAATGCTAAGGGGGATGTGTGGGGATGTGTACCTACGACAATGGATAAAATAAAATAAAAAATGAGTAAGTACAAAAGAGGAAGTCTGAAGTGGCGCCGGTGACTGAATAGTTGTGCGGTGATCGGTTGTCGTGATAGGGACACATATAGAGGAAAATTCTGAGTATGATTCAAACTCGGAATTTTCTGACTGTATAGAATGATATGGCAAGAAAGGAGATGTCTGATGAGATGGCGAGTAATAGAGAAGTATAGAAGAAGAAGATGCTTTGCCGGTCCCAAATTAATTGGGCTAAGGGTAAGGATTTTGATGACGGGTTGGGTTAAGGCTGATGCTCCAGGGTAGCCCGCTAAATTCAAATTTTCTTACGTATTTTGCAATTTGCAGGTCAGTGCTAGGTTATATGTTGATTAAAATATTGTTTGCGATTGTAACACGCGTGTATTTACAGAATTATAATCATCAAAATCATCAATATAGCCCTCCAAGTTCATAAAAGTCGAGGAACGACTTTGACCTTGAAAAAATCGTTCCTTGACTAAGGTCAAGGAACAATTTTTTCAGGTCAGTCACTAGACACGTCTTACAGTCGCGAACAACATTTTAATTAACATACAACCTAAAATTTCACAGGCTACCCTGACGCTTTCACCTTAAGAGTAGTCTCCTAATCCCTTAACAATCTAAAAAATACTTACTGTGGTTTTTATTTATTGTCTTCTTCTGCAGTCGGCAATAATTGTGTTCTGAATTTATAATTCTGGCAGAGTTATCTGTAATGTGAGACAAATAATGATGTGTTAGTGTGTTGTTTTTTATTTGATTTAGTCGAACCTTATGGATATATTTACCAACAACATGAATGCAATAAATAATTATAATTAATATGTAGGTACCTGTCAGTATCGGTTTTAATGTAGCAGGGCTGCATTCTTCATTCACAGGTTCAGGTGCAAGTAAAACATTCTCTGAAGTACTAACTTCATCAGACTTGCCTGAAAAATAATACAATATGTTTCAAGTGTTCTACTGAGCACAGGTACATAGAACGATCGGGTCATAAATCACCCTGCAAGTCAGCTCGAGATTTTATAGTCGTTTTCTTCAGTGTCAGCAAGCTCTTCAATGTTGTTGTTTTATTTATGATTGAAGTTGTAACTTAGACTAGAATCGAAATCGCTAACAACTGTATTAAGAGACCTGCGCAGCATGCGTTTTTCATAAAAACGTAATACCAAAATAATTTGTAAATCAAACGCATTCCTAAGGTGGTGTGTATTTATTTCGATTGGATTACAGAATATATAGGTTCCCAAACACATATTTTGAATGGACACTGATTTAAATAAGAGTTATGAGAAAAATAAAAATAGAAAAAATAGAAGAATAAAAAATAGTTTGATTTTCATACAATTTTGGTATTACGTTTGTATGAAAAACGCATGCTCCGCCGGCCCCTTATGCTCAATAACTGTTAGGCTCATAATAAATAATTAAATAGGTAGTTGTAAACTTACTTTGCTTTTCTTTAATTGCTGCGCTCGGTAGCGGGCAATAAATGTGTCCTGAAGTGTGTATATATCCAGCATGGTTATCTGTAATATGAGCGAAATATTCATGAGAAATATTACATTTTGTTAGTGTATTGTTTTGAGATTTAATTTAATTTGAATTTAGCCCTTAACTCTTTCAGGTAACATATTTGCTGTTATAGTATGGTACGGTTCTGTACCATCCTATGACCTTTGTTTATAACTGTAGGGCTGTTTCTTTAAAAACTTTTTAGTCTTACTTTATTTATGAACAAGCAATATGCAATAAATAATTGGAATTAATATTATGTAAGTACCTGTCAGTGTCGGTTTTATTGTAGCAAGGCTGCTTTCTTCATTCACAGGTTCAGGTGCAAGTAAAACTTTTTCTGAAACACCCACTTCATCAGACTTGCCTGAAAAATACGAATTATATATTTTAAAAACATGATAATGATAAAGAATTTTTAATTCCAAGTGGGACAAAAATATATAAACATTTTATTTTTGCACTACGCAGAATTTAAAATTTAAATATTACAAATTAAATGCAAGGCAATGTAGATACTAATTGGCATAGGGAATAATATGAGACAAGGGCAAGTTTATATTGTTAAAAACATAGGCAAAATGAATTCTTATCAATTTGGCCCTGTTCTTGCCTAATTTTAGTTAAATATGCAATATTAGCAAAATGATAACTAATTTCAATTCAAGTCTAGTAATAAGTTCATCATGCTGGAGCAGGCCTCCTCTCTATGACAGGGAATGGGCTATATAATCCACCACGCGGGCACAGTGCGGATTGGTAGATGTCACATGTCTTCGAATTTATGGTTCTAGGACATGCCGGTTTCCTCATGATGTTTTCCTTCACCGTTTTGAGAGCAGTGGTGATGTAATAAATTACACAAAGTAATGCGCCTGCCTGGGTTCGAACCCACGACTTACTGAACGTAAGTCGGGGCCACCACCACTGGGCCACCGCTGCTCTCACACAGTAATAAGTTATGATGAACTTATTTGAAAATTATGTAAATCTTACCAGGAAGATGAAGTGATGGCACGGCTAGAAAATTCAATCGGTTATTGCGGTTTCTATCCCTGTCTGTGAAATGGATATCACAGATAACTTTCTTCCTATAAAGTTCATAATCAGCTGGACTATCTAACTTCCCACCAGCTATATGAACCCAAGCCTTGAAGCGGTCAGGATTCCTTTCTGGATGTGGAAATTGATGGTAGGAGTTCTCTGAAAAAAGAAATATCACAATTCATATCTGAAATGTTCTAAAACCCTTTTTCCTGAATAATGATGATATGACATTTAATATGATAATGAATAATTTCGATCCTACTTATAGTATAACAAGAATTTTATTTGTGTGGTACCTATACTACCACTAAAAACCTGACTGCTGAATATATTGTAGCCTATGTTACCTGGGCCGGTCAGTGGGTCGTCTTATTAATATCACCCGATAATAATGAATCGATTGACACCTTACTCATCAAAATCGCATGAATACTTTAGGCGCTACGGTGGAGCATACGTAAATACAAACATACATACTTACTACACTGCTAAAATCATAACCCTTCTTTTTGTCGAGTAAAAAAGCAGCCAAGTGCGAGACTCGCACACAGTCGTTGTAATAGTAAAAAAATAAGAAACGACAACTGCAGTGGTCCATCCATAATGTAAATCTTACCCTGTTTGTTAACAATAAACAAGGATGTAAATTCACTGGGGATTAAGGATATCTATTGAGGAGGCAGGATGGCAGAGATTTATAGGTACTTAAGTAATGATGATTATACTAACTGTTTGAACATCCCAATGCACACCGTTTAGGCATGATACAAACAAATCACAACTATCACAAGCGTCTATATCGCAAAGAAACAGCACAAACGAAGCGTCCGGGTCGCAAAAGAACGTTTGCACTAGAATGGCAGAAGAACTAAAAGTTCGCACAATAACTTCGGAGAATTATTACACTTCACTACGGAGGAGAGGACTCGACTCAACGCGGATCGGCGGATTAATTTCACGAAGAAAGGCACAAAATATGAAACGAAAACTACAAACAAGCGCAAGCGCAGGGAGCAGTCGCCATATTTGTGACAGTACGGTAGTCGGATCGTGACCTGACAAATACACAATCATTACCAAATGAATAATTCACTGTGTTGCTATTGTAATTATTTTTACGCAATATCTACACAATTTTTTAAAAATAATTATAAAACGTGTTAAGTAAATTGATTGAGTAATGAAATTATATTTAATTAATAATATTTTTCTTCACAATTGACATTTGTATCGATAGTGTCGCCATCTGTGGTGGCATAAAGCAACGAATAGTTTTGGATGGCGATATCAGATGTCGCTTTTTGAAAAAAAAAACTTCAAATCTGCTAATGTATGGATGTGTCCTACCCCTGGGGCCCAAAGTGAAGGTGATGCCACGGTCAGGCCAGATACGGATAAAAATAAAAATAAAAAAATAAATAATAAAAATAATAGTACGTAGCACGTAGCGTGCGCGTACGTAGTAGTAGTTAATTATAATATAATATTTATTTTCTTTTTTTTAAATGGCACAATCAATTTGTGTAACGTCTTTATTTCAAACGTTGTTTTATGAGATAAAACGAAAAAATAATGAATTGTTTGTCAAGTAATACGTTATTAAATAAAAGTTTATGTGATAATTATTTTGCGAAGTGAATTATTTGTTAAACTTGCTGTTGTATACTGATGAAATGACAAATACTGTGTTTTCTAATCGTTGCTTGTCAAGTAAAAGTTTATGAATTAATGTTTGGTGATCTGACTGGTCACCGGTTCCCAGGTATGGTGTAGAACAATAAAATGATCGCAATGATGGGGAGAACAAGTGCCTTTCGGCTTCGTGAAGAGGTGTTTTACACCCTTTATAAAGCTCAATTACCACTGACTCACTCACTGACATAATTGTTCTCCCAGATGGTGAAGGGGAAGGTGGGTATATTTTGACAGATTCGTAAACAAGTGACTCTCGTGAGTATGGGAAAAGTGCCAAACCTCCCCTTTTCACCTCCCTTCCTCCCGCTCCCTATACTTTCTCGGAAACAAAGAGATGAGTGCTCTGATTTTTTCGGATTCGTACAGAGGAGGCTTGGCAAAGTAAAAAAAAAAATTCAAAATTGGTCCCCTTAACCCCCTTCCGAGAAATAAAAAAAAATCCGAGATAGGCGGACCTCGAAATTAAGAGACTTGGAACATTATTTTTTTCAGATTCGTATCAAGAGGCCATCAGTTGGTCAAAATCAGTTTTCAAAACGTCCCCTTCACTCCTCCCCCCATCGTATCTCGGAAATTAGGAAACGTAGAGGCTTTTTGATTTGACTATGTACTTTATTACTGAAGGGCGTTGAAACATACGGGCGTTGAAAGATACAGTAATAGAGCACGAATCCAAAAAAAAAATTATGTCTGTTTGTCTGTTTGTTTGTACACGCTAATCTTCGGAAGTACTGGACGGATTTGAATGATTTTTTTTTGTTGTATAGATATTCAGTCTGGGCAACATGTAGGCTATAATTATCTTGGAAACTTGAACACCAGTTGCAGAACCACAACAGACCTGCTAAACTATAAGAGAAACGAAAATGACACCATAGCAAAAATTGTTTCACATGATGAGCATTTTCTGCTGAGAGAATAAATTTGAAGATCTGGAACACCTGATGTGGAACTCCAAGAGCCCAGCTACACCATAACACATATATAGGAATGGCGTCTTAGCAAAAGTTGGTCAATCTGATGAGTAGGTACTCTCTGTTGACTTATAAAAATCGAAGATCTGGAACACCTGTTGTGGAACCCCAAGAGCCCAGCCACACCATAACACATATAGGAATGACTTCTCAGCAAAAGTTGTTCAATCTGATGAGCACTCTCTGTTGACTTATAAAAATCGAAGATCTGGAACACCTGTTGTGGAACTCCAAGAGCCCAGCTACACCATAACACATTATAGGGATGACGTCTTAGCAAACGTTGATCGGTCTGATGGGCATTTCCAGTTGAGTTTTAAAAAATCGAAGATCAGAAACATCTGATGTGAATAACATCAGCTGGAAGTACCTCCACGCGGTGAAAGCGGTATCAGTTTAGGACTGATTTTCGATGAGGATGGTATATCATTGAAAATTTGACTGTACTGGCCAAAACTCCCATTTACTTATTATTTTATTTTATCGAATATACTAAATGCCTTCGGGCTCATGTTATTTCAGTGTTTAATTTTCTTTTCCATTTATCTTCGTGACTCGGTAGCCTACCCGGTAACGCAGGGGAGCAGTCACTTAGATTTTAATTGATCAGGTATCTTCACAACGAAAGTATAACCATGCTTAGAAAGAGGTCAAATCTTTCCCAATGTTCCAAAGGAGCTAAAAGATTGAGGATCATAAGATCCCAAGAATCTACCGAAGAGCGTCAGGAGAGACTTGACGCTGTTCGAGAACATCAGGCTGCAACTTGCTCCGTGGAAACCTCTTCGGATCACGGAGCACGCCTGCGTTCTCAGCGTATTTACGCATCCACATCCAGGTCTCTAGAGACCAGTGAAGAATAGATGCGCGACTGACCGCTGATCGTGAACGTCACGCATTGTCTCGCGAGTCGGAGACGTTTACCGATACAGAATCACGCTTGAGTTCTCAGTGTATTTGCACATCTACTAACAGGTCTTTTGAACGAGTGATGAACGTGATGAGCAACTAACTGCTGATCGAGATTATAATACATTGTCCCGAACACGCACACAACAAAATATTCATAATCAGTTAAAAAGTGAGAGAGAAATAATTGCTGGAGTAGGTACGGCATGAAGAGACAGAAGAGCGCACGCAACGAACGTTTGAATTCTGATCGACTTCAACATTCTCTGAACAGAATGTCGATATCATCTGAAAAATCGGATGTGCAGTCTCAAGATATAGCCGTAGAGCATGGCGACCTTCCTTGGGTTGAATACGCCACATATTCCGCCATCGGAGGTATGGTTCAAAATTGTACTTTTTGTAAAGCTGTTAAATGGCAAAAAGAAACAAACGGTATGTGTTGCTCAGAGCTCTTCAGATCTTCAGCTTCAGCTCTTAGAATTCGACATCAGATCTTCGATTTTGACGACGCCGTTGTCGCTGACGAAAGCAACAGGATCCGCGTACGAAGTCGCGGGCAGAAGCTAGTTGTAAAATGAGTGATGTTTTAAAAACTTCAAGTGTACCATAATGTTTTTAAGTGCCAAGGCCAAAAAAATAAAAAAAGTTTTGTATTTCTTGCATTTGTGTTTCCCGTTATTGTAAACAGACGGTAGATGCAACCGAATCTAAGTATCGTAAACTAAAGAACCTAAATAGTAGGTGGGGTAGAATAGTAATAGATCTTCAGTTTCTGAGTTTATCTATTTACAGTCAACAAAAGAGTTAGGTATGCAGGCTAGCAATCTTCTTACTACTATTTTCAATGCAAAAGGGTTATAATCAATCCGTTTGCAATAGGCTTGTATCCTGAAAAAATCTAATTTGACCGTCAGTTAGATTTTCAAAAAAATATTTGACACGTATTTTTTCTTTTGTTACGTAAACCAAAATTGACGAAGATACGACGCTTTTAAAATTCTCAATACGTCACGCCGTGCTATAATTTTTAGTGCGTTGTGACGTCACGAGCCCCCATTCCCGAGTTTTGATGCGTCCTAACTTTGTCAATATTCATTGATTTACAGAAACAAAAAACACGTGTCCATTATTTTCTAATAAGTACTCTAACTGACAATGCAATTTATTGATGGTGGAAACTAGCCTTTTTCACCAAATGCGTTCAGTAGTTTCTGCGTAAAAGAATAACGTTATTGTTATTCTCGATGTTCTTTATCGATTTATTTTTTTAAATCGATCGTCCCAAACTTTCGCATTTATCATAGTAAGTAGTAAGATTGCTGAGACGACCCGAATGGCGCACTGGTAGTAAGGCTGCCGTTACGTTCTTAGGGTCCCAGGTTCAAATCCCAGTAGGAGCGAATGTTTGTGTGATGAGCATGGACATTTTGTTTTCGAGTCATGGATGTTTTATATGTATCTGCATACCTAACTCTTTTGTTGAATGCACTAGAACTAAATACGTAACATATGTATGTACATGTCACCGTAAAACTGTCAAACACGTTATATTGTAATCTCTCTAGCGATATTGTAAACTCTCGAAATATTGTCAACTGAACATACCGAAGTATCTCTGCCCCCATAATCGGGACTTGGGGCACCCCCCCCCGTTAGGTTAGTTAGGTTCCTTTAAACCCTGCACTCGGAAATAGGGGCCCCGCGATGCGCGGGGCTCCGTAGACTACGCTTTTTTAGGGGAATATAAAGTGTTTAAAGGTTAGATTATATTAATCGGTATTTCCCAGAAATAGTACATTATCTTTTCAAGAGAGTGGTACCACTGGGCAAAGGGGACCCCTCCTTCCCTCCACACCGCGTGAGTTGACTACCATCGCATGCATTTCACGAAAAATAATGCGTTTTATTGTAAGCAGTATGTTCGTTTGACAATATTTCTAGTTTACAAAATCGCTAGAGATTACAATATAACGTGTTTGACAATTTTACGGTGACATACATACGTTTATACGTCACGTATTTAGTTCTAGTGTTGATTACAATATAAATTAAGTTTTACGGTTACGCGATTTAATTGGTATAAAAACTAACAAAACGTCTACAAGTTACGAGAAAATTAAACAAATTTTTAACATCAATACCTTTACTTCCAAGAAAAACTAAGCATTTTACTATGTAGACTATGTTTTACAATAATAGATATATTATGTACAATTTTATAGCATTCATTCATATTTATTTAAGTAATACTTATGCACAATAATTTCTGTAACTGAATTGATTTCTAAGTCTGAATCACTTGAAACTTAAGTTATAAACCATTCACATTAGGAAGGGTAAGAATCGTATTACAATAGGTTAAATCTTAACATTTTTAAGGTAGGTATAGAACATTTAAAAACATACAAGGCGTGGTTTTTACATACTTAAAACAGCTTTATATTTATAATAATGATATATGACTTGCATAATTTATGAACATTGGTAAATCACCTTCAAATGTAACTTTTTTTGTTGGTAATTTAAATGCTAATTTATAACAACCTTCACATGCTGTTAACTTATGTCTACTTTAATTCTAACTTTAACCATGGTTTTTTTATCTGTAATTATATCTGTGGTCAAATAACTTAACAATCCAACAAATTACTACAGTCCTACCGCAGCTTTTGTCTCTGATAGTGGCAACCCATCAAGGACCATTTTTAAGTAAAGATTACTGTAATTTTGAAAGACTTGCCACTAACAGCAACCCAAAGGCAACCTTAAAGAAATAAAAATAAAGATGGCTCCGATTTTGACAGTGATGCGAAATCAGAAGTAAATATGAAAGGACTGCATAAGGTAGACATGATATTTGATCACAGATTAGCCAACTTAATCAGGCATATAAAAACCAGGATTAAAAGTTGAGAATTCCCAATACATTATTCAAATTTTAAGACGCTTTAATGAAGGATGTTAGAACTAGAGGAACAACATCAAAAGTATGCTTTTTGAACTCTGACTCAAGAGCTAATATAAATAAATTATTAATGGAATGGAGTTATTCAACAGTAACATAACAACTTGTACCCCAGCATCAGTACCCATCATTACGTTGATAACCACTTTACATACTAACTGAAGAACGGTTGTTCATCCAGAACTGGTGGCCTGATACAACGAGGGTGATGACGTATAAGAGCGCAGCGATCCAGCAGTTGTAGGCATTCTGGAAATGAAAAAGAAAATCTGTTTATCATGTCCTATGAAATCTCTTTTACTTCTTCAAATATTCATAATACTGGAAGAAATCCATCATAAAGGTGGTGTTTTGACAATAAAAATTGGCTTTATATTATAGCTATTTGCATTCTTCATCGTTCTCACAATTCAATTGTTGTTTTTCTCCATCTACGTGTGTTTTGTATGTATTTCTTATTAGATTTTATTCTTGGAAAATGCTGTGTCTCTACATCATTCTAAGGTAGATTAGTAGGAAATGACCTAGGCATTAAGTCTGCCTTTGTACAATATTGTTTTTACATTATGGCTTCATTGAAATCAGACACCACGTAAGTCTAAAAATAGCAACTTTACAGGAGAGTGAAAGATGTGATAATGATACAGTGCTATTTTACAATATGTTTCAACTTCAAATTAGATAGACGTTACTTATTTCTGTGATTGGCTGAAACAAAAGTCTTTTCCGATTCCCTAGCAAAGGGCATCAAAATTCTAAATGTTAAAAATTGACGTGGTGTTAGAACTTCAATGACAATGTACATCAAGTTCTAATAAATTATTTCATTAATTAGAAATACATATATCTATAATCGTAGGCTTCTTTTTAGCCTGTTTTTCTTCTTTTTTCTTTAATGTTTGTGTGTGCACTAATCCTTGCAACGGTTTTTTAGTTTAATTATTTTTGTTTTGTTCACACCTCAACCAAACCTTAATCTGTTATTGAAGTAGACACAATAATTAAACAATGGTGATAGACCAATTCGGTTGGGCTTCACATACGAAGGGATAACTTTTTGTGAAATCTTGTAATTGGCCATATTGATGTTATTAAGTAAACTATTGTGTCTACCTAGGCAGTCGCTCCATGTAAACGTGACCAACGAAACCATGAGAAACGTAATCCACCATGCGAATCTAATGTAAGTTAGTGGACTACATGAATGTAATCCATATTAATCGGAATAATAGTAGGTTATGGTAAAAAGATTATTAGAATTGGAAGATTTTAAATATGATAAACTTTATGCAAATCTGTTTAAAGTCTTTTTGCAGATATTGATTAATTAAATCTTACTTCTGCATATTATTTTACACAGTGTGGATTTTAAATTAAGTTGTTAAATGAAGCATTATAATATTCTGAGTGATGTTCTTTTAAGAAAAGAGAAAAAAATAAAAGTGAAATCATCTCATGATTTTACTTTTATTTTCAACTTCTGCTTGTTTTGTATTATGATTGTGATTAATTAAACTAACAATAAACTGATTGATCAAACTGTCTGTAGCATGCACATAATTATAATTCGAAATTCTACTTGAATTGTCAGTTGCCTTGAGTTTGAAAACGCAAGTATCCATGCATTATAACAGATTGTAGTGCTACATGGTACTTCCCTTGCTTGAGTTTTTAAAGAAGGAAAGGTCAATAAGGAAAGTAATCACGTTCTAGTACTTCATTGTTGAGACAGTAAATCAATTTGTGAGATTGATTATGACTCACCTGAGTGTATCCAGCTTCGACGGTAGCGACGAAACCTTCGATAGTGTGGTGGCCACCTTCTGTTTCAAGAGGGAGATCTTCCAACAAAGCTACAGCTCTTATGTAGTAGAAGACGCCCATCAAAGTCTGAAACAGTTCCGAGCGTTAGAGTACGGCATTGAAACGAAGACTCAAAATACAAATTACAGAGTTTCTACTCACCAATTGAATGATTCCCCAGACGCTCAATACGAGCCCACACAGCGACAGTTTAGGGCCACAGAATTTAAAGGCCATTTTGCTGGTTTATTTATCAGAATTACGAACACAAAATTAGACTGTATCGACCACTTTCTGTCAGCTGGTGTCAAAAAATGGATACTCACATGATCTTTGCTTTGTGGTTGTCTATGGATGTTGTGTAACTTTATTTAACAAAAGTTTTTTGTATTTTATAAACAATCCACAGTATGCTTTTCGGATAATGTAAGAAACATTTAGCCTATTGAACACTAAAAAATATATAAAATTCAAGAGCTTATGATGTCTTAAAGTTATTGTTTTTGATTTCCTATTTTCTTTTACGTAAATCGGAACGTTACAACAATATTGCCAATAAATAATAAATCTATGATTTAGTAGATTTAAACACTGACTTTCCAAGAAACTTCATTAGATTTATTTTATATTTTACCAGCCAGTAACAAAAAAAAACATGTTTTAAAAAAACTGCAATAGCTTATTAAGAATTTAATGTTATATTAAGGTTTTTGAAAATGTTCCAATGGGGCTAGGAGAAATTTATTCTCTGCAGCTGGCTATCTTTTTATGTATTCTATTAATGAATGACACATTTTTCCGGTCGTATCTAGCGATGGGCCGAGTCGACTTTTTGATAACTCGAGTAACTCGAGTTGACCCGGTAACCAACTCGGGCTGCAACTCGAGTTGACTCGACCCGGGCTGCCTTAAGGTACGTCGCGTCGCCGCGTCGTCCGTCCGAGTCAGCACATGCTCAACTCGGTGCATCGTTCCGCGGGTTGCTAGTTTGCTACGTTCACGGTTCACCGGGTCGGGTCCGACGGGCTGCGTGGCGTCGAGTCAATGATAATGATACTTAGTCAAATAAAATTGAGCCCGTTCAAAAATCAGACTTTTAATATTATTGAAAGTGTTTACCAACATCAAATCACAAAGTGAACTACTTATGTAGCGCAAAATAATGGTAACATTTTTACCTAGTAAATAATAAGAAACTAAAATAAATTGAATGGTACTTTATTCCCCAACGCGCCAACGCCAACGGTTTCACTGTAGGTATTGAATTATATATTTCTTTTTTAAGTGGTTCACTAAAGCAGTGGTATTTCCACTAAATTTGTATTGACAGGAGCATAAATTGCATATTTGGTATTATCGTCTATTTTCGAAAAAAACTCCCACGCAACACTTTTTTATTTCCCATTTCCCGGAGCCATTCTAAACTTATTAAACAGACAAACAACACTTCAACTAATAAAACTGTAACAAAACAATAAAAATAACGAACGAAGTAATAATAACAAAAAGGTAAACAAAACAAATAATCTTCTATTCAGTTCCTGCATAACCGTCTGATAAGAAACCAACAAAACGAGAACTATCTCTTTCACTCGCGGCTCGCACGTTCGGTCGTTCGGGCTGATTCGGGCTCGCTCGTAAATGTTCGGGCCTCGCGACTCGCGGGCCGCCAACCCACCGCACCGCTTGCCGCGCGCGCTCTTCGGGTCAACCCGGGTTGCAGATATATTAACTCGGGCTGACTCGCTTACGGTCTGACCCGAGTTACTCGAGTTGGATAACTCGAGTTGCCCATCGCTAGTCGTATCTACGAGAAAATAAATTTCGATAATGGTGGACCGTTTAGGTAGGCAAATATTTATTTATATCCGTTTAAGAAAGACAAATTATTAAGAATACGGTGGTGTTATTTGTGTGCAATCATGTAAAATAGTTACGTGGGAGATCACTTTCATTGTTTGCTTGTCGCTCACTTTCCTTTGACGTCAAACTTTTATACCGTACTGCAATTTATAAGTAGGTAATTTTCTTTATTACAGTGAACAGTGAGGCCAATGCCAGAAGGATTGCTATGGTTGAGAGCTGCTTCGGCAGTTCTGGACAGGTGAGCGTCTGTGGTTGCAAAATATAAGTTTTTTCTAAGTTTAGAAGTTGTTGAATGCAGTCGTATTATCAACCGACAAACTCGGTAAGATGTAATCTTGGGTACATCGCTAGGGTGGGATTGTTCTGACGGAAGATACGAACATTTATCGGCGCTTTTTTTAATTACTATTTAAAATTATAAATACTTTCTTGTAATAACTTTCATTCAACTTTATAATTAAAGCACACTAAAAGGTATAATTGAATTATAGATTAGGGATTGATTAGCTGGTTCATTATCAGTAAGATTGTATGTTGCCATTCTATGATTAAAGTATTGATATGCCATGAAAACTATCAAGTCCAAGGTGTTTTGTAGTTATGGTTTTAGGAATTGACATTTGTATACTTTGAAACTTATTCTCAATTCAAATAAATGAGTCATCTGAAGGCATGATATTCTTATCAATGATGAACGTAGGTACTTTATCATATTCAATTCACAACAATGTATTATTTTCAATGTCATTTTCCGGTTTGGACTGCCATTCTCAACTTATACAAACAAAATTCAACAAATCCTAAACAAGAAACTTATAAGTTATTATCTCATTAGCATTTTGAAAGGTTTCTAATTTCAAACATAGTGCGATGGATTAGAAACAGTCTGAGACTACAATATTATAATTTCTAAGTATTTTACTTCTGTATGTCATACTTGGACTTATAATATATCTGGCAGCTTTACGTTATCTGTCAGTCTCACTCGGCTGTGTAAACAAAAAAAAAATGATATTGACATTACAAATAAAAATTATTTGTTATCAGCCAGATAGCCTCTACAAACACAACCTATGCATACTAAAAATTTAACTTTTATTTTTTAGCCTCTGGCTGAACAAGGCAGGGTCCTTGTGGGAGAGGGTGTCCTAACAAAAATGTGCCGCAAGAAACCGAAAGCCAGACAGTTCTTCCTGTTCAACGACATACTTGTCTACGGAAATATTGTTATAAACAAGAAGAAATATAACAAACAACATGTTATACCACTTGAAGAGGTCAAGTTGGAGTCCTTAAAGGATGAAGGACGTAAGTTGCACTTATTTGGTTGTTTGTTTTTTACCTTTGCATAAGCAGCGATGAAAGCCTAGGAGTGATTGCTTGTTTATTTAATGCTATTGGATGGTAAGTTCGTGGTAATCCATTCAAATAAATAAAATTGAAATAAGCTGGTACCATTACCAACAGCTTTTTAACGAATTCATCATAATCTTCTGCCCTTACCCCATTCTACTTAATTACTCGCTTTTTGAAAAAGATGAAAAGGCCATGTCAAAGAGGAAAATAGCACAAAAGCCACAAGTGGTCCTGCGTAATAGACTAAGAGTATGCAACAAAAAATTTTATACTCTTGCGGTGAAAATATACAATCACTTAGCTAAAGAATTTAGAAGTGCTACAGATCTAGAGAATTTAATAGAAAGCCACATAACTGGTTGTGTGAGAGATGTTTTTATTCCATCAACAAATATTTTGAGAGTAAAATGTAAAACTGACATAGGTAGGTACTATAATTATTATGACATATCTCTAATTATTGCCATGATTAAAATGACATTGAAATATTTTAAATTATTTTTGCTATTTTTTATTGACACGTAACATAATTCGACATCGCTATTTTAATTTTGCTTTTTTTTTTTATTTGGGATCATCAAATACTATTTTAATTGACATGACATAATTATTATGTATGAATTATTATTTGAAATGAATCTAATTATGTTTAATTTTATTGATTGGTTGTAATTTTAATTTTATTTATTTATTTATTTATTAAGATAGGTTCACCAACAGCTTCTGTGTACAGCATTTAGATATAAAAATGTTTTAAGGTCTTGGACTTACACAGTCGCCAATTATAGGTTAACCAGATTAATTATGATGAGTATTTTTATGTAACTGCCAATTTCTAAATGTGTACTGCATGCTATTAGTACCTATACCAAGATATAAAACTAATATTTGTATGGCCGAAATGCCGAATATACATAGTGAAACCCTTAGATATTAAGAACTTATGTAAACTACCTATATTCTTGCAAATAAATGTATCATTCATTCATCATTCATACTTTAGGTTGATGCAACAAGTTTTCTTCTTCCATTGTCCCCTGTCAGACATTATGGCATATTTTACTCCTATCTCTTTCACTGCATGCATTTGATTTTTATAAAAAAAAACAAGCTAATCTCCAAAAAGGCTGAACCGATTTTGACGGGACTTTCTGTTAGATTAGGCTACTATTATTAATAGAAAAATGATTAGGGTTCCGTGCAAAAATTTAAAACCCTTGGTAATTGTTAACCAAAATCCAATTCAAAGGAAGTAATATTTTTATAATAATTTCACGCAGACAAAACAGTGTAGAGAGGAAAGAAGTTAAAGCATTAACATGGTACCAATGATAGTGATTATAGTTATCAATCAAATTAAGTAATTAGTTTATTTTAGCCTGTTATTATTTTTGTTATGTTTTTCAAAGGTCAAGATCTAAAAGCAAGTACTAAAATTATAAATTTGTTAAAGTAACTACTGTTACTGTTCGGACTTGAACAATATTTTGTATAAGACCAAACTCAGCAGACATAACTACATTTATAGTCCAGTTAAGCAGAAGCCAGCCTCATAATTGACATTGACAAGATGCCATTCGTAAAAAAAACAACATGTTTTTCAATCAACCCTTATTGGCTGTCATTAATTACTTTGTCATGCATAATCAGAACTATTTACTATATTATTGGTTGAATGACTCATTAATGTGAATGGCCAGTGATTCATCTGTAATATTATGTATTATAACTAGATGCATGTTGACATTGATCTAAAGAGAGTTGATTCACACCTCCACACTCTTATGCATTAGTTGTATTGTATAATAAATAAGTGTTATATGTCATAATGATTACAACTTGTCATCCTCATTTGGTTAGAAAGAATCGTAAACAAATTATGATTTTCGTAAGATTGATTTTCTATGGAAGGGACGTAACATATAGATTTTTTTCAGTGTCCTCAAAGATTTCTTATGAAATGACAACCTTTAAAAATCTGGTGTACTGGTATTCGTAATTAGTCTCTTCCTAAATGGCTTGACCTATTTTGATGAAAGCTTTTAGTTTGCACTTATGGGATCACCTGCATGGATTTTAGTTTGATCCGGTAGGCGGAGCTGTTATTGACATCCAGAAAATGACAAGTACCCAACGGGACTCGGGACTCTAAACCTCCGGCGTCCGGCTGTATGTCATGATCTTAATAGGTTGACAGTTGAAATGATCACTGAAATAATGAAAATATATTAAAAGTTAAAAGAGTAGGTAATATGATGGTCCAAAACACTATATGCATTGTACACAAAATAAATTACAGTCTACGGAATTACAGGCCACATCAATTATCGCATTATTTCGTTTGCTAATAATAATTACTTGCGGGCGACAAAGTTCATTAAATAAAGAAGCATCAGTCATCACAAAAGTGATTCATGCACCTGATGACGTCGAAACATTTACGTCACAGATTTATATTATTCACAGACTGTATATCATGCTGTAATGCTATACATTGCATAACAACACGCTTGTAATCCCCGAATGGTTAGGCAGAGGTGTAGGGCGAACCTAATGCCATCAACGCGGCACAATTGCTTACTCCAGAGAAGAACCCAATGACACTTGGCCCAAGTTAGGAATCTTTTCCAAGAACTCACGCTCACCAGAAGCGTAACAAGAATACCTGGAGAGGTAAACGCAATAATCCCAAAAAATACGCCAATCATAATACAAACAAAAAACACACACAAAAACAAACAAAAGTATCTTTGTAGTACAGTGAAACCGGATAACTGGGACATTCAAGGGACCTGCAAATTGGTTTCACTTAAAGAAGTATTCTACTTACCCAGTGTCTCAGATATCCAGGCATAAGGGTCGGGACCTCAGCACTAGTTCCTCCTATGGAGGTTTCTCACTTATCCAGGTCCCACTTAACCAAGTTTCACTGGACATCAACTATCTGCTGCCCACGACACAAGCCTCATTGCTTAGTGCAGCACTAGATGGCGCTGTGTGTAATGTCCAGCGATATTTATTTTTATTTAATTATGTTATAACTTCCTTGTTTCAGAGTATCGTAATGGCTGGCTTATTCGAACCGCATCCAAATCCTTCGCCGTATACGCCGCAACAGCCACTGAGAAAGAAGAATGGATGGCACACATAGAAAAATGTATAGAAGATTTGCTAAGGAAAAGTAAGTAACTAGTTTTTATTAAGAGCTAAGACAAATCCTAAGGTAAATGCAAACCACAGCAGACAACAAACCTGAACAACAACCAACAAACGGGTTGTTGGATCTGACAACCAGTCTTGCTAAGGGTATTACCCAGTACTTACTGGGCTGTGGAAGTCAGACAGGCATGGCTCCATGTAAAATACTGGCATTCAGCTGCATCCGGTAATTCTGGAAACTTACCCCAATAAATTTGTGGAAAGAGGATGGCTAAGCTTCAGTTTAAGCTTGACAGCTACACTTGTTTCAACAAAATTTTAACATAGTTTAATACAAAAGCTCACGTTGTTTGTACGCTTAGATCTTCGCTACGGATTTGGATACTGTTTTCAGCAAGAGATAGATTGATTCAAGAAGAAGGTTTATATCGACATTCCCCTGTGAAACCGGGGCAGGTTGCTAGTACTCTATAACTGTAATATTTAATCCCGGTATTACATTTCAGGTGGCAAACAACCGCCATCAGAGCATGCCGCGGTATGGGTGCCCGACAACGAGGCGTCGATCTGCATGCACTGCAAGAAGACACAGTTCACTGTTCTCAATAGGAGGGTAAGACAACAATCATTATAACTGTCCTAGTTAAGATTAATGTTCTAAGGAAAATAAACTACCTACACTTTACACTGAGTTTAACCGTAAAACATGGATTTTCATCCCAAAAGAAAGTCGTTTAAAGTCGTCGCAATAATTTTCGCTCAGAGTTACTTAGTTTGATGTACGGAGTGCTTTGGTCAACTAAGCACACATCAAACTAAGTTCTGCTCGGCTTGTGTAGGGTCTGTTGTACCCTGTATGTCTATGTTTGTTGTATCTATGTAGTATATCAACTATCTGAAGAAGAAAGAAAGAAAGAAAAAATGTTTATTCGTCGCAAATCCATGACGTGCATACAATATTAATATGGTAAACATAGAACGCATTAATACAAACACAAACATTTAACTAAAACTGAAAATTAACACAGCAACATTAACATAATTGTAAGACTAAACGGACAAAAAATAAAAAGTTGCACGCCGTGAGTGCGACAAATAGGTTTACCACTCAGCATGATGCTGTGCTATGGGGAACCCACAGAACAGCGCTGGTTTTCAGTGGTCACCTGTGAAAATCTGGTGACCACGACACAAGCCTCGTTGCTTAGTGTGGCGCTAGATGGCGCTGTGTGTAATGTCCTGCGATATTTATTTATTTTATGTTAGGTGATTGATTTTTTCTGTGTGCAGCATCACTGCCGTAAGTGCGGGTCGGTGGTGTGCGGGCCGTGCTCGTGCAAGCGCTACATCCTGCGCGGACAGAGCGACAAGCCGCTGCGCGTGTGCCTGCAGTGCTACGACGAGCTCAACCGCGACCGAGCGCGCACCCATGCGCCGCCCGCGCTCTCCGCGCAGCCGGCTAACATCACGCCCGGTAAGTGATCTTGTGCGTACGTCAAACTATAGGGCTGGCGGCTGCTTGACCAGCCAGTCCTTTGGAATTTCTAAGGCCTGGGGCCGAGGCAAAATACTTATAAACTAAGTGACCACAATAGTGTAGATAACAAAAAAAAAACTAATTAGTCCGTCAGTTAGATTATCAAAGAGACACGACGCTTTTAAAAAAATCTCAATACGTCACGCCGTGGTATAATTTTAAGTGCGTTCTGACGTCACGAGCTTTGATGCGTTTTATCATTGTTAATATTCATTCATTTACAAAAACAACAAATACGTGTCCATTTTTTTTCCAATAATCTAACTGACAGACTGAATAGATTTGCAATTTATTGATGGTAGAAACTAGCCAATTCCAGTGGGATCCTTGACCTTGGCTTAAAGCGTGGCTGGAGAAAGAAAGCAAAAGGCGCAAGCTAAATCATTTATCATTCTCTTGCCGTTATACCAATTTCGGAGTCAGGAGCGCGGGCTAGCTCGGCAAGCTAGGGCCGGGGAATCAGAACCCCCAGCTATTACCATTGTATTGTAGACTCGGTTAAGGATAGGACACGGAGACCCCTCCGCCTCGAGAAACATGTTGAGGATGAAGCCGGAAACACACTTATGTGGCGTGGCGTGGCGCGCCAGAATCATATCGGTTTCATACATTTAGTATGTTTAGAGACATATTTGTAGGTCGTGTCGTGTCGCGGCGCGTTCTGGCGTGGCGCTGACTGCTCACCACCGATTGCGCCAGAGCGGTGGTGGGGTTATGGCGCGACACGCCACAACAGGCAAATGTGTTTCTACACCACGTGGCTCGTGGCGCGAGCTTGCCGAAGAAAACATTATGCACGTTTGAACGCTGCAAAGGTTCAATATGTGGTGTTCTGAAATAACGCCATAGCGTGCCACGACACGACATAATAGTGTGCACGGTCAACGTCACGACAGCAAGCGCCACGCCACGTAAGTGTGTTTCCGGCATGACTCACGATCAGCATAGCACAATCTATTGTCCGTTCAGTAGCGGCTCGGAAGAGTGAGTGTGTCCATAAACAATTGCACGGTCTACTCAGATCGGACCCGTGAGTTAAGCTTTAGCCGTTGATCCCGGCTGGCATTCGAAGACCTTTGAATCACTACAGTTAAAGAAAAGAAGTTTAAGGGGTGGCATACACTTTTTAAGATCGTGTCATGTGATGGATTCCTAAGATCGTAGATGGCAGTCACATCAACCCGTATAAAATTAGTAACTACAAACAAACACATAACATTAGGGAGTAGGGACCAAAATAGTTATCTTGGTTTGCATTTAGACCTGTCGATTAGATAAATTTACTGATAACTTATCTAAACACCATTATATTTTAATCGAACCATGAAATCCAAATTTTCTGGTATTGTCAATCATGTTCATATTCAAATTAGAAATGAAATTAACAAATGAAACTCCATAAACTTCCCTCAAGTTTACGGAGTTTCGTTTGTTAATTTCATTATCTTTCGTCTACAATATCTTAACACATTAAACTTCTCTCAATATGCATGACGACAGTATCAAAAAGTTACAAATCTATTTAGTCCGTTAGTTAGATTATTAAAAAATAATGGACACCTATTTTTTTTTTGTAAATCAGTGAATATTGACAAAGATAAACGCATCAAAAGTCGGGAGTGGGGGCTCGTGACGTCAGAACTAGCTAAAAATTATATAAGTTATGGAATCAGGCGTTACTTTGCGGAAATCCATGGCATTAAATGCTATGAACAATATTTAGTTTTAATACCGCTAGACAAAAATATCCAGGTCTGAAAGGACCTGGATATTTTTGTCTAGCGGTTTTTGTCTAGCGGTTTGGCTTTTGAAATTCCCAATACAGTCCAGTTTTAATACCGCTAGACAAAAATATCCAGGTCTGAAAGGACCTGGATATTTTTGTCTAGCGGTTTTTGTCTAGCGGTTTGGCTTTTGAAATTCCCAATACAGTCCAGTTTTAATACCGCTAGACAAAAATATCCAGGTCCTTTCAGACCTGGATATTTTTGTCTAGCGGTATTAAAATTAAATATTGTTCATAGCATTTAATAAAAATTATATGTTGGCGTGACGTATTGGGAATTTCAAAAGCGTCTTATCTTCGTCAATTTTGATTTACGTAACAAAAGAAGAAATTCGGGTCAAATATTTTTTAATAATCTACCTGACGGACTATTTAGATTTTTTTTCGTCGTCTACCCTATTAAAGATGCGCGCCTAGGCAGTAAAACCGACTCGTTTGTCGTAACCAGAAATAGCATGACTTTGTCATGGCGTAAAATCAAACTTTTACCATTCAAATAAAGTTTGTTTTGTATTTCGTAGTAGTATTGAAGTATTTCGTTTTAGGTTTTATAGATTCTAATATAATCATATCTGCCGGGACGACCAACTTTTTTCTAAAGCCCATCCATACCTGTCCTTGTACTTGCTTGAAGTATGACTTTATGTTATCAGTTTTTTCGCGATTTGAGGATAAATCCTATGATAAACGTTGTCACGAATACATTGATAAGGTTTAGCCAAAAACTAAGTAAGAGTTTCAGAAAACATTCTGTTTTTTTGTAGAGCTTTGTCTCCCTCACTCATGATGTCATAGCTGGGTGACACTTATTATAACCCTCAATGCGTCATATTAACGCCTGGGTACTGAATAGGTACTTATTAATTCCTGTTATCCCTAAATACTGTTCCGTCAAAACTCACTCAGATGTAAAATTATGCCAATTTGTTATCAATTCAATGACGTCATGTCCATATTATTCGTAGGCTAGGTTATGTACAACTCTTATCTTACTCTGTGTATTATAAATTGTTCATAAATTTGCGGTTTTACGGTTTTATTGAAAAATGGTTTATCCAATTATTGGTCAAATGAATAATCATAAATAAGTAATGTGAAAAATTTGCAATTTGTAACCTCAATAATGTTACAGGGAAATCCAAAGTTTGCACTGACGTTAAAATATTAATTTGCACCAAACGAAGCTTTTGAGTACAGTTTCGCTTGCTTGTCTCTGTCTAGATTAGAAACAAAATGGACTAGGCATGGGCAAAAATATCGATATTTTTCCATACAATTATCGATATTTTTTCATCGCGATATATCGATATTCGATATTTATTTTAGAGTATCGAATTCGTATCAAATTCGTTTTTTTAACGCAACTTTGGTTTCGTGTCCATATCTGATGACTACTGGTTTGATTATTAAATTGTATATAATTATTTAGGCTCAAGCATCAATAAAGATACTGTTTTCATTTATTCTTTTTACGATGTTTGAAAACATACAAAAACTGACACCATACGAAAACTGACGATATATCGATATTTTTCACTCCATAATTATCTGTTTAAAAATATCGGTACCATAGATATCGATATATTTTTTTCTCTCGCCCATCCCTAAACTGGACACTTAAAACACCAACGCCGTTTAGTTTTAAAATATTATTATTATTATCAGCCCTTTGGTTCCCACTCCAGTGCAGGGCAAAGACCTCCCTTCCCCCTTTCCACTTATCCCTATCCAATGCTGTTCCAATCCTTTTGAAGAATCGAGTTCGTCCCGCCACCTCCTGGGCCTACCGCGTTGCTGTTTGCTACTGTTTTGGACCTATTGTGTAGTTAATTTTGCCCATAGCTATGCATAGTTTATTTTATATGGGTAAACACTGGCCACGTCTACCGTATCCCCAATGAGGTGTGGACCAAAACAACCCTATTATGGCGCCCTGAGACAGCTATAGAAGCCGATGCGGCAGATCGTGTAGAAGATGGCAGGATAAGCCAATTGCGATCATTTTTTTTTGTTCTACACCATGTCTGGGAGCCTTCAAGTTACGGAGATATTGGGGGTCAAAGATCCAATTTTCTGGACATTTTTTTTTAATACATGTTTTGATATAACTTAACTGTAAACACCTCCACGGCCCCGGTACTATTCAATCCATCCACCAACACTATGTTTTGAGTGCGTAACTTAGAGTTTTATTGTAAAACGTGATTTTTTACCCCAAAAAAGAAAGTCATTTCCCAGCAATAATTTTTGCGTAGGGTTACTTAGTTTGATGTACTGAATGTTTGGTATACCTGCATCTTAAAGGCATCTAACAAATCCGTTTGTGTTTCCCAGTGAAAGACTCAGCTGGTTCAGGCGGTGACTCGTCTGCTGACGAAGACAGCGACGACGATGATGACCGTGTCAACGCCGAAGAGAAACATGATGAGGTAAGTCCTTATTACATACTCAGTATCATAAGGGTCAACTCACACCGAAAGAGCGTCGAAGCGCAGCGAAGCGGAGCGCAGTTTCAGTGTCATATGAATTTTAACTCTATTTTCATTACCATAATACTTATTATCGCATGAGAAACGCGAACGAGTCGCGCGGATGCCCGCGGCACCGCGGGAATTCCGGCGAATTCCATAAACGGAGCCGTGCGAGTCGCGGGACTCCGCGCTTCGCTGCCCTTCGCACTCTTTCGGTGTGAGTTGACCCAAGTCCTTTGGTAGGGATTGCTGAAAAATATGCTATAGGTTCTGGGTTGGGATGCTGAAAAATATGCCAAATCCAGTATGCGTTGAGCGATCCTATACAGCTCACCGCATACTTGCAACTCCAGCTATTCCTGAGCTATTTTATATTGAGCTTTTTGTTTTGTTAATGGCTGCGAATAATAAGGACGCCATATACGTTTGAAAGCGTAAACCTGTAAACAAGGTATAGCCGATTTGGGCATTGTTTTATAAAACTATAAAGTAATTTCATGCTTAGGTTTCAAGTATTTCGAAAACTATTTTAGAAATCATTCATTCTATGACAGTTCCGATACACAGTACCAACAGATTTATTTATTTCTAGGGTTTTACAAGTTATAATGGTGTCAAAAACGGATATGGAAATAAAGTCACCACAGTATAGTACAAAATGAAATTGTGTAAGTCTAGAAAAAGTTGTATAGGCATTCATTCATGCTTCTACAAATCCATGCTGGTTGATTTTTGATGTGTTTGTTCCTGTCCACATTCACTTTTGTACTGGTCATTCATCTAAAGTTAGTTTAGAGGTTTGCTAGTAACCTTAACAAATACCTATACAAAGTAAACGCAGCAGAATGTTAGTCCTGTGATCGTTTTGTGAGATATAAATTCGTTAAAACGTTTGCTTGGTCAATAAAATAAATATCGCTGGATATTACACACAGCAACATCTAGTGCCACACTGAGCAAGCAACAAGGCTTATGTCGTGGTCACCAGATAGTTGATACTTTTTTCTTTGCAAATACATACTTTTTAAACATATAAACATCCATGACTCTGAAACAAATGTCCATGTTCATCACACAAACATTTGCGTGACCCTAAGAACGTAAGGCAGCCTAACTACCGAATGGCGCAGCGGTAGTTAGGCTGCCTTACGGTCGTCGTCGAATGAAAACCGTTTTTTGAAAATGTTTGTTTTAAATTGATCAAGGAAATGCGTTGATTTGATATTCTTGTAAAGAAACACAAGACATGTGAATACCAAATTAATTAGTTTATTATTTTCTTTACTTTAAAAGCACACCGAAATATTATAATCAAATATTTATTTATTCAGGTTCTGTCTTGTGTGTTTCTTCACTATGTTTGAGTTTGTTTGGTTTTTGTCTTTGTCAATAGATTTTAACTAATTCGTTTGTCGTGTTGGTTTTTTTTCCTACTCATCCATAGTGTTTGTCTTCATCGTTTTATTTTTTAAGTACCAGCTAAAAGAATATTCATATTTTCATACTTAATATTTTTATGTAAATAGGAAGATTTGACATTTTTAATGGCACTGGCACTCCATCCTCGATTTTAATTAATTGAATTGGGTTTTACCACAATCTCATGCCCTTATATTATTTGCCAGCACCAAAATTCTTAATACTCACGATCGACCGGATCTTGCAACACAATTCAGGCAATTTTCTTCCCAAAAAACAAATACATATAAAATTATATATATTTTATTATTATTTTCCAGCCAAAGTTCTACGGTGACAGTGATAAGACTGAAGAGACCAACAATCATTCGTCCAAGGATTCCGCCAAGTGAAAATCTTATTCAAGAGACCGCTGTCCAATTGTCCATCACAGGTTTATTAACTATACAATATTTTAATAATAGAACCGTAATATAATATTAAGTTTTATCCACACAGTTTTGGGTTCATGTCTTCCAGATTCCGACTTCAAACAAAGTCAAAACGTTAAACTACAAAAATAACCCGTGTTGTAATGGAATAAAGGCTCACTGTCCAAGTTATATTGTTATTACGGATGTGTAGCATATCCTGGTACAATGAGAGGCCCTGGACTGGATACGTGTGGATTGACATTTACCAAGCGGAATTCAAAGGCTGGACTGCGTGCACCCAGTTTCTTATAAACATTCTTATATTTCTATTTGTCATGTTCACGGGATCAATTTTTATGAAACTTGTGGATACTGTGATCTTTTTTAGAATTTCTTCTGTACCTTGCAGCCTGAGTCTTATAACTCTGTCTATTTAGCTCAACACAGATGGTCAACGGGATGGAAAAAGCGGGGTGTATGTCCCAAGTTGCCATACTGCAACTCTGAATACACCCTTACTTTGAATACAATCGTATCTAATAAAATTATATTATAAACCAGTCAATTTTAAATACAGTAGACCACTGTATGAAGTAGACAGTAATACTGATTATACCACTTCTGTGTAAGAGTGTAAAGATGTCATAGCTCAGACACTTCACGTGATGCAAACCAATATTTGTTCAAAATGGACGGTCTCCAAGTTTACCACAATGGCCTTCGATTTTTTTTTACACTAGGAAAAAATTGTTAGGTAAAAAATCCTTTATAGTGGATTTCTTTAGAGAATCGTAAAACTTTTATACAACATATCACTGACTTGTGGTCAGTGGAATATGATTTTGATAACAAATAAAATTGCAAATTGTTTCGCTGGATTTTTAACAGCTTTAAACCGCTCAAAAGTAAACTGAGATGGAGTTTTTCTTTGTTTAGGATTAAATCATATTTATTAATTTTATTAAGACATCATGGTTATAAGACGTTTTTAACAATATTTTAGGCTTAGTCATGTTACGTCAACATATTAATATTTTACATAGTTATGTAAAGTTAAGCTTATTTTATTGTAAACTTTATTAGGCTCTAATTTTGCTTTTTTTTTCGAATGTCGCTGACGTTATATTAAAGGAAGCAAGTCTGAAATTAAATTCTATAGTTTGTTAAATATTTACATAAGAACTCTGGTGCTTGCTTTGTAAGTCTCTTTAGAGCGATGTTTTTCTTTTTATTTAATACTTGCTGTTGCCAGCCATCTTTGTTCGTGTAATTAGTATAAAAATATTACTTCCCTATTTGAATGTGTTTTTGTTAACAATTTCAGAAGTTTTTGTTTTTGCACAGAACCTCTCCTCTTGCTTTTTCTAAAATTAAACTAGCCCAAGTTACTCCTTAAAACATCAGCTATCTGCCAGTAAAAGTCCCGCCAAAATCGGTCCGCCCGTTTTGCAGATTAGCCGGAACAATTTGTATAGATTCACATTATCATGCTATGAAAGCTTCATGGCTAAATAGCCATCCTTTATTATGTATTTAATAACATAAGTAACACATCTGACTTTCCACAACTAGTAACCTTACTAACCTATAGCCCCAATGCAACAACGATTTTACTTACGCAAGAAAATCTACAATAATCTTAAAACTGATTTTTTGACAATCTTGCTTCCTTTTACGTTGACGGCAGAAAGTTGAATGTATGAGTTATATCAATTATTGTTGTAATACTTACGGCCTGCGCAAACAAGGGACAATTTTCCGTGAGCAATTTGCAACAACCAATAGATAAAAAAAACAACACAACGACCAATGAACATTTATATCCGGCGGACAAAACTCAGAGCAAGCAAAAGCAGCAGAGGCCCAGTGGTGGCGGCCCCGAGTTACGAACAGTAAGTCGCGGGTTCGAACCTAAACGGGCGCATTACTTTGTGTAATTTATTACACCACCACACGGTGAAGGAAAACATCGTGAAGAAACCGGCATGTCCTAGAACCAAAAAAATCGAAGACATGTGAATCTACCAATCCGCACTGGGCCCGCATGATGGATTATAGCCCATTCTCTCTCACAGAGAGGAGGCCTGAGTCCCAGCAGTGGGAAACTAGGAACATTAATAATCTGATGATGATGATGGACAAAAGTCCCGCGTCTGCGCAGTCCCTTAGCCGCACCTTGGAAATGTAATATGGTACAAAAATATTTACCTGTTGTCTCCATAACACCCATTTGTAACATCTCTACATTTCCTATGGTACACAAACTTATCGATTTAAATGTGCTCGAGTGTACATTGTGCGGTTAACATTCCATGGTGTAACGGTTTATAAGAGACAAAAGTAAAAAGGCCTAAAATTTAAGGGAAACTGGGAAGAAAATTTATTTCGTATGTATTTTGTTGTTTATTGAAACTATATTGTATTTGAAAACATATTTTACAAATAAAACCTGTTCCCACTCTATGCTAGGATTGTTGCTTGCAGATGAAAAAGACAAGAATTATAATCTAAAAATTCATATTCTGTGTGATGTCGACATAATGTCGGCTATGCAAGAAATGTTCTTTACTTTATTTGCTGCAATAAACTGAGTAGCATCACATTTCATTATTAAATTGTATACAATCCAAACTAATTTTAGATTTGTATGTATATTGGAGTTTTTAGATAATAAGAGGTGCATTAAGATTGTTTCAGTTCGAAACACGGTTTTTAAGTTTAGGTATTTAATACGAAACTTGCAACACCATCTGTAATGTAGAAAGTTCGTAAAAGAAATTATTTATTAATTTAACATAGGCCTAAATGTTAAAGATTTACACAAGTTGTGTTAATTCCCGTAATACTGGTAAGCGAAAAAATATGTTAATAAGATATTGTTTAATTTTCAGTTGACAAATATAATATTTTTTAAAAAGATCGTCTTTTTGTTGCTGCAAAACGAAATGTTACCTGTTAAAAATCCTTTTCAGTATTCATGCGTATCAAAAATGGACAACTTGAGAATCAGAGCCGCAGATTTTGGGATACCGGTTTTCGTAAATAAATATGTCGTAAACTAGACAGAAGTTCACGGCATTTTTTCGTAGCCCATCATCATCTTTCAGACGAAAGACGTCCACTGCTGGACATAGGCCTCTCTCACATTGACCGGTCCCGTGCGACTCGCATCCAGCGGATTCCCGTTCATTGATTCATAGTCTGTTATTCAGGGATTGTAGAGAAACCAAAAAATCATCAGCATCTTTTTAAGCGATTTCGCGTGGTACTTCCTGGCAGCGCCACAAAATTTGGATCGGAGTAAATGCAAAAAAATGTTTAATATGTTCATTATAGTTCATGATTTAAAAAAAATTACTATAATGGTTTTCGAGATATTTAACAAAATTGGTGGCGGGGCCAGGAAGTATACTTCCTAGCCGCGCCACTACGTACACAGCAAATAATAGTCCAACAAGGTGAAAAATCATTGGTAAACAAATGTTGTGACTTATCGAGATTCGGAAGTGCCAGCCAAAAGTTTTATACGTAAATTCAAGATGGCTGGACACAGATTTTTGCATTTTTCTACTAAACCACTGTACGTATCACAAAAATTTTAGCTCGATGCCTGTCACTAATTTATGTGACGCCCATTGATATGCAAAAAGTCGTCAAAATCACTTCGGTTACCGAGATTGAGAGACCAGCGAAAAGTGGTTTTTCAAGCTGGCTGGACAGTTTTCGATCGATTATCTAAAATTCTGTAGCGTCACAAATTCTGAAATAAGGGTGTTTAGCCGTCACATAAAGTGCCCTATTGACGTAGTAAAATGCGAGCTATTTTGAAGATTTGTCCAGCCAGCCTGAGTCACATAACAAATGTTCGTCTATTGTTCATTACAAAACACGCTTTGTAATAATTAAAACTACTGAACAAAAAACTGTCATACGATATTGCGATGATTTTTTTTCGGAGGTTATAATTAACTTATTATTAGCTAATAATATGTTCATTAAGGTATGTGGTTAACAGAAAGAGTACTACACCGGTTTACGAGAAATTTAGAAAAATGGTGGCGGGGCCAAGAAGTACCACGCGCGATTTCTGTGGTGGTCCTGTGGAGAAAGTTGTTCAGTTTGAAGGTCTGATTAAAAAGTTCGCGTCACGTTTTGGAGATAAACCGAACTACGAAAGCGTGGTGACACGCAACCGGTCAATTGAACACAGAAAGGAAAATACGTGTCATTATTCAAGGCAGTGAAATAAAAACCATAACATTGTCAGTCAAACCTTTATTCTCTTCCAAAAACACGTACAATACGTATGTAAAGTATTTTCGCTTACAGCAGTCCTTCTCAATCACAGTTCATTGCGAACTAGCACTCAATTTTGAATTTTTTCAAGTCTTCTTTGACTTATATTATATCATTTAAATTATCTTATATTATAATTACGACACCTACCGACTGATTTGAAATGATTAACTCATTTTAAAAGTGAAATGACAAAATTGTTTTATACTGGTTTAAAGATTTAAATTGTTAGATATCACCGTACATAGGTCTCGGGACAAAGTGTTCTCACTGAGTAGAGTGAGCTGGCACATCCTGTTTGAAACGGTAGATACTATTTTGTTGAAATGAGTGAGCGCTACACTCCGCGACAGTAGTCCTCAAATGACACAGTGGGGAAATATAGAAATGTGACCATTTTTGACAGAGTGACAGTAGGGTGAATCTAACGATTTATAATATCTTTCACTGTTTACATAATTTTTCTACTGAAAACACTACTTTGATTGTAAATGGACACAAATTACCTACAAACTATTTAGCGACAAAAAATAGTATCGTTCGAAATTAATACTTGAATACTACACTGATTTGACACATTGAAAACATGATATGAAGAGATAATTCATAATATTGAGCATTTTCTGCCGCTTGGTTAAATAGACACCTATTTCTTAAACCTCCAATCCAAAGGGATAAAAAGGCGTTAATTGTATACGTAAATTCTTACATCTAAATGACTATTGGACCAAGATTCCATGAACGCCAGACCTATTATACGTCATTTTATAAAAACTAAATAGCTGATTATTTACGTCGTATGATTCGGAGGTCCTACTCCCTAACGTTTCGTCCGTATATTCGAATCTATCCGCGTCTCTCACTCGCACTCATCTGCAGACGTGCGCGAGAGAGACGGATAGATCCGAATATACGGACGAAGCGTTAGGGAGTAGGGCCTCTGAGACCAGAGGAACCACACAAAGTGTCTGGCAATGGAGGACGTGAATCATCATACTAATGTAATATTTAACAAGAATTTGTATAATATACTATAACTAAAAAAAACCCGACTGCTGTAAATTAACGCTCCAGTTAAATTCGGGGTTTACAAGGTAAAAGGTCCTCTCCTAGTCGGTTAAAATGCAGCCTATGTTACCAGGGCAGACAACTTATTCATCAAAATCGAATGAGTAGTTTAGGCGCTACAGCGAGGAGCATACGTAAATAGAAACACATACATAGACTGCTAAAATCATAACCCTTCCTTTTGGTTTCGCCGTAGTCGGGTAAAAATACGCTTTATAGTATGACGTAACTATTTAGCACACATTTGTTACCAGGGGGTCTAATTGGAATTGCGTTAACATTTTTAAAATGGTCATGGTGACCATTTTAAAAATTGTAACACACTCATTATATTATATTTTCCTATTATGATTCTGATAAAGTGGCCATTTTAGACCCCTCTCTGCCAAAGCCAACACAAACGACTTCGTAATATCCAATTGTTCTTACCTATAGTACGGTACTTCCGCAGAAAAACTTTCATCTCTTATAAAATGACGCTGGTCTGGCGATTACGGCATCTCACTCTAAATTATAAGTTAATCGAAAACCGTATTGTCTCGGTAAGCGATTTTTTCAGTTAGCAGTATTAGCAGCGAGTTCAAACCATTGCCTAAGGGCGTCGCCTAGGACAGTAGGCAGGGCCGACATATCGCGTAGTATCAGATAGAAGGGAAACGGGAATGTGTCCAAGTATGATACGAAGCCAGTGAGAGCGTCCGTCGTCGGATCTAGGAGGGGGCGCCTGATGTCCATTATTGAGTCCTGGAATTAGATAAATAGGTCATTAATACGATAAGTATCTTAAAATAAATTTCTGTCCGATGGAAAATTTTGGACAAATCGTCTTTTACAAACTAAGGCCACTTCAACGCAAATCATAATATTGTAATCACGATTCTGTGACTGTTAAATGTCACCGTAAAATTGTAAAACCCATCTAGCGAGATTGTAAACTCTCGAAAGAACATACTGCTTACAATTTAACGCATTATTTTTTTATTTATGTTAAGTATAGCATGGCTTCCCTCTGTATGTATAGTTTTATGTGTCACCGTCTGTACAATCAGCCCATTCACACTTTTTTTTTCAATTCCCGTTTTTTTTTAGTTAGCTGTGTTATCAATACGGGATACGATGTAGATAAATAAACTAACCTTATTTTCCGGGTTATCAATGATAACATAAACTAAAAATATCCCTTGCTGCCTGGCACGCCGAACCGCTTGCAGTACCTTCGTCTCTCCCTCAGAGAATATTCCTCGACCATCGCTCACAACTACCAACAACTTAGCGTTCACAGCATCGCTTCGCATCGTCTGTTCTTCAAACAAAACCGAACAAAAGTCAAGGAGTTGTGCTATTTTCGTTTTGTTTTGGTCGAAACGAAGCTGCTCCAGGATCTTAGAGCCAGAGTGTTCTGAGAATTGCTCGGTGAAAGGGTGAAGCAGGTTCGGTTGCTCGCCGAAGCTGAGCACGGCTAGGTCGCCGGATTCGAGCAGGTTCAATGCCTGAAATAACACGATTAATGTAGAACTTCAAGTAAACTACGCATAAAACAGAATTTGCTGAAGACAACTGGGAAATGGTTGATTGAGACCGATTGTACTGCCGGCCGGCTAATATTTATATGTAAATAAATATTCTATCTAGCCAATAGTTTTCATACGTCACGTTATCAAAAATTCGAATTCAAAATGCTACGAGTATATAAAAGCCGAGGAACAATAGGGAACATGTACAAGAGCATATAAAAACTTTATGGTACACTTGTTTGAGTTTCTAAAACATCATTTATTTTACAATTTATTGTTTTATGTAACATATTTTTGGTAAAACGGAACGCAAACTGAACACGCATCGTCATCGATAACGCCGGTAGTGACGTCAAAAACGATGTGTCTAAGAAACACTTTTATTTGAAAAGTATTTAAAATTTCTCTAAGATTTTATTACGATATTGTTATGGCATTTTTTATTTGAATAAAGCACATACAATCAGTAAAATTATTCTATTCATGGCCAAAAAATAATGTAAACAAAGCAGATAGAGGTAAATGACGTCACATAAGATGACATGAATGGCCGCGATAGTCACGGCGTTGAGTTTAAATTTTTATTGACCGATAAGCATTAGTTGAACTCAACTTTTAATTACTTTCTTGGATAGGTTGAGTCTGTATTTTATTAAGTGAAGAAGAAAAATATATATACATATTCCATATTGTAATGAGAGATTTTCTTTTTCAACTCTTCCCTAGTCGCTGGATAGATGGCGTTGGTCTGACTACGTTACTACAAGGAACAGAACATCACATAATTTCACTTGGACCTAATAGTTGTATTTAGAAGCTTATGCAAACGAAAGTGTCAGTCAACGAGCGTATGTGACGTGTGTTTTTTCAAGCGTTTGGGCTTTGGCACCTAGTAACGTAGTCGGATCAACGCCATCTATCGAGTTCATGGAAACTATTTTTTTTTTAATTCTCAAAAAGAAAACATCTCATTCCAACTGCCCACTAAATAAAAGCCCTGCTATAGAAGCCGTCCTATACACAGCTCCTATCGCTGGAAGAACATTTTTTTCAAAACATACCTGCGACACTAGCGCCAAACTCTCAAACGCCAACTCCTTGCTTCTATTATCTGACATGGAACTGGAATCGTCGACTGCTATAGCGATCTTGTACTCTCGCTTGGCGGGCTTTGTGCGTCGCAACCAGATGCGATCCTTGCGGAAGTGAGACGCGATGTATGGGATGACGCGCCGCATGTTGATCGCGCGACCCGTTCTGAAGTCACCTAGGATGGAAAAAAGAAATCACGGATTAAAAAAAGACGCCTTTTCCCAACTATGCAGCTGAATACCACTATTTTACATGGAGCGACTTGTTTATCTGACCTCCACAACCCAGTAATACTGGGTGGGGTCACTGACTACCTGTAACGACTGCTAAAGATCTACAAATGACAGCTAGGACCATCAGCTTAACGTGCTTTCCGAGGCACGGAGGAAACTCGGTGTGTAAAGGGTGGTCACCCATCGGGTCTGTGGACGGTTAGCTATGGGCTAGCTAGCCGTCCGTCCGTCTAGTGACGACAGGCCGTGTCGACGGCGCGTTCGTGTTCCACGCGCGCCTCAAAGAGATGTCAGCACATTAAAGGGGCCCGTAAGGGCCGAAGCCTGCCGTGGTTGCGGGACTGTTCGAAAGAGATACCGCGGCCCCGGAACATAAAGGGCGAGGAAGGAACATGGATGGGTTTTAGTCAGTAAGAGTCTGACACTCCCTCCCGCTCCGCCCAGAGTGGGAGAAGTCATTTGATGATTTCCAATCCTAAAAAAAAGGGGTGGTCACCCATCCCCAGACCAAACACTTAATTTAACAGTTAACTTCTTCGATATAGACAATCCATTCACAGTTGAGCGATAGTGTTAGTAACATAGTAAATATCCCGTTTTATCAGTGTTAGGGCTTCTTCACACGTACCACAACCACACCACGTGGCCGGGCGTATATTTCGTATTGAAAATGAATAGGACTATTCAGACATACCACATTTTGCAGTCGTTATCGACCGTGTGTGATACCGACCACATCGCAACCACAACGCAACCACCAGCGACACTGCGAACTAAAGACCGACCACATCGCAAACACAACGTTGCGTCGACGCAACGACAGTGCCTCCGCTATGAAAACCGGAGTCGAACTGTTTCTGCACACCACGTAACCGCATCGCAACTACTGGCGACAACGCAACCACATCATTTTGTCGCTACCTAACGCAACTATAAAAAGCTGCAGCGACACTATTCACACGTAACCACTGCTTGACAGCATTTTATCGTTGCGACGCGCGACGCCGACGTGGTGTGGTTGTCGTGCGTGTGAAAAAGCCCTTAATGGTGACCATGTCAGTTTAAAAACTTCTACAAGGTATAAATAACGGACCCTTCACGACGCCGTCAACCAAGCATTCTGTACAACAAACTAAGTAACTCTACGCTAATATTATTGCTGGGAAACGACTTTTTTTTTGGGGTGAAAATCACTTTTTACGTAGAACACTATGTCACACACTCAAAACATTGTGTGCAGAACAACCCATTTATGGCATTAAGTCTGCGGACTGTCCGCCTCTGTACTTTGTTCTTGTAGTGCTAAATAAATAAATAAACAACTCACCAGCTCTCCTAGATCGGCCGGTGGGTTCCAGCACAAGTCTGAGTCGTTCACACAGCGCCCTTGCAGCCGCAGAGGAATCTCTCCACAGCGAGCTCCACACGGACACAGTGATCCCACCGCGACTTTGTGCAGGACTGTTCAACCACTGCCGGATACTCATATATTGGTCTAATGAGAGGTCGTCGCTGTGGGATTGTGATTCGTTGAGCCTGTAAAAAGAACGAATTGATGAATAAATAACATCAAAGTTTTTATTTCAAGTGGGCCTGTTACAGGCACATTTGAACTGTCGAAATAAAAAGGTCAATAAAATGAAGCTACCAGTCACAAAACATAATAACTGTTAAAGTACTGTTGTCGCCCATTCAAAAACGTAGATGTCTATGAAGAAGAACGAGCTAGAAACGCCGTGGACACTCTTTTAAATGGTGAATCCATGGTGTGTTTTAAAAATGATACAATTGACAACTATAATTTGGAAAACCCGTATCACTAGCACTAGGTATCTAACCATACAAAGGTATTGCAACATAAACATAACATTATCCCCAAATTTTGAGGCTGGTGTTCCTAACAGTACAACCACATTTCGCACGTTATGTCAAAATCCCAAGAGGAGCCGAGCGAGCCTATTGCCGTCAACCGGGCATGGATCCAGACTTCGTGGCTGCTACTGAGAAATTCTTGATGGAAAATCCATTAACATTTTGCTCGACCCCGGAATTGAACCCTCTTGACTTCTTGGAGCCTTCTAATACATTATTTACCTAAATGGGGGGCTCCAAACACATTAACATGTAATCTACAACGTGTAACAGAAAAAAATATCAATGGCCCCATACTAAATTCGACCAAATGTATGAGACAGCTGATTATTTTTTCGCGATTTCGATGGTGGTCCTAAAGAAAAAGTTGTTCAGTTTGATGGTCTGATAGCACACCCTTTCATATGACTAAACTCTTTCTGTTACACGTTGTATATCAAATTGGCACAATAAACTAATTTGTATTTTGGTCAGCAGTCGCGCTTGCGACCACTAGAACAACGAAGCAGTAAGTATTATTATAAATAAGTAAAATTAAATTAAAAAAAAACCCCGACACAATAATTCGTTAGGTCCTAGTTACCAGTCATCACTCCACTTTCCTCGTCTCATTTCGTTAGTTAGTAGGTATTCCTCATTCCTCTTCAATATAGTGTACATTATTCTACTAGTCAAGCCCTTTCATTTGATATTGAAGGAGTTGTGAAAAAAAAATTGTGGCGGCGGCCATCTTGGACCGATATTCATCAAACAAAGATAAGAACACTCCCGAAATTCACACACACAGGCACGTCAAAATTATAACACTCCAACGTTTTTGCGTCGGGGGTTAATTATTAAATCACTATCATCACTACATATTATAAAACAAAGTCTCCCGCCGCGTCTGTCTGTCCCTATATATGCTTAGATCTTTAAAACTACGCAACGGATTTTGATGCGGGGTTTTTTAATAGATCAAGTGATTCAAGAGGAAGGTTTTTGTATATAATTTTTACGCGGGCGAAGCCGCGGGCATCGGCTAGTGTAGTACTAATTTGGAAACTCAAACATATCCAAAGCGAGATACTGTTGCTGGTTTACCAGTTCCTTCATATAAAAATACCTCCAAAAACGTTAATTTAAGCTTATTTAATGATTCTCCAAGAAGCTCAAATGATGAATGAACGTTAAACAAAGCAAAGGGATCGTAGCTGGATCAGCTTCTAGTTAAGTATGTATGTTCAGTAGAGGACTTTAATTGTTGAGCCACTTGCCACTATTCGTATTTTAGCCGTGTAATACAAATCGGGTTTAGTCGGTAATATTCGTACTCGTGAATGTATAAAATTAGGAAATAGCACAAGTGGCCTATGAATGAAAGTCCTTGACTCTAGATCATTCTCCTGCTTTTATCCCATGTATGTACGGTCGAACAAGCTATTTGGTTTACAGTTTAACCCACAAATACATTGTAAAATGTAAAACTAGCTTGTAAAAATAGCTTATTCGACCGTACGTTTAACATTGTTCTCACCGTGTATGATACGTGGTTTCCGTCCCCCTCGGCACATGCACGGTGAGTACGGCGTCTCCCTCCACCTCGATGCCGGTCTCCCCGGTAGGTTCCTCCCCTCCCTCTTTCTTGTTGCCAGACTTTTCAGTCTCCTTGTCCTTGCCGTCTTTCATCTTCTCAGGTTTCAACTCTTCTGATTTTTCTACCTGTAATTTTGATTTGACAGTTTAAAATCGATTTCTGTATTATTTTTTACATATAATGTCTAAGACAGCAAATTTCTAGACTTTTTCAATCGCCAGCTAGTGTACCAAAATTGGGAGACACTCTCCAGTAATGCAATGCAATCAATAAAACTAAGTCAATTCAAAATTGCCTGACTTGGATGTGTTCTTTGGTGCGAGTTTGTATTATGTCGACGTAGAAAGGGCGGTTTTCGTAATTCGAGGTATTGCCAGACTTAAATCTCTTTGTGTAAAGCAAAGAGATTACATACCCGCTTTTTCTTCGGTGATCTTATTGTTAGAAACGAATAGGTTGACTCATTTTGAAGAATAATTGTCTTACAGTGTGTGTTAAGTACAAACAACATCGAAAAACCTAAATTGAGTTTATGTCATCCTTGTCGCAAACGAACGATTTGTGAATTGATGCTGGCTGGCTTTGAAACGAAAGATTTCGTGTCGGATATACGACCCATCTCCATCTCTTATTGCCAATCGTCCCATACCTTTCACACTGTTTCTTCAAAACTACCAAAAAATCTGACCTGTAATTCATCCTCATCTATATCCATGGGCACTTCCTCATCTTCTTTAAGTTTTTCAACGTCTTCGTCTTCCTCTTGCTGCAAGGTCGGCTGTTCTTCTGCTTGTTCTTTTGTGGCTGCATCTACTGCCTGCAAGACGAATAAAATTACAATAGGAAGTCGTTCATACAAGTCTCTTGGCTAGAGCAGACTCACAGAACAGATAAAAGGGGTTAGAAGGGCCTTGTGGGCAGGGCAGGCGCACCGCTCATATAAGTGAACGCCCATATGTCTATCGGTTGCTCATTTCTCACCGTAACATGTATGTATGAGTGAACGTCAAGCACAGTTTTTACGTTAATGTGACAATCAATACCAAGCTCGTGATTTAAGACGCCTGCGGAGCATGCGTATTTCATACAAATGTAATACCAAAATAATTTGTAAACTAAACATATTCCTTAGGTAGTGTGTATTTATTCCGATAAAATTACAGAATATCTAGGTTCCCAATTATAGATTTTGATTGGACACTGATTTTAACAAGAGTTATAAGAAAAATAAGTTTTCTATAGAAATTTTAAATTCCTCATATCTCGTATTTGTATCATTGTCCTCTCAAAAAATATATTTGGGAACATAGATATTCTGTAATCCAATCGAAATAAATAAACACTACCTTAAGAATATGTTTGATTTACAAATTATTTTGGTATTACGTTTGTATGAAATACGCATGCTCCGCCGGCCCCTTAAGTGTGAGTACTTTATTTGTGTGCGTAATGCACGTACGTGTGGGTCTCTTGCTTGTAGTGGAGTTGAAGATTGGGAGACAAGCGGTGACACGCGTTCTTATACAAATCTGGAAATATTTATTCTCTAACCTCTTTTATCTTTTTGTGAGGAGACTCATATCTGCACGTTTGTCAATAAGATGACATCACATCTCTGTTTTTTGTCAGGGGATAATAAAAGGGTAGGTAGTAAATAAGGGAAGAATACTTCTAAAACTACCCGGTTTGAAAGCTACAGTACCTGTAAGTCATCCTTCTTAGCCTGCTTCACATGTTGGTAGGCATCAGCCTCCTTCTCAGCGTCATCGTCGTTGTCCCCGCCATCTTCGGCTTCGTCTTCACGCTCCACGTTCAGGGTTTTAGACTGTTTGTGCTTCTTCTCGTTTACGTCACCTGTGAATGACATTGCGGTTAAGACAAGTTCGGACGACTGGACATGTCTACCATCGTGATACACACATGTTCGGGATGTATGTATAATATACACGTTCGGGGAAAAGCTGCTCAGGTTACCCTGGACCGTGCCGAGCCAATGAGAACACTTCTCAGCTATAGTAGAAGTTGAACAAAGCTTACCGAACGGCACGAGCCGAAAGAAAGTGTAATTGCCTCGGATTTATCATTTAAAAATACAGCCGGTTCGAATGTGCACAAGGTAGCAGTTTTAATATGTTACATTCCAACTCATAATATGGAGAGGTAGATGACCAAGGAAACAATGGATGGATTGTGTGAAAAATGATATTAATAAATAAATAAATATCGCTGGTTATTACACACAGCGCCATCTAGTGCCATACTAAGCAAGGCTTGTGTTGTGGACACCAGATAGTTGATATACAACATATATACTTTTTTGTTCGTAAAATACATACTTATTATACATATAAACATCCATGACTCTGAAACAAATGTCCATGACCATCACACAAACATTTGCTCCTACCGGAATTCGAACGCAGGACCCTAAGAACGTAAGGCAGCCTCACTACCGCTACGCCATTCGGGTCAATGATATAAAAGAAAAAGGTCTAAATGATAGCGTGACGGTTGACAGAGGGGAATGGAAGAAAAAAAACGTGATGCGCCGACTCAAGTAAAGCTTGACTCACGCCAGACCGTGTCGGGTCCGAGTCGAGAGTCGACCGTGCAATTTAGTATGGACAATGGATTGTGTACGGCTAACACTTAGCTCGGACCCGAGGCCCTACTCCCTAACGTTTCGTCCATACGGACGGATCTATCCGCGTCTCTCACACGCATTCGTCTGTAGACGTGCGCGAGAGACGCGGATCCGTCCGTATGGACGAAACGTTAGGGAGTAGGGCCTCCGGCACGGTCTAGCGTGCGTCATCCTTAACAAGGGCAGGAATAAAATGAAGAAGGTAAAGATCATGATGACGATTCAAACTCACCAAGTGTCCTCTCCTGATCAGTCTTGCCAGGTTTGTTCTCGTGTTTCTTCCGTTGTTCCTGCGAGCGATCAGCGCGGCTCGCGGCTTGCTTCTCACCGCGATGACCTTTATCACTCTTGTCTAGTTCTGAACGACCGGTTGACTTTTTCTCTTCGCCAACTTGCTCTTGGGCTTGTTCCTGTTAAATGGACAATGATGATATTATGTCCGAGATGGGGTTTTAGACAGTGACCGTTTTTTATACAGGCTGCCCCAAGAAAAGCTTTCCAAGCAACAAAATTGTTTGGAAAGGTTACAAAATTATTCTTTTGGACATATTTTCTCTTCTCATTTAAAATTACTTAAAAAATAATAAAAAGAAACTTAGTGAACCTTCATTAACAAAGGTAAAGTTTGAATTACTTCAAAGAGAAAGAAACAAGTAATTTTGTACCAAGTTAACCGGTTCAAAATTGTTGCAAATGCAACGGCTTTAGTGCCACATATTTATTTTTATTTTATTACGATATCATCCTGCTCTTGCTTGACTTCGATCACGTCTGATGGAAACATTCATTTGAAAGAATACACCCAATTACTACCACTTTGTAGATCATCAATAGTAATCAAAATCTACTTACAAAAGGCGCCGTCTCCTCATCCTTCTGTTGTTCAGCATTAGTCTCAACATTATCATCGGTCCCTCTCTCCATTTCTGCATTCTCTGCTTTGTCCTCTGCAGTAGGATCATTATTCGACGGGTTCGCTTGAGGATTAGCTTCTTGATTCTTTTGTTCCACTTCATCTTCATCGTTAATATCCTCAGGGTTCTTTGGAAGTTCTTCCTTATCTTCTTTTTCGGGAAATTCAGGAGATTCTGTTTCATCTGGTTGGTCGGGAGTTGGCTGTTCAGTGTCTATTTTTTCGCCGTCATCTTTTTCTTCTTCTTCCTCTTCTCCGTCTGGTTTTTTGGGGTCATCTCCTACGTCCTGGAGAAAAATAATAGATATTTAGGTGTCGTAAGCATACTTCTTTTAAGTATCGACATCGGCAATACCTAGTTAGGATATGCTTTAAGGAACATTTAATTTTTGAATTTATCTGTGGAGGCTTGTTATTAGCCATTTAAGTTTATTTTTTGTTATTATAATGTCAAGTGGGGTGTAAGGGATCCCAACTAACATCTTTCGGGATTCAAGCCAACCTCACCTGCCCGTGGTGCACCCTGCTAACAAACTAACGAGGCAATGGCGACCCGCCAACACGCATTGGACCAGCGTGGCGGGTTATGGTCTAAACCCCCCCCCTATGGATAGAAGAGTAAGAGACAGGCCCCAAGTGCCCGGCGACTCCAGCGTTAGTGCTGGCGTGGACGGGCGCAAGCATGACCCTGGGGTCAGGGGAGCTAAGAATCTCCGGGTGAGATCGATCAACCGTCAAACGATCCCGGCAAATTATACAAAGGACTCCGATTCGCTCAATGTTTTAACTTACAATGTCCGTACGTTATTGAAAGACGAACGTTTAATCGAACTTGAGAACGCTCTAAAAGATATCAATTGGGACATTCTGGGCCTTTCAGAAGTCAGGAGAGTAGGCGAACACACAGAAGAAAGAGACGATGCTGTGTTCTTTCACTTCGGTGAAACCAGTGGACAACACGGAGTGGGGTTCATGGTGGCAAAGAAGTGGAAGGACAATATCATTGAATTTCTAGGCTATTCCGAACGTGTCGCTGTGCTTAAGTTCCAACTAACACCCAAGAAAACTCTAACTCTCGTACAAGTATATGCACCGACATCTGCACATTCTGACGAAGAGGTAGAAGATTTTTACGATCTTGTTAATAGAGCATGCGACGAAAACAGGGGCACTTGGAACATGGTCATTGGTGACTTTAATGCAAAGGTGGGACGAAGGCAGGAACTGGACAGTGGAGATACGGTCGGTTGCTTTGGTTTCGGGGACCGCAACGAGCGAGGCGCTCGTCTCACCCAGTTCGCCTTTGGACAAAGAATGCAGATAGTCAATAGTTTCTTTTCGAAGAAACCGCAACGTCGATGGACCTGGGTGTCACCTAATGGCTTCACGCGAAATGAAATCGACTACGTTTTGTCATCGGACCGACAAATCGTAAAAAATATTAGTGTAATTAACAAAATTAAATACAGCTCAGACCATAGACCAATCCGTGCGAAAATTAGAGTAGACTTTAAAATCCACCGAGCCAAAATATTTACAAAATTAATTAAAAGACTTTCTAAAGAAACACTCATTAACAGCTCTGATCATTACAACTTACAATTATCAAATTACTTCAAAGAACTCAAAGTAGATGAAACAGACGCAGAAGAACAATATAATGCAATAGTTAACGGAATCAACAATACTTGTAAAACCATAAAAAATAAACGTAGTAATAGAAACAAACTAACACGCCATAGTATTGAATTGATAGAAAAACGGACAGAAAAAGAAATAGGAACACCAGAATTTAGAGCAATAGACAAAGAAGTTAAAAGGAGCATTAGGAAAGATTTGAGGAATTTGAATACACATTTGGTCAAAACAGCTTTAGAAAACCATACATCCCTAAGAGTTTTGAAACAAGGAGTCACAAAAGGACGAACTTGGATCAACAGTTTATTAGACACTGACGGCACCAAGCATTACAATAGAATAAAAATAATGGAAATAGCGACTGAATTCTATAAATCATTATATTCAGATCACTCGCCGCCCGATGTCAACACCGAATACATCCCTTCAGACTCCATTCCCCCAATAAACGGCTACGAAGTGCACAAAGCACTTACTACTATGCGCTACGACAAAAGTCCTGGGGAGGATGGAATCACCACGGAAGCGCTTAAAGTCGGCTCTACTACTTTGCTACCCCACCTAACAAACCTGTTTAACACCATATTACAATCAGGAAAAGTTCCAAAATCAATGTGTGCATCCAATATAGTTCTTCTGTTTAAAAAAGGCGACAAAAGTGACATTGGCAATTACCGTCCAATCAGTTTAACATCCCACATTTACAAGACTTTTATTAAAGTGATTCACAATCGCATAGACGGGAAACTGGATAAACATCAGCCACCAGAGCAAGCCGGATTTCGCGCTAGTTTTTCAACAACCGACCACCTACACACCTTGAACCAAGTCCTAGAGAAATATACCGAATACAATAAACCATTATACCTAGCCTTCGTAGATTATGCGAAGGCTTTCGATAGCATAAAACACTCCGAAATTTTCCAATCTCTAAGAAATCAGGAACTAGAACAGCAATATATAGACCTCTTAAAAAATATCTACCATAACAGCACCGCAAACATTAAGCTGAATACTCTAGGACCTTCGTTTAGAATACAAAAAGGTGTTAAACAGGGTGACCCGCTCTCTCCGAAGTTGTTTACAAGCACTCTTGAGGAGATATTTAGATCGCTAGCAGCCTCATGGGCAACCAAAGGCATTACAGTCGGTAATAAGAGATTATCAAACCTGCGATTTGCTGACGACATAGTCCTTTTTGCCCCCACAGCCTTGGAATTACAGACCATGCTCCAAGAACTGAGCACAGCCAGCTTCAAGGTGGGACTCGTAATGAATCGTTCCAAAACCCAGCTCATGACCAACAGCACTAAGCGTAGGGTCGAGGTAGATGGGCAGGAAATACAGTATGTCGATGAGTATATCTACTTGGGCCAGTTAGTATCTTTCGAAAACAGGCAAGAAAGAGAAATCGATCGCCGAGTCGAAAATGCCTGGAAAAGCTACTGGTCCATGAAGACGCTAATGAAGGGTGATCTTCCAATCTCCCTGAAACGCAAACTCATTGACATGTGCATCCTGCCCGTCCTAACCTACGGTGCTCAGACCTGGTCGCTCACCGAGTCTCAGAAGCTCCGCCTTGGAGTTTGCCAAAGAGCAATGGAACGCAGCATTTTGGGTGTCAAAAGACAAGATAGGGTTCGAAACACCACGCTGCGTTCCAAAACGGGCATAGTGGACGTTGGCATGAAGGCTGCTAGGCTAAAATGGGATTGGGCGGGTCACGTCAGTCGCATGCACGATGACCGCTGGGCAAAAGTCTCCACACGATGGATGCCGGAAGACGGACAGCGCCGCCGAGGCCGACCCAGAAAAAGGTGGCGAGACGATTTGGACGCGCATCACGAGGGTTGGTCCGAGGCGGCACAGGAGAAGAGCACATGGAAGGAATTGGGGGAGGCCTTTGCCCAGCAGTGGGACAGTACAGGCTAAATAAAAAAAAAAAAAAAAAAATTATAATGTCATTAGTCTGTAAGCTTTCCTAAAATGTAAAAAAAATAAATTAAAATAAATATACAGGGTGTAAACCACCTCATCACAAAGCCGTTAACCAAGCATTCTGTACATCAAACTAAGTAACTTTACGCAAAAAATATTACTGGGAAACAACTTTTTTTTTTTTGAGGTTATAAATCATGTTTGGTGGTAGAACTCAATGTAACGCACTTAAAACATTGTGCTGATGGATGGTTTGAATAGTATGGGGGTCGTGGAGGTGGTAAAATCATACAAAAAAAAACTTGTATTTAAAAAAACTCTTGTCAAAAAGTTGTAACTTTGACCCCCCATATCTCCGTAACTAGAAGGTTCCCAGGTATGGTGTAGAACAAAAAAATTATCGCAATGATGAGGAGAAAAAGTGCCTTTCGGCTTCGCGAAGAGGTGTTTTACACCCTTTATTTTCGTTTTTATCTTCATAAAGAACTGTTTCCTAAACCAACGTTTGATTTCCGATTTGACATCTGTAACAGTAGGTTACAGCATTGCACAAAGATCACAGTATAGCACAATACTCATTAATCAACACAATACAATACAATACTCATACTCAATACTCAATACTCATTAAAATGAACACACATACCTTATCCTCATCTCCTCCTTCTCTATCCTCTCCATCCTTGTCGCCAGCCCCATCCTCCTCATCACTGGACACATCAAGTCCATTGTTAGCATCTTTCCCTTCTTCGCCTTTGTCGTCTCCCTCTTTTTCTGGTTCTTCTGGTATGTTTTCTTTCATTACGTCGATGTCGAAAGGATTCTCTGTTTCGGTTTCGCCTTCCTGTTGGTGAATATTATTGTTTTAATGTTGATTATTCCCAGTCCCTCTCACAAAGCTTATGCCTCAGTAATGGGAACATAATGGGATTATGCACTGATTTTTAAGGAATGATTTTTGAATGGTCAGTAAACGAATCTGAAGAATAAATGATTACGGCCGGTTGACATATTTTCTATGTAAACCGCAATTTTATTCCTCGAATAAAGTTACATGAAGATTAAAAAGATTCAAGATGTCAAGCTCAAAAGATAAAATAATTTAATATAGAAATCTTACATTTTCATCGCCAGGTTCTTCAGCGTCCATTTCCATATTATCAGGCAGTTCGAAATCTTCGGGTTCGGGCAGAGGCTGTTGGTTGCCGTGATAAGGGTCCGTCTAAGGAAACAAAAAAAAACAACTTTATATAATCATCATCTACAGTCCGGTTGCAGCTGAATATCGCACCAATTTGTAAGACTGGGTGTCAGAGTTTCGGGCCACTGACTCTTTAAAACTGAAATGACAATTGGGACCAACGGTTAAACGAGGCACGAAGGAAATTGGATAAGTATTCATGAACCAACCTAGGCAAACGCGGCTTAACCTGAAGATTGACCCGAGCAGCTGTTGTTATTATTTAACAAAGAACTCCAAGCATTATTTGACTAAAACCTATGTAGTATAATACTCGGTCGTAAGTATAGCAAAATTTAGTTTTGGAAAAATGTCTGTCACTCATATCTAGGTAACAGTGACTTTCTAAAGCTTGATTTGTCATAAAAACGTTCTCAGGGGTCCACCAATACCTAGTTAGACAGTATTATTTTAATCTCACTTCAGTGCGAAAAAGAGATGCGAGATGTACGTCCTGTATACATGTAGTATATCAACTATCTAGTGTCCACGACACAAGCTTTGCTTAGTGTGGCGCTAGGTGGCGCTGTGTGTTAATGTCCAGCGATATTTATTTATTTATTTATTTATGTATGGCTCTATCTCATTTTCTTCTTGGACTGTTTTGTTTTCAAAAGCACTTACATGATCATCATCAACCTCGGGCTCCTCCATCTCATTGATATCCTTCTTCTTCTTCTTTTCCTTGCCCTCAGAGCCATCATCAGCGCCCTGTTCCTCATCCTTATCTTTGGCAGACATTTCTTTTTCCCCAGTACTCTCACCTTTACCTTTCTCTTCTTTATCTTTCTTCTGGTTTTGTTCTTCGTCTAATTCTTCTTCGTTTTCCGAGCCCCAGATTTGTTGGTCCAGTCTGTGTAGGAAAACAACATTCTATTAAACACTTTTTCCATTGAGAACTAGTCAAACTTACATCATGAGCCGGTTGCGAGTGGCAGCGTTCGTGACCTAGTAACGAACTCCACATTTGCTCTCACTTGTCAATACAGGCACGTACAGTCGTGGTCTTTTCCGCTTGATCAGTTTATTCTTTTTTCGCTTTAATCATGCAGAGGCGCCGTGCCACACCCTCTTAAGATGCCCGCGGAGCATGCGTAGTTCATACAAACGTAATACCAAAATAATTAGTAAATCAAACATATTCTTAAGGTAGTGTTTATTTATTTCGATTGGAATACAGATTATCTAGGTTCCCAAATGTATATTTTGAATGGACACTGATTTAAACAAGAGATATGAGAAAAATAAGTTTTCTATAGAAAAAATAAATTCTTCATAATCTCGTCTAAAGACCATTGTCCTTTCAAAATATATATTGGGAACATAAATATTCTGTAATCTAATCGAAATAAATACACATTACCTTAAGAATATGTTTGATTTACAAATTATTTTAGTATTACGTTTGTATGAACTACGCATGCTCTGCCGGCCCCTTAAAGTTTAGGCCTATTAAGAAAGCATCCATTTGGCGCGCAAAATAACAATAACTCTCATTTGGCGTGTGTCGTCAGTGTGCTTGGCCGATCTGTATTGTCTTTCATTCAGAGGGTTTCTATGTTGCGAGTGCAAGCAAAAATTAGTTTAGTGGTGATCAGGCGGGAGTGTCCACAATAGTACATGAGCGTGGAGGCGTATGACGTGCGAGTGCTAAGACGGGTGTACCGCAAGGCAGTGGCGCGTGTCCGTCTTGTTTTGTCACATCACCAATGCTACTGATGTACGAATTAACATCATTATCAACGCAGTTTCGTGAACGAGTGAAGTGTAAACATCGGCCGACATTAGCTACGGTTGACAGGAGGACATCTAAGTGACGTCATTGTCAAGGAACTTATGCTAATATTGTTTGAACACTTACTTTTCTGCAGCATTGTCGATGTCTCCCATTTGCTTATCAGCATCATCTTCATCGTCCTCTTGATCTGATTGTTCACCTTCTACAACATTATCATAATACACCACATTTATTAAAAAAGAAGACATACATATTTACACTGATGAAATCACCATCTCCCTAGACTTTTCCCAACTTATGTTGAAGTCGGCTTCCAGTCTTGCCAGATGCAGGTGAATACCAGTATTTTACTTGGGGCAACTGTCTATCAGAGGGCCTAAAATGGCCGCTTTAGCAGAACATAATACGAAACACCTTAAGAAATGTAATTACCTAAAATGGACTTTATTGTTATGAATGTAAAGTCCACTTTCAGAATTTAAATTTTTTAACATGATTCATTTAATTTTCTGCTAAAGCGGCCATTTTAGACCCCCTGACCTCCACAACCCAGTACTGGGTAATACGATAGCACTTGGTAAGATTGGTTGTCAGACATTCGGGCCACTACCTATAACGAATGTCAAAGATCTACAAATGACAGCCGGGACCAAACGGCTTATCATGTTTTCCGAGGCACGGAGGAAACTCGGTATGTGATGGGTATTATTAATAACCCTTGGAATAAGTTACTCAATGAATGATACATTATGTTTATGTTGTTTGCCTTTTAAATGCTTTCGCGTATTGTATACCTTTTTTCTCAACATCCTGCAAATGCGAGTCGAAGTCATCAGTCATGTTGACTCCCTTTTCTTCTTCCTTACAATCTCTATCTTCTTCATCCTTCTCTTCGCCCGGACGACGCGCATCGTCTAGTTGATCCTGAAAGTGTAAAATATTGTTACAGCAAGTTGTACTCTTAAGTTCATAAAAAAACGTGTGCGTTTCGGAACGCGTGTCAGTGATAGCTTAAACATATCTAAGTTGAACTATTTAATATTGAAATTAGATTTTGGCCATTCGCCAAAAGGTCCTTATACTGTCAAAAGCTATAACACTGTAGCAAAATAGTGCTGGTAGTTCAGATTTCGGCCACGCGCCAAAAGATCCTTGTACAGTCAAAAGATCCATATAACATTAAAGTATACACAACAAATCAAACACAGATATTTGTACAATTAAAAGTTTTTTAGGTGAGTTCAACCTTTTTTGAAATCGGATTGAGTTTTTAGACATTTGTGTCAAAATAAAAAGTTAAATCCTTTAATAAGTAATTTAAAGCGGTAATTCTCAATATCTACGGAAATTTTGCAGCAATCGTTCGCGGTTACTTTCAAAATCGTTCTGTATCTTATGGTTCTGGGCCAAAGACATAAAAATATTTACGAGCGACAGACGGAAGAATATCGTAATCCAATGCTTGTTACTACTTAGTAACAAATCGGTCTGTCTAATAGCATACGCCCGCTTGTCAGGTAGCATTCAGGTACATGTCAAAAACAAAAATGTTCAAGATCAACATTTTTGTACGAAAATATGTCCGCTCTACAAATCTTTTAAATCAATGTGTTCTGGACTGAGTGGAATGCAAATCATTGAATTCCACTTCGTCCAGATATGGGTTCTATACTCGAACAGTAACGCTAACTCGTCCTTACCTGATTCTCAATCCTATCAGACACATCTTTCTGTCCCTCGCCTTCACCAAGCCCTGTTCCTCCTGTTAACTTGCCGGGGCCTCCTTCACCCTCACCCTCTTCCATATCAAGGTCTGATGGCTTGCAGAAGCTGCAGAGAAAGGAACATTGAACACCTTAGGAAAAACAAGTTAAACTTACGTCATTGTTCCAGCATGGCTAAAGCCACTGGAAATATTATTGAGATTTTAAGCCCATTTACATAAAAAATTATGTTTTTCCTACTCTTCCACTTTTATTTTCTGATTCATTTCGTTGGTTGTCTACATTCAAGACAATTGTTTCTCCGTGACTTCATTGAACTTCATTGTCTCGGCGCTTTTTTTGGTGCCTTTCAGGAGTTCCAGTGGTTTAGAAATACTGTGGCGGGCTTGTCCCACTTGCACTATAAACCGCTAAACATATTAAAAATACCTCTCTTGGTCTGTCATATTCAGACGCTTGGCAGACACAGCAATGTTTTAAATTCGTTAAGCTGTTCCTTGGTTTATCGTAGAGGTTTATATGTTACAAAAGTTTTGGTTTGGAAAATGTTAACAAATGAAGTCACAAAGCAGTCAAGTGAAGTCAATAAGCTTGGAAGTCAACTGAAAACCAGAACAAAAACTAAACTCATACTCAGATACAAATAGAGTAGTGATACAAAATTAACTCACCCCTTCGAAGTCAAATCTGAGAAAATCTTCAGCAGGACAGACAGCATTTTGCACGAAACCCTATGCACGGACACTTTCTGCGTAATAAAGTATTGGACAAACAACACGGTTTGCTCCAAAATTGGTACCAGTCTCATCACCACACTCTTAACTTCGTTTACTACATTGCCATTCGCGATATGTTCGACATAGTTGCCATACAGTGTTTGCGTTTTATGAATCAGAGTTTCTAGTTGCAGCATTCTGGAGTCGTTTGTCAATTTATCTTGCAAAAGTTCTTTCAAATGTTTATCCTGAATGATGTCATCGGATTCTTCTTTATCGCTCCTTATAATGTCATCGATAGCTTTGATCACTTCAGCATTTTCGGTAGTATCCTGTGGTGAATGTTTCTTGTACACAGACTGAATTATAAGTAGCATTGTAGCTATCAAATCTTCAGTTTCATTGACAAGTTGACCACTTGTTACTCCATCCATAGATACGTCAGTATCTTCATCTAATTTGATGAGTTCATTAACAGTTTCCTTCAAGTAAGTTGATAGATTTACTATGCTCTTTAGTAGCGGATGGTTTGGTACAATTTCTAAGGTAGTCAACTTGAATTTGAATTGATAGTCTTGTAGTAAACCGTCAATGTCGTTTAGCATATTGTTCAAATGAGTCTTACAATCGTCTGCAATATCAATATGAGCTTGTGACACCACAGGAATGTTAGTATTATCTTGTCCTATTTCTTTAGGCATGTTACTTGACACTTTATGTAACGCATTCTTTTGTTTATTAACTTGAGTTGAAAGGACGTTTATCCTTTTGTTAAGATCGCGCCATTCATCGCTGTTTTTATAACACCGTACGATTTTGGAGTCTGATAGAACATTATCGAAATCTGGTTCTGCTTCTGCGTTGAAGCCCTTTTCAGGGCAAGACTTTAGTACTACGTTAAATTGTTCTAGAACAATGCTAGTGTTTGCGTAGCATTCTGTGAGGAGTTCGATCTTAGTTTTTAATGTTGATATGTTTGTGTCTGTATTGTCGACGTCGAGAGCGTTCATTAGCTTTGCGGTGAGAGTACGCAGGTCGCAGAGATAGCGAGAATATTTTGATATGGATTTCTTTTGAGTGTTTGTTATTTTCTGGAAACAAAATTGAAATGATGTATTCACACAAGGTAACAACCCCTATATTATAAGAGTTAACCTATATGTAATGGTTAAAACATAATGTTGGTTATAGGCCAAACCGATTAACATTTAACGCGACTTATGGATTCCTGTATACAACACAAAAATACATAGCCAGGACTTCCATCTTAGCATGTCAAGTCATAAATACGTTAAAAAAATTGGTGACGCAGGTGGCAGGTGGCATTCCGTGGTTCCTACCTACCCCCATGAAAAAGGCGTGAGTATTTATGTATGTATGTGTGAAAAAAAACATGAGGGGCAGTTTTTTGGGACTGCTTCCGTGGTTCCTACCTACCCCCATGAAAAAGGCGTGAGTATTTATGTATGTATGTGTGAAAAAAAACATGAGGGGCAGTTTTTTGGGACTGCCGATAGCAAGTGTCAACTATGTAGCCTAACGGCCGAAATTAATAACCAATCTAATCCAATATCTCTAGATTAAAGATCGAAAATTCAATCCAGATATGTAGTAAAGTGTAGCTAAAAACGATCCGCGGATAGCAAAAGTAATCTTTTCAAACAATCGATCTTTGAGAGGACGGATCATAAACTACAGATAGCCCTCTGTTCCAAAATGACAGTTTGAGTGTGCCAATAACATATCTGTTGATTTTGACGTTTGTTTTGATCGGTGTAAACAATCCAAATTTTAATCTTAGAATTTCCGAGGATAGCAGATTCAATTCACGGATTTCATTTGAAAAATGGCGCTTTCAATATTCTCAAGTTCTGGCATAATTATTGGGATGATAGGTAAGTACTGAAAGTGACGCTGGTGAAGAAATACGACGGCAACGCGCTTCTTCGCGAAGAATTAAAAGGGTGAACTACATACAAAGTCTGGATGATGCAGAGTTTACCTTTAGGGTTAGGTTGTCAAAATTGGCGGTAAATTTACTTTTGACTGAAATAATGCCCCTCGTTCGTGTAACCTCATCAAGGTAAGTTGCAAATAGATCCAAAAAAACCAACCAAAATAATTGTTTTTACAAAATTAAAATTTGGTGGCGACTTTTCGCTTGTTTGACAACAAGAAATAGGTACCACGCCACAGATAATCAAGAAAAAAAAACGCGTCATATCTTTAGCCGTATCGTGACATTCCTTTTTACTTACTAAACAAACACGTTATACATTTTATCACAAATCTGTTCGTATTAATGGAATTGTTACGTTTTCGGTTAATATATATGTATATATATGTATATGTATTAAAATTACATAAAACAAACAAAATTGTAAAGTCTATTTAAGCTTTTTATTAGTAACAAACGAACCATGTTTAATTTTATAAATTTTGCGTACAACGGAATGACGAAGAGGGAAAGGATTTCAAGATATCTGCGGATTGAGCGACAGCAGGATCGTCATTTTTCGTTATTGGGACGCGGTTTGGAGATCGATCCACAGATTGGTATATATCGGCGATCGGTTTATATCTTGGATCATGGATTGAATATTAATTTCGGCCGTATATCTGCTACGGGTTGTGCCTTGCGCTCGCCTCAGTAGTGCTACGCCGCCCGTAGCGGATCGGCTACGAGTGCTACGAAGCGTTAGGTGACGGTCACGCGAGTTCCATGATTTTTGTTCACCCAAAAAGTTCTCAAAGCGCCTAAAAAAGTTTTCACTTCAAAAAAAAAAACTTATTTATTTTCTTACCAGTAATTGCGCCGCGAATCCCTTGCATCGTTCAATGTTCTGCATACCAAGGTCCTGGTGTGGTGATTGTAACGCCAACGTTAGGATTCTATGACGTGCTATGTTCTTCTGGAAGTATTTCTCACAACCAGACCATAGCAGGGACAGGGAGGCGTCGCAACGTCTGAAAGATATTGAAATAGTTATCATATGTGAGGTTCTATGTAGAATCTTGTAATGTGGAACTTGTACCAAAAACTTGCCATTGTAAACGATAGTTATCGCTACCCGTACTAACTGTCGCTAAATATAAGATCTCACGCGTATCATAGTACAGGACCTGTGTTTTATAATACCCTGAATTTTGACGCTAGAAAAACACTACATTTCCTATGACAATCTACGAGGGTAGAAGCGCCGTTTGTTAATAGAAATAAATAAAATTGTAGTGTCCGTTTGTAATTTCAAAATAACAGCTTATTACTGAATGCATAATTATGAAAGTATATACAGTACTCATTACAAAAAAAAATGAATTATAAATTGTTGGTTATCTGTTCCAGCAATCTCCGAAACGGCTGGGCAGATTTTGACGGGATTTTATTGAAAGATAGCTGATGTTACAAGGCCGAACATATGTTACATTAGGATTTATTATTTTTTTTTAAATAATTAGGGCTCCGTACAAAAAATGAAACCCTTGAAATTGTTAATCAAACGCGAAGTAATATTTTTATAATAATAATTTTAGGAGCACGAAACTCGCGGGCAATAGGTTAGTAATAAATAAGTACAAACCTGCTCTTCAAATAACTGATAGCAGCTTCCAAATCAACGGGCGGTATAGTAAAGTCATACAACTCCTTGTCAGATGCCGCCAGTATAACCAAACCGGTTCGGTAGTTCAGGCCTAGCTTAGCCAAGTACTTGAACAGATCGGCTAAGGCTTTACGCTTTTGTTGCACGAAGTTCTTCGCTTGAGATGTCTGTTTCTCTTTTGGAAGGGTCCTGTCAACCTGTTAAAGTTAAAACATTGAACGATGAACTCGGAACAAAATTAAAGCCAAACTTTTACAAGCAAAAGCACATTCTGGAGTGGCTCAGGACTCAGAACAAAAACTAGCAGTAGTGTGTGGTACAGCAAGAAATCATTCGTATTGTACTGTATTGTACAACGGGCTGGTGTCTGCAACTCCACGTCAAAGCGCGTATTTTGCGTATGGGCTATAATCCACGACGCGAGCCCGGTTTGGTAGATGTCACGTCTTCGATTTTTTTGGTTCTAGGACATGCCGGTTTCCTCACGATGTTTTCCTTCACCGTTTTTGAGAGCAGTGGTGATGAAATAAATTACACAAAGTAATGCACCTGTCTGGGTTCGAACCCACGACTCACTGTTTGTAAGTCGGGGCCGCCACCACTGGGCCACCGCTGCTCTCTAAGAAATCATTTAGGGCGATTTCAGATTGACATATTTTCGGTGCGTATAACCTCGGTTTTGGAAGCGTATGTAGGCGCGCCTTTTACCACACGCCCAACTCGTATAGGCGTTGAAACGCTTATAAGCTAAGAGATAAGATCGTACAAGCGCGAGCCGCGAGAGAACTTTTACGCGATCACGCCGGAATAAGAGTGTGTACTCACTTTCGCGTTTTTGTAGCACAAAAGATGTCGCGCGTGTGAGCGCGTTAGCCGATACGCGCAAAAAATCACAAGTCTGAAACCGCTCTTAGAACACAGACAGATTCTCAACCTGTTTGTTTTTCTAATGGAAGTAGGCATAAATTGTAATCATCTCACAATCAATGTACGTAGAACAAAAAAAAAATAACAATGGTCTTACCTCCAAAGATCCCAAATGCGTGCTAGTCTCAATGACCACCGTCACGAAATCATCCAGCGCTTGCACTAGTGACGGATACCCAGTATTGGTGATAGTGTCCTTACATAAAGTCTTAGCCTTGTTAAGTAGACTGGACACTTTTGACAGGAGACTGCCTTCTGCTATCATATTGCAAGGTTGTTCTAACTCGTCCAGATATTTCTAGAAGGAAAGAATAACGGTGATTGAGGATTTGAAGATGAATGTTGTATGGTGGTGTTAGCAATGTGAAAACAAACAAATCTATGGTTATGTATAAAAAGTAACTACCCCGCAACCGCTACGATTTAACTACTGAACAAACACCATTCAATCTTATTACTTCTGTACACAATTTATAACACGAATGATTTTAAAAACCCTTACCCTTTCTAGTTCATTTATTAATTTAAGTTTGTAACTAGAAGTTATTAGGATAAGACGAAAAAGAAGAAAATACGTATTTGTCCGCGACTTCATCCGCAAAAATTGAGATGGCTAATAATTTGGCGTCTTGATAGTAAAAGAGAAAGTTTAGAATAGGATCATTACTTACAAACAAATTTTACATCTTTATAATATTATTATCTATAGATAACTCATAAACTAGATACCCAAGTCAAGGTAAACGTAAATGCAGTAGAACAATGGTAAGTAAGTCTTTCTCTTAAATTTTCTAGTTTGTTTGTATGTCTGGCTGAACGTTGATCAGAAATATATTAGCGACCGAGTAACACTGGCTAGTGGATACCCATCCGTTCTGGTATTCAGCCATTTAAGCTAACGCGAAAATGAAACAAAAACGATATATTATTATATGGAGTGTTTATTGTGTACAGAAGTCTCAAAACTATGAAAACAAAAAATATGGGATCAGTCAGTACTACCTGTATTGGCTGCGAATTAAAACAGAAAAGGAAAATTAGTATGTCATGTGTATAATACAGTGTAGGAGCAAATCAAAGAGTGAAATGTAGCGAGTGCATAATTGTTTCAATTATGTTGTAGTAGTCCTGTGTGACAGTAACTGTAGTGTCCGACCGAAGCTTCGGCTTCGGGCACCTTCAGTGTCGACCCATATAACCCGAAGTTTTGGCCGAAGTCGAAGGTTCCTAGCAAGCGCCGAAAGCATTTGGAACTTGTCAAGTTGCAAGCTCATTTTCATCACGTGTCAAATAAAATGTTCGTAAACTTGTAATGTCCAATTTAAAAAAAAACACATTCATTTCTAGCTAATCTTGAACTGAATTTCTTCAGTTTCGCCAAGAAGCAACTTTCGATCGGACACTTACGCTCAGATACTTGAGTAATAAAGTGAAGATGAGTGGCTTATAGAAAATCAAGAGAAAAAGTATGAATAATTAAGATGTGGTATATAAGAGAAAAAGGGGTACTACACACTTTTTCTGGTTGTTCGGAAGCCTGATTAGGCACACTAGGGCGAGCGGTAAATCTACGGCATAGGACCTACACGGTCAAAATTAATGAAACAGCTGACGTCAGTTTCCCTTCCACCCTATATTTTGCCGCCTACAGGCTTCCAAAAAACTAAGTTTCACCTATCTACGTACTAAATAAAGCCAAGCTTAGTGTAAAGATAAGGTTAGCGAAAAAAAATCGAAATGAGTCAAGTTCAAAGAAGTCGACGCACATCTGACAAAAGATACGCGGGTGTATCTTGAGTTGTGTCTATTTGGTCGACATTAAGATAAAGATGAAATTATAAGTCGATCCGTCCAGTTGGTTTGAGCTATGCGTTGATAGTCACAGTCAGTCAGGACAAACGATTTTCAAGTATAGAACTACAGATTTTCTGTCTGTTTTCGCGTTACGAATCCGATGATGTGGATATGCGATGAGCGCATCTTCCGTCAGATATAAGTCCAACCCAAAACATTAGAGGAACGAAGAAACCCAGTACGTTATATACACACAGATACACATCAAGCCATACATTTCTTATATAACAGGCCTCGCTTTGTCTAGATTTCCCGTACAATTAAAGATCCTGGAAAGAAACTGGTTTCGTATAGCTTGATTGGTCTCCGTGCGTACTCGCGGAACGACAAAATAAAACAGTTTTAAATCACTTGCAACGTGCATGAAACTCTCTATTTATATACAACATCTGCCTAGCGTTTTCCCTACTACGTTGGGATCGGCTTCCAGTCTGACCGGATGCAGATGAATACCACTATTTTACATGGAGCGAGTGCCTATCTGACCTCCACAACCCAGTTAGTGCAGTAATACGATACCCATTGATAAGACTGTCCGACTTTTTGGGCCACTGGCTACCTGAAACGACTGTCAAAGATCTACAAATGACATCCGGGACCAACGGCTTAACGTGCTTTCCGAGGCACGAAGGAAACTCGGTATGTAAGGGTGGTCATCCATCCACAGACCAACCTAGACAAGCACGCCTTAACCTAACGATCGACCCGAGCGACTGTCTTTATATAGCCAAGCGCTCCTTTAGACAAAAGCCAACTTTTTAGTACCCCTAGTGTACACTGATACAAAATCAAAATAAAATCCAACATACCTTAATATTCCTCGCGAGAACAATATGATTCTGCACATCGGTCATATAGGCGCCGCCTGTAGGGGCATTAGCAGTAGTGGCGCGTTTAGGCCTATCCCATATGCCAACATGATCCCCAATCACTTCGGTTGAGTTGTCCACTAGACAGCTTGTCACGTTCCCTTTTAGAACGTTCTGGAATTTAAACGTAAAAAAAAAATTAATAATCGGTTTCGTGACCAAACCGACTAGTTCTAGAACCGAACCGAATTCCAACTTGACTCGAACCGAATTTGAAACCAACGTGAATGATGAAACCAAGATTTCGTAACAATATTTTGATTTAAAAGAGTGTTCATGGAGTTTCTTGCCCATTCTTCTCCATAGAGATCTACGCTTTGGATTGTGCAACTACAGTACTTTCTCAAGTTTTTATTCGTTATGAATGTGACTGTAGCTTTAATTGTTTTTGGTTTTTGACATTCAAAAGTGCCGTAATGGTCTAATTGATATAAATGCTTCGAGTTTGAGTTTGACATGGAATCCATCAACAGGGACAGCGTGGTGGATAATGGCCCATTCCCATTATACAAGCCAGGAAGCCAGTCCCAGCAGGGAACGGTATAAGCTAATTATGTTCTAATTAAATTGCTTGTACGAAAATACAGGACAAGCAATGGCTATAAAATCATCACGAAGAAGAAGATGACACTGTAAAATACACTTTATTCTTAGAATCATCAAATCCAAAGTTAAATCGAAGTAAACGTTGAGGGTACGCAAGAATGTCCGGGGAGCGGGCGCGAGAGTTGGAAAGAGTTTGACAGTTAATTAAATTTTAAGCAACTAAAAACACAAATCAACAAAAAATTATAAGTAGTAACAACTTTTGAATGCATTTCCGATCATAAAAAAAAAACATTCTTTTGAGCTATTCAGAATAAGATTTACATGAATACGAGCATTATTCTTTTATTTAAAGCTACTGTCGAGTTTCGTATGAAACACACTCTTTATTTGGGCAAAGTTCAGTCAACATTTTTCCTTACAAACAGCAGTATAAAAGCGATTTTGCTACAAACCTCAAACTCCTTAGTATGCTTATGCAACACCTTATGTGCCTTATCAACGGTGTCCTTAACATTCCAGTAGCTGATGTCTCTATCCCAGGTGCAGATCTTGACGAAGTCGCGCAGTTTCTTCTCTATGGGAGCGCGCTTCTCTTTGATGTGGGTGGATACCTGTGCGCTGAACTGCGCGTAGTAGTTGTATGTGTTCCAGAGAATTGAGAGGAGCTCGTCTGAAAGAGATGAAAGATGAAATATACATACAAATCTTTTATATGCTATATAATTCTATAATGTGTGTAACTAGAAGAAAACTTTTATTTAACGCAAAGGATTGGCCTACAATCGCACAAGATCGCGAAATGTAGAAGGAGGGAAGGGAGGCCTTTGCCCTGCAGTGGGACAATATAGGCTTATAATAATAATAATAATACTTTTTCGCGTTAATTGACACATATTGATATTAGTTTCCAGTATCAGAACTTCGCTTCACTATATGCCTGCCGCTTTACTGAGGCGGTCTCTCTGTCTTACGCATCTGGCATTTGTCATTAATCTGCCATCACCTGTTGACGCCCATCAGCGGCCGAATAACTGGGCTGAGCTCTCTATGCCTCAGGGAAAACACTAGGTCCGTATATTTCTATAGTTACAATGTATAGAGCAAAGCAATCAAAGGGTCTTGGTATAAATTCCTACAAGCACCGGGTTTTTATATTTAAACTCGGCGAAGACCGTTAATGCATGTAACGTGCAAACATGCAATAACGTTCAAAACTAAATGTTTTATGAATTTGCATATGCAAACGCATATAATCCGATGTGTATTTATTACTCAGTGACTTTTATATTGTGCTAAAGATAACTAAAACCACAAACTTAGAATAATCTTACCTCGCTTCTCAGAAGGCTCCAAATGCACCAAGTGACAGTGGTACACGAACACGATATCCAACCTTATTTCATACTCTGCTAAGTTCGACGTTTCCATGAAGTCTTTCAGTACAGATATGACTCTGTCTGCTTGAACGGGATCCGATGACGGTTCCAAATATGAATTGACGACGTTGTATAGATAGAACCAGTACTTGTGGGCTTCTGATTGTTTTCTGTAAATGTTGATATGATGCCATTAACAACATACTAACCAATTTTCAACCGACTTCTAAAAAGAGGAGGTTCTCAATTCGTCTGTATTTTTTTTTTTTTGTGTTTGTTACCTCAGAACTTTCGACTGGGTGAACCGATTTTGATGATTCTTTTTTTATTTGAAAGCTGGTGCTTCCCGTTGGGTCCCATTTTAATTTGTTGAAGATCTGATGCTGATCTTCGGAGATATACAATGGAACTCTTCAAAAATAAACGGCAAATTTGCAGTGATTGCTGCATCCGCTTGTAGGTTCATTGTTTATACTTTATCATGACGTAACATCACGCCTGTATGCTCTGAGGGGGTACACAGATGTGTACAATATACCCAGATTTCGACAATGTTTGTTACCTCAGAACTTTCCACTGAGTTAACCGATTTTGATGATTCTTCTTTTATTTGAAAGCTGGTGCTTCCATGTCAATTTGGTTAAGATCTTACGCTGATCTTCGGAGATATAAATGGAACTCTTCAAAAATACACGGCAAAGCTGCAGTAATTGCTGCAATCGCTTGGTTGTTTATTGTTAATACAACATCATGACGTAACATCACACCTGTATGCTCTGAGGGAGTACGCAGAAGTATACAATACACCCAGATTTCGACAGTTAGACGTGTAAAGTTCCATTCAATGGGATCCCGGAGAAATAGAGGTAACTCCTTAACTTTATAGGCACACCAGAAGCGGTTTGGATAGTTTTAGGCAGATTACTTTCTCGGAGTGATCCCATTTCGATTTGATAAAGATCTGGTGACTTCGGAAGATAGGCAACTAACTGAACTCCTTAATAAATGATAGCAAATGTACTGGGATCGCTGAAGACTCACGTCTGTCTATTGTTTACACCAGTTCATAACAAAAAATCACACCATACGCTGTGAAAGGGTAAGCACATGTGAACCACTAAAAAGTGAAAAAAAAAAACTTTTTTAGCAAAAAATATAACCGACTTCACACAAAAAAGTGAAAAATAACTTTAGCTTCAGAAGTCGGTGACAAAAAAACTAAATCAATCAAACAAAGGTCACCGACTTCTGAAGCTAAAGTTATTTTTCACTTTTTTGTGTGAAGTCGGTTATATTTTTTGCTAAAAAAGTTTTTTTTTATCACGCCGACAGCGGAAGATGTTTCAAATTTTGCGTTTAAAAAATTATACAAATTGTATGAAATTCGGTACAAAAATACCTGATAAGTCAATGCAATGGAGTTTAAAACAAGAAACAAGTTTCTAATCATTTAGTATATTTATCGAAAAATCATCTTTACTGAACCTATAACTGGATCCTGAAATTAAACGACCAATCGTCGGTACAATTTGGGATAGTGACTAAAAACTAGCAGAATGTTTGCTAAAAGTTTCCACTATGTTTTAACGACGTATATAATATTCACCGCTTTCAATTCTTGGTCAAAACAACATTCAAACACATACCTATAATACAAATTATTAAGACACTCCTTCCAATGGGTCATTTCCAGCTTCCTCCAGTTTATAATTTGCTGTCCCACGGCTAACGACACGTCGATCATATTGTTGCCTTTATGCGCGTTCTTGTTCCATTCCTCGATCTTATCCCGCAGTAGCTCTATACCGGTGAGGAAACGACTCACGGGGCTTGTTACTGGGAAGCTGAGGATTCTATTTACTATTACTATAATCTGCAAGGAGAAGACGCTATGTGAGCGAATTGTCTCTAGGGATGTGCCCTGACAGGCGATGCAGAGGGCCCGGATAAGTCTTTTAAGATGAAATGGTGCCTTATTTATGTGCGGGCTGTGACCACCGAGGTGGTTTTAGTGAGGTAAAAATCGTACACTCCCCGTTATTGTCTCCGAAGGCCGGTAGCTATTTGAAGGCTTCTTCTCGAACGAAATAAAGAGTTGCGTAAATTGTGCCGACTTTTTTTGGCATCAAATCATTTTTTTTAATTTTTAGCTGTGCTGCTTTTTGTTGAGCCAGACATTGAACATTATAAGAAATTTTAAATTCCACAGTTCCGGTATGGAAATGAGAGAGTGCTGAAGCAAAATCGGCTTATATACCACGTATTCAGTACATCATTACGAACCCTCCCAAATAGTCAAGTAGTGAAATAAAAATGCACAATTGTTCTTACCTCTTTCAGAGTAGGGAAATCAGGCCATTGATCAAGTAATTCATTTGTGTTTTCTTTCACTCGCTGAAGTAAGGGCACGCACTGTTTGGTTTCTGATACCCAAACGGATTTGTAGAAGTCGACTTTGCTCGAAGGCTCTATTTTAAAAACCAAATGAAAACATTAGTTACATAATAGTTTGAGTAAAATTGCCGTAACAAATAAATAAATAAATATCGCTGGACATTACACACAGCGCCATTTAGTACCATACTAGAGCAACGAGGCTTGTGTCGTAAACACCAGATAGTTGATATAACACATAGATACTTTTTGTTTGTAAATACATACTTATTATACATATAAACATCCATGATTCGGAAACATATTATATGTCCATGTTCATCACACAAAAATTTGCTCCTATCGGGACTTGAACCCGGGACCCTAAGAACGAAAGGTATCCTCACTACCGCTGCGCCATTCGGATCGTAACAAGATCGAAAACCGTACTTTCACTTACTTTGCCAAGGCAAATAAGCGGTTTCAAATAAGTTCCTTATCATTAGGCCCATAATGTTCACAAGCAAATGATAGTAAATATGAAATGCCTACTTAATTGGCATAGTCACAGACTACAAATATAGCCCGATAGTCGGTACATCTCTAGAAAATACTAATTACCTTGTCCATCAACTTTAGCCTTTATCTGCGAAATAAGAACCATCAAACTCGGCGAGATTGTTCCTTCAAACTCAGCGTCCAAAGCCTCCCAAGCATTGTTTACAACCCGACTAAATGTGGGATACCTCTGCAAAAACGCACTAGTCACATCATTACCGACCAACTTCTTTCGGGCGGGTAACCATTCCGCTGACGTCATATTTCGAACTATATTTGAATGCCATTTGTAAACTAAAGAAACATCTTCGAGGGACATTAAGAATTTTTGTTTAGGCTTTTCAGAGTTATTCTGTGTTTTAACTGGCACTTGTTCTAAAGTTGGTGGTTTGAACTCGGCGAAGTCTTGGTCTGAGTAGGTCGGGAACATTTCTAGCACTTCTTCGAGGGCCATTGCGTCTTCGTCTTCATCCTCGCATTTTGATCTGGAAGAAAGAACAACCGTTAATTGCAAGGTTTAATTTGCAAAGCCTTCTTCATAAGATCATACTACAAAAAAATATAATAGGAAATGCAAGTTTTCACACAACACACACAGTCACAACTTGCATGAGATTTGTCAGAAAATTTTAATAATACGAGTATATAATATTCTTTTGTTGGTCTTACTGTTAATTCAATAGGCTTGTGTCCTAAAAAAATCTAATTAGTCCGTCAGTTAGATTATAAAAAAATATTTGACCCGTATTTTTTCTTTTGTTACATAAACCAAAATTGACGAAGATACGACGCTTTTAAAATTCGCAATACGTCACGCCGTGCTAGTTTTTAGTGCGTTGTGACGTCACGAGCCCCCACTCCCGAGTTTTGATGCGTTTTATCTTTGTCAGTACTCAGTGATTTACAAAAACAAAAAATACGTGTCCATTATTTTCCAATACTCTAACTGACGGACTAATTAGTTTTGCAACTTATTGATGGTGGAAACTAGCCTATTGTGTTATGTTGGCAACATTTTTTTCTTGTTCGTGTCAAAGATTCAAATAGAATGTTCATTACAAATTTCAGAGTTCTCCAGTAATTTTATTGATTTTTCATCCCCAAATATCAACATGTTTTCTAATAATGCGAATTACGAATACCTTACAAGTTCGGTAAAGCTGACTGACCCAGTAGACTAACTACTTGGTTACACACCTTTATCATGCCCATAGTAAAAGAAAAGGGAATAAGAAAATACATTTAAAACCTTATTTACAACAAAATAAAGTCTACACTTACTTCGTAACATACAGCGCCTCATCGTCCTGCTTTTTCTTCTCGATATCTCTCTGCTGTTGCTGCCACGCCTTCACGAGCGAGTCCAACGTGGTCAGAACGGCGGTCATCGTACTTTTGTCCAGTTTATCCAACGCCGTACTATACATACGCAGCTCTGATAGATTCATTTTTAGAACCCTGCAAAAACGAACAATATGTTAAGATTACCTGCCCTTTCCCCGTATTCACGAACGCTCCTTCTTTTTTACACATAACGTAAGCATGCGAGATAGACATACGACGTTCCATCTCAAAATCGATTCGAAGCGTTTGTGAATACAGTGGCTGTAACGAATTAAATATCTAAAAAAATTAGGTGATCTATGTAATACAGAGACAGTTTTTTGCAGTTTCCAGCTGGATTTGAAGGTTCGTCGTTTCATTAGTGACTTTGCAAACGTTTTAGGCATCTTATAAGTTTTAAATATTAACAAAAGTCTGCTACGATATCTGTTATAATAATAACTTAATTTCTGAACAGTCGCGCCGTAAACCGTTTTTAAATTGGCTATAAATGACTTAATCTGGGATATTTCATAAAAAAATATAAATGTAACTGACTCAGAAACTACTGAAATTCGATTATTTGGTAGCTTAATTTCTTGCATTTTAACGTTCAACATTCTAGTTACCAATAACCCTGTATATGTGAATTCAGTTATATGCCGTGTGAATCTATAAAGTGCTAACAAAAAGGAAGCATTTGAACGATCACCGCCACTCAAGCCCATTTTTCTTTTAGAAATGTATTTTACCAAGGCATCAGTGATTAACCAACGGACTTCACAGATATAACACTAATGCTGCACTAAAACAGTAGTCCAAAAAATAAATAAAAAAGAAACTTACTGAATACCCTCCAAGTCAGCAGCAAACAAGTCATCATTCCCAGCCATAACATTTCTACTCAATAGATGCATAAACTTCGTCGACACAAACCTATTCAAATATTCCTCTTTGCTCTTCCTATTCGGTATACCATTAGGGAACACCATCAAGTCGGTTACAACCTCTTTTAACACCGGACCTTGTTCTATCTTGACTATGACCTCTTTGGTCAAATCATTCAAAGAGGTTACACTATAAACGAGTTGGGAAATTGAACTCTGTAGAGGTTTTGCTAAGTCGGGCAACGCCTCGGAATATGCTTCGAGTTTCTTATAAAAGGCGTTGACAGAATACAGCCAGGAAGATGTTTCTTTGACCACAGTGTGTCCATTAAGGAGGGTCGTTTTGTTCACAGTGTTGCTTAGGAGGTTTTTGTTTAAATTCTTACAAGCTGTTATTAGGTTGGTACATATGTCGTAGGTTGTTTTCGCTGACAGTACGGATTTCGTAAAGTGTTTGCAGTCCTGAAAAGGCAGAAATGTTTTATTATTATTTTGAATAGGAAAAGATGCAGAAAGCATTAAAGGGGGAAGAGCCCCTAACTAACTTGACAGGGTAGCTCGCGAAATTAAAATTATCTTAATTTTTTGCAATTAGCAAAAAGAAAAACAGTAAGAAAAATTGAATTGCGTCGAGATACCCTGGAGCACCCACCCTATCAGACATAACCAATTTCAAAATAATGCAATTACTTCATTAGGTACTAAAATACTTTATGCCTAATACTTACATTAGCAAAACTGTTATAGGTCGGTTCTACAGGCCTAAAAGTATTTCCCAGCTTGTACTTGCTGACTCTTTCCACAGTACTTTGTCTCAGCTCTAAAAGCACACCACAATGGGGATGTACTTTCAACAGCCCACTCTCTTTCTCCAGCTTACTGAAGACAGCTTCTGAAGGCTTTTCAATACTGCCGTAATGGGGAATATTACCATAGACAAGACCATGGAAGTAGTATGTGCCGAGCAAAGCATCGAACATTTTGACATCTTCTTCGATATATTGGACTTTAAGACGATATTTCGCGACGTGGTCCATAGGGTTTATCTCGGATAATACTTTGGTAAGCAAAATACTTGTTTGTAAAGATAGTTGTGCGGTGTACATCTTTGTTCTCATATCTTCGTTTTTAAGCACTAGTGAGTTTTTAAGTCTGTGGTAAGCGCTGTTCGCATCGGCGAGTATATCGCCGAAGGAGGTGCCCTTGTAACGATTGCGGAATATCTCGATAGTATGCGTGCAAATGTCGTTGAACGTTTTGTTGTTTTTGAGTTCGAGAGCAGATTGTAAATAGTGTATAAGTTGCTCATACTTCTTCATTTCGAATTTGGCATCTGATATTCTGAAATGTAATATTTGAGTTAAATTCATATTTCTAAAACAGGTAGTAAGGGACATCGATACGCAAACTAACAACACTGATATAATACATGATTGTAGAACAAACAGAGCTGAAAATTTTCGAAGGTTATTAAAAAAAACCGTTGCATACGTATTGACCAATCATGTTTGCGCCAAAGTCATGTTTGGTCATACAGGGTGAAAACCTTAAAGTTGAAGATGTTCACCGTATATTCTATAAGTAGCCACAAAGTAACCCAAAGAGGTTAGAAGGTGAGCTTGGGGTCCAATTTCCATAGAAAATAAAACCTAGGGTCTTCGGTGATGAAGCCGCGAAGTATACGTATCCAGGTGACGTCTTTAAATCTTACTTATTCGTTTTCAGATTGTGTCATCACACTGCAGGGCAAAAGCGTCCTTCTCTTCGTAATTGCTGAATGAAATTTCAAAATAAAACTTACGTTTTCAATGCAACAGCTGAATCCAATGTAGCGATATTCTTCCACAAAATATTCAAGATTGTTCCCAGCTGCACAGAATAGTCAGTCCTATCCTCCATCGACACTGTTTCATATGCCAGTAAATGACAGGACTCTAAAATATTAATTAGTGATCAAAACCTCCGTCCAGAATTATTTACTAATATTATAAATGTGGAAGTAACTCTGTCTTACTATCGGTCGGTCTAGCAATTTGTCTATAACCTCGCGCATGTGGAGGTCCGTCTCCAGCCTCTACTCCTAACCACGGCCCCCTATGACTAAGTGGTGTGGGCTCGACCGTCAGTTAATTCAGCTAACGACGAGTAAGACTAGTAGGAGTAACCAGTCACTTGCGCTAAGGTCTGCGCAGTTGAGCGCCGTAAGCGGGGATGAAAGAGTTCTGGAGGGTTGTGCCGAGCGACGCTGGTGGTAATGTGCCTCCCTCTTTGGTCTTAATTTATAATAGCTAAGAGTATGGAAATGGCCATAGTGTCCCGTAAGAGGGCCACGGCGAGGATCGGAGGTCAACCTCAGTCAGTAAAGGTTATGCTGACGGTGTAAGTGAGGGTCGATCAGTCCATGGTAGATGGGCCTTTCAACCACCAAAGTAAACAAGTTTCCTGACCATACATAAATAGAAAATACTAAAATGCAACATACCTGGATTATCAACAGACACGGTGAACTTTTGCAAATAATAAGGCAGCAAGGGAACGTTCTTGGACAATCTCTTGCTGTTGATCGGTATCTCTTCAACTCTCTCTTCTGAGTTCTCGGCTTTGTATGGATTCAAAAATGGAGAAGGATAAAAGGCCGGTGAATATACTACTGCTTTGTAAAATTCATCCCAGAATTTGACAGGAAGAGACGATATTCTGAAAACAATACGTTGCTTTAGTATTTCCTCCATGCATGAGATACAGATTTGAAAAAAGAAGAAAATTTTGAATGAAGCAAAAGAGGATAAGGATCGTAGCATGTGGAGTTCTGTTTAACTGCATGGAACGAAGCAGTTAGTTGATGTGTGTTTGAAAATCCTACCTTTCACTAATAATGTCCTGGCTGTCTTGCAGTTTGAGCATTACTTCTAAAAGATTCAGTAAAGCTGGTGGGAACCCTTTGGTCACCTTGCCTAATTGTATCAAACTGGCCAACACTTCGGAAGATTCAATCCTTACAAATATTTTGTCTTCTGTCTTTGATAATTGATTTACTACGTGAAAGAAATCTCTCTGTAGGATTGTCAATATTCTCTGTACTACGTATGAGACAATTGGAAGAAGTTTAATTTCGGGCCTTGATTTCTCAACGACTTGACTATCAACCAACTTGCTGATATTCTTTTGTATCAATTCCAAGGTATCGTTATTTGGCACATCCAAAGCTAAATGCAGGTCAGTAACAGCATAATTGTCCACAGAAAGTCGGTTGAGTTGCTTTGAAATAGGCTGACTCAGATCCAAAGTCATTTTGTTGTAAACTTTAAGCTTCCCGCTACATTTGTCGTATTCCTCTTTGTCGACTAATAACTTCGGTTGGCCATACATCTTGCGAATCTTCTTGCTCAGCTTAGTAACTGTTGAGTTGTCGTCCTCAGCAGGCATCACTATACTTTCGACGGCTTCATTGAAATTATTTATAATAGTGTCGCTGTCGCTCGTAATACTCACTAATGGCACCATCAAATGTTTCTGTAACCATTTACTGTGCGCGTATAGAAGGGGAACGATGTCCTCTCTTAAAATCCTGCGCCTGCTGGCTTCGTTAACTACGAATATTGGTTCATTTGTCAGCTTCAAGAATCTGTCACGCCAGCTCAAAAGTTTAAACATATTACAAGCTGTTCTATTATCCAAAGAGTTTGCAGATCGATCAATACTCTTTTCAATAAATTCTTCAATAACGTCCAGGTATCTCAGACAATGTTTCAGTATGGGATATTCGACAAAATCATCTGTCAATTTGCCCGACAGGACTGCTTTTGAATAATTCGCTACTGTAAAACTTTGTGGTTCAGGGGTGAGGTTAGTCGTGAAATACTTCATTAGTTTATTGAACATTATGAGACCTTCTTTGTTGCCAATACGTATGTGTCTTTCGTCTAATTTATATTGTTCAGGATAGTACTTTTTGTATGCCTGTATTTCGCCGGCGTAGTATTTGAAGGTTTCATAAGCAGTGTCATTGAGAATGCCTGCGTACTGTACGTCGGCAGCGTGGCATTGTTTCCTTGTAATGTCATGAATGATAGAATAAACAGTCTTTAGTACTGCTGGATGAGATCTCTGGTAAACGGTGAACAAACTAAAGATCACGTGTAGGCACGATTCTATGGTACCGTCTTTAGTTTCTTGTACGGCTGTATATGCGAGTTGTTTGGCGATTTCCATGGTGGAATTGGAGCACAAACCTTTTACTGTGAGCGTGTGATTGGTTGTTGCTGGAAGGGGGCCCTTTTCATCTTGTTCCTCTCCTTCTATTAGCTCATCGAGGGCTTTTAACATAGAGTTTTTCATTTCGGCAAGTGAGGAGTTTACACTTGAAGCAAAATCAGCACCACACCTTGGCTTTATGTAGACGTCAGAAAAACTGCTAACGAAAGCGGTAGTGGTAGAAATACCGCGGAGTAGCTGTTGCCAGGTTAAGTGTGCCGCTTGTAGCAAATGGGAAATCGTCGGACGATCGAGTCCTGAAAAGAAAAAATATTTTAAGCGAACATGACACCTATTTTCGAATCGAAATATTTTTTTTAAAGTTTATTGTGTGACAATCAATGTAAATTAAATACGTACCTTCGACAAAAGACTGCATCAGTTCATGACATTTGATACACAAGTCGTGATATTTGCTGGGCAGGCCACAGGACGACAACAGAGCTGTCAAATCGAACAAGTTCTCAGTTTCGGAGACATACGATATCTGCCAATCATCAGGTCTTAGCAAAGATATCTCTACTCCTCTATTTCTCATAGCTCTCGAAATCTCCCCATACTTCGGATCCATAGTGAAAAATACTCTAAAATTCGGATGGGGTGTTATTTCACTGATGTCACCCCTTTCGGGGATGCTTAACACACCGTTTGGTTCCAACAAACCATTAAGTCTGTCAAGTACGGCTGCAGAAGTGAGGTTGACATTGTCAAGGAGTAACCACGAGCCTTCGATCATCGTTTTCACAAGCAAAGAGTCCACGAATTCGAACTTGCCTCCTGCGTTGACAGAAGACACTTGAGACACTTTGTTCTGCAACTTGTTCAAAAGTTTCACAATCTCCTGTACTTTCGACAAGATATCTGTTTGATACTCGTTGTTCACAATCAATTTTTCGCAGTGGGCGTTAAGGAACTGAATTTTTTGTTTGAACTTATGTATGTTGTCGTCTGACATGTCAGTGCTTGAAGCTTTCTGCAGAGATTTGTACTCATACAGCTCGCTTAGTAACAAGTTAGTCTTCCATTCAGAGGGTTGTGTGACAAACCACTTGTACCTAACAGTTTGTATTGTTAAAGTCTCGATTTTGTCATACAAGCTCTCAAGGTTTCTGTTAAAATCGACTTGTTCGAAACTGCCTAGTAAGTCGGAGACGTCCATTGCTGACGTCACAGGTATGACTTGCAGTTCGTTTCCGATCAAGTCAGCGAGTACTTGTACTACACTACTCTTACCAGTAGCTGAAGGACCAACTAGTATCGTCAACCAATTCATCTTGATACTTTGGGCCACTGCTTTTATAGTAGGCAGTTGATTCCTGGGCACTAGCAAATTTGTTTCAGCAGCTCTTCGATTTTTGAATTCTTTATTCTCGTTTCGTTCTAATTGAATGTCCCCTATTATAAGATGTGTATGCGACATGTGGAATTGAGGGCTACTACTGCTCCTTGGATAGTCAGGAAAGAATATTTTATCATATGTCTCGATCATTTTTTGCTTATCTTCTTCCGTCCTCATACGGTTCACGTAGAGCATATCAACGTATTTTCCTGGGGATATTGGAATTTTTTCATTCTGGTCTTGAATGATAGCCTCGCACCATCTCTGTATGTCTCTTAGGTTCATTTCCCACGGGGAGCCTTTGTGACCCCACGATTGTATCTCTGTAACTTCATGCGCTACTTTACAGTTAAATTCGACAATCTTGTGTAGAATGTCTTGCGGTAAGCTTCCGTACTGCGCCTCCACAATGTATATCAAGTCTTCTTTAGTCAGTGTGTCGATGTAAACTTGAGTAAACCTGTTGAGGAAGGAAATTGGCAGACCTCTTCGGGCACCTCCTTGTTTTAAAGGATTCTGGCAAGCAAACAGTCTGGTCTGCTCCTTAACCTTAAAACTTCTTCCCAGTTCAGGAATAAATACTTCACCTCTATGATCCAAACATGCGTTAAGACCTTCTAGAACTGGCTGAGGTGCCAAGTTCAACTCGTCTAAGAGAATCCAGTCGCCATTTTGGAGAGCGCTCAAGAACGCGCCTTCTTTGAATGTGAAAGATCCATCTTCAGTTGGTAAGTCTGTTCCGAATAAGTCTGTAATATCCTGTAAAAATAATATCAAATTAGAATTCAACAACAAAGTATACATAATAGCTGAGGGCAGTGTGAAGAAGAGTGGAAGGTCTTTGCCCGACAGTGCGACCACACAGTCTAGAAAGATATTGCTACTAGATTTTTTGCCTAGTTTGAGAGTCGAATTGCCACTCAATCCTAGTCGCTGATCCATAGAACACTCTCCGCACTCAACGTACTTGGATATAAACCCGATTGTGAAATTTTTGCGGTCGAATGAAAGATCTTTTCTTTGTCAGAAGTACTGTGATTTGAACGCATGACTTTGGCCTGTTTTATTAAAGATAAATAAAAAATATTACTTACAGTTTGGTCGCTCAAATTGATGCGAACAACTTTATGATTGGATGATTTAGCGAGTGCAGTTACTAAGCTCGTCTTTCCGACTCCCGGGTTTCCTTCTAGAAGAATTGCTTTGTTTAGCTGTAAGCCACGCAAAAGCCTTAACGTATTAGCACCAGTCGTTGGAGCTGTGAACGTGAACTGGTGTTCCAGTTGCAGTTCAAGGGTCTTGGTTTTTTCTCCAACTTCGATGTAAAAAGGCTTTATTCCAAACTTTTCAGACCCTCTTTCGGCTACGAATTGAGTCTTTTTGTCACTCAACATTTCTTGTAAACTGTCCACATATTCGCTGCCAACTGATTTTATCTGATTCAACAAGAAGTTGATTGCATTTTTTCGTAGTAAGACTAAAGTTACGGTGTCGATGTGGCCCGTTAGTGCTGTACCGAAGCAATCTAGGAATGTCATACAAGCACCGTGTACGTATGCTTCAGGGGTATCTAAAAGACCCTTTGCAACTGTGATATTTATGAAGTGTACCCACGACAGTAAATCACGGATACTGAATGGGAATTTGTTTGTTACTTCGGAATTTTTTAGCCAATCAGTGAAGTTTAAGATAGAGGTACCGATTCCAGAACTACCGTCCTCTTGGTTGCCTAGAGACACTCCTTTGTTGACGCTTTTCTCGAGGACTTTCAATAGGTCTTCTCTAGAAGTCACACTGTCACACCATATTTCTGTGAATCTATTACGTAAAGCAGGCGAAAGCTCTTTCTTTCCGAAATCTCCACCAGGGTTCATGGTTCCGATAAAGTGGAAGTTTTCGTTTGCTGTGATGATGACCACGTCAGAGTTATCATCAGTTCCTCTTTCGGCCAACACCAACTGTCTTTCAGGTTCCAGTAAAGAGTTCATTCTCTCTAACACACTGTCATCAGCCAAAGATATTTCATCAGCTAAGAACATGTTTCCTGTCTCCATAGCCTTTATTAGCGGTCCATCGACCCATTCAAAGAGTCGGCCATCATTTTTGTACTGTCGCACCGGGCGAAGCCCTCCTAAGAAATCTGAACTCTCTGTGTGCATATGACAGTTAACTGACAGAAGCTGACGTTTCTTCAAAGCAGCCAGTACTTGACAAATGGTTGTCTTACCGCAACCAGTTTCTCCAACGAGTAAGACGGGTTCATAAAAAGTGAAAGACTTGGCTATAAGAACTGCAAGTCTTCTCATATTGTATGTCCAAACAACGTGATTAAACTCTTCAAGTTGGTTGTTTAAGATTGTCTCCAATATAGATTTTGTAACGGGAGACGTAGCCGCATGAAGACTAAAGAGGTTGTCAGGATTGACCGTCCTCTTTATGTGCTTCTCGATAACTTCTTTGATTATAGATCGTTCATCAGTTTGACGTACTTTTCCAGCTAAGATAAGGTATCCCTCATCAGCTATATGCTGATCCCAATCGTAAAATTTATCATCAGTCAAAGAATCTTTTGAAGTGCATTTGTATCTCTGACCCCATCGGAATAAGTCTCGCAAAGTAATAAACCCGTCTTTGCCCTGAACGGTTGCGGAACCACGTCGTCTTATCTGTAGATCAGCCATGACCGCTATCATTTTCTTACTGTAAGCCGGCGGTACATGACATCTTTGGTGCAAAATAGTTTCCAGCTCATTCTTTGGTATCTCATCAAAATGCAACTCGACGAATCTGTTTCTGAACGCTCGGGACAGCATTTTTCGGCCGCCGTACAAACCTGGAGGGTTTTGAGTAGCGAATAACATGAAATTGGGATCTGCTTTGACAACTTGTTGAGTTTCTGGAATAAACAGTTCTCTGTTGTCGTCTAACACACGGTTTAGAGCCTCTAATACATCGCTTGGCGCTAAATTTAGCTCGTCGAGGATAATCCAGTATCCTTTCCTCATCGCCTCGACTAGAACACCTTCTTTGAAGACTAGCTTACCACTCGAGTCGGCTGCGTAAGACCCTATGTATTCTTGTAAGTCTGTATGTTCATGATTATTTATCCTGACACAATAATTGCAAGAAGCTTTCGCGATGTATGTTATAAGGGACGTCTTGCCTACCGAAGTGTCTCCTTGTAACAAGATAGGCAATCGACCAAGTGATATGATTCGTGCAATGTCACGAAGATTCTTTTTCACTGTAGGAGTTAGGATATAGCCTTCTGGTATGGCTATTTCTAGTTTGCCTTGAGGGATCCAATGACCTTCAAATAGCAAGTAAGTTTGGCCAAATACTTGCGGCTCCGGAATTAGTTGGTTTGTTACTGATTTAACATTCTTCTTGCCGATCACTGCCCTAATAAACACAAAAAAGAGTTAGAATCTATGCAATGTCATATTCCAATGTAAGTCTAAGGTACAATACCGAATGCGATCGCTACCACGAAACACGACTGGTTTCTATGTGCGGCAATGTCGCCATCTCAGGAAGCTTTCCACGTTTTGTGGGCCATTACATTCAGTGCGTTTACTATCGTCTTCGGAATTGTACCTTTGTTAATTACAAATGTATACGTACTTGGCAATCATAGCTTCTACTTTCGGATGCGAAGAACTATCCAACTGGGTAAGGAAGGATAAGCAAAATGCTTCGTACAAAGACCTTGATACTGTTCCACATTTAGCTTTGGCAGCCGCCGTTAGGGCTCTGCATAGAGTTCTGAGAGAATAATGGGGTGTATTCCCTAAAGCACAACACAAAAACGGTTTTAGAAATAAAATATGAAAATCAAAAGACCGAAATAAAAAAAAATTGTTTTTCGTAAGTTACGTTACCTGATCCATCCACAAGATTCAACTTTGCTTCTTTCTTAATACTGGCATAGAAACTGTAGATCGCCTCCAAAACTGCGCCACCAAGATTCATATGATACAAATAGTCTCCAATAAGCAACATCAAATCATTACGTTCAGTCAGTTCATCAATGAAGAACTCTGTAAAACGGTTCCTAAGACCTGCAGGCAAATCCTTTTTACCAACATCTGTAGCTGGATTCATACAAGCAAATAGCGTGAAATCTGGGTGTCTTTTTATAGGAACTTTATCACCTTTTTCCAGCAAATCTATAGTCTCACTTTTGTCCTCTAGCAATCCGGCTAGGCATTCTAGAATTTCGGCGGAAGCCAAATTGATTTCGTCTAGCAACACCCAGTGACCTTCCTGCATCGCTTTGACTAGAGAACCCTCAATAAACGCAAAGGTCAATTTCGAAGCTGCTTTTACTTGCTGTTCCAATTTCGTAAGTTTAGATCCAAAGGCTACCCATCTATTCAGTTTTATGGTAGACTTTTCTGCAGTAAGCCTAGCGATAGCTGCTTTATGACTCTGTTTCATCAGAGCCAGTAGTGCAGTCCAACTTTCGGTATCGTAACAAGTCTGAATGTGGCCCAAAAACTTTTGATTCTTCTCAGTGTTGTAGAAATTTCGGAATAGTTCCTCAAATTGAAGTTTTATGGGTCGGATTACGTATTTTAGGTCTACGGGTTTATACCCACCGAGTAGATCAGCTGAGTCTGACTGTTGGTTCATGTTGATGACGATCAACTTGTGGCCTGTCTGTTTAGCAATATATTGTACTGACGAAGTTTTACCAGTTCCCGTTTCACCAACGAGCAGTACAGGCTCATTGGATGTGATGCAGCAAGCTATCCTCTCCAGTAAACAAGCAGACTGCCTCGTAAAGGAGAAGACTGTCTGTTTATTATCAAAATCTATCGTTTCTAAACTCTTCTCTACCCTCGGAACCCTAGATCTGCCAACTTCTAGATAGGTAGCATTTAGTGACACATTTGGCTTGTAATGTTTGCAATAGAATTCCGATTTCGTTTCTACTATCCCGAGGCATAGTCCAACTTTTTTCGCCAATTCGAGTCTGTGTTCAGGAGCGGAGACTGAACAAGTGAATATGTCTAAAGCGTCCTGTAGTACTTTTAGTGCGGACTCAGGACTAGTGACATCAAAACCAACTACTGATCTAGAGCACCATTTTAACAAGTCTCTGGTTGAAATCAGTCTTGATCCTCGTAAGAGAATTAGATTCTTTTGTTTATCGCTATCTACTGCTTCGGTAGCCTGCAAGGATGTGTCGTGATTGCCCACAGAGAACATCATGAATACTTCGATTATTCTAGGGCAGATAGTTGAAAGAGTCGGGTACAGAGTTTGTATGATCTCTGCTAGTTCGGACCTCGATAGCGGTTCAACGTTTATTTGTGTTAAATGTTTTTGAAGCAATGTACTGCTGCTTGACATTTTCTTTTGAAAACCGTAATGTGTGGTCGACGTTCTATAAAAAAAAACAGATCAATAGAAAATAAACTTTATTCTTAGTAAGTTAAAGTTTAATTTATCTTTTATATTTATGTCTGCACTTACCGCTGTGTGACAAAGAGTTGGAAGCCGGGTGTGACTGGCAGAGAATCTCGATAGCCAGGCACGCACAATGAGTTTCTTTCTAGTAGAGAACTGAGGGTGGAAGCCACATCTAAAGCTGCACAATCGATGTCTTCTAATAGGAGCCAGTGCCCATTTTGTACGGCCTATAAGTACGTGTGAAAACTTAGTGAGGGTAAAAAATTGATGCATCGTCGACCTTATCATCTGCTATGACTTTTCTTAACTATGTAATATAATGGGGTCTACTTCTCTTCTATCAACCAAATGCATCTGAATACCCGAGATCGACCGTCTATCCGAGATATGTCTCCACAACTCATGCAGACACCGAAGTCTAGCAATTTTATGACGAAACATCATCGATGCACCATGTTACCCAGTACACGGATTAAGTCTTAATTCTTGACAACACGATTGTCGCAGTGGCTGACCGATTGATCCCCGAATGGTGCCTGGTGGGCATACAAATATCCAACCAATATTTGTATGCCCACCAGGTAGTTGTTCCGGGTCTGGATGTTGGTGTATGTAAGTTTAAAAATGTGTGCAAAAGCACCCACGGCCCACGATACAGGAGAAATTCCTAGTGAGGGGCAAAGTTTAATAATAATTGTACTTTCGAATCTAGGCTGTAGACTCAATGCATAAACAAGTAATTTACCAAATACGCAATAATCTCTCAAGTCCACTATAAACCTTATAAGCACATTTAATTTTAAAGGCAAATATCCCATACAACATATTTGCACTTGCACAAGGTAAGCAAACTAACATATGTTTAAACAAATTAATTTCGGTTTGAGATATTGTAATATTATTATGTGAACAACTGAAATTGTCTGTTTCTATTTCTTTGACAAGCTCCAACTAATATAATCTTGCATGATCAAAATTTATTCTACTACAAATCTTACGCCTAATGTATTTTCCATTTTCAGTGGCTACAATTTTTACAATCTTTGCCATAGTTAGGCACGACGACTGGTCAAGCTATGCAAACCCAAATTAAGCTGATCTCTCATTTTCAACATCATCGGGAAGCTTATACAAAGCGAGAGCAGGTTATACTGGAAATGTAGACCTTGATATGTCGCCGTGTGTACAACTTTGATAGCTTACATCTCGGAATAATGACGCTTAAGGAGATTTTTTGCATCAGCCACGGACAGACCGTAATAACTTCGCATTAACAAACTTGTCACAAAAATCCGGCTCAAAGGACCGTACTATACCATAATTATTCATATGATAATTATGGTATAGTTATATGCGTGGCTGCTATTTCGGAAATAAAATAAAAGGCTGAAGTTAGGTTGGCTAGACTTCATTCAAAAACATTCCAGTTTGCGAAAAACATACCTCAGTCAAAACGCCAGGCCTCCACACAAATTCTCCAGGTATATCAGTACATTGATGCGATCCCAGTAACATGCGGGAATCCGTCTGGTCTCCTAGTTGCACTTTCTTGAAAGCCACACCTTTGCGACCAGTAATAGCAGCCAAATATTCCACTAGGGAAGTCTTTCCTGAACCTACTGGGCCCATTAGACTGAGGGCTTGACCTGCAAAAGGATTTACGGAAACGTGACACTTGAAAACATTTTGCCTCATACAAAACTTGTTTGTAATAATACCAGCTATCGATTAATATAGGTCTCATGCGTGACCGCTACTTTGAGTAAAAATCAAAATGGCGGAAAAAAATCCGGCCACGCTTTATACAAAAATGTTCCAAGCCCTTTGTTGATAAAAGCTTTATTTAGATAACATAACACCACGTCTGTAATTTCCGACGGGCAATATGTTATAGGAGCGAGTCTATTGTCTTCAACTGGGCACATATCTAGCCTCTGTGGTTGCTACTGAGAAATTTCAGATGGAAAATCCCTATAACATTTTGCCTGACTTGAGAATGAAACCCACAACCTCCTGCAATTATTAAGATATCAAGGCCCATCAATTCTGAGGGATTTCTTGATCTAATTTTAATTGACATTGACTGTATATGACAAGCAAGTAGATGAAAAAATGCCACCTGCAAGGTGTGGGAGGGGTGTTGTCTCTCGTCAGTGGGCGAATGACAGAGCTCTCGCGACACGTAACCACCCCCCCCCCCCTGCATCTCAGCTACCTCAAACACCATGTTAGCAAAACGGTAGCCCTATATTCAAAAACATCTTCTTACCTGAAGCAACAGCTAAAGCCAAACTCCTGAGATTATTGATGGTCGACTTCACTGGGACTAAATTGCTGTTCTGCACATTTTCCTTCTCAAATATAGGAAGCAGTATACCATCAATATTGACAACATTAGGACTAAGATCATCTTTGATAACTTCACTCATGGTATGAACGGGCTCGGTTTTACTTCGCTCCAAAAGTTCATGGGTTTCTTGTTCTTGTAGCTCCATTATGTGTGATAGTATCGTGGACTGTGTTTCTGTCATATTTGATAGTATGACCATGCATTCTTTTACCATCCTGTTGGTTTTATACAGTATGTTAAATAAAAACTTATTTGAATACAAAGGTAGAACAGTTATTTTCTTGGATTATGATATGGATAACTTCAGCAAAATCATAATAACAGCAAGTTATAGCCAAAGAGAATTTGATTAACAGTGACGTCTGTAGATGCTGAAAATAGAGGTGCATATGGGTGTTCTGTGTAAGAGATGTATCCGCTTTCCACCAAAACGAGGAAAAGAGCTACACAACAAAGAGGAAAAGAGCTACGCAACAAAGACGAATTTTCTAATAACTGAAAAATATAAAGAACAACATACCATCTCACTTCTGCCATCACATGATCACCATACGTTCCAATAAACTTGGTCCAATCCCATTTAGCAGACATTTCATTTGGCAACTTGCTGAGCAATGTATGGCAGCAGGATACAACCTGTTTGTCTGGAATCTTCTGCCCACAATCAAGCAGCCTCCGTTTCTTTGGAGCAACATTGTAGGAGTCCTCATGATGGGAGAATACTTCAAATGGTGCCACAGGATTTACTTCGAAATATTTTAAAGCATATCTAAAATAAATGGAAGACTTAGTATGAGTTTCAATCTGGTAATGACAACATTTACATAATTTGAAATTTCTATTCTATAATAATTTCAATTTTATTATTTATTTTCTATTAAATTTCTATTTTAAAATCATACATTCAGCTATATTTAAATACTTTACTATACATTAACAATGCAACCAATTTTCTAGCGTGTTACTTCATCTTCAACTGATTAAAAACACTTACTGCAACACATCTGGATGTTCACTCAACACAGCCAATATAATAGAATACTCCAAGTGACGAGTCTTTTCGGTATCGCTGCATTTGTCATAATTTGTTTTAGAAAATACCTTTTTTAACGGAATTTTAGCCGAAACCAAAGCAAGAAGTATATTTGATAGATATTTCTTGAATAGTTTTGCATCTTCAATTTTTAGTATAAATTCTGATAATTGCTTAACTGCATTTTGTATTTGAAATGATTTGGAATTTATTGAACCCTGCAATAGAAATATTAAAATAGCTATTATAAACACACTGACAAACAATCAATCATGATATTGTTGATCCTTTTAGAAAAACATGAATATAAAAAATATAGTTATGTAAAAATATAAAATACATCATAGGTTACATAAAACATAGGTATTTTAACTTGCATTGAAGATTGTTAACACATTATACAAACAATGAATATTGCATTTACACTTGAAAGATTTCAAGGCTATTTCTTTAATTATGTCATCACTTTTTAAATAGATTCTGATGCATGCATATCATTATACAAATAAGGAGACTGATTATAAAAAAAATAAGGAAGTTGTATTGCATAAATTGATACATTTTTTAAAGCTTACTATCGCATTTATAATGTTTGTTTAGTAGCAAAGGCCACAGAAAAAATAAATAAGGCATTTTCATGGAACATGTAGGTAAAGGACATGGCTAAATTGAAGTATGGACGACTGCCCCCGCAATGAAAACGCATGTATAAACATGGTACCTAGCAATATATAATGCTAAATAGCTGAAATTAGTATTTTGTAATTTAAAAAGGTTCAGGAACTTTTAATATTTGCACAATCCTAAAAACAAAATCGCGCAACTCCTACGACAAAGGTACAAAAACTTCAAACAATGACATTGCTATAAACTTTTATCTAGGCGTTTTAATGTGTCTGCGACGATTTTTATTGATAATTGTGTTTTTGACTGGCGATTTTGCACTAAGCTACTTGAAGTAAATATCTATAAGTATAGAGGTAATTGCAGCAAAAAAAAACTTGATACAACGAACTTTCGGTATATAATTCCCAGCTCTCCAGCAAAAATCAAAATAATATAAGTAAGTATTCTGTTGTAAAACCTAAACTACTTATCCAAATGAGTTGAAATAAAGACAGTAGGTATTCACAGACAATGTAAATAATATTATGGTTGAAATGATGAACGTATTTGAAAAAGATCTTAGATTAAAGCTAGAACTACATTAGACCGACGCACACGTGTAACACGCCTGATTTGTACGTGAAATGCCGCCGCAGTCTTTGCGTGGCTACACCACAATTTATGCACCGCATGATTGCAATTCAAGTCCGTGTCGAGAAGCGAGAGATCAGTAGGTAGGCGAGCAAACAATAAGTCCAATAAACAAGCGAGGGTCAATGAAAATTCAAAATAAAAAGCACAACGTACAAACAAACGGCAGAGCGTTCAAACGACGTTTTTTTTTTCATAGAGTAGAGATGCAATCTGATTTAAAATGTAACGAAATCGATAAAATAATCGAATGGACTGAAAAAAAAATTAAATTGTTTTTGTCAACCTCGACGGACAGAAAATACATGTTAAGATTGTGCGTCTGAAGTGTTAGTAATATGCATAACCAGATACAATTAATCAATTAAGTAGTTTCAGAAAATAAATCGTTTTGATAACTGTTATTAAATATCGATTGAAGTTCAACTTATTCGATTTGGCATTTTGGTAATGCAATATGTCTCTTCCCTAGCTGTCAGTATTCCTTGACCTTGTCAAGTCAAACCAAAACAAAGCATAAATACAATTAAGAAACTTTTTTATGTTTATTAGTTCACGAAAGTTATAAGAAATTATTAAACACTAAATAATTCATGAATTAATATTTAAATATTACTGGTTAGTGTGAGGTTCCTATTCGTGCTAGTCATGTTGGGGGCAGTCGTTTAGCCATCTCTTTTAATTGTAATCACATCATTAGGTAAGGGTCCCTCAGAAAGTGACACAAAATAGATATTACACAAAAAGTGTAATAAAATGAAAATACAATATCTGCTTGTAAGCTGCAACTAAGTAGGGAGCCTGAAAATTGGATTATATTCATGGCAAAATCAGCATAGAACCTTCCCACTGCTAGGACATAGGTATCTTCTGTGGGTGAGGGACTAGGCTGTAACCCACCATGGTGGCCCGTTACAGGTTAGTTGATGTCACAAGTCATACAATAATGATTGGTTCGTTAAATTAATATTTATTTATTTTATCTAGTAGAAGAGGAATGTCGGTCCGTGGGTCGTCTTAGGGGCGGATTTCATGTCATGTCCTTTTACCCAAAGACACATACCCCAGCAGGTGCTGCTTTGCTGCTAGTTATAGTTTTATTTTTAAATTAAAGTGATTCCTGGCCAATATAATAATATTAATCATCTCAAACAACGCATAGCGATATGTTCAAACTATACATATTTTATATTAATTCCATTATGCCTAATTACTTTAAAAACCATTAAATTACTACTAACCTGTAGTTCTTCACATGTTTTAGTTAATTCAGGAGTCTTAGTTTCGACGCCTACTGCTTTCAGTGCCATCATCATATTGCACACCGACATTTTATCATTCCGTCAAATAAAAACTAAAAGATTTATGACAAATATTGGCGTAAATAGAAATAAAACCGACAGCCGGCCGCGTGTTGTGCTTTTACATAGCACAGCAACACGTGAAATTTATTTCCATGTTGCTGTAGTACTGTCACGATGACATTGACAGTAAGTAAGTTCATTGATTTTTATTATTATTATTATCTTCTTTTCCCTTTTGGGAAGGCAAAGGGATCTAGCCCATGCAGCCTGTTCTTTTGTTTTATTATTTTACATAGTTATTAATTATGTATGGCAAGATAGCCTAGTCTTAGGTTTAAATTCTTCATGTTTTTCTTTTTAAATTCCTATATCCTTGTATACATTATATCCGTTTTTTGTTCTATCCTTGTTTTTCTTGTCCGATGGATTCCATGTTTTTCATGTTCAATTTATTATTCTTTGTCGAATCCTTGTGTATTTCTTAAGTCCAGTTCTTAGTCGATTCCTTAATTTATATTTTCAATTCTTTGTCAAGTACTCGTTTTAAATTTCCTTAACTGTATTGCGAATGAAGTTATAAATGGGTAAAAATGTTTGTGCATTTCCCATGAGTTGCTGAACTGAGCGCGGGATTTGTTCAGCAACCTTATAGATTTGTAATAGATCATCCATAAGCACAAGGCGGTCAATGCCAAAGGATGGGCATCCAAATATGATATGATCTAATGTTTGTTCTTCTCCTTGGCAGTAATTACATTCCGATGTATTAATCATTTTCATCCGATATAGATGCGAGTTAACTCTGCAGTGACCCAGGCGTAAGCGGTTTATTGTAGTGTAAAATCTTCGATTCAAAAAAGTTGATGATTTCGTGAACCATGGTTTCTTGTTTGCTGTCGTACCTTCTATACCTGCATACCATTGTCCTTTTTGTTCCACTGTTGTTATATGGGTCCAATGTCGGTTCAGATCTTCGCAATACTTATTTCTTAGCTCGATAATAATATCTGTGTGCGGTAGGGCAACACTAGTATGAGTGACAGCTGTATTCGTAACGGAATTTATTGACCTCGCCAAGAAATCTGCATTCTCGTTTCCTTGCACTCCTTTATGACTTGGAACCCAGAAGAAAATAACAGTGATGCCAGAGTCTTGAAGCAACTTCCATGCTCTTTTAATTTCATAAATCAAATAGTTAGACTTTGTATTCAGGCAATGATTTTCTAGCGCAGTAAGTACACTTAAACTATCACTTAGAATAACCCATTTTATTGCAGATTTTGTATGTTTATTAATGTGTTCAAGTGCTGATAGAATGGCTGTAGCTTCGGCTGTGAATATGCTAGAATATTTGTTGATTTTGGATCCTCCACCTATTTTCAAAGTAGAATCGTATAAGGCTATGGATGTACTGCCAGATATTTTAGATCCATCTGTGTAGACATGTCTATAATCTGCCCAGTGAGATAGTTTGTCGTAAACTTCATGTTTTTCAGACAATTCTTTATCAACTATAATATCCATCTGTGGGTATTTACTTTTATATGTTCCCTGGTAACAAGGCCATTCATTTGAGGAGAAGATGTTCATTGACTCTATATATTGTGTTATTTCAGAAAAATCTTGAAGAATAAAGCAACGATCGGGAAAGTTTTTAAGAAGGTTGAGTTTAATAAGAAGAGGATGTGATTTAATGGCAGCTAGTTTGAGGAGAAATTTTGATTTTAGGAATCTAAAGCGGTATAATAAAGGAGGAATATTGCATTCTAGCTGCATAGAAACAATGGGAGTTGTTTTAAAAGCACCGGTTATAAGGCGTAAGTTACTATTCTGGATTTTCTCTAATTTGTCTATTAGCTTGGCATTGGAAGCAAAACAAAGAAAACCATACTCAAAATGACTCCTTACCAAAGATTTATAGAGCATTAACATGACTTTAGGGTCTGCACCCCAATAAGTTCTACATAGGACTTTTAAAATGTTAGAAGCCCTACGAGCTTTGCATACTATATAATCGACATATTTATTCCAGGATAAATTATTTGTAAAAATGATACCTAAAAACTTCGCTTCTGTAACTACTGGTATTGTGATTTTGTCATAACAAATTCTAATATTATAAGATTTATTCTTGCCAAATATCATGACTTTGCTTTTAATTGCATTTATGTCTAAATTTAAATAAGAAAAATAATGCTGAAGTTTTTGCAATGCATTATTTAAAGTTAATTCAACATGTTTTATATTGTTTCCACTACAGTAGATAGTCAAATCATCAGCATATTGCAGGTTTACAACATTATCTAAAACAAAATTTAATCTGTGAATGTAAATCAAAAATATCAAAGGACTCAAAATACTGCCCTGACAGGTTCCTTTATAGGAATATCTTGGCCCAATAAGCTTCCGGTTATGTTTAACATAAACTTCCCTGCCATGTAAGAAGCTAAATATCCAATTAATCATTTTTCCAGGTATGCCAAGAAGATTAAGTTGCTCTGTGAGAATGTTATGATCAACATTATTAAAAGCACCAACTATATCAAAAAATACACAAACAGTTGTCTCATTGTTATGAATACTTTTTTGAAGATCAAGATGTAAAGTGCTTATACTTTCACGGGCTGAATAGCCTCTGCGAAAGCCATATTGATTGGATGGTAATAAATGATGCTTTTCAATGTAAAATTCAAGTCTTTGTTTTAAGAGCTGCTCAAAGACTTTGCCAATACAAGAAGTGAGAGCAATGGGACGGTAAGAATCAGGATTAAATTCCTCTTTATCTTGCTTAAGTATTGGGATAAGGCAGTCTGTTTTCCATTGAGAAGGAATTTCGTTATTTAGCCAAAGAAGATTAAAAATGTGAAGTACAATATTAAGAGATTTGGAGTTAAGTTTTTTAAGAAAAGTATAAGGTACACCGTCCAATCCATAAGCTGTATCTTTTCTTGAGGATATTGCTGATTTGAGTTCTTGATAAGAAAAGGGTTCTATTAGAAAACTGGTTGTGGAATTAGAGTTGCTGTCTCCATTAAAGTGTTCAGTCATATAATTATCGACATAGTCTGGTGTATATTTATTTAAGAATTCATGTATCCAATTACTATTGTTGTTACTCATAAATTTGCTATAAGTGAAGGTTTTATTAAATTTTTTCATATTATTCCAGATTATGGATAATGGAGTGGTTCGATTAAATGACTCACACAGGTGGGCCCAACTAGCATCTCTTTCCTTCTTCAAGGTAATTTTTTTTAAGGCCTGTAACCTTTTAAAATTAAGGAAATTAGCTTCAGTAGGATCTCGTTTAAATTGTAAATATGCTTGCCTAGACACTTCAACAGCTGATCTACATTTTTGATTCCACCATGGGAGGTGAGCTCGAGACTTCTTTCTATTGCATGTTGAAAATGGTCTGTTACGTTTTTGATGAATTGGTAAGGACTTTTCAATTGCAGAATGTAGTATATAACAGAATTCATTGTAGCTAGCTTGAGGATCCAAAGGATTTATTGTGTAATTATTAAGTGCACTGTCAACTTCATTAGAATATTTATCCCAGTTGACTAATTTATAACTAGGGAATAAATGTAAATCATTACCAACACTGTTATTATTGTTGTTACTATTACAATTAAAGATAATTTTTGTGATTACAGGTAAATGATAGCTACCAAGCGGATCATCATGAACAGACCACTCACAAGAAAGAGCTAATGTTGGAGATACAATAGTGAGATCTAAAGCATTTGGACGCCAGGTCATGGAGCCCACAGTAGTTACCTGACCATTATTAAGTAATACCAAACCATTTTCATCAATGACGTCCAAAATGTCTCTACCACGTGCATCAGTAGAGTTACATCCCCAGGAGATGTGATGTGCGTTAAAATCACCAGCTAGTATTAAAGGATGAGGAATACTTTTAATGAATGAATCCAATTTATTTTTATTAAATCTAGGAACTGTATGACTTGGGCAATACATACTAACAATGCTGATGACATGACCAGCAACATGCAATTGAACACAAATATTTTGTAAAGAGTCATCAAAGAAAGTATTAAGTTTAGAATATTTAATATTATTGTGAATGAGAATGGCTACTCCATTATGTTTATTACCAGTATCATTACGCTCTATTTGGTATCCTCTAAGTTTAAATGGTTGTTCTGGCCTAAGCCAGGTTTCAGATAAAATAGCTATATGTATGTTATTATCTAGTAGAAAATTATGTAAAAGGAGTTTATTACATAGTATACTTTGTGCATTCCATTGTATCACGTTAATGTCCATAATTAAATGTTGTTTGAATTTTTATTAAATGTTTCATTTATTATTTTTTTGATGCTACTAGAGCTAACATTTTCTTTATTTTTGTGTAAAGTAATGAACTGTATGACAGATTGAACGAGCATGTTCATGAATTTATCTGAATTTAGAATGTTTTGAAAGTTGTCTGATGAAGAAAGAGATGGAAAAGATTTTTCGTTTACAATATCTGAGTATTTATATGACATGGCCTTTTTTTTCAATTCCGTGATTTTTTGTTTTTTAACTGGGCAGACAGAAGATATAGCAATATGATTGCCTCCACAGTTGTAGCATTTTGCATTGGCTGAGTCAATGGTACACATTTTAAAATTGTGATTTTCTGTGCAGATGGAGCATTTTTCTGTATTTTTACAATATTTAGCAATGTGTCCATACCTTAGGCACTTTAAACATTGTTTTACCGGTGGGACGTATGTATTGACCTCGTGGCGCCAGTGATCCAGGTAAACATGGTCGGGCAGCTGAGTGGCTGAGAACGTTACGGCCACAGTCTGCGTCGGCTCCAACTTCACTGCACCTCCAATTCTTACCCGTCGCATAAATCTTCGAACTTGTATGATGTTCCTGGTGCTGGCCAGAAGAGAATAAATTTTCTTGTTAGACAATTGTATGGGGACCCTAGTTAGGACCCCAGTGGTCTCCGTGGCAGAGGCAGGTATAGAGGTTTTTAATTTATGTTCTGCAGTTAATTTACTCCCCTGGAGGAACATGTTGGCATTGTTGGCATTATCGAAGACAATGCCAACTTTAAATTTATTTATGGTGCGTAAGTGTTGGACGCCGCTTATACAATCCCTCCGGATTGCGCGCGAGATGCCCATTCGGGTGCCTTCGGTGATTGGTTGGTTAGCTTCAACATGTGAAAGGAATACAATGTATTCTACATTACCGATACTGTTATCTGGATACTTCCTTATGTAGTTCGGTGCATTATATGGAACGTAGTCCAGCTTTTCATCAATTGACGACGACGAGTCTGACTCTGTAGACGAGTCGTCGACGATGGAACTTTCCTCCTCTTCTTTTTTTTTCCTTTTGCGCCCGCTTTTCCCCATATTTACAATAATTACAGTGACACTGATATAAATAAGCTATTTACAACTATTATTTATAAAGTTCTAAGGATTATTTAATTAATTAATAGAATTAGCTTAGAAATTGCCGCCTATTTGTTCGAACGATTCCCGCGCTTTTCTCATTGATTTTTATTTATTGATTCTTTTGGTTTTTAAAAAACTCTTAGAGCACTTAGTTTTTGGGATTGACGTCCAAAAGAACGGTCGCGCTGACGTTTAATTATTCATAAGTGGTTTTAGTCAGATTCCTCAGAGGGAAAGGGATATTTGACTGAGTGGCTCCGCAGCATGGGTTTCGTCAGGCTGTATGGGCATTTGCCCCCGGCTTAAACGTCCTAAAAAGTAGTCGTAGTGTGAAAATATTGGCATCGTGCAAAGCGGCATCCCCTGCACAGCACGATGAACTAGGAAGATGGGAAGCGCAAGAGTATCTATAAATGTTGCGACCCACACTAAAGGTCCTCCCATCTTCCATGAAAACAAAGACATGCCGTCCGGTCTCTTGCTGTCGTCGCTGCCAAGCCACTGGGTTCAAATAAAGCTGCAACGCCGACGGTGCCGGATGTTTTATAAGTTAGCGTGCCGTATAAAACATCCTGCACTTCGATTGCATGTCAGGCCGTGGTGTCCGAGGCTGTAGACAACTTCACCACAGTGACAGTGATGAGGAGAACAACAAGGGGCGCCTAGGCGCAGAGCAACAGCGAGGCGGATAGTGGTGTAGTCGAGCATCGTGCCTGTGCTCAACGACGGTAGTGCCTGAAGACAAAGTTTTTACATAATTTTTAAAGGTGTACTACATATGTATACATGTAGTATTTACTTAAAAATCTCGTGTCAAAATGTTTTCTATCAAACTGCTCCGAAACGGCTTGACCAATATTTCAATTTTTTTGTGTATATTTAAATCACCCCATAAAAATTAAACTAGAGTGGGTTCGCTCAATGGACTATAGTAATGATAATGATAACTGATAAATAATGATAATTGTCAAATTCAGTTGTCAGCTCAGCTTGTCAAACAAGTAACAACAACTACCAATTCAACATTTAATGCATCAATGCATCGTAACTTTTTCCGTGATTCACAAATAAAATTCACGGTGACGATAAATTAACAAACAGCTAAAGCAAAAAGCAAATAAAACAACAAACAGCTCAATGTCAATCTCAATCTGACAGCAGGATAAAATTTAGCGAGGTAAAAAGGTCGCTAAAATTTATCCCAGTCAGGCGAAAATTTATACTGGCGGACGACCGTGAACGGGGCAGATTTGATTTTAGTCAGTTAAATTTTTCAACTCACGGTGTTTGACGTAGTCGGTTTAAAATGGACTTACACGCACCCCAGTCCATAGACGTTTCCATCTTTCCGGCTTTCTCATTTTGAGATTGACAGTTGACACTTGACAGTGACGTTTATTTTGAGCGGGACGACATTGTTTTTGTTGAATTGTAATTTGTAATGCAGTGAGAATTTTTAAATGTTGTCTGTTCGTAAATGGACTCACTGGACTAAAAATGGACAATTCAGAGAGTTCCGACTTTTTGTCGGAAAGCACCGATATATTTTGCAATAGCCCTACGGAACCAGCGATTGTATCCTTTAAATTTTACAACTTTATTTACCAATTTTAGTCCTCTATCAACCAATTGTTTTGATCTCCAACAATTAATTTTCTTGACCAAGCTATTAGATGGACACTGTTACATACGAATCTTTGGTTTTGAATACAAAGGGAGCATTTTCAAGTATTGGTTACGAAATACAGAAGTCGACATTTCCTGTTTACTTCTCAACTCTCCTAGATGACTGCAGTACATGTGTGTCCCAGGTAAAGAATCTATATCGGTCTCATTAAAAATATTTATAATCTTGAATAAAAGCTAGCTATTTTATTTAATTCCAATGTTTCACATTCCAGAGTTTGGACCTCATCATAGACTTGCTAGTTGAAACAAGTTTGAACCAGAATAAATTAAAAGGATATATGAATGATGCGATGTGCCTCTTGCAGTTATTATCAGATTTAATCAAACAAGTCATAGAAACAATGTCTATGGCGTGTTGTTCTATGAAAACATTTCCAACGGTAACAGGCCGCATTCTTATGTTGGTTTTTGCACACTGTAAAGATAGGTAAGTGCAAAATGATTTATCAAACAACATCATTCTTCTCATGTCCTTATGTTGAGTGATTTATGAAATAAAATCTGGATTCTCTTTCATAAATATGTTGAAGCGCAAAATGCGAATGTTTGACCTGCAACTCTATGTGGGCTTACAGAATCTAGCAGTTCTATGGCTGACTATTGGAAACCAGTGCTACCTGGAATACAAGGTTTCTGTATTGTAGATTGTCATCATAATTATTGTCCTGCCCCTATCTGATTATATTCAGGGGTGTGCGCAGTATGTCATCTGTTGTCAAACTTCTTGACAAGTTGTAATTTTAGTGGGTGAATACATTCCAGCTTGATCTTTTCTTTCAGTCAAACACATTTTGTCAGTTATAATTATTATTGATTTGTATATTTGCAGTGAATCTCTGTATGGAAGCTGTCTAAACTGTGTTGCGACACAATTGAAGGACTTATTCAGGAGCTGCCATGAACTTCAGTTGACATACTTGATGGTTTTAGAAAAACATTTCATTTTTGATTTTACTGAAAGACAAGAGCAGGATATTCTTATTGAAGGTGAGCTTGATTGTAGGAACACATCAAATTGGAATGAACACATCTTAAAGTCCCAACCATGAAATATTAAGGCAAATCCAAGTTCTGGATTAAAATTTATAACATTTTAAGGTAAAAGCCATAGTAGCCCATGAAATTCAAATTTTCTTCCCACTCTATGGAGAAATGTGTGTAATAAAATATTTCCAATTATCTGTAGTTGTGTGTTTTGGAGTTTTGCTAGCTAATTTGTTAGAAACTTTATGCATTTTCAAAAACATTGCTGCTTTCTTAATATGATGTGTAAAAACTTTTAACTGTTATTTATTTTCCAGCTTTAGACATCAACTTACAGATTGGTGAAATAGTTCAAAGCCTTGATGTAAAAACTATGGCCGAGCAGTGGAAGGCATACACAATGATATGTGAGAAATACTCCAACTATTTACTGGATAAGAAAATCTACAATGATTGTACTAGGATCCTGTGTTCCATGGCCATGAATAATATTAAGACAGCTTTGCAGGTAACTAATTTTGACGGGCCTAGCTTGCATGTATGTTATCATTTGGCTCCAACGACCATACAGCCTATAGACGCCTAATACACGATCTAATGCACGAAAACTATTCTGTCAACTCGCTGAGGTACGAGGTACGCGAGGAGGACGGGGTACTGCGTTCTGATTGGCCAATTCAAGGTCATTGCATTTCACTAGGGATGGGACAGTTTTAAATCAAACCAGAAAGTATCGATATTTTTAACTGTAGGCATAATAAAATATGTTTTACATACTTTACTTGTATTAAATTACCTTCTTTATTCTAATTACGATTGAATCATGTAGGTAAAATATCTGAACTTATATGAACTTAGTAGGCGGCGACGGTTTTTCATAGGGATAAAACAATCTTCGGTAAAATACCGTGAACATATTAATAAATAAATAAATGTTGTAATTTTTAATTATTAAAAATATGTTTTTTGCATAAATAAATAGTTATAGGTTTTATTTTTTGCTTTATCGACAACAGAGGTGGTCGTACGATTTGGAACATCACTAATAGGCTTGTTAACTGAAAAAATCTAATTAGTCCGTCACTTAGATTATCAAAAAATATTTGACCCGTATTTTTTCTTTTGTCACATAAACCAAAATTGACGAAGATACGACGCTTTTAAAATTCCCAATACGTCACTGTTCGGTATCATTCTTAGTGACTTGATACCGAAAAGTGACGTCACGAGCCCCCACTCCGAGTTATGATGCGTTTTATCTTTGTCAATATTCGTTGATTTACAAAAACAAAAAATACGTGTCCATTATTTTCCAATACTCTAATTGACGGACTAAATAGATTTGCAATTTATTGATGGTGGAAACAAGCCTATTATGGTAACGTAACATCGAGGAAAAGAGATAGAGAAAAAAGCACTTTCAAAAGAAAGGGACGCAATCATAAAAGACATCCAGTATGACCAGTATAAGATGAACTCCGATAAATATTGTCAGAAATTTAATCTAATTTAGATTATGGAACTTTTAAATTACCGATGAAATGTGATACCGTCTTTCAGGAAACTTGAAGTCCGGCTTTCTTTATCACACCAACGTATTATACACGGGGCCATATTATGTCTATTTTCTCGATTTTTTAAAGGAGTAATGCGGAAGTGTTTGCGGCTCACAGAAGTGGTCGAAACTAATTCGAACTCGGTGAGTGACGACGGCTATAAGATTTATACCCCCTAAGTGTTGACAGACATCGGTCGCCTGTTATTAGGAGTCTAGAGGCTGTATGGTCGTTGTTTGGCTCCAACATTATGTGAAGTAATGTTTTCTAAACTCGAAAAAAAAATAGGTTTCAGGAATCAGTCTTTAACTTGCACCTATTTGGTTTTTTGCTTCTAGCAATGAAATCTGCCCTCAAGCCTATTCCTATCAACAGCAACAGACACCATTGCTAACACTGCAAAAAAAAAAACATAAGCTAAATAACATTTCATTTTCATTTCATTTAACTGACAAGTTCCTGATGGAAAAACCCAATAACACTGCCCAACCTGGGTATCAAACCCAATATTTCATGCTCAGCAGTCGCATATAAATAAGCCTCAGTAAAATCGGTAGTGTCAGCTCTACTCTACTATTATAATCTATTATTATTATTTATTTTTTATTATTGCTATGAATAATCAAAAATGAAATGATGAAGAGACAACCTTAACCATGTGCTGTGGTGCAGAAGTACTAGGAGGGCTGACCCCAAATGAGATGGTAGTGTTACCATCTTAAGACCTATTATTCTTCATATTAATTAAACACTTGTATTGTATTGTACAACGGGCTGGTGTCCGCAACTCCACGTCAATGCGCGTATTTTGCGTATGGGCTATAATCCACCACGCGGGCCCAGTGCGGGTTGGTAGATGTCACATGACTTCGAATTGATTCTAGGACATGCCGGTTTCCTCACGATGTTTTCCTTCACCGTTTTTGAGAGCAGTGATGATGAAATAACTTACACAAAGTAATGCGCCTGCCTGGGTTCGAACCCACGACTTAATGTTCGTAAGTCGGGGCCGCCACCACTGAGCCACCGCTGCTCTCTAATTAAACACTTATTTGTCTTTGTATTTACAGGAAAATCAGGAAGAGAAAATAGTTGTGAGGTCATTAAAAGTCAGCAGTTTCACTCTAAAAATATTGTTGAGGGTATGTAACACTTTCAAGCATGCTGTTATGAAAGATCACACATACATTGTGGAACTTCTACTTTACATACAATCGTAAGTATTTATGGAGTATTTTGTTTGTATACAGGGTGTAAACAGTTTTTTTGTAGGACTCAATGTAACGCACATAATACATTGTGCTGATGGATGGATTAAATAGTACGGGGGTCGCATAAGTTGACTACCATCGCATGCATTTCACGAAAAATAATACGTTTTATTGTAAGCAGTATGCTCGTTTGACAATATTTCGAGAGTTTACAATATCTCTAGTTATTTTACAATCTAACGTGTTTGACAATTTTACGGTGACATATACAATACACCAACAACGCTTGACATATCAATAAAACGTGAAGTGTAAACGTGCATAAACAGAACTATTATATTATTAATATTCTCATTTAATTGCTTTCAGAAATAATGAAGCTTATCTACACACAATACGTGGGAAATCGCCGCAGTTTATAAATCTTGTTAATAGTAATGTTATGGCGCCAATCGACCTGCTGCTTAATGAACTGGTGATGGATGACAAATTTTTAGCTGTAAGTATTGGGGGGCTCGTTGCTTGGTAATCAAAAGCAGTAACTAGTAGTACCGAGGATGACGGAGGATAAGCGGCTACGTCTACGCGTCTATGGATGCGTGACCAACCATTACATACCCACATGCCTCGGTCGTAAAGCATGTTTAATATTGTTGACTGGTATTAGAAACCATGCTTTAATCACGTGAGGATTATACGTTCACATGTTTCCCCCCCTTCCCCTCTCTATGATACGTGAGATATTGGACTACCCGTCCTCCCCCAGCCTAGCATGATAGTTTTAGAAGCAGTTTTTTTTTTAATAGGTTTTTTGACACAAATTCGGTTACTCAAGTTAATCAATTAATTTTTCTTTGTCACCAATGTCTGAACTTTTTCGATCGATTATTTCTGGGCACCCTCCCTCAATATATCCGTTCCTGTACCTACTCCTGAAAAAGTATTGTATAAAATTTCAGGGTGATCCGTTCAGTGGTTTAGGCGTGAAAAGTAACAAACTACTTTCGCATTTATAGTGTTATTTAGGTAGGGAGTTAGAATTATTTTCTACTTTTAATTCGGTTAGTTACAAAAGCGTGTTTTTCTTAAATTTATATTTATTTAAAGACTTGTTTTGAGTAGAATTTTAAATCGGTGTCATGTCCATTTTCGTTTCCTCCTAAAAAATTGAATGGCCATTATAATCCCACATATAATCGTTGTTATTGATACAATTGAACAATTAAACAAGAAAATACTTCTATAATAATAATCTCTGCTACACTTATTTCACGTTTTGCATTTAAAATTGCCTGTTTTTCTCGCGATAATGGTTTTCTTACAAATAAAATGTCTGCACAAACAAATAAATATAATTGATTAATTCTTAGTTTATATAATGTGCTTAGTAATGAGTGCAATTACTGAAGGCAACCTTGGATCAGTCAAACTCTTAGTGACACACTGTTTTAAGCTATCACAGTTCACAACTAAACTTAATAATTATATCACTTACACAAAAAGAAAAAAAAAACACGAAATTACGGAAGATATCCCGTAAGTAAGTGACATTTTAAACTCTTAGTGGTCCGGCTAGGTATTTGTTTCCATGACTTCCATAGATACGTGACGTCATCCTTTGTGGACGTCTAGCTAGCTTTACCCAACTATGATGGAATGGGCTTCCAGTCCATACCAGATGCGGCTGAATACCAATACTTTACATATAACGACTGCTTACCTGGGCCAACTCACTGCAGACGCAGTTAATATTATAAATTGTCACTTGACCATTTTATTAATTGTATCGTGATTAATATTACTATCCTCATCATCATCATCATCATCGTCCACAGCCCGACTTCACCCACTGCTGGGTATAGGCCTCTCTTTGTTTGTGTCAAGCTTCACGCTCTTGTGTCAGCCTCATCCAGGATATTCCCGCAATAGCAACAATATCGTCTCCCCATCTCGCCGCTGGACGACCAACACCAATTCATGTCCTGTAATTATCTAAAGCGGCCTTTTAGGCTTCCTGACTGCCACAATCCTTTAAATTTGCAGTTCAAGGTTTTCTCAAGCAAAAATGCATCGATATATGTCAAACTTGCTACATTTATTTTTGTTCTGGTTTCTCCTGCCTGCATATAAATTGGCTGAAGTATGCTGGGTAATAAAATACCCTGAGACTGGTCATCTGACATTCGGGCCACTAACTACCAGCATCAAAAATAATGGTGTATAATTTTATTTCCAGTTTATCTGTAACTACAACATACATGAAATAAGAAATGATGAAAAGTTGCTTGGCATGATACTTCTAGTTATATCAATAATCAAAATAATAGTACAAAAAAGTGGGGACCAGTCATTAAAAGTATCAAAGGACAAGTTGATCAATATTGTTTACAACTTTTTACCCTATTGTAAGTAAATATAACGTTTAAATTAAGTTTAAATTACTAGAAGTTGGTACGCCTTCCTTGGAACTCAAGTATGTGCTAGTATGAGTTCTTCGCACATTTCACAGACTCGACACCAATCCAACACCTTTCCAATTTCAAATTTTGAACCGCACGTAGTCCACGCGTTAAAAATTGTACCAAAAGGCATTCGATATAAAGCTCACATTTCAATGCCTTACATAATGCGAGTCGTGTCGGGAGTGGATTCGGATTTGGCGTCTAGTCTAAGTAATTTACGAAGACCTTTAAGATACACTGCCAAAGGTGACGGCAGCGGAGTTGCGGTTGATAAGACCGCAAGTGACATTGCCGCTGCGGTTTTAACTCCGCACGCGATTTAACAGCAACATGAAAGTCATTTGTTAAACAAAAACCCGACTGCAGCAGAGCAACTACTACTGCTTACAATATAACGCACTATTTTTCGGTAGATTGTAATCTATCGAAGTGAAACCGTAATATTGTGAAATGCATGCGACGGAAGTATCTCTGCCCCCATTCGGGGCTTGGGGCACCCCCACGGTAGGTTAGTGAGGTTCCTTCAAACCCTGCAGACAGAAATAGGGGCCCGCGTAGCGGGGCTCCTTCGACTACGCTTTTTAGGGGAATATTATTGTTTTGAGGTTAGGGTATACTAATCGGTATTTCTCAGGAATGGTACGTTATCTTTTGATGAGAGTTGTACCATTGGGCAAAGGGGACCCCTCCTTTCCTCCCCCTGCTCCACACCGCGCGAGTTGACTTCCATTACATTTCACAACATTACGGTTTGACTTCGATAGGCTGTAATCTACCGAAAAATAATGCGTAATATTGTAAACAGTAAGTTCGTTTGATAATCTTTCGAGAGTTTACAATCTTGCTAGTTATATTACAACCTAACGGTTTTTACATGTACGCTGACAGATACACATCATGCCTATGAAGATCTTTTTTTTTAACTTTGCTTTACTTATTAACTTTTGGGTCAACCAAAGTTTCACTTTGTGATAATTTCAGGTCACATCTGGTTTAATATGGGCCTCAAATTCAAATGTGAGAACCCGAGTCGTCAGTTCCAAACATACGGCCTGTATGAACACTTGCTCGTTGAAATGTTCAAATTGACAGCAACGTTCGACAAGGAAGAAATTAACGTATTGGAGAAGAGAATGGCTGAGTCTGTGCTCAGCGCTGACTATTGGAGTGCTATGTTCTCTGCTAATTTGTGGGTGCTTTTAGCCAGGTAAGAAAGTATTTAGTGTAACGTTTTCACTCAAACTAAGCGGAACCTATATGAATGCAACACAGGGACGCACAATTGTTTACAAATATCGTTCAAAAAAATATATAATGAGGGGGGGGGGGCACAAATTTTTCACCAGTAATTAAAAAAAAACCGCTGTTCCTTCTAAACTACAAAACCTACAAGGTCAAAATGTATAAGAACAACTGATTAAAAATAATACAAGGTGTACTTTTTCCTTCCTAGTCAAAATTCAGGAGCTTGTCACAAAATACATAAAGAATCAATATAAATTACGATACTCGGGCAATAATTAATAAAGCTGTTATTTTAAATTATTTAAAGTTTTCAGAATAACACGAAAGTCATAAACAAAATCACCCATCGCGCGCAATGTCGCTGTGTGTGTGAAGGCGCTGTTATATGGCTAGTTACAGACGGGCTGCGTTTAAATTTATACGGGTGGTTACCGATATCCATAAATAAGAAACAAATAAAAAACTACCTATTTTATTATCGATTCGGGTCGACAATCAAATCAAAATCATTTATTGCTTTAACCATAATGTGATAAATGGTGGTAAATAAAATTATAGTAACAATTATGGACCCTGTCGGGCACAGCAATTTTTAAAGTAAAATAAATAGAGAGAGGAAAAGCGCTTTATAACTTATACTATTAAATATTTCTTTCTCATTTATCTAATAATCATAATAGTCTCTAATAATAATAATAGTCTACCGAATCATTTCTTATTTATATAATTATGTTTAAAATTGCTAATTAATTTACCAGCTTAAAATTATTCATTTTTATTAGTTAAATTATAGTTATTTAATATAATGATAGCTCCTTGAATTTGAACAGGTTGCAAAGCGACACCTCGAAATGAAATATTGTTAGTTGGAGGGGGGGGGGGGAGGGTTCAGAAACATCAGTCTGAACCGGTTTTAGCGTCGCGGCGTCGGTGTCCCTTCCATCCTGTATATTATGGCTCTGAACCGATTATTGAACACTCAACAATGATCGATTCATATGAAATAATTATGATTATGCGTAAACACAATGGTAAGTGTTTACGCATTGTTATAGTCAGTCAACCATAAAATATTCCTTCAACTCTTCAAGAATTAGGTTGTCGTATATTTCGTTGCAAATTTGCTATATAACATCTACAAATCTACCTGGATGGTCTAGTGGTCGCAAACGCTACTGCCGCGCACGAGGGGGTAAACACTACAATATATGTTTGACCTGGGCAGTGGCGGATTTACCCTAAGGCCAGGTAGGCCCGGGCCTAGGGCGGCTAGATTTAGGGGCGGCCCCAATCGTGTCAAAAAATATTATAACGTATGGCGGGCGGACTGCACTACATGGTGCAATCTATACCGCATCCTTAAATAACTTCTATGTTTTTAACACGCTTTTATTAGTTTCACCTGTATGTTTGCTTGCTTGTTTGTAACCGACTCCTTTGGGCTCGATGTTGCCCTACTTTGAACGATCAGATTTAATTCAGACTTTGCACACCTGTCAAAGACCGATAGCAAAGCAATAATTCGGTTGAAATATCCGATTATCCTGATTAGATTCGCCAGGATTCATCAATTTCTTTCCGCGTCCTTTGCATGAGAGTAAGACAGATAGAGCTAGTGCGCGAACTACGCATGAGTGCAGTCCAGACTTACTCTTTGGTCGGGCACTCAGGCTCAGCAGTGAGCTTAGCATAACCGCGTAGAGACTTTTTTATGGTAGTTGCGTCTTATTCCGAATACAAACAAATGTACCGTCAAATCTAATATGCATACTATTATTATTTTATAATATCCATAATATAATGATAACCGTGATTTACAAAAAAGCTTCATCCCATAAACCGCTGTTGGCTGCAATATCAGCCAAACTTATGGTTACTTTTAGGTACCCACTGCACTTCCCACCCGCACTCGCGATAACAAGTGGCTCCGTACAAATTAATTGTGTTTAGATATTCAAATATTTAACTCGCAATTAAGTGTTGAAAGTTGATAACACTCGTGTAAAAGTTATCATAACCAAGTATGCAAGTTATGTTAGAGCAAATAACTAGTTGTAACAACTTATGTACCATATTCTTGCGAAATAAACCGCTTTCTTTTCCTAAATTTCTAAATCTATTTAGATACAAGTTAGCAATAAAGTAATTTCATTATGTAGTCCATATGGTGGATGCTGACAAAGGGGCGGCTGATGGCTTGGGGCCTAGGGCGGCCGAGACTGCAAATCCGCCACTGGAATGAATCCAGGTCAAACATAATATTGTAGTGTTTTTCCACAAGGAATTCTTCAGTACTATCTTTCAGGGACTGCTGCGTATGTGTCCTAGATTTGATCTCTGGGTCGGGCAACGTGTTATTATTAGGATCTGTGCCGGGTTAATGGCAATGTTTTTGTTAACAGCCCATATTTCAATCATATCCTTTTTGCCGGGTGGGAGCGGAGTCGTTTACGTGGGCTAAGACCTTTATACTGTTTCAGAACGGCAAGTCGTCACTTCCTGATAACGCAAGTCATATCGTTGTGTAAAATGTACCAGAATCTGGATAATATCCATTCATTCGCCGATTCACCTCAAAAAGTCCACTTATCACATACTATTACTGGATTATTTGAAGTAATGCACGACGAAGACAAAATAAAGATCTACAATATGTTTCCTGTAAATGATGATAGCAATATTAGTTTATGGAGTTGTTTGAAACTGTACAACTTACCGAATGAAACCCAGCTTGATGGTGAAATGGTTGTAATGGACAAGTTAAAGTTCTTAGGTCGTATGTCTACTGAAAATGTTCTTGATATCGACGAACTGGTAAGTAAAGTTGACTGTTTTTTTTGCTTCTCCAGATAAAGTGATACAAAAATCATGTGGCGCGCGAGTGACTCACATTTGAGCAGAAAATTTTAAAACGCAATATAATTCAATTAATTTCCTGCAACCATATATTATTATAAACTTATACATATATAATTTTTATGAATATTTACATTTTATTTATGTAACTTTGATACAGATCTGAGATCTTTTACTTGAACGGTATAGTCAAGCGACAATAGACACTATAGCATTGCCTTTATTTATTCTTCTTACATTTTTAACATTTCTCAGAAAAACAGGAAATTAATGAATCCCTTTTTGTGAAATAATGTGGTTATAGATAGAAATACATGATTAATAATGACATCTTGGTTTCCCATTTGAAACCAGTTTTTAGTCATTTCTGTTTTCGGCCTGGGACTCTTAATTTTTATAAGACATTTAATTTCGGTTCTTTCGTTTACAGATAAAAGTAATAAACTTAGCAAGTACTTGTTCAATCATAAGTAGAGAGGATGAAATGGAAAACTTTGTCATGCTGGCTTGGATGAAAGCTTGTCCTAAAAATCTTGAGCACATAGTCAAAGAGCTGAACAAGGGCAGTGTATGGTACTACAGATACATTGAAGCACTAGTAGCTCTAACAACCTCGATGGAACATATATTTATTGGGAGCAGCGCTAATTTAGTAAAGGTAATTTTGTTTTAGCCTTTAGTTCGGTCACGTTACAATACTTAAATTGGAATATTGACTATTAATTTTCTAATAGGCGTGCGTTTTATGAGTAGGTAGTGTAGAAAATTGTCGTGTCTGACGTTTGCTAGGAAGGGCTTCATCTTTTGCTCTTCGCACCCAACTGTGCTGAGTGTATGATCATTCCAAAACATTACACTCCTTTTGGGCCCTGCCTAGGTTGGCTAAACAATAAAGCAAATCGGAACAGCTTCAATCTATCCTTACGCCTACGTCTATCTTTGCATAAGAATTGATCCAAATTCGCAGAATAATTTGTCCACTGCCGACGATTAATGAGAGAATTTCAAAATTAGGTTTGCTGTAAGAAAACCCAACTCTGGGTTAAGCTCGCCTTTGTACCTATGCTATATTATTGCAAGTAATATGTATATTTGTTGTTATTTTTGTGTGCAATATAGAATAAGAATGAGAGGTTAAATTTTGTTATGTATTTTAATTTTCTTTTTACGTGTATTGGTTAATTGATTCCTAAAGCGGAAATGACATAATCAGCCGATATGTTCCAACTGCTGGAAAAAGAGAGTGGGATCCACTACTCGGGCCCAGTATGGTTCGGCCCAGCGGAGTTAGACGACTTTGTAATACTCAGCTTTTTACTGCTGCGATAATATGAAGGCTACTTAATGTTTTTGTTCTGACAAACCTTGTACTAAATTTATATCAGTGAAGGCATATTAGTAATGGCCCTTTGTAACATTTGACACATGTATTTATGAAAATAAGTTCTCCAACTAATTAATTTTACGATTTTAGGTTCTGCACATTATTTTGAAAATTGTGCAGACAGGGTGTAAAGAATTGAAATTACTATTGATTAATATTCTATGTAAATTTACGAATTTTGAAACATATGATATGAATAAGCATCTCGTAGAGACGATACTCACGCGGGCATTTAGCGAATTACTTCAAGACACGGATTTGACTGTTAAGAGTAAATTATTCAATATGCTGAGGAAGTATCGGACTAATATACTTGACCGAATAGTTACCAAGATAGTCAATGAAGACGATTCTCTGAGAGAAACGTGGATTTGTTTCATAAGACATGGACGGTTGAAAAAAGGTGATATTAACTTGAAGGAACATTTACAATACATCGCAGATGAAAAGTATCGTCACAAATGTCTACCAGATGCCGATGACTTCAGAGATTCAGGCTCCGTGAAAATGCAGAAGTCATTGAGTAATAACTTCGATCTTGTTGATATCGATTCGCTGTTTGACGCCGAGAGCGACGCAGAGCCTGCGTGCAAAAAAGCAAAACTCAACACCAATGAAGTAGAACAAATTATAAGTAGGCTGGAAACTGACGCATCTTCGCTTTGTAAAATAAAGGAAAACGTGTTTACTGTTGAATACTTGAATAGAATTAAAAATGTGTGTAAGAAGTTGAACAATATACTTGATTGAGCTCAAATTTTGTTTCTTTGTTTCGAAATAAAACGAAAAGTATTTCACATTTATATTTATTGTTGTGTTAAAAAAAATCTTTACAAATAAGTGAAATATAGTAATCATTATAATAACCGTACTTAAAAACCAGTATTATGGTACACTGTCATATAAGATCTTTACTATAAAGGTTTGGACATCAAACATCTAGAGGGGATAACATTTTAACAGTGGCCGAGAGTACAACGACCAAGCAATTTTAGTTATGGCAGTGCAACAATACTGGTACACGAGAATAAACTAAAATAAATTTAATTGATACTCGGAGGTAATAAGACCTTAGTTCACATGTCAAACAGTATCAACTATCATTCAGTCGCTCATGAATTTTCTGACTTCACCCTACATCGCCGATACATTTACACTTGGTACAGTTGTACAATACCGTAGACCGAAGTATAAATGTCTTGTAACACAGCAACAGTTACTAAATAAATTCTAGTTAAATATTTATATCTAGCATACATCATTCACATAGCTTAACCCTATTCGTTCTATTGATCTCTTCATAATTGTGATGGCGAAACTTTAAGAAAAATACTTAAAATTGGCTAACTAATAATTAAAATTATTGAATACATTGATAATATTGCCGTACATGTACATACATAATGGGATTGACGTAGCGGACTTAGCCATTCAATAAAGCATAAAGCCTAAAGCGTATCATACAGCTAAAACTTAACGTATTACGAAGAAATAAATTATAGAAATAATACATGAGAATAAACAAAAATAACGTTGGAATTAATTAAATATGTGAAATAAGATCGTACTTAACATTAATACTTGGCGGACGCATTTCCGCAGCCTTTGACCGTGAACACTGATGTGTTTTGACATTGTCCAAAATAGAAAGAATGTAAATTTTCGATCCTAGATAATCGTGCTCTATCCACAGTGCAGTGAGAAAATACAGCCTTGCAACAAGTGACGCGCAAACTTGATGACGGTGGAAAACTGACCATTGAAATTTGAAAATGATTACGACAAGCAAAAAATGCTAACAATGAACGCGGCCAGCCCCGCACAATCATGAAACGGTCACTCGTCACAAACCATACAATATTTTGTGATGTACAAATGCAATTATTTCAGGCACCTTACAATTAGGTTTAGAATGTATTTTGTGCGATATTTAATATTTTATCGTGGTATAAAGAATATCATCTTCGTAATGCCTAACTTTGTTAATTTGTCGACTGTAGTATATTGCCTTGTTCCAATTGGAATGATCGAGTAAGTGGACTTGAATAAGCAGCACACTGTTACACCGTAATACCAACATTCTAATATCACTTATTACCATTATAACCAATACTAATCGTGGGACTATTTACAAGTTAAAAATTGTGGAAAGTTCAATATACACGACAACAATTCACTGTTGTACTGTTAATGGTATTAGTAATTTATCATAAAATTATACAATTAACCTTTCAAGCTTACATCGACAGTTGCTTTAAATGTTCTGAGGATGTAAGTTTACAATATAATCTTTCGTGGCATAAAAATATACGAAGCACCGGGTTTCAAAACAATAAATATTGCACATAACTGTGACATTTTCAATAAAAATGTGCAGTTTTAACGAATGAGAATATTTACGCCTGACATTCAGTAATATAATAAAATTGAAAATATCTAATATATACTAGGTTAGTCTAATAAGTTAGGATACAAAACTTACACATTCAAAAATACTTATTTACTTAGGCCAATTATATCTTAGCTTTAAAGTAAATGGTTAAATACGTTATTAGTTTGTGTCGATACAATTTAGATTACAATGTGGCCCATTTTCAACTTAAACTAAAAGTCTTGGCACAAATAAAATATCAGTTTTGGATGAATGTTTTGATACAATCAAATAAAATTACTAAGTTCTTGAGCATGATAAATATTAAAATGATTACGAGAAAACTTAACTCCGCGAGATAGAAGTGTATAAATGTCATCGTTACAATTATATAAATAGTTAAGAATAGCGCTCCATTAATTATGTTTTAGAACAGCTTAAATTAAATAAAATCCTAACGTCTAAATACCCTCAGAACAATTAATTATGTATATAAAATTCAGTTCTTTATTAGGATTATTTGGCATCTATCACCAACATCGTTACTCTACTAAACATGGTATACGAAGGTGAAAATACCTAAACTGTTAATGCGTCTCTTCATAACATAAATCCTTACAAAACGCGTACTAGACGCGCGATAATTTAATTCCCTGCCGAGCCTAAAGTTCCTCCTGTTGACACACACGATCGCTGCTGCCAGCTGCCGACACTACTGCTACACCATACACCATAGCGCCACAAGCATACATACCAATGTGATTATGAACGACGAAACCAATTTTCGTAGCTAATTTTATATATAGCCTCTTATCTCGAACTTGAAAAATATAAACTACGTTGGATTTTCTCTTAGGGCCTGAAATGTATCCTTAATATTTATAAATCGATTCAAATGCAGCGAAGCAGAGAACACATTTTATTTGATTGCAAGTGAAATGACGTAAGAAGCGATCCACACGGCGCCATATCGATGTTCTGAAGCTTCGTTAAAATGAATAAAGCGCTGATATGTCACTCATATTATTGCCGTATTTGAGAAAAGTATTAAGACGTACTCAGTGTACACTCTCCTAATAGCTTACTTCATCATTTTCGAATAATATCGCAAGTGATCACCATAAAGAGGCTTATTAATACTTGAAGAATCGTAAATGTTAACCTATGGCTAAATACATTTAGAAATCGTAGGCAGTCTAACTAAACTTACTACCGATCGAGGAGTAATAAAATTACGTCTACATCGTCATTTCAAATTCGCATTATCTCGTACTCGCTTCGTCTTGCAATAATAAAATTATGACCTCTCTCGTGAGGGGTTCAAAGTAATCATTTGTCACCAGTAGAACTGGTTTTCCTGGAAGGGTATATGAACGGGAGTCTCGTACTCCGTCAATCATAAAGGGAATGTAACGGAAGGCGTGTGTCCTGCACATCGCTGCTCGTATCATGAAACAAATTCAAAAATCGTAATCGTCATCACTCGCTCACGACTCCAAATCTATATGGATGGATGGACCTGGACGTATCCCTGCTGTTCACTTCAGACTCGTGTCCTACCGACGGTGCTGGTGCGGGAGTGGCTCCTGGTGCTATGTGTGGCGCGTGTGGCGCATGCGGTGGGACGCTCAGGGCGCGCGGTACCGGTGATGCGCGCACAGCGGCCGGCCCGACTGCAGGCTGGCCTGGTGCTGCAGGCTGGCCTGGTGCTGCAAGCTGGCCTGGTGCGCCTGCAAGCTCGCCTGGTGAGCGGCTTGCAAGCTCGCCTGGTGCGCAGCCTGTAAGCTAGCCTGATGTGCCTGCAAGCTCGCCTGGTGAGCTGCTTGCAAGCTAGCCTGGTGCGCGGCTTGCATCTGTATACTCGCTTGGTGTGCTGCCTGCATCTGTCCGATGCTCGTCTGCGCCATGGGGTGCATTTGTAGATACTGCATCGACGTACTGTTGTGCAACATCTGCATTTCTGGCGGCATGTGATACAGGCTTGGAGTCTGTGGACAAGCAAAGTTCAAACATTAATTTTAGTCAACATTTCGATAACAGCATCATATTAAGATTTTTTCCCTTATTTTAGATGGCGGGATTGGCCTGCTAGATCGCGAAATGTGAAAGGAGGGAAGGGAGGCCTTTGCCCTGCTGTGAGACAATATAGGCTTAAATAGTAATAATCTAACATCAGTATTGCTTTAATTTGAAAAGTGAGATGAGTTAACAATGCACTTACATGATGCGAGTGTGTGTGTTGTCGGTGGGGCGGCAGGGAGGGCCGGGCTCAGTAGGCGGATGCCTCCTTATACTCGGAGTTGTCCATGGTGAAGAAGTCCTCGAGCTTCCACTGCAGGGTCTCGAAGGTGGGTCGCTTGAGGGGATCCTTGTGCCAGCACTCGAGCATGATCTCGTACAGCGCCGCGGGACAGTTCTGCGGGCACGGCATACGGTACCCGTGCTCTACTTGATGTAGCACTTCGGCGTTTGTCATTCCTGTTCAGTAAAGTATGTTTTAATATAACTGCATGGTAAGACTGCAAGAATAATTCCATGATGACAGCAAAAAAAAATTTTTCAACAAACCAGTCCTTCAAAAATAATTTCACCTGAAGAAAGGGTTCCAAAAACTTAAATCTTGACGCACCACTCAAAGAAGTGGCAATTACAATGTGTAAACATGAAAAATGCAACTTCATAACACCTTGCAAAAACGACTGTTATTCGAAAGTTTAAGCACTCACCTGGATAAGGTATTCGGCCGTAAGTGACGAGCTCAGTCAGGAGGATGCCGAACGACCAGACATCGGACTTTATAGAGAATTTGCTGTAGTTGGCTGCCTCGGGCGCTGTCCATTTAATGGGGAACCGGGCGCCCACGCGAGCCTCGTATTCATCTTCCTGTTAACGGAACACATGACATTCAGTTTTAACGGAATAATATTTGTATTTGGAACAATGTAGTGAGCTAGGGACTGGAGTTTGTCTGTGGTTTCTGATCTGTTTCTTCTTTACTTAGTTGATATTATCTACATAATAAAAATAAAAATTAATTAAAAAGTTAAATGTTAATTTATGAAGAAATATGTATTTAAAAAGAAAGCAAAAAAATATCGTTACTAAAAACAGCACAGGTAAAAGTGGTCGCGAGACTTGACTGATGTGAAATTGTTTTGTCAACCGCAAGTACTTTATCGTTATTTATTACTCATTGTTCTAATCAAATACATTAATTTAACTGATTGTTCTAGAGAGGGGAAAAGACATAACACGGTGACTCATGGAAAACCACAACTACACAACCTGTGGTGAGGTAAAACTTTTAGCTTGAGCATAAAAATAAATCAAGTAACGTTTCCTTCAAATAAAAAAATATGCAGGAAAACTAAACAGGTAATTGAACTGTAGAATAGGCATGACGACAGTATCAAAAAAATACAAATCTATTTAGTCCGTCAGTTAGAGCATTGAAAAATAATGGACACGTATTTTTTGTTTTTGTAAACCAATGAATATTGACAAAGATAAAACTCATCAAAACTCGTGAGGCCAGAAGTTCAGAACTAGCTTAAAATTATACCTAGGCGTGACGTATTGAGAATTTCAAAAGCGTCGTATCTTCGTCAATTTGGTTTTACGTAACAAAAAAAAATACGGGTTAAATATTTTTTAATAATCTACCTGACTGACTGATTAGATTTTTTTTAGTCTTCCCTATTACGTCACGCTGTACAAGAATAACACAAACAACGACTAGAATAATAAATACGGAATAGAACTTACTTTGATAAGCCTAGCGAGGCCGAAGTCAGCGATTTTCACGATGTTAGCATCGGCAACGAGAACATTTCTCGCGGCCAAATCGCGATGTATGTAATTCTGTGATTCGAGATACGCCATGCCGGCGGCGATTTGCGCAGCCATATCGATAAGCTGCTGCAGCTTCAGGCAACGACCTTTGCCTGTTCAAAAAATAAAACGGAATGTTAAATCGAATATAAGTTAAGTATTCAATTTTACTGTTTCGTATATTGTCAAAACGTAATTTTAAATTACATCTGAAATCTGTTGTTAGTATGTAATGGGTTTTACAATGTATTTTTATTGATGATAATTTCAATTGTAGTTTTACCTTGTAGGTAATCCAATAGAGATCCGTTCTTCATCAGTTCAGTGATGATATAGATTGGTTCCTCCAGTGTGCACACTGCGTACAACTGGATGAGTTTGTTGTGTCTCAGTTTCTTCATGATCTGAGCTTCTGCAAGGAAGTCCTTGGGGTCCATAGTGCCGGACTTGAGCGTCTTTACGGCAACTGGAGTTGTGTTGTTCCATAGACCTTCCCATACTTCTCCGAACTGACCGTGGCCCAGTTTTCTAACGAACTTGAGCGATGACCGGTCGATTTCCCATTGATCGCGCGTTCTGTGCGAAAGACCTTCCGTAACTGGCTTCTCGATCTGTGAATAGAAAACAAAATTATATAACCAGTTTATAGTAAGTATTTTACTTACAAGTAAAACATCTATGAAGTATGACGACTTCGTGGTAAGAATTTTTCTGTAAAGAGAACAGAAATCATCTTCAAGTGATAATAAAATTCCATCCGATTCCAAAGTATTCATAAAATTCATAAATGCAAGTGTAATGATGTGTATTTCTTCGTATTGCATTGTGGCAACGCATAACAGTGTCAGTGTCTACGTCAACAAGCAAATTTGATTACAAGAATAGTGTAGTTACTTTTTTAAATAAAATTGCGGTTGTCTAGTTTTCAGGACTTCAATTTGTACTTATAATAATGGAACCTTAGAACGAAGCTGAGTGATGTGATTAAACGCCTATTAATATTTTTTTTTTGTTTTAAACAATGGATCGTAAACGTAACAAACAATGTCGATTGTCATCCAATTAAAGTAGTTTCATGTAATTATTCTGATCGGTCGATTTAGTTGTTAGTTTGTTCTCACTAATGTTTAGGTCGTTCTATTACGTTTTACGTAACCTCTATACATTATAACGCAGTTTGTGTGTCAATCAAAATCAAAGCATTTATTTCAAGTAGGCCAGTTACAGGCACTTTTGAATTGTCGAAACAAAAATGAACATTTAATGTAGCTACAGTCCCAGTCACAAGACATAAAAACTGTGAAAGTACTGTAGTTGCCCATTCCCTAGCGTAGATTTCTATGGAGAAGAACGGGCAAGAAACTCCATGGACACTCTTTTAAATCAAAATATTGTTACAAAATCTTGGTTACATCATTCATGTTGAGATGGTATATTATGTGAGAACAATGTAGCAAGATGTGCACGTTAAAAGTGTCCATAGCAAAACCAAAACAAAATACAACTCAAAAACAAAATAATTAATTCAAATAAACCATGGCGACTAAGAGATGACCAGTCACAACTGACAGCACCCGTTCACGCACATGACGCATGGATCAGCACCATTCAGCTCAACCATTTTGAAGGGAACTAAATGGTCCGACACACGCGCCACCATCAGCGAGACATTTGAGTGAGCATGACATACTCTCAGCCGCCAGGGCACATTCAAGTCAAGAACTGCCGTAGGTTTTTCAGTGAATGATAGCTTACTAGTACATAGTACTCACACAATATGGGCTATGCGATTATATAATACTAACATTGAATCTATACAATGTAAAGATAGTTAAGTACAATCTTCAGCAGCTCCAACTATACCATTTAATGCTATCAATTTTTGCGCCCATGTCCATGTGGAGCAGGACCAGCATTAAGCCAAGCATTTTTATCAGCGATATAATCGCTCAACTTGTAATATGCTTTTTTACATAGTGTGCGTTTAATGCATGTTTTAAATTTCGTCTCATTCAGTTCAAGAATACTTTGTGGAATTTTATTATAGCATTTCAGTACCCCATGAAAGATGAGTCTACTTTCGCGAGTCTAAAGCCTGGCTGAACTAGTTGGTCCCTATTTCTAGTACTGTAATTATGTCTGTCACCTCTTTTACCAAAAAGATGCAAATTTTTTCTAACGTACATTATGTTTTCGTAGATGTATTGACAATGTACCGTCATAATGCCAATGTCCTTAAACAGTTCCCTTAGAGAATCGCGCCTACGAAGCTTATGTATAGCTCTGATGGCTCTTTTCTGCAGAATAAATATAGACTCAATATCTGCAGCCCGTCCCTATAGCAAAATACCGTAAGACATTATACTATGGAAGTAACTAAAATAGACCAGTCTAGCGGTATCTACATCAGTAAATTGACGGATTTTTCTAATGGCATATGCTGCTGAACTTAGCCGCCCCGCAAGAGATGTTAAATGAGAACCAATCAATCAATCAATCAATCATTTTATTTTCAGACAACTTAAGGCCCATAGATAAAATACACAAAATTACATTACAACATAAAAATACACTAATACATACAAAATATAACTTATAAACTATGGCCTATGACACACGAAGTGGCGGCGTCGTGTTACGCTGCGTGGTGTCACGTAGCCTGCCGCGAAAACGTCGGTAGACAACACCCTTCGGCCAAAACTCTTCCTTCAAAAACTTGTCGAGAACCCCATTGTAGCCTTGAATCAAGCGTAAGCCCCAGGAAAACCGTTTTATCTACGAATTCAAGTTTCTCATTATTCAATAATATATCACAATCACTACCCTTAACATTCGGTAAAGCAAATCTTATGCATTTGGTTTTTTTTTTCATTTAATACCAAATTGTTTGCTGTGAACCAATTTTGGACCTGAAGTAGGGCATTCTTCACGTCATCTAAATTTTGTGCCCGTCTGTTTATCTTAAAAATTAAGGAAGTGTCATCAGCAAATAACACCATATTTTGAGGTTGGTTTTTCAATAAATAGGGTAGATCATTTATATATACTAGAAAGAGGAAAGGACCCAATACTGAGCCTTGTGGAACCCCCATTTTTACTTATACTTTCAGAGATTATTATTACCTCGGAATAACTGGAAATGATAATATTTAAAGGTATTCGTAGAAAGGAAACTATAAAGAGAAGCCATATTCAAATAAAACAAGCAAGAATCCAAACTGTCAGGATACCCGAGGCAAATTAGACAGAAGTCACACATAGATTATTCGCGTTCGATCAAGATCTGAATACAATATTGACATGAATGAGTAATCTGTACCGACAGCAAAAAAAGGTTTGTTATATAATCTAATCTTGACTTCGGTGCTTTTCTACCAATTGATTTTAAGATAAACCGTAGAATTAGTAGTGTCTTACGGCCGTTTCTTAATAATAAATAATATTTTTTTATTGTTTCAAAGAAAGTGTTACCATAACATGTGACACTGGATCCCGCACTAGGATACCATGTGTCGCAGGATCCAGTCTCTCTCGACAAATATCGTTCATTATGAACATGTATCAAATGCAGCGGTTCCAATCATAACATAAAACTTAAAGGTAACTCATGTTGTGTGTATATGATACAAATTAGTGATGGTTTGTGATGTGTTGGTGTGTAGACTGTAGACTAGTACTCAATTGCAAGGAGGTTTTCTGTTGCGTTCTAGTTAAGTCTGAGTAACCATTCCTGGACTTCTTTTTTGCACCCAAACTTGGTCATGGGGAGAATTTTTAACTTTTTATTGATTTTCTCATACAGATGTGCCCAATGTATGAGAATGCTTTATTTCTAAACTTATTTTTGCAGGTAACTCTAACTTACTTAAACTATTGAAGAAACAAAGAATATCCTATACCTGTCACCTACCTGTCACTTGATTCATAGAAAAATCAAGGAAAGCTTTTCTGTGACGTTTTGTTTCTAACCGGTCAGTAAGAAAAATGTCAAACAGACAGAGATAGTAACCAACCGAAACCGGCTAGTAAGCTATTGAAAATAACCGTTAATGGTTTTCTACTAAGCCTGAGGTCCAAACTGCTACTGGGTTTTTCCATCAGATATTTCTCAGTAGCAGCTATGGGGGATGGATTTGTACCCTGTTGTTGGCAATAGGCTCGCCACTTATTTTACACGGGGCTTAAACATTACTAGCGAAATGTGGGTGTACTATTATGTTATGTATGTCGGATTGTCAGGATTTATTCCGTTTGACTCAGAAATCATGTGGACAGAAGATGTTTCGTGCAACGAAAACACACATTTTATGTCTGTATTTGTTACGAATATTCTTCGCGGACTCTTGTCTAGACAGGAGACCGAATTGTCCCCTGAGGAAGCCCAAGAGTCACTGCCCTGTGTTTTAGGTCGATAACTCTTAAACGCTTGTAAGAAATAGCCGTAAGATAAGTAGACTGGACATTTTTTATAAGCTAACTACAATACGTAATAATATTTAGATCTGAACATCATGAATGATGAATATTCCTTATGTGACTCATTCGAACGCTTGCGATCATGCGACAAGCAGCTGAAAATAGACCGTTATATCATTCCGCCTATAATCCACAGATTTTACTAACTTGACTTTGGCAGGCACACTCTTTATCCAAAAGTGTGGGTCGACATTGTTGTAAGTGTTAATTTTCTACAAAACAATTCCTTGCATTACTTATTGTCAGGTGGAAATGGAAACTAATAAACGTTGCAAGCAACGAGGTAGTTGTAATTAGTAACGGTTTCATTCTGAAATACAAACAATAGATAATATTTTTTATTGTTTGTTTGTTGTTTATGGGTAAAAGGTGCCGTAACGTTATGTAAGTGGCTCATTCTAAAAACTTTGTGTTTATGGAGTGGCCAGAGTGTCAGACGTAGCGGCGACACGAGGCTTCAAGGTTTAATGCGCACGCCCACTGCGGGATACCCAGTTACAATAGGTACATACATAATGGCATAAAGACGTATCTAGAGTTACAGAAAATTACAGGGTTTCTCAGGGTTCTAAGTGTGCAATTATTAGCAGTGACAACCTATCGGAAAATTACGTTCAGGTCGGCTAGCCGAAAATTACATGCAAATGACTTAATGTAGTAAATACTAATTTCGCTTAAGACGCCTGCGGAGCATGCGTATTTCATACAAACGTAATACCAAAATAATTTGTAAATTAAACATATTCTTAAGGTAGTGTGTATTTATTTCGATTGAATTACAGAATATCTAGGTTCCCAAATATATATTTTGATTGGACACTGATTATAACAAGAGTTATAAGAAAAATAAGTTTTCTATGGAAATTTTAAATTCCTCATATCTCGTCTTTGTACCATTGTCCTCTCAAAAAATATATTTGGGAACATAGATATTCTGTAATCCAATCAAAATAAATACACACTACCTTAAGAATATGTTTGATTTACAAATTATTTTGGTATTACGTTTGTATGAAATACGCATGCTCCGCCGGCCCCTTAAGTGATATTTTGCCTTTTTTGTGTATGACTGAGAAAGTACAGCATCTGAAAATAGGTTGGTGATGAAGACTTTTTGTAGTTTGACAAAGAGATAAAGAAAGAGACCTTCTTTTAAGTTAATCAACTTAATTCTAGGTTTAATCTTGCCCTGTTTTGTCAACTCTACAGCGAAGACAACGTGCCGCTCAGTTCCAAAAGGCATTAAATCCGTTCGTTATTATGTAGTGTTGTGATTTTTAATTCACACCGCGTTGTGCGTTTGTAACATGAGACTTTGGTGCTGTCCACCGACCGCGACCGTCGGTCTGGTGTGCCTGTCACGCTCCACTCCATCGCTTATACAATACATGCTCGGTAAATACTTACGACCCTTATACAATACATACTCGAGATGTACTTCAGAACCACCATTTTCTGAGGGGTGACTGAGCTGAAAGTTGTTGCGTTAGAACCACTTCACCGCATGCTGAGTGGCAACCTCGTTGACAGTGTCGAAAAGAACAGCTGATTTGGCAATGCATTGTTAAGTCGGAGTTATTGCGGAGGAGACCGGTGCTAAATACTAGTAAATACCTGAGCAAGCGTACCGTAGAAAATGTCTTGAAGACGCGACCAATAAAAAAGCAGTTTGATTGACCAAAACTACGTTGGTTTACGTTTCATTACCTATTCGTGACGCAGGACGCTTATGCACCTAGGCTTGGAAGTTTATGACATCTGCAAATTAAAACCGTTACGTTCATTGAAATAGTTAATTGCAATTATACCGACGATTTTAACGTCTTATGATGGCGTCAGAGTAGAACCAATAACATAAAATTAATAATATTTACGATCGTTTTTATCAAATGATATTATTGTATTTAATCCAAATAATTGCAAGTCCGATGTGAGGCCTAGCATCGTTTATTATTACGCCCGGCTTGTGATCAAGAGCTCTTCTGATAAATCTAAATGTACTGTCTTGAATATATTATGTATGTACTTAGTTTGTCTCTTTTAATCCTATCCATCTATTACAAAGTAGGTTTGTTCTCTCCTTACGTATGTCTATACACATAAATTACATTTTTTAAACATATAAAGTGGTAGCCAACAGCCCACAGGTATCTGGAACAGGGTCCAGAGCTACCGGTTGTCAGAGCTCCAGAGAAAGGAACCTCATAACAAAACGAGCCGTGTCCAGGAGTACCGCTTTCTGAATCAAGCCCTTGATCCAGCTGTCTAACGATAGCCTCCTCAGGTATTGGTCTTGGCAATTAATTCTTGGCCATTGGCTGAAACAACTAACTGGATTTATTTATTAAGTACTCTAAAAATATTCAAATGATGTTGACTTATGTTGGAATTTGAGATATAAATAGAGATCACGAGTAAATCCACATGCTAGTTGTTGACAATCCGAAAAAGGGCGTGAAATAACTGAAATACTTCAACGCACGAACGTCATTACAGCCATATTAGCATACTCTGAAACACGTCACAGATCTATAACAAAGTCTTTATAGTACCTTTATCGCTAAACAAAAACCCGATTACGCATACTATTAAACACGCGTTACTAAGACGCGATACCTTATTTGAAATAATCCATCCTGTAATATAAATGCAAAATACTACTGTGAACTGCTAAATTGATAAGGCTTCCGCTTCGTCATCATAGGGAAACAGCTGCGAAAACTACTGAAACGTCAGATTTATTATGTATTTGAAGTTGATGTAATAGCTAGGTATGAAGATAAGCTTATTGCAGAGAGTGCTTTAATACTTATTACACAATCAATCATATTGAACACTTTTCGAAGTGAAATCACAACTGAATGATGGCTCTCGTAACAAGGAGTTAACGTCTAAACAAGTTAAAATAAATTAATAGGTATCATTAATTATTTTTTATGCAAAAAGTATGAATGATTCTAAATTATTAGGTCGTTGAACACTTAGGTATAGAAGAAGTGATTGGTTTTCTGAGAAGGCGTAAATGTAAACGCCGGTGGTTTTTCGAGCTAAGTGTAGATTATTTATAATATTTAGGAGGATAACCGTGAGCTGCAGTAAAAACTCTTCTCTGACTTCATCCTGCGTATGCGCATCATGCCTATTTTAGCACAAAGAAAACAAGTAAAGAAGGAAGGTTTAAGTTAGAATTGAGAGATTATAGTTTTGAGGTCTCGCATGTACTTGGAGCCTGAAACGAGGTACTAAACCGCATGCTCGCCGAGAAATGGTGAGTATAAATAAACGTATGGAAACAATGAAATTCCGCAAATGCTAACAGTACCCCGATAAGGTAGAGAGTGAAGGGGGCGCTGCTACATACAAGTGTTTTTCATTACGTCACTTGACAACTTGCGTAGGTCAAACATTACATATTATTACACAAATAACTAGTAAACGTACTTGAGTTCAATATTAAGGCTTATTTAATCGTCGAAGGTGTTTTAATACACCTGTGACAGGTTATCAGCTTTACAAAGGCTCGACCAAAGGTAGCTAATTTACAATACAATAAATTGTTGTACTAGTGTATTATCTAGTCGTTTGGTTTGTCTTTGTAAAATTTAAAGTTCATGAGAATGACCTTGAACTTTATCCAACGACAGCGACTGCCTCGATGCACAAGGTAGCTTTATTTTCATATTATCTACTACCTACAGCAGTACAATACAACATACAACCGTTGGTACGAAAGCTATAAAATTACAAAATAATTTGAAACTGTATACGCCAGTGCACTTTGTGTAACTTTCTATTTTAATGGCATTTTGTAACAGATAACAAACAATGCGAGTAAATTAATCGATTTGACTATTTTATGAAAAGTGCATGTGTAATCGAGTTGCGAACGTTGTACGGTAAATGTGTTATATCGATACCATGTGAACTCAATGTATCGATAAGGAACAAATCGCTCATTAGAAAAGTCAACACAATTGTTGAAACGAGACACAATAGCCCTCGATACAATTGGGTGACGTCACAATGCTTTAATTTATACGTTTTTTGATAAAATACTTAATTGCATTACCATTCATGAAGCGTGAAGCATGTATTTCCAGCGCGGTTTTTGGGTGAGAATGGTATAAATAAAATCAAATGCGTAAAAACAATTCATCATTGAAGGTTCCACTAATCGGGTTCTGGCTTGACTGACCTCACAAGGTCTAAATTATCATCTTTTTGTACTAAACCCTCTTTGATAATGTCGCGATCAACTCGTTTTTTAGTTTTAATAATAGAAGACACGTTAAAACGGATTTCTGCTGCAGTTTCTTTGATATTTTGTGTGTTATTATGGTAAAAAGAACCATTTGAACTTTTCCGCAATAATTGGTTTATTGTTACATCATGTTTTTCGCTCTGAAAACTTAAATAATAATATTTAAGTAACAGTTAATTACCAAACAACTAAATGCCTAGTTTCATATCTACTCACCACGAAAATTATTGGTTTAAATAAATATGATAAAAACAATCTGGATGACCTACTAAAGTGTTTCGGCGGCATATGAAATAGTCTAATGTGTATAAAACTGATAAACAGTTAGGTAACTCGTCAAGTTTCATTCCGTTTTGTAACAAAGATTTGTAAATCCTAGTGATTCCCACACACTGGTCTATGAGATAACTCGTGATCGCCAAAACCGTATTTAATCATTTGCGACAACAGCATCAAGATCTCAAGGACGTATTGAATCGAATGACTAAGTTTATTTAGATTTAGGATTAAGAAATATCACGCGAAGGTACAGACTACCAGGAAAAAAAACTTGTGTTGACGTGATTTCTATTGTAACAGAGGAAAACACTGACAACAAAGTGTTGTCGTCAAGTTGTATGCACGCATCGGCCGTAACGAAAGTGCCTTCACGGCCTTGGCGATAGGTCGATCGCGAAATTGGAACAGCAAATTTTGAATTTTTATGTTAATTGATAGCGTAATCAGATTCCACCATCATTATAAACACATAAATTGCAAGCTAGTCGTAACATTTATAATTTTATACGGATAAACAAACAACGAAACAGTGACAAATGCTCAGGTCTCGCAAACAGTCATTAAAAAAGAATCCATAAAGCTTGCATTTAATTACGTGATGGTGCGCTATATCTATACAATTACAATCAAAATGGAATTTACACGTGTTGCAATCAGCGAGGCATTGTTAATTTTAAATACGCGACTGACGCAAAGCTTAATTCGCTTCGATAAGCGGCATTTTAATATAAAATGTAGATAGTTTGAGAAAATAGCACTTGTGGTATAAAACCTCCTTTCCTCAATATTCATTGTGAAATGCTCGAGTGCATGCCGGAAAAAAATCATAAATAAAAGTTTGAAAATGTTAATGGGCCCTTACTGGGCCGCACATACTCGGTTTAAATAACTTAAATATGACGATGCTCTTTGTCCGAGAAAAGCAGAGTCCTTCGGTGAATTTAAAGTATCCTCGAGCTCGTTTAATGCCTTGTAATATTTCTCACGCGGCACACAAAGGTTGACCCGGCGAAAACCATAAATTTTATAGTCGTCCCGATATTGAATTTTGCAATTTATGCGACTCCGTTACAATAAATAAATATTCTTCATACGGTTTGTTATTTATTTCGGTCACGTGACCTTGACTTGGCAAGACTATGATTCCATGATTGTGCGTTACTTTGAAATTTTGAGTTCAATCATTTATTATCGCATCGTAGTGGAAGGTCGGGTCAAGCACAGGTGTTATGTATGTGGAATTATGCATTCGGAAAGAATGTCAGATCACGCTTGGTAGAATAACTGTTTTACAATTTGAATAAGGCTTCTAGTAATAACACTGTTGACTATGGATAAGAAACGGGAATTGAATTAGATTTGAATTTACGATGTGCATTTGATGTGCGATTACCAGGGAATGGAAACGGACGTAATGGGAATGACATTACCGGATACCTGAACATCCTATGCTTATGTAAATCTTTGGTAGTTACCGAGGACGTAGACAATGATGGACTGCAGGTAGAATAGCGTGACGTACCTGTACGCAGGGTTTGTTTAGCGATACGCAGAGGCCGTCAGCGTCCTTACTGTAGTGCTCAACCAGCTCCTGGAGGGTTCGGAAGGTGGTGCGCCTGGCGATGAAGAAACCGCCCTCGTCCAACTGCCTGATGCGGTAATGCTTCACCGTATCACCGTCTCGCACTGTGAACAACAATTATTCATTAATTTACATTTTATTGCAATACAAATTGCGTAAAACTGGAGTACGAATGTTTTATAGTGAATTAAATGGTTTTGTAAGTTTGATGTAATGGAAAGAATTCATTAAGACGAACATGATCAATATTTTGGTTTATTAAACAGTTGTGCAGTTTATGTAATAAAAGAAGGTTAAAAAATACAGGCTTACGGCAGCAAATGAGAACATACTCATACAGATATAGAATACGCTTAAAGCACTGCAAAATCTGTTTTAAGTCCCAATGAAATATAGAGCCAGTCATCAACGTATAGCGCCGCGGTGGCGAGCCAACGAGTTCAAGAGAAATAAGAACAGTATATCCATCAAAATGTCTCAAAAAGAAAGTTAATTCTAGGAAGTCGCAAAGAGAGACTAACTTATTCTTTATCGGGACACAGATCTGAGGTTTTTGGGTCCCTCGTACTTTTCTTAGGTCGAAAAACTCGCGGTGACCTTGCTAATACCACAAGAGTACAGACACAGCATAATTAATGGCAGAAGTTCTCGGAATCATCGCGTCAGATTTTGACAGTTCCATTCAGTTGATGAAGGTAATTTCGAACTGACGTTTAATCACGTTTTCATTAAAATCTGCAAGCTTAGAATTTGTTGCGACGTCTTTTCTATTTTTTTTATTGTTATAGCTTCTTACACAGTTATATAAGCATTACTCTGTAAAATGTAAATAAAACTTTAGATCGCAGAAAACGGCTATAAAAACTAAGAAATAAACGCGAATCGAGTGTTACAACAGTGTTATCGTAGTTCATATTTGCTGAAGTAATTCTAATGCTACGATAAGTACGTGATGAATCAGAAAACAGAACTAGAAAGCCGTGTAACGTCCGCATCTTAACGTGATTTGATTGGGTTTTAATCACATATTATAACAAGCTTTTTGTATATGGCGCTGCGTGTGTGCAACATCAATTTGCTTGATGAACCTTGCACTTTCTAGGTCCCATGCTGCCAATGTATTTCTTTGACTACCCACATTATCGCCATATTGAATGACCAAGTAAGATTATGGAATTTACTATGTCAATGTTTAAGTATTTACTCTAGTTTGAGACCAGTCATTTTATATTTCATCGGGTTATACGTTTTTAAAGAGCCGATGGAGTATTCCAAATATCCCAAGATGGCCCCATTTAAAAAATAAGAAGTCAAGTTAGTAAAAATGAGCGTGAAACTTATTCAAATTCAAGTTGTTTTACTTGATACTCTTAATTGAATGTGCTTCGTATTTTATTTTTCATACTTAAAATATCTTTATTGGCGTCAACATTATAAAAGAACTGGCATGCCATAACTATTAATATCAATGCTACTGGTTAACAAATAATTATACTACGAAGATTATAAAAAGAAGCCAGGAGAAAAAGTTTCTGGTATGAAAATGAGAGCAGATTATCATAACCCGTTATATTAGTAAATTCTTTAATAATTATTTATTAATGAATACATGACATTTTATCGATGAAAACTCGAATTATGTTGAACACCTTACAAGCTTTAAAGAATCTGGTAATACTGCTTTGATAATACTTTATAAGTACTTATAAGAATTTATAACATGATGAGATTTATGGCTTATTTGCGTTAGCAGATAGCTCTCAGAAAGAGTCTCATTAATCCGGTGTACCTACAGTAAATTACGAATAGTAAATATATTTTTAAATGCATGTGCAAGGGTTTTGAATGCGGGTTGTGTCAACACTTCAAAGAACTGGCACAAAATAAGTGCGTACGGAGCTACAATTTAAGGCTCTATTAGCGCTCGAATGACGTTGACAGGGGAATAAACATTGTGAAAATTGTTTCGTGGAATGTATTGAAAAATCAAGATGAAGGCGATGATCCTTCTGACTTTGGCAACGTGCCAAAAAACCCTTTGATAAAGACCATTGGCATAACTTGGGGTATATACAGTCCGACCAGAGTCTCAGGACCAGGACCGGTCTCGCACCACTATTCATATCGGCTGATCTAAACGGGCCATTAAATAGTTCTATTTTAGTTTTGCCAACAGCGGCGGTCAAGTGCTAACAGTGAATCTGAGTCACGTTCAAACAAACGAGTCCTAGCACTTAGTGCTGAATATAGAAAACCAAACTGCACAGTTCTGCGAAGATCAGTAGACAAACTGATCACTGTCAACAATATCAGAATTCGCACGTTAGCAAGTACACGTATAACTTCGTTCTACGTGAAATTTTATTTTGCTGAAGTGAAAGAATCGAAACTTCACTTTCATTGATCGAGAAAGCAGTCGGGAAATTTATGCGACGCCCATTGTAACATAGGAATATGATTTTATAGGTTAGGTGTACTGACAACGGGTTTTTTATGACCGGGCAGTTTAGGAGGCTCTCGCGAAGGTAATTCAATATGCAGATATAAATGCTCAGTAATATACTCTAATGACAGGCTCTTTCTCAAACTTAAATAGATAAATGCATCTCCAGGCGTTCGATTGTGAAAGTTTATTCGAACAACACACCCGTAATTAAACGATTCAAAAACCACGCATACGTTGCTTTGTTTGAAATCTATACTAATATTATAAAGCAGAAGAGTTTGTTTGTTTGGTTGAACGCGCTAATCTCATGAACTACCGGCTCGAATTGAAAAATTCTTTTTGCGTTGGATAGTCCATTTATTGAGGAAGGCTATAGGCTATATAACATCACGCTATGACCAATAGGAGCGGAGCAGCAATAAGAAATGTTGTAAGCGGGAAAAAAGCTTCCGTTGAACTTCACGCGAACGAAGTCGCGGGCAGAAGCTAGTATAAAATAAAATTGTTTCTATTTTCGTATCCACCTGACCTTTTTCTATTTTCCTACGTGCATAATTAATATTCGCATATTTATGCGCTATCGTTAAGTATTCGAGATAATATTAGCACACTTCCCCTTGTTGGCCAGGTGGGATATCGATTGAAGTTAAATATAGAACAGATTCTCGGATATGGGCCATCTCGTTTTGTGTCCCGAAAATGGGCAGGAATTCAAGTGGAAAGGTTCTGCTTCAAAAACAATGGCTAAACCGTAACAAGATGTAGGAAATATGGTTTAAAAATGACGTAGCGGTTTCGTTCAAAAGTAGTTAAGTAAGAAAATAAAATTATTTAAATTCCAAAACAAAAATGTAAATCTAAAACGGCTTTCACCTTCAAATTGTAATGAACGACGCATTAAGTAAAGATAAAACATTTTTCCGTGAAAATTGACAACGTGAGGCTTACATTTATTTTAATAGGATTAAGCATGTAAATAATTTTTTATCAAACTTATCGTAGGAATCTCGATCGTATTTAAGCTAAATGCATAACATTGGGTAGATATAGTTACTTAAATTACTTATTCAATTAATGACACGGTCTTAACAGGCATAAACCGGGCCTAATGAAGATTGACAGCACAAATAAGAGAGTTTCTTATTTATGGAGTTCACTTAAACGATTCTGCGGTTAAAATCTGCGTTCTAAAAAAAAGACACATTGAACAGAGTTCTTTAGAAATAGTTATTGTTCTTTACACAGATTAGTTGGCAATGTTGGCATCCAACAAAGGTATTTGATAGTTATTACATAAATTATGTTCTAAGAAACCGCAAGAATAAAAAGCAGATAAACGTCCTTGATGTTACAATAATATGATGTAACATTGTCACACGACTTCTGCTCTAGTTAATATCAACGCGCAATAACACCTATTAGAAAATTCAATTAATAAATTAAAAGATTCCTTTGTCGTAGACGCCTTAGGAATATTTTGATTTATTCTAGTTTAAGTTCCTTTTATTGTATCCTCCTGCATCAATTAAAAAATAGTTATATTTTCTGATCACGCGATCTGTATTTTTCCTGCAAGTTTTTTTCTCTATTTACTGGATTTATTAACAGCAGACTAACCATCTAAGAACTCAAAAAATCTTACGTAAGTCATTTATTCATAAAAGATCTGTAATGAAATAAAATTTTGTTATTATTCTAGCGAAACGTCTGAATTTCCCCAAAATTGTTTCTAGATATAATAAAGAATGGCAAAATAGAATATTTTTCACAAAACAATGCCGGGGGAATTTAAAATTTTCCAGCAGTTCTCATGAAAAATACATAAACATTAAAACAATTCTGATAAACATAAGTGCACTTTTTTGGCAAGTCTGCTGCTCATTTTGTAACAATTGTTACTCCTTCAAGAAAACTTATCTTTCAGAAAAACGTCAGTGACTCTATTTTTCGAGATGAGTCTTGAATTTCAATGACATTTTTTTTTAAGTATTACTTACTGCAATCTTTACTGACGGCACTAACAGGAAAGATGTAAGTGAATAGCAATATAATATTATGTCCCTACATTCAATTAACGTTAATACAATATCGCTGTTTGCATATTGACGTACGGTTATAAATACTTAGTTTTATAAAAACCAAATATATTTTATACACAGCGCAGAGGTATGATTTAGAATGAAATTAACTAGTCAAACAGTAAACCGTTTTTATGCAAATGCTAAATAAACATAATTTAATTATCTGGGTTGCATGAGTCTGCGTTAATATGCTGTTATAGATGACCGCTGTCGCGTATCTGCATTTTGTTTGGAATGCAATAAATGGCTTCGAGCTATTCAAAAATAGTTAAAAAGTGTAGCCTTGCATTTATAAACAATACTAATTAGCAGATATCGAGGTAGCCATTCAGTTGTTCAGTGTTTGTTCCCACGGCGCCTGCGCTACGGACCTTAGAAAAACTTTCAACCGGTTTTGCGTCGTGATCGAATCGCCCAGAACCATTGGATGCGTTTGTAACAGGATAGCACTTAGCACTATGCTGCGTGCCACAGGACGTGAGATGAATCATCGCCGACCAGTACCACATAGGTAACATAAATATTCTTCTATTTTCCAAGCGGACAAGATGATTATAATTGCTGCATGCTGCTGTAAATATTAACTAAACGATTTCCTATTAGGAAATTATCATTAGAGAATGAGTTTTTTTATGACGTGAATGTTACCTGATAGCGAGAAGTCATTATGGCGGCTCTCGGAGTCCCGGATGAGGAAAGCGCCATGTTCGTTCTCGGGAAGGAGCAATTTCTTCTCCGCTTCGATTCGTTTTATTTTGCGGAAGTACCATCTGTAACAAACATTGAAAAATTTAGAAATATGCGAGTTATCGAAGTTACGATCAATAAAGTGAAGGTTGATAATCACAACCGCATAAGTGGAGTGTTAAATTATATGTTAACATACGGTTTAAACAGAATTGAAGGTAAAAAGTATGATGATTCATATACCTAGGCAACCACGTAAAAAGTTAAATGTCAATTAAGACTCCATTGAAACTGATACATGTAGCAACAAAAGAGTTAATACAAATTGTTACAATGTAATTAATACTGCACATCTACTTGCTGGCAAGCTAATGAATTGGCCATCTGAGGAGCGTGTCATTATGTCGTACAGTGTGATTATCATTGTAATGTCAATATTAGTATATAAGGACCGGTATCGCTCTCGTAGGGTGTACAGAAAGCGGCTTGTCGGTGACTCAACGAGCACGAATGAATAGTATTCTGCATTCAATTGACGTACATACGCTCACTGCGCCGGAGACAAACTTATTGTAGTAACCGCTTTTAACATGTGCCCCGCTGCTAACAATGAATCATAATTTGTCACCTTAGAAACAACAGAATTTGTAAAGTAACACCGGGACGAATTTTGAACGAATGCCTAGAGACCAATTGAAATTATGATGGTCATACTAATAAGAGCATTTAAATCAGGTTCATTTCTCATTGAACGATTGCAACATAAAGCTGTAGGAGTCGGACAATAGTGTTGCATCAAATCCCGCGCGACAGACAGGCGAGGTCGTCGGGCTCTTGATATAAAAATAGTATCTAAGTAGTACAGCTGTAAAACGGTAAACTGTGAGCTGTAAAAGAGACACGATTACTCTAAGAGCTCATATTTTAAAATTGCTGCAACTTAGTACTGCAACCTTGTGTGTTTGTGAGCGAAAAGTTTAGAAACAATGACCTGCATCAATTACTAATCTATTTACGTGAAATCGAGACACGAAATTGGATTTGGGTTATTTTTATTTCGTTATATTTTTGTCTCAATGGCTATCCGGAAACAATTGGCTGCGAAAGGCTGATTGATAAAGTACCCACCATTCATGTAATTGAACAATACGGTACAAGATTTCCTAGAATGAACCTTGGGTAGGTGTTCAATGGCAAGATCTGCGAAATTATTTGCTGATGATCAGTAGCTCGGCACTGATAACATCGTCTACGTCTGTACAATAATTTCATCTCGTTCGTGACTGGAAAACCTGATTGATCTATGATGATTACTATTGTTCAAATGATTGTTCCGCCTGAGAATCACGGATGGACCCTTGCTCTGTAATTAAATGGACGACTCAGAGCACGATAGTTACCAGAAGCCTGATGCCTATCTCTGTAAGTACAATTAGAATACTAAAGACAAAATGTCTAAGCCTAGCCGATTTACAAACGACAGTTTCATAACAAAATTCACAGCAGTTGGTTCTTTTTAGTCATTTGAAATACCCCAATGCCATTATATCACACTTCCTAAAACTTTTGTTACTTCTATCTTGCCTGTTGATAGAAACTTAACACAAATAAACTTGATACTTTCAAGTATATCTTTTACACAACAACTCGCTAACCGTTTTACAAGAATAAACTTACGTGGCAATATCTAAGAGCAATCGCAGAATAATGTTAATTTTTGCAATTCCGAAATGCACATCACAAAGGTCGACCTGCGACCTACTTTTCACGATAAAACACATTAAAATCACGTAGCGTTACAAAACGATCAAAACTTTATGTTAACAAACGTCTGTTTATTTTTATCCTGCAAACTAAGGAGCTATCTAAAGGCTTGCACCCGGCAAATAACTTGCTGCCTCGTAGCTATTTCAATAGCCCAGCTGCATCTGGATCTAGTTAAAATTCTATAGTTGTCAAACAGGCTATCAAGCCAATAACAATTTCAGATGATATTATGGAGGAAAATTATTATGAACAATGTCGCATGCACTATAAAAATGAGACATGAAAAGGGCGCCACGGGCTGTAACTACGAATGCCTTCGGCGGGACCTCGGCACGCACTAAGGGCATAATAAGGGTCATAGATCGGTAACTAGCAGATAGCGTCGAAGGTCTTAACGTGGAAAACGCACGCAGAATAGATTAATAAAGCACATGTTTATTAAGCTAATTAATTTCCTCAATAATAAGAAATAGAAAGTGTTCAAAACGATGTAATCATGACTAGACAGAAAGTAAGCTTCAATAAGAGGAGGTGTAACAACTGAACTCCGTTCATACGAGAAGAAATTATCTAAGCGTAAAAGATCTAGAAAGTCAATTCATAAAAGTCTAAACAAGTTGTAATTAAGGATCAAGTTGACACCAACAGAAAAGTTGAGGTATTTCCCCTATCAATACTCGTTTTTCGAATCACTGTCGACAGAATATTTGGAACCACACGAGACCCCCGAAATAAATCTAGAACCAGTAACCCTGTCAACAACACAAGAATATCAATGTGCCAGACAGATAGAGCGACCTTGACCCCCTATAGCCGAAGAGAAATCGTCATCTGTATCATGATTCATGCCCACATAATATTAATATTAGACCTTCTCTCTTCAACGAATTGTGTATCGATGATTTCATTAATAAAGTAAGGGAACTTGCGTAACGTTACTACTGAGAATATGTAAAGAATATGCAAGCAACCTTCGGAAGAGGAAGTTTAGTTTAAATTAAAAGATTAGCACTGTTTGCAAACATTGATTCAAATTCTATCTAAAAAGTTGTACAAACAAGTAATATTTGTTCAAAATGTCGGGCGACACTACACAAGCATGTTCCCGATTTGAATAAAGCTTATTTAAACAAGCTAGTTTGCCGCTATATTTATTCTAGTGGATACGTTTCAATTGCAGATTTTCGAAAGTGCAAATAGCATTGTGCAAATTTGACTAGCTTCTTTGTCTAGACTTCGGAAAAAGTTTAGTAAAAGTGTTAGTTTGTCAATATCAAGTACTATTTTTGACATATGTATAATATGTGTGTCAAAAACATTTCAGGTTATCATTATTGTTTGTCACGAAGATAGCTAATAAGAATCGCTTATCTTACGTAATCGATCTGTCAAAGTGGTGAATACCACGAAATAGAATGTCACAGGTAGGTTGCTAGCAGTCAAGGTGGGGGACGGAAATTCCTAATAAATATCATTATTGGGTTTGTTATACAACAGAGTTTCCGGTTTGCAAACATCTCAATTATAATAATCCTATAGTATTGATAACTCGAAGATAAATTATTAAAACTAGAAATGCAAATTTTATTTACGATAATTGCCGTCATGTTGAATGACCGACTATTATAGAGAACCACGTGCCAAATGATGTATTTATTCGATAACATAAACATAGCATAATGTGATAAAAAATACTATCGTTATCATCAATAAGAATATGCCTATTCATAGGTATAGTGTGACTTGGTTCTTAGTATAAACAAAAATTGGACTAAACCCTTTGACACCGAGTGGCGCAATCAAGGGGAATTAATTACGCGACTTTCGCTCAGAGTTTTATTATATAGCGAGTTAAGCAGAGGCGCCGGTCATCGACCTTCGCGTGCCGATGTAGCCACAACTTTTTTGCTAAGCCAGTCTCGCCTGGGTCCGGGTTGCTCGCTAGATGGGTAATCTAATTATAGGGTCTCCTCTTGGAATGGACGAGTTAGTTTGCCTTAAACTTCTATAGTTGCTTTTTCAGGGGATAGAGCGATACCGTTTCAACATCTCTTTATAAGATATCTAGTAGTGGCAGGATGAGCACATTGCTGTTTGAAAAAATGTGACTAAAATGCTGGGTTATTAAATATAGACAACTTGTCAACATTCCTTATGTTGACAAGTTGATTAGAAAATTACAGAAATAGGTGGGAAGAAGATAATAAAAACGTCCACGTGTGATAAAGCGTTTAGTTGTGAAGTGACATATAATTGCTGGTGCGTGTGCATCCAACTCTTAAGAGCCGAGTAAATTGGATTCAATCCTTCAACATCATCCACTAACAACATTGTAAAGAAAGGTTATTAATACCGTGGAAATATTCTTTGTTAGAGAAGGATGTGACGCTTCTTAATTGCTGAAAACCACTTTACCGGGTTTTTCATACAAATTTAAATTTTACGTTTCTTGGGGCAAATTCTGAAACAATTCATGTTTTTACCAAAACCCTTAACCATCATCATCATCATTTCAGCCGAATGACATCCACTGCTGGACATAGACCTCTCCCAAGTGTCGCCACATTGACCGTTCATGCGACTCGCATTCAGCGGATTCTAGAAACCTTTAATACCTACTTAGCTTTTATTTACTTAGCGTAGTAACTCAAGTAGGTATCCAAACACTATTTTGGATGGAGTTAACAGTGTTAACACTCGGTTCTTCGTTTGTATTTCAGTGATTCTTTCGTTTCCAGCCTCTTGTTGAGTCGCTGTGACAGTGAAGCAATAACAATGCAAACGACAAATTTGCGAAAAACAAAATTGACGGCGGAAACAGTTTAGATGCATGGACTACAAACCCCATTAGAGATAATTGTATTTGAACGGTATAACTTTTCGCGAGCAATATTATTCCGTTACTTGCTCAGGCAAGTAACAGATAAGGATATCAGTCATACAAATGGCGACATCGATTGAATTCACAATAAGACTTCCCAGATACCTTGCTTGTTTGCGAAGTGCTAAGAATTGTGAGTTTGTGACACAGATAATACGGTACACGAACACCTAGTGACAATAACCCGAGACGTTTCCACGCACGATAGAAATCGAATCGTAATATCAGGTACGTCGGCCAGTAACAAACAAACCAGTCATTAGAACGACGTCAAAACTATCAAAATGGCACTGTTATTTAAGATATAAAACATTTAGAAATCTGTTGGCGTAGCAAGAACTATTAGCGAACTTCACAATGAGTCGTTAAATATTACTGCCTTCTGTTAATCAGGTAAGGGCATGATGCGAAACTTAAAACAAGCAATGATAAGTACTGCGAATTGTTAATAGAATAAAGTCTTTGTCGACAGCCATCGCTCATCGGATTCAGTAGGTGATGATGACGCGACTATGTTCAAGACAGACGGTTCTACAAACGATTGTTTAAATGTATGATTAAGTCTTCGTAAGGAAGTATTGCCGAACACACGGCTAAGTAACTCTTGGCACAGTTCGATAAGGTTCACTACTGCGATTAAAGCACGAATTCAACATCAAGTAACCGTACAATACAATACTATAGATTGTATTACTGTTATAGTTTCTCGCATTCGAAAATGGATTGCACGAAAACATCCGCAGGAGCAACAATTATCGGCGGAGGTCGGTGTGCGCCGGGCGCAGGCCGTGGGCACACCGGTCGTAAAAAGTAAAAACAAATCATAAAAACCAGTTGTATTGTTCTTTCGCACAAGACGACCTCAGGCCTTTTGATAAGAAACGAGTCATTTTCATCGATTTTCTAACACGTGTTCAGTTTGTATAACAAAGACACATTTGCAATGCAAAGTTATTGTTCGATAAACAGAGCGTTTGTCGCAGGTACGCAGACAGACTTAAACGATCACTGTGGGCATTCAGTATGAGAGTTTCATTGATAAAATATAATAAACGACATGATTCACGATTTGAATAGAAAGCGAGATGTTAGATATTGAAAAAAAAAGAAGCAAGTTAATTTTTGACGCTACAGAGACTACTAAGTGAGACGTCACGAAACGGAACCTAAATGTTCAACATAGTGAAAGTAAGTAAGAAGCAATTCATGTTACAATAATGATAAAAAATCAAAACAAAATTTAGTCTGTTTTAATTTTTTATCAATATTACGCGATGTTTGAAAATACGCAATACATTGTGTTGGTAGCGCAGCGATAAAGACCAAATAGGTGAATGTTGTTTTTCTTAGAGATCATGAGAAAAATGCATCTTTACTTTTCATTTGCAATGCGTTCTTCTTCGGTTTTGAAGGCCAAATCAGTTTGCATCATTTGTTGTACAAATGAGAATAGGCGAGACGGCATCACGATTCACAGACACAGTCACACCCGGGAGATGTCATGGAACTTGTACACACGTTGTCATAAAATTCGTTGCATTTGGAACTGCACTAACGGACATTAAAAACGCGGAACCACTTTTTTACAACATAAATTAGACATACAATATCAAAGACACTCGTCGACGTCATGTGCGTCTGCTAAACAAACACTAATGACGATAAGAAATCATTTACAAATCCATATCAATTTTCAATCAGAGTATTAGTACATAATAAGATAAATATGATTTCCTTAAGATTGATAAGAGATATAAAAATCACTAACAAGGTATACTACTTAAAAGTCACCGGCGATTCGCCGTCAATAATCGACGACACGCATTTATGAGTAAACATTTTAATATAAACATTAGTAGCAGTATGTGCGCGTATCGAATTAAACATGGTTTACCTGAAAAGTAACGAGAAACTGTGAGAAACTGAAAAACAAGCAAATATTTCGATGTGAATGCGTTTGTTTCCGTCAAAGAACGTGTATGCCCATTTGGTACAATAGCTATGTTGATGCACTTTGAGCACAACATTCTTGTTTTCAGAACGGTAGCCACACAAACAAGTTTACTGGTGCTAAAGCGGTGCAAAATGAAAATCCTAACGCATTACGGTTATTTGAAATACTTTAGTTTTGCATATAAAATCTTGGTGAAAACAATATTAATTTGCTGTGGGCGTTTTCTGGGCATACGAACACATAATATGCATTCAGTAATTCACCCCACTGCTTCTGTTTTAATTTCAATGAATATGATAAGCGGTGTGCTACTGCAAATGGAGTAATTCTCAAGGCTCGTTAGTGAAACTGACGTCGGTGCATCCGATTACCTCGCTTCAGCGCAAGTATTATGTTTCCCTAACCCTACGGCTAATATAACAATCGTAGGATTGTTTTATTATTTCGAATTTGTTTGTCCCTAACTCGCATCAACTCGTTATTGCGAAACCGAAACATTCCTCATATATGACTAAGCTTTATAGATGATTTAAATTCAGGTAAACATGTATTGGTTCCGAGTTCAAACGAATTGAATGAATTATTCGTGTCCTAATTATTCAAGATGATTGAGGAAGCGCATAAATTTTCCGAACAACAAAAGATACGTCAAAAATTCAAAGCACAGCCGCTTCCGATTGACTGGCAGTTAAGTTTTGTGAGCGTCACCTTCATGGCTCACTTCCTGAGCCTGCTTCCAATTGCCGAACTACGGGGAGGAAGACAGCGGCCACCGGTGCACCGACCGGCCACGCAACCGTAGCCTTGGACGCGAGCTCCCTGCATTCTAATCGAGCGGCCTTGCGGAAGCGCGTGCCTCGAACCCGCTCTCGTAACATGGCCCCTTATCAACAGACTCGACAAATCACTCCTTTGACAGATATCGCCTTATCTTTATCACAACGTGTTGGAATCAAAAGGAAAACCGCAAGTTAATTTTAACGCGAACGGTCAATTTATTGCCGCGATTCCAGGTAGCGACGGTACGCTAACCCCCGAGTACGTATGCTCGTATGGTCAAAAGAAAGAGTTACGGTGTAAGTCTACATAAGTCATTGGAAATGATTAGCACAACGCTGTGGACGACCGTGGGCCGTTCGTGAGGTGGTAACCAGTTCCACCAGCTGAACGGGTCGGCTTTGTAAGTATACCGACGTGACTGGCACGGATGACCACGTCCAAAAATATGAGAACGGTCATACGGAATGTGTCTATGGCGATAAGATGATAATGGAGTATACACAACAACTTCGCAAAACTGTGTGTTTCCGAAGACTGTCGACAAATGGCAACAGTCTCTTGCGACTTCAGAGTTAGTAAAGTACATAAACACTAATATTTTCAGCTGTAAGAAAAAGTTGTCCCTGGTGGATTCGTTATACTTCCCTAAATTTAATTTAAAAACGTTTAATTAATGATTTCTACCAAAATCCATTAATTAAACTATTTTTTTTGTGACACAAAAAAAGATTTTTTAGGAAATGCCTGGATATGAACATTAAGAAATGTTTTACTAACACTGAAAACGAGATATTTACTATGTTTACTGTTTTTTTTGAGTTCCTTTTTTCATTGTTAATAATGTTAATGACCATGTCAGTTTAAAAACGTATGAAATGGTTTGTATACAAACTTACTAGCAGTGTTTAAAAACAATCCATCGTTACTTTTGACCTTCCTATTATGATTGATTAGTTAGTCAATATTGGAATGTGGTGCATAGATTTGTATTGTAATGGGAAGTAGACTGAATGAGCATCAAAATAAAAAGAGCATTGTCTGAAAACATTCAGTATTAAATAAGAAATTACAGAATACAAGTTTAAAATACAAGCTTTCGTGTAGGTAATCGTGATTCTACATCATGTGAGTTAAATTGCAGTATTTGCAACTAACTAAATAGTAAGGCTGAGAGGTTATGGTTCAGCTTTTAATACATTAAACTAAACAATACCTGAAAATGATAAAGAATGGCAATCGACACTTACGGCATAGTCTGAAGTTTCATATATGTATCCAAGGGTAAAGACTCCAAGTCTTTGTGGTTTACATTAGTTCCAGACAGACGTCTCGCCGTGCGCATCCAGCTGCCTTTTTGTCGTCTGGAGCCTTTCTCGCTTTTTAATAATTGGAGGTGGCGTTTCACTATATCATGCCACTTCCATTTCACGGTAGCTGGAGAATCACTAGCGGCATCTTCCTTGCAGATTTGTAAACTGTCACTAAATCTTCTCATATTTTGAAGATATACTTCGTTCGATTTTGGCGGAAGACTCTTTCGCCTTTCGTCGGCAATAATTACGTCTTGCGAATTTTGTTCTGCTATCCATTTTGTTATGAAATCATTTTTATCACAGACTTGCATAATCACTGGCTCTTCTTTGGGAGGCGGTGGAATCCAATCCAAACTGACCCAGTGACTAGATTTAGGCTTGGATTTGAAAATAACATCTACCTCATCGTCGCAGTCCGAAGAGCCAATCGAACATACCGACGTCTTTTTCCTCGGAAATCGAGAACGGATAGATCTACCAGCGGGAGATACTTCAGGATTCACACCGCTCTCAATGTTTTCCTCTTTTCTAACATCCGGCAAACTCTTTATACACTCAATATTAACATAAGAGTTTTCGGAGCATGAAGAGTCAAGACTAAACCTAGGGGTACTTCGATGCATAAATTTAGATCTAACTGTCACTTCCTCATTGCAAATTTCAATATTTCCACCACCAGTTTCACGTTCATTCGTCAAAGAAATTCTTCGTTCATTTGATATGTCATTTTCCATTTCAATTATTTTAGTCATGCTCGGAAAGTTGTTCTCTTTTTCAACTTCCATTATTCTAGTTAATCTTTGGGGACATTCTTTGTCCAATGATTCTGTACTATTCGTAATGGTAGAAAATGAATTGTCTTCATTCAACTCAATTATTCTGGTTATTCTTTGTAATGTCTCATTTTCTCCATCAGTACAGACCGGTGAAGGTGCCTTGTCGTTTTGAAATTCTATAATTCGAGTAATCCTTTGATGATGTTCTCTTTCTGATTCCATATTTATTGAGGTTGGGTTCAAGTCATCTAATTCTATAATTCTTGTTATTCTTTGAGGGTAATTATTTTCAGTCATTGATACTGATGACTCCGAAGTATTTGATTTGAAATTTTCTTTGTGGTTATCGTCAAATTCTTTCATTTCTAAAATATCTGAAGAACTTAGAAAAGATGACTGACTGTCTAACATTTGAGTTGTTGTTATATTACATCTTTCAATTGTTACCTTTTCTTCTCTAGAATTACTGCGGCTCTTTGCTTTTTGTAAGGCGCTTTCAGTGAGGAAAACACAAGGCACTTCCACTTGCATGGACATTTTTCGTCTCCTGGTTGAGTGTTCTTTTTCTTGATTAATGTCATTGTCAACGTCTTCAGGAACCGCCGTATGCGGAAGGACAATAGGGGTCCCAGCTACCATACGCAAAAAATCAGTAACAGCGGCTATATGCGCTCCCGTTACAGCTCCTTGTAATTTAACACCGGATACTTGGTGAGGCACAAGTTGATTATCGCGTATACACCAAACTACGGGCAAAGCCCCTTCAGACACCATCGTCGTTATGGTCAAATGTTCGTTTCGACAATGTCTCTACCACCGACTATTGTTTTTAATAAATACACCAAAAATCCAAACAAAAAATCACAAAGTTAAAGTATTGTTTTGATTCACTGGTGCATTTCCGGGCTACGACCTACACTTCGAAATTGAAAAAAGTACAAGTAAGTGTGCACATAGATTTGTTGTTGAAGAGACGGCATAGCGCGAACGCGGCGCGGTAACGGGTGGAGGAGCGCGGCGTGCGTGCGCGTCCGGCGGAGGTCGCGAGAGATAAGGCGGTGAGAGTCGCACGCGCACCACTGCCGCCCGCCGCCGCACGCCCCGCCACGCCGCCGCACCATCACCTTCGATCATACATCAATTTTCATCCGATGCACTCCTCGGTGGAATTATGTAACGGTATGGATAACCCATATTAACCGTTAACCAACCTAGTCAAACCATGATTAGGCGGTTTAAAACATTTGGCGTTTTCGAAAAAGGTCATTTGCTTTTACACTTGATCTCATAGTTCAAAAGTTCATGCCCGGTCGATAAAAACGCTGTATTAATAGTAAATATTGTTTTTTTCGAGTCTAGACTAGGGCATCGAGAACCGCCCCTATTTTAGGAACCGGTTCTTTCGGTACTAAACTCAAGCCGGAACCGAGTACCCGGTTCTTTCGGTTCTTTCGGGTTTTTTCATAAATTCAAGTTGAAAAGGTATGCTATCTTTTATATAGAATTCCCACTATCAAGACGAATAAATCAAACACACTTTATTGGTAAGCAAGCATAAGCTTATTTATATATTTTTTAATTATACTCAAATTACAACATCGTTTTTAAGTATTTTTGGCAACAATTAGTTCTTTAAAATTCAGTATTTTCACAACCAGTTGACAATCAGTGGTTTATATTTCACTACACTACAAAGATCAAAAAGTATCTATGAAATAATAAAAAACTAGCTTTAAAAAAATTAACAATCTTACATTACAAGCTAGAATTAGGAACTTTCATAAATTCGTTCAAAATAAATCAACAAGCACAAAAAAGTCGCAAATAAAAATGATATACATTAAAAAAAACATATATCCCATACGGACTTAACAAAAACCAAACAATAAAATTGATTATTAAATTGAGCATTACGTATTGAGTTTCTTCTTTCCTAAATAAAAGGAACGTAAAAAAATAAGTGCGTCTAAAGTTTAGTCGCTTAGCAACGAACGGAGTCTATTGCAGACTATCCCGGCGGAAGAAAATATACGTTCCGGCTCCACACTAGTGGGTGGAATCGATAGTAAATGTTGGTAAGCCAGCGATAGGATGCTTTTGTGATATGCTGCTCCAGCGAGTCTCTCCATCTAAAAGTAGAGAATACTCCTGTCCAAAATCAGCTTTGACATGCTTTTGAAGGACGTCATCATTTTTAGTCAGTGACTTTTTGAAAAGTTTGACCACTTTTCGTACTTTAGATATGAGCTGATGATAGCTAAACGATTGTGGTGACAAAGATGCTAGTGGCGATTCGTTATTGAATTCAGCACCATCGTCTTCATCGTTGTTATTTTCACCATCATCAGTTTCGTTAATAAATTTGCCAGTTCGCATTCTTAAAGCTAATTCAGATAGAGGCAAATCTTCGTCAAAATAATGCCCGCTCACTATCGGCTAGTATGTGTCATTACCGCGAATACAACTTTTATTACCATACTATCCGAGGCTGAGCTGCAAATTGCAAAACAAATGTCAAAAATTTGAATGTCGCGGAGTATCCTGGAGCATTTACCTTAATGTTGCCGAATCCCTTTAAAAAATCGTTAGTTTCTTAAAGATTCATCAATAACATTAAAATAATAACGTTATTTATAAATTCAACAGTGAAATAACAGTATTTATTCTGTTTGTATAATAAATTTGGATAATAACTTGATATTTAGCAAGAGTATTATAGAGATAATATTATTTCTAAATTTATTTTAAGAGAGAACCGAAAGAACCGAAACGACCGGTTCTCCGTTTTACAGAACCGATTCTTTCAGGGACCCTCAGAACCGGGAATTCCCGGTTCTTTCGGAACCGGGAAAAACCGGTTCCGATGCCCTAGTCTAGACCAAGACCGATGCCAATTGTTGCTTGTCTTGCAATCTTCGTTTTATTTGCATAAAATATGCAAGGACTGGAATTCAAGTAGGTTTGCTTCGGTGACGTAACGAATACGTACCAAAATTAGTAAAACATTCGTCGACCACGGACGTCGTTTATAGTCATTATCAACAATTTAGATTCTTGGTGATTAATAACTTATACTGTTTTCAATATTGTAAATGGAATCGGTTTTCATTGTTGCAAGTTAAGTAGGCAATCGAGAGCAGAGAGGCATAAGTCACCCCATCTGATGTGGGGTCATCCTGTCGCGTACAGTTAGGCCGCTTTGTGTTGGCCCTATTCGTGTCAGGACGGTCCATCACTCAGTCGTCGCGCCGGCCGATGCAATACCGCAAGCTTTATGCAAGCCCACCTTCTTGTTTGTAATATTATCAGAGTGGTGGTAGACCTTCTTCGGTAGATAATTACATTTAAGTAGTACTGTTTTCCTAGATTTTAGTCACGAGATACAGTGATTACTATTGTTGTGCATCGTAAATAGCCGCAGAATTTTCATTTAAAAACGCTTAAATAGTATCCATGACTTTGATAACGCTGGCTTCTGAAGACATTAAGAAAGCAATAAGGTACTTAATAGTTGCTAGATAAATAAAGTAAACGCGCATAGATAGTGGCTACGAGTATACACATGTAACACCGTCATGCGCAAATGCCAGGGGACAGTTAGGCCCGGCGCCAACGCAGCTTGCGATGCGCCACCCGTATCTGGGACGGGCAAATCAAGTATTAATTACTCATACGAACGCTTAATGAACTCCTTATAGTTAAGCGTGGAAGACAATTAAACATTCCTTCAAAACGAATGCACTTGAGGACGTCAAACCATACGAGTATGTAGATGTCATGATTTTCACGCCAAAAAAGAGATTAGTTCCAAATGTTATAATGGTGGACGAAAGAAGTCCTTAGTTAATATCTTCTTAGACAGACAATGTGAAATTTAAAACGATTCGATAAACGATAATGGACATTGAAGACGTTCAATTTAGATAAAACCTCGATACTCAATACAAGATTAGGTTTAGACGAGATGCAGTTGCATAGATTAGTGTTTTATTTGTAATCATAACCGCGATCTACGATCGAAACGTTTTTGTGAGTGGGTGTATGCACGAATGATTATGCACGACCTCACAGTTGCTGATACTGATAGCAAACAAACTCTCGCATCAGTTTCGAAGAATCACTTTCCGTTCAATGGAACGGTCGATTTGGGGAAGTCCAACGGTCGGCTACAGGAAAAAATATTATTTACTCAGATAAAGAACATCAATCAGATGCACTAAATAATAGACAAACAAACAGACCTTGGTGCCGCGTACGAAGTTGCAGATGCTGCCCGCTTCTATGAATTAGAATTGACTAAAAGGGAAGAAGTTTATTTATTACTACCGTAGAACACTTTAAGTGAAGCTGTTTTATAAGTAGGCGTTATATAAACGGAAGTATCGATTTGTCTTCTTGTTTACGACGTACGAATTGATTTCGATAGGGTTTTTTGTTCGATACATCACATGTGTTGTGACAGCAGACTTTCTGATCTAAGGTTAATGCCGGTAGGCTTATTGCATGCGAGGTCTTTTCATTATGTCTTCTCGAAGCTTAGAGAATCGCAAAATTGTTAGATTTTTTTTAAAGGGGTCTGACGTTTGAAAAGTTGGGATGGTTACAGAAATTGTAGCTCCGTTTCTATTCTTTCAATGGAATTTTTGTCTTGCAGAGATTTTCAGAGTAAATCAAATTGGACACACTGGACAACACTTACCCAAATTGCTACTTCCTAGTTGCAATGGACAATGTGATTGTCGAAATTGAACATGCATATTAATTAATACACGTCATCGACAGTGTGTCATTTAAATGGAAAAATTGTACTTTTATACCCCAGGAAAATAAATAAAATTCGTTTTTAACTTGTGTCTTTATCGAGGGCAAGGACGAAAGCGTGTGTGTCACATTTAATTCACTGTGTCGGTTGGGTTTTTTGCAAGAGTATTAAATTCATTTGCATATTTTCGATGCATTTCAAAACTGAGGCGTGAAGTGTTATTTGAATGGATGTACCTTCACGAGAGATTTGCAAAAGGGCGGTAAAAAGGAACCAAGAAGGAAAAAGCCAAAGGAAAGTTTGCAATCAATTGCAACTAGAGCATGCAGCCTCATTGGGTCATTGAAATACGTAGAAGATACAGATGCGTATTTATTACATCTGAAATCTAGGTCTCACGTACCGCGCCATGCAGAATCCGAAACACTATTTGTATTTTAATGCAAAATGAAAATTCATTCACCCCAGCTTGTTAAGTAACTCGGTTGCTACGCAAAATTCCAAGTCAATGCGCATTCCTTGAAAGTGAGTATTTGCATAATCCTTACAGAAACCAAATGACACGTTAATTAGATAAATAAATGAAATAGTCATTTGGCTAAATATCAATAGTAATGTTACTTACTTCTTATTTAATTTCAAACGCTTCATTATGAAGCTTTGATGTAGGAAAATACAAAATTTTTGAAGTGTAAGATAAATCATCTTATAAAATCTTCACGATGACTATAAACAAGGATGACATACAAATGAAGATTTCTCTGCTTGTGTGTGTCTTAATGAGGTGTTTTAATGACGTGAAGGTTGTCGAATTTGTTACTTATTGTATAATGTCGGCCAGTGATAGCACGGTTCGAGGAAGCAAGCGGTCAGCGGCGTCGCCGGCGCGGTCTTGGCGCCAAGACATGGCGCCCGCCCGGGCAATTCGCGGCGCGATTTTTTTCTCGACATCATAAAATTATTAACCGTACCCCCGTGTTATATTACAAAGCTACCGTTTGATTACATGTAGCATTGATTTAAATGGAGCACAAACTATGAAATGACGTTTGCACGCAGTTAATCAAGCAAGCCGGTGGGCAAGCAAGTCGTTCAAATCGAGACTATTGTTTTAGTATCAAATCAAACGCTAGTTAATTGCCTAAGAGTACATGAGGAGCGATACACTCGTGTTCGGACACATGCTTGTGATTATTAAAGCAGTAACGAGATTTAATAGGTAGCTCTAGCTAGTGTAAGTAAGTAATATATTTTCAACAGTAGCCAAGTTAACGTGTGCCTGAACACGTGCCTTTTATAGCTAGGCTGTCATTAGGAAAATCTATTGTAAGTATCTCTACCTCTTTAATAGGTAAAGATGGCAAGTATACCTATTAAATTTTATTACCTGATTGATATCTATCTTACATTTTGTTGTTTCTGTTTCAACTGCCTAGCCCTTTTTCATTAATGTTGGGGTAGGTTTTCAGCCTAACCAGATGCAGCTGAATAGCAGTTAGTTAGTTTAGTTTTTTTTTTAAGTTATGTAGGTCTAGGTACCTACTTATTTTGATACATCAGCTCACAGCTGCGCAGGTTATTACGACGGGGCAAGCGTGGCCAGAAATTGCAGCGGGACACAATTTAGGCTAGGAAAGAAAATAGATGATAATGAGTCTGTGCTAATTTACAAAAGTCAAATTAGTGTAGCTGAATAATTCAGCGTTTAATGAAACGTAACGCCACTTGAGGTAGGCAGTTTAAAGTATATGCAAAGAACAAAAACCAACAACGACTTGACCGTAACTAATTATGAAGATTTCACAAACGTTCTGCTCGTATTTACGTATGTTATTGTTTTTACTATATATTTTTATCTTTATATTTATACACATTCATAAGTAACTTGTTTTTCCAACCTTGTCAAAGTATAATATTACAATTAGTGAGCAGACATCGTTACTTTAAAGTCAGTGATGATAAGATGAACAAAGTAGCGGACATGCATAATGAATATTAAATAAGGAAAATACTGAATTTTTCGCGCACATTCAGATATTTCCGGAAAACCAGCAGTACCTTGTCAGAGTTCATTGAGTATTTATATTGTTGAGTTGATGGACACTTTAGTTTGTGAAAGGGTCCATCAACTCGCTAAACAGGTGTAGATCCCGATTGAAGAAAATCATAAGTAAACGCAAATGAATCATCTAGTTAATTATGCTAATCTTAAATAGCAAGACGCAAGTCATAAAATTAAACCGATTAAGTACGTGAATTATGAATTTATGACTAAACTAGACTATTAAATAGCATCAGATTTACAGCTCCACTAGAACTTGTTTAAATCTTCTCTCATAACAAAGAGAAATTCACGGTCACCTCAACCAATGGGGAGGAAGATTTCAAAGATAATTGCACATTTTTAGCACTAATGTGCAATTTAATTTGCCTGTCGTAACCATCTCGAAGGTACATCAATCTGCAGATTACGGTTTAAAGCGTTCTAGACGCGGCTGTAGAAAGTTGCTCGCGGCGCGACTCTGCGGCGCCCGCGCATGTCCTGCGATCCGCATTCTCCCTACCAAGCTTTAAAATAAAACTAAAAAAATAAAAGCAACATCGTAAAATACAGTGTATCGCGGAGTAATGACTTTAGAAGATTAAGTAGGGAATAGAGAAGGCCGTGCCTCGAATAAAATAAAACAACTCCCAGAGGACTTCGCAATGCCAGAGGCAATTAGGTACGAGTAATATCTTACAGCGTTTAGTTTAGATAGGTATGGCTCCATACCAAAATATTTTTACAAACAAAGGCATTGTATTTCTAAACACAGGCCTACTCTAGTCCAAAGTAGCAGGCAAGTACTCATTTAATATCTTTGTCTTTATCTTTACGGGTACGAACCGCTACGAACTTGAAGGTTTAAAATGAATAAATATTCGATTTCTTTAATGAATTTCGATACCGTATTGGAACATATTTTATTTAAAACCTAACTGCACACTCATCTTGTGTCATTAATCTTGAGATCCTCCTGTCGAGGATCCAATCTTTTCTTTGTAAAGGGAATTACGTATCATTTTTTTCCTTATGAAAACATAACTGTGAAGTAGTTCTGGTAAAACATCTGAAAATTATATAATGCCGACAATGCCGTCGATCGAATGCCGAATTATCGGCTTACCGGAAAAAAATGCGACAAAGGCATAGGTATTGTACAACTTTGACAAAGGACAATGGTGAAGAGAAAAGTAAGTCTCTAGATTTCTTGAAAGAGAAGCCTTAACCTACATTTCAAAATGATTACAAAGGAATGTCACGAAGTAAGCAGCAAAACAGTGTTTAGATAATGGTGGTGTATAAACAATCGCATCTGCGGTCGGTGCGCGCGGCGCGGCTCCGCGGCGGGTCGATGAACGACCTAGCTCAGTGTGAGGCTGTTTCCTCGGCGGAGAACTGCGGACCCGCCCTCGTTCCGTCTGCCCCAGCACAATAAACTACTCAATTGTTAAGCCATATTAAACTAACACCAACTGCTTGTTTCATACAGTACTAGCCTGTTCGCAACGGAAATATGACAAAACATCAATAATTATATGCGACAACAGCGCGCAGCGCTGGCTATCGGATCCAAAACCAACTATAAATGTTCACAAAATTTCATTGAAATCGGTTGGGTTACCAACAGGGACCGTGATTTGAATAAATTAAGATCGGTGAGTGATCGTTCAAGTTGCGCACGGGCAAAATACAAGGCACTGAAAAAATGCCAAAAGATCACGATTTCTGTGCTACATCTAAGTAACACTTACACATAAACCTTCCGAAATAATGATGATTCTCTAAATGATGATAAATGAAATCGCATCAATTGGCAAATGACACAATGAATAAAACGGTCACAGAGAGAGATACGAAAAGCGATTGTTGTCACTGATATAGATGGGATAAAGGGACTCTGTACCTATTTATTGCACTTTTCAGTTAGAATATTTAGTTTCATTTCAGTTGAAGTCGATTTTTAGGTGAAGTTGATTTAATCTAAATTGTGTCGGCCAAGAAATGACCTAGTTTGGCGCTTTCGGTAGCGTCCATCAGACCCAAAAGTCGGCCGAAATCTGTCACCCAAAGCACGGTAACGAAGCGTTTGCTGTTCCCGGCGTGAGCATACTATCCACCTGTGTTCAAACAAGAGATTATCACCCTAACTGTCATTTAAAACAATTCAGCAGTACAGATAAAGATGCTAAGCAGAAATTGTGTTTTCTCATTGTAATGGCCAAGAATGTTGCAGTGTAAGAGGTATCTGATTAGTATCAGTCATCAGATTCGTACATGTCAAGATTATAACATTGTTTCAACTTTTAATGCATAACAAATTAATAGACATTTCGTAGAAATATTATGCATGTTACGAGCATAATAAAGAGCATTAAACCAACTGATGTCTACGTAATTAATAGTTTATGGCGTAAGCGATATAATGTTTATATCTGAGGGTTTAATGAACGACCTCACTTACACTTTTGCTGACATGCCGTACCGGACATATCAATACTCTCTAGGCAGTAATAATTACATTCGCGTTAGAGTGGTCCACGGTACACATACCAGTTTCGGTGACAAGTCGCAGAACTCTCACTCGCGGATGTCGCATCGCGTCTCGTGTGCACGACGCTCCATTACCGATAAATTGGCACTAGCAAAAAATATCATTTTCGCTGTACGTTGACGTACATACGTTTCTAATCACATCATATCTGGGTCAACGGAAATTTACGACGCGAACGATCACTGAAAGCCTTTTACATCACATCTCGACGACAGACACCTGGTACTACCAGGATCCGATCTGCATGAGGCTTAGCACGCACACTAATTGGTGGATATTTTTTTGGACATGTTTCGCTAACGAAAATCAAATTACCGATTCAAGATCATTTAAATATTAATTTGGTAATGCAACGTCACAATCTATTTGATTTAAATAATTAATTAAGATTAACAGCGACGACAACGCGACTTATTAGGAGACAGTGGAAATGTAATGACTGACAGGCGCATTCGAGATCATTAGATAGGTATGCAAGAGAAAAAAAAACTGGGAACAAGAGAAAGTATTCGTAAAATAACACAGTGAAACACTGCATCAGAAATGATCAATAATCATGTGTGGGCGTGGACATCAGTGCAGTGATAATTGAAAGTGCCATCACTTGCAGGCACTCTGTACCAGATAGAATCTGTGTCAAGTCGTTTTCACGGTCTTGCCGATGTTCTATACAAAATTGACCATGACTTGGGATGGGCGCGTGTCGCGCTTGCGTAGGTGTCTTAGAACAACATCCGCTCAAAATGTATTAAATTACGATCACAAGTGCTTCGATATTTGATTGTTAACACTCATGGGGCGAATTTAATATCCTACCTCGCTCCGGTTATAAAATTTAAAGTTTTCAGGAAAAAGCAATCGAGGTACACGTAAAGCACCGTGCAAGAATACCAGGAACTTACTGTTAACACGGTAAATGTATTTCGAACGGTGTTTTGCCCTAATTTGTTGTAATTTACGTAGAGGACTGTTGGAGCACTATGGGGTACCTTACCAGTACCTTAGGCACGCACGCGGCATTACGCAGAACTCGAAAGCAAGGGAAACTACTTTGCGACCATTCTGTAATCTGCCCAACGTGGTCATTTCAATTTCGTCATATCTGGACACTTTCTAAAGAAACTGCAACATGTAAGTAATAACTGTGGCAGACAAGACGCAGCCTAGCTTCCAGTGGAAACATGCGATAATAAGGTGTAATTGCCCACCACCTCTGTGACTATATTTAGCAGCAAACGCTCTGGAACTAGCTGCGCATGCGACTAGTGCAATTACGTAAAGCGGTTGAGCCATTTCTAATCTAAAAATAATCGTAGGCTTTGCAGACATCGGCGCCACTGGGATCGTACGAGAAAGTAAAGACAATATTTTCATATCATATGGACAACACAAAGTTGAAAATGATAAGCAATTATTGTAATTTTCATGAATAGTTTTGTTTACTCTTCACAAAACATAGATAACTGTTTAAACCCACTCAAAACCATTACCTATTTCACTATACAGAGAGGATATAATCGGAAACAAGCAAGAATTACAAAGCAACTGCATAAACTTTGCAATCATGAACGTTGCACACAAAGCTAATGAGCAGATAATAAATAAGCACGTTAAAAACTGAAACATCTATCCAGAAATGTGCAACACTAATGATAATTGCTGGGTTTTTTCAAGGAGCAAACTGTAGATATTTTGTAGGGAGGTGACACTAATACTTTACAGTGGTTAAGTATATCCGTGACGTGGACTAATACATCAGTGGCGCCGGTTAATCGTTCGTCTGCGCGTGCGACGTTGCGATGCGAATTTTCCCCAGCACTCGTACCATTAGGGAAGCTATCATTACTGCGGCGACAGGGCTGATCAACCGTTACAATCGTCTTACGACTTGACATTTTAATGCTCACGTGTAAATTGCATTTTAATTTAATTACGTTATTAATCTTTTCACATACTTATCCTTTGCTCGAAATTAATTTTGGAGCTTTCTTATTTGTTTGGATTAGACATGCGCAAAACGTGTCCAACAAAAGATAAGGAGTGATATGTATATTTTTGTTTCCGGAACTAGTCCACTCACCTAGTTCATTAGTTCCTTTAGTACCGGGGAACGCTATCAATTCGTTAGTACCTCAGAAAAGCTCCATTCACATTGTGGTTCAGAACTATCAAAGCAAAATTGATATACTATTACCTCGGGACTATACGAGTACAAAACTATACTCTAGGTCAACGTTTTAGTACAGCGGCCGACGAGAGGTTGGTGGTGGTGGTCGTGTGTACTGGCGACCTAAAATGGTCGTTTTAGCTGAATCATAATAGGATATCTATATATATATATATATATAGGAGATATATATATGTACCTATATATGATTTATTTTTTATTTTAACGTTATTCTTAATATTATCCTATTATGATTCTGCTAAAGCGGCCATTTAAGCCCCCCAATGTTAATCGTTCGCCGAGTAGGCCGCGCAGAAGTATGCCCGCGTTAAGTTACAGAAGAGTTAATAGAACGTAGGTACGCGGCGTGTGATAACACCTATTATCGCTCGAAGTCTCGAAGTCTCTCAAATTATTATAATAAAAATCCGTTACTAAAAACTAGACGAGTTTTTAAAGGAACTATGATTTTTATTTTATCTGTGGTTGTTGAACGGTAATACGGTTCGTTTTAATATTACTTAATTCTCTCCATTACTCGTCATGCACGCGGTGTAGAAAATTTCTTTTGGACGCGAAGAGCAATGGATATACAAACAATACAATATTGTGCATGGTACGAGTACGAACATACGATGTGTTCCCATCTCGTTCTATCATAGGCATGGCGGTGCGTCGATGTGCGATGGCGCGAGCGAGAGCACGCGGCGCGAGAGCTAGCAGGTAGGGCGCTTCGGAAATAGTCGGGAGTTCGGGACTACTCGGTACTAGAGGAACTAAAGGACACATTTGAATTGGTAGTGAACGAGTGAATGGAGTAGTACCGGGACTGGAAGTATATCATTTTCATGACTCGTTCCGGTACTACCCAAGTCTAGTTTGGATCTGTGGCAACACTGCCCGAGTGACATGTAAAATTTTTGATCCGTATTTTAAAATTAAATTTAATTAGTAAATAAGTTAAATTAAGGTGTAACTCATATGTGAAACGCATCTTAAATGCGTAAATACTCAGGAAAACTGTTATCCTGATAATTAATGAAGTTTTCGGTAATACAAGGATACCGGTAACCTAAAAACAACAGCTGACGTTTCAACCACGGATGTGTACGGATCAGGGGAAGTATTGTTTACTTTTATTTAAAAACAGCACACAAACGTCATTTTAACTCTAAATTACTTTCATGCCAATTTTTAGTATTAGTTTTTGCTGATTTATTACCCTGTACTGGTTCTAAATCTCTTTGTTGACAACCGGTCATTTAGCAACAAAACATAGTAGTTTCGTCTCTGTTCTTATTTTCAAATTGATATAATCAATACGAGTTCATAGATAGTTCGCGTAGGATCATTACTGTGGATTACTGTGTTGAATTATTAACATAATAAGATCAGTTTAAACTTTTATTTATTTTATGCAACATACCCACATGAAAAGTAAATACCTAAGATAATAAAACCATTGAAATCTACATAGATTCAATTACATACATTGTATTAGATTACTTTTAAAGTTAATAGAGCAGCCTACCTCATTTAATCTCATAACTGCAATCTTCTCCCTGCTTTTTTTTTTGTTTTAAGTAGTTTTTTTTTTTTTTTCCCCTTTTACCGCTAACTTTCTTTTATTGGTCTATTCTATAGGTTCTCACCGCTTCTTTACTTCTAATTTTCAGTAACCAATCCTGAAACCATGCCTGTGATGACCCGCAAGGCTACTGCCCTGGATATGGAGCTAAAATTGAGAACGGCCCTCCAAGAACTCAAAGAATCCAACCTCCAAGTCCAACAGCTGTTACAGGAGAGAGAAGAGAGTGAGGTGGAAGTCGATAAAGTTAATGGCAAAATTTCAAGCTTAAAACGGGAGCTAGTAGACCTACATCAGCAATACTTGGACGTTGTTGATGAACGGGATCAACTGAAGGTGGTCACGGATGGTTTCACAAATTGTAGTAACTTGTATGAGGAGGCTTTGTTTAAAATTAGGGACCTGGAAAATGACTTAATTCATGCCAATAATTGTATATTTAAATTACAGAAAGAAAGAGAAAGTACTCAGGTTATAGAAACAAACCTCTTATATAGTGAATTATTAAATAGTAATTGTAACCCCCCTTCCTTAATAACTATTGACCTGACTGAAGATTCCTTACTCAAACAGAATTTTATAGTTAGCAGTAGGAAGATTAAAAAATATGCAAAATTAAACAGAATTATTAAAAAATGCAATCAATTTAGGAAACAACATAAACGCTTTTCCAAATATATTCCACTGAGGAAAGAGCGTGTTGATTTAGTTAATAAGTTAAATAATTACCAAATAAAATTAGAGGACAGCATAAAAATTTATGAAATTGATACTCAGCAGTTGCAGTCTGAAATTCAGGTACTTCAGGATTCACTAAGTTCCCTTTCTAGTAGGTATAAGATTTCTCAAAACCAAATTAGGGAACATATTTATGCGGCAAATGAGTTGGTAATGGGTCAATGTAGCTGCCAGACAGTTACCAACCATGATATTATCCAGCCTCAGGTAATGGAGGACCCATACCAGGTTGAGAATTTGCCTCGGGACAGCACTCTAAATCAACAAACAATTAATATAACACAAGATGATTTACACGTGGTACAGCCTGAGTTATATGATAGTTTGCCTGAGTTTGGTAATTTTGTCTCATCAAATAGTAATGTTTGTGATCATTCAGTTATGTTCTCTGACAGTATAGGTAAGGGGCTAGGTAAATTAATTAGTAATAACCTGAGTTATTGTACCCAAAACAATTGTATGCCAGGGTCAACCTACAAACAGGTCATGGCATCTGTAACAAAAAGTGTTTGTGATCCTAGTACCACCATTACTATATGTGTTGGGAATAGTTCAAAGGTTAAAAAGGAAGACATCACTGACTATGTTTCTGAGTTGTTAAAGTTAAATTGTAAAAAAGTCATTTTGTGTGCTTTTCCATATTTTGAAAATGTAAGTAGTAGGAAAAACGATTATATTCACATGTTAAACAAACACATACATTTTTTAGTAGGTCACTATAGTGACAAACTTATATTTATTGATATTAACACTTTTGTTGATAAACTTAGATCGACGCGGGGTAAAGTGTATCTACCTATTAGTTGTAGACACAAAATAGCTCGGCTATTAGCTTTTAATATTCACACAGACATAAGTAGTATGTCTAAGTTTAGTTCTATTATTGATACTGCGACTATTAGTACTAATACTAATGAACAGGTGGTGACCTTAAATAAATATAGCATTAGTGCTATTGATGTTTACAAACTTTGTACTGAGGAGGAACCATATGTCACCGTGGAAACTTCTCAAGTAGCTCTTAGGAATGATAGGATCATGTTGTCTGGCGATGGATCGGGAGTCTCGGGGCTCTCTCCAGATCTTAATATTAATTTAAACTAGGAAGTGAGACAACAGAAGGTACCATTAACAATATTGTTAATCCTACCAACAGCAAAGTATCTTCTGGCACTTCATTAGTTCGTAAAAAAGGGCCTCAGCAGAACTCTTTAAAATTATTCCACCAAAATATCCAAGGCATTTCTTCCAAATTATTAGAAATTGAATTGTATTTAGAGAAAAGTATGTTTGACATTGTTTGCTTTACTGAACATTGGTTAAAAGATTACCAAATGCTTATTAATTATGAGAATTATATGGTGGGTAGCTGCTTTAACCGTAAATCTATGCTGCGTGGAGGTTCCCTAATATTAGTGAAAAATTGTGTTAAATATAAGCAACGTGCTGACATAGTAGGTCTTTCGGTTGAACATTGCGTCGAACTGTCCTGTGTTGAGCTAGATAAGCATATAATTGTGTGTGTGTACAGACCCCCAAACTATCAAAACTTTTCCTTATTTGAATCAATAATGGAAGATGTTCTGGCAAAACTTACAGCCAGTAATAAATCTACGATTATTTGTGGTGACTTCAATATCAATATTTTGGAAGATAATTCAAATAGCAGTCGGTTATTAAATCTTTTTAAGTCATTTGACTTGACTAACGTTTTTATAGAACCCACTCGAGTCACGCCTTCTTCTGCTACTTGTATAGATAATGTTTTCTGCGATTGTGAATACTTAGATAGAGCCGTAGTAAATAGTCTGCCGTCTGACCATAGCGGACAAACTGTAACTTTCAGGTGTAATACACCATTGCAAAAAGTTGATATTAAATTTAGACCTATAACTTCTAGTAAATTAAATAGGTACAATATTTCCCTACAGAACAAGTTAAGTGTTATGAGCCATGACAATATTAATATAAATCAATTCTATGATCATTTCTTTTCAATTGTTCACACTGAATTCAATAAAACTTTTGAAAAGAAGACCAAAAGCATTTGCCCTAAATTTATATTTAGTGATTGGGCAACTAGAGGTATCAGAAAAAGTAGGGAAACACTATTTGAGCTTTATGGCCTTAAGCCTTATGTAAACACTGAAACTTTTAACAACTATGTTGCTAAGTATTCAAAAATTTTTAGAAATTCTTGCAAGATTGCCAAAGCCCTGCACATTAGCAACAAGATTAAAACAGCAGAAAATAAAATTAAGACAGTTTGGAAAGTCATAAATAGCGAGACTAACAGGAAGAAAGTACGTAATACTAGCTATACATTAGATACAGTATGTGGTCCTAAAAGCTCTAATCAGGAAGTAGCTCAGGAATTTGTAAATTTCTTTACCGATATACCGTTAAAAACTACGGAGGCTCTAAATTCCTCTTCTGAAGTCTCAATCGGTTTATTGAAAGCGAATGTATCTGGATGCCAGGCTGAATTTAAATTTAAACACATAAACCCGATGACAGTTATTAAAGCTTTCCGGCAAATAAAAATCAAACTGACCGAAGATCTATGGGGAATGTCTATCAAAGTTTGTACTTCCATACTTGAGACTATAGCTCCATACTTAGCTTTAATTTTTAATTTGTGCGTAGACCAAGGAGTTTTCCCTGATTTAATGAAATACAGTAAAGTCATACCGCTTTTCAAATCCGGGGATAGTAAAGATACTAATAATTATAGACCTGTATCCGTGTTGCCAGTTTTTAGTAAGGTGTTCGAAAAGGTAATGCTTAATCAGATGCTCAATCATTTCAACACCAACGGAATCTTACACGATCAACAGTATGGCTTCACCAAGGGACGTTGTACAACTGACGCCGGTGTAACCTTATTAAAGCACATATTCATGGCGTGGGAAGAGTCCCAAGACGCTGTAGGAATATTTTGTGACCTCTCCAAAGCATTTGATTGTGTAAATCACGACACATTGCTTTTGAAACTTGAGCATTACGGACTAGGTAAACTTGCACTTAGTTTGGTAAAATCTTATTTATGTGATAGACTGCAATATGTTCAAATAAATGGTGTTAATTCACAGGGCTTGAAAGTAAAAATGGGGGTTCCGCAAGGCTCAATATTGGGTCCTTTCCTCTTTTTAGTATATATAAATGATCTACCCTATTTACTGAAAAACCAACCTCAAAATATGGTATTATTTGCCGATGACACTTCCTTAATTTTTAAGATAAATAGACGAGCCCAAAATCTAGATGACGTGAATAATGCCTTACTTGAAGTCCATAATTGGTTCACAGCAAACAATTTGGCATTAAATGAAAAAAAAACTAAATGCATAAGATTTGCTTTACCGAATGTTAAAAGTAGTGATTGTGAGATAATATTGAATAAAGAGAAACTCGAATTCGTAGATAAAACTGTTTTCCTGGGGCTTACGCTTGATTCAAGGCTTCAATGGGGTTCTCATTTAACATCTCTTGCGGGGCGCTTAAGTTCAGCAGCATATGCCATTAGGAAAATCCGTCAATTCACTGATGTAGATACCGCTAGACTAGTCTATTTTAGTTACTTCCATAGCATAATGTCTTACGGCATTTTGCTGTGGGGACGGGCTGCTGATATTGAGTCTATATTTATTCTGCAGAAAAGAGCCATCAGAGCCATATACAATCTTCGTAGGCGCGATTCTCTAAGGGAACTGTTTAAGGAAATTAACATCATGACTGTATATTGTCAATACATCTATGAAAACATAATGTATGTCAGGAAAAATCTGCATCTTTTTGGTAAAAGAGGTGACAGACACAATTACAGTACTAGAAATAGAGACCAATTAGTTCAGCCAGGCTTCAGACTCGCTAAAGTAGACTCGTCTTTCATGGGGTACTGTTTGAAATGCTATAATAAAATTCCACAAAGCATTCTTGAACTAAATGAAACCAAATTTAAAACATGCATTAAACGCACACTGTGTAAGCAAGCATATTACAAATTGGACGATTATATCGCTGATAAAAATGCTTGGGTCAATGCCGGTCCTGCTCCACAAGGACAGGGGCGCATAAAGGGATAGCGCTAATTTGTGTTGTTGGAGCTGCTGAAGATTGTACAACTATCTTTGCATTGTATAAATTCAATATCTTTAGTATTATATAACCTCATATTCCATATTGTGTGAGTGCTATGTACTAGAATGCTATCATTCGCTGGAAACCTACGTTTTTATTTTATTTATTTTTTTGACTTGAATGTGCCCTGGCGGTTATGAGTATGTCATGCTCACTCAAATGTCTCGCTGATGGTGGCGCGTGTGTCGGACCATTTAGTTCCCTTCAAAATGGTTGAGCTGAATGGTGCTGATCCATGCGTCATGTTCGTGAACGGGCGCTGTCAGTTGTGACTGGTCATGTCTTAGTCGCCATGGTTTATTTGAATTAATTATTTTGTTTTTGGGTTGTATTTTGTTTTTGTTTTGCTATGGACACTTTTATCGTGCAAATCTTGCTACATTGTTCTCACATAATATACCATCTCAACATGATTGATGTAACCAAGATTTTGTAACAATATTTTGATTTAAAAGAGTGTCCATGGAGTTTCTTGCCCGTTCTTCTCCATAGAGATCTACGCTAGGGAATGGGCAACTACAGTACTTTCACAGTTTTTATGTCTTGTGACTGGGACTGTAGCTACATTAAATGTTCATTTTTGTTTCGACAATTCAAAAGTGCCTGTAACTGGCCTACTTGAAATAAATGCTTTGATTTTGATTTTGATTTTGTACACATTAAGGAACAGTACACAAGTCGATGATTTAAGGTGCAGTATGAACGTGAACGTGTGAATGAGGGGCATGGTACATAACACGCGACACATCGTCTGCATCGACCTTAATTGCACGAATGATCTGGGCCACTGCTCTCTCTTAAATCAAACTCGAAAGCCCTAGAACCCCACTTATCAACATTGGATGATCCGCCCTGCACGTGAACGTTACTCGCGTACCTTATGCAACCAGTCACTGACCTCTTCGACTTGTTTGTGTTGTATTTCATTCAATGATAGCATTTCGTGATGAGGGACACGCTAATTTCTTGTACTGTTACTTTACAGTAGTGATCGTATGCTTTCTGAAAGGCAGCGATGTGTTGAATAGTCGTATGATGTAAGATTTCAATGTTTACAAATTATTAGATTCAAACGGATGTGCGAAAGGTATCTTTGATAAACTGTAATGAGAAAAACTTCCATCAAAGTTAAGTATTTAGGTGTGCCAGAGAGACGCGCCCGAAGTATCCATTTAAAACACATTAATGTTCACCTAGTGTAGGTTTACAACGTTGTAAGCGTCGCTAGAGGGACGGGAGCAGGGCGCTGAACTCAAATGCATCCTGTATCCGAAGTCGGTGATGTCGGCCAACTAACTATCTTTACTAGGAAATGTGGGTTTTTAGAAGCCTGTGTTAGTAGCACACCCCGGCTCACACATCTTCTTGGTAGGTTAATTGGTCGCTTTGTGTCATTCTGAAGTTCCATTTCTTCACTATATTACTTACACGTCAACTAAAGTGAGCCTTGTTCAAAAAATAATTGCATACCTCCTCATTCTGTATGAACGGATAATATTTTACAAAGCTAGGTATTTCAAAATTTTGCAGTCATGTTTACATTAAGTATAGGCGATAAGCATTCATTAAATTAACATAATATACGGGTAATAACTAATAAACCTTACTTATAAACCCACATGACATTTGTACTGTATTACGAGGACACTGAATCCACAATCATCTTCCATCTCGAAAGGACCTAAATATCAGAAATAAATTGTAAATACGCAATGTATGCAAACCAAGAATTGCAGGATCAATAAATAGAATAATTTACACAGAAATATGTGTCGATAGTTTAGTCTGCGTAAATGTAAAATGTGTATTGATAATGGTCGATCAGAATGCGCTGGCGCAGTGTCGTATGTCGGTTGCTGTCGCACAAGCGCTCGATTCACCGAACCGGCTAACTTCCTGCAGCACAGGCATGCATGTGCCATGAATAAACACATCACCAATATTCATATTAGTTTGACTCTTTCATTGCGAGAATGATTGCTTTGATAACTAATATTTTCCAAGTTCAGTCTCATCTACATTTATAATACGAATGTGTAAATAAGACGTGGTACAGCGGTTTCAGTCAGACTCTAGCGGTTTCATGAACGCCACCCATGTAAGCTTACGTGTCGCAAGTTCGAACCTAAATGCTTTAGTCACTTTTTCTAATTATTTGTTTTTGTTTTAGCGCTGTAAGATTTCAAAACCTTTTTTTTATTAACCTCATTTCCATTTAGGCAGAATCACTAATTAGGAATTTCTTCGGTACAAGACAGGCTTGGTTTACAATTATTGAGGACTTACCCCGGAAAAAAGGAAATTGTGTATCTATAAGATAACAACTGTTTACCGTTTAACCGTGTGGCTTGTGAGCGAAGTCTTGAAGGAAGGCATGCATTTGAACTTCGGAGCAAAATATTAGTTTCGAGTCAGTTCAGTTAATTAGTTTCACTAGCAATATTATAAGAAAGGGCATTAGATGAAGGGCCTGCCTCGACAGTATTCGCCACATCGATATGCGTGACACCTACGTCTCGTTTACGGTTAGACATTTTTCCTGTCCCTTTAGTGAACTATTTGAATATATGGTAGTTTACATTAATTTGGTAATGTAATACGGAAGTCAGATGGCAGTTTTTTCGGTTACAAGATCCGCAAAGAGGAGGAAAACTATGATATGTTTTACTTCCAGATTGGTAGCGAGTGCCGGGGCTGCGGCTCAGAATAGATTATAGTACTACGTTCTGCGGGACTGTTCGAAAGAGATACCGCGGCCCCGGAACGTAAAGGGCGAGGAAGGAACATGGATGGATTTTAGTCAGTAAAAGTCTGACCTCCCGCTCCGCCCAGAGTGGGAGGAGCCATTTCATGATTTCCCATTCGAAAAAAAAAACAAAAAGAAAAGGTTGGTAGCAAGTACTGGCGACCCTATTTCCATCGAAGCACCTAAAATCCAGTCCATTGGCAAATTTCTTAGAGGAAAACCCAAAAAAAAGGAGAATATTTTACTTATTCAGTAGAATTTACTGGCACCCTTTTTGAATACCTTGCGCGGAGTTGCGCGTCCCTTGCAAAAGTTTACGCTTCAGCAATTATCTTCTATCTTCGAAAATATGCGAGATGATCTGATCTGATTCTATTGAGAGGTTCTTCTTCTTTCGTATCGAAGGTACCTACGTTTTATGAAAAAACATACACAGCTAGTAAAACAATAATCGCATACATCGAAATCGTCAACTGCACGTCGGACGGAAGTCTCAGTGTTCTCAAATACTTAAGAGCGATAAAATGTTTGTTTTGTTGGCTCCAATGGTTTTATTCAAGTCATCAAGCATACCGTTAAGTAAGCTGCAGCCAGGGAATAGCTATTAGTTGGTTGTCGGTGTGTTAGCGGTACGACAGCCACATACAAAGCGTAGGAACCTCGCCATTTTAATATTTGCCATACAATTTGCATGTTTGACTAGGAAACGTTTTCCGGTAAGCCCCCCGCGTTTACTCGAACCGCATTAACTATTGTTTATTTTTGTGTAGGTATGTAACAAAGATTCAGCGAACTTCAGTGCAACAAACAAGCAAGTCAGGTAACGCATCTCGTTTTGTCTCAAGGGTACTCAAGGACCGTTTAAAATTCAGCAGCAATTACCAGTCCTGGTGGTGCTTGTTGCAGCTGACCTCATTTGTGAAGCCAGCGTTCAGCTCGTGCGGAACGCGATGCAGTTTTAATTACCGAGGCCGTCCGTCTTTCTTGCAACTTTGATTGTCGTACCGTCTGACTGAAGGTGACTTTTCGTCCCCATAAAATTTAAGTGTCTAACAATTTGAGTTCCGTTTCTTACGAGTATGACCTTAGTAATTATGACGAACCGACAGAATTTCCAAGTCGCTTAATTGACGTTCGTTTCGCTGAATGGCCAGTATTTTTTTTTAATGAAATACATAAGTATGAAATATTGACCGGTGACGTCAGGAAATTATCTGAGAATTTATGATACATCAATAATTCAATATTTATAGTTAACTGCATCTTGTAAAATTATTGAGACAAGTGCCCGATAACTATAAGAAAGCCAACTGTCAGTAGAATTATTATAGAGTGCTCCACGGTGATTGATGTTTGTCCTTCACGAGTCACTACCTCAGCTAAAGGGGTATCGGATGGAGCAAGCAAACGAATAATGACAACGCGACACAAAGGTTCGTGACGTCAATATCTATTCTGTGGTTTTGCAATATCGTGATAAACGTGAGACTGTCTAGGGTGCTTTATTAAATTATTAACGCAAAAAATCACTGAATCCGCCTAAAATTTTCTTGAATGAAAATCGTCAATAAAAATAAATGCATAATAATTTTATCTTTGGTTATGAAACGAATTGTACAAATGGGTTAATATATTTCACTTAACATTAAAATTCCCGTTTTTGTCAATAATTGATTGTGTGATGTCTTGTTAGCACATAATATAGATTATTTAATTCATCATAGTTGGTACTTCTTCCAAATTCGTAGCTTGTTATGTAATTGAGATGATAAATAAGAGATAGTCAATTTAATAACGAGACAGCTAAGTCAAACGTTCTTTTGAGTAATTAACAAGTTAACTAAGAAGTGCATTAAATAAAAAATGTGGCTAATAAATATCGACGGACATAATAATATAAAGATGGTTGTGAGCGGTGACGTAAAAAATATAAAAACAAATATTTATGTGAGCGACTGAGCGACAATTAATCATAACGGGAGTTTGAAACAAGTATGATCTGTCACAGTGTTGTACGTCAGTGAGGTGCCTACTTTCGCTTGCAAATTTTCTAGTACAACGTCGAGTCCATTGGCTAGTTGCGCAATAGTCAGAAGCGTGGTAAACACTTGTAATTATTATTGTAATAGCGTTCTAATCTAAACGAGGTGCAAGGTGCCAGGGCGTGGCGAGAAAGCGCCTTAACTACCCATCTCTGTAGCGAAACTGGGTGCTTTAAGTTGACAATAGAATGGTCACTTAAAAACAAGTGTTATGCATATGGGGCACGGGAATCCCGGATACACCAATTATAGCGTTTTGCAATAAGTTTTGTTTAACTCTTCTTTGCAAGTGCACAGGGTGCAACATATTCTTTGCTGGAAGTATGTATGACATTACACCGAGTTTGATTATTTTATCTAATTACTTGCCAAATTAAGAGTTGCGAGGTGAAAAGAGACAAAAATAACAATTAAGTAATCATGATGCTCTATAGTGCCCAATCCTATAATACTAAACACGCGAATTATAGGTAAACGAACGGCCGTGGAATTAATTATTCGTTCCCATTTCTCAATACCTAGAAACGAATGGCAAAGAAACATAAATCTTGCAGTAATCGTCTATTGTGGTGAGGAGCAGCAAAGACAATAAATAAACTCTACTTAGCCTAAATAAAATCGAGGAATAGAAGTCAATTACCGAATAATAGGTCTTCCATCTGGATTATTATAGAGCTTCATATCTGAGGTTTGCGGGAAATGGTGATGCAAGACAAAAGATCGAATATGTATTGTGTGTGGTAGTGTAATATTCGAGGAAAGAAGAGCTGAACCAGTTTCTTTTACATGGTGCCGTGAAAACAAATGGCCAATGGGCTATTTCAAGGGTGGGATATACAATTCTGCGAAGCGACATATTTCCATTACATGTTACTTAATCTTGTGAATGTGATGAGAGATACTCTGGTGGCTTATGTGATTTTCTATATGAGGATTACAGAAGTTTTTTCCCACAGTTAGAATCAAAGAAAAAATGGAATACATCAGCAGCTATTCCGCAGGAAGAGGTTTATCCGGTCATTGTTGCATTTATAAAATTAGATTTGAAGTTCATAATAATTTTTAATACCACGAAGGTGACAAAAATTATAAGAAAAAAAAGAACACGTCTTGTTTTGTTGGTCGTTCTTCCTACAAGACTCGATGCATGCATGTCTCATCATGCGGTTTCGAATGAGGATAACCACAACCGGAGGAAAAGAGTTCCTATGGTAACCAGAGATAATATGATATTATGTATCACCTAGAATGAATACGTCGTGATTTCAATCAGATGTATGAATAGTCAAAATACCTTATTAAGTATAGAAATACCAGGCTCTAGAACATGCGGCCTCTAGAACCTAGTATAAGCTCAATAATTAATCGAACCTTTCTCAGAATCTATTCTAGTCAGAAATTCAGAATAGTAATCGCTGTACATTTTTATTAGTGTTTAGGAAAATCCTACGTCCCAGCCTTCAGCTAGTCCTTAGTCGTCTTTTATTGCACCTACAAGGCGAGGGCGTATACTTAATTTTGTTTACCGTGTGTCACTGTTTACATTTAAAACTCTAGCTTCTTCAGGGTGACATTATTTATACATTTTTTTAAATAACTGGTTCGTGAATCGTGATTCAACAAGGGATGGCGTAAGCTTCGCCAGGATGGAACATCCGGTGTTATAAAAAGGATGGTAGGATCAGTTACGTTTTAAAAGCCTTTGAAGGGCTTCGGATAAAATAAATCTTCAAGTTTTAGAGCAACGGTGAAAGCATTTAATTTGACGAGCGCACTCACATCTTCCAGAATAAAGTTTAATTTCTACAAGAGAATCGTACCGAGTCTGCGGTTCGCGGGACAGACCTCGTAAAATATGCCGAGACGACCTGGACAAAACCAATTACCAGTGGACCTTGGCCTTCGATCGGAAGAATTGGAAGTCACGGGGAGAAACATTTGCCCAGGCGGTGGGGGATGACGCAGGTAAACACAGACTGAGTCTTTCAATTTTCTCCTTATAGACACGGTAATTTCTTATAACTTTGATTCTGCAGTTTGAGAACCCATGCTTATTGGATTGTGTTATCACTAATTCGGGAGTGAAAAAAAAACATACACGGAAAGAAAGCAACACGTCATATTCTGATTTGCGTTCAATTAGTCATACAGTGGGTAGGGCATGCCAGGGCGGCATATAGTGAAGGTGCGACATGTGACACCGTTTAGGGGCGAGATGTTTGGTCTAATGAAACCTCACCCAAAACTCGACCAACGGAATTAATTACTTTTTGCGGAACGACATTGCAATTCAAACGTAAATTGACGTCAGCCGTTAATTTGGGACTGCAGTTAACATCAATCCCTTTGTCAATGTTACTTCTGGTTTTGATCACTGGGTCAGACCAATCACGATTATCATTCAAGAGTTTTAGTCAAAGCTTGTCAGCATTTAAACCCGCTTGATGCCGTTAATATGACATGGACTTTCAAGCTTAACTGGCGAAATGTGAACGTGATAAACATACACCTCTCTCAAGGGAAAACCAGTAGAATAAAAATGAATAGCAGAAATTGTGGTGTTACAATTCCTTAACAGCTAGCAACAAAGGCTAAATAATAACAGCCGCTCGGGTCGATCTTTAGGTTAAGCCGCGCTTACCTGGGTTGGTCCGTGGATGGTGGACCATCAATTACATACCGAGTAGCGTTATTAGTTTACTACCCAGTATTATTACCCAGTATTGGGTTGAGGAGGGTCAGATAGCCGCTCCATGTAAAGTGCCGGGTATTCAGCTGCATCCGGTCAGACTGGTAGCCGAACCCAACATAGTTTAAGAAAAGTTTAGTCAGATGATAACTTCCTTACAAGCAAATTGCTAAATAACATAAATCTCCGTTTTCACGAACACCACATGACATATAAATGAATGCGTATAAGTATTTTTATGAATGACTATGGATAAAGCTTAAACAAACATAATTTATCACGCCTAACGAGTTGATCTACATAATTAAGGTCAATAAAACACTCCTCTCAATATAGGGGGCGCCGGCAGCGCGTGATATTTGTAGAAAGTGTAAACAGATAAATGTTTTATTAATTATTCAGTCATTATTCTAATCAAATTAAGTCAAAATAAACTAGTTCAAAATTGGTATGTTACAGAAAAAATGTTCGTTTTTTAATATTTCCGGTCTATTCTACACATAGGAGAATTATGAGTGAAACTCGAAATAATTAAAACTAATCAAATAGTTACGGAAATCCTTGAAATAAAAATCCAGCTTAGAAGTGTTTTTTTTCTTTTTCAAATCTTAACTGCTGTCTGCGTTCGCGGTCGGAATACGTTTTGAGCATGTTTTTTTTTTCGGATGGAATATCATCAAATGACTTCTCCCACTCTGGGCGGAGCGGGAGGGAGTGTCAGACTTTTACTGACTAAAACCCATCCATGTTCCTTCCTCGCCCTTTACGTTCCGGGGCCACGGTATCTCTTTCGAACATTCCCGCAGCCCCGGCAGGCGAGCATGAGGTCCTGGGTTCAATATTCAGATCAGGGCAAAGTGTATTTGGGGTTTTCCATGAGAAATATCACAACAGAAGACAAGAGACTGCATTTAAACTTGGTTGATGGTAATAGGCTCTCGCCATGCATCATCATTACATGCTTCTTCTTGTCGTATCGATCATCATCATCTGCCTAGCCTTTTCCCAACTATGTTGGGGACGGCTTCCAGTCTAACCGGATGCAGCTGAATACCAGTATTTTACATGGAGCGACTGCCTATCTGACCTCCACAACCCAGTTAATACTGGGTAATACGATACGACTTGGTAAGACTGGTTGTCAGACTTTTTGCGCCACTGACTACCTGTAACAACTGCCAAAGATGTACAAATGACAGCCGCTCCCAATGGGGCCAACCCCAATCCATCCGTCCATGGGGCCTATATTACATGCTACTTAAACAACCAGTGGAACACTCTGCCACTGTAGTCCTTGGGGGATTAAAAGTGTGATGTCATAGTATGTCTTCTAATCTGATCCATACTGTACTGTCTCACTACAGGAAATAATTTAATTACCCTGTTGCTGATTGCGGTAACTAGCATTCAACCCATTGTGGGTACCAACCCAACCCACTAGGTAACTATTTCAGCCCAAACCTCACCTGACATGTGAGTGAGACAGGCATAATACAGGGTGACTGGGTCTGGACACCCCATAGCAAATTCGCGTATAGTGGAGGTCATTTTCTAAATACTGAACCTTTCCGTAAACAAAGTTTTATAGTTTAGGAGATAGGTAATTTTTTATACTTTATTGAAATTTTTCCAAAATTTGACTTTCAAGCATTCATAACTTTTCTTTTTGCTTTATTTTTGTGGGAGTTTTTTTTAATATTTGTTGGTAGTCATAGACATTGGTGATTAAAATACCTCGGAACTTCCCTCAAACTAGGGTAAAAAAATAAGATAGTAGGTACGCTTTTTAAAGAAAATAATGAGAAATCAAAATCATTACGATCAAATTCAACCGCAAATAAAAGAAAATACGGTGTTTCAATAATTATTTTTTATCAAAATTTGTCCTCTAGTTTCCAACGGTATATAAAAAGTTGCTAGTTAAAAAAAAACAATTCAGTATATAGGTTTGTGTAGGAAGGTAGAAATTCTTAGTGGATTTTCATTTTTTCAAAAAAATATTTTTACAATGTAAAACAGAAAAGCATAGGAAAAGATTAAATAAACTAGAGAACAAATTTTGATAAAAAGTAATTATTGAAACACTATAGTTTCTTTTTTATTTCTAGTTGAATTTGATCGTAATGATTTTGATTTCTCATTATTTTCTTTAAAAGGCGTTCTATCTTATTTTTTTACCCTAGTCCAATGTTTATGACTACCAACAAATAGTAAAAAAACCCACAAAAATCAAGCAAAAAAAAGTTATGAATGCTTGAAGGTCAAATTTTGGAAAAATCTCAATAAAGTATAATAATTGACATATCTCCTAAACTATAAAACTTTGGTTTGGGAAAGTAAGGTTCAGTAATTAGAAAATGACCTCCTCTTTGTGTGAATTTGCTAAGGCGGATCCAGACCCAGTCACCCTGTATATTTCAATGAAGTCTGTAACTTTCTGGGTAACATTGATACTTTTTCTCAAACTTATTATTTACTTACATCTAAATAATTAACCATTCAATTTTTTTTTTTTAGTTTCTTTTGGTAGGTACTACTTGACAATAAATACATAGATACTAATTTTTGTCATTGTAAAAAAACGGATAAAGGGAATAATAATAGATACTAACCAAACCATGGGCTGTTGTCTAAAATTAAAAAAAAATATTTATTTTATCAAATTAATGGACTACACAAGTGCATTTTCATTGTAAGGTCCATCAGACTGAATTAGGGTGAGAAGTTATAAAACATTCAGTTTAAGTAGGGCACATGAATAAAGGGGTAAAATAATTATCATAGTGCACCAGCATTCAACACGAGTTCATTGCCCTCGCATGCTAACCTATGAAAGTTCTGTGCATGTGTGAAACACTGAAATGTGACCTACTTCTACAATGACAAATTGTGTTAATAGAATGCTCACACAATGTTTTTATTTTGCCTAGAACTGATAAAGGTGGAGGAGTAGTTTATGTATTTTACAAAGTATACGTATGTACTTACTATGTTAATAAAGAGCGTTTTGTTTGTTTACTAATGAAGTTTTCTATTTTAGTTTAATTACTTTGTTTCTTTCTGGAGTGTTCAAAGAATAAATTAGTTCCGCTCAGGTTTCTCAGAAAATAAAAAATAGGGCAGACAAAGCAAGAGAATTATAACTTTATCTGTATGGAGTAAATGATAAAGCTCTGAGCTATGAGTCATATTGACTAAGATCTAGAGCTACAGAGGTTTATTGCTATCAGGAAAAGAAATGATGAATACATATTACCAAGGGGTACCATACTAATTGGGTTGAGCAGGTCAGATAGGCACCCGCGCCATGTAAAATAATGCTATTTAGCTGTATGCACTTAGACTGGAAGCCAACCCCATCATAGTTGGGAAAAGGCTAGGTAGACTGATGACTCATAATGTTGTTTTAAATATGTAGTGTCTAACTAAATGTATTGTAATTAGTGACCACATGATTAGTGGGGTAATTGGGCTTAATGTGTAATTACATCAAACAAGGGCAGTTACGGGTGTCACTGTCCTTCTAGCTACCATCATAGCCTACATGTCACAACAAGGATATGTCCAGTGCCAAGAGTCTGCCACCACAATTGACTTTTAATCACTTCTGGTTTCAACATTTACAACCATTACATTCTACTTTTACTTCATAATATCTGATAGCAAGCCAAATAAACCAACTACATTAAAAAAAGTTCAAAACAAAAAGGATGGTAAGGTCTTATCTCTGCACTAGGCAGAATAGGTATGCAGGAAAAAAAAAAGGTTACATGATAATGGTATTACCATGTGAAAGTAAAAGCTGAACAAGACATTGCTTTGGAAATTCCAAAGTAATGGCAGAAAACAAGATTTCTAATATCACCTAATCATTAAATTAGTCTGGTTACAGTATTAGTCATAAACTAGGCATGGGGAAGTAGTCGCTTACTCCAGTACTTTAAGAATTCCTAGTACATTTGCATGTATGAAGACCATAATATTGAATAGGGAGTGTAGGTGAAGAGAATAGGTGTGATTTTAGCTTAAACAATAACCTTTCTATGTCATGTTCACAGACTATTAGCAGAGTAAGTGCCTGTGATAATGTGAACATACCAGTAATGCTTTCACTTTGGATTCTGATGAAACATGCTTCATGCCAAAACTAGTTAGGTACATTATGTTTCACTTATCATTTATTATATGCTTTACACATCATATCAAAAGAAATGTTATCTTAGGTGAAAATAAATTAGGTCATACCTAGGTATATTCCTAAGGAGTAGGTATTATTGTTCTGAGGTATGAATAAAAGCGCTTTATTGTCAATGCATTACTTAACAGGATAGAGGGGCTGTATAGTTATTTATATTTATAACTGTACAATAACATTATGTACAGAAACTGTTTATATTTAGATTCTGCTAGGTGAGGAAAATATTAATTTATGAGATTTAACAATCAATTGTATTCGTTTTGCTCAGTAATTGGTGCAGTTAACCACCATTTATTTGTTTGGTTCATAGATGTTGTGGTTTAAACATTTGACAATAACGTGGTATACCTATCTATGAACTGATAACATAAGTATACAGCACATTTGTAAGTTAAATCTGCCGTCCCAGTAATTACAGCCCTAGTTCGAGTACAACAGTAAACATGTATGACTGGTTAATGCACGTAAAGGAAAAGAAATCGCGCAGGAACCGCTCACTATTGAAATGATTGCATAAAAAACAGATATGATTACTCACGGTTCGGCCTCTATAGACTGCAAGCGAGCGACATAATTCGATGGAATGTAGCCTTCTTGTTTGGTCTTCTTGCTTCTAGCTAACCACCAGTCACCTTGTGTATCATTTAAGATTTCTAAATGTTCCCCTTTTCTAAAGCTAAGGTCCTCATCGGTACGGGCATCGTAATCGTAAAGTGCTACGAATATTCGGGTGGGAGGGACCTCACTTGTATCTGTACCTTGATTTACCGAAGATCTAATTGGATCAGGCGGAGGGGTCGGCACTGGAGTCTGAAACTGTCTCTGATCCTCTTCGTGCGGGTTAGCCCTTTCATTTTTACTTTTAGAATCCTTTTCTCCTGTACTACTAAAACAGTTCCCCATTTTCTCTTTACAAGGTGGGTCTGGTACCACTCGTTTTATGTCAAATCACACACTTGTATGAACCAAAACTATTGTCCAAAGTTTCTATACCTATAAACATTTTATTTTGTCACATTAAAGTCAGAAATTTGAAACGAATACTATGTTTTTATCGTAAACAAAGAACATAAAACTCCGATCGGACATCACCACAGTCGGCCATTTTGATGCGCCATAGACAATCTATGAAAATAAACACAGATTATGTACGGGAACAATAGAGATTTTCCTGATGATTTATACAAAAATAATGTATATTCTTACGAGTGACACACACTAAAATAGTTATAATAATTAATTGAAAAAATGTGCAGTGTACAATTTACGAATAAAGTAAAATGTTTAAAATAATTTGATTTGACATAAACATCGTGACATCTAGCGTGCAATCGCAGAACTATAACATCCTCGCACCCGCTTGCCATCTGTCGGTTCTACATTGAATTAGATTTCTGTATGTATTATTTATTTTTTACTAGATGTCGCTGCAATACACGTTTTGAAGGCAAAATACCAAAATAAATATAAAATAAATAGCTTATGGGCGCTCAGAATGCCAGCTAAAATTCAAATTTTGCCCCCGCTTCCTCAGGCTAGATAGTTCTATCTCGCTCGCACTATCAAGAAGATTTTTTTAGGGTGAACTACACTATTGATGGAACGGTGACAAATATTCATCACCTGCCTGGCCTTTTCCAAATATGTGGAGGCAGCTGAATAAAAGTATTTTATATGGAGCAATTGCCTATCTGCCCTCCACAATCCAGTTAATACTGGGTAATACGATACCTCTTAATAAGAATGGCTGACAGACAGCAGATTTCCGAGGCAAGTAGGAAACTCGGTATGTAATAGGTGGTCACCCACTTAAGGACAAACCTAGGTAAGCACGGCTTAACCTTAAGATTGACCCAAGCCGCTGTTATTATTTAGCCAAAAGCTCCTAACCTCCCCTAGCTTAATCATAGTGAAACATAAATTCAATACGGTTCTTGAACAATTAGACAGACGTACTGCAATATAACTGACAAGTCAACACGAGGAAACTAATATTTTGGTAACTTTTATAAAAACGACACAACTCCTTTGCGATTCCGAGCACTTAAAACTAATATAGAAAAGCGTGGTGTACCGTGAATTAACATGCGAGGCGTTTATCACTCTACATTTCTTGATACAAGCCCAAAAAGAGATTTCTATCGACAATTTTTCAACAACAAGATTTTGTTCTTGTTTAAAAACATAATTATGCGAGACTCGAATGAATTTTGAATTTTTAGCCGGATTTTCTTCCGCCATTTAGTTTTTTATTAATTTAAATTACGGCCACGCATAATACCTATATTCATCGAGAGATGGACTAGCACAACTTTGATTTGACGAAAACGTGACGCTGTAGAAGATTTTATCGCAGAAAAAACTTGTTTGCATTGATGCTAGCTATCGATTGATAGACGTTTTATGCGTGCCTGCTAAAATCAAAGTTGCGCTGAAGATTCCATCGGTGAATGCACTTAAGCTATGATAGCTCATTATCTCGGAAACGAAAAAAACCAAATTTTTTCAAAGTAGCGGCTACGCACAAGTCCTATATTAATCGATAGCTGGTATCAATACAAACAAGTTTTGTATGAGACAAAATGTCCTAAAGTGTCATGTTTCCGAGATGTGAGCTATCGCACACGTGCACGAGCACGTTTATTGTAATTTTTAATAAAATGTTTTGCTTGCGAAAAATAAATTTATTTATACAAATATCTCTCTCGATAACAGGCACGTTTACCTACTGAAATTTTTGACCTTGACATAAGATTTCGATTTCAAACCATTTCAAAAATTATTTTATCACTGAAAACTACAATATTTCGAAAAAAAAACACGGATGCTTAATTTTTTATATAAATTTCATGTTTCATAAATAAGTAATTTCTTTAGAACATAAATCGGTGTCAATCGGGTTTTCTGTGCGAAACGAAAACAAAGAAATACATCCCCCACGTCTGAAGGCCGAGGCCGCACTGACTTATTTAGATTGTAGTCTTTGGCACTGACAATTTGTGCATCGGGGTCCTAGCGAGGGCCGGGGGGCAGGGCGGTCCTAGCTTTGACTGGTTAGTAAGCTTGAAATTTTAGAGAAGAGGCTATTACGATGAAAATAAAGCGTTTAAAAAAAAAAAGAAAACGTATGAACACTGCGTTACATATTTTTCGACTATCCTGAAAAGTTTCATGACCTAATTTAATGTTTTTAATTGAATACATAGATTTGAAATTTATTTTAGAGGTAGTTTTTTATCCAGAAATTTTTATGGAATCGTGTTTCCGAAACGTATGAACCTTATAAGCAGTCCTCAACTTTGCCATATATTAATCCCAAAGTGAATGCTTTAGTAATATTAACACGAGACGGGTTCAAAAATCACGATTAAGGGTTATACGGGCCCTTAAGCCTGCGCTCCGCCCGCGTGGAGTTCGATAATTATCCCACGGGATCATACTAGGTACCGGGATAAAAGGTACCTAACTACCTATCCTGTGTTAATCTAGGTTGTAAACTATCTATGTGCATTTCACCCAAATTCGTTCAGTAATATCTGCGTGAAAGAGTAACAAACATCCATTCATCTTCACAACCTTACCTAAGCATTTATAACTATCTAATACCAAGTAAGATGTAGGTAAGACTACGTTACATTTTAGGTACTTATTGATAGTAACGTTGATTTTCACTAGGTACCAAGAAAATTGGCAGAAATAGGTATGAAGCATTTTTTTTCTACCATCTGCTTTATGTAGTACCTATAGAAGGCTTTATAAAAAGCCAGTCTCAAGTTTAGTCTACGGCTGCTGCTGCTCATTACCGTAGGAAGGTAGTGTAGCTGAAATCAACACTAGCTTGAAGTTTAAGTAACAATAACTTCACGCTTGCATTCCGCGAAGGTTTAGGCAGAGGTGTAAACAGTTTCAGTGGCGTGGCAAGGGGCCAGTAATACGGCAGCCAGTCCCATAAATAGAGCAGACTTTTCAGAAACCCTAACGTCATGAAAAGTAGTGGCATAGCTAGTCCTAGTAGGGCCCAGTATCAATTTTTTTGAGGGTCCTTGGCCGCACTCAGTTTGAGTGCGGCGAAGCACGACAAGAGAAGAAAATGACAATTAGAGCTTTTTGGACCGTGACATGCTTTATTATTTTCATTTTATGTCAAAGAATATTTGAGGTTGTGAGAACATTTTATGTTTTTTTCCTCATCAGGGGTCCTCGGGGCCCCGTGTCATTGATACGGCTGATACAACCATAGCTACGCCCTTGAGTAGTACCTAGCCTTTATGGGCAAGCCAAGCTTTATGGCTTGTATGAAAGTATCGCCACTGGTCCCCGCTCACTTTTCGCCAATCAAGTCCCACGTGAAAATTAAAATCAATTGGAAACAAGGACTTGAATAACCTGGGTACCTAATTTATTTTCAATTATTCAATTCTCGTAACACAACATGGCGTCTTTGTATCGTAAGGCTGAGCAGTAATCTGTTGTAAGGATTGCTTCATTGCTAAGCCATGCTTATCACAAGAATTTCAATTAAACAGGGATCTAATTGGATTGCTGTTACTGTCCTCGTCGTAAGCGCAATGGATTTGTTTGAATTGTTTACACATGGCTGCGTAGTGTAGGTACAGAGTGAGCAGAGATCAGGAGGTCTAAAATGGCCGCTTTAGCAGAATCATAATATAAATCACATTAAAGCGGCCATTTTAGGCCCGCAGAAAAGGTAGAGCATCTCGGTAAACTATCGACGGTGACAAAACAAAAAAAAACTAAACCAACAAAACAAAGGTCACCGACTTCTGAAGCTAAAGTTATTTTTTACTTTTTTGAAGTCGGTTTTATTTTTTGCAAAAAAAGTTTTTTTCAAATATATTACATAGGACATAAGGGTGATAAAAAGTGGCAGACGTACCGGTATTTAATAACGAATCATTTGAATGTCAGCAACGAATTGAAACTAATGCGCAATCACAACTGACGTTTTATTTGTTGTTTCAAGTGGAGTTTATTAAATTTCAACTTGGCATATCATCTATCTTTAACTACTACGGCCATAGAGGGATTGCGCTGGCAACACTAGCGACAGGTCGTGAAAAAACGGCCTCGTAGTTAATTTATTTTAAAATTATTGATTTACTGTGTTTAGTTTGTTTTAAATCTACTCTATATAGTAGAATTAATGTATAAAGTGATACACGTAGTGTTTGTGACCTGTTTATTTTGTGATAACTCGCAACAATCGATAATTCGATAAATCAAGTACCGGCTGTCAACTACTGGACTGTGGATTTGAACTCTTCGAACCGGGGGAGTATTCCGTTTTGATTTACCAATTATTTGTGTATTATTTACATACTAAACATCACTTAAACACTGCTCAGAGCTCTGAGCAACATCCCGTACACACACCGGCTACGTTTATGTCTCATTTTGCTTGACAATTGTGGAAGCAAAATCGAGGACGAAAACACTTGCCCAGACAAAAACATTTACTACAAACCCTACTTCACACATAATATATTATGTCCTTATTACCTATGCACTAGAGATGGGTCGTCGACGCATTTAGCGTTAACGAAACTAGACCGTCCATTTTTGTTCATCGACTAGTCCATCAACTAGTTGAATTCGTCGACTAGTTTATGCGTCGACTTGGTTATGCAGACGTTGAAATAAACGTTGCAACGAAGTCTACTACGTTGACGGCGACGTAGACAGTTTACTTTAGACTCCAAAATAATTGCTCAAACAAATTTTAACTGTAAATCTAGCAGGAGACAGTTGATATTAGTACGGGACTGATGTAAAACTCTAGAACGTAGGCAAGTAAAACAAATTCATTCGTCGTGATATACAATATGAACTCTCTTGTGAGAGGTTTAGAGTTAAAATTTGTTTGAGCGTTTATTTTATTTCTAAGGACGAACGACTTGCCTACGTTCTCGAGTCGGTAGACGCATTCAGTTTAGCCGTTGACTGCCGTTGAGACGTCGACGGATTCGACTAGTCCATGGACTGTTGGTGAACCGTCCATTCGTTGACAGTACGTAGACGGTCGAATTAACTAGTTCGTTCATTCAACGCTCATCACTACTATGCACACGTCCCTCTCAGAATATAACACGTTCACTACAATTCTAAAATAGTTATTTTTGCCAATTTGAAACCAAGTTTTGGCTCTAAATTGTTTTGTTGATAAATGTCATTTCGTAAAAAGTAAACTTGTAACGATTTATTCATGGTGTACTTACATCAATCTTTTCAATATAAGCATAATATGTTCATTACAATTAAATTATTAACTACTTATAGTAATATTTTAAAAATCATAAGTTTTTAGTCTAATCAATCTACCCACGTTAGGAAAAAGTAAAATCATAAGATAGTAAACTTATTATTAATGCTATTAAATTGAGAATTCAGTCGGTAAATATCAATCCTGTTAAGCTATCCAGCAGCCTACCTCATTTCTTTTAATAAAGCAAACTTTTTTTTTTCCTGTTTTTCTCCCTTTCATCTCTAAATTTTTTTAATTGGTCTATCCTATTAGTTCTCACCGTTTCCTTATTTCCAATTTTCAGAAACCAATCCGGAAACCATGCCTGTGATGACCCGTAAGGCTACTGCTCAGGATATGGAGCTAAAATTGAGAACGGCCCTCCAAGAACTAAAGGACTCAAAACTCCAATGCCAACAGCTATTGCAGGAGAGAGAAGACAGTGAGGAGGAGGTCATTAATATTAACAGCAAAAACTCCAGCTTAAAACGGGAGCTAGTAGACCTTCATCAGGATTACCTGAATGTTGTCAGTGAACGGGATCAACTAAGGGTGGTCACGGATGGGTTCCACAGCTGCAGCAACTTATATGAGGAGGCTTTGTGTAAAATTAGGGACCTAGAGGAGGAATTAGTCCATGCTAATGTTAAACTTTTAAATTTAAAAAAGGAACAGGATCATACTCAGGCTATGGAAACTGAACATTTGTACAGGGAATTAGTAAATTCAAATTGTAACCCTCATTCCATTACAACAATAGACCTTACAGAGGACTCCTTACTACAGCATAACTACGGCCATAAAATAAGCCAGAATAAAATTAAGAAATATGCACGATTAAATAAAATCATTAAAAAATGTAATAAATACAAGAAACAACAGAAACACCATTCCAAAAATATTCAATTAAGGAAGGAACGTGTTTCTCTAGTTAATAAATTAAATAACTATCAGATTAAATTGGAAGATAGTATAAATATTTATGAAATTGACACTCAGCGCTTGCAATCAGAAATACAGGCTCTTAATAAGTCACTAAAATCTTTATATAACAAATATGAACGCTCACAAAATCAAATTAAAGAGCATATTCTTGCTACAAATGCATTGGTAGACAAAGTGGACTCACTGACTCTCAACAACATTCAGTGTACTTGTCAGGGGGAATCCAGGAATGATGTTCAGCCTGAGGCAACGGAGGACCCGTGCCAAGCTGTGAAAACTCAGGACTGTGTTTCCAGCCAAGATACAATACCTGACTTAGGTAATTTTGTCTCACCTAATTGTCTAGATTCTAATCTTTCAGTTATGTTCTCTGATAGTATAGGTAGAGGGCTTGGGAAATTGATCAGTAATAGCCTGAGTTATTGTACTCAAAATTATTGTATGCCAGGGTCGACCTACAAACAGGTTATGGCATCTGCAACAAAAACTGTTTGTAATCCTAATACCACCATAACTATATGTATGGGTAATAGTTCTAAGATTAAAAAGGAAGATATCACTGAATGTGTATCAGAGTTGTTAAAGCTAAACTGTAGTAAAATCATATTGTGTGCTTTTCCCTATTTTGAAAAATTGGGTAATAGAAAAAACAATTATATACATATGTTAAATAACCATGTACATTTTCTGGCAGGTCACTATAGTGACAGACTTGTATATCTAGATATCAACACTATTGTTGGTAAACTTAAGTCGACACGGGGTAAGGTGTATCTACCTATTAGATGTAGACACAAAATAGCTTCGCTATTAGCTTTTAATATTCACACAGACATAAATAGTATGTCTAAGTTTAGTTCCATTATTAACACTGCGACTATTAGTAATTCTACTAATGTACAGGTGACTTTAAATGAATATAGCAGTAGTGCTATAAATGTTTACAAATATTGCAATGAGGAGGTTCCATCTGTCAACATGGTGAATCCTCAATTAGGGTCTATTACAGATAGGGTCTTGTTGTCTGAGGATGGCACGGGAGTCTCCGGCCTCACTCCAAATATTAATATAAATTTAAACTAGAAAGTGAGACAACAGAAGGTACTATTAATTCTTGCACTCAATTAGTTAATAAAAAAAGGCCTCAGCAGAACACCTTAAAATTATTCCACCAAAATATCCAAGGAATGTCTTGCAAATTATTAGAAATTGAATTGTTTTTAGAAAAAAGTAAGTTTGACATCATTTGTTTTACTGAACATTGGCTAAAAGATTACCAAATGCTTATTAATTATGAGAACTATATGGTGGGTAGCTGCTTTAACCGTAAAACTATGCTTCGTGGAGGTTCCCTAATATTAATTAAAAATAGTTTTAAATATAAGCAACGTAATGACATAGTAGGTCTCTCGGTTGAACATTGCGTCGAACTGTCCTGTGTTGAGCTAGATAAGCATGTAATTGTGTGTGTGTACAGACCCCCAAACTATCAAAACTTTTCCATATTTGAATCAATAATGGAAGATGTCCTGGCAAAACTTGCAGCCAGTAATAAATCTACAATAATTTGTGGTGATTTCAATATCAATATTTTAGAAGAACATTCAAATAGTGGTCGGTTATTAAATCTTTTTAAGTCATTTGACCTGACTAACGTTTTTATTGAACCTACTAGAATCACAACATCTTCTGCTACTTGTATAGATAATGTTTTCTGCGATTGTGATTACTTAGATAAAGCCATAGTAAATTGTTTGCCGTCTGACCATAGCGGACAAACTGTAACTTATAGTTGTAATACACCATTGCAAAAAGTACAGATTAAATTTAGACCTATAACTTCTAGCAAATTAAATAGGTTTAATATTTCCCTACAGAACAAGTTAAGTGTTATGAGCCATGACGATATTAATATAAATCAATTTTATAATCGTTTCTTTTCAATAGTTCATACGGAATTCAACAAAACTTTTGAAAAGAAGACAAAAAGTATTTGCCCTAAATTCATATTTAGCGATTGGGCAACTAGAGGCATCAGAAAAAGTAGGGAAAGACTATTTGAGCTTTATGGCCTTAAGCCTTTTATTAACACTGAAACTTTTAACAAGTATGTTGCTAAGTATTCAAAAATTTTTAGAAATACATGCAAGGTTGCTAAAGCCCTGCACATTAGCAACAAGATCAAAACAGCAGAAAATAAAATAAAGACAGTGTGGAAAGTCATAAATAACGAGACTAACAGGAAGAAAATACGTAACACTAGCTACATATTAGATACAGCAAGTGGTCCTAAAAGCTCTAATCAGGAAGTAGCTCAAGAATTTGTAAATTTCTTTACAGAAATACCATTAAAAACTACGGAGGCTCTAAATTCCTCTCCTGAAGTCTCAATGGGTTTATTAAAGACGAATGTGTCTGGCTGCCTGGCTGAATTTAAATTTAAACACATTAACCCTATGGTAGTTATTAAAGCTTTCCGGCAAATAAAAATCAAACTGACCGAAGATCTATGGGGAATGTCTATCAAAGTTTGCACATCCATACTTGAGACAATAGCCCCATACTTAGCTTTAATTTTTAATCTATGTGTAGACCAAGGAGTTTTCCCTGATTTAATGAAATACAGTAAAGTCATACCTCTTTTCAAATCCGGGGACAGTAAAGATACTAACAATTATAGACCTGTATCCGTGTTGCCAGTTTTTAGCAAGGTTTTTGAAAAAGTAATGCTTGATCAAATGCTCTATCATTTTAACACCAACAGAATCTTACATGATCAACAGTATGGTTTCACCAAGGGACGTTGTACAACTGACGCCGGTGTAACCTTATTAAAGCACATATTTACTGCGTGGGAAGAGTCCCAAGATGCCATAGGAATTTTTTGTGACCTCTCCAAAGCGTTTGATTGCGTAAATCACGACACATTACTTTTGAAACTTGAGCATTACGGACTGGGTAAACTTGCACTTAGTTTGGTAAGATCATATTTGAATGATAGACAACAACATGTTCAGATAAATGGTGTTAATTCACAGGGTTTAAAAATAAAAATGGGGGTTCCACAAGGCTCAATATTGGGACCTTTCCTCTTTCTAGTATATATAAATGATCTACCCTATTTATTGAGAAACCAACCTCAAAATATGGTGTTATTTGCTGATGACACTTCCTTAATTTTTAAGATAAACAGACGGGCACAAAATTTAGATGACGTGAATAATGCCCTACTTCAGGTCCAAAATTGGTTCACAGCAAACAATTTGGTATTAAATGAAAAAAAAACCAAATGCATAAGATTTTCATTACCGAATGTTAAGGGTAGTGATTGTGATATATTATTGAATAATGAGAAACTTGAATTCGTAGATAAAACGGTTTTCCTGGGGCTTACGCTTGATTCAAGGCTACAATGGGGTTCTCATTTAACATCTCTTGCGGGGCGGCTAAGTTCAGCAGCATATGCCATTAGAAAAATCCGTCAATTTACTGATGTAGATACCGCTAGACTGGTCTATTTTAGTTACTTCCATAGTATAATGTCTTACGGTATTTTGCTATGGGGACGGGCTGCAGATATTGAGTCTATATTTATTCTGCAGAAAAGAGCCATCAGAGCTATATATAATCTTCGTAGGCGCGATTCTCTAAGGGAACTGTTTAAGGATATTGGCATTATGACGGTACATTGTCAATACATTTACGAAAACATAATGTACGTTAGAAAAAATTTGCATCTTTTTGGTAAAAGAGGTGACAGACATAATTACAGTACTAGAAACAGGGACCAATTAGTTCAGCCAGGCTTTAGACTCGCTAAAGTAGACTCATCTTTCATGGGGTACTGTTTGAGATGCTATAATAAAATTCCACAAAGTATTCTTGAACTGAATGAGACGAAATTTAAAACATGCATTAAACGCACACTATGTAAAAAAGCATATTACAAGTTGAGCGATTATATCGCTGATAAAAATGCTTGGCTTAATGCTGGTCCTGCTCCACATGGACAGGGGCGCAAAAATTGATAGCATTAAATGATATAGTTGGAGCTGCTGAAGATTGTACTTAACTATCTTTGCATTGTATAGATTCAATGTTAGTATTGTATAATCGCATAGCCCATATTGTGTGAGTACTATGTACCAGTAAGCTATCATTCACTGGACACCTACGGCAGTTCTTGACTTGAATGTGCCCTGGCGGTTGAGAGTATGTCATGCTCACTCAAATGTCTCGCTGATGGTGGCGCGTGTGTCGGACCATTTAGTTCCCTTCAAAATGGTTGAGCTGAATGGTGCTGATCCATGCGTCATGTGCGTGAACGGGCGCTGTCAGTTGTGACTGGTCATCTCTTAGTCGCCATGGTTTATTTGAATTAATTATTTTGTTTTTGAGTTGTATTTTGTTTTGCTATGGACACTTTTAACGTGCACATCTTGCTACATTGTTCTCACATAATATACCATCTCAACATGAATGATGTAACCAAGATTTTGTAACAATTTTTTGATTTAAAAGAGTGTCCATGGAGTTTCTTGCCCGTTCTTCTCCATAGAGATCTACGCTAGGGAATGGGCAACTACAGTACTTTCACAGTTTTTATGTCTTGTGACTGGGACTGTAGCTACATTAAATGTTCATTTTTGTTTCGACAATTCAAAAGTGCCTGTAACTGGCCTACTTGAAATAAATGCTTTGATTTTGATTTTGATTTTGATATGTATTACTAGAGCCCACAAACATGGTGAAAACCTTTATTAAAAACCAAGATGATTGGTACAGTCGAGGGCAAAAGACAAAGAGGAAGGTAGTCCTTTAGGCTGGCCAGACTAAATCCATACCTTATTAAACACTAGCTGATGCCTGCGGCTTCGTCCGCTTTATCCATTGGTGAAAACAGCGTACAAATGGGTGCAGTAGATTTTGAGTTTATCGCGAACAGACAGACAGACGCTCCGACTCCGACGACTTTGTTTCATAATATGTAGTGATGAAAGCCTCGAAAGCTCTGTATGGTGCTGAAAGCATGAAGCTGATTAGGCAGATGATGATCTGTATGTATATTTAGATGTTACACTTCTATTGACTAGAAATGTGATCATAATATAGCCCCTAAACTTAGTGACAATCTACCATCAGGTCACGGAAAAAACACAAAAGAGGAAAGTGGCTTGTATGCTAATGAAAAAAAAAAAGACAAACCGTGTATGCTACTGAAAAAAGCAAAAACGAACATCTTCAAATCAAAAGTCATTTATTAAAATTATGCTGATTGTTTAAAACAGTGTGCTTAGTGAACTTAAAGAAATAATCCGGTGAAAAAAATAAAACTATTGTCACATGTCAGCTAACATACACCAATATACAGAGATTCAATATGTAGAGGTACCAAAGTTTCGGAACCCCAAAAACAGAATCAACCTCCGCTGCGTCGGTCTGTCTGTTCGTGATAAACTCAAAAAATACTGCACCGATTTCACCAATGGATAGAGTGGTTCTCGAGGAAGGTTATGGTATGTAATTTGTACGCGGGCGAAGCCGCGGCCATCAGCTAGTCTATATCTACATCTACACTAATATTATAAAGAGGAAAACTTTGTTTGTTTGTTTGTTTGGTTGTAATGAATAGGCTTAAAAACTACTGGACCGTTTTTAAAAATTCTTTCACCATTCGAAAGCTACATTATCCACGAGTAACATAGGATATATTTTATCCCCGTACTCCCACGGGAACGGGAACTATGCGGGTGAAACCGCGGGACGTCCGCTAGTCTATACTAATATTATAAGCAGGAAAGATTTCTATGTTTGTAACGAATAAACTCAAAAACTACTGAACCGATTTGTATAATTCTTTCACCGTTGGAAAGCTACATTCCCCGTGAGTAACATAGGCTAGATTTTATCCCGTGTAGTTCCCGTTCCCTTGGGAGTACGGGTACTCCCACGGGAACGGGAACTACACGGGTGAAACTGCGTGACGTCTGTTAGTCTATACATATAATAAAATCGTTGAGACCAAAAAATCTGTACCTACATTGAAGATTAAAAAAAAAATCGCCCAGGGTGACTTAAAATAAGTAACTGAACATATTAAAATCATTTTTAAAATTTTTTTTGTGTGTTATTGATCGAAGGTTTGTTGTTTGTTTGAACGCGCATCACGTAAAAACTGATGGACGGATTTTGATGAAAACTTCACTAATCTATTTAAATAAACTCAGAATAACATTTAGGCTATAAATATTATGGGGTGAAAACGGGGGGTAAAGTTTGTATGAAAATTTTTTTTTTAGATTGTTCTAGAATCATGAAACTCAGAGTAAATACTTATTATTAAAAATAAAGAAATACCAGTTTCAGCATTTTTAAAAAATTTCATCCAGAGAGGTAAAAAAGAGGGTTTTGTGTTTAAAATTAATAAACTTCATACACCTATAGAACAAAATCCGATGAAGTACAAACCATTAAAAGTTTGCTGTAAATACTTCAAATCTAATACAGGTAAATATAATTTCTCAATTTTCTTGAAATTTGATTTTTGAAGTGAATACGCCCAAAATAGCGGAACTCAAGAAAATCGGCTTTCCTCGGTATAAGTAGTTGGTAATACAGGGTGGAAACGGTAAACGGGGCAGTAAGGGGAACTGCAGCTACACGAAAAAGGTCTTAGAAACAATCCATAATTTTTTCGCTAAATGTTGATCCCCATTCACAGCCCGAAAAGTTACAAATACAAACGAGTTCAAATCCTACTATCTACAAATAATAAAAATGCTTTGTCCTGAAGGTCTGTGATGGATCAACGCACAGCCTTTACCGCAGATTGTAGAAACCTGAAGCTTGGAGGGTGTATTTTTTGTATTATAATTTCAGAAAATCATTTCTTATCGTATGCCTATACTACGATAAGATAGGATTTTCTGAAATTATACCCCTAAGGGGGTGAAAAGGTGGGGGGCAAAGTTTGTATGGGAAAATGTGATTCCTTGGTCCAATCTACTTCAAATTTTGCTATCAACAATATTAACAGAATTGATGGACGCGTTTCGTATTGCACGTACATTGATTTCAATGCACATCTTAGGACATACACCGTTTTAAATAACTCCGCAGTAAAATAATGATCATGTACCGGGCGCGCATTTTCATTATGCGGAAGGATGTGTATGATGTGCTCTTTGAAAATTGTATTCGTCCAATCTCTGTAACTCTCTCCTCTCTTTCTCTTATGTGACGCAGACGAAGTTGCGCGGGTCAGGTAGTCTAAAATAAAATGTAAATCTAATAACAGTAATAAACCTGGTCAACAGATGACAAGTCACCATCAAGGAGAAGGACCTAAAACCAAGATGTGGTCACAACCGCCATTTAGCTGGAAGGTACTTATTTTAAAAACTTAACTTTCGGCGGATTATGTTTGACCTTAATATTTAGAACACTTGGAACGGCACGGCCCTCTTATAACTTTCATAATGAACCAGATTGTTTTAATCTTTTTCGATATACACTTCCTCGAAAACTGGTTCTTATCGGAATACGATTAGGTACAGCATGCAATGTATTTCACACGCCGCACGCGTGCGTTTTTTGTTTTCTTCTTTATATACTTATTATCTGTGGAGTGTGGACCATACATTTTCATTGCGAAAATGTTGGGAGTTCTAGTTCCATGGTTTTTCCGCAAATAAGGTGGCGCCATGTGTTTTAAATTGTTAATCTGTGACTGGTTTAGAAGAAAAACATGACCGCGAAATTTTAGAATATTTGTCGAGTGTATTTGTTTGGTTTTTAATAAAATTAGGTTTTTTCAGCAACAGTGAAGAGTTTGACGTCGAGCAAAGAGCAAAAGAAATAATAGATAATATTTTGCCGCCAAAATCGCGGAAGATTTACCTAAAAACTTGAAAGTTTTATGCACTCGAGCAATAAAAAACAAATGTGTTTGTACTAAATTGACTATTTTCCTAGCACTCAAAGTGAAAAGTTTAGTTTGCACCTCCAGACTAAACGCCAACTTAATATACCCTCGGTTTCATTGACTCATCGCACGCTCGGGAGTCAAACCACCTCTGGTATATTATGGCTTCGTTTAGTCCCTCTATATAAAATATACCAATTATAGTAGGCTGGTTAGCGGATTCATACCTTTGCTCTTCCTTCAACCTGGCGAAAGCAAAGCATGAAGCATGAATTTTATTTTAACTTTTTCCAAGTTAAAATAAAATTCATAATAATTCATGACAAAAATATTTTTCATTCTTTTATTTTATTTCTTCAAAAGTGAATTGAAAAACGTCGTTTGATACACGTGGACATTTGTTATTGCAGTTCTCGGCTCAAAAACATCCTCGCCTACGGCTCGTGTTAATTCCGCTTCGAATACAATAACAAACTTTCTCCACTTGTATCAAAATGTGCTATTGTTTAGTAACAGTTATGAATAAATAAATGCCTATTTTAGCCAGAACGTATTAGTTAGAGAGGCACTTCCTAAAGGCTTTGCCAAAATCGAAAAAAAACTGGGAATGTCTTTCAATCGCCAAAACGACCACGCAGTAATTTATAAATGTTATAGAAAACTTTGTAGACTCAGTGGCGAAAAATCATATTAGATACTATAAGTACTTACATGGTAACTTATTAGATTGTAATATTTCTACCCGAGTTTTTAAACTTAGGTAATCGCGCTTGACTCGCTGCTTTATCCATTTTTTTTTTATAAAGTATGAAAACCCTCCAGATATAAACAGTTTTATTTTATTTTCTTTAACAGTACTTAATAAACTGTCTCAAAGAATGTCTATAAAGAGTCTTAAGAAAATTGCGGCAAATTGAAACAATGCAAAGAAAATTAGTTCAAGTTCTTGTACAACTTTAATCTTATAACTTGAGTAATTTTGTGTTTAAACTTAAGACTCTTAGAGCATTATAGCTTCATGTCACCCGCGGAGTTTGTTTCTTTATCCCCAGAGAAATAAAATCTTGTTAGAGAAACGATCGTCAATGGCGATGCGATTTTAATTTAGTCTTTAGAGACTGCATTACTTAAAGTGGATGGAAATTATCTCATTCTGTAGCCTTATTGCGGACAATTGCAATGCCCTTCATTTTGACGAATCAACAACTGTGTGCCTTGTGATGGACCGCCGCCGGCCTTTAAGTCATATAGGTCTCAAGTTCGAACCCACGACACACAACTCTGATTTTTCGGATTCATGTTGTGCATATTGTATAATTATCACTTGTTTCGGCGAAGGAAATCATCGAGAGTTAACCAAACCAGCATGCCTGAGAGATATTTCTCGAAGGCATGGAAAGCCAAGTCAGAGGACCATGGGCGGGATAAAAACTCTCACACCAGTTTAAAGAAGAATGGCAGAAAGAATTATTGTGTCATACATACCTACATTACTGAGTATAGACGAATTTCTCAGACGATGAGTATGGAGCAATGGATGAGGAATTTCCTTCAAAATCGATTGGATTGTGATTACAAGTGAGGTACGTAATTGGGGAGTAAACCTTGACCCGTAAATACTTGTAATTACTTTGCCATTGTGAAGAAATACTCTTGGAGAAATTATTCTCTGTAGTGTCTGGACAAAGCGGAGGTTCTGTGAGTGAAGCGGTAAATGTAACGATCAATAATAATAATAATATGATATAGCTATACCTAACTCGCATAATATTCAAGCGACAATATCCGAAAAGCTCAGTAAATACCAAGATCTTGCAATTGAAATTAAAACCCAATGGAAAGTACAAACAGTTCATATTGTCCCCATTGTTCTCTCATCTACTGGTATTATATACCAAAATCTCTCACACAAAGCCTCAACACTCTACAGATGCCTAATCACACACTACATGCTTCAAAAAGCCACCATTCTCAACACCTGTCGAATCACCCGAAAGTTTCTGACTTCATCTACATTATCATCCACTTTCTCCATTTAAATTTTACCTTACATCCCTGGTTCCGACCCGCGTGTAAGGTTTTTAGGCTCTCTTAAACGAGAAGAAATATAAAGAACAACAAAATAATAATAATAAATATCGCTGGACATTACACACAGCGCCATCTAGTGCCACACTAAGCAAGGCTTGTGTCTTACGTCAATCTGCTGCAGTAAGCTGGGACACTGCTGACAGCACACTGCTCCGTCCGTGGTGATACGCCGCTTTTCTCCACTTCTTCTCTTTCCAATGCAAAGGCAGCTTTTGTGTCTACTTCGCTCACAGTTAATGAAATAAGCTTTAATACTTGCTGATTGTGTAGAGAACGATAAGTGTAAAATGTAACATACGAGATTCCAAACCAACCTCACAGCTCACAGAGTAACAAGATCTTAATAATTAACAGATACATGAAACTAAGCTTAAGCCAAGATTACTGATGTGATTTCCCAAGACATCTGGTTAGTCTCAGCTAAAATGAAAACAAGGAAAACTGTCGTTAACAAAGTATATTTTAATCAATGAGATCAACTTCTGATGAAACTTGTGTAATTAATTTAAGAAAGTTGTTTTTGAGAGACACTTCGAGGCGGATTAATTTAAAAAAATGTCGTTCAAAGTCTTTATGCTTTGGAAAACTTGAGTTGATGGTAAATGGAAAAATTCCAGATTTTTTCATTTTATCGAAAAAATACAGTGGTCATGTTCCTCAATTAATTCCAGTGTTGAGAAAATAATTAATATGACATAAAGACGACTAATTAATTTAAAAACCGGCCAAGTGCGAGTTCGACTCGCGCACCGTGGGATCCGTATAATCTTGTAGGTATTTTGTTATTAAACTACATATTTACGGATTTCAGATTTTCCCCTTCACATGTGCTGTAAGACATTGCTTTTTGCTAAATTTCGTGATTCTAGGTCAACGGGAAGAACTACCATATAGGTTTTCGAACCAAAACCTATAGGGTACTGGGTATCAACCGGTTGATCTAGAATTGTCAATTTTGGTTGAAAGCAAGGTCTTACAGCGTAAATAAAGGGTAAATTCAGAAAAAAAAGTTGACAATTTTGGCAAATTTTGGTACTTACAAGTTTTCGCGAAAATTAAATTAGCCCATAATATCTTCTCATCGTGTTGACTCAGGACCTTGATTTGTATACAACTAATAGGGACTATAGACCTCAGTATCTGGTAAACATTTCAACTTGCTAGGCCCACCGGTTCCTGAAAAAATCGGTGATGGTCACACACGGACAAGAGAGTGATCTTATCAGGGTTCATTTTGTCGACCCGAATGGCGTAGTGGTAGTGACGCTGCTTTACGTTCTTAGGGTCCTGGGTTCGAATCCCGGTATTAGCATATGTTTGTGTGATGAGCATGGACATTTGTTTCCGAGTCATGGATGTTTATATGTACGAGTATAATAAGTATGTATTTACAAACAAAAAAGTATATATGTAGTATATCAACTATCTAGTGTCCACGACACAAGCATTGCTTAGTGTGGCACTAGGTGGCGCTGTGTGTTAATGTCCAGCAATATTTATTATTATTTATTATTATTTTTTTTATCTTTTGAGGTATGGGACTCTAAAAACATTTGGATAGATTTAAAAAAGATTCATTATGTAATTCAATCGTCGACTAATTAATAGTAGGTACATTGACTTTTCGTGTCTTTATAAACAAGGTGGAACCGACTAAGACGAGTACACCGGCTGATAAAAATCTCCTGTTCCATGCCATACATTATGACTGTGTAGGTATTGCAGCTTTGTAGTAAAAAATGTTTTTATTAGAGTTCCGTTCCCAAGGGTACAAACGGGACCCTATTACTTAGACTCCACTGTCCGTCTGTCTGTCACCAGGCTGAATCTCATGAACTGATAGCTAGACAGTTGAAATGATGTAAAATTTCTGTTGCCGCTATAACAACAAGTACTAAACCAGACTAAAATAAACATTTAAGACGCCTGCGGAGCATGCGTATTTCATACAAACGTAATACCAAAATAATTTGTAAATTAAACATATTCCTAAGGTAGTGTGTATTTATTTCGATTGAATTACAGAATATCTAGGTTCCCAAATATATATTTTGATTGGACACTGATTTTAACAAGAGTTATAAGAAAAATAAGATTTCTATGGAAATTTTAAATTCCTCATATCTCGTCTTTGTATCATTGTCCTCTCAAAAATATATTTGGGAACATAGATATTATTTAATACAATCGAAATAAATACACGCTAGGTTAAGAATAATTATGTTTGATTTACAAATTATTTTGGTATTACGTTTGTATGAAATATGCATGCTCCGCCGGCCCCTTAAGAGCCCCCATAAATATTATATTATAATTTACGTACGTCAGTAAACTCGGGCGAAGCTGCGGACAAAAGTTAGTTCAAATATTAATCCGTGATCACGAGAGACATAAAACCATTGATGTGAAACCTTTTTCGTTACAATAGGCGCTTTTCATGCATGAACTAACCCGTTCATCGATCACGTTTTCCCATCTTTTACAAAAAATGGTCCATCGAAGTGTCAGCGGGCATTGTCACTCGGAGCTTATGTGCCAAATAGGTATCTACATATTTAGTTTTAGGCTATCGAAGACCTAATTCAAAACCAGTTTAACACGCTTTTATTAACTTTATGATATTTGTAACTATGTACAGGAAAAAAATCAGTTAAAGATCCACTTTCTGGTTTCTGATTGATCTGAAATTTTGCATACTTACGTGTTTAGTTAGGAAGACAATGCTAGCCAAGTCTCGTCATTTGACGACTCGAATGGCGTAGTGGTAGTGAGGCTGCCTTACGTTCATAGGGTCCTGGGTTCGAATCCCGGTAGGAGCAAATGTTTGTGTGATGAGCATGGACATTTGTTTCCGAGTCATGGATGTTTGTATGTATAATAAGTATGTATTTACAAACAAAAAAGTATATATGTACATATATACTTTCCTTATATCAACTATCTGGTGTCCACGACACAAGCCTTGCTTAGTGTGGCACTAGATGGCGCTGTGTGTTAATGTCCAGCGATATTTATTATTATTTTTATTTTTTATTATTCTAAATCCAATATGGCGGACTCCCAAATATGGCGACCTGTTGTTATTTTTTATACGTTCCCTGTAGGAGGAATACCGATGCAAATTTTACTAAACAGGTAGCCGTGCGTTGGTGTCCTTCTATCTAGTATGCCAGCTGATTTTGAATGTCACATGGAGAGAGCGGTTCACTTGAAGGTAAAAACCACACTCACCACACCTTTTTCATACATGCTGTGATAAGGATGTGTCGTCGTGTCGTGACATATTGACAGCCTCTTCAACGGCTCCGACAAACGTATACCATTAGTAATCCATTTCCCTTGTTGATTCTAACAACTTGGGCGGAAGGAGTCCCAGGTTTATAGCTATCTAGTCCCAGGAACCAAGCTATCGAGTATTCTGCGTGTAAGGACATGGCAAAATATGTATTCTTTGTACAGAGAAATTGCAAATACAAAAATGATAATAGAGGTGAGGTCAAACGAACGTAATCTAGGTTATGAGTCGCGTAATTTACGCCACATTTTCATACGAAAGTATGGTTTGTGTCACGCGACGACGTAAAATAGTCGAACTGTTTATGAAACCGAATTTACGCGACTCACAAAATTACGATCGTTTGGCCTAAAATCTATTACTATTTTCAACCGACTTCTAAAAAGAGGAGGTTCTCAATTCGTCTGTATTTTTTTTTTTTTTTTTTTGTTTGTTTCCTCAGAACTTTCGACTGGGTGAACCGATTTTGATGATTCTTTTTTTATTTGAAAGCTGGTGCTTCCCGTTGGGTCCCATTTTAATTTGTTGAAGATCTGATGCTGATCTTCGGAGATATACAATGGAACTCTTCAAAAATAGACGGCAAATCTGCAGTGATTGCTGCATCCGCTTGTAGGTTCATTGTTTATACTACATCATGACGTAACATCACGCCTGTATGCTCTGAGGGGGTACGCAGATGTGTACAATATACCCAGATTTCGATGACAATGTTTGTTACCTCAGAACTTTCGACTGGGTGAACCGATTTTGATGATTCTTCTTTTATTTGAAAGCTGGTGCTTTCCGTGTGGTTCCATGTCAATTTGGTTAAGATCTTACGCTGATCTTCGGAGATATAAATGGAACTCTTCAAAAATACACGGCAAAGCTGCAGTAATTGCTGCAATCGCTTGGTTGTTTATTGTTTATACAACATCATGACGTAACATCACACCTGTATGCTCTGAGGGAGTACGCAGAAGTATACAATACACCCAGATTTCGACAGTTAGACGTGTAAAGTTCCATTCAATGGGATCCCGGAGAAATAGAGGTAACTCCTTAACTTTATAGGCACACCAGAAGCGGTTTGGGTAGTTTTAGGCAGAGTACTTTCTCGGAGTGATCCCATTTCGATTTGATAAAGATCTGGTGATTTCGGAAGATAGGCAACTGAACTCCTTAATAAATGATAGCAAATGTACTGGGATCGCTGAAGACTCGCGTCTGTCTATTGTTTGCACCAGTTCATAACAAAAAATCACACCGATACGCTGTGAAAGGGTAAGCACATGTGAACCACTAAAAAGTGAAAAATAAAAACGTTTTTGCAAAAAATGTAACCGACTTCACACAAAAAAGTGAAAAATAACTTTAGCTTCAGAAGTCGGTGACAAAAAAACTAAATCAATCAAACAAAGGTCACCGACTTCTGAAGCTAAAGTTATTTTTCACTTTTTTGTGTGAAGTCGGTTACGTTTTTTGCAAAAAAGTTTTTTTACATTTGCCATTAAGGTGAAAGCGTCAGGGTGGCCCGAGAAATTCAAATTTTCTTACGTTTTTTGCAATTTCCAGGGCAGTGCTAAAAAAATCATCAATACAACCCTCCAAGTTCATAAGAGTCGTTGAACGAATTTATCACGGTCAGTCTTTCTTCGACTCTTGTGAACATGGAGGGTTGTATTGATGATTTTGATGATTATAATTCTGTAACTTAATACGTCTTACAGTCGCGACCGATATGTTTATCAACATAAAACTAGCACTGCTCTGCAAATTGCCAAAAACGTAAGAAAATTTGAATTTCGCGGGCTACCTTAAAGTGAAAAATTTGTCACAGATTCACGCCTCTCTGAAAGGTAATGCAGAAGTGTACTTAATAGTACACCTACATTTACAGTGTTATGTTTTCGCAGTTCAATCCCATGTCATAGGGGGCGAACCTATTGCCATCAATCGGTCAGGCAGAAATGTAGATTCCGTGGTTACTACTGAGGAGTCCTAATGAATAAACCAGTAACAATTATGATTGTGCACAAAAATGTTTTCTAACGACACAATTAAAATGTCAGAGCACAAAATAGTACATTATGGTACAAGTGTGTAATGTTGGTGATTACCGCCGAGGCGCCATTGAGACCCGAGCCGTTAGGCGAGGTTCTTAAGAGAGCCAAGGACGGTAATCATCAACACACACGTGTATCATACGACGTTTTTCAACACACTTGAGAATAAATTAATACTAAAAATAACTATAATTTGTTGAAAACGAGTTGTGAATTTTTTTTCGCAATGGCGGGAATAATTAATCAGTTTTTTTTTTTTTTTTTTTCCTGGCTTCGCACGGTTTGTGCATTTAGCCAATGTCATGTTTAGGAAGGTAAAGTTAAAGGTGGTAGGGAAACTGGAATTTATCAAATATTAACGAAATATAACGGAATTTGGAATATAATATAGGATCAGTAGGATTATAACTAACTATATTAATAATGATTGATGAAATATAATTAATCAGTTTTCCTATGCGCGCGCATCTAACAATGGCGATCGGCCATAGACTAAAAGAATGAGGTTTCTTTTTTTTGGCTTTTCGCGGATAGCGTTTTAGCCACGTACGAAATGGGGAATTCAAAGTTTTATTTAATACAGAGAAAACAAAAGTTACATTTGATTGAAAGTTTTATTTATTAAAAACTTATAAGTTGAAATTATCTATGTAGATACGAAGTTGCATAAAATGAGCAAGCAATAGGTACATTAATTTATTTTCACTCCTCTTGCTCGAAAAGACCGTCATAATAGCGTACCAGAGGGGCCGTAAAATTGCTCATTATAGCCCTAGGGAAAATAAGCTTTTTTTTTTTAATTTCGTCGTCGGTGTTCGAAAACGCAAAGTTCTTACTCATAATTCATAAAGAATTGACTTATTACTGTTCCATAAAAAAAAAAAAAAAAACATTTTATTTTAAAAATGGAACCAAACGCGCCGAACGGCGAACTCTTTGGCAGAATGTGTGCGTTGCATTCCAGCTACAGAAGAAATAAAAAAAGGCATTGGCGCGAAATTTTAAGCTATTTTCTGTATTATTTATTTGAATTATAAGTAGGATTCCTTTTTATCTCCTACGTTTACCCCACAGACGACCAATATTATATTCGTCTTCACAGAGAACTGAGATTATGTTGCCGGGAAAAAAACATCTCATTAGAACAACAGTACAAATTGGACATTTAATTTTTAATCAAATAAACTATCATATTAAATATGGTTATTTTATTTTCTCGCAATCGTAGTGAAAAGTACGGTGTAACACACGTCGCTAAAATCCCATTATAACTCGGTTCCTATTTACTACCTCGCTAAAGCTCGGTAGTAAAAACTACCTCGTCTATAATGGGTCATTTTAGCCCCTTGTATCACAATGTACTATTGTACTATTGAACACGATCTTTTTTGTATCGAAACTTTTTTAAGAACAAAGCAATTCAACCAATAAAATAAAAAAAAAAACCCTATAACTCACTTGTGAATAATAGCAATGAAAAAGTCACAGTTTGATTACAGGTGTCATTATGTGCCTAATTGCGGTGAAATTAGAGCCACTTTATGAGCAAGTGTGTTGAAAAAATATAAACGTACCTTTTAAGTCCTAATAATTTAAGTTATTTTTAACAAGAATCCAAGCAAGCGTCCGTATTCAGGACCATGGTAATTACTTCGTCCGACTTTGTATGAAAACAAAAAAGTAGGGAAACCTTACAAGTATTTATTTATAACTTTTGCCCGCAGTTTTGCACGCGTTAATTCAGAATTTGACAATCAATTCGAGTTATACCTATTTTGCTTGTTATAAATCAATCGTGATCTTGTCAATCGTGATTGGAACTACAGTGCTTTCTCAAGTTATTATGCCTTGTGACTGCGACTGTAGACTTGTGAGTCTTTTTTTTTGTATTTTTGACATTCAAAAGTGCCGTAATGGTCTAATTGAAATAGATGCTTTGAGTTTGAGTTTGAAAGACATGTGGCGCCATATATTCTCACAAGAACGTTATTATTGTTTTCCTCGGGAACAGTACTCTTTTTCTAGGTGATAGGACCCTATATGTCCGTTTCTGTACACCTGACAACGTATATATGCAAAATTTCAGGATAATCAGTTCAGTGGTTTAGGCTTGAAAAGGTAACAAACAAACTTACTATCGCATTTATATTACAAATTAGCTAGAACTACATAATATTATTTTTGAATGATTATTTTTATCACTTGGGCCTGCTTTTAACCTCGGTATTAACTAATGAAAATCGATCGATTACGTCTACGATGGACCTGACGTAGGTAGGCACCCAGAATATAGGTACCTATCCACTCTTGATTATAGAAGGAAGGAAGGGAACTCAGTCCATGGCAACGCATATTCAAAGAGATTAAAAATAATGAGATATAAAGCGGACATTGGGAATTCTTACTCTTATTCTTTACTGCACACAAAATAACGGATATACAAATTAATTGCAATAATATAGCTTATGTCCAAGGCGAACATTTCCCGAACATTTTAGATTTTGAAACGAATGCTACCTGATAGTTATGTAACGAATATTTGCTCTGCATTCGCAAAATTTCTGCGAATATTTTGCGAATTTCATGCGAAAAAAATAAAATAAAATAAAAAAGCCTGTTTATTCCTTGCTTCTAGTGCAGTGATTTAAACTTAATTTCTAGTTGGAATGTGTTAGTAGGTTAGTTTCCTGTATTAGGTATATGTAGTTGTTAGTATTGTTAGTTATCTTCTTTTGCAAGGACCCCAGATTGGGTAAAGGCATCCTCCAAAGCTGTCCAAGTGTCTCTGTCCTTTGCTATTTGGCTCCAATTTGAGCCAGCTGTTTTGATAATCTCGTCCTCCCACCGTGTTACAGGTCTGCCTCTGCTTCTTTTGCCTTGCGGGCCCTTCCATAAGGTTGCTCTTAGAGTCCATCGTTGGTCTGAAAGCCTCGCAAGGTGGCCTGCCCATTTCCACTTTAGCTTTTGTGCATAGGTCAAGGCATTTTTAGATTTTTTAATACCTCTTATTTTTGTGTGGCGTATTTTATCTGTTTTCTTTACCTTGAGCATGCTTCGCTCCATTCCCCTTTGGCAGGTGGTGATTTTGTGTTTTGCTTTGGCAGTGAATTTCCACGTCTGGCATCTCTGGTATGAGGCTCGAGTTCATAATCTTAGTTTTCAGACTAATAGGCAAGTTACTCTAAAAATTCCCTTGAGACTCCAGTATTTTTTCCATGTCTGCTGCACTCTCCTGTCTATTTCTATTTCATTGGTTTTCCTGTCAAAACTGATTGTTTTTCCCAAGTAAATGTAGTGTTCTGTGTATTCGAGTGGATCTCCATTGACTCTTATTGGTACCTTTACACTATTAGTCATTGTCATGGTCATGGTGAGATTAATTTCCAGTCCAACATTTGTACTAGCTATCTGTAAGGACTCAATCATATTCTGTAGTTGCGAGCTTGTGTCCGATAGTATCACTATGTCATCTGCAAATCTTAGATGGCTTAAGAAGGCACCATCTACATATATTCCCATTTTACTCCAGTTTAATTTTTTGATTATGACCTCCAGAATAGCTATAAATATTTTCGGGGACAAAGGGTCGCCTTGTCTTACGCCCCTTCTTATGGGAAAGCTTGGCCCTAGAGATTCTAGTTTTATTCTTCCCATATTGTTCTTGTATATGCTCTTGATACTTCATGGACTCCTTGTTCTTTCAGACTTTCCCAAATGCTTGCGTGTGTTACCGTGTCAAAAGCCTTTTGGTAGTCAATAAATGCTAGGTAAAGGGGTCTCTGCTGTTCTTGGTATTTTTCTATGATCAATTTTGCGAATATGCATATCAAAAAAAAAAACTTTGAAGATAATAGTAGGTTAATAAAATCAAATTCAATTCATTTAGTATTATTTATTATTTTACTTTGGGCAATGAAGCTTAGTAATCTCCAAACAGTATACAAATGGAACACACCTTGAGACTGTCACCAAACCATAGACAATTGGCGCCAAATTTGAACAAAAACTGAACAGGTGTAATGTCAGTAGTAGATAATATTTGCATTCACATTCGCTTCCGCGAATGTTTAAAAAATGACATCCGTTACATCACTACTACCTGACAAGCTGGCGTATGACACTAGACAGATTGATTTGTTACTAAGCGGTAACAAGTATTTGGATTACGATTTTCTTCGTCTTCTCCCGTCCATCGCTCGTAAATATTTGAATGCAGGGGCTATGAAATATATAATATGAATGGACATTGATTTAAACAAAAGTTTTGAGAAAAATAAGTTTTCTTTAGACATTTTATTTTCCTCATATCTCGTCTAAAAAACATTTTCCTTTCAAAATATTTATTTGGGAACCTAGATATTTTATATTCCAATCGAAATAAATACACACTTTTTTAAGAATATGTTTGGTTTACGAATTATTTTGGTATTACGGTTGTATGAACGACGCACGTTCCGCCGGCCCCTTAACAAAATCTCCTCAAAATCATCAACTTTTCCAGACTTTGCAAACATTATTAATATCAACTCACTTGGAAATAAAATAAATACTTTTATATTTCTTATAAGAACGTGCATCATTCGAGTTGAGTGCACAGACTTGGTTTCAGAAAAAAAAGAACATTTATTTAATTAGGAATTTTCAGTGAAGGAGTTCGTATAAGCTCGTAGCAGCAAAATATGAGTTCGTTAACTTTCTCTATGAAACTCTTTTGTTGAAGTCATTTTTATTTTTGTTGCAAACAGTAATTAATGTTTTGTAGCGAGATAAACTTGTTAGGATATAAAAGAATACTCATGCAGAGCGGTTGCATTCTGAAAATAAAATGAGATTTTTGTTTTGTTTAGTGTGCAGCACATAATAATATGGTTAGGTCTACATGATCTGGCGGTAAACTTGCAAGTATATGTGTAGAAAATAGTTCGAGTAAAAAACCTCTTTGGCTTAGCTTAGACACCGGAATCAAACAGATATAATAATATCAGTAAATCATAGCGTGACGGCAGACAGGGGTTAAAGAAAAAAAAAACATATTGAACAGGAATAAGATGATGTGTCAAAGTCCGATATCGAGAGCCACGCCTGCAATTTGGACGTCCGGTCCGAATTGTGAGAGTTGAAACTCCGAAATGGTTGTCATGCAGCATAAACATAAGGCCTATTTCAGAGCGAGGCATGCAACCTGCGCCAGCCGCGCGTTTCGATATTCATACACTTGAGAAACAACATTTTAACGTGCGCCGGTTGCCACGGTCGACCGACCGAAAGTTCAAACGGAGTTCAGAGCTAAGTATCGTTTCATAGATATTACATAATACAAGAGTATCGTTTATAGATCTCGTCCTGAGTGTACGCGCGGCTGGCGCACGTCTCGCTCTGAACGCTCTGGCCGGCGCGCGTCAACCAGCGGACGAAACACGCACGGGCTCCGTGCCCCCTCTGAACTTTCGGCTGGTCGGGACGGGCGTATCCCGTGTTAGTTGTCATAAAAGTTTATTATTATTATTATTCATTTATTTCAATCAACATTGGATCGTACATAGGTTGTACACTTAAACAGAATTAAAAATTACAAAATCAAAAGCACAATAATATTATAGTCAACATCACAATTAAAATCACTATTCAAATTCAAATTATAAACAAAATTAAATCAAAACAATATCTTAACATTAGTCTGTACGTGAACCATGCAGCAGTGGTTCATGTTCTGACAGTCGAAAAGTTCAGCAAAAGCTTTCAGGATACTGTTGCGGCTGGCCCGCACCCTGCGCACCAGGGATGTGCACCGCTTGCGCATGACTGTGTAGAAACAATCCACACGCACATCGGAAAACATCCCCGATGCGCTACAGAAGCGAGGAAACCCAAAGAGTACCCTGAACGCGTTATTGTATTGGACACGTAGAGCGCTGTACTTGTTCTGCGTGTAATCCATCCACAGACTGCCGGTATAAAAGGACGAACAAAAAGCCCTAATTAGGGCTACTTTGACGCCCCTAAACAACATCGAGCAAATCTGCGGGCTATCATATTCGTACGAACAGACAGCGCCCTACGTTCCCTCTCAATGTCAGCATCGTCTTCTCTGTCAGAGGTTAATAAGTGTCCAAGATATTTGAAAGTATTTACTCTATAGAGTGGGCATCCATTGACCTTAATTGCCGGCTAGTAATCTGGACACTTCCTCTTGGCCCGAAAGACCATGCACTCACTCTTTTCGCATCTATACTGCTATTATAAAGCTGAAGTTTGTTTGTTTGAACGCTCTAATCTCGGTTTAGGTTTGAATTAAAAAATATTTGTGTGTTGGATAGTCCATTTATCGAGGAAGGTTATAGGCTATATTTATAACATCACGCTACTATACCAATAGGAAAGTAGCATAAATGAAAAATGTTGCAAAAACGGGGAAAAAATATTTCTTATGTGAGTTTTTGGCTCTTATGTGACGCTCTTAGTTGCGTGGGTCATTATACATAAAACCATGTTCCTCAGCATACTTTTCAGAAATGCGAATTGGTCTCGACACCCCGCAGACAGAGGCGCTCAGCAGTACCATGTCGTCTGTGTAACTGTTATTGTTTAGGCACCCACCTCCAATATGGCAACCGACATGCGTGCTGATGAGCCTCTGTATCAGTGCATTAATAGGTACCTACAGGTTGAAGAGCTTCGGTGAGGTTAGTTCACTTGGCCTCACGCCGCACTCCAACCTGTGTGGAGTCGAGTGCACCCCCGACCATCGAACAACATTGACCTGATTGTTGTACCAGTATTGGAATACACGGATAAGTTCGTCTGGCACTGATGCTTGATGCAGCTTCTTCCACAGCAGATCAAGTCAAATGTTTATAGCTCTCGGAACGCGCGGCCGACGACGCTGGCTGCATACATGGTTAACTCTGAATAGGCCTAAATCACATTCCTTTGTTAGTTTAGCCTGGAAGACTTGAATAATGTTTTCATTAAAATCCTTTGTACTCAGTTAAAACACGGAGCTACAATCCGTTTTGAGTTTTAATTGGAATGTTCAGGTGCTTTAGTTTCGTGTCTAGTCAGACATAAAACAAGTTTAAACTGGTTTTGCTTTCAGAGCTTTCAAATATGGACTCAATAAAATCATGGACAAAACAGGAAAACATAAACAATTTATTATTTATTACTTCAGTATTATTTACACGTGAGCAGATGTATGAACGAGGACATTAGTTTTAGCCTACTCTCAAAGAAAAAAGGCTTGAGTAGTACCTAGTATGTATCATTGACATATTTTTAAAGATTCTGCAAACAAAAACAGAAGTAGTATAACCAAATCTCTCTCGTAATGGGTCAAATAATGCATTCACTTATGAAAATAAAGGAGACAATTTTTTTGTTCGGGGATTAGGCCACCCACATAAATTTGTAGCATTTAATAATGAAACTTTCATTGATTTCTTCCTTATAACCTCTAGATTCTAGTGGTTAAATTAGCAACGCATTGTCTAACCGGAATAAATGCGAAAAATCTGCAAAAAACATTTACGAAAACCAAAATGAACAGAAAAAGTAAATGTCAAAATAATGAAGTTGGCTGTCAATCACTAAAAAAGTGGGTTTATAACGTTCCGTGCCACGTTGATTGTTTAAACCATCTATGCGATTTTAGTGTAAGTAAACCTTTAAAAATAGCATTAAAAAATGCTCACAGTTTAACAATATTCATTTTTATGTTTTTTCTGATCCTATAATAATTATAGCAGATATGATTACCAACGGGTAGGTACCGCACTTTTTTTAGTAAACAGAAAAAAACGCCCCTATTCACGTAAGTATTTGCTGTCAAATGACATTGACCACAACAGGAATGATTTGACTCGCAAAAAAAATATCTTATCATAGCTTATTTATTATGATTTTAAGATTCAGTTTTCATTTCTACGTAATATTTCGTTTAATACCATAGTAAAATGGTTACAATTTTTTGGTGTTATTATGAATAATAAATGCAACGACCAGGTAGACCCAAAAAAAATTATCTCCTTTGAAGAGGAAAATTACCAAAACAAAACACCTTCAAAAGATCGCTTTTAGCGATAAAACCGCCCATTGTGTCACCCCTTGTAAAATGTTAAAAAAAATTGTATTTATAATTTTTATGGTGTACATAATAAAGAGTATTCTATTCTATTCTTCAACCAGAGATTGTTCATGAAAGAAAATTGACCAACATACCTACAAGTACTTATATAAATCTTGTAGAACAAAGAAGAAATCTCAGCAAACACCTTACGTAGGAATGCAGCGCAAAAAGCGCTTCGGAAAATCAAGATTGGATTACTTTAAGTCAGCAGCAACGGATTATACGAGAATTCACCAACTTGCGATCTCGTTCACGGACTTGTGAAGTAACTTGAGGGCCTCGCCTGAACGCCCAATTGCGTCAAACTCGAATAATGATTTTGAAATTACACATTTGTACTCGTTTCGTGCATAATATTTACTTTGTTTTATTCCTTCATTCACATTTTTCAATAGCCTAAATGGAAATACTTAATTTCACATAAATACGCATTATACAATAAATAATGTAAAATTGTTTTTGCATGCCCTAATAAAAACTTTTTTGCAAAAAATAAAACCGACTTCACACAAAAAAGTGAAAAATAACTTTAGCTTCTGAAGTCGGTGACCTCTGTTTGATTGATTTAATTTTTTTGTCACCGACTTCAGAAGCTAAAGTTATTTTTCACTTTTTTGTGTGAAGTCGGTTTTATTTTTTGCAAAAAAGTTTTTATTTTTCACTTTTTAGTGGTTCACAATATGTGCATACCCTTTCACAGCGTACCAGCGTGATTTTTTGTTATGAACTGGTGTAAACAATAGACAGACATGAGATTTCAGTAATCCCAGTAAGAGACACACATTTGCTACATTTAATGAGGAGTTCCGTTGCCTTTCTCCGAAGTTCTTCATCAGATCTATACCAAATTTAAATGGGATCACTCCGAGAAACTACTCTTTCAAAAACTACCCAAATCGCTTCTGGTGTGCCTATAAAATTTGAAGAGTTCTCTCTATTTCTCCAGGATCCCATTATCAGGATCCTGACTTGATGATTATGGGGCCTTCTGGGAAGTATACCCTTTCAAACAATTAAAAAACAAATTCGGTCCAGTCATCTTCGAGTAATCGGGGAACATTGAATTGAGAACCTCCTCCTTTTTGAAGTCGGTTAATAACGACGTTATGGTACGTGACTCAAATATCCGGATAGCCTTTAAAACATTTGGCCGAGAATCGGTAATTTGCTTCTAAGAATTGAAGAGTTCCGTTCCTTTGTCATGGATCCCATAATCAGAACCTAACCAAATTCTCATCAAACTACCCTTGAAGTGCCCTTGCCAATAAAATAAAAAAAAAACTTATCCCCAATAAATGGAACTTAATACACCTAACTGTCGAAATCTGGGAATATTGTACACATCTGCGTACCCCCTCAGAGCATACAGGCGTGATGTTACGTCATGTTGTTGTATAAACAATAAACATTCAAGCGATTGCAGCAGTTACTGCAGATTTGCCGTGTATATTTGAAGAGTTCCATTGTATATCTCCGAAGATCCGGATCAGATCTTCAGCAAATTAAAATATAACCACACGGGAAGCACCAGCTTTCAAATTAAAAAAGAATCATCAAAATCGGTTCTCCCAGTCGAAAGTACTGAGGTAACAAACACTGTCGAAATCTGGGTGTATTGTACACATCTGCGTACCCCCTCAGAGCATACAGGCGTGATATTACGTCATGATGTTGTATAAACAATAAACCTACAAGCGATAATAGCAATCACTGCAGATTTGCCGTACATTTTTGAAGAGTTCCATTGTATATCTCCGAAGACCAGCATCAGATCTGCAGCTAATTAAAATGGGACCACATGGGAAGCACCAGCTTTCAAATAAAAAAAGAATCATCAAAATCGATTCACGCAGTCGAAAGTTATGAGGTAACAAACACAAAAAAAAAAAAAAAAACATACAGACGAATTGATAACCTCCTCTTTTTGGAAGTCGGTTGAAAAGGCAAAATATGGTTTGTGCTTATCACAACTGGTAACACCTGTATTTTAAGCACATAAATTGTCTTTATTCTTATTCATAGTGCCTGGTTCTCATAATGGGGACAACGGGAATAAAAATACCGACTTCTCACTGTCCCCATCAATGGGGTAATCACACCGGGAATACATACACCCGCGTGGCCATAGTCAGAACTAACGCAACTCTTTTTTTTTCAACCGATAATCCCACAAATGATCACTAACAGCACCAAGCACGTATCCAGACTTTTGGTTCGGGGGGGGGGGGGGACAAACATTTAAACAACCATGAGAACTGTGCATGGGCGCCGGCATAATTTTTTCCAGGGGGGTGCACCTTCAATTCCATGAAAACAGCTTGAAATATTTTGCACTCCGACTCGGATAATTGTATTAGATTCAAGGAGTAACTTGGACGATCTATCCAGAAAAGCTCATCAATTTGAATAAGTATAGGATTCGAAAAGCGAGCGCAGCGAGTTTGAAAATTTTTGCATCCACCTTGAATTTGATGTTTTTTTTTTTATTAAAGATACATGCCTTATTCTTTCTATTTATAAAGGAAAGTTTATGAAAGCAATGGACAAAATAATGTCTGAGCACGCTCGTATACTTTCTGACAAATTAAGTTAATTTTCACTCAGAAATCAAAATAAAAGTACGAGCAAGCGCAGCGAACTCGAAAATTTTTACTTTCTGGTTCGGATGATTGGTTTTTCTATGTATTTTCTTTTCCCTTAGGCACAGATATTATCCTTAGGGCAGGCACCTTTGCTCCTTGCTGCCAGCGCCCATGAAACTGTGTAGAAAATCGCTGTAATCACTGTTCTATATGTGTAATTTACGTACTTCGCAGTGGTTAAGGTGGACGTACACTTATCCGCGCTAAAGGAATCGACCGCGCCGAAAGAATTTTTTCTCTTATGACGTCATCCATTCGAGTGCGAGGTTTTATAGGATTTCATACAAGTTATTCTAAAATTCGATTCATTCGGCGCGGATAAGTGTGCGTCCACCTTGATGATCCCATTTATTTGCAGTCAGATTTCGGGGGGAGGGGGGGGATAAATCCCAACTCGACGTGCCTGAACAGCACCCCAAGACAATGTTATTGAAAGCGCCAAAAGAACGATGCTACTCTATATGTGATTGTTACTATTTATGGTGCTGGTCGCAAAAAAAAAACACAATACTCATCTGTGTTGTTTTTAGCAATTTAAGTATATATTTTGTTATTATAATGTCATAAGTCTGTAAGCTTTCCTAAAATGTAAAAAAAAACTATTTTAAATAAAAATTCGTTCGTGACGTCGCACGATCGTGCAAGGGTCGTCTTATCTAGAAGCCAAATCGCCAATCTACACATTGTCTTTAAGTTCTACACTCGGTTTCTTCAATTAACATTTGAAGGTCTTCCGAACGGTAAACTTTATTGTGGGATACGAGAAACTAGATTCCTTGGTTTTTATTCAGTGTTTTTTTAATTAATGGGTCCCACTCTTGACCTCAATCTAAAGCTGGATGAGTTGTGCAATAAAACGAGCGCACCCGGAAGATTTCTTGTAAGATTGTTGGTAGTAAAGGAGCGCTGCAGAGACCAAAAGGCAAGTGTATCGAACATTTTGCTTTTGATTAAAAAATCAAACGTAACATAACATAGGTACTCGTATAACCTGACTTCCCAGTCAATTGTATAGAAATTATTAATTGGACCTATTGCTCTATGCGCTCCATTCAAATTGTAAGCCAATAAGGTCAGCTATTGATCATTCCACTATTGAGCTGTATAATCTAATCACCTGGCATTGTGATAATCTCTATACTGTAGGTAATGCAGCAGCCCATACGCAGATACAATACCTATACAGGGTGTAAACCACCTCATCACAAATCCGTTAACCAAGCATTCTGTACATCAAACTAAGTAACTTTACGCAAAAATTATTGCTGGGAAACAACTTTTTTTTTTGAGGTTATCAATCATGTTTTGTGGTAGAACTCAATGTAACGCACTTAAAACATTGTGCTGATGGATGGATTGAATAGTACGGGGGTCGTGGAGGTGTTATAAGACAAAATCTTACAAAAAAAACTTGTATTTAAAAAAAACTTGTCAAAAAGTTGTAACTTTGACCCCCCATATCTCCGTAACTAGAAGGTTCCCAGGTATGGTGTAGAACAAAAAAATGATCGCAATGATGGGGAGAACAAGTGCCTTTCGGATTCGTGAAGAGGTGTTTTACACCCTTTATAATAATATGTCATGATCTGGCTGGCCTTTTCCCAACAATGTTGGGATTGGTTTCAGCTGTTTACCAGTGTTTTAAATGGAGCGACTGCCTATCTGACCTGCACAACCCAATTAGTACCGGGTAATACGATACCCCTCAGTAAGACTGGCTGTCGAACTTTCGGGCTACTGAATACCTGTAACGACTGTTAAAGATCGACAAATGACAGCCAGGAAGAACGTGCTTCCCAGATCACGGCAAAACCTAAAGGGTACGATTTTATTATAAATGTGGTCTTACAACAGTAACTGCATTGAGGAATCGGGATTTCATTTGTTCTTAACGCAGATTTTACTTACAGTAAAAACAGGATGCACTCATGTTTAAATGATTTATAATTTAAATTCCAGTTTCCCTATTACACGGCGCTAACGTACTTTCATTATTATTCTAAAAATAAAATACATAAATAAAAATGCCGGTGACCATTGTTATAACTGGCAGGAAACATTTCCTATCACAGCAACACCTCATTAATGTCATTAACTTAGCTCGATACATTCTATTTTAGAATATAAAACACACGTTGTAATAATGTAGATAGTAAAATAAAGATGTCCCACGAAATGATCAGTTTTAAATCTCGATGTAATACTGACTGACTTTATTCTGGGCATATCAGATCCACTTTCAAAATGAGGTTATTTTTTTGCAGCACGTTGGGTATTTCTCCTGTATCGTGTGCGTTAAGGTCGTGGCACACTTGACAAGTACCTCACCAGCGCCGCACCAGAACAGCTATTGCCCGGCGTTGCCTTAAATTTAGGCTACGGCGTGCTTACCACGCGTCGTCAGCGAGGCGTAAGCACGCGGTATGCGCGCGGGCTGCGCGGCGTCCACGCGCGGGCTATGCGGCGTCCCCGCGCCACGCCGTCCGCGAGGCGTAAGCTCGCAGTCTGTGCGCTGACTGTGATAGTCCGGGAGATGATGTTGCATTTTAGAGTGTTTTTACACCGATCGGTGCCATCTGGTTCAATAGATGTCGAATGACTGAAAAGTGAACCCAGCGTCAGCTGAGGCATCCGCGGTGGGTGTGGGATTGGGGGGTTCGGAGGTGGTGAGAAAAAAAACAGTCATAGTACGCTGGCTGAAATTTTTTCATGAATAATTTACATCATACTGAGCTTAAAAATGTCAGCTGCATGATGGAGGGGGGATTATGTGCCTGCTGCTCGCATGAACTTGTAAAAGAAACACGTAAAATAAAGTTATAGTATGCCAGATGAAATTTAACAAAGAGTACGAAAACAACAATCAGGTGCGTGGGTAGCGGTCTTTACAAGTTCATGCAAGCGATAAACGAGACCTATGACGGAAAATGAAAAAAAAGAAACTCTCGTAAGATTGTCAACCGAACATGGATAATGTAACAAGCTGGGTATGGGATAAAATAAACCACCGCACAAAAAGTCCAATATTTATTTTTTTATACAAATTCACCACTAATCACTTAGTCAGACCGCTCCCACAAACCCAACGGATGCGAGCCGATCCTTCGAGAGTGTTCCACAATTTTCTGAAGCCTTCTTCACCGCTCAATAGTAGAACATTCTAGGATTATTCTCGAAACTTCTACACACTTCCATAGTGCAACATTCTAGACTCGAACATATTCTAGAATGTTCTCTTAAAATATCCGACGTAACAATACTAAGCCAAACTGCATCACGCTTGACAATACTGTTTTAATGACAGGTAACGCAAATATGCACTGGAAGACAACGTACAGCACATTTAAACCTATACAAGACTTTTGGATCTAAAGCATACAATTTTGCACAAGAGTTTTTATGGTCGCAGCAAATCTTCTTTTTCTATAACATAAGATATCATTTTTAGTATGTGTTTTGGTATAACATGCTGAGATGATAATTTCGGCAGTATTTTAGATCCTTTGTTGTTAGGGGGCCACTCAAATAGTTTTTGGAAATGGCCCCATTTCGCTGTTTGAGCTTTGCCATCCTTAACATAATTTAAGCTTTTACAAAACAAATTATTCCTCACGCACTTTAAGAGATGTGAAGTATCATGCAAGAAATAAATCGTAAGCCACGCCGACCCCAAATAAATTGGGTTTTAGGGCAGGAAAATGAGATAAGGGCAGGGCAAGAGATGAGTTATCTAAAATGACGATAAAAAAAAGATTTTATACAGGCTGTCCCTTCCAGCCTGCCACCCGACGCACAAACGGCTTTATTCAGTACATAGTTTATTTAAATTACCGATAATTATGTGGGGGACTCAGAATGAAGTACTGAGTAAGTGGTACACCATTTGTGCGACCGTGTCCGTTCAACCATGTATATGTCACCGAATCACCTGCTGCGTCCTGCAGTTCCAGTGACGCTGCTGTACGTGTCTCGGCTGCACTACTCTACAAAGGCTGAGATGATTGTAGAGTATGTTCGCATCAAGACCAAGTTTACTCTGAGGGTCGAGCGGTTGGAGTCTCGTCACAACGTGAATTTCAATTCTTTTGTGGTGAGGGTGCCGACTGAACAGCTGTCGACTTTCACGAAAGAGGAATTTTGGCCGAAAGGTGTTGTGTTCCGGCGATTCCGAGGCCGGATACCTGACACTGCGCGACACTCGACGCCGACTCTTCGTGTGAGTTAGTGTTTAGTGCTAAGTTTATTGTTTTATAATATGTATTAGTTTATAGTTATTATTTTTATATAATTATGTAATTGTGTATATGGGCCATAGTTGCCTGCAATAAAGGATATATTATATATTATATTATTATTATAAGTAAAATTGTCAAATACGTTATATTGTAATATCTCTAGCGATTTTGTAAAGTCTCGAATTATTGTCAAATGAACATACTGCTTACAATAAAACGCATTATTTTTCGTGAAATGCATGCGATGGTAGTCAAGTCACGCGGTGTGGAGTGAAGGAGGGGTCCCCCTTACCCAGTGGTACCACTCTCATGAAAAGATACTGTACCATTCCTGACAAATATCGATTAATATAACCTAACCTTAAAACACTCCTATTTCCGAGTGCAGGGTTTAAAGGAACCTAACTAACCTAACGGGGGGGTGCCCCAAGTCCCGTTTATGGGGGCAAGAGATACTTCCGAATGTTCAGTTGACAATAATTCGAGACTTTACAATATCGCTAGAGAGACACACGTTATATTGTAATATAACGGATTTGACAATTTTACGGTGACATATACATGGTTGACATACATTCATCATCTGCCTAGCCTTTCCCAACTATGTTGGGGTCGGCTTCCAGTCTAACCTTATGCAGCTGAATACGAGTATTTAACATGGAGCGACTGCCTATCTGACCTCCACAACTCGGTTAATATTGGGTAATACCATACCGCTTGGTAAGACTGATTGTCAGACTTTTTGGGCTGTATAACGACTGTCAAAGTTGGACAAATGACAGCCGGGACCAACAGCTTAAGGTGCTTTCAGAGGCACGGAGGAAACCCGGTATGTAAGGGTGGTCACCCATTCACAGACCAACCTAGGCAAGCACGGCTTTACCTAAAGATTGACCCGAGCAGCTGTTATTATTTACCCACGAGTTCCTCTCGCTGTATAATAATTGTGATGGTTTGAAAAAATATTAATAGGAGATGAAAATTCGTAATTTTTCCCGACGGGAAATTCCACGGGGCACACAGTTTGTTTCTTACATAAAGCTGTGTTGAACATTTTTATTCTGGCCGTCCTGAAAGAAAATTCTTGTTCTTATTCTTTATTGCACACAAAAAACAACAAATATTCATATTAATTGCAATAATATAGCTTATGTACAAAGGCGAGCGTAACCCAGAGTTGGGTTTGAAATTGTTGCACGTTTGACGTTTCAGACGGCGTCTTCCAGACTGCATTTTATGATCTTACGATATCGCATTTCTGTTTGATATTCCTCGCTTTTTCTTTTTACAACGGTGTTCAGTCTTCCACAATGGACAACTTAATGGGTTCTGATAGCAATATGTCTGGGAACTCTTTGAGTAAGGTCTTTCAACTATATTTAAGAGCAAAAACGAAATATAAGTAGCCACGACTTTGATCAACAGAAGGGGTAAATTGGATTCAGTCAGTGTACTTAAAGGTTTCCCAATTATGTCTACCAGAAGATGTTGTTTAGTAAATTCTAAAAATATGAGTCTGTATCGTAATATTTCACGACTTTTGTCATGGTTAAAATTGTGAGTTTATGTTATTAGAGTACACATAACATCACATCTGTATTGTGTGAAGTGTTCGGCAGCGGTGTAGATAAAAATATCCATCCAATGACCCACATTTCGCCAATAAGTCCCATAAGAGGTGAGCGTTTTGCCATCAAAGGGGCACAAATCCAGAATCCGAGCTGGTATTGACAAAAACTCATTAATGGAAATCGGAACTGGAAATCGAAGCATAGCCGTTATGCCTAGCAGGTAGCGATGATGACTTGAATTAATAACCCTTTCGGTCTCTAAACTTTTTTATTCTTTGACTGTGCATCATTTGAACCTCCATAAGGTTCGATGATTTGAATTACAAAGGGTTAATAGACGGGTTTACGGGAGCAAGTCCGGGTAAATTGATTTATCCCACTTCTAATCTCAAAGAAGAAGCTTAACCCTGTAACTGTCCCCTGAACCACATAATATGTTTCAGAGCGATTGTTTATGGCTTTTGCAGACGACGTTTTGTCTACTAGTGCGAGCGAGACAGACTATTTATTCCCTTTAGCAATGACAGTCTTGTCTCTAGTCTGCGAAAGCCCTTAAACTGAAACTGATAGTAAAATGCAAGCCTAAGTAGAAACTATATATAGTGACACCATTTCCCATAACTTATTATTACCAGAACGACATCCAATCTCATCGCATTTGGTGTCATACTCGCATGGCATGCTTATCAAACATAATAGTTTTTTAGGCCCAGTGCCAATATTTAGATAGATGGTGGCGCCACCATACGTTGAATTATTTAACTATTTCCACACCGCGCCGGCGCCAGCGCATTATTTTAAATATCGAACGACTGATGCGAGTTAATTAAGTGCTTTGTGTGTTTGTTTTAGTAATTTTTGTTATTAACATGTGGAGTAATTGGTAGTTTTGTCCGGAATTTATGATGTCAAATTAATTTACAACAATAACAAATTACCAAAATATTTGTTGTTTATAGAAATGTAAGTTAGGTTTTTAAATTATTTTGTCCCAATTAGGTTATTTCTGTATTGCATTACAGCTTTGCTATCTATCACTTTTATGAAACTTAGCAAATAAAGTTTCATTCAGAACGATTAGTAGTATTATTGAAACAGTTATGAAATTGTTTGGAGTTAGTTGCTGAAATTGAATAAGTGTTTGCAAACTGAATCGTGACCGCAGTTTTGTTACTACTTTTCGATAGGGGTGACCTTCGCAATCTGAGGTTTTAGATGTCGAACTAATTTCAGCAGCTTTCAGCGGTCTAACTTTAGTGCAAGGCCAGTCAGTTCTGTTCTTGTAGGTAGGTACTACATATTTATTTTGACCGCACGGCAGGTTTGATTTTTCTTATATTATGAACATATTCGTTAGTAGCGGTGGCCCAGTGGTGGCGGCCGACTTACGAACAGTAAGTCGTGGGTTCGAACCCGGACAGGCACATTACTTTGAGTTATTTATTTCGTCACCGCTGCTCTAAAAAACGGTGAAGGAAAAAATCGTAGACATGTGACATCTACCAATCCGCGATGGGCTCGCGTGGTGGATTACAGCCCATTCCCTCTTATAGAGAGAAGGCCTGTGTCCCAGCAGTGGGAACATTAAAAGGCTGATGATGATGATTAACTATCGACTGTCTACTACTAGTTAGACTCCGCCAACTTTGTGGCGCTGCAGGTCTTTCTTTCTTTCTTTATCGTCTCGGTTAGTACCGTTTTCTTTCGGATGGGAAATCATTAAATGACCCCTTCCCTCCGGTCGGAGCGGGAGGGAGTGTCAGACTTTTACTGACAAAAAACCATCCATGTTCCTCCCTCGGGGCCGCGGGTACTCTAACACCAGGTCTGTTCGAAAAAGATATCGAACAGACCTGGTGTTAGAGTTTTTAGTGACCTTTGAATTGGCTTAGCCGGCGCTCTGGTGCAAACGATGTAACCTCTCTGGTCCTTTAATGACATTACCATTAGGGTGAAAAATACACTGAGGGAGAAATCACAATTCTCAAGCTCTATTTAATTATTGCGTTTATTTTAGTTGACCGGCAAAAATATTACCCCAACCTAGATATCTCAGATATTTTGTGGTTGAATAACTTCTCGGTGAATTGATTTACTTACGACTTAGGTGTCATAATAAAAAAGTTGATTATGTTATGCTCTATCCAAGTCATAGTCATAGTCATAGTCATTTATTCATGAACAATTAATTGTATCTGAATTTAAACACAAAAATAACACAAGTACAGTAAGACAATTAGGCACAATTAAACTCATTAAAATAAATTAAATAAAATTTGATCCATATATACAATGTCGCCCATGCGCATGTGACCGCCCGTAATATTCTGAATATTCATGAAAAAACATCGAAAATAAACTTGAAAAGGGGGGGTCTATCTATAATATTTTTCATGTTATTCAATTTTTAATTTTTTAAGTAGAGTTTGTAGATTGGCTTTCTATTTTTTGACACATCTCCGAAGTTTATGGGTCGATTTGGATTCTGTTTATTATTTCCAAAAGCTTATGAGTTATTTTAACAGGTTATTTAACATTTTTACAATAAATTATCGACTACGAAAAAAAAGACGGAATCGAAGTCATTTTTTCGGTAAAAAATTGTGTATTTATTTTAAAAAAACTAGTGTAAGTCCATAAATTATCCCCATAGGACGACTTTTTTAATCATTATTTGTAATCTACTACATAACAGCTAAAAATTCACAGATCATTATTTAACCAAACTGTAACTAAATCCAAAGTAAAACTCTAAAACTCTAAGAGTCAAATTTAGGAGAAGAAAATGTGAAAGTCAATTAAATGTCCCCGCTCTTAGCTGTGAGTACTAAAAGGTTAAAACAGTAAGGAGGATGATAATGGAAATTAAAACAAACAAGCAATAGCCAGATTTTTACTTAAAAAAAAAATACAATAATTTTAATTAATAAGATTTTCGAAATGGCCCCCACTCTCTTGTAAACAAACTAAAGCCCTCATGGCAATACTTTTTATTGTACGACGTAATTCTTCACGGTTTTCTTTCATTTCCACAGCAGCAGCAAAAATCCTAGCCGTTAATTGCTCGCGGCTTTCAATGGGCACGGCATACACTTTTTGTTTCATGTAACCCCAAAGATAAAAATCTAAGGGTGTAAGGTCGGGAGATCGCGGCGGCCAAGCATTAAGCAATGCGACCTCCTCTGCCAATCCATCGCGGATAATTTTGATTTAAATAATCACGAACTAGTCGTGCAAAGTGTGCTGGAGCTCCATCTAGCGTTGTGCACGTCGGAAATGATAAGGATGCAGGCCTTCTTTTTTGAGAATTCTCCAAACTCTTATTCTTGGTATACCTACTCTTATTGATAGGAGACGAATACTTAGCATAGGGTTAGCGCGCACTAATCGTAACACATCCCCTTCCACGTCTGCATCAACAATCACGCCGGGCTCATTTCGTTGCGGAAATAATCCTCTTTCGCTAAACTGACGATGTACGGCAATGAAGGATCGGTACCCAAGTACTGGTCTACTTGGATATCGACGTCTGTACTCTTCGACAGCAGCGCGTGCATTTCCATTACAAACACCGTAAATGAAATGCATGTCAGCCACATGAGACGGCGGTAGATCACGCAATCGTACCATTGCAATGATACGAGTAGTTCAGTTTCCTTAAACAAACTTTCCTCACAAGATTAAGTAGTGCACAAATCACAAAACACGTAGCGTCACGGGTTCAGTAATCAAGAGACTGAATGAAGTAACGCTAGCCGACAAGGGTGTGCACGTGGTAGGGACGCAATTGTTAAAAAGCTATTTCTAGGAAAAGGTTTCTACCTGAGCGACCCTTTTATTTGAATAGTTGCAAATGTTCAACAAGTTGTTTGCGGGTTTTTTTTTAGAGATAGGTATTAGTAATGTTCTGTGAATTTTTAGCTGTTATGTAGTAGATTACAAATAATGATTAAAAAAGTCGTCCTATGGGGATAATTTATGGACTTACACTCGTTTTTTTAAAATAAATACACAATTTTTTACCGAAAAAATGACTTTGATTCCGTCTTTTTTTTCGTAATCGATATTTTTTAGTAAAAATGTTAAATAACCTGTTAAAATAACTCATAAGCTTTTGGAAATAATAAACAGAATCCAAATCGACCCATAAACTTCGGAGATGTGTCAAAAAATAGAAAGCAAATCTACAAACTCTACTTAAAAAATTAAAAATTGAATAACATGAAAAATATTATAGATAGACCCCCCCTTTTGAAGTTTATTTTCGATATTTTTTCATGAATATTCAGAATATTACGGGCGGTCACATGCGCATGGGCGACATTGTATAAGTAATAAGTTTACTTTGGTTGGCCGGCCGCTTTTGAAAATAGCCCAAAAATGTATGAAGGCTGGGTGATTATAGTTGAAAACTTTGCTTTAATTACAATAACGAAGTACTTAGTAACTAATATACCTACATACGCATTTTGTGTCATCTCTGTCCACGGGAATCCTTATATTTAACCACCTTGTTTGTACTTACGGGATTATATCCGTGATTTTCTTTCGGTTTTTCGAGCACCCGATATTTCGACGCTGTTGCAAGCATCATGATCGCGGGCATACTGAAGAGGTATGCGGGTGGGAAAAACCGAAAGAAAATCACGGATATAATCCGGTAAGTACTTTAAGTATAGTAAAAAACCCTGAAAGTCTAAAACAGTGCACCTTGTTTGTACCTAACACGTTGCCCAACTAGCTCTAGAATAATATTACAATCGGTGAAATAGGTGTTAGGCGTTTTAGAGTACTGATATCTGTTGTTCAAAATATTTTGTGCTGAATTCATCCACGAAAGGAGATATTTTTTATTTTTCGGAGATTAGGCCAGCCCTATAAATTGTAGCATTTAATAATGAAACGTACATTGATTTCTTCCATTTATCCTCTAGATTACAGTGGTTAAATTAGCTAAGCCTTGTTTAACCGGAATAAATGCGAAAAATCTGCAAAAACACTTACGAAAACCGAAATTAATAGAAAAAGTAAATGTCAAAATAATGAAGTTGTCTGTCAACCACTAAAGCAAGTGGATTCAAAAACGTTCCGTGCCACGTTCTATGCGATTTTAGTTTAAACCTTTAAAAATAGCATAAAAAATGGTAACAGTTTAATAATATTTATTTTTATATTCTGTTCTGATTATATTATAATTATAGCAGATATGATTACAATGGATAGTTACCGTACTTTTTTTAGTAAAAGGAAAAAAACGCCCCTATTCACGTATTTTCTGTCAAATGACATTGACCACAACAGGACTGATTTGACTCGCAAACAAATATCATAACATAGCTTATTTATTGTGATTTTAAGATTCCGGTTTCATTTTTATGTCATACTAGCTTCTGCCCGCGACTTCGTACGCGGATCCTATTGCTTTTGCCAGCGACACCGGGTTCGTCAAAATCGAAGATCTGAAACGTCTAATTCTAAGAGCCCGGGGACGGGAAAATAACGGATCATTCCCACCTGAGCAACACATACCGTTTGTTTCTTTTTGCCATTTAACAGCTTCACAAAAAGTACAATTTTGAACCATACCTCCGATGGTGGAATATGTGGCGTATTCAATCATAGGAGTATATGTAAATGCACTCCGTTCCTTCTCAACCCAAGGAAGGTCGCCATGCAATACGGCTATATCTTGAGACATCCAATCGGGATCAGCGGTCAGTCGCGCATCACGTTCCCCACTTATCCCTAGAGGCCTAGAAGCAGATGCGTAGATACGATGAGAAATCAAGCGTAATTCTCTATCCGTGAACATCTCCGACTCGCGAGACAATGCGTGACGTTCCCGATCAGCGGTCAGTCGCGCATCACGTTCCCCACTTGTCTCTAGAGATCTAGAAGTCGATCTACGCATCGATATCGCATCATACGATCGGCGCTTGAGTACGCTTGGTACACCCTCACTTAGATACCTAATCAAATAAAATCTAAGTGCCCTGCGTTACCGGGTAGGTTACCGAGTCACGAAGATAAATGGAAAAGGAAATTAAACACTCAAATAACATAAGCCCGAAGACATACTTATTCGATAAAATGAGTTTTGGCCAGTAGAGTCAAATTTTCAATGATATACCATCGACTGAAAAAACTGTTACCGCCTTAACCGCGTGGAGGTACTCCCAGTTTTTGTTATTTTATAATTATACAGTGAAATTTGTAATAGCTTTGCAATAATTTTCACATCAGATGTTTCTGATCTTCGATTTTTTATAAGTCAACAGAAAATGCCCATCAGACCGAACAACTTTTGCTAAGACGTCATCATTCCTAAATGTGTTATGGTGTAGCTGGGCTCTTGGAGTTCCACAACAGGTGTTCCAGACCTTCGATTTTTATAAGTGAACAGAAAGTGCTCATCAGATTGAACAACTTTTGCTAAGACGTCATTCCTTTATGTGTTATAGTGTAGCTGGGCTATTGAGGTTCCACGACAGGTGTCCCAGATCTTCGATTTTTATTAGTCAACAGAAAGTGCTCATCAAATTGAACAACTTTTGCTAAGACGTGATTCCTATATGTGTTATGGTGTAGCTGGGCTATTGAGGTTCCACGACAGGTGTCCCAGATCTTCGATTTTTATAAGTCAACAGAAAGTGCTCATCAGATTGAACAACTTTTGCTAAGACGTCATTCCTATATGTGTTATGGTATAACTGGGCTCTTGGAGTTCCACATCAGGTCTTCCAGATCTTCAAATTTATTCTCTCAGCAGAAAATGCTCATCACGTGGAACAATTTTTGCTATGGTGTCATTTTTGTATCTCTTATAGTTTAGCTGGTCTGTTGCGGTTCTACATCAGGTGTTCAGGTTTCCAAGATAAATTATAGCCTATATGTTGCACAGACATAATACCTATACAACAACAAAAAAATCATGAAATCCGTCCAGTACTTCCGAAGATTAGCGTGTACAAACAAACAGACAAACAGACAAACAGATAAACAGACAAACAGACAGACTTTTTTTTTTGGATTCGTGCTCTATTACTGTTTCTTAACCCCCTTCAATTATTATTTTTTAAATATATTCAATGTACAGACACAGCTTTTTTACTCTTTTATTATATGTATAGATTATATGTATAGATTTCGTTTAACTACTATTGTAAAATGTAAAATTATAGTAATTGTAAAATTTTTTTGTTTTATTTTATTTTATTTTATTTATTTAAAATTTTATTACCATACCCTATGAAATCCACAAAATAAAATTCAAGTTTTCTTACATCCACGCAATCTCATTATTTGAAAAAAAATAGGTACTTTCTAACTGACCCTATTGTCTGGACGTACGTAGTTTGCTCGGGGGGAAAATGACACAAACTGGGTGGGGCAACTGCACACTCCGCAGGCTATCCTTGATAATTATTTTAAACTTCAAATCAATTTTGTCAGTTTTGATTTGAATAATACAATCAACCACAAATCATCGAATTACTGAAAATGCTATAGTCAGATGTGACATAAAACGCAATATAAGCTTCATAGGTACGATTTTATCCACAGGCAAGAAATAAGCAAGTTTAGAATTTTTGAAACTGATGACATCAAAATAACCCAGCGCTATTGGACTAGTGGTCCGTCACGCACTTGTCCGGTTTTAGTTTAGTTATGTTTTAGTTTACTCTCATGAATCATGATGAAATGTGGGTGAAATGTTCAGAACATAATCTTGATTGACACATAAACAAACATAAAGGGACTGTTGACAGCCAGATCAAATGCTATATAAAAATGTTATTGTTTTTAGTCCTTGGTAAAAAAAAATGGTTCACATTAAATAGTACCTAAATTCCTTATTTTGGGTTGACGTTAGGCTAGAATTTTGACAGACGTTTAGGTAATATTTTCGTTTGCATCTAGGAAAGAAATAAAAGAAAGTAAAATAGTTTATTCTGTACAAATAATACGAACTTTATAAAGTAAACATAAAATATGAGCAGCACTCTTGTTAGGGCATGTCCTCTATGGGTTTAAGTCCCATATAATAGCCTATTGCCATCAACCTTTCATATATCCAGAGTCCGTGGCTGTAATTGAGAAATTTCCTATGAAAAAAAAACATGTGGGGCAGGGTTTGGAAACTGCCGATAGAAGTGAAAACTCGTAGCTGATCCGCTACGGCTACACGGCTACTAGTGCTACGACGCGTTAGGTGACGGCCACGCGAGTTCCATGATTATTGTTCATCCTAAAAGTGTTCTCTCTAACCTAACGTCATGCTCAGCAATCGTGCTGAGACCACAAAACCAACGAATACACCTGAAAATAAGGAGAAAGCACTTTAAAATATTTAGTTTCATGAACAAACTATATAATAATATCGCATATAACATTACACACAACGCCATCTAGTGCCACACTAAGCAAGGCTTGTGTCGTGATTACCAGATAGTTGATATACTACATAGATACATTTTTGTTTGTAAATACATACTTATTATACATATAAACATCCATGACTCGGAAACAAATGTTCATGCTCATCACACAAACATTTGCTCCTACCGGGATTCGAACCCAGGACCCTAAGAAAGTAAGGCAGCCTCACTACCGCTACGCCATTCGGGTCGTCAATATCACGGAGTTATAAAGTTTTATTCCACAGACACTTCGAAAATCTTAAAGTAAATCTCATTTGTCTAGGGTTATAATTCCTCGCATTTTCAGAGATTCATCAAAATTGAAAGCAATCGCTTTAAATTTTCTGGTATCTAAATTTGATTGACATTTATTGTTTCAGAAGAAGATGAGCCTTGCTGCACGTGTTTTTATCTTGAAATCTGAAAATACACACCTTATTGCACCACGGCATGCCATGGCATCATTTTAAAGCATAGCAATTTATATTGCATTTCTACAACGTTATTGGGCGGATAGCACGTACTCATAAAAATGAACAACTTGTATACTATGGGACCGACTATTAAATCTCGAAAAAAAATCAGCTGCTGCCTAAATTTTTTCGAGTTACGCGAACAATCATGTATGAAGCAGCAGATTTTTTTTTCATCTAGTGATAAATAAAATGATCTAGCGGGAAATATTCACCAACAGTTTCCCAACTTTGTTTCCCATGAGTAAGTGCTAAATTCGCTAGAGACTTGTCGTATTCTGTCAAACAAATTGTCGATTCGTTGATAGATTTCTATCGAACTCTCGCAGGGGTCTTGTCTCACTTAAGAGACATGTTTCCGTCGATTCGACGTGTTAATACTGCCGTGTCTGGCACCGATGGATTTTCCGTAACCTGCCAATTTATATGGAAGCTACTTTCTGTCTCTGCTATAACGAGTATTTGTTTAATTCTCTCTGAAAGTACTTAACATTAATATTCATAAGTTTAAGTTAATAAAATATTGCGTTGTTTAAGGGTTTCACTTTGAATGCTATACAGCATTCAAAGCGAAACCTTAAAGGACAATTTTGTTGTTCGCAGCCAGGTATATCTCATGTTTCTGACTAGATAATAAATAAGGTCTTGTTCGTTTATTTGCTTTGAAGGTTAATCCGTAGACTGTAGACTGAAGTTTTTATTAGTTTAAAAAACATAGAAAGTGGATGTGGTGTAAACGGACACTTCACAAAGCCGTTAACTAAGCATTCTGTAAATCAAACTAAGTAACCCTACGCAAAAATTATTGCTGGGAAACCAATTTATTTTGAGGTGAAAAATCACGTGTTACGGTGAAACTTAAATATAACGCACATCCCAAAACATTGTATTGATGGTTGCATTGAATAGTAAATGGGTCATGAAGGCATTTAAAGTAAAGTTGTATCACTTGTAACTTTAAAACCTAGTATTTTTTTCAAGTTGTGAATTTGGAACCTTGGCCAACACTAGAAAGACCTTGTAACTAGAAGGTCATTTCAGGACCACATATTCTGGTGTGGTCCAGAACAGAAAAATTACCGCCGTGACGGGGAGAACGGGTCCACCCTTTATAGCAGAACTTTTTATGTCATAATATTATTTTGCATACCAGCTGATAGCATAAACTTCATTTGGCAGAAAATTGTTTGGCAGATACTCATTTATCATACGTTCAAACTCATAATTTTGTAAGCCAGAATCATCTTTAGGCATAAATTTCATATGCATAAGATTAAAAAGTAGAACCATCTTATCGCAGAAAGTTCACAGTCAGAATCATCTTTTGGCATAATTTTCAAATCGATAGTTTTTAAAGGCAGAACTATCATATCTCAGAAAGTTTACAGTCAGAATTATCTTTTGGCATACATTTCATATGCATAATAATGGAAAGATTCATCTATCAAATCACAGAAAATTCATAAAGTCAGTTGATTGTGAACACTTGGTTTTTATTTCTCTGTAAGAAGCAGGCAAACATGCAAACAAGCATATATCGTGCATGTTGTAGCAAGCATGCAATATGCAAGCAAGGATGAAGCATGTAAGCAAGCATGCAGCATGCAAGCAAGCATGCAGCACGCAGCATGCAAGCAAGCATGCAGCACGCAGCATGCAAGCATGCGTGTACCATGCATGCAGCAGGCATGCAAACATCTGAACAAGCATATACCATGCATACAGCAAGCATGCAGCAGCAGGCATGCAAACATCTGAACAAGCATATACCATGCATACAGCAAGCATGCAGCAGCATGCAAACAAGCATACAGAATACATGCAGCATGCAAACAAGCATGCAGCAAGCATGAAGCATGCAAACAAGCATGCGGCAATCATGCAGCATGCAAGCAAGCATGCAGCATGCAAGCAAGCATGCAGTATGCAACATGCAGCAGGCATGGTTTTTGTCACGGCTCCGGCGCTGCGGTGCTACGGCGGTCCCACGCGAGCTTATCGTCGCAGATGGGTTTAACGGCCCGCCTCGCCCCTCCGCGCCTACGCGATTTTAAATTACACTCTAGGGGTAGGGCAGAGAAGACTACGTGGAGTTGATTTTGGAGCGATTCGTTTCTGTCACTAACTTTTCTAGCACAATATTGACTTTTTAAGATAATATTTTAATTTTAAATTAAGGTTTAAAATGCTATTTTGTGGCATTGAAAAATGGCAATAATGCCAAATAAAATTATTCCAAATGGAATTCTGCAATCTTCATAGTATGCCAAGTGAAATTATATCAAATAATCGTCGTCCTAAATAAACATTATTCTAAACGAAATTATGCGAAATTTGAACACTGCCAAAGGTAATTATGTCAAAAAAAATTCTGCCATCTAAAAGTATGCCATTCCAAATTCGGACATACAAACATTCAGCCAAACAATAAGTATATTTAAAAAAAAATATGCCTTTAGCATATTCGTATAAAGAAAATTATGCCAAGTGTGTTATGCTAAATGAATTTCGGAGCAACAAGATTCTGCCAGATAGATGGAACCCGGGGAGAACATGTCTAGTGCCTTTCGGCTTCGTTAAGGTTCAATTTACACCTTTTAGAATAGTTTCACTGATGTTTGCTCGAACAAAGATCAAAAGAAATGAAAGAGTCGGGCGGAAGGGAACAATAAAGCAGGCGTGTGAAGTAGCGCGAATTTGCATTTTTCTTCTAACTTGAATTTCTTCAGGGAAATAACAAATAAGTATCTCGACTCATTTTTATGGTTTACATATAAACATAAATTCACGCCTTGCTCCCATGGGGGTAGGCAGAAAATACTTCAAAATACAGAACTCCATCTGCTACGCCATCTGCTGCTGTTTATGGTTTTTTTCTAAGTAAAAATATTGTTTTCGATCGGTTCCAGTGGCCTCTTAGCTGTACTATAAAATAGGCGAAACTGTCTGTTTGCTTGAAATTAATTCACCGATTTAAAGCTAAGCTTTGTCCGTTTTTTGTCACAAAAACACAAAGAGATTGCAGGCACCGTCCAAAATAACATTTGTGATTCCTGAAACGTTTGTATAATAAATCATTCCTCTATCAATTGGAAGCCATAAAACATGTAACGATTAAGGAGGTTTCGATTTAAGTCCAAAACCTATAACATCGATGTTCTACACGGGTAACATTAACCACCGTAACGTAGGTTAGGTAAATAAAGAAAGAAAGAAAAAGCATTTATTAGCCCGCACAGGACAAAACACATCAAAATTATCAGTATTTAAATATCGAACTGAAAAAAAAAAATTCTCAGCATGGTGCTATAACATAAAAAAAAACTACTACTAAACTACTAACTACTTAATAGTACTTATATCCAAAGTTCGCCAGTTATTTGTGCCGTGTACTTAACAGGGAGCGAGTATATTAAGGCGCTACCCCAGGCAAAATTAGCAACTCTATTTGTGGTGATTCAAACTTCGTTTGAAATACTATTAGAATAAAGTTCTAATCAGCTTGCACTACAAAGTGGTTTTTACGTCAGTCACTGCGGGTCGAATAGTGCGAAATTAGTGATTTTTATTCTTTATAAAATCAAATTTCCGTCTTTTGAAAAAAAAAAAACTAGCATTATGTTCATTATTAAATTGTCTATCCATTAGTATAAGAAGCAAATCAAAATAATGTTAACTTTACGAGAAGAAGCATGTTATAAATATTTTTTTCTCATTTTTGTGGTTTCATTGTGAGGGGATTTATTACACATTATGAGACTTAAAATAAAAAATAAAACTACCACTTTGCAGTCTAAGAATATGTAGAAATTTAATGTATTTTTATTACTTGGTATTTCTTTTGGATAAAGAGGAGTTGGCTCCAAAAAACTGCACAAAAAACGGCTTTTGCCTGGGGTAGCGCCTTAACTCAACCGGACACAAATCCAGACTACGCGGCAACTACTGAGAAATTCCAAAAATACCTCTTTGCTCAACCTGGGATTCGAACACAATTGATCTCATGCTCAACAGAGGCGCTTGCAACCCAAGAACAATGGTTACCCATTGTTCTTCCCAGTAATAATTTATGCTCTGCAGTAGAGCTTCCTATTTGCATAGAATGCAGAACTTGAGCCAAATAATCTTTAAACAGCCGTAAAGAATATTGTATGTCATGCATACATGCATTTTAATAACTAAAGAAAGAAATATCGTAAGCGCCATCAATGCTAATGGCGTTTAAGCTTTTTTGTCTCAAAGGTTAAGTATGAACCGACGTGTGAACGACACAATTGGCACGACGGCGTTTAATATTGCGTTTGAAATTATCATCTTCATACATAACGAGTCTTACCAAGGGGTATCGTATTACCCAGTAGTAACTGGGTGGTGGGCTGGTGGCAGGTGGAGGTGAGATAGGCAGTCGCCTCATGTTTGCTGCATCCAATATATTCTGAAAAGGCCAGGCAGATGATGATCAAGGCGAACGGGTAGACAGTCGATAGTGTAACCATTATGCTATTATGAATGCGAAAGTTTGGATGGATGGATGTTTGTTACTCAATAACTCAATCACGCCCTAATGGCTAAATGGATCTGGACATTATTTGGCACAGAGATAGACCTACAGTCTGGAATAGCACATAGCTTACATTTTTTACTCACTCATTCTCATCAACATTTTCATGTGAACGAAGTCGCGGGCACAATGACCAGTCTATGATAATAAATTGGCCCAGAATTACTTATCTACGAGTTTGGCACCACGAAAGTAGCTCTTTCTGTCTAGGTCTGTTAGACTCAACTCATACCGAAAGAGCGGCGAAGGGCAGTGAAGCGCGGAGTCCCGCGACTCGCACGGCTCCGTTTATGGAATTCGCCGGAATTCCCGCAGCGCCGCCGACATTCGCGCGACTCGTTCGAGTTTCTCATGCGATAATAAGTATTATAGTAATGAAAGTAAAGTTAAAATTCATATGATACTGAAACTGCACACCGCTTCGCTGCTTTTCGACGCTCTTTCGGTGTGAGTTGAGCCTTAGCTTTTCATGTCTATGCAGCTGAGCGGTTTTTGTATGAAAGTCGCACAGGTGGACTACTACTTAATTTGGTGAAGGAAAACAGCACGTGGAAAATAGCATGCCTGAAAGATATTTCTCGACGGCATGTAAAGCCATTTAGTCAGAGGGCCATCAAGGGCGGCATAAAAAGTCTGACACCTGGGCCTCTAGTCTGCAATTACAATAGTGTCAGAATAATCTATCATTGACTTGATAATTGTTGATTTTGACAAATCTTGTAATGGCGTCACTATGACTTTCCAATGGTCAACCACTGACACTCCATTAAAAGAAATGACATCGAATGGTAGTCTCGTGATGACAAATGATTGACTGGTGCTACTTACGAACTTTTGACTACTTCAGATTGCTTATAACACTAATAAATAATAAATCAAAATATATGTAAATGAAATCTGGAGGGTTTTATATTAATGGCAATACGATAATGTCATTTTAACACAATAGGCTTGTTTACACCATCAGTAAATTGCAAATCTATTTAGTCCGTCAGTTAGAGTATTAGAAAATAATGGACACGTATTTTTTGTTTTTGTAAATCAACGAATATTGACAAAGATAAAACGCATCAAGAATGATACCGAACAGTGACGTATTGGGAATTTTAAAAGCGTCGTATCTTCGTCAATTTTGGTTTATGTGACAAAAGAAAAAATACGGGTCCAATATTTTTTGATAATCTAAGTGACGGACTAATTAGATTTTTTCAGTTAACAAGCCTATTCTATTAGTAGACCAAATGATCGGCCATTATGAATTTAGCAGGACAATGAATTAGAATACGATTGTATTGGAATGACGAATTTATGAAAATAGCAGACTAAGGTCCATGTTCACCAAAAAGATGACGGACGATTATCTAAAAACAGCTGTTTAAAACATATTTTTGTATGGGAACATGTCACATTGATAGCTGTTTTTAGATAATCAGACTGTTATCTTCTCGGTGAACATGGACCTAAGGCCCTGGTGTGGCTCTAACAATAACCACTACCACTTACCTACAAGAAAGAAAGGAGGAATATGATCTGGGTTGGGATTGGGACATCAGGTATACGTATGATCCCGGTACTACGTCCCCAGGATAATTCCCGACCTCAAGTAGTGAAAAGTCGAGGTAGGTAAGTAAGTATAGATATAATTTAAATTCTTATGACTTCTGCTAATGTGGCCGCCACCTTTCATACCAAAAATACACTACTAAATCTAGCTAATCACGTCGTTACGATTTTGCACCTGTATGTTAATTTAATTACTTATGTAAATAAGTTTTAAACGGTTTGAACTCATAACTACAAACTAGATTTTGTATAATCGTGACTGCACACAGAATTACATACATAACATCATGCTTATATTCTTAGAGGGGTAGACAGAGGTGTGTACTGTACATACTTGTAGTACACCTACTCCCAAACTTTGCCAGTTATATTTATTTAAGTCCTATACGCTGTGCGGGGTGAGCCTATTGACATCAATCAAGCATAGCTCTGGACTCTGCTGCTACTGAGAATTTTCTTTTTAGTCGTAAAATATAATAAGTGAACTAGATTCTGTTAGTAGCTACATCCGCGTTTTTAACACTGTTTGATAATTGTCCCATGGCTAGTAAGATTCCATGGGACAGTTATCAAACAGTGTTAACACAGGCACAGGGACACAGGTAGTTTATATGGATAGGTAGGATATAAACTACCTGTGTGAAAAATTTTACCCAAATCCGTTAGTACTTTTTGCGTGAAAGAGTACCAAACATATTACATATACATCCATACTCACAAACTTTCGCATTTAATATTAAGTAGGATGTGCAAAAATCAATAAACGCACGGTTTCTCCACCGTTTTGTAGATGAAAAAAAATCAGATAGCTAAATATTACAATATTTTGTATTCACACACGTTATACCGAGCGCCAACCGAGTGACAGCCGAGCAACGGACAATACGGTACAAAAGGCCGACACTCGGCTCGGAGCCGCTCGACACGGTCTAGCGTGAGTCAAGTCGGGGTCGTTGTCACTCGGTCTCCACTACTCCCATAATATGCACATAGTATAAAACCAGTGAATAAAACACAAAATTCAGCATCCATCTGCAACATTCACCGCAGTCCCTAATGAAGCTGCAGGTTATTATAATAATACGGCAGTGACTGAGGAGTCGGAAATTATTCCACGGGAATATAGTACCCAGATAATGTGTATCCCATATTCTAACCAAAAGCTGTAAACAGAAGGACTGCATCGCAGCAACCGTGCGCAGACGAAATATTCAACTGCATGCAGTTGTTCGTTCGACTTAGTTCAGTCAAGATATCAACTTCACGCGGTCATCTGCAGTCGTGTGCATCAACCGGATAGGGTTAGTGTGCAGTTGCAAATGTATGTGGTTAGCGATGGACGATGTGCGTCGTCATTACACGACTGCAGTCGACCGCGTGAAGTTGGTATCATGACTGAACGAAGTCGAACGTACAACTGCATGCAGATGAATATATCCATTGCGCGGTAGCTGCGATGCAGTCCGTCTGTTGGCAGCCTAACACCAACGGGTCAACATTAGCCCTGGATCGAAAAGACTGGAAATCATAAGATGCCTTTGCCCAGCTGTGGGATGATCAGGTATGACGCGGACTAACAGTGACACTGACAGCGAGTACCTGGCAGACAGACAAAGATACTCTTGCATGTGTATTTTACAATTTAGAACAATTGCCTTTTTTATCAGTTGAAGTACTACTAACGAGCGTGGGAATATTCGATAATATCATAATCTAGTAGAATATTATTATCCACATTTACGATTGCAATTATTCTGAAATGATGATGTTATTTCATGATTGAATGCAAAATAACGATGGTAGAATATTAATTTATCTGATCAGTAATAAAATTCTATTTTCAATACACTTCCTCGACAACTGGTTCTCTTCGCTCTACGGTTAGGTTCAAAATGCAGTATATTTCACACAAGTGCGTTTTTTCATGTCGTTTTTTCCACACATGTTCGGAAAGCAAAATTGCCACAGATACCTATATTTAGTCCAAACTGGCAAATGCATAATTAAAAAAAAACCGGCCAAGAGCGTGTCGGGCCACGCTCACTGTAGGGTTCCGTAGCTTCCCAGACCATTAAAAATACCAACATTTTTCGTCAGCAAAAATAACTTTGTTTTTCATAGTATTTGTATGAAAAACAAAGTTATCATTTGCGTTTTTTTGAAAAAGTGCTTTATAACTCAAAAACTATTCAACTCATCAAGTTGAAAATAATTTTCCTAGAAAGTTCATATAAAGGTCTACTTCTGTGATTTTTTTCATATTTTTTAAACTTATGGTTCAAAAGTTAGAGGGGGGGGGGACACATTGTTTTTGACTTTCGGAGCGATTATTTCCTAAAATATTAATATTATCACAAAATGATTTTAGAAAACCCCTATTCATTTTTAAATACCTATCCAACAATATATCACACGTCAGGGTCAAAATTAAAAAAAAAATCGCTCCCCACTTTACGTCTGGGGGAGGTACCCTAATAAAAATGTTTTTTTAAATTTTTATTTTTGCACTTTGTCGGCATGATTGATATACATATTGGTACCAAATTTCAGCTTTCTGGTGCTAACGGTCACTGAGATTATCCGCGGACAGACAGACAGACAGACAGACATGGCGAAACTATAAGGGTTCCGTTTTTTGCCATTTGGCTACGGAACCCTAAAAAAACGGCGTAAACATTTTTTGAATATTCAAATTGTTTACAAATTCAATGTCTACACTAATATTATAAAGAGGAAAACTTTGTTTGTTTGGTTGTAATGAATAGGCTTAAAAACTATTGGACCGTTTTTATAAATTTTTTCACCCTTCGAAATCTACATTATCCACGAGTAACATAGGCTACATTTCATCCCCGTACTCCCACGGGAACGGGAACTACGCGGGTGAAACCGCGTGACGTCCGCTAGTCATAGATAAACATGATTCTTTAAAACTAATATTTTCTTTTATGAACAAATTAACATTTATTTGTGTTCTAAATTCAAAAAAACTATTTTTATATTAGGCTGTTTTTATAGTGAGGCATCTTATAAAAACCACCCTGTCTGTAGTGGAATATAAGTACTAACATAGTTTATAAGTTAAATTGTTTACTAACATTCTAGAATTATCAGAATTATCCTAACACTAGTCGTAAGTTTCATTGTACTACTAACCAATTGGATCTTTGTTATCTTAAATAAACATTATTATTATTATTATTATTATAACGGCTTCATCATACCTTTGCTTCTCCTTCAACCTGGCGAAAGCAAAGCGCGGAAAAAAAAAATTAAATCATAGTCTCGTAATAATTCATGACACAAATATTTTACAGTATTTTATTTTATTTCTTCAAAAGTGTATTGGAAAATGTCGTTTGATACACGTGGACATTTGTTATTGCAGTTCTCGGCTCCAAAACACACTCGCCTACGGCTCGTGTGTTAATACCGCCTGGTACTGCAATAACAAACTTTCTCCACTTTTATCAAAATGTACCATGACTTTTTCTCGATTGATTAACTTGTATAGTCGTTTGATAAAAAACGGTAGATGCAACAGACAAAAGCTATTCAGCCATAAATTATGAAGGTGCCATACCAATGGAGTTACGTTGACATCTTTACGGCACTATATCACTGGCTGTCTACGTTCGTCAGTCTATATGTCACAAGTAATTTTAGAAGAAACGCTTGGAATATTTTTAAAGGAATTTTAATTGAAAATCTTCAAATGGTTGCAATACTTGCAATGATGCAACATGTTGTTTTATTTTAAAAGACGTATATAAAAGTGTGATGCAAGGCATTGTTTGTACGTGGTAGTTCTTTTGGAGCTTGAAGGACACAGTCAGGAACGTTGGTGAACAGTTTCTTTGGGAGTTTCTGATAAAACAAAATGGCGGTGTTAGATTCGACTGTTACACGAGCATCTTGTCGGTAGAAGGCTTGGCACGTCGAGCTGCATGGCCTGCCTCAACTTGCTGCCGTCCAGTCACAGCTGCCTGCTGAGTAGCAGCTCGGCTCCTGGGGAGTATTCGGAACATTTCCACCCAGGTCGCGAGGAGCTTGTCTTCGCTTCTTCAGCTTCGGTTCGGTCTGGAACGGGGAAATAAATTGCATATTTTCGACATTTCTTTAAATAATGTCTTACAGTCAGCACTTAGACGTAATAAAACTTCGATCAACAATTAGCAACTTGTTGCACCTTATAACAACGCCAGAATAAATCATACGAATTGAAAAGAAAGAAGAAGATCTTTCGTCATATGGACGAAAGGTTCTTGGCGTGTCGGTAGTAAAACGTTCAATATTTGGCCACGCGTCAATCGAATTATGCAGCATGTATATCAATTTGGGTTCTCTAAGACAGTTATATACTGTGTTTAGTGGGATGGTGATGTGTGATCGTACTGATCGTGCTTCTCGTCACTGTGAACGGGGCCTAAGAGTAGCGATTTGCGCGCGCGTTTGTACTGTTTCTTCTTTTTTTATTCAAATTTGTATGTCAGAACGACAAAACATAGCAAGAGCATCACTATTTATAAGATCTATAATATTTATACCTATGTTTAACAAATAAATAATTTTCTGATTCTGATTCTGACGAAAAAAAAATAACTCTTCGCAAAAATAAATGTCTTCCAACACCCACAGCAGCTAAAATGTATTTTATCCTTTTCCAGATAGTACAGCAATATTGTGGAATGGGCCGTCTAGGCACCTAGGTACAATTTCCTTCAACACAATATTTTCTACTAAATTATATAAACGAGGTTTGAGACAAGTATTGGCTCTTAGCAAGTAACTTTATTATGTAGTACCTAGTTGTTTGCTTCTACTGCTAAAGAATTGTGGGTAAAACTGTCGGACGGACCGAGGCAGTAAATGATTAATTTTCTACTTTCTAGAATTGTTCCATTACTTCGTTTATTAAATAGAAAACAACCGTTGTTTGAAAGTAAATCAATTAGTTCTACTTCTATTGGTTTAAATTCGAACTAGGTATTGTTAGATTTGTACACACAGATGCTATACTGCACTCTCAGCCCCCACGCCAGTTGAACTTTCCGTCGGTCGACCGTGGAAAATATTGTTTATTGTTTATTCAATACTCAATACTACTCGTATATTGCATAATATGTACTCGTACATGTAACAGACGGTATGTTCAATGATCGAAGCAATTATGGACCGCCGGGCACAGCAAAGTTAATTTGTACTATGAGAGAGGATGAAAGCGCTTTTTGTTAAGAAAAAAATAAAATAAAATTCAGACATTTAGTAGCATGCAGGATGCAGTGAAATTGCACGGAGAAAAAAATCTAGTTTTCTTAAACAGAATATTGTAAATTTGACTTGATTTTATTGTATTATATGTGACAACTATAACTTGTTTACACATTAATAGAAAATTCTACTTCTTTACAACATCATTTCACGTTCCTATTACCCACTTACCTAGTAACGTAGAAAACAAATTTTGTTTAGTAGGCAAAACCTACTTGTAGCCATCATTAGAGGACAGTGTAGAGTTTATCAGATATTTCAGTAGTGTCGAAACGCCCAATAATCTCTGTTTACTATGTGTAGTATTAAGAACACCAGATTTTTTATTAGTCTTAATTGTCATTATAGCGGACTGAAATAATCAACTATTTCTGTTTACTATATGCAGTATTATAGGATATCAGATTTTTGTTTGTGATAAAAATAATTATTATGGCATGCTATAAAGAGTATGTTATGTTTACATTCTTAATGTAGAGTTTATCGGCTTATATATTTGTGTTAAATATCATTATTGCGTTATATTGTCGAGTGAAGGGGATTACACCACCAAAACTAGCGCCACCCGTCATTTTATTCATTTACTCCTAAATCAGTTCAAATTGTAAAAATCTAATTCAGTACTTCGGTAGGAAAATACTACCAAGTATTTTCTTACCGAAGTAATACCGAAATAACGACATAATGACGGGTGGCGCTAGTTTCGGTGGTGTAATCCCCATAAACAGAATTATGTTCAACATCTTAGGTGAGTCTTCGCCGCGACGAAGGCGAAGACTTACCTACCTAAGGTGTTTATCATTATTCTGTTTGACTCGGCATTATATTGGTTTAGTCCGCAATAATGAGGTTTGTGGTATAGAGGTGTGGTGGCCTGAAACATAGACAGAAAAATCAGAATCCTGAGTTATTACAAAGAATAAAAACAAACTTTTTTTTTAAATTCGTTTTATTTTAAAATATACTTAACATAAATTATTCTTTTATAAGTTCTGCGTCGAGGAATCCCAATGTTCCCAAAGTTACTTTATTTTCTGAAAAAGAAAAATGTTTAATATAACCTAATAACAGTATAGGTACCTATTTCAGCACATAACAGATTGAGCACATACTTACGAGGACAATCGATGGTCACTAAAATGGTGGCCAATGGCCATAGAAAAATACACAACATACTTATTACTGGCATCGTAACTCATTTTTATTTTGAGCATTCGGAAAACTAACAGCTTGATTATCAATAAAACAGCAGTTACTTGAATTATAAATGTAACGAATATTAACTGCGACAAGTGCGGATGCGCGCAGGGCCCGTTAACCGTTATAAAAAAAAAATCTGTTAACCGTAGCTGAAACCTTTTTTCCTACACCAGAATCATAACTACTATACAATCTGGTAATATTGTAAAATATTTTTTTCTCCGTGTGGGTGTTTAGTCTGAATGGACCCAAATGAATGGATCGCGGTCCGTTCAGACGTAGACAAAAAATGTTTACGTCCGAACGGACCGGTGTCAAAAAAAACTAATGAATAAATTTGATCAAGTACATTCGGGTGCAAAAGTTAAAAAATGAAATAAAATGTTAAGTAATTGATTTTTTCTTAGATTTGTATAATCTTCTTTAGAAAAACAATCAATTATGGTTAGTAGTAGCTTTACGAAATGTACTACGCTAGCATGAATTCAAGATGTTATTAAATGCTATTATTGAATTAATTACTAGGACAAATACAAAATACACACCACACACAAAATACGTACATAGACCGATACTTAAAATACATACTGCCATGAACTCATGCCAGCCAAGTACTTTTTTGGGTGTTTAGAACGTGCGCTTCAGGCTCGGGAGCCCTAACTGGTCTGCAGTTTAGCTTCAATATCCGAGAACCATGATAACAACAACAATGTAAGTTTGTCTAAATTATTTTATCACCACTGCTTAAAAAGTCGAAGAAAACATTGCAACGAAACCCGCATAGCGAAAAATATGAAGTTTCGAAATACAGGATTGCATTGGGCCTGTGTGGTGGACGGTCACTCCCTTTCAGAGAGGAAGCCTACGCTGTGTCCTAGCCGTGGGAACATTATAGAATGGCTATGCTATGGTGACTATCATCAACACCATCATCATCTCAGCCGAAAGACGTCCACTGCTGGACATAGGCCTCCCCCAAGTGTTGTCACATTGACCGGTACCACGCGACTCGCACGACTGCCTGGTGACTATCGCTTGTCATTAATTGCTGGTACTTGGGACACATTTACACTAAAGATATATCGCGTTTGGCGAAATTAATTACGTGGGAGTTAATTTAAAAACATTTAAGGACTTAATTAATGTTAAAACAACATGTCTATTAAGATGTTTAACTAGTAATTAAAGCAGTTGCACGCTGGGCGCGCACGTTAGAAGACACGTGAACAGCAGGTGTTTCATTGGGTAGCTTTACTTTTTAGATCCATACCTATTTGTTTTCAATTTTATAAAAAAAGAAATACTACTTCATTTAATTACAATACCTAGTGGAGTAGAGTGGAGGCTCCTAGGTGATGATAATATATTGTAGTCCCCGCCACGAGAAGCTAAGCTATAAATTTTGTCAACACACATTCGGGTTCGCAACCTTTGGATCAAATTAAAAAATGACAGCGTCAGCGTGATCTTACTTCAAAATGGCGGCCCAAATGTTCACATTCCATGATCTCAGATGCGTTCCAGTACCACAAAAATTTGACGACAGCGATTTATTTATATCGCCAAAAAAATTTACCCGACCAAGTGAAATTGCTCTTTAGTTTCGTATTTCTCGTATGATAAGAGTAATTTGAGTTGATTGAATTTGGGAGTATTTCTTGTTGATTGAATTGTCGCTACGTAGGTATCTTGGTAGAAATTCTTTGTTTACAAAAATTATAGCTTCTAGTGGTGCGGACTTAGTCGCTTGACTTCACATCTACAAGGTAGAAGGGTAACCGACGCTAAAGGTAATCGTCGTCATCATCGGACGCATTGCATCAAACGGATGCATTTTTCATAATGCGTCTACTGTATCGGCAGTGATCGAGGGTTGCTGATGATTTAGCAGCAACGGCGTCGGTTTTGCCGATGTGCATATTCGAGAGATCCGTACGGTGCGGATCAGTCATAGGTATAATAAAGAAGGATCGTCGTGTTTTATTTTTTTTAGCCGAATCAATAGATTTTTTGTAAATCGATCAAAACCACTCATTTCGCACTATTCGGCCCGTAGTGACTGACGTAACAATCACTTTGTAGTGCAAGCTGATTAGAACTTTATTCTAACAGAGTAAATAGAGTTGCTAATTTAGCTCCTGATTTCCAATTTTCAAACGCCACGCGCGCTCTCAATAAGTCACAATTTCACATGCATCGCATAGAATGTGTACAGACACGACCGCTAATATGTTTACACTTTTATCGGGATTAAAAAGCGATTTGCTCGTGTAATAACTATTTTTACTATAAGATAATACCTATTTTGATAGGGCTTCTAAAATACTGCGTTCGAGAACGTTAATCAATACTTACAGTCGAGAAAATCACTTTTGAAAGTTGCTGAAAAATGGCGTCAAAAAACTCCTCCTCAATGCTGTTAACTATAGTTGCTGCCAGTTTTGATCGCAATAGCGGGCATTGCCCGTTCCCTAGTATCTCTTCGTAAAACAAAAAAAAAACCATGTATCGTTTTTCATTAGAAGAAATGTTGAAGAATACCATGAAGATTCAAGACTCGAAAAAGCATTATTTTAGGATTTCAAAGTTAAGAACTTTAATAAATGTAGGTGGGTCAATGACCGATATTGCGATCTTAACTGGCAGCATCTATAGTAATGTCTCCAAGAGACTGACGGCGTTTTTTTGTTCACCCTATTTTAGTTTATTTTTAGGTTACTTAATTAATGTAGGTTATTTTAATTTATAAATGTATACAGGGTGTAAGCAAACTCATCACAAAGCCGTCAACCAAGCATTCTGTACATCAAACTAAGTAACTTTACGCAAAAATTATTGATGAGAAACGACTTTTGAAAAATCATGTCTTATGGTAGAACTCAATGTAACGGACACAACACATTGTGCTGATGGATAGTGGAGATGTTTAAATTAAAAAATCTTACATTAGAAACTAGTACTTATTTTAAAAAAAATTACAAACAGTTGACCCCCAAAATCTCCGAAACTAGAAGGTTCCCAGGTATGGTGTAGAACAAAAAGCTGACCGCAATGACGGGGAGAACAAGTGGCTTTCGGCATCGTTGAAAGGAGTTTTACACCCTTTATTTGTGCTTGCGACTGTACCTACATGTGTATGGATGTTTTGCATTTTATTGCCGTGCGATGCCGTGCGCGTTTCAAGGAATAGGAGCATCATATAAATATCGAGCAGGTATTTGACATACTTACATACGCAGGGAATGGACGTGTTGTATTTATCATCTGCCAAGCCTTTTCCCATCAAGGGCAGACACCTCCACCAGTTCTTTCCATCCGTTCGCGAGCGGCTGGACAGGACATGGCTGGAGGTTGATCACTGTGTTGCCCAATTTCTCACGGGTCATGGCAACTTCAAGAGTAAATTATTTTCCTTCAAACTTGTTGACTCGCCTTTTTGTCAATGTTCAACATCTGACTGCGAATATGAACAATCTGCACATCACATTTTGTGGGAGTGTAGTCTTTGGCAAAATGAACGCAATATTATGTTGGATAGTGTACAGGTTACATCCGGAGTTATTTACTATGCGGACCTTGTAGAAACTAGAGCAAATTTCCGTGCGTTCAAGCGTTTTTGCCATACCTATTATTGGAATCAAATATAACAGCTCTCAACTTAGGACCCATTAACGTTAATATTTATCCGTGGTGCTAGGCAACTGGGCCTATCCCAGTTGTAAACGTCCCTTTGTGCCTATTGGCCTTGTTTCGTTCTGTCTCCTGCTGATATGGAGGGAAGTGGAAATTACAGTTTTTTTCCTACTCCTCCGCTATACTTTCTGATTAATTTCGTTGCGGGATCCAAGACAGTTAAATTCATTCTCTGGGACTTCTTCGAGCTTCATTGTCTCGGCGCTTTTCTGGTGGTCGCCACTGTTGATTCTGGCTTTCAGGAGTTACAGTGGTTTGGGCGTGTGTGGCGGGCTTGTCCCAATTAAAAAAAAAAAAAAAAAAAAAAAAAAAGCCTTTTCCCAACTATGTTGAAGTCGGATTCCAGTCTAACCGGATGCAGCTGAATACCAGTATTTAACATGGAGCGACTGCCTATCTGACCTCCACAAGCCAGTTCATATTGGGTAATACGATACCACTTGGTAAGACTCGTTGTCAGACTTTTTGGGCCACTGACTACCTGTAACGACTGCCAAAGATGGACAACTGACAGCCGGAACCAACAACTTAACGTGCTTTCCGAGGCACTGAGGAAACTCGGTATGTAAGGCTAGTCACCCATCCACTGACCAACCTAGGCAAGCACGGCTTAACCTATAGATCGACCCGAGCGGCTGTTATATTATTTTGCCACGAGCTCGCCGAACATGTAGTACGAACAGGAAGTCTGAATGTACAGATGAAAATTTTACCAAGTGTTCTTTCTTTAGGTTAGGACTTTCTTCTGTCACTTCTCCTCAGCTAAAATATTAGGAATTGGTGAAGGACGGTTTGTCAACGGAACAGAAACGTAATAATTGTCATACCAAAAAACTCCAAAAAAACTGGTGATACTGTGAGTGTGTTTTGTCGTGACTTAGTGTCGAGTTCCAATAGTGCGCGTAGCAAAAGACAGAGAAAGAGGGTAGACAGATTTGTCTGCTCGTAACAATTTTATTTTCCATCCACCCGCAGTCTCCAGTCAACCCGCGATCATGGCGCTTGCAACAGCGTCGAAATATCGGGAGCTCAAAACTATAAATAATCACGGAAGATATCCCTTAAGTGACAATATAAGTTTAGTAATAATTGTTGCCACAGATTAGAAAATCTGACTATTTAAATCGCCGAGAGGGTGTCGGGAGGTTTCTGATGCTATCTTTATAAGCCGTGTCGACGGCGCGTTCGTGTTCCACGCGCGCCTCAAAGAGATGTCAGCATAAGGGGAGGGGCCCGCAAGGGCCGAAGCCTGCCGGGGTTGCGGGCCTGTCCGAAAGAGATACCGCGGCCCCGGAACATAAAGGGCGAGGAAGGAACATGGATGGGTTTTAGTCAGTAAAAGTCTGACACTCCCTCCCGCTCCGCCCAGAGTGGGAGAAGTCATTTGATGATTTCCCATCTTAAAAAAAAAAAAAAAAATTGCCATCTTTATAATCTCCTTCCCCCTTGGTGATACTTCGTCAGGAGTCCTTCCGCCCCTCTCAGCACCACTTGTATTTTTTATTATTAAAAAGATGAAATCAGTTTATAAATACAAGGATTTTTTGACACCAACTCGCCCTATCAGCTCCTTCCTATGTGCGATCACTGAAAACAGAGGAAAGTGAAAACTAAAATACACTTGATTGTGGCATTATCCCCCACAATCAGGGTTCGTTTGAACCTCACTTGATTAAAGGACCACCCCTAAGAGACAATTTGAAGACTCTTTTGTTCAAGCAAGCCTTACGCTCCATCAATCCAGCGGAAAGACGGCGACTGCTGGACATAGGCCTCCCCCAAGTGTCGCCACATTGACCGGTCCCGTGCGACTCGCATCCAGTGGATTCCTGCACCTTCACCAGGTCATCAGTCGGGCTTTCCAACACAACGTCTTCCGGTTTGCGGTCGCCACTCCGTACTCGTACACCTTATGCTTAGTACTAACAGACCTAAAACACGTAGAACCGAAGTTATCACATTCTTCAGGGACCCCAGAGGACTAATAAACGAAGGAAGACGAAATTATGAGTAACATTATACAAACCTTTATGGTACATTACGACTTAACTACCTACTTAGACATTATACGTAGTTTTCTGTAATGGTTTCACTACTAACAAGCTTCATATTAGAGTTTCGCAACACGTACAGCAACTAAGGTTAAAGTAGTGGCTAAGTTTGCCAGGTATAGTAAACATTCCGATTTATATAGGTGTACCTATGTACCAGTAAAATGTTATACAATTGCCATAATCTTGCTACTATTTATGGATGTTTGTTACTCGGTTGATCGGCTGAACGGATGTGGATGATTTGAATTGTAATCGGTTTACTAGCTCTTATGAGAATTTTAACTAATGAATGTTTAAAACCTATTTTAGGGGATTTTTATGAATAAGACTGGAATAACACACAGACCACTTTTTTTTTACACAAACACAATGTTGACGAAATCACGGGCAACAGCTATTCATTATTTAAATCTTAAAATGTGTTGACTGCGTCTTAGTCGTAAGCGCGACTTCCGACCAAGATACTTGTATTATTGGGTTTCTGGATTTATCCATCGAGATTTTCTCAGTAGCAACCACGGACTCTGGTTCGTGTTTGACGGCAATAGGTCCGGTTAACTGCGAAAACATAAAATAATTGTGAAATGTGGCTGTATTAAGTTCAGAGGTGTACGACGACGGCGACCTTATGTTGTGACACAATTGTGATTTCTGGGTAACACCCTGAAGCTTATTCATTTGTTTTTTTTTTTGACACCGGTCCGTTCGGACGTAAACATTTTTTTGTCTACGTCTGAATGGACCGCGGCCCATTCGATTTGGTCCGTTCAGACATGTGGGTACATTAATAGCCTAATAGGTGCTCTATATAGCTAATCCTTTGGGGATTAGGTGTAATGTGGTGTTTAAGTATGTTATTAATGAAGAGCAAGAGACATTTTGTTTTCGATAGCTTATTTAAGTACTCTTGTTACAAACTTATCTGTGCAGGCGGGAAAACGAAGAACTAAAATAAATGTACAATTTTGACATATCGATGCAAATTTTCTTGACAAGCAACGACTCCTTGAACTGCACAAAGTGGGTCCTACTGTTACGGCTGTTTCTTAATAAATAACATGACGTCCACGCTAAAGCTCATTGCACCGTAATGAACCATCCTCCTTTGAGTTTATTTTAATACCCAGCCAGGAATATAAATGACTGATGTATCCGTACATTACATTTCGAGTTAATCCTCAGCTTAACTTAGTAACTGATGTCTAGACTCTAGACAGATTTGTTAACACATAAAATTGTAATTGAGGGTGATTTGCATGTATGTGTCATACGTGTTAGAAACAAGAGTCTTTATGGTAACTTGCTAGTGATTTAGGAATAAAACGAGCAATTACACTAACTTTGCACTTGAAAAGCGGCAAGTGCGAATCGCGCCAGCGCATGAAGGGTTCCGTATCATGGTAGTAGAGCTTTCTTTGATTTGAAATGTATTATTATTATATTTTGTTACAGAAATACACATTCTGTTAAAATTTCAACCGTCTATCTAATACGCATCATGAGATACAGCTCGCTGATAGACAGACAGATGGATGGACGGACACAAAGCAGCGGAGGCTCAGTAATTGGGTTCCGTTGGTTACCCTTCGGGTACGGAACCCTAAAATCCAACCATCCAACCACTATACAAGGAAGAACCTCTCAACAAAACCAATTTATACTTTGCCAAAATTATGAAATTTTTTCGAGGGATTAATTAACGACTAATTTGAAGTTGTGAGGTATTTGATAGGAATTTTCATTATCCAAACAACAGGCGGTCGGAAGTTGAGAATTTACAGCCAGGAAGGAGGAGCTCGTGACTTACTAATTACAGCCGCCCGGGTCCATCTTCAGGTAAAGCCGTGCTTGCTTAGGTTGACCCGTGGATGGGTGACCACCCATTACCGAGTTTCCTGCCTTACTGTGTCTGTGACAGTCGTTAAGTATCCAGTGGCTCGGAAGTCTGACATCCCATCGTACGAGAGGGTATCACATTACCCAATACTAACTGGGTTGTGGAGATAACATAGGCAGTCGCTCCATGTAAAATACTGGTATTCAGCTGCATCTGGTTAGACTGGAAGCCGACCCCAACATAGTTGGGAAATGTGTAGGCAGACCGCAGATGATGTAGAATTCTTTTCAATTGACTTCCAAAAAGAGGAGGTTCTCAATTCGTCTGTATTTTTTTTTAGACCAATATATTTCTAGATAGATAGATAAACACACAAAAGACATCGCACAACACACAGAAGTACCATTAAATGATGCTAGGCTAACCAAGAGGCAGTTATTTGTACGGAAAGGCCGGCAACACGACCCAGGGTACACGATGACAGTTTCAAAATCGTACCATACATGGAAAATGATGAACCATGCATTTTATATTCTCTTGCCATACACTGGTAGTTTTAAATTCAATGTCAATGATTTAGTGGTTTCATTGAAATAATGCAGTGTTGTGTCACCAACCACAACTATGTCATTGACAATTGACATAGTCATCGCCATGTGAATTCGGATTCCTTCAGGTACATAGACACAATTTGGAGAATTCGATTAATTCAATGGAAAGCTATGACTGTCGTAATTATGCATTGTTTACTATTGCAGGACATCACAATATCGTTCCAGGGCGTTTTGTCAGGAATTAATGAATGAATTGTTGTAGGCATACAAATGCTCATTAGTATTATTTTGGGCATCGTAACTGGTCGAATGTCTACAATGAATGATCGGGGTCCGTAAATAGTTGTTATGGATATAGATAATGCTCTAATCACCATGCTTGGCCAAGGGGTTGGTGACGTATATTGTTATCAGTATTTTAACACATTCACTGACCACAAAAAAAAAATCGTTAAATAATCGCTCTGAACCATATGTGGCTCATGGGACAGGAAAAGTCCGAATACGACAATTTAGAACTTAGGGACAGACGAGATTTATTGTCATTCTTCTTCTCAGGGACAATTATGTTCCTTTATACCTTTTTAGTGTTTATACGGGGTAAACCAGTGCAGATAAATTTTGAAAACGAAAAAATCATAGTAGGATGAAACCCATTGGAAATGGTAGAGAATGTTACAAAATGAAAGGAAAATTAGGTTGGTTTTTCGATAACCAGTAAAAATTAGAAAAAAAAAATACTCTAAAAATTACAGTGTGGTCCCAAGCACTGAATAAAAAGGTAAGATTTCACAAAATTTCGTGAAAAAAAGAAATGGTTTTCTTAAATATAAAAATAAAAAAACCAAAAACTTGGTTACCTATTTGAATTTTTCACAAAAATTTTGATGTCATGTGAAAAAGGGGAAAAAAACAAAAGTTGAAAGATCTTTTTATTACCAAAACTTTGCCTTTCAAGTGTTTTCCACAGGACTTGTAGTTTTGCCGGAAATCGAGATAAACGGTTCAAAAAATTAATAAAATAAAATAGTAATTAGTAAATTAATTATTTTCCTTTAATTTTTGTTACATTCTCTTCCCCAATGGGTTCATCCTACTATGTTTTTTTTTGTTTTTTTTTACCATTGGGTGGAAAGGGGTGTCCCTTCCACCCCTTGTGTAATCAACTCCTGTATGGAGTGTAATGTTTTATTAACGTGAAATCCATTGCCGTACCAACAGAAGGAGAATGTTACATAGATACATTGGAAATTGATCCGTTTAAAAAGCAGTTATTGGATAAATCGAAACACCGTATTTGAATAATAATGCGGTAGAGCTTTGAAATAAATTGAAATAAATCAGTACTTAAATTGTATTTATTGCCGTTTGTTTTAATAATTCGTTTTTTTTAATTTAATTTATTTATGGTTTTGTATAGCGCTTTTTTGTAAAGTGGTTAAGTAAATGGATTTCATGATTCTTTCCGATGACAAATAGCATTTTAATCTTTACGCGCCCATACCGAAGGTTAAACAGAAAGTAGCTGTTTGAAAAGCTCTTTTATCTACATTATATACATTACTGCTATAATTTTGTTAATGAACACGGTGGAAGGCAAATTGATAAAATAATTACTATTTTGTTTTTGTTTTAGTTGTGAACAGTGATAGCTTCATTAAAACAGTGTTTGAAACACAGACACACCAACGTAATAGTATTCTGACATAACACCATGTATTACGAGTATGACGCGAGCTTATTGTCTATCAACCGGGCTGCTACTGACAAATTCCTGATGGAAAAGTCCAATAACACTTTGCTCGACCCGGGAATCGAACCCAAGACCTCATGCTCAGCAGTCGTGTTTGTAACCAGTCATCATCATTTCAACCGAAAGACGTCCACTGCAGGACGTAGGCCTCCCCCAAGTGTCGCCACATTGACCGGTCCCGTGCGACTCGCATCCAACGGATTCCCGCAACCTTCGCCAGGTCATCGGTCAGTGGGAGGTCTTCCAACGCATCGTCTTCCGGTTCGCGGTCGCCACTCCAGAAGTTTTCGGCCCCATCGGCCATCCGTTCTGCGAGTAATGTGACCTGCCCACTGCCACTTAAGTTTAGCAATTCTGCGGGCTACGTCGGTGACCTTGGTTCTCTTGCGGATGTCTTCATTTCTGATTCGATCACGCAAGGAAACTCCGAGCGTACCTACATCAACAAGTTACTATTGTAAAGTCAATTCAAAAGGGCCCATGTCCAGCTGTGGACTACAAGTTGATTGATCGTCGCGATAACAGAGTTATAACAAAGGGGGGGGGGGGGGGAATAATGTATAAAAAGACAAGGTCAGTATGGTAATAGTAAGGTGGCTACAACCAGTGTCCAATCCGATCATTCATGCCTTTTATCTTTTGCCAACAAGATAAACAACCTACCGACTAAAAAACGTTGAGCAAACTAGGTACGGTCGAACAAGCTATTTGGTTTACACTTTAACCCACAAATTACATTGTAAAGTGTAAACCAAATAGCTTGTTCGACCGTCTTAGAATTCTTGTACGAGTATACACTTTGTTCTACATAGCACCATACTGCGACGCTGACGTCAGCTACAGCCGTATTTTGTTCTAGCTGACGTCACGACCGACCATACGCCACTGACCATCAGCGCGACAAGAATTCAGGCCTTAGGGCGTGCGGAATCGGTTTTCGGTCCCATAGTAAAGCTGGTTTTTCCCGGGGGTTATTATGGGACCAAAATCTGATTCCGCTTGCCCGAGTAAGTATACTCTAGTACACTGTAATTTCCTGCACTAATTGTACACCCAGTAAGTAATACCAGTAAGTTACTCCAGTAGCATAGATACAATTTGTAAAGTAGTATCGACATACTCTATACAGCGTGTCCCAGAAAGGTGAGGTCGTAGTTCAGGGTGTGATTCAGATCATCAAACTGATCAACTTTCTTCATGTAATGAAATGGATGGTAAAATCAGCTGTCCGCTCTCACATTTGGGTAGAGTAGGTATTTCCCTCTCATGGAGAGGAGGCCTGTGTCCCAGCAGAGTGGAAACATTATTAGGCTGATGATGATGATGATGATGATGATGATGATGATGATGATGATGATGAGGTATTGATGTTTTGTACTGAACGGATGACTTTCTTCACGATTTTGATGGTGGTCCCATTGAGGAAGTGGTTCAGTTTGATTGTTGCAATATGAAACCTAACCTTTGTAAGGTATATCTATTGTATTGTACAACGAGCTGGTGTCCGCAACTCCACGCCAAAGCGCGTATTTTGCGTATGGTAACGTAAGGTATACCTAATTTAATGAGATTCTATAACTTGATTTGTCTACAACATAATATAGAGGGATGTTTAGTCTGAATGGACTTCAATGAATGGACCGCGGTCGTAGTTTGAAAATGATGGCAGATGAAAAATGTCAGGGCTGTCAATTGAAACGTTTTGAACAACTCAAAGCAAATGAATTTATTTAAAATAACTTTTAAGTTAGAAATTAATAACGCTCTATAATACTATGGCGACAAAACCGAAAGGCTCAAGAAGAAAACGAAAACGAAAAGGAAGTTTTCAGTGTAACACACTAAAGCTTACGAGTACAAACAAATATCAAAATCATAGATGATAAATTACAACAGACAAAACGGTTTTGTCTCTGGCAGCTCTTTGCACACTGTCTAAAACTACCAAACGAAACAATATTCACTCATGTTTATGTCACCGTAAAATTGTCAAACACGTTAGATTGTAATCTCTCTAGCGAGATTGTAAACTCTCGAAATATTGCCAACTGAACAACTGCTTACAATATTACGCTTTATTTTTGGGTATATTGTAATCTATCGAAGTGAAACCGTAATATTGTGAAATGCATGCGGAAGTACGAGTATCTCTGCCGCCATAATCGGGACTTGGGGCACCCCCACGTTAGGTTAGTTAGGTTCCTTGAAGTCCTGCTCAACTACGTTTTTTAGGGGAATATAAAGTGTTTTTAGGTTTCATGAGAGTGGTGCTATGAGGCAAGGGGGACCCCTCCTTCCCTCCCCCTCCTGCATACCGCGCGGGTTGACTTCCATCGCATACATTTTACAATAATACGGTTTCACTTGAGAGCAGCGGTGGCCCAGTGGTGGCGGCCCCGACTTACGTTCAGTAAGTCGTGGGTTCAAACCCAGGCAGGCGCATTACTTTGTGTAATTTATGACATCACCGCTGCTCTCAAAACGGTGAAGGAAAACATCGTGAGGAAACCGGCATGTCCTAGAACCATAAATTCGAAGACATGTGACATCTACCAATCCGCACTGGGCCCGCGTGGTGGATTATATAGCCCATTCCCTCTCATAGAGAGGAGGCCTGTCCCAGCAGTGGGAACATTAATAGGCCGATGATGATGATGACGGTTTCACTTCGATAGATTACAATCTATCGAAAAATAATGCGTTATATTGTAAGCAGTAAGTTCGTTTGACAATCTTTCGAGAGTTTACAATCTCTCTAGTTATCTTACAATCTGACGTGTTTGACAATTTTACGGTGACATGTACACCGCTTATCATAAAAAATAAATGAGTGACGTCACTATAGCACCAACATTATGTGGTACTATCAGTCTCTGTAATAATTCACTGAAAGTATTTACCCTGTCAACGTAACAGCTATCATTTGACACTGAAATTGTTAGACCTAGTCCGTTTTCGTTGTTGGCCGTAATTTTAGGATTATGATGACGTCACTGTTGATGTGTTTGGTTTAAGTCGTTTAAAATAACAGTTCCATCATGGATGTTTTAGGTTTGCTGTTTACAGACGAGATGGAGAAAGAAAATAGGTAACGTACCATCACGCCTGTATTCCTGATGGGATCGTGTGTGCGAGTACTCTATCAATGAAGCACTCGAAAAGACTGTAATAACGAGGTAATTTAACTCCGTCGCTCTTTCGTTATACACTAATTTTAAATATGTTTGTCCTTTAGTGCAATGTGGTCTACAACACAGTGTTTAATCAATAAATCAAAATAAGTATTATATAAGGTGTTAAAAAAATAACTGCAAGAACTTGAGGACTCGTTTGGAATCACAAATAAAAAATAATCACGAAAAAAATGTATATAAGTAACGATCCGTTTCAAAGATATTCAATATTTTCACTGCGCACAAAATTATTGAATATGCGCACTTGACTGTACACCGTGCAGGGCGCCGCGCCGCCCCGCCCGCGCGCGTGGTCGTTCACCACTGCGACAGCGCAAACGTAGACAGCTGATTCTAACTTTCCCATCGCACATTTTGCAGACGTTGGACTGGCAATGTTTTTTTTTTATGTAAAAACTAAAAATGTTTGAAAAGATTTTTTTTTTGGAATATGTTTTTGTTTTTGATACCGAGTACGTACACGAAATTCTTGTTATTACTTGTCTTAATAACTGTACCAATTGTTGATAAAGTTTAAAGTTCCACACAAAAAGAAACGTGGGACGAGTTGCACAATGAAAATATTATTTATTTGGAGTTTCATCAACTCGTCCCAAATGGGCCGAGGGCATGTGGGACGAGTTGGTGAATTTTTTCCCTACTACTCGTATCTCTTCTTACGAACCAAAACCAATGAACCATGTATCGTTTCTCGTTAAACAATAAGATTACGATAGATGACGATTCAAGACTTGAATAGACTTATTTTTGGATTTTAATAAAGTTAAGAAATTTAATAAATGCGTGGGTCAATGAGGAGCTCGTGGCTAAATAATAACAGTCGCTCGGGCCAATCTCTATCTTTAGGTTAAGTCGTGTTTGCCTAGGTTGGTCTGTGGATAGGTGACCACCCTTGCATATCGGATTTCCTCCGAGCCTCGGAATGCACGTTAAGCTGTTGGTCTCGGCTGTCATTTATCCATCTTTGACAGTCGTTGCAGGTAGTCAGTGGCACAAAAAGCCTGACAACCAGTCTTACGAAGTGATGGTATCGTATTGCCCAGTATTAACTGGGTTGTGGAGGTCAGATAGACAGTCGCTCCATGTAAAATACTGGTATTCAGCTACATCCGGTTAGACTGGAAGCCGACCCCAACATAGTTGCGAAAAGGCTAGGGAGATGATTATGATGATGTAGGTGAGTTGATGACCGCTATTTGCGATCTTAAGTGACAGCAGCTATAGCATTTGTACCAGTGGCATTAAAATTTCACCTCTGGAGGACATTTTCGTGGGTAAAGTACTACCTAATTAATAACGAATAGTCTACCCAATTGCTCTAATATCGAAACCGTACAGAAAATCAGGCTACGCAAAATTGTGTGTCCTGACCACATATTCACAACGCTTCTATTTTCGATTTCGATTCGGTAAGTCGTATGTCTATCTCGCTCGTTTTCGTTATGAAAAAAAAAGGATAGACATACGACTTGTCCAATCGAAACTTATTTCGAGCGTTTGTAAATACGGGGCTGAACTGTCAAATTTTCCCTATCAACCTTGAAATTAACGCTTTAGCGATCAAGTTGAAAATTTGTTAAAGAAATGCTTGATTTGCTGGCCAGTCTATACATGCTGCTTTTTGTCAAAGAACCTAAAACGTTTTTGGTTTACGTGGAAATCTTACTGGGCCCAAGCAACACAACGTACCTCGTGTCAATTTGAAAATAAATTAAACAGTGCACGGCTGATTATTTTATTTTCTTATGATTCCTCAGTTCAACTGAGGTTAATCTTCACTTAATGGCAAGCAAAGGTCACCAAACAGGGAAAATGTGACGGTTCAGTAATCTAGTAATGATACAAAGCGTCCATGTCACGGAAAACAAACATTAAAAGTTACAACAACATATCCATTTCCGCTTTTCTTTTTCGCTTCTCGCTCACAGAGCTCCGCTCCGCTTTATCGTTTCACTCAAAATGTATTGTGAGCTGCCGCTGACAGTGTTAGTTTGCCCAGTAATTAATCATTTTCAATCAAAATACACTTCCCAGTCTCTACGGCTTGAATAAACAGAAAACTCTCAATGAAATCTGTGTAAAGTGGGTTAGGCCGTTTCACATCGAGTGGAATATGTAGAGCGCAAATGCAATATTTGGGAAAACATATTTTCAACTAATGACCATCGAGTGTTACGTATTGAAAGAGTGGTTATTGCGGTCTACCCAATTACATTATCGGTTAAAAACATCGCATTAAACAAATACTGAATCCTATCACGCACAAACAAAATCCACATTACCATTCAAACGATTGGCACAATATTGTTCATCAAATAAACATGACGTAGTTTTAATTTAATTCAACATCCGGCTAATTTCCGGTTGTAATTAATTAATAAGCCGTAAGAACTCACCGCAATCAGCAACGTAAACTGAACTAATTATGGTATCAAAGTGCAATCAAAATGTAATAATTGTGCTAACAATTTTCCTGGTAAAAGCTGTATATTGTAATGTCAATGTTATCACTACTATCAGCGCTATGGATAGGCTTTCATTGGAGCTTGTTACAAAGCTATCGAAGTGCCGATAAAGATAGTTTCAAGTGACGAGATCTGGCGTGGCTTGGTGTTAGGTGCGAGGTAGTCAGTTCACTGTGACGCGCCGCGCCGAGCGACCGCGAGCCGCGAACTATACGTTCGTGACGAAAAGATTTTTCATTTTCGCGTCCCCAATCCGTTGACAAATAAAACAATCTACCAGTGTACTCTGATAACCAATGTTTGTGAACACATTGTAAGTATTCATTTTTTTTTGTTATCTTGTAATCTATTATTTGTTTTGTAAACATTGAATTTCGCGGTTCTGGTTTCGCCAAACATTTTTTTTATGAAGCGCCGGCTCATAAAGAGCATTTGTGTGAATAGTTTTGACGATGGAAAACTAGCAGAAATGTTTTTTTTTTTGGTTTTGCAATAGGAATTGAAAGTTTTGACATAAGTATTTATGATAATGAGTGAGTTTAGTTTAAACTGTTTTAGCACGGTAACTATATTAAACGTTATGTTTTGTTTGAAATGGCTAAACATTTTGTTAAGCATACTCGTAGGTATTCGGTTGCTTATTTACAATATTTAAGTATAAATTTTAATTTTAGTGTGTTTCTCAGTAAGTGAATTAACTATGTAATTCTTATGAGAAATAAAGTTATTCTTAAACCTTTATATCGTTTAAAAGTTAAAAAAAAAAAGTTGGTCTTCCATAGAATTTTTTTACATTATTTCTGATATTAACTTTTAAATAGCGTTATGTACAAGCCACTACTTTGCATACAATAGTTTTTGTTTTAAAACTAATGCAAATCACTCGTTGAGTACCAGCTACCGACCTAACCGATTGCGAATATGAAGAAAATGTAAAGATTTTTATTTTCACATACACACTTTGCTGCAACAATAAACAGATTTCAAATCCCGTAGAATAAAACACCGCCCTGTTTCGAATGAAAAAATAAAAAGAAGTTTTATTTATATTTAGAACTTGTTACGCAAGTAACACGCTTATAGAAAAAATATTAATGAATTTTATCCATTTTCCTTCAAGATTCTAAACAGACTAACATTTTGAAATACTTAAGCCTATATGCATGCATGCTCGTAATATAAATGGAAAAGTTACTATAGGTAACTTCCCAGTTACCATTTAACCACACAAACGGCTGTATGGATTTCAATATGCATACAGCCCGGCTAGCATGGGCAGGGGATACAATTTTATCCACCGGTTATTTCCACTGACAAGGGACAAAATTCAAACAAAAGTGGAAATAACCGGTGGATAAAATTTTTATCCCCTGCCCATGCTAGCCGGGCAGGTAGACCTGGGCAAAGACAAATAATCCGGAAGTTCGTTCTGGTGGGATAGTTTCCGTATACCAGGCAGGGCTCCTCGCCAATGACTAGATTAAAATACTAGGTCAAGTAGGTTAAAATAAAAGGTGTAAAATACTCTTTTTATACTGGAAATCCCGAATCGTCACCATAAGAAAATAAGTGAATTTGGCTGGTATATCAAGAAAAACAACTTATATTTAGATTCCTTTGTTCACTGTTTACTATTGAAAAAATGTAGGACTCCCTACAAAGTTTTCCTATTCAAAAATCATATCACGAGTTCACGGCTTCACGTAATATTGTTTTAAAGAATTCCGGGATTCGTGCGCGAGGGAAATGCTCTGCTTACTTTTCAGTTTCCTCCTTAGAAATTCATTCAAGTCGACTAGTAATGTCATTTTAAATAACAGACAGAAAGGTATTGGCTTTCAATTTCTTTTTAAAATACACTGGCTAATATATTATTTTTGTAATGGTTATATTATAATTAATATGGGACGTGAGTACAGCAGTCATTGTGCCGATAGTCGTGTCGGCTAAGGCTTAATAGCCAAGAGCCTCGACCAACATCTTAGGAGGCTCTCGCTTGGCAGCTGGATCAAGGGCTTGATTCAGAAAGCAGTAGGTACTTCTTGTCACGGCACGTATTGTTAGGAGGTTCCTCTCTCAAGAGTCCTGACCACCGGCAGCGCGGACCCTGTTCCCAGCGCTGGTGGGCTACTATTTTTTTATATTTATAAATATTTTTAAATAGTTTAATATTAGAATATTTAAAAATGTAAATAATATGCACAGAAATTATAATAACTTACTACAACTATGGATGAAGGATTTATCCGTTCATGCTTTAATGTAACCGGTACCTAATCTAAATTAAAATGTCTTATTGTATCTTTTAAAGGAAAATGCCATTCATCATCATTATTCTTCTGGGATAAGGGATCCCAGTTTACTTGGCGGCAAGTAGTATCGTATTACCCAGTAATTACACGGTTGTGGGGGCCAGATAAGCAGTCGCGCCATGTAAATACAGGCATTCAGCTATATCCGGTTAAACTGGAAGCCGACCCCAACATAGTTGGGAAAAGGCTAGGCAGATGATTGTATAAATACAGAAAATTATTAAAAAAAAAAAACTGAGTTCTGTTTTACCAGATATTACAGCTTATTTTGAAATATCAATTACTTATACTACGTCGGTGCGGGTGCAAACAAAAAGCAAAAGCAATAAACTAAAGGTGCTTTACAAATAAGAAATGGGTTATATTCGTAGATAATGAAAAAGCCAGTATTTTTGTCAGTTCGAATCACCCCTGAGGACTTCAACATGAACATGTTTACGAACAAATAAACACAACACATACACGCCAAAACATGTAGAGGTATATAATGAATGCCTTTACGATTTTAGGTCGCATTTTTCAGAGTCCCTCGAGGGAACATTTATGAGTAATTTTAATTAAGTCTCACATAAACCAGCACTGATAAGTATTTTCGGTAATTTTCCTATCGATTACCGCTCTTCCCTGAGGACATTAATCACACTTACGGACATGATTATAAGGTTGCAATTCCAACAAATAGTTACAATACAATTAAAGGAAATACGGAGACGAATGAGACTTACGGACATTGCAGAACCGTTAGCAAATAGAAAGTGGAAGTGGGCAGGCCATATTATATACCGTGGGCTAGATGGAAGATAGGGGAAGAAAGTGCTAAAGAGTGGAGATCGCGGACGGGACGGAGGAATGTGGGAAGACAACCAACTAGGTCGACAGACGATCTCACTGGACTTGAAAAAAGGCTATGAACTCTGACTTTGTTTCAGCTGTTTCTTCTCAGAGACTGACGTGACGTGTAACAAAAATAAATCATCATTTCATTTCATTCAAGTGGCCGAAAGAAACTGGATAGCCATGACACGAAACCGCCAAAATTGGTGAGATTTGGAAAAGACCTACCCACCCTCAGGGGTGGTAAAAGATTGCAGAGAGAGAGAGAGACAATAAAATTTTAGTGGGTATAATTTTCACATAGAGTTAAATCAAGTCGTTCTTCAGTGGTAACACTTTGAGCTGACCTAGCATAATATTATGGAGTTTCAATGAAATAAGGGGGCATCTTTTACTCGTTTTTTAACACTATCGTGTACCTTACGAGTACCTCAGGTTGCCATCCGTCCGGCATTTTAGCTCTGTGTCCGGAATGCGGGGAAATTCTAAAAAGTCCAAAATTTCTACAAAGCAAAAATTTTAGTTTCATGAAAAAAATTCAACAATATTTTCGAATTTTCTTCAAATTTACGGAAATTTCTCTGGAAAAATAAACTCCGATCTGGGAACCCTTATCATACCTTATGTACGGTATTCATCTTTTGTTAGACAACGTTTTGTTTTGTTTTGAAAGAAATGGCTTACCAAAGGTAAACACGGAAAGTTTCGATGTACGGTTTAACATTGGAATTTGCCGTACACTCTCGGAGAGCTTTGTTATTTTTGGGCACAAAATGAAATCACGACGTGTTTTATTAGATTTATGGTACCTGACGCGTACGAAGCCGCGGGTCACAGCTAGTATTTGCTACATAACAGGTAAAAAACTTTTCTTCTTAAGTACGAAAATAGCTGATAGTAGGTACCCATCGTTGATACCTAAACAAGAATTTGTGTGGTACTACCACTAAAAATACGATTACTGAATAAAAAGCCTGTGTAAAATTTAGCCTGTGTTACCCTTTTTTTTTTCGGATGGGAAGTTATCAAATAATTTCTCCCACTCTGGGCGGAGCGGGAGGGAGTGTCAGACTTTTACTGACTAAAACCCACCCATGTTCCTTTATGTTCCGGGGCCGCGGTATCTCTTTCGAACAGTCCCGCAACCCCGGCAGGCTTCGGCCCTTGCGGCCCCTTCAGCCTGTGTTACCCTGACTATTATAACGAATCGATTGACACCTAGCTTATTAAAATCGGATGAATAGTTTAGGCGCTACGGTTGAAATGCAAGCGAAGTATTTTTAGTCCAAAAAAATGTGTTAGAATACTGGCCCATATTGACAATACTGAAAGCTGTAAACCATATTTTTAACCGACTTCAAAAAGGAGGAGGTTCTCAATTCTTCGGAACCTTTTTTTTATGTAAGTATGTTCCCCGATTACTCAAAGATGGCTGGACCGATTTGAATTAGTTTTTTTTTTTGAAAGGGTATACTTTCCAAGTAGTCCCATAATCATCAAGTCGGGATCTGATGATGGGATCCCGGAGAAATAGAGAGAACTCTTCAAATTTTATAGGCACACTTAATGCGATTTGGGTAGTTTTTGGAAGAATAATTTTTTAAAGAGGTTCTATTTCAATTTGGTGAAGATCTGATGAAGAACTTCGGAGATAGGCAACGGAACTGCTCAATAAATGATAGCAAATGGACTTGGATTGCTGAAATCTCATGTCTGTCTATTGTATACACCAGTTCATAACATAACATCACGCCGGTACTCACATGTGAACCACTAAAAAGTGAAAAATAAAAACTTTTTTGCAAAAAATAAAACCGACTTCAAAAAACTCAAAAGTTTTTATTTTTTGCAAAAAAGTTTTTGTTAAATTAAAACTCCTAACTTTACCGAAGAACGTTTAGACCAGGCAAATTCAGCATCAATTTTTTTGGGTCCTAGTGTGAATCTATTTACGATTCGTTGCGGTACCTTATGATTTAACGAACTTATCTGGTGGAAGCTCGATTATAATTTTAGTTACTTATAAGTAGCAGTAAACAACGGCTAAGGCTGCGTTCTCACTATGTTGTGACGATTAATTTATCGTTGGTTTTTAGTAGGTAGAAGTCGTGGACGACAGTAATCGCGACTTTCTCGGTCGTCCCGGATGTTGTATCAGTAAAAAATCACGACACGATATTATATCGTAGGTGCACTGCACATCACTGGTCAATACCGTAGGTATTTCTAATCATTGGTGCAAGATTGCTTCATTAGTTTTGGATCACGACGTCGTGTCACGATCTTTTGAAGTGAAAACCTCTTTGGGCGCGTTGGGCACTTTTTGAGTGAAAAAAAAAAAACATGGAACTCGCGTGACCGTCACCTAACACTTCGTAGCACTCGTAGCTGATCTGCTACGGATACGCCGTAGTGGATTGGCTACGAGTTTCCACTTCTATCGGAAATCCTTAAAGACTCGCATGTTTTTTTTATGATGATGCAGTTTGAAGATTTCCACGACACGGCATCACATGACAGAACACGACGTCGTCGACGACGAGAACTAAAGCAAATGAAGAACATAATAATATGGGTTATACCTACGTCGTAAGACGCTCAGACGACGACATAGAACACCGAGGTACTCGCATTACTCGACCGTGGTAGGTGCACTAAGCCATTTTTTGTCGTGTCTCCGATAGTAGTAGAAGTATACATAATACCGACCTTTTTTTATTTTTTTTTCGGATGGGAAATCGTCAAATGACTTCTCCCCTCTGGGCGGAGCGGGAGGGAGTGTCAGACTTTTACTGACTAAAACCCATCCATGTTCCTTACGTTCCGAGGCCGCGGTATCTCTTTCGAACAGTGCCGCAGCCTCGGCAGAGGTATTTTATAACCTGGGTTAACACCTATGATACCGACCGCTGCTGACCGACCCGGATTCTGTTAGGTGAGCCCATTTTGGTGATTTTTCAACCCCCCTTCAGAACAGCATGTTTTACATCGCTTAATCATCATAATTTCAGCAGCCCGAAATCATCCATTACTGTGTTTAGGCCAAAGATATATTTAGATATACATAGATTACGCAAGTATCACATCATTTATCCGTATGAAAACCAAGCGTGCCACTTTTTGACTACCTATTATGACGTTATAAGCACTCTTAAGTTACTATACAAACAAGGTACTAAATAGACAACGTTTTTGTTCTCTAAATGTCTAGAATTAGGGAAGACGACAAAAAAATCTAATTAGTCCGTCAGGTAGATTATTATAAAATATTTGACCCGTATTTTTTCTTTTGTTACGTAAATCAAAATTAACGACGATACGACGCTTTTAAAATTCCTAATAGGTCACGCCTAGGTATAATTTTAGCTATCGCTAATTAAAGCTATGATATATATTTGGGAACATAGATATTCTGTAATCCAATCGGAATAAATACACACTACCTGAAGAATATGTATGATTTACAAATTATTTTAGTATTACGTTTGTATGAACGACGCATGCTCCGCCGGCCCCTTAACGTTTTACTACATAAACGTGTGCCTGTACACCAAATGATACAAATATGCGACAAAATGGTAGGTGAAATTGTAGCTCGGGAGATGTTAGGAAGGTTAAACAAATTAGCTTGCTGCGACAGTAGCCACGTAAAACATAACATGCTTGTAGGAGCTCTTGCGTTATCTCATCTGATTCTGTGTAGCCTTTTCTCGACTGTTGGGTTCGGCTTCCATGGAGCGACTGAATATCTGATCTCCACAACCCAGTTAGTACTGGGTAATACGATACCACTTGATAAGACTGGTTGTCAGACTTTTTGGGCCACACCTGTAACGACTGTCAAAGATCTACAAATGACAGCCGGGACCATCAGTTTAACGTGCTTTCCGAGGCTCGGAGGAAACTCGGTACGTAAAATGGGGTGAATAGAAATGCAGGGGTGAATAGAAACAAAACTTTGGAATGGATGTTGAGGTTGAATTCACATGATACGGTACCAACAAGTACTCTATTGTGTTATCTTAATTATACTTAATTATAAAGGTACCTTGCTGGCAATTTACAATATAAGTTCAGCTATAAAATCGCTTTTAAAGTTTTGTTTCCATTCACCCCTGCATTTCTATTCACCCCGTTTTACCCGGTATGCAGGGGCCAATGCAGGGAAGCATGGCTCGACCCGAGCGGTTGTTATTATTCAGCCACGAGCTCCTCCTTCCTCCTTTCTTAGTGCTCTTGCGATATCTAGGTATATCTAATTATCTTTATCTGTGGATGTGTGCCTCCGTTTTTTAAACCCTAACAGCCCAAAATGGGTTGTCTTTTCATCATCTATGGCGCCTTGCGTGGTATCCAAGTGGTTTTCGTAATAGGTACAGACCATTGCAATTTAAATAACTATGTTCTGAAACTGTACAACCCTTGGGATTGCAAATGGCTGCCATGTCAGAGATAACGAGTTCTGCTGAACTGACACACCGCAACTTTCGACGTCTCCAGAGTGTTCATGTTCTCTACTGTTTACAGCACGATTAATGATGCTAAACGATTGTGGAATGATCTCGACTACCTTAAGGACTTTTTTGAGTGCCTGGTTTGTCTAGTCAAGCGCAACCGTTGGCCATGAGGTCCCGGGTTAGTCGGGTTCCCCTCGAGTATAACGGAATCAAATAGCTTCTTAAGGGCCGGTTTTCCACCCGCATTTAGGAGTTCGGCCGTAATTCCGTCATCACCCGGTGCCTTGTTGTTTTTAAACTGTTCTAGAGCCATCGCCAACACTCTTGGTCTAGTGGATCATCTTCGATTCCATATCCAGCATCGGCACTGTTTCCTCGAAAGTTTGCTTAGGAATGAAGAGGAGCCATTGGTATTTTCAGGCAAATCATCCTATTTTACACTTCTCGCACATAAGATACAGAGAGTTTTCAACACTAGTATTTATTGAACTAGTCATTTTAATATTTAACGTGGTAAAACTCTAACAAAATGACATGTACGAGCCGAACTCACGCTGAGCCGCAAATGGCGGCGGCGCGGCTACGCTGGCGTGGCGCCCATGTCTATCATGGCACTTAATCATAACTGGCAAAATGTGGGTGTACTATTAGATACATCTCTGTCTAACCCTTCAGAGGTTACAGGCGTGATGGTGTGATGTAGAGAGAAGTTTGTTTTTCGTGTTGTTTGAAATGTTTTAAAAGCTTATGTTAATCTTGCTTAGAGTTATTTTAGATAAAGCTTAAGAGGCAGAAACAAAAACTGTTTACCTATTCTACACAGTCACAAGTTCACAACAACATAAATAAACATAAAATAACAAAAAGAAAGCTCTAAAGAAATCAAATTAAATAATCGTTAAACTAAACATTATTTCAAGCGGGCTTAGGTTTAAGTAAGTACCTAAGGTACGTTTGGCTTTGAATTATTGAGTTAAGTCTACGATTCCAAAATACCGGCAGAATAATTGATAGATAGCAGTACCTAACGCAAAACTTGTATGGAAGTCAGTCATGCAGTTCTTCGGAATTTAGAACTTCTTCTTCAGATGTTAACCTAGAATTTCATACCAACGTCTCGTCACCATCATCTGCCTAGCCTTTTCCCAACTATGTTGGGGTCGGCTTCCAGCTCTTGGTAAGACTGGTAGTCATACTATTGCGCCACACCTGTAATTTCTGAAGTAGAGATAAATAAAATATTCTTGCCGGTACGAGGTGTACAGGAATAGCTTTCGCCGTAATAAAAAGAACCGCCAATGCAGTTGGAAGCGGAACTTACTGCCAGGGGAGCGCCGGACGTACTTACCTATCGTCGATTATGACAACACTTTGAATGCAGCCCAGACGTGAAATAGCTAAGTCAAGCTGTGTACTTAGGTACCCTTTTCTTTGAACTTTTATTGGTATTCCGTTTTGAAAAACAGAGTGTGTAAATTAGTAAAAGTTTAAGGAAAACATAATTTGAAAAACAAAAATTAAGAATAAATGAAAAGAGAAGAGTGTAATGGTTAACTTTAAATACCCCCAAAACGACTATACTTACCGCCGCATATGTTCATACGGACAATGCTTTGTTCGCTTTTCATGGTGAACAGCAGAATAAATTAAACAATTTTATGAAAAAACAAGCTCTTATTAAAATTAAAAGAATAAATTTAGGTTTATCGATCAACATTGAACGCGTATACAAAGTTTAGTGCCTGTGCTGGCGACAAGTGACTGTTACATTAAAAACCTTTTTTACAAAAAATGAAACCGACTTAAAAATAAGGAGGTTCTCAATTCAATGTTCCCCGATTACTCGAAGATGGCTGGACCGATTATTTTTTTAATTGTTTGAAAGGGTATTCTCAGGTTGTCCCATAATCATCAAATCAGGATCTGATGATGGAATCCTGGAGAAAAAGAGAGAACTCTTCACATTTTATAGGCACACTAGAAGCGATTTGGGTAGTTTTAGGAAGTGTACTTTCTCGAAGTGATCCCATTTCAATTTGATGAAGATCTGATGAAGAACTTCGGAGACAGGCAACGGAACTCCTCAATGAATGATAGCAAATGTACTGGGATTGCTGAAATCTCATATCTGTCTATTGTTTACACCAGTTCATAACCGAAAATCACGCTGGTACGCTGTGAAGGGATAAGCACATGTGAACCACTAAAAAGTGAAAAATAAAAACTTTTTTACAAAAAATAAAACCGACTTCAGAGAAAACAAAAAAGTGAAAAATAAATTCAGAAAAAACGCTTTAGAAGTCGGTGACCTTTGTTTGATTGATTTAGTTTTTTTGTCACCGACTTCTAAAGCGTTTTTTAACGGTTAATAACGACGTTATGGTAGGTGACTCAAATATCCGGATAGCCTATATAAGATTCTGCCGAGTATCGTTAATTTGCTCTTAAGAATTTAAGAGTTCCGTTCCTTTGTCATGGATCCCATAATCAGAAGTAATCAGAATCTAACCAAATTCTCATCAATGTACCCTTGAAGTACATCCTTTCCAATAAAATAAAAAGAAAAAACAATACATGTCACGGTAATAGGGCTTATTCCCCAATAAATGGAACTTAACACACCTAACTGTCGAAATCTGGGTGTATTATACACTTCTGACTACCCCCTCAAAGCATACAGGCGTGATGTTACGTCGTGATCCATACCATAATATAAATGCGAAAGTAACTCTGTTTGTCTGTCTGTCTGCTACCTTTTCACGACAAAACGGCTGATCGGATCGTAATGAAAATTGGCAAGGAGATGTATTTCAACCTAGGGAAGGACATAGGCTATATATTATCACTCTAATTACTTACGGGGGTGAGCAATATGCATTTTGTCTATATTTGTCAACTGTTTGACAACTGACAACCGTCATAACATGCATTGTAATAGAATAACTATTTTTAACCCATTGTCATTAGAACAAATAGCCCGTCGGTGACGGCTACCGCCTTTCGAACAATGAGTCGCAAGTTCAAGCCTCAGTAAAGACATGCTATACATTTTTGATTTTGTGATTTCCGATAGTAACTTTGGTTCGCACGTTCAAAACCCACACGGTTTTCACTTTTTGTAACAATGTATTTTGTTTTTTTTTAAAGCTTTAAGATTTCCAAATCATTGTTTAAATACATACTTTTTTTAACACTTAAACGACAGTTTGGGAATCACTTATTTCAAATAATAAATCTGTAAATATGGCACTTAAGCTGTTAAAGGATCACACACGGAACCCTTTTTCTACTATTTCATAAATTTTCGTCTATGTCTGTGTGTCTCTACGTAGCCCTTTTGTTATAGCATCATGTGTAAATTATAAAACCAATGTGGTTCGATTCAACGCACAAATTAATATTGTGCATAACTTAGAGAAGGTTTTCATTTTTAACCGACTTCCAAAAAGGAGGAGGTTCTCTTTGTTTCTTTGTAATCGGTGCTCTCCATCAAAAGATATATTATGACTTTAAAGTTTTTAAGGAGAACTTATCATCATGATCTAAGGATACATGCAGTGACATCTATTGAATGAAAATGGTACTAATGAATAAAAATCACAAGATAGAGAAGAAGAGAATAGTCAACATGACCCTGCTTTAAAAATCTGCATAGCCGGTAGAGTATCTGTTCGACCGCTTTCCATGCATATGTTCTAGCAGTTTAACTTCGTGCTCTATAGTTAATGGCGTTGTTCATTTGACTCCATTTTCTGAATCACGGTGTTATGATTTTCCGTGAAAGAATGATACTGACATTCGCCCGTTTCAGATGTCTCAAGTTTGGTTTTTTTAAGAGGTTTTCAATCCAACGCCTGTTTTTCTTTATGTATAGGTACCTATATTATGGCTGAGCAATCCTTAAATGACGTGATGAAAGTTGTAAGAATCCCCTGGATGCAAGTCGTACGAGACCGGTCAATGTGGCGACACATTAGGCATTAGACTTCTTTCGGCTGAAATAATGATGAATGATGATAATTCAAATGGAGTAGGGCAGGTCACCTAGCAGGATGTGGTGATTACAGGTGGTGTAAAGCTGTGACCAAGTGGCGTTCTAGAAATCGAAACAGAAGTTTTGGTCGTCCAGAGGTGAGATAAGCAGACGATATTGTTGCCATTACGGGGATATCCTGGATGAGACTGGCACACGAGCGTGGAGCTTGGCACAAACAAAGAGAGGCCTGTACCCAGCAGTGGGTGAAGTCGGACTATGGATGATGATGATGATGACGCACAACTTTTTCCAGAGAAGTCCGATTTTCATGATTATTTTTTATTGAAAAGCGTGTATCGCAAAGTTTGTCTCATTTCATATTGAAAATAGTCGTGTCATGCTGAAACATCGTGAGGAAACCAGCATGCCTGAGAGATATTTGATGGACGGCATGTAAAGCCAAGACTGAGGACCTTGGGCGGCATAAAAACTCTCACACCAGGTTAGGCACTAACCACACGATAAAGAAGAAGATCGTGTTGGGGCTTATCTCATAAACCTTTTTGACAACTTTAGACCTGGCTGAAGTTTGACTGTGATCGAAGGTCTAGCGATGGAGACGTAAGACAGTCACAAGAGGTCCGAAACAGTTTACAGCAGCTATATCGTGTGTCGGCTCATTTCATGCACCTTGATATAAACTTGAGACCTAGCTGGAGTATGAGTATCATCGAAGGTCTAACGATGGGCACGAAAGACAGTCACAAGAGGTCCGCAACACTTCAAATCTGCTATCGTGTTTAAGGTTCATTTCGTACACCTTGATGAGAACTTTTAAACCTAGCTGGAGTATGACTGTCATCGAGGGTCTAACGATGGAGACTGAAGGCAGTTGCAAGAGGTCCTCAACAGTTTACAGCATCTATTTCGTCATTGGGCTCACTTAACGCACCTTGATGAGAACTTTAGTAATAGCTGGAGTATTACTGTCATCGAAGGTCTCATCGGCTCGGCTCGGCTAGGAGACGAAAACATTTGCAAAAGGTTTTCAAGAGTTTACAGCATCTACATTTACGTGTTGTGTTGACCTGCTTGGAGTATGACTAGCATCAAAGGTCTCTGACTTTGGAGAAGGAAGGCAGATGCGAGAGGTCCGCAACAGTTTGAAGCAGCTTTCACGTGTCGCGGCTCATGCCATGCCACTTGATGAAGACTTTCGACCTAGCTGGAGTATGAAATCGTCGAGTGCGCAAGGATAGAAACGTAAGGCAGTCGAAGGAAGAGCCCATAATTGAAAAAAACAAAAGTATAATATTTTGGCGATTAATGTAACTATTCGAGAAAAAATAAATTGTTACTTACTTGAATCTGTACTAATATTATAAAGCTGCAGAGTTCGTTTGTTTGGTTGGTTGAACGCGCTAAGTTTAGGAACTGTTGGTTCATCTTACGCAGACGAAGTTGCGCGGGTCAGCTAGTATTGTATAAACAATAAACAACCAACCGTTTGCAGCAATCACTGCAGCTTTGCCGTGTATTTTTGAAGAGTTCCATTTATATCTCCGAAGATCAGCATCAGATCTTCAGCAAATTAAAATGGGACCACACGAGAAGCACCAGCTTTCAAATAAAAAAAAAATCATCAAAATCGGTTCACCCAGTCGAAAGGTCTATAGTAACAAACACTGTCGAAATCTGGGTGTATTGTACACATCTGCGTACCCCCTCAGAGCATACAGGCGTGATGTTACGTCATGATGTAGTATAAACAATGAACCTACAAGCGATTGCAGCAATCACTGCAGATTTTCTGTGTATTTTTAAAGAGTTCCATTGTATATCTCCGAAGATCAGCATCAGGTCTTCAGCAAATTAAAATGGGACCACACGGGAAGCACCAGCTTTCAAACAAAAAAAGAACCGTCAAAATCGGTTCACCCAGTCGAAAGTTCTGAGGTAACAAACACAAAAAAAAATACAGACGAATTGAGAACCTCCTCTTTTAGAAGTCGGTTGATAAAATGTATTGTCACTACAAGCAAAGGTGTTTGCAAAATCCCGGCTCAATCGGTGGAAACTGATTTGAAATGTAGTTGCAAGATTTGACTAATGTGGACGGTGAGCTATGGGCTAGCTAGCCGTCCGTCCATCTTATGACGACAGTCTGTGTAGACGGCGCGTTCGTGAATAAAGGGAGGGGCCCGCAAGGGCCGAAGCCTGCTGGGGCTGCGAGACTGTTCGAAAGAGATACCGCGGCCCCGGAACGTAAAGGGCGACGAAAGAACATGGACGGTTTTTAGTCAGTAAAAGTCTCTCCCGCTCCGCCCAGAGGGGGGTCATTTGATGATTTCCCATATGAAAAAAAAAGATTTGACTATAGTTGGTGCCAGTTAAGATGGAAATAGAGGTCATTCACACCTTCCTACCAAGATTTTAATCATTAAACGATAATGACACTTACTTCGACCAATAAGCGATACTTGCTTATATCGCTAGAGTATCGTAGTACCAGTCGGCTAGACATACAGGGGTTGAGAATCTTGTGTGGTTCCAATTCGAATTTATTAAACTGATACAATTCGTTTCTTAGCAAAAAAATAAATAATTTCGAATTTATAAATTTACGTGTGACGTAAAAAATGCTTCAATGTGAAGGATTTTATCAACATGAATGGATGTAGACTTAGCGTCAGTTCACACCGAGACGCGACAGTACTGGAAGAGGACAGTGCTTTCGCGCTGCGCCGCGCAAGACGCATCGCAACAGCGATGTTGCGGCGCATCGTTAAAAGCAAAGAAATAATAGCACTCCGACCGAACGCAAGCGAACTATGACACGGAATGTTCAATCAAAATGGCGCCCACGTGGCGTGACCATAATGTGCTGTACACCTGACGCGTTGACCGCTTCAAAGTGAAAACGGCACAAGATCAGAATTATCATTTTTTGTGATGAGATAGTTATGTCATAAGAATATTTAGATACTTACTGACTTTATATTTTATTCAGTATTTTATTAAAGAATAATGCATAATTTTAAGGTATCAGTACATTTGCACGAATGGACACTTGTGCGACTGGATTTTAGCGCGACTTGATGGGCACTTAAGTTTACTCTGTGGAGTAAACATAATATCACGCCTGTTATTACTTGAAGGTGGATTTTCTTTGTGTTATTCCGACGCGGGTGTCTTTTTTATGGTTTCCGGGGACGTTGATCACGAAAATGAGTTCAAAATGAAAATCCAAGATGGCGTCCAGGTTTTTTTCATTTTTACGTCATGGGTGTCGTTTTCATAGTTTTCAGGGTCGCTGATAACGAAAATGAGGTCAAAATGAAAATCCAAGATGGCGCCGTGGAAAATTTTCGATTTTTCCGCCATTTCATGGTTTTCGGGGTCGCTGAACACGAAAATGAGGTTGATTATGTTAAAGTATATTAGACTAGCTGACCCACGCAACTCCGTCTGCGTCACATAAGAGAGGGAAAAAATCCCCGTTTTTGCAACATTTTTCATTCCTGCTCCGCTCCTAATGGTCATAGCGTGATGTTTTATAGCCTAAAGCCTTCCTCGATAAATGGACTATCCAACACAAAAAGAATTTTTCAATTTGAACCAGTAGTTCCTGAGATTAGCGCGTTCAACCAAACAAACAAACAAACAAACAAACAAACTCTTCTGCTTTATAATATTAGTATAGATTTAACCAAAGGCAAGGTAAATCATTGAATCTATTTTCATATTCGTCATGAAAAAGTGGCTTTGAATGACCTAATTGAAATAAATAATTATTGACCTCACTTTCGTGTTCAGCGACCCCGAAAACCATGAAAACGACACCCATGACGTAAAAACGAAAAAAACCTGGACGCCATCTTGGATTTTCATTTTGAACTCATTTTCGTGATCAACGTCCCCGGAAACCATAAAAAAGACACCCGTGTCGGAAAAACCCAAAGAAAATCCACCTTCAAGTAATAACAGGCGTGATGTTGTGTTTACTCCACAGAGTAAACTTAAGTGGCCATTAAGGTGCGCAAAAATGCAGTCACGCAAGTGTCCATTCGCGTAAGGTCCTTTTCGCGCAAAAGTCCATGCGCGCATAATAATATGTCTTTTCGCGTAAGTGGGTGCGCGTAAGAAGTGTCCTTCGCGCAAATGTCTGTCGCGCGATAGTCCGAGATACTAATTTTAAGATAATTTATTTACTTTTTTAAATGGAAGTAACTCACTAACTCACTAAGTTAGAATAGTGTCAAAAAGGAAAATACAATATTTAAAACAATTAATTTCGTACCCTGTTTGCTCGATTTCTTATTTTTTTGGGTTGTGCACTTTGTTGTGTATGTTCATCACCATGTGTCATTTTGGATGTATTATGAGATTCAAGCGATATCAGATTTGCGACAGGTTTGTACGGGTGGAGGGACAGTATCGCAAATATTTCGACATCGGGATGAAAGTCGGAGCAATGACCTCTATTTCCATCTTAACTGGCACCAACTATAATACATATAAACTTACTAATAACTAAAGAAAAGAAAATTAAAAAAAAAAGAAAAGTTATTTGCCAGACATAATTTCGGCCCGATGTTAGATTGAGAACGTATCGTTCGCAGGTGCAGGTGGGGTGGTATGGTCCCTGCCAACCCAGTTTATACAAGTATTGTAGGGATCGTTTGTATGTTGTATGTGATTTTATACTGGAGTATACGTTGAGTGTAATACATAAAAGGCTAACGCCTTATTTAGACGATGAATTGAAAAAGTTTTGTAAGGAAATCACACTTTGACGGCCGCCTCTATTGTCCAAACTTTTCTTATTGTAATTTGAACCTTATTGTTTATTTTTTGATTCTTTACAACGACGACAAAGGTTAAATTCCTACATTATGTGATAGATAACGAGTGTATGTAGGTATTTAGATGGATGTACCATGATACAAAATGCGTAGTAAATGGCTATGTGATGGGTCTTTTTATTCATGTCATTTCGTCTATGGAATTTATGTGTACATCAATACTCAGAGTAGCTTAGAATTTGGAGTCATCTGATAGTAATAGGTTATCATAGCCGGACCAGAAGTCTGTTAATAGTAATCATTATAAGTTGTAATCAATGACACAATGAATGGAATTTATAATCATTAGCATTAAGTAGTAGTCATTTATTGCCAGCTATTTGATAGGTAAGTACCTAACTATGTACCATAGAATATAGACGTCGAGGCTATAATCTATTTTAACCGGTACAGCGTAGAAAGGTAACATACAGATGGACAAACTGCGTTATATTATTTATTATGAAAATAATATACAAAAACTCATGGTACCTAGCACCTAGCACGAACTCAGAAAGTATCTACCTCCTACGTAGTATAATTTACAAATAGGCTTCCTCTCCCCTAACTCACTTATTTTGCTGTGCCCGACAGGGTGGGTCCATGTGATCTAGTTATTAGTTTACCACCTAAGAATACATGTGGAATGTAATAAAGTATTGAGTACATATAAATTTTCGAAACCAGCACTTTCAAAACGTTGTCAGTTTTTTTGTTTGGTAGGTACGTTTTCCTCTGGAAATCAGAGCAGAAAACAAAAACTTTTAGTACACACTCGTGAGTATGTAAACGAAACTCTAAACCAACAGGTAGATTGGCTAAAACCTGATTAAAACTTGGTTAGATTGGGTAACTAAGCTAATGCCCATGTTTTAAACCGGAAAATCAGCTGAAGCTAATCGGCCTTTGTCTGCAGCTCGCAATACGGGAAATATCCCGACCTGCGTACCAAACGGACCGTGCGTAACGAAATAAAGAGTGTATAAGTACCTTCCTAAACTTCGTTTAGCTATAAAGGTACGAAAAGTTAAGAGACCGTCAAATACACAGAGTTGCTTTCGGATTAGGATGGAAATACAAGGTGTAAAGGGACCCTTAAAAGCCATTAACCAAGCCGTTAACCAAGCATTCTTCAAAAATTATTGCTGGGTAGCGATTTTTTTTTTGGGATGAAATATCAGGTTTTATGGTTAAGACTTAATGTAATGCACTCAAAACATTGTACTGATAGATGCATTGAATAGTAAACGGGTCATAGAGGTATTAAAACACTAGAAACATATTCAGAGAAAAGGTGGTTCTTTAACCCCCAATATCAACAACTAGTAACTAGAAGGTACCCAGGCTTGGTCGAGAACAAAAAGAATATCACAATGACGGATTTACATTTTGTTGAGTTAATGCGAACATAATTACCTATTATTGTAGGGAACAGCAGATTTTTTTTTTACCCTACAATATGTTCGCATTAACGCGACAAAATGTATTTAAGGCGATTACATGAGCTAAACGCGAGTTTTATAATTACTAAAAGTATATGATTCACTGCTATAAACATGACCAGAAAAATATATGATATTCTTCAGGATATATGCTAGCATGAAAACATAATACAATTAATTTGACTCTATAAAAAAAACACGAACTTATCTCTAAAAATATCTTTCAAACAAAAAAAAAATACTAATATGCATGCGATTTTTCTGATTTTTCGCAAATAATTCTACAAGCAATATATTAGCAAGATAGTGTTTTAGTTTTTTAATCCAATCAATAGTTTTTTTATAAATCGATCGAAACCACTCATTTCGCGCTATTTGGCCCGCAGTGACTGACGTAACAGCCACTTTGTAGTGCAAGCTGATTAGAACTTTATTCTAACAGTATTTCAAACGAAGTTTGAACCACCACAAATAGAGTTGCCAATATAGCTCGTCTAATCGCCTTAACTGCTGACTTATTTTTCTCGATTTAAGTTTTGGTTCCATAGTAAAAGTAGTTCATAATGATGAGTACAATGACCGGCCGAAATTCATGGATATCGTCCGGAAACACGGTGTATAAAGTTGATATTTTGTGATTTCGTTTACCCCTTTGTGATTGTAATAAGTAAAGCTGTTCTAAATATCATCAATCAAGACTCTGTCTACCTCTCAAACGAATACAGGCGAGAAGACGACGTCTATTAATTCTTCAATAAAATTAATTAAAGAAACTTTGGGCGTTGGGGTATTTAGAACTTTAAAGTAGTTACAGTCAATATTGATGTTAGCAGGCTGTTAAAACTTTTAAATTCTTGTCATTAATTTATGAACGACCAGCGGTGGCCCAGTGGTGGCGTCCCCGACTTACGAACAGTAAGTCGTGGGTTCGAACCAAGACAGGCGCATTACTTTGTGTACCTAATTTATTTCATCACTGCTGCTCTCAAAACGGTGAAGGAAAACATCGTGAGGAAACCAGCATGTCCTAGAACCAAAAAATTCGAAGACATGTGACATCTATCAATCCGCACTGGGCCCGCGTGGTAGATTATAACCCATTCCCTCTCATTGAGAGGAGGCCGTGTCAGGTTAGGTTAGGTTATCATTATAGGCTGATAATGATGATGATGATGATGAATTTATGGACTGACTTTTTGGTCTAGTAGTTGTAATCGCGACTGCTGAGCATGAGGCCCTGGGTTTGATTCGTGGGATGGGTAAATTGTTATTGGGTTTTCTATCAGGAATTCCTCAGGGAGGAGGAGCTCGTGGCTAAATAATATCAGCTGCTCGAGTCGATCTTCAGGTTAAGCCATGCTTGCCTAGGTTGGTCTGTGGATGGGTGACAACCCTTTTTTTTTTTTTGTAAACCCTTACATACCGAGTTTTCACCGAGCCTCGGAAAGCACGTTAAGCTGGTGGTCCCGGCTGTCATTTGTCCATATTTGACAGTCGTTACAGGTAGTCAGTGGCCCAAAAAGTCTGACACCAGTCTTACCAAGTGGCATCGTATTTCCCAGTATTAACTGGGTTGTGGAGGTCAGATAGGCAGTCGCTCCATGTAAAATACTGGTATTCAGCTGCATCCGGTTAGACTGGAAGCCGACCACAACATAGTTGGGAAAAGGCTAGGCAGGTGAAGATGATCAGGAATTCCTCAGGGAGTCTGGATTTGTGCTCGGTTGATGGGTAATAGTCTCACCCGGCGCCTCCTCTGACAAGGTACTAAAACATAACTGAAATGTGGGTATACTAATGAGTACACCTCTGCCTTACTCTTCGGGGATTGCAGGTGTGATGTTATTCTAAATTCGAATATTCCGATATTTAGTACAAAATTAGTACTAAATATCGAAAAATCTCAAAAGTAATATACTTTTGAGTACTAATTTTGCACTAACAGTTAGTAGTCAGTTTACTATTTGAATGTCTAATTACGAGTGAAGTATAAACAAATTTGGCTATGTAATATTAATAAACTCAAGGTTAAGACCGGTAGCAATTTGTTTTGATATCAATTCTAGGTAAAGAAAAATAAGTATCTTTATTAATATTTTATATTTGGAGCATCTATTATTAGAACCTGTAAGCAGCAGCCGTCGGTTCTGAAATTGTTCCCAGAGGATGACAAAATACTTTCCTCGATAATAATATAATTATAGGGAAATGTAGGTCATTCCTGTGTGAGATAAACTTGTTGTGACAAATATTGGTGTAGAAGCTGCAACAACGGTCTATTTAGTACGACCGCATATCAGGTAGCATAATGTGTGTCAAATTCAAAATATGGTGTATTCCCGCTGACCCCACTCTGCTTTGCCCCACTAGTAGGGTTAACGGGAAAAATTAAAGCCATCGTTTCGTTGACCACACTACGCTGCACACTTCCTTCAGATCAAGATTCCTGAGAAAAATTAAGGAATGAAATAATCCTTAATAATGTCAGTGGAAATTAGAAGACATTCCGATCCACACAAAGGGTGTAAAACACCTCTTAACAAAGCCGAAAGGCACTTGTTCTCCTCGTCATTGTGATGTTTTTTTTTGTTTTACACCATACCTGGGAACCTTCTGGTTACGGAGATATTGGGGGTCAAAGTTCAAAATTTTTGACAAGTTTTTGTTGTATTTTTTTTTACTTTAAACACCTCGACGAGCCCCGTTCTATTCAATTCATCCATCACTGGAATACACCAATAAAAAGTTGTATTCGAGATCAATTTTTTTTTGACATTATACCCAATGCCCCGTTCTATAACTCTTTTAAATCTCTGTGTAGAGACATTAAAAAACTGGCATAATATGATATCGTACTAGGCTTAACAGTTAGGGTCAGCAAATACCTTGATCTCCGCCTAAACCGGGAAACACCAGATTGATTTGACATCCCCGACATTCCTCAGTCAACTATTGACTATTTTAGTTCCTAACATATCGACATGTTCATTCCTATATCACTCCGCTCCGAATTCCTCCAGGTACATACGAGTATATACGTATTAGATAACATTCTATCTAGATAGACTGCCTCGTTGATCTAGTGGTCGCAATCACGACTACTGAGCATGAGGTCCCGGGATCGATTCCCGGGTTGGGTAAATTGTTATTCGCTTTTTCCATCAGGAATTTCTCATCAGGTTTATGGCAATGATCTGGCTCTTTATAACATGGGGCTAAAACATAACTGGCGAAGTGGGGTGTACTATTAGATACACCTCTGCTTAACCCTTTTTTTATGATGGGAAATCATCAAATATTATAACCCCAAATAACTTCTCGCACTCTGGGCGGAGCGGGAGGGAGTGTCAGACTTTTACTGACTAAAACCCATCCATGTTCCTTCCTCGCCCTTTATGTTCCGGGGCCGCGGTATCTCTTTCGAATAGGCCCGCAACCCCGGCAGGTGCTTAACCCTTCGGGTATGGTGTCACGTACCTTGATGTTATGTAATAAGATTCATATAACAATCTCTCGATTGTTATATGAAACTTACGAGTATAAGTAGGTGTCTCCAACTACTTATAAGTTGTTTCATATCATATTCGGGTGTAATATCAGTCAAGTACTATGAGACACTGGTATTGGCAGACATTCCAGATATTTCCAATCAGAGAGTTTTCAACTGAAATACAGGGTGTAAACAACCTCATCACGAAGCCGTCAACCAAGCATTCTGCACATCAAACTAAGTAACTTTACGCAAATATTATTGCGGGGAAACGACTTTTTTTTTTGGGGTGAAAAATCATGTTTTGTGGTAGACTCAATGGTGGATGCTGGTGGATGGATTGAATAGTTCGGGGGTCGTAAAGGTGTTTAAAAATTTTACAGTAATAACTTGTATTTAAAAAAAAAACTTCTTGTCAAAAACTTGGAACTTTAACCCCTCCGTAACTAAAAGCTTTCCTGGTATGGAGTAGAACAAAAAATGAAAACGGGCAAGTGCCTTTCGGCTTCGTTAAGAGGTGTTTTACACCCTTTATGTTTATCGTTATAATTTAGGTATTGTTGATTCATTTTATCGTTCATATTCCCGGCGTAATAACTATAGGAGCCTTATTAAAAATAATCTTTCTAACCATTAACGAAAGAAACTTTCAGCAATAACGTAAGTTTGGGACTAAATGTTTTGCTGGTAGACTAGTATGTCAAAGGCGTTTCAATAGCTTCTCGATTGATAAGTTTACTTGAAGTCAGAACTGTCAAAAGTTAGGATTTCCAACTTTGCTTTCTTTGACAGTTCTTACGTCGTTCTAATTCTTGTCTATTGTATAAAAATGGTTGCATAGTAGGTAGGTAAAGTCCGCGCGCGAGCTCAGAATGTTTTCATAATTTAGTACTACGCGCGAACTAAATTATGAAATCATTATATGAGGGTATTTCGTACTTGAAATAAAACCACCGATGGTTTAAGTTTTCACCGATTCCTCGGAGCTCGCACGTGGACTATATTTACCTAATTAAACTCAAGTTATTACTTTAACTTGACTATAGATCCAGGGTTAGACACTCACATATCAAATTAACCCGACAAATTGTTCTGCTTTGTCAATACTTCAGTTGCCTGAGCGTCCGCGAGATGGCTTACAGCAAAGACAATCGTTATAACAGATTTGTTTTAATAACATGTGCCATCTGCAGACTCTGGTTGATGCAGATATGGTGAATTGATGATGTAACAAGCCTTTTGTTTTATTGTAAAATTAAAACACAGCATTCGCTTTTTCCATAGGAGCAGGAATCTACATCTTTCTAGTGAATGCAAAAATCTTTTGGAATACGTAACCAGAATTATTAACAACCCATAATATAAAAATACAGAACACCTTGAACTTATGCTAGTCTAGTACTTTTTGCTGGATTAACAATGTACTCGTATTATTGAAAATACGGTATGAAACAAAGCCTTACTTAATGTGACTGTACTCTGCGACAGACATGTCAAGGCGAAACAAAAGAGAATAAATACATCAAAACCAAGATAAATCACGATCTCGACGTAAAGGGAATCGACATAGCGGGAAAGATTTATCTTGACAAATCGATTGCTACGATGGAATTTTCTATTGGCAAAAATGACGAACCCGAAACTTAAGAACAAGCTAGATTAGATAGAAATAAACAAAATATATACACCTCCCACTAGGTGGACCGATGACCTGGTGAAGGTTGCAGGAATCCGCTGGATGCGAGTCGCACGGGACCGGTCAATGTGGCGACACTTGGGGGAGGGAGGCCTATGTTCAGCAGTGGACCGCTTTCGGCTGAAATGGTGATGGTGACGATGAAACACAATATAAGAATAATATCTAAGTCGCCAAAAAACCTATTTCTACATTTAGTCGTGTTGTGAGAACATAAATGTATGAAGCAGATTTCCATCTACTGATTTTCTCCTCGTTTACTGCATTGATGTGTAATGAGCATCTAAGTAGCTTTTACACCTCCCAAATTATATTAATTGCATTCCAGGAATGTAATTAAACTAATGGCCTTCTGAGATGCTGGTAGGAAAGCTCCTTGATATTACGAAGTACCAGCCATACTGCCGTTTAGTCTCTTAAGGAAAGTAAATAAGAGCATACAACTGCCCATAAATAAAAGCATTTTAGGTACCAACAACCATTCATTCGCGTTAGGTAGGCCTGAAAATATCAAGCATTTTAACAAAGAAAAATCGAGCGCAAAATGTTAATGACAATATACTATATACAGTAAATACTCATCGTATTTTTGACGCCATATTGACCTCAGTCACAATTTATTAACCTATGATCGCCAGGTGTATGATTATTTCGGTCAATATTAAAAAGCATGCTTATTATGTAAATTACGTATTCATTAGGTCCATTAAAATAAATGTAATGTGGCTATTAATATTAGCATTATAAAGTTCATCGTCTACTGGTATTAAATAGTTTTGTTTTCGTTAATGTTCTAATGTAACATACAAAACAAACTATAGTGCAGCTTTATCTTTATCAGCTTCTCTTTTTTTTTTTAGGATGTGAAATCATCAAATGACTTCTCCCACTCTGGGCGGAGCGGGAGGGAGTGTCAGACTTTTACTGACTAAAACCCATCCATGTTCCTTCCTCGCCCTTTATGTTCCGGGGCGGCGGTATCTCTTTCGAACAGGCTCGCAACCCCGGCAGGCTTCGGCCCTTGCGGGCCCCTCTCCTTATGCTGACATCTCTTTGAGGCGCGCGTGGAACACGAACGCGCCGTCGACACGGCCTGTCGTCACTAGACGGACGGACGGCTAGCTAGCCCATAGCTAACCGTCCACAGGCCCGCATCTACGGTGGCCGGTAGCCACCACGTGGCCCCCGACGCCCGGTGCGTCTCCCGCGGCGGCCGGGAAGGGAGGCTCTCTCCCTCTCTCGTTCCGCCACCTCCTTCGCTAGCATGACTGCTTCGCAGAAGGAGGTGACGGCTTCCCATTCCGTCTCGCTCCGGACCATGGATTGAACCAGAGCCGGACGCGAGAGGTCGCCGCCGCCGATCGCCGCTACGAGGACACGGCGGTGCTCCGCCCACGAAGGGCAGACTTCCACCGTGTGCTCCACCGTGTGTTGGACATAGGCCTTACCATTTAATACGGTCCTTGGTTAATTTTCTCCAGCTACTACCTTATCTTTATCATCTTCCTGACGCTGTCTCATTCTACTTGGGGTAGGTGGCTACACGTATTCTTTTTCCATTCTCCCCTGCTAGACGTCACGGTACCATTTACTCTTTTTTCTTTAAAATCTTTCCACACACAATCCATCCATCTTGTCTTTGGCCTCCCTCTCTCTCGCGCTCAGCTACTACCGTTTTCTCTGCGAATATCTACAAATGTAACTATATTAGATATGGTAACACCGTCTTATCCACACTAGTAGTCAGGTAGCTGTCATTGCCAAATTGTTACCCCCATCACGGATGGCGGGAATGAAGGTGTGAAGCGTAGCCTAGACGAGGGCTTGGTTGTGCCAGTGAGCCGTTGATACAGAATATCAGCGCTGTGACGTTTTTTTTTAAATGTTACAGCACCATGCTGAGATAGGAGCCTTTTGGTCTTGTACAGGACTAATTCTGTTTTTGGTTGTTTTTTCTTATGATTTTGTTATTTTTTTTTCTCTCACTATGTTTACTTTATACTAGTGTTATAATCACAATTTTACCATTTTTTTTTATGTGTTGTTCTGTCGGGCTTTTTTTTTTTTTTTTTTGGGATGGGAAATCATCAAATGACTTCTCCCACTCTGGGCGGAGCGGGAGGGAGTGTCAGACTCTTACTGACTAAAACCCATCCATGTTCCTTCCTCGCCCTTTACGTTCCGGGGCCGCGGTATCTCTTTCGAACAGTCCCGCAACCCCGGCAGGCTGTCCTGTCGGGCTAATAAATGCTTTTTTTTTCTTTCTTTCCATACAGTAAGTAAAAAGTGTTATCAGCATTGTTACCAACAGATACTACGACTCGCATCCAGCAGATTCCCGCAGTCATCACCATAGGTCATCGGTCCGCATGCATAGCCCAAATTTTTTGACGCAAACTATGAGATTAATCTATTACATAGAAACTACTAACTTGTGGAGAGGGTATAACCGATTATTTCTTTAGATCACACGGCACATGGGTTTATCTGTAAGAAATTAACGCTACGCATTTATATTCAAAAGGTGTAGGCGGTCAATAGATTCTGACCTACATTCGTATATCCGAGTATATCCACGATTTATCGACCATAGACAAGAATTCCCACTGGGGCAACGTATCTTCACGTGTCGAACGCAGCTTATACTCTGCGATATAGAGAGATTATTCCTGACAATAAATCCAATTAAAGTTTTCCCCTTCTCGAAATCGAACTGGGCTTTTCATGATAGATCCCCTTATTCTTGGAAATACGTCGTATATTTCAGAATTATCTCATGAAACAAGATTCGTTTCGATGCATCTGATATGCCAACTTGACAAAAATGCGAATTGGATTGTCAGAATTTTTCCGACGATCCATGTCATGCTGTCGCCGGCAGTAAATCGGAAGTTGTAAACATACAAACGGGGCAGTCGTTCATCGTCAGGTGACGGTTCATGAAACAATATATCCCTACGTCTAGAATTTTAATTGAAAACGTGCGGATTTCCTTGCATGTTTCCCTCAGCGATGGGACTTGTGATAAATGTAAATGTAGTGCTTGTATACTAAACCAACCAATTGTTTAATCATCGTACGTTTGTTTAACTCGTCTTCTAAAGTTTGGGAACGCTGTAATTGCTCTTACCCTTAGCCTTTCTGCTGTTCTTAGCCTGTCGGTCTCGTACAGGACTTTTGTTTGTATTTTTTTTATGATTTTATTATACTTGATATAATCAACTCTTTTTTAATTTATTGTGTCTTTTGTCCTGTGGGGCTAATAAATGCTTTTTCTTTCTCTTTTGTTTAGCTCACTGTTTACTACATTTAAACAGTAATTGTTCCACAAAAACGTACTACCGGGATAAAAAGTATGTTTTTATAAACCAGGTCATATTAAACTATAGATGTGAAATTTCATTTAAATCCGGTCAGCAGTTTTGGCGTGAAAGAGTAAAAAACATTTATAATTTTGTTATTTGGGGTTAAAGAAAGCAGAGAAAAATCTCTATTTATTTCGTGTCGGGTATCTGGTTCCATTCCGGTATCCTCTTTGGTAAGAGGGGCGCAGTGCTGATCGATGCTATGGTGTTATTTATGTGTTTCTATTAATACAACTGCTCGTATTGTGTGCGATCATCAATCCGTCTGCCAAGCCTATGAATGTTTAGTAGTGGACATTGGATTACCTATGTTCTGTGTTGGACATTTATCGATGAGTTCTATGATAATTAGGTACCTACAGTAATTTGGTAAATGTTTTGTGTAAATGGTGTCGTGTATTACAAGCAATAAAACTCGTTTTTCTATGTCTTCCTTTTCATCCTACGATTTTCTGTAAGAGTAGTTAAAACGTTGTGTTTTTGACTAGATTGCAAACTGATCTCTGTCGTGATGACTCAGAGGCCAAGGCCATGCATTCACGGGGCTATTGGTTCAAATGCAGTGGTACAGTTATAGGCTGGTATTATTTTTATTAATTTACAATCATGTTATATGCATTTCAAAATATTCCTTTAAAAATAACATGAAATACGTTATTATTTTAAATTGTTGGTATTTTAATATCATTTGTTCTTTTTGTTTTATGTGGTATCAAAGTAATACATATATTGAGTATTCCACGAGAGCTATAGTCTGTAAATGGATTTCCTGTTATGTATCTTGTGTGCTTTACGTTTCACTGGGTATTGGAGAGACAGTACAACCATCTTATTTCCTACAGTAAGCTTCATCCTACAGTAAATCTGTTTGTACACCTACGCATGAACGCTGAACTAGAACCAGCACCAAGAAATGAGGTATACAACATACATTTCGAGTGGGTGTTACACGTCAACAGTCCCATCTGAATAAGCTTTGAGATCTTCATGTTATAAATAGAGACAAGTATAAATCCAGTCAAATATACAGGGTGTACCTAAATGGACCTATCATATAGTCTTTAACTCAGCATTCTGTTCATCAAACAGTAACGAAACATCATTATCATCTGCACAGCCTTTTCCCAACTCCTGCCGGGGCTAGGCGCGAATGTTCGAAAGAGATACCGCGGCCCCGGAACATACAGGGCGAGGAAAGAACATGGATGGGTTCAGTAAAAGTCTGACACTCCTACCCGCTCCACCCAGAGTGGGAAAAAATATTTGATGATCCAATCCGTAAAAAAATAAACTTTTCCAACTATGTTGGGGTCGGTTTTTAGTCTCACTGGATAAACTAAGCACAAATACTGCGCAATTTTTTCTGGGGAACGACTTTTTATTCTGATGATAGATGATTTGAATAGTACAGGAGTCATGGAGGTGGATGGTGAAGTTCTACTATTTAGACTTGTTTTTAATATTTGAAAATATTGGAACTTTGGCCGACAATATCTTTCGTAGCTAGAAAGTTTATTTTTTACTAGCCTGCTCCGTCCTACTTCTGAACAAAGGCCCACCACTCTTTCCACGTCTTACGAACCCGGGCGTCCTCATTCCAGAATTTTGACTTTAAAAGAAGAAAAGGAAAAGGGCGATAAAACCACGATTTATCCATCTGAAGCTACCTATTACTAGCAGAATGGGGATTTATTTTTGCCCTGCAGTGTACCCAGAGCTAGGTTAACTGAAAGAGACATAGGAGGACTTCTTCTTCTTCAATCGTTGACCACTCAATGCTGAGTGTAGATCTCTTAGAAATATCTCCATTTTGGGCGGTTTTATCTCACGGCTATCTAGTTTCTGCCGGCAACTTAATTATGATCATCTGACCACTTAGTCGGTTGTCTTCCCACATTCCACCAGCCTGTCTGTGGTCTCAATCAACTTTCCTCCACATCTTCCATCCAGTCTCCGTCATGGCCCGCCCACTTCCACTTTCTTTTTTTGTTATCATTTTTCGTATTCCCGTAAATCGTGTAGGTGGACGATCACCTTAAATTAAGAAATTAATTTCTGAACTAAAAATAAAACAGTATTGTAATTCAATATTCGTACACGTGTTGGAATAAAAAACGATTGGAAATTTATTAGAACGGTTGTTTATTGTTCACTGTATACGAGAAGTGGATTTAAGGTCAACGTACACGTTTCTGCACTGGATTCTTGCAATCTGATCAGCTTGGGGTCAACTATTACCGCTTTCTTCTTCTCTTTTTCTTATCATATTGATGGTAAAAAGTTTATATGCTATCTTACACACTTTTATATGTATAGAATCTGGTTCTTCTAATCTAATAGACAGATGTGTTGCTGGGGATTTTTTTCCGCCACTTCTTAGTCTTCCTAGTTAAAACACAAGGAAGTGTCGAAGGGCGCGGGTGTTTAGGGGAACTGCCTCTTGTAAACTTTGACGTTCAAAAAGTGCTGATTATTATTATCACTATCACTACATATTATAAAACAAAGTCCTCCTCCGCGTCTGTCTGTCTGTTCGCGATAATCTCAAAAAATACTCCACCGATTTTCATCATGTTTTCACCAGTGGATAGAGTGGTTCTCGAGGAAGGTTTTTAGTATATAATTAGAACGCGGGCCAAGCCGCGGGCATCAGCTAGTCTTGAATAAACATCTTTGTTTTTTTTAATATGTTTGGCTCAAAATTAAGCTACGCGGACTCCGATGTTTTACTTTTCTTCTAACACCATTCATAAAAGTGCGCTGAAAATTTTGCAAGCAACGTACTCGTCACTACATCGGTTGAGCTAGTAAAAATGAGGTGATGTCCGATCCACTGCAGTACTGATACGTATGCTATGTCCTTTAAGTAGCAAAGTATTGAATTATTCAATACGGCTCTTGGCAGTTTACTCATCCTTTATTATGATTGATGCGTGAGCACTTGACTTTTTCCGAGTCACGCTTTAGAGCGTGGCCGGTGGGTCACGATTCAATGTAATTTCTATTACGATTGTGTTTTTAACTGCTTCGACGTATACTTCGTCGTTTAAACCTTTAGGTGTAAATGTCTCACGAGACTATTAATTAGTAAAGTATAGCTTTGTATTATCAGCATTATTAGCATTTCCCACTGTTGGGACGCAGACATCGTCTATTGGCGGGTTTGTGGATGTTACACGTTTTTGAATTTTTGGTTCGAGGAAATGCCAGTTTCCTTACGATGATTTCCTACGCAATTTTGAGAGCAATACTGGTTCTAACATTTTTTAAATAAACCAATTTTGCTATCCTATTTTTTAATTTTCTTTTCTAGTGAGTTAAGCTATAGTGTGTCGAGGCCCCCACCGGGCCACGACTGCTATAGGTACGCATAGTTACACAAAAATTGGTTGTGAAATATTACGCGTCTGTTACATACGGCCCTTTTTTGTTTGTTTTGGGGTCGGATTCCAATCTTGCGATATTTGCCCATGTTTTTTGCCAGCCTAGGACTAAATCAAAACATGTACAATTGTATTCTCAATATCAATCTCCTTATCAATTCATCTGGTAGTAGTTCTAGAGGATCCGGAAATAAATAGGTAACGTGATTTTACAATACTAATATTGTATTCTTCTCTACCTTTTCATCGAATTTCATTGAATTATTTTATCTGTGTAGAGGGCGTATACAATGGTAATTATTGTCGAAATGTTTCTTACTTTCACAAAGACTTTCAACAAGTTTGGCATAAGCTTTTCGGTAGCTTCTGTCAACCCAATATCGGGTGTAAAACATCCCTAAATGAAGCCGAAAATAATATTTTTTGTTCTGGACTACACCCGAGAATTTTTTGTGACGGAGATACTTAATGTCAAAGTTTTTTTAAGGTATGGTACAAGTTTTTAACGTTACAATTTTACTTTGAAAATCTAAACGAGCCCTTTTTTTTTTTTTTAGGATGGGAAGCGAGCCCTGTGTTATAAAGTGCATCCACAATGATATTAAGAGTGCGTTAAATGGATCGTTACCATAAACCGTAATTTTTCTCACCGCAAAAGAAGTCGTTTCCCAGCTATCATTTTTGCGCAGCGTTAGGTACTTAGTTTAATGCACAGAATGATTTTACCCCATTTTACAACCTGTATATTTTTACTTTATCATCATCGTTTTCGTCGACAAAATGTCAATTTTCTGTGTATTTTAGCATTTAGACCAATGTCAGATGTTGAAAATGGCTGCATTATTCTGTCCATGAAAGGGGAAAATAACACTGAGTGCATCAGGTGTTTACCTATTCGAGCCAAAGTAGGAAGTGAAGTGCGACGGTTCGTTTAATGGTGCTTGGCTTTGTATACTTAGTTAGTTTTAGTATAAGGTTTAAAATATGTAGTAGTTTATTATTGTGGTTTAATGTTATTTTATGTATGGCAACTAAGGCAGTTGCCTGATAATAAAATGATTATTATTATTAATCTACTTTCATTTAAGTATGCTTTAAATTCATTTCTTGCGTCTTTACGTACCCAATTATTTTATGTTATGATGTGTCTATTCTATTTTCTAAGGATGTATGTACAAACAAGAAGTATCTATGTAGTATATCAACTATCTGGTGTCCACGACACAAGCCTCGTTGCTTAGTGTGGCAATAGATGGCATTGTGTGTAATGTCCAGTGATATTTACTTTTTATTTTATGATTTAATGGCAAAACAGATTTCAGTCACTCTGCCAATTTATAAAATGAATTGTAAAAGTAAGTAAGCAAATATTAAAAAATAAGTAAAGTACTTACACTATCTATAACACTAAAACCGGATGTTTGAGTGTGTGTGTGTTTTTATTCCGGTACGATCCCGTGGGACAATAATTATAAATTCCACGCGCAAAACCGCGGGCTTGAGCTAGTTTGTCATATTAATACTTATTTATAATATTAGTACGACTATTTATTTTGAGCTCTCGATATTTAGGCACTGTTGCAGCACCATGATCACTGGAAAACCACGTGGTAATATGATATGATATATTTACATAAAACAGATTAAAACAGTGACTATACATACTACAAGAGCTACACAAACAATTATATCCGACTGATATGAAAGTTGCACTATCAGACCAATCATTTGCAGCAAAGTTATCTTCAGACACGTGTTACGTTAGACATTACGTCATAATAAAACCTACATTATAGGGGTCGTCCTTTAATCACGCGACGTTCAAACCGGGGGACGGTGTCAGAAAAAAACCACGATGGTACACTTAAAAAAAAAGTAAATGCAGAGGAAATATCTGCAACAGTTATGGTAAGTCTCCTCATAACGTGATCCTGTAGCTACAACGATTGAGGTAGCTGGCCCCACTGCCCATCTTAAAATGTATTCGGTACGCTAATTACGAAGGACACAGAAAAAAACATCAGTTTTTTTTATCACACATTGTATACTAATTTTGTTATTCCGTAAATATTTTTATGGTATGGCAGCTCGCAGTTCAACCTAGAGAGGCTAGCTTCTGCTTACCCGGTCTAATCCTGTGAATGCCTTGAGTGTAAGTCCTCCAGCCAATAATTATTTGGTAAGATATTTTTATATTTAGGTACAGAAAAGGCGAAATGTGGGTGTACAATAATATCATTTTACCCAGAAATGATATCATTTTGATGTAAACAGGAAAACTGCCCGGAACACCTGATTAAGTTTCTGACAAGTTGCTTGCTTTCAATCAAATCTCGCTGTTGTGATTGGTCGACAAAGAAACAACCGCCAATCGCGTCTAATGTCAGATTTGACAGACCAAATTTTCGCGGTAAAGCTTACCATATTTTGCCAACTTTTGGGCAACACATTTACGGATGGGCAAGTAAAATTAACAATTTTCTCCTATTAATCATCATAAAATTCGCCATTTACCACAAATCTGTTTTCTGACAACAAATGTGTGGGAGCAAACATGAATATGAGCAAAGGTAATTAAGCAAAACCGAATGTAGCAAATATTACTAAAATAAACATGACAGCTGTAATCCAAAAATGGTAATACAGAAGTATACCTATCAGAGGGCATTGATCCAAATACCGTGCTACAGAAAAATTGTTGACAGAAAATACCAATAAAACTAGGATAAAAGTTTGAATTAAATACGGTAAACACGCGAAATCAATGCTCACCAGTCTTGTTAAAAAAATACAGAAAACGTTTAAGAAAGACAGAAAATACGAGTACTTACATTTATTTGGTATATGCCAAAAAAAGAAAAACGCTAAGCAAATGATGATGATGCAACACAATATAAAATAAATAAATAAATGTCGCTGGACATTAACACACAGCGCCACCTAGTGCCACACTAAGCAAAGCTTGGGTCGTGGACACTAGGTAGTTGATAAACTACATACCTATTTATATACTTTTTTGTTTGTAAATACATACTTATTATACATATAAACATCCATGACTCGGAAACAAATGACCATGCTCATCACACAAACATTTGCTCCTACCAGGATTCGAACCCAGGACCCTAAGAACGTAAGGCAGCGTCACTACCACTACGCCATTCGGGTCGTCGAAAACAAAAATAATCTAAGAAAAAAAAAATTATGAGTATCTTATAAAAAAATGTAACACTGTGTGCCTACCGACTGCAATGATATGATATTTCTCATTCTTTATATATGCAAAAGCAAAACATAAAGAACGAGAAATTTCTTCAACAGAACATTTGCAAACTAGAAAAACTGCCTTATTTACCTGCCTCAAGCTAATTAGCAACATCTGTTTTAATTATGTACTCACATCGTAAGCTTAGGTATCTATTATTCACTGGAATGAAAGACCTAAATAAATAAATGAGCAGCTGAGCTGAATGAAGATACGCACTCGCGTATTTCCAAGATGTTATTGAACTGAATTCAGAAGTTTAATTTAGTTAAAGAAATTATTGAGTTCTAAAAACGATTGCGGCCTACCTTTGCTTAGCACAGTTTTTATAACTTGACAAATTATTCTGTCATACTGTCTTTGCTTGTCTTTGAGCATTTGGTGGATAGTATGCTTACGCCGCCGGGGGCAGCAAACACTGTGCTTCGGGTGACATATCTCGTCGATTAGCATCGAAGTGTGTCCGACTTTGGACGCTACTGAAGGCGTTAAACTCGTAGTTCAGTTCGCAGTGAGCTGGCACAATTTGGATTGCCATCGCTAAGAACACCACAATCACACGCTAAGAAGATTATGTCGTTTTGAAATATGAATGTTTTCCTACTTTCGGGAATACCTCCATTTTGAAAGCTATCGTTTAGTGGTGCTGATTGTTGTATTCTGTTGGTTGGTTGAATAAAAGGTACCGCTGAGTAGACTTGGTTTATAATTAACACGAGGCACACATAGTAATTATATCCAGACGGGTGAAAGATTAACAATGACATACAGGAAAATGACATAAATGACATACAGGAAGTATCGACAATCATAGACAATCATTAGTGGTGTGAGCGTCATCTTTTTGGTGAACATGGATCTAAATAGTGATGTCACAACACAGATCACTAATAGTTACTTGCTATATAATAGTAGGTATAGTTAGATAATAGTCAATATAGTTAATAGTCCGTGCTATTTTGAGTAGTTTTAGACGATCACACAAACAGATACGAAAAACGACTCCAATATTAACTACGAGTACCTTATAATTATGTTTATTTATTCATGTTCTCGTAATTTTAGTGACTATTCTTTAATATTCTATTATTATCGCTGTTGGCAAGGTGTACCGGCGAAGCTTCCGTCCGTTTGTGTTTCAGGTTTATGGTTACCGCGTCCGGTTGAATATTTGTTTATACAGGGTGAAAAGGACATCGGCGCACGGGCGTTCCCACGTGTTCAGGTGGCGTACCATGACGTCTTATATCATGATTGTTTTAATCTTATTCCAGAGTGAGAAAGAGATGGCGCTAGAAGTTCTCTGTAGCTCCGTCTCTTTTCCACACTGGAATGACGTTAAAACAATCCTGCTGTAAGACGTCATGGTTACCCCGCAGTACATTTTTCTGAATGTACTGTTTCCTACAGAAGTGTACATTTTCACTGTCACAGTATGGAACAGCAGTTTTTCGACGGAGTTTTTACCATTCTTATGAACTGACCGATCGATCTTAATCTCACAATTTATCTTTCTTGTCTCTTGCTTCGCTTACTTTTTACGATTTCACTTTTTACAAAAAAAAAAAAACAGTTTTCATGTACTTACCTATAACTTTCCAAAATAAGTGTAACAGTTCAAAATAACGGTGAAGATTCCGTCAAAAAACTGCTATTCCATACAGTGATAGTGTACATTTTTGTTGGAAACAGCAGATTCAGAAAAAAGTAGTGAACAAGTGGTACTGGTAACCGTCTGGGGTTCTAAAATGGCCCCTTTAGAATTCTTGACTAAATCTTCTATCGGAATGATGTACTGAATAAGTGTATATGCTTTTGCTCGCAGCTTCGTCTGCATGGAGGTTGAAAATTATCCCAAGAGCACGTACTGCCAGAATAGCAGTAATGTAAATACAGTAGTACAAGGATTACTTTTTACAAAAGTCGTGTACGCACACAGGTATGTGTGCGATATCCGTACAGTCGATAAGGCGTAAAAATATTGTAACACACATGTAACAGACACATGGATTTTGTTTTGTACGGATGTAATTGTACAAAACTGTTTCGAAGTTGATCATGCAGAACGTTGATCCGCGCAGCTGACGATTTTCCAGTATTTTTTTTAAAATATTATTTTAATAATCCTGAAATATAACCCAGGACTTAAAACAAAGTAGACGCGATTAACTATGACCAGTCGGGCAGTACACATTATCTATTTAATCATCAGTTTGCATAATGTGTATTCGCAAACATATCGCCGTATTTATTGTGATAATGGTTTATACATGTAAAGTGTTTTATGAATAATGGAAAATAGATAATAACTCAACAGGATAATCTGTAGTTACTAACTAGTACTGGTTATTTTAGGTTTGTTTGATAGGTTTGTATGTTAGACTACTCCTACAAATAAATCGATCTGTATGTATGGTATGATGGTTTCAGGATAACGACAAAAATAATTGTTTTCTAATTACTTGAGAACAGCACATCACATTATGATTTCTTAAATTACAGCAAACAATCAAATTACAGCTGTCGCAGAAATAAAAAAAAACACTTATGTGTAAAATAATGAAAATAGTGGTCCGAAGTGAGAACCTTGTAGAACCCACAAAATTCATCTGATAGAATAATCTAAACTTGTAAGAAAGTTCGTTGAAAGTAAAGAACACCTCTAACTTTGTTAGGACTCATGTATGTTTCTCCTAATTTTGTTCACCGCTCTATCACACATTTCCTAAATAACGGTAGTCATGGTCAACCCTATGAAAGGCCTTACCAAAATATGTAAAGTACAAATACCTACTTTGTGACTTCTACAAAATGGCACACCTGGGTCACTGAATAATCCCTTAAATTGATTTAGCCCCCAAAATAGGCCCCAAAGTAACAAAACCTAATCCTATGGTCTTCAGTCTATTTTGTTACACCTAGCTAAAACTTAATGTACAATTTTATCTCTCTTGTTTATTGCTTCGTTTGCTTTTTACTATTTAATTTTTTACAAAAAAAAAACAGGTTCATGTATAACTAGTATTAACTTTTCAAAATACGTGTGTTCGTAATAATGGTGAAGAACCGTCGAAGTTTTTTTTTTTAGTTTTTATTTAGCCTGTACTGTCCCACTGCTGGGCAAAGGCCTCCCCCAATTCCTTCCATGTACTCTTTTCCTGTGCCGCCTCGGACCAACCCTCGTGATGCGCGTCCAAATCGTCTCGAAAAATTGATTATAGAAGACAAATGACACACAAATATCTTGACTAAAAACGACTTTGATTAGTGAAACGTTTAGATAAAACCATCAATTTCTTTGTTAAATGTTTTCGTACATTTTTGCGAAAAATCGTAAGCTGCCACTTTTCGGAAAAGTGAAAATTAAGTAATTAATTCTCCTCAAATGCACTTAAAATGTTCAATATTGGTTGATTATCCGCCACAACAAGGTTCGGATAATAATTGAGGTGGTTTATATCATAAATAAAGGGTGTTAAAAACCTCTTAACGAAGCTGAAATGCACTTGTTCTCCCCGTCATTGCGATCATTTTTTTTGTTCTACACCATACCTGGAAACTTTCTAGTTACGGAGATATTGAGGGTCAAAGTTACAACTTCTTAACAATTATTTTTTAACCGACTTCCAAAAAGAGGAGGTTATCAATTCGTCTGTATGTTTTTTTTTTTTTTTTTTTTTTTTTTTGTGTTTGTTACCTCATAACTTTCGACTGAGTGAACCGATTTTGATGATTCTTTTTTTATTTGAAAGCTGGTGCTTCCCATGTGGTCCCATTTTAATTTGCTGAAGATCTGATGCTGGTCTTCGGAGATATGCAATGGAACTCCTCAAAAATGTACGGCAAATCTGCAGTGATTGCTGTTATCGCTTGTAGGTTTATTGTTTATAAAACATCATGACGTAATATCACGCCTGTATGCTCTGAGGGGGTACGCAGATGTGTACAGTACACCCACATTTCGACAGTGTTTGTTACCTCAGTACTTTCGACTGGGTGAACCGAGTTTGATGATTCTTTTTTAATTTGAAAGCTGGTGCTTCCCGTGTGGTTATATTTTAATTTGCTGAAGATCTGATCCGGATCTTCGGAGATATACAATAGAACTCTTCAAAAATACACGGCAAATCTGCAGTAACTGCTGCAATCGCTTGAATGTTTATTGTTTATACAGCATCATGACGTAACATCACGCCTGTATGCTCTGAGGGGGTACGCAGATGTGTACAATATTCCCAGATTTCGACAGTTAGGTGTATTAAGTTCCATTTATTGGGGATAAGCCTCCTTGACATGTATTGTTTTTTTTTGTTTTATTGGCAAGGGTACTTCAAGGGTAGTTTGATGAGAATTTGGTTAGGTTCTGATTATGGGATCCATGACAAAGAAATGGAGCTCTTCAATTCTTAGAAGCAAATTAACGATACTCGGCCAAATCTTTTAAAGGCTATCCGGATATTTGGGTCACGTACCATAACGTCGTTATTAACCGACTTCAAAAAGGAGAAGGTTCTCAATTCAATGTTCCCCGATTACTCGAAGATGACTGGACCGAATTTGTTTTTTAATTGTTTGAAAGGGTATACTTCCCAGAAGGTCCCATAATCATCAAGTCAGGATCCTGATAATGGGATCCTGGAGAAATAGAGAGAACTTTTCAAATTTTATAGGCACACCAGAAGCGATTTGGGTAGTTTTAGAAAGATTACTTTCACGGAGTGATCCCATTTAAATTTGGTAAAGATTAGATGAAAAACTTCGGAGAAAGGCAACGGAACTCCTCATTAAATGTAGCAAATGTGTCTCTTACTGGGATTGCTGAAATCTCATGTCTGTCTATTGTTTACACCAGTTCATAACAAAAAATCACGCTGGTACGCTGTGAAAGGGTATGCACATGTGAACCACTAAAAAGTGAAAAATAAAAACTTTTTTGCAAAAAATAAAACCGACTTCACACAAAAAAGTGAAAAATAACTTTAGCTTCAGAAGTCGGTGACAAAAAAACTAAATCAATCAAATAAAGGTCACCGACTTCTGAAGCTAAAGTTATTTTTCACTTTTTTGTGTGAAGTCGGTTTTATTTTTTGCAAAAAAGTTTTTATTTAAATACAAGTTTTTTTTAGGAAGATCTACCCCCCTATTATTTAATCCATCAATCAGCACAATGTTTTTAGTGCGTTACGTTGAAGTCTACTACAAAACATGATTTTTCACCCCAAAAAAATAAGGTGTTTCCCGTCAATAATTTTTGCGTAAAGTTACTTAGTTTGATGTATAGAATGCTTGGTTGACGGCTTCGTGATGAGCTGGTTTACATCCTGTATAATGATATTCGGCCCGAGGCTAAAATAAAGTCTATGTTATTCTGTTTTACCGCATTTATATACTTAAGTAATAAACCAAGAGAGCTAGCGGCTGTCACGTTATGCTAGAAAAAAATCTTAACCTGTAGGTTAAGATTTTGGGTGTTTGCGTTATCAATTTAAAAAAAAAAAATGATAACTTAAACTTAAAAAGTTGAAATAGCATCTTCGAAAATGACGATCGTCCATGCAAACTTAGATGTAATAAAAAAACCATTTAAAAATAAAGGGCTTGGAACATTTTTGTATGAAGCGTAGCGGATTTGATACAGGTTTTATGCGTGTCTGATCAAATCAAAGTTGTGCTGAAAATGCTCATGAATTTACTTAAACTTTGATAGCTCATATCACGGAAACGTGACATTTTAGAACATTTTGTCCATTACAAAACTTGTTTGTATTGATACCAGCTATCGATTTATATATAGGTCGTATGCGTTGCCGCGACTTTTCAAAAAGTTCAAACCCCTTTTGTAAAATCTTTTTTAACCCAACTATGGCGAAGCCAAAGGGAAGGGTCAATAATAATTATTTTAGTAGAAACCCTATAAGTAGTACAAAATTCCAAGCTTGTTGACCAAGCAGTGGAGGCAGCTCTTTTAGTGAATTAGGAAAAGCATATAACACTTCCACTAACTAGATTTAACAAGATTAAAACACGAGGCAGTGAAAACTAAGTAATCTATATCTGCTACGGGTTGTGCCCCGCGCAAGACATATGTGGTGCTATGCCGTTGCAGATCGGCTACGAGTGCCACGAAAGTGTTTAGGTGACTGTCACGCGAGTCCATGATTTTTGTTCACTCAAAAAGTGCTCAACGCACCTAAAGAAGTTTTCACTTCAAAAACTATGCTATACAGTTATTTTATTATTAAGCCCAAACTTGTACAGCTGTATAAGCTTGATCAGGTTACAAATATTTTCACAAAGTTTCTTAAGCATATGTCGGATCCTGATGAGTATGCATTTAAAATTAAACACAAGCGCCTTTGTTTGGCGTTGAGCACACATACATATCCATGTTTATTATAAATGCGAAAGTTATTCTGTCGGTTAGTTCCCTTTTCCCGCTTTCCACGGCTTAGCGGATTTTGGCGATTATTTGACACGTGTAGTGCTGGAAGTACATTTAATCTGTCAAAGTCTTTTTTAACGAGTGAATATCATATCTTACTAGTAAAAACGTGCAAGTTTGTGAATATGGATGGTTCATTACAAATTCACGCAAAAACGGTTGAATGGATTTGTTTGGCATAGAGATAGTTTATAACCTGTAGGATACTTTTGTCCCGGTAGTTCTTTCCTGTGGGATTTGCCAAACTCGGCGCTAGTGATGTCGCGGGCATAAGCAAGTCAAATACTATTTTAAACATAGCATACATCTTTGACATGCTGTAACTTGGACACATGAACATGAACATGGGTGCGGCAACCGACTTTCATTTGGATGATCAGTGCATATAAATAAAGTACGGAATGAGTATTAGAGAATATTAGAGGAAGTTTGAAAGTGACCCCTGTTACAGAAAAAAATTAAGGAAGTCGTTATTCTGAATGAAAAGCATGAGAGTAACACAATGATGGACATGAACGTTAATGAATGGACAGGGAGAGGAAGGCTAAAGAAAAGATGTACAGATTTTATGACATTCCTCATAAAATTTATATGAAAGAGAAAGGAGTAAAAGACGCCGCGACGTCTGACAGGGGAGAATGGAAGGAGAAAACGTGGTGCGTCGACCCGAAATAGAGACAAGAGAGTGAGAGAAGGGCCTTGATGATTGTTGTGTGTGGACTGTATTATTTTCTCACCCCGGTTCGTATGGACCAAATGCTGGGACTCCACTGCTTACCCGGCTCGTATGGACCAACTGTTGGGGTGGTTCTTCTATGTGTTTAGTAAATCAAACGCGAATACTTTTAACACTTTATATTTTATAATTATAGGTTTACATAGCGGGGCACAAGACTTTATATTGTTAATTGTTCTCGTAGTATAAGAATGTACATAATCAATTAACACTTGGGGCGCGTGGGACTCATTTATTTATTGACTTGTTACGATACTTAGTAACTCATTGAAACGGTGAACCTATTTTAACTTCTCATGACAATCTGTCTGATATGGAGCTCTTCTTTGACTTCTTGAAGATTTCTCCTTGATTAACTGGTAGAATGAATTGATTACGTGGTTTTATTTACTACTGTTTGACTCGATTATCGTCAATTTAATCGGTCCCCCTTACATAAATAATAACGTCATCACAAGTTGGGTTGTGCCTGTGTGTGTTGTGTGTGTGTGACCTGTGCGTCCTTCAGGGATCCTTAACCAACTACAGCCTGTAAAAATGGACTTTCCCTCTTGCTGATACAATAATATTAATTATTGTGTAATTTTCCAGGTCGGACAGGTTCGAACTTGACTGATATCCCTCCCACAAATGGCTGATGCAACATTTCAAGCCATGGTGCAATGCTTAAGGCTTTTAGTATATAATAGTTTGGGGGTAGACAGACATGTAGGTCCCCATTATTTTCCTAAAAACTACTTATACTAAAATTACATATTTATGCAGGGCTCGTCGTCCATTACAATGATGATCAGTGCATTTTAAACAACTACTAGAAATAAATATCATTTGGTTTAAAAATGCTCGCGAAAGTGGCGAGCTAAGAAAGGGGGCTACTTTTCAATCCGATAGTGCGTACAAAATGGGACTCGCGGCTGCGGGACTGTTCGAAAGAGATACCGTGGCTCCGGTACATAAGGGGCGAGGAAGGAACATGGATGGGTTGTTGTCAGTAAAAGTCTGACGCTTCCTCCCGCTCCGCCCAAAGTGGGAGAAGTCATTTGAAGATTTCCCATCCGAAAAAAACAGCTACCCGAGACTGTCGAATTTTCACATTCAACCTTCAACCTAACGCTTTGGCGATAAAGTTGAAATTCTATTGAAGTATTCTTATTATTTACTAGCGACGTCACGTGGTTTCACCCGCGTAGTTCCCGTTCCGGTGGGAGTACGGGGAAAAAATATAGCCTATGTCCTTCGCTGATAATGTAGCTATACATTGTTGAAAGAATTTTTAAAATCGGTATAGTAGTTTATAAGTTTATTCGTTACAAACAAAAATATAAATCATTGCTATCTATACTATTAGTACAGATTGCACTCAAAATAAAAAGATATACACACACAATTATAACAAGAAGTATCCAAGTTTCAGTAAGTCTAGAAGGTATTTTTCTGGTTTAATAAACATTGTATACCGTACTAGTTGGTAAGTGGAATACCTGCATCAGCTTAGAACCTGACACGGTCAATCATTGTTATGGATGAAACTGAAGTGAATTCCTCATTGTTAACAAGCCATAATGGCATTGTTATACAACATTGTTATTTTCAGGCTTACCAACCTATCAGTTCGTATAAAATTTACCGATTTCATGAAAGAACATTGAAAGTAACAAAAGTTATCGATTCAGCGAGATACATAAGATGAAATGTTTTGTTACCTGTTGTTGACCTGTTGAAGATTGCGGTAACCCGTTGGATGCGAGTCGCACGGGACCGGTCAATGTGGCGACACTTGGGGGAGGCTTATGTCCAGCAGTGGAGGTCTTTCGGCTGAAGTGATGATGATGATGATGATGATGACTGTTTGTTAGATTACTAACCACCCTCGGCTAACACAATCAAGTCAAAAATAGATAAAATTGGAGTGTCTGCTTGTAGTATAAAAAAAACCGGCCAAGAGCGTGTCGGGCCACGCTCACTGTAGGGTTCCGTAGCTTCCCAGACCATTAAAAATACCAACATTTTTCGTCAGCAAAAATAACTTTGTTTTTCATAGTATTTGTATGAAAAACAAAGTTATCATTTGCGTTTTTTTGAAAAAGTGCTATATAACTCAAAAACTATTCAACTCATCAAGTTGAAAATAATTTTCCTAGAAAGTTCATATAAAGGTCTACTTCTGTGATTTTTTTCATATTTTTTAAACTGATGGTTCAAAAGTTAGAGGGGGGGGGGACACATTGTTTTTGACTTTCGGAGCGATTATTTCCTAAAATATTAATATTATCAAAAAATGATTTTAGAAAACCCCTATTCATTTTTAAATACCTATCCAACAATATATCACACGTCAGGGTCAAAATTAAAAAAAAATCGCTCCCCACTTTACGTCTGGGGGAGGTACCCTAATAAAAATGTTTTTTTTAATTTTTATTTTTGCACTTTGTCGGCATGATTGATATACATATTGGTACCAAATTTCAGCTTTCTGGTGCTAACGGTCACTGAGATTATCCGCGGACAGACAGACAGACAGACAGACAGACAGACAGACAGACATGGCGAAACTATAAGGGTTCCGTTTTTTGCCATTTGGCTACGGAACCCTAAAAAAACAAGTTGTTACTGAATAGATATGAAAGTAAATACGATTCTTATAAAAAAACTTTTTTTGCCATTTGGCTACGGAACCCTAAAAAAACAAGTTGTTACTGAATAGATATGAAAGTAAATACGATTCTTATAAAAAAACTTTTTATTTTTCATTTTTATCTGTATGTCTAAGCTGTTTGTTCCGGCTTATTTCCGAAACGGCTGGACCGATTTACGCTGACGAGACTAACAAAATATATAAGGTGTAGCTTCCGCTTTTAGAAAAAGTGTAAAGGGTTTCGTGCAAAACAAAACCACTTGAATTTGTTACCAAAATACGATTCAATTAAGTCATATTTTTATAACAATTTCACGCGGACAAATACAGCTAGTCAACATGTTCTTAAACATCATTGACATACATTTCCAAATGTTTATAATATAGTTACCGTTAGAAATAAATAATGATCATCTCAAAAATCCTAACGACCAAAAATTTAACAAAGGCCTCCCAAATAATATAATTATATCAATAAACGATGCCGTCGCTGAACTTCTGAACATTTATAACAATGATTACAACAGAAACAAATGATTGATCACAAGCCTGATACCGGCAGCCATCATTGTACTAATTGCCGTTTGTGTTACTTCTTATTGATTTGTATTGAAAACAAATGATTGGGCGAATATAAATGTGTTGGCGGTGAATGCGAATCTATTAGGGTAGTATAGTTGCTACCAGTTAAGAAAATCATGAATTGCTTATTCTTTTGTTGCTCATATATAGAATTGTTATTAGAGGAATTATAGTTATAAATTATTGGGGATTTGTTGGACCTTATATTCTACCAATAGCGGTCATTGACCCACGTATGTACCTATATATATATATATATTAAAGTTCTTAATTTTGAAATCCAAAAATAAGCCTGTTCAAGTCTTGAATGATCATCTATCGTGATCTTTAACATTCTTCTAAGCCTTCTTCGGCTTATTCCTGAAATCCCCCCTAAAAGTCCCCCTAAGGGGGAAAAGGGGAATCCAAAAAAAAAAACAACAAATCCCCCCTGAAAGTGCCGATTATTACGAGATTACGGTAACAGACAAACTTATAACACCCCGTCGTTTTTGCGTCGGGGGTTCAAACACCAAAAAAGCATGCGGTCCCAGAATAGGTTAGATTTCCCTTTGACCGGCCATTAAAAAAAGATTATTGAACGAGTATCTTATATTTATGAATTAGCATCATGATAAATGAGTTTTATTTGATGATAAATAGGTTTTTAAAAACTCGTTTACATGTATTTTTTTGAACAATTTCGGGTCCGTATTTCGTACCTGACTGCTTTAAGAAGAAACAGCCGAAACAAACTCACTTTTAAGGTCCGGACATTATCTTGGTCAACTGACATCAAACTCACTTTTAAGGTCCGGACATTATCTTGGTCAACTGACATGAGAACTAAGCAGATTAGTGTCTGAGATGGTCTTTTGAAGAAAGAACCACACAGACTTGAGTGGACCTGTCCAGTCAGTGAAAGCATTTGTCAGTTATCGTGTGAATAACAAAGTTTGGATTATGCTTCAGTTTTTACAAAAAAAAAACCTCTAAACAACACGGCATTGATATAAGTTGTCACGATCGCGGTGGAATATACTAGTTCGCGGAGACGGCCATTTGCCTATGACATGGTCAATTGACCATGTCGCGCGGACACCGACATACCCCCTTGCCACTTATTCAATTTTTTATATTTCTATGGATGGAGCTCAACGACACCACGAACAATACAAGAGAGATGTATCAATGGACTGTAATACTGTGAAACTAACGGTTGGAAAGAACGATAAACTAGTTATATAGCTCACAAAAGTAACCAGTTCATTTATTTTTGTAGTTGAACAACATGCTACAAAAGTACACAGATCGTAAACTGTAAAATAGTTAGTATTATACTGTAAAGTATAGGAGTTTCAGTTTGTCTATTCCAGTTAGATCTACAGGGTGTAAACGGACCCTCATCAAGCCGTGAACCAAGCATTCTGTACATCAAACTAAGTAACCCTACGCAAAAAATATTGCTGGGAAATTACTCTTTTTTTGGGGTAAAAAATCACGTTTTACGGTAAAACACAATGTAACGCACTGGAAAAGTGCTGATGGATGGATTGAATAGTGTGGGGGTCGTAGAGGTGCTTAAAGTAACGTTTATATTAAAAAGATGTATTAAAAAAACTTGTGAAAAAGTTGGAGCTTTAACTTTGACCAATATCTCCGCAACTAGAAGATTCCCAGTTATGGTTATGGTCTAGAACATAAAATGATCGCAATGATGCCTTTCAGCTTCGTTAAGAATTTTTTTACTCCCTTTATTTCAAACTAAAATGTGCTATATACGACATAGGTAGGTACTAAATATTACAAATGGAAAAGCCCTTTCTAAATCTGTTACTAAGGCAGGAAAAGGTAACAGATTATCTGTAACCTTTGCTTAAACTCTGAGACATTCATTAATTAAACAGCCGATTTTTCGACGGGTGTTGACCAAAATGAATGGACCGCGGTCCGTTCAGACGTAGACAAAAAATGTTAACGTCTGAACGGACCGGTGTAAAAAAAACAAATGAATAAACTTCATCAAGTACATTCGGGTGGAAAAGTTAAAAAATGAAATAAAATGTATAATTACTTAAAAAAACAGTAAATTATAGTTAGTAGTAGCCTCACGAAATGTACTAGGCTAGCATGAATCCAAAGCATGTTATTAAATGCTATTATTGAATTCATTACTATTAGACAAATACGAAAATTCATACCACCTTGAATTCATGTCAGCCCAGTACTTTTTAGGGTGTTTAGAACTTGCGTTTCGGGCTCGGGAACCTGAACTGGTCTGCAGGTCAGCACATCAATATGCGTGAACAATGACAACAACAACAGTGTATGCGACTGTCCCTTTAAACTTAGTATTCTTTATTCATTTGTTTTTTTGACACCGATCCGTTTGGCCGTAGACATTTTTTTTCTACTTCTGAACGGACCGCGGTCCGTGCACTGTGGTCCATTCAGACTAAACACCCTTTTCGACACCGCTTTTCCACCGGTGAGATGTCGTGAGATTTGACTTGACCCCTCTAATCTCACGTAAGATTTTTCAAAAGACAGTGCCATTATCTTAATTCTTCTACCAATTTTAATTTGGGCATTAACGAATCATCATTTGCCTAGCCTCTTCCCAACTATGTTTGGGTCGGCTTCCGGTCTAACCATCTGGCAGCTGAATACCAGTATTTTACATGGAGCGACTGCCTACCTGACTTCCACAACCCAGTTAGTACCGCTACCACTTGGTAAGACTGGTTGTCAGACTTTTTGGGCCACTGCCTACGTGTAACGATTGTCAAAGATCTACAAATGACAGCCGGGGCCAACGGCTTAACGTATGCAACAAATAATTGATAATTTAATGTTTTAATATTTTAACCGTAGGTACGCAACCACGGAACGTCCGCTAACCAAACAATTTCATTGGAAAGTGAAAAACATTTCGTCGAAAAATTAATTTATCTCGGATGGTAAATATTTTATCAGCTTTGTATTACTCGTCATATAAGATTCCATGCAATATAATTATGTATTATTAATTGATTTAATTAGTATGATTAAATTGATTATTACTTTTGATACTTGTTGTGATTTAAATTTTAAATCAAATGTATGTATATGAAAATATGTGTTTGTTAGTGTGTTACTTAAAAGTAATGTATTTTATGATTTTAATTGGATTGATATAAAATCATATTGGATTGGATAGATAAATAAAGCCGCAGTATATTATAATATATATTATACTTAATGAAAAACTCACTTTTCTTGTCTATTCATGTGACCGCTTACTAAACCATACAATGGTTTAGAAATGGTTTTCACCACGTTTAGTGGTTTAATTTACTCTCGAAGATAAGGTCTTTATTATGCATTAATATTTTCTAATTTTACCGCCTCATTGGTCGACCGTGACCATCTTCGATCTTGAGTTCGATTACCGAATCGGGAAATGTTATCGGGTTTTTTCGTCCTTCCTTTTCGATAACAGCCACGGAGTCTAGATTTGTTCCCGATTGATGGCAATAGGCTCGCTCCCTTTTACATGGGATTTGAAGCATAACTGCGGAAAAGTGGATGGTGTACTATCAGGTATACTCTGCCTAGCCCTTCGAGTGTTACAGTCGTCATGTTATGTTTGGTTTCTCATTTCTTCAGCACAGAACTCTTGATGTTCTGACTTCGGACACATGTCTAACTAATATTATAACGAGGCAAGGTTTGATTTTTTGTTTTGTTTGCGATTTAACTCTAAAACTACTCGACCGATTTTAAAAATTCTTTCACCATTGGAGGGCCACGTCTTTACTTAGTAACATAGGCTATATTTTATCCCCGTACTCCCACGGGAAAAGATAAAGATGAAAGCTTGTTTGTTAAGAGATTAACGAGAAATAGCTTATAGGATTAAATAAAACCTTCCCCGTCTGATAAGCTACGCACATAATCATTTTATAAAGATTTAAGTGGTCCTTAACTTCGTACGGGACCAACATTTTACAAAATACGAGTACCTTTTAAGTTAAGCCTAAGTTGTTTTTCAACCCTGAAAGGTTTTTCATAGATAAGCCATAGTTTAACCTGCAGATATTTTATATCCGAACTAAAGGTAAATTTATATTTTAAACGTTAACAAGATTGAGTACCATTTGCGTTGAAAGCTTTTTACTTTTCTTGTTTTGTTGGCTTTAGCTGTAAACTAGAAAATCGTTGATGGATTTGACCTGTAGCTATTTTTGTGTTTACTACAGAATATTCTAGTAGATGCACACCTCATGTTGTTACCATTTGCAGTTCGTTTACCTTTAAAAACAAGGTAAGGTGTTCCAAATAATTTTTATGGAGGTCATCTGTTGCAAAGCAAACTCCAATTCAAAGTGCTATTTTGGGTGTTGTATCTACAGAATAGTGAAAACAAAATCGAATCAGGTAGTAAATCTTCAAATAAAATCAACAACGTTCCATGTTTGAAGTTCTGTCAAATAGACGATATTTTTCTTTTTTTTTATGGCATCACAGACATTCTTCAATGGCCAGGTACAAAATGGTCATATACCGTCTATTAAACCGGTCTCCTTTATTACAATAGCTAGGTCACGTGTGCCAACGTCTAGGATTACATCCATTGCCGTCCACGTATACAATGGGTCCATCAAAGTCGTTGGTAATGGAGCAAGGGACATAAAATGCTGGCTTCACGTGTACAATGTACACAGGGTCACAATAGCAGAATATACGTAATAGGTACTGGTATATAAAATGTAAATTCTTCAATGTTGTTTGTAAAGGAACTTTAATAACGTCGAAGAATGTGTTTGCTTGGCAAGGAGGGGAAGGGGGGGGGGGGTTATATCATAGCAATGTGTGCAGATTTTATAGACGACGACGCCGAGATTTGGGAAAGCTGCCCCTTACAGAATGTTAACACACTCGACAGATGAGAAAAGAGGACCTTATACATATGAAATTGTATTTTTGGAGCAGTCCACCATTTTATATAATGTATTCACTCAGCTCTTTGCAAATAAATGAAAGTCTGGTATCTGAAGTAACGTTGCAAAATGTATTTTCTTTATGTTTATTTACCGCTTCGCGAACAGTATTTGCATGCCAATTCAAGATCTGATTTTAAGTAATTATATTTGGCTATACGTGCATGATTGAAAATATTTTACAAATAAATATTTTCTGTACTTAGTTAATTTGTTATTTTAGGTATTAAAACTAATAAGTATATTTTGGAACATTAAAGTCAAATAAATTTATGCATCTGAGTCGACGAAATTAGGAAACATATTCTGTAAATTTGCAATACGTGACCAATTACTGGGCATACATTTGCTCACTGAAATATTTCAAGTAGGGTTAAGTATTAGAGAAAAAAAAAAACGCCCCATCCATGTCCTCGGGCGACATATATCAAGCAACACGCGCGAGTGTCACTTATTTCGTTTGATTTGTCGCTTTGCGGTGGCTCTTTAGCATGTTCGACGTTTGCAATTTCTTTCATTTCTTGACGCATGACGCTTATGCGTGTAGGTCGTGGCAACGCATTAGTGTTTTATAGAACTAGAGTGAAGCGCTAAAGCGTTTTAACTTTCCTTGCAAATCCATGGAAAATTTCAATCCAAACTTAACCTACCAATGAATGGGAATTATCAGTGAAATGTCATGTTAATGAATATTCAACGAGACTGGGCGCCGGCTGGCCGAACCGCAATCAGTTATGATATAATATCGTCAAACTTAATTTGCATATTATTTTCGTATTATTATTCATTGTTTAATGTGTATCGGAAAATTGGAAATAATATAAAATAATTTACCTACTTTTGTACAAAATATAATATTAATTGTAATGTTAGGTGAATTTTTGGAAGCCCAATTCCGAAACTATGAGGAATAGTGAAAAATACTCAAAGGAGTCTTTGTTTTCCGTTGTCATTACTACCCAGAATTTAATCCTTATTCGCGACACTATTGAGTATTAAGGTGTGTTACAAAACCCGGGGCTGCGGAACCGTTCGAAAGAGATACCGTGGCCCCGGAACATAAAGGGCGAGGAAGGAACATGGATGGGTTTTAGTCAGTAAAAGTCTGACACTCCGCCCAAAGTGGGAGAAGTTATTTAATGACCCATTCTAAAAAAAAAAGTGTGTTAAAACACGGTTAAGTATGCTGAACCAACGCATTCACACGATCGAGCTATTATGCATGATGACGAAATAACTAAAGGAAAAGCAAAAGGAATCAAAACAGGAAAATGTCTCAACCGCAAAAATACATTGAACCGCAATTTAATGGTTATTGGTACCGAATGTAACTAAAGGAAAAAGAGTTTGCCATATCGAATTGGGATCTTTTCCCATTCATGGCTCTGCATAAAACTGAATTTTGCCACACGCCGCCGAGGAAGGTTTTAATCCGTTCATGTGTACCAACGTCACACCACGTGACATCCCATAGGCGACCGCTGCCAAACATGGGTCCGCCCCATACGCCGGTTTAATAAAGGGCCTCATAAATTATTAAAACGGTCGTCTCTTACGTAACATGTCTTATTTTTTTTAACCTACTGTGGAGTAACCGTTCGGCCACAAGCTACAGAATTCAGCGACACGCATGTAGTGACGAACGTAAAATAAATTTAGCATTACACGACGCGACTACTCTTGACGCCAGACGCGTCGCCTGCTGACGTGTACGGGGCGTAAGAAAGTTGTTCACCAATGCCAGGAGGTGAACGTTCTTACAAACGCCTGTCAACGAAACCCACGAGTAACAGTTGAACCAGAATTAACCGATATTGTCGTATCAGACATCGTATCATCCTTTATTTTATGAACAACTAAAGTGCTTGGCTCTTCAGTTTAGATACGAGTTTATTACGATCGTCACTTTATAACAGGCGATATAAAAACAATCAATATTACGACGAGCACGGTAAAAGTTGAAAAGTAACTAGAATATGAAAAACGATGAAAAGAAATGGCCTGGTGATAAATTGAGAAATTGAATGAACACACTGCGATGATAAATTCACCTGTCGAACGATTATAGCATGAAAAATGTGACATTGAACTAGAAAAAGGTTAGTCATGTTTCAGGCAAACTGACGATGTTGTTGTTAGCAGAATATGGCGTGAAATAATTAATACCTTAGACAAATTCGGGGCTGAAAAACCCAATTGTGACGAATGTAAATTCCCTTATAAATCTACTCAGACTCACCCAAAGTTTAAATTACTCGACTTCAATGCTATTTGCTTTAGTGTAAGCGTGAATTAAGTAGTGTGCCAGTTTCGTCGCGAGGTGTAATTTATAAAAATTGTGGCGTATCAATTTAATATTATAAATATTGTCAATTGTGTACATGTGTTGCAACTGATGGAAGGAGTAAATTGTACATGTAAGTGGTATCTATCCGTTCAAAAAAAACATTGTGTTGAACTTATAGTTTGTTGTCATGTAAGAACATAAATTATAGTTTGTAAGTTTCAAAGGGAAACATGTTGTGGGGTTGGTTACCTTGATGCGTTTGTTTTAAGTAAAAACATTATTTGCCCAGTTGTAATTGTGTGCAGTCGACTGCATTCTGGGTGCACTTTGACGTTGAACTAGCCTAACGTAATTCGGAATTCCAATATAATTAGCGAGCAGGTCATAAATGAAACGCAAATTATTATTGCTGTCTTCATAAGTCTATCAGCAGTTTAGAAATAGCAACTGTTGCTAATATTAACGTTGCATCGAATATCTAGAAAAGGGAGGACGCCTTCAGATGTAGGTAATGAACTCAAGCAGACCATAAATTAAGAATTAGGTATACGCCGCCAACATGCCGCCATCTTTGAAAGTTATTGACGCTGAGAGATTTAGCCGGTACGGAAATAATCGATTACCAACTCCCAACTTGCCATGACTAATTGCTGTTTTGTTAGGAGTGTTTTTAACCCCCGACCAAAAAAGGAGGTGTGTTATTTTTATTTCATTTTGCTATTTTTATTTAATTTTTTTAACCGACTTCTAAAAAGGAGGAGGTTCTCAATTCGGATGGTTCTATTTTTTTTTATGTTTGTTCGCGCATATCTCCGTCGCTTGCCAACCGATTTTAAAAATTCTTTTTTTGTTGGAAAGGGTATACTTTCCAAATGGTCCCATAGTCACCAAGTCGGGATCTGATAATGGAATCTTGGCTATATCGAGGGAACTCTTCAAATTTTTTAGGATATTGCACAGCGATTTTGGTATTTTCTACAACAAGTAAAATATTTTCGTTCAATATTAAGAAACATTCTACCATCAGATCTGATAATAAAGCCAAGATTCAGGCAGCGGAACTCCGTAATGGGACAATCTATCCTAGTCGTGTTTGGGCTTGTTGTAATTGTAACGGTGTGCACTTTCCATGTGTACCAAGCAGATGTGAATCACTAAAAAGTGAAAAATAAAAACTTTTTTGCAAAAAACGGCTTCAAAAAAAAAACTAAAAAGTGAAAAATAACTTTAGCTTCTGAAGTCGGTGACAAAAACATTAAGGTCCATGTTCACCAAAAAGATGACGCTCTGATTATCTAAAAACAGCTGTTTAAAACACATTTTTATATGGGAACATGTCACAGTGACAGCTGCTTTTAGATAATCTGACTGTTATCTTTTCGGTGAACATGGACCTAAATCAATCAAACATAGGTCACCGACTTCAGAAGCTAAAGTTATTTTTCACTTTTTTGTTTTTTTATCTTCCGGGATACTTATTATTTTTCTGCACTCGTTATTCCATCACGTCTGCCATTGGCAATATAGACGACATAGATTGCTACAAGAATAAATACAAAAATAAAATAATAGACGAATTTTGAAATACGTCCTTAAAGAATAGTTTTACGTTGAAATTGCTGTCAGCATTATTTTCGTACACAATATTGCGGCTTAAAGTGATTACGTTAAAGTGGCCTTTTGATATTTTGTTAAAAGTTACGAGTTTCTTTGTGTTCTTCAAGTGGTTATTATTCTTTTGTCGTATAATATGTCGAATATTTTCTGTTATTTTTTCTTTTACCTTAGTCTAAGTAGAACAGCAATGTTTGGGTGAAGTGGAATATAAACGATTTTTAATGTTATATTTTGTCAGATTTTATTCCTTTTTTTGTTAAATTGTACTGGATTAGAATTCTGTACGTGATTGCCAGCACGTGTCAGGAAAATAAAAATAAGGATTCCAAATTATGGTTTCAGTTCTATTTTAGTATTTTGCATTTCTATCAAAATGAAAGTGTTTCTATTGGAGAAATATACATCGGGAACACAAATGGGAAACGGGTGGTGAAAACTTATGGGGTATAGAGAGTGAATAGACAGCATTTGTACCGGGAAGTCCAACATCGTTTATTTATCTTAAAATAGATCCCGGGTTTGCATTCAGAATGCAGCACCTGCTTTATTATAATGAAAACTAAAGTTTTTGCAACTTTATTTACGTTCCTAGATAACTTTTTAACTGAAGAACGCCATATTGCATACGTGCCATATTAAAAGAATGTGTTTGAAATTTTAAAATGCAGCTTTATTCCTTCTAGTGCACACGGCGACATCAAATTATGGTCTTGCTTTGAATAGATTTCCCGTACAATTAGAGATCCACATAAACTGGTTTTGTATAGTTTGATTGCTAACCTTACTATTTACCATTACCAATTAACCTTTTACGGCCGTTTTCTATAACTTACTTACGTATAACTGTGCCTATGTCCGAGCTATCGGTGTTTCTATAAACAAAGAATATCATAACCGTGTCACCTACCTGTCACTTGATTCATAGAAAATCAAAGAAAGTATTTCTGTGACGTTTTGTTTCTAAACAAAAAAAAACCACTAACAGTCAGAGATAGCAACCTACCGATACCGGCTAGTTAGTTATTGAAAATGGCCGTTATTGCAGTGAGTATTTATGTGAATTGGCTTTAAAGAGTAGAGGAAGACGAAAGATACGCTGGATGGACTGTGTGTAAAATGACATGGCTAGAAAAAAGGTAACAAATAATAGAGAAGTACCTATGTAGGAAGAGAATACATATTGAATATATACCACTACGGGGGAGGGGTGGGGGGTTAAAAAGTTGTAAAAAACATCACGTGATTAATGGACGACACCTTTTTTTTTTTTTTTTTAGAATGGGAAATCATCAAATGGCTTCTCCCACTCTGGGCGGAGCGGGAGGGAGTGTTAGACTCTTACTGACTAAAACCCATCCATGTTCCTTTCTCGCCCTTTATGTTCCGGGGCCGCGGTATCTCTTTCGAACAGGCCCGCAACCCCGGCAGGCTTCGGCCCTTGCGGGCCCCTCCCCTTATGCTGACATCTCTTTGAGGCGCGCGTGGAACACGAACGCGCCGTCGACACGGCCTGTCGTCACTAGACGGACGGACGGCTAGCTATCCCATAGCTAACCGTCCACAGGCCCGCATCTACGGTGGCCGGTAGCCACCACGTGGCCCCCGACCCCGACGCCCGGTGCGTCTCCCGCGGCGGCCGGGAAGAGAGGCTCTCTCCCTCTCTTGTTCCGCCACCTCCTTCGCCAGCATGACTGCTTCGCAGAAGGAGGTGACGGCTTCCCATTCCGTCTCGCTCCGGACCATGGATTGAACCAGGGCCGGACGCGAGAGGTCGCCGCCGCCGACCGCCGCTACGAGGACACGGCGGTGCTCCGCCCACGCAGGGCATACTTCCACCGTGTGACCCACCGTGTCCTCCGGTCGATCCTCACAGTGGAATCACCCGGGCGTTTCCTCCCGCCCGATTCGGTGCAGGTACCTCCCGAAACATCCGTGTCCGGTGAGGACCTGCGTCAGGCGGAAGGTGAGGGCGCCGTGGCGCCTCTCAAGCCACTCCTCAAAGAGGGGACTTACCGCCACTATCGTGGCGTGCCCTAATGGACGACCCCTAAAAATACATTTTGATAGGGACAGGAGACTGATGAAAACCTTCCGACGGAAAAATGTTCAATAATTTCTTGCATTTCCTGCCATTTAATAACCGAGTGGAAAATCTGAATACGACTATAGTTTATTCAGATGTAGAGGATAACGCTGAATTCGTTAACGTATAATCTTAAAATACAGCGACTGAAACTAGGATCTTTAGAATAAATTCTTGGATAAGCTCCGACAAAATGTATTTATTTTCATTTTCCGTTTAAAATTTTGCAACCGTACTACAATAGCTGGGGCTGGATTCACTGTAAAAGTATCTACGGATAATATAATATTTTTTTAATATTTCGTAGAATATTCATACGTAATTGTCGCCAAAGCCTACCAGATGCCAAGGTATTACCACAAGTAATGTAGTATTTGTTTAAAGTTTATCAGCATTGGAAAAGTCTTAAATGTAGCGTCTGGCTATTATGTAACTAAAGATTTCCAGACTGATATATTATCTAGGAATATTTTGCCTGTTTAGACGATAACAGAATAAAATTTACGATCTGATAAAAATATAGAGATTCTTTAGTTGATAATTAATTTTGTTTGTTACAGAAAGAAGACGGTACGAGATGAGAAAACTGATGAGTTATTTGAGGAGTGTAACTATAAGAAAATTGATCGGAGATCAGAGGAATAGACATACTCCGTGTTGGTTTAAGTGATGTACAAAAGGACGGTACAATGCTCTCGGACAACGACACCCACAGTTACGGCCTCGGGCCGAATGGCACATACAACTTCTTATTTGACCCACGATTCATGTCTATTCTAAAACATAGAGGGTCCAACCATACTGGCGGAAGCAATATCAGCGATGTGATAAAAGTGCTAGAAGGTTATCGGAGTAAATACAACATTTCAGTTGTAAAAGAATGTGAGAGGTCGGAGTATTGCTCCGGGGAATTTCGAGATTTAATTCTCGCTTATAATAGTATACATGGATATGTTAGTTTGTTGGTAAGTTTTCCTCAGTTTGTACTATATTTTCTTCTATCTTCTTGTTTAGCTATAATTTTATACCTGTTTTTGTTTAGAAACTTAAGCGAAATAGTAACATTGACAAAACATCGTCAATATATGCATGTTACATGCAAGTTTTATACACTACATGTGTATAAAACTTGCATAATACATAGGTATGAGACACTTGGAAAAATAATTGCAACCTGTTGTGTACCTATAAGAGAGATCACTTACTTTTACAGGTTGAAAACTTATTTTCAGACAACAACCTAAACGATTTTTGTATATGATATAAAGAAAACAAAATATAGCAACAGCCTCGAAAAAACAATGATGTTTATTTCACATAATTCGAAATAAAATATTCTTATCACGAAGGCGAGCCGATTTTATTTGGAAAACAGTTTGTTTAGGAATATTATTACACAATTAAAATTAGCTACAGAGAAATAGAGCTTGTTTTGTGACGAAAATAATATTTTGATACTTGTAATGAATTTTGAGAACGATCTATTCAATTAGAGAAGATTTATTTCGACAACATCCAATTTACCCTGATCATTTGGAAGCTAAACATAAGGTGTTCTTAAATACCTAGAAAAATGTCAAGATTTAACTAAACGATTATTTAAGGAGTAGGTATTTCTTAAAATTTCTTGACGATCATTTAAGCAATTTTACGTAAATCGGTTAATTGCTAAAAATAATGATATTCTAGGTCATTATAATACTGACTATCAAAAGAAAGGTTGACTATAATTACCACACATAACTTGTAGAATTAGAACAGAATATTATAATAAACTGAATAGGCTTGTTTCCACCATCAATAAATTGCAAATCTATTTAGTCCGTCAATTAGAGTATTGGAAAATAATGGACACGTATTTTTTGTTTTTGTAAATCAACGAATATTGACAAAGATAAAATGCATCAAAACTCGGAGTGGGGGCTCGTGACGTCACTGTTCGGTATCAACTCACTAAGAATGATACCGAACAGTGACGTATTGGGAATTTTAAAAGCGTCGTATCTTCGTCAATTTTGGTTTATGTGACAAAAGAAAAAATACGGGTCAAATATTTTTTGATAATCTAAGTGACGGACTAATTAGATTTTTTCAGTTAACAAGCCTATTGTGCACGAACATTGAAATATAATTGGTACAATAACGCTAATTGTATGGTTGCAATGGCGGCCGTATTGTTGTTAACGATATAGATTTATACAATACATATGTTGTTATAATAAGAAAAGGTTCATATGACGGGAATCGAATAAGAACACAGGAGAAAATCCTAGGGTGCGTTTATAAATATTTAAAGTCACATACACCAACGGTCAGTCCAGGAACCTGGAGGCTAATAATCTTTGTTCCGTGTGCGAATCGAAACCGCCAAATCACTCGGCTACTGCACCAACCGTGAGGACATAATTTTCTGTCAGATTTGCCTGGCTAAACTTTTCCTTCTACATTTAATTTACATTTCCCTCTTTTTTGTAATATTTTTCTTCCGCAGGTGTGTCTCTTCGGTAGTCTAGCCAATGCGCTGAACGTAGCTGTGTTAACCCGCCGGGATCTGGCAGTAACTCCCATTAACCGGCTGCTGAAGTGGCTGGCGGTGGCTGATGTCTTCGTCATGCTGGAGTACGTGCCCTTTGCTATCTACAGGTACCTGGTAAGTCTTAGCTACATCCTACTTAAATGTATCATCTTCATTTCATGATGTTCTATAACTTCAATCAATGAGCCTATAATCCTGAACTATTCAGTATGCTGTTTACATTTTGATGGTACTCAAAGAATGTGTCTCAGTGCTCTTTTCCGTTTACCATCTCTGTAGGATACTTGTTATGTATTCGGCTCGTAGGGAGGCCAAATACTTTTTGTGGACTGTATTATTATTGTTCTTCGCACCCCGGTTCTCGTAGACCAGTTGCTGGGACTCGGCTGCTGACCCAACCCATATGATCCCAACGCTGGGACTCAGCTGCTTACCCGGCTTATATGGCCAAACTAGGTGGGGTGGTTCCTCTATACGTCTAATGAATTAAACGCGATTACTTTTAACACTTTTTATTATATAGTTATAGGTTTACATAGCGGGGCACAAGACTTTACATAAGACTGTATATAAGGAATTTAACACTGGGGGCGTGGGACTCACTAGAACTATGATTCTACTTTAACTTCTCATGACAATCTGTCTGATATGGAGCTCTTCCTTGACTTCTTGAAGACTTCTCCCTGATTATCTGATGGAATGACTTAGTTACATGTTTCTATTTACTACTATTTGACTCGATTATCACCAATTTAATCGGTCCCCCTTACATAAATAATCACGTCATTGCAAGTCGTGGGAGCACCTGAGCGTCCTTGAGGGAACTTTATCCAACCACAGCCCGTAAAAATGGACTTTCCCAATTGCTGATGCAATGATACTCTTTATTATGGAATATTCCACGTCGGACAGGTTCAAACCTGACCGTATCCCCTCTCACGAATGGCTGATGCAACATTTCGAGCCATGGTGCAATGCTTAAGGCTTTTAGTATATAATAGTTTGGGGGTGGACAGACATATAGGTCCCCATTGTTTACACAAAAACTACTTAAACTAAAATTACATTTTTGTCAAGGGCTCGTCGTCCATTACATCTCTCCCCCCGGCGTAGCCTGCGCAGCCTTCTCTTCCTTTTGCAGCACGACGAGCTTGCTAACCGGACGCTTGAAGACGCCGGTCCTCGTTCGCACGTCGACTACTCTGATGCCGCCGTCAGGTCCCGGGTAGACGTTCTCGACGACTCCCATCGGCCACACGTTCCGTGGCAGTGTGCTGTCGGCGATGATGACGACGTCACCGACCTCCGGTGGTTGGCGTTTGCTCTGCGGCTCGCCGCGGGGTACCAGCGTAGGGAGGTACTCCCGCAGCCAGCGTCGCCAAAAGTGATCGGCTAGGGCCTGGCTGGCCCGCCAAGCACGTCGATCGGCCTCGTCACAAGGCCCAGTTGAGGGTAGACCCATAGAGGACCCCAACAGGAAATGGTTGGGGGTGAGGGCCTCCGGATCAGTGGAGCTCACGCTGACATGAGTCAAGGGGCGTGCGTTGATGGCGAATTCCGCTTCTGTAAGTAGAGTTAGTAATACTTCTTCGGCAGGCGCCCTTTCGCGCAGAGTCGCAGCGAGGGCAGTCTTCACGGAGCGCACCAGCCGCTCCCACGCACCTCCCTGATTGGGTGCGCCAGGAGGGATGAACCGCCACTCCATCCTGTGCAGTAATCCTTCTTCCTGCAGTGCCGGTGCCCACTCTTCATAAGCCGCTCGCAGTTCTTGATCAGCTCCTCTGAAATTAGTTCCGTTATCGGAATACATAAGCCGCGGCCAACCGCGGCGCGCAGCCATCCTTCTCAGCGCCATTATTGCTGAGTCCGTTGACAATGATGCGACGAGCTCGAGATGCACGGCGCGGGAGGTGAGGCACGTAAACAACGCACCCCATCGCTTCTCTCGACGCCGGCCCACCTTCACCATCATAGGCCCGAAATAGTCCACACCACAGTTGGTGAACGGGCGGTGGAAGGGGTCCAGGCGGGCGCGAGGCAGGTCTCCCGTGGCCGGCGGCTGTGGCGTTGCTCGCAGTCTCCGGCAGTGCGTGCAGGCCTTTTCAATGGCTCGCACCGTGGGTCGCAAGTGGATGATCCAATAGCGCTGCCGTAGGTCGTTTGTAACTCGTTCCCTGTTGGCATGCCCAGCGGCGCAATGCTCGCGCATCACAATTAACCTACTTATTCGGTGGCGACCATCCAAAATGATGGGTCGCTTGGCCTCCACGGGCACGTTAGAGGCTTCAATTCGTCCTCGCACGCGCAATAGGCCGTCTTCGATTACGGGGTCCAGTCTGTACAGCCGACTCGTCCTGGGGACGGGGCGTGCAGACCGGATTCTCTCCATCTCTTCGGTGAAGCTGTCCTGCTGGGCTTTCAGCAGGAGCTCCTTCTCGGCGCGTTCTATGTGCCGATGCTCCAGTCGAGGCGAGACGCGGCGGCACGCATCAATAAATGCGAGCACGCGCGCGGCAGCGCGCACCAGCGTCTCATACTTTGAGAAGCGGGCGGGATCAGGCAGCCAGCTGTCTCGTTCAGGGCCCGGCACAATGTGCAGGACCTCCTCTTCGGTGTCTTCCGACGCCGGCGTCCCGGGCCAGTCCCCTTCCGGCAGGCGGAGGAAACTCGGCCCGCGGAACCAGCGGTCGGTCGCGCAGATCGGCGCGTCGGTGAGTCGAGTGGCGTCATCCGCCACGTTGTGCTCCGTCGGCACCCAGCGCCATTCCTCCTTGCTGGTGAGCTCGGCGATTTCCCCGAGTCTGTGCGCGACGAACGGCGTGTATCTCTTCATGTCGTGATGGATCCAGTGGATCACCGTAGAGGAGTCCGACCAGTAGGTCGTACTGTCGATCTCGATGCGGTGTTCTTTCTTGATGGTTTCGGCGAGTCGGGCTCCTATCATCGCTGCCTGCAGCTCCAGACGTGGTATTGTCTGGGCTCGCCGCGGTGCTACTTTTGCCTTGGCCGCGACCAGCACGACATCTGTGCTTCCATCTTCGTACGTCGCCCTCCAGTATGCTACAGTCGCGTACGCTTGTTCGCTTGCGTCGCACAGCACATGTAGTTCGATGCGCTGTGTTTTCTTTCTGAGGTAGCATCTGGGTAGCCGCAGTCTGCTTACTTCCTCTAGCTGACCTAGCCAGGCCGCGAAGAGCTCGTTCTCTTCCTCCGGAATAGGCGTGTCCCACGTTGTTTGTAGGCGCCACAGGCTCTGGAGTACTATCTTCGCTCGCACTGTGAAGTGACTCAATAGCCCCAGCGGGTCGTAGATGGACATTACTGCGCTAAGTGCCTCCCTTTTGGTGGGCGCACGGGTTCGGTCTCTTACTTCGGACGGCACTCGGTTCATGGATGTGTTAAATCCGAGTTCGTCTTGTTCCGCGTTCCAGTACAGCCCGAGTATCTTGCTCTCAGGCTGCTCCCCTCCTAACTGCGTTGGGGCGGTGGTGTGTAGCGTCTGGGGTACATCGCGCAGAACCGTCGCCTCGCTGGAGCTCCAACCTCGCAGTGTGAAGCCGGCGGTTGCATGTACCTTTCTTGTCTCTTCGACTGCCTTCCACGCCTCCTCTGGATCGCTGTAACTTGCCACCAGGTCGTCCATGTAGTGGTTCTTGGTTATGGCCTCCAAGGCCCTGGGATAGTCTCCGCCATGAAGCTCCGCGTTGTAATCTCGGACGTAATGAGCCATGTATGGGGAACTGGCTGCTCCGAAGATCATGCTTCTCATCTTGTAGTGGCGCGGGGCTGACGTCCTGTCTTGTTCTCTCCACAGGAATTGCTGAGCCGGTTGGTCCTCCTGTCTTATCCTCACCCGCAGGAACATCTCCTGTATGTCCGCGGTGACTGCCACTGCCCGCTCTCGGAACCGGAATACTATTCCCGGCAGGGACTGCAGTAGATCTGGACCTTCCAGCAGCTCGTCGTTGAGACATTTTCCGTAGCTCGTCGCCGCCGCGTCAAAGACTAGTCGCTGCTTCCCAGGTTTGTTCGGATTCTGCACGGCGAAGTGAGGCAGATACCAGCAGACGTTACTCTCCTTCTCGGTTCCGTCGCATGGTACTGCGTATCCTTTGTCTAGTAGGTTCTTGACCTGCGTGGTGTACTGCACGGCAAAGTCCGGTGACGCATCCATCTTCTCTTCGATCTTCTTGAGTCGTCTCAGCGCTGCTCCGTAGCTTGAGGGCATGACCACATGATCGGTCCGCCACGGCAGCCCCACCTCGTAGCCTTCGTCGATCTTCTTGATCGTCCTCTTTACGATGGTCGCCGCCCTCTGGTCCGCTTCGTTCACGCGGGGTTTCTTGGCGACGCCCAAGGCTTCAATCCTGAAGTGTGCTTCGACTAGATCGTGTAGTTGCTCGTCTCCTCTCCCGGTCTCGATGACGTGCAGCACGTCTTCTTCTTGCGTGATGACGCTTCGTGGTGCTGTTCCGTGCACCACCCATCCCAGCTTCGTTCGTGATGCGGCTGGCTGATCTGAGCCACCGACTCGCAGTTCCCTGGTCACTATGCACTCCCAATGGTCTGTGCCTACCAAGAGTCCTGGACGAGCTTGCTCGTAACATACTTCCTCTCTTGGCAGGTCTCGCAGGTGCTTGTATTCCAGCAGGGTTTCTGGGATGGATTGTTGGTGGAGCCTCAAGTCCTTGATGGTCCTTGCTCGAAGCTCGTGCGACTGACCGTCTTTCCGGATGCTTCTGACCCGCACCCTTACCGCTTTGCTGTCCTGCTCCTTTGAAGACATGTTCACGCCGCATAGACGTAGCGGGCGTGAAGTCCCTTCAGCTCCTACTCTGGTCGCCAGGTCTTCATCAATGAGGGTGACGGTTGCTCCTTCATCGAACAACGCATACGTCATAACCTCCCCCCGTGACCCGGTGACTATGATGGGGCACATCTTCAGCAGTACCTTCTTCTGGTCGGCGGCGAGCTTGGTCGCTACCGACAGTACCGCTTCTTCCTTGCTGGGCTCTGCGGTAGCCTTCGCGGTCGTCGCTTCTTCCTTGGCGCCTTCCTTCTCCTCGTGGAGGGAGGCGTGATGAGGCCGGCGGCATTGGCCTACGCCGCACGGCTTCGCCTTACACCTATATCGCCAGTGTTTCCTCTCGGCACATCTAAAGCATATGCCATTGGCCTTGATATACTCCCACCGCTTCTTGACACTCATTTCCTTATATTTGGGACACTTTGTTAGCACGTGATCTTGTTTACAGTTAAGACACCGACCTTTTTCCTCCTGGCTGTCGACGGCTGTGTAGACGGGGCTGGCCTTCTTCTTTGCTGTCACCGGTTGTCTGGTTTCCCTTTTCTGGCTGGCGGTTGCGGCGCTGGTGGGAGGGGCGTACGAGTATCGCAACGCCCTATCCGCTTCCCGCATCAGGAAATGGGACAGCATTACTATCTCCGGCTCCGTTGTGTCGTCGTTGTCACAGGCAAAGTCGCACCATCTTGACCTTATATGGGGGCTTAACTTTTCTAGCACTTCACGAGTTAATAACGGGTTATACAAGTATCTCCTTCGGTCGACCGATTTAATTACGTTTACGGTGTTTTGTACTTTGATGGCGAAGTTATTTAAGTCGGCGGCTGATGCCGTGGGCTTCGTCATCTTCTTCAGCTCCTCGATGGCGCGGTCGATGAGTACTTCCGGTCGTCCGAAACATTGTTCGAGTGTCTTCATGATGACTTCTGGATTGGTGGCAGTATGTAGGAGGGCGGACACCGCCTCTCTTGCCTCTCCCTTGAGACAGCTCCTCAATCGCTGTATGTTCTCAGCTGGCGATATGTTGTACATGTTGGTGGTGTCGTTCACGGCCGCCTTAAACGGCAACCACTCGTTCACACCACCGGAGAACACCGGTAAATCCGTATGCCGTAATCGGGGCCTTGCCATCCTTTCTAAGGTCGCTGCCAGGTTGTCGATGCTGTTCCCGTGCTTCGTTGGCGTCGGTGACCTCTCCCGTGGCAATTCGAATTTAATATGTCTTGGGTCCTCCCGGGGGGGTCCTTGGTCCCCCTCCCCCCGTGATCTGAGGGGGTTCGTTTGAAGCCATTCGTCCACTCTACTGTGGTGGCCTTCCTCCTGGGTGATGAGGGGCTCATCCCGCAGGCTGTCCTGCTCATCTTGCAGAACAGATACTTCGGCGGCTAATCTTCTCTTGACCAGGTCTGCGTCCAGGTCGAGAGACTTCTTCTGGATGGCTGCCAGCTTTTCTGCAGCCTCCAATTCCGCCAGTCTTAAGCGCGTTGAAATACTGTTGGTTGACCTCTGTGACCTCTGTGACCTATGTGACCTCACCGATCTGGTGGGCGACCTCGTCCTTTGCTCGTGCTCCTCGCTCAGGAGAAGTCCTGACGATGGTCCTGCTAAGGTCGTGTCTGCTGTCGTAAGGGGCGCGGTAATCAGTCGTGCAACTATAATATTTTGCTCACCTGTTACTGCCGGTGACAAGGGCGGGTCCATTGAAATCCTCCGTAGTCTCTCTCTTCGAATCCGTTCCGCTTCCTGGCGTAGAACTGCCTCTCTATGCTCGTCTGCCCTCTTCTGCAGGGCCCGCCTCTGGTCCTCAGCTTCTGCAGCATCACCCTGGCTTCGGGTGACCACCATCGTTCTTTGGTACGCTGCAGGTTGACTTTAAACGGGGAGCAAGGAGCGCGACAATCCAAACTAACCTAACCTGGTTTTGGACTTCTCCAGATTCGTCCACTACGACGTTTCACTTACTCGCACTTCAATACTGTTATTATATCACGACTGGACATTTATTTACCGCGACGGCACTTATGTACTTGTTACGGCACTATGTACTTACGGCACTATGTACCTTACGGCACTATGTGCTTACGACGGCCCTATGTACCTGACGGCACTATATAGTTACGGCGACAATAATGTTCCATGCGGCGCGCACTATGTTCTATAACGCGCGCTTATATTATGACGCGTAACTATGTATTCACAACGTGGTCATTTATTACGTTTTATAACGATAATACATCCGTTAGTATTTTATTCACGGCGCGAATCGAGTCAATTTACTTTTTAATTTTCATAAGAGTCCCACTATTCTGCTTACCCCTTTTTTAACGCGCGCTATGATCGCGATTTTTGGTACACAGAATATCACTTTTCCTATCGCGGCACTTTATTCACTCACGACATATATAAAGTTAATTTTGTTCAGTACTTACAGTTTATGTGCCCGCTTATATCACTTATTTACGCGCTATGTATTATACCGGCACTTCTGCTTATCCGGATCGCAAGGACCAAATTGTTATGTATTCGGCTCGTAGGGAGGCCAAATACTTTTTGTGGACTGTATTATTATTGTTCTTCGCACCCCGGTTCTCGTAGACCAGTTGCTGGGACTCGGCTGCTGACCCAACCCATATGATCCCAACGCTGGGACTCAGCTGCTTACCCGGCTTATATGGCCAAACTAGGTGGGGTGGTTCCTCTATACGTCTAATGAATTAAACGCGATTACTTTTAACACTTTTTATTATATAGTTATAGGTTTACATAGCGGGGCACAAGACTTTACATAAGACTGTATATGTATAAGGAATTTAACACTGGGGGCGTGGGACTCACTAGAACTATGATTCTACTTTAACTTCTCATGACAATCTGTCTGATATGGAGCTCTTCCTTGACTTCTTGAAGACTTCTCCCTGATTATCTGATGGAATGACTTAGTTACATGTTTCTATTTACTACTATTTGACTCGATTATCACCAATTTAATCGGTCCCCCTTACATAAATAATCACGTCATTGCAAGTCGTGGGAGCACCTGAGCGTCCTTGAGGGAACTTTATCCAACCACAGCCCGTAAAAATGGACTTTCCCAATTGCTGATGCAATGATACTCTTTATTATGGAATATTCCACGTCGGACAGGTTCAAACCTGACCGTATCCCCTCTCACGAATGGCTAATGCAACATTTCGAGCCATGGTGCAATGCTTAAGGCTTTTAGTATATAATAGTTTGGGGGTGGACAGACATATAGGTCCCCATTGTTTACACAAAAACTACTTAAACTAAAATTACATTTTTGTCAAGGGCTCGTCGTCCATTACAATACTAGTCAGTAATAATCTTATCTTATGACTAGCGGATTTTTTATTTTTAACAACAAACTAAAAGTGATGATTTTGAAAGGGGCTCTGGCTGTCCTGTTTGTCTGTCTTTTTGTAGGTTTGTTCTTTTTTAACAAGTTACAGAGCTACGGAACTGCGGTTTGTTTTTGCATAGAGTGTTGATGGGGCTGGAAATCTAATTAAAAATAATTTATTCAAATTGCAGGCAGACAATCAGCACTTTTAAAAGTTATGAATTACCAAAGACAGTCCCAAAAAACCAAGCGCCTGCCCTTTACCACTTCTATACTAGTGATTTTGCTGGGGAGAAGATTTAGTGGACCCAACTCTGGTATTCGGTTCGGGTATTTCTCAGATAGGTGTCGTGTCATAATAAGCTCTTATTTTCCGGAATAATGCACAGTTCTTGTGGTAAATAAAAACTACGAGAGCGAAGCCATGGTAAAAGCTTGTCAAAACCAGTCAAAACACAGAGATGACACCTTATTGACAACAAGGAAATTATATCTGTTTCCTTCTTGTCAATCTGTTGGTGTCAGCTGATCGCGAATGAAAGGGGAAAAGGCTAGGAGGAAGATACGCGTAGTTCTCGCATTTGGGCCCGCTTGTTTGATTACGTCTCATTCCCTCTAACAGAGAGAAGGACTGTTTCCCAACATTGGGACCGGTATGCTAAAGCTAAATGCTGTTTATGTTAGAGTTCCTGCTGACTGCAAACTTTCTATCGGCCGATAGTTATTCGTATGTATACTACTCGTATAACTTCGATATCGGCCGATAAAACAGTTTGATAGGCTACACGATTGTCGTTAAATAACCTTTAATTACGATCGGCCAACTGCTAGATCAGTATGGTGCTATTATCCTGCTCGCACACTGGTCAATTGTTTTAATCGGCTAACTCTGCGACCGCTGTCTTCAAAAGCCGCCTATCAACTAGCAAATAGTTCGAGTGCGATTGTGTTCAGACTGTTGGTCCAGTTTGCGCATTTGTGCCCAACCCGACCGTTTAGTTGGCCTAGTACAAAGACGTGGAAGGTGCACTAGTTCCCATGATCCGCGGTGCAAGTTTGAGAACACCGGGGAGATTTTTTGTTAGCTAAAGTCTGACAGACCGCTCTGTCCGCCCCAGGGCGGAGGGACCATGTCATCCATGAGGATTTTTCACCCCGAAACAAAAACAACTATTTACATTAAATTAAAAGTTAAAAAAAACCCCGACACATAGGATCATAGTTTAAAGGTATTTTTTTTTTGAACGAAGTATACATTATTCTACCACATTAGCCTTTTCATTTGATACCCATATTGAGGGAGTTGTTAAATAAAGGAGATCACCCAAACTGGGCTATTTTTAAAAGTGCCGGCCAACCAAAATAAACTTATTATTTGGATAGAGCATAACATATTAAACCTTTTTTATTACTACACCAAAGTCGTAAGTCAATTCACCGAAAAGTTATTCAACCACAAAATATCTGAGATTACCCAAATTAAGGTAAGTTTTTTTTGCCAGCCAACTAAATAAAATGCTACTGGTCGATCAAGACGCTAATCAAAGGAGATCTGCCTGTCTTCTTGAAGCCCAAACTCATCGATGTGTTTAGCCTGCCCGTCCTAACCGACCTGACCTGACTAGGTTAGAGCTCCATATTTTAGTTCGGTTTTTTTTTAAGGTTATTCGCTATACAAATAATAAGTTTATTTTGGTTGGCTTTTGAAAATAGCCCAAAAATGTATGGAGGCTGGGTGATCTCCTTTGTAATCCGCCATTTTGTAGCGGAGGCCATATTGGACGATTTTTTATGAAACCTAGCTAAGAACACTCCCGCACACACTCACACACACACACAATACTAACAACTGGTAGAAAGTCTACAATCTGTGGAGTTTCTTAAATAAAAGACCATTCATTTTCGGGACACTTCTAATCAAAGGCTAAAATAGTGAAGATCGGTGACGTCACAGTCATTTCATAGTGACCTCTTCACAATATTCGACTACCGAATGAGTCATAGTTGGATAGATCGGATATTACTAAAGCGTGTTTGTGTTTATTCGGAAGCCTTGGGAACGCCACTATAAGTGGGAACGCCACTATAAGAGCTATTAAAAGGCGCCTGAAATGGTTCGGTTTTAGTGATATTATTGTCAAGGTGAAGAGCATTCGTGATTTCAAGGTTTTGATGAATCTGGATTTCATTGATACCTATTTGTTTTGAAACTGTACCAACAGGCTTTCAAAGTAGCTATGTATGTATAGTGATGGTTGTAGTGCTGGAATCTGTCAAGTATTGGCCTGGAAAAAAACTACAAAAATCCTTCTTTATCTTATGCTAATGCGATGTGACCCTTGACGATGTAAGAGAAGATAATATTGTATATGTAAATTTTCTTTAGTAGATTACCATTGGTCGGAGATTTGTATAGGTACTTTTGATATTGGAACTATATCGATTTCGCCCAGCCAAACTGAAATTGTACCTACGGTGTTATGATAACAATATTGTCTATGAGAGAATGTTATACAATATGTTTAAAAACTCTGTCCACTCTGTGTGGCATATAGATATACCAATGTCATTGCCAAATAGAATAAAAAACATACAATATTAGTAAAAATAGTAATGAATTTTTAAATGCATGTTTTTTGTCCGAAATTACGAGTACCACCGTTTACGCTTCCCTAAATTCTAACAAACTTTTCAAAACGTGACAGCACCATATTCGGTATAAATATGTTCAATCGTCAATCGCCCGTTTGTATTATTTTAGATGATAATGAAATCATGTATATGTACATGATTGATATTGAATGATTGATAATGAAAGAATGTACTAAAATTCCTCATTTTAGTACCTACATTTTATTTAATTTTCATCGAGGAATTGTTTTTTATTTGTTCTCCAAAAAGGACTACATAAATAGAATTTAATCTCGATACCTAATAAGTAATACCCTCACGAATAGGACAGCGGTTTTTTTTTACATATTGTTTTCCTCTGTCTGGCTTCCTGTCGGTAAGAGTTCTTCTAATTCATAATAATGTAAATGTAATAAGTTATATTGTTTAATTTTTTGTTTATTTGTTTTTTTATTAAAATTATATTGTCACTTACGGGATATCTGACAATAAATAATCATAATAAGTGACAATATAATTTTAGTTTTAAACCGCGAAAGCCTAAAACAGTGTTTGTTTTTTTTATTGTTTTGTTTTGTTGTTTGTATTTAATTATTTTAAATTTTACTAGGTAAAATAGCTACAAGTATCAACCTATTAACATAATATGGACTTGTATCAATAATTAATGAGTCTGAAATGAATATTTTAATTTCATTTCATATCACTGATGTCGTCTCTTTATCTAGTAGTTTCATTTAAACAGTAATTTTAAACTGATTTCTATTTTAGGTGGTATTACTGTTGTTATTACTTATAGCTTTATTTGTAATAAAACACCCAAGTAATAATTTGTCTGTATTTCAAACGTCTGTTATTTCTAAAGTTTCAATAACAAGCGATATTAATATTGTAATAATGACACACAAAAGAAGTTGTAAAAAACTTGATTATGTTCTTTGGTTACTGTTTTATGATTGGGCGAAAATAGATTGTTTTTACTGCCTCGTTGATTTAGTTGTTCCAGGCGTTATTACTGATCAGGAGTTCGATTTCCAGGTCGGCCAAAGTATGTGTGATCACTTTTCAACCTTATTACTCAGGGCATAAGGGTCACCGGATGGCCAATAGGGAAGAAAACTTCTGGACTGGCGACCGCAAACCGTAAGATGTTGCGTTGGAAGGCTTCCCACTAGGTGGACCGATGACCTGGTGAAGGCTGCGGGAATCCGCCGGATGCGAGTCGCAGGACTGGTCAATGTGGCGACACTTGGAGGAGGCTTATGTCCAGCATGAAATGATGATGATGATGATGAGTGGTCGGCCCCTTAGTGACCGCAGTAATACACTACTTCCGGTGATATACAGGATGTTATAAAATAGATTAATTTGGAGCATTAAGTTTAAGAAATAATAGCTAATCTTAATGTTATGTAAGACTTTAATTAAGAGCTTTGGATCAAGAGCCTAATTTCAAGTAATTTCACAAGCCTAGAGCGGCTTTCCCCAATTCAAATCATCTACTAAGCTAAGCAACATAATTACGAATTCGTCACTTTAGTTAATTTCATTTTACGTTAATTATTGTAACGTTGATTTATTAATTTTAGATTTAATTAAATTCCGAGCGCTGTTGGTACGTCTTTAATTTAATTCCAGGTAATGCCTTATATTTAAATTAACATGATAGTGTTTTAAAAATAAGCGAAAAAGAAATTGTATCCTGTTATAGGATTATCCAATGATCTTTAATTATATTTCTCGTAGAATATTCAATTGATCTCAAGGTACATCCAATCATATAACAGTATTATGAGATCATGGGGACCCACTTGATGTGGGCGTAGGTGGTAGGCGGGAATCACAGACCGATCACTGTGATGTGACTTGCAGAAATAATATTTTAATGAACCTTCTTCAGCGAAAAGCGGTTCTCCTCCATTTATTTAAAATTCATGTACAAATAGTGGTGCATAAACAGCCACAAGGCATTCTCTACCAGTTAACCTTTAATCATGCGCACCACCAAAGTGTGGATCTCTCTGCCGGCGTCTGTCTTCCCTTCCACCTTGAACACGTCAGTCTTCAAAGCAAGGGTGAACAGGCATCTTCTGGGCACGCTTGTTCCGTTGTAGACCTCATCACTCACACCAAGGTCACGGTCTCAAAAAAAAAATGAATAAGGAGTAGGCACAAGAATTCGTCACCACAACATAATGTTTTTCTTCACCGACGTCACAGATATCCAAGATTTTAGCTCTAATAAAGGTAAGCCCACATGAACAACTTCGCTCCCACCATTGGCAACATAAATTAGCAGACAGCTCGCTGTCAGCGGGCTTACCGCCGTCATTGCCAATGTAAAGTGTGTCTTAGGGAAAATACTTAAAGCCCATATTATAATAATATTATTTTAGCCGAGTGGGAGCGGAGTCGTGTAACTGATGGGCTAAGGTCCATTGCATGTTCACCAAAAAGATGACGATCTGATAATCTAGAAACAGCGGTTTAAAACACATTTTTGCATGGGAATATGTCACAGTGACAGCTTTTTTTAGATAATCAGACTGTTATTTTTTCGGTAAACATGGACCTAAGACCTAAACATCCCCAAATCAAGTTCCTTTTTGTCCACAGTTGTTCCCTGATCAGGAAGAGCGGCCATACTCCTGGGCAGTGTACATGCTGTTCCACAGCAACTTCACCCAGATACTGCACACGGCATCTATACTACTCACCTTATCACTAGCGGTCTGGCGATATATCGCTATCAAGTAAGTGTTCGGTTTCATTTATGTTTCTAGTTATAGGTAGTTACTAATGTGTGGGTTTATCTGTTTGATCGGTAACCTAGAAAACAAATTAGTTTTATGTTAGTGACTGACGGTAGCGGTTTCCAATTTATGTTATTTCTACTTAAGGTGAAAGCTCCACGATAGAACGCGAAGTTCAAATTTTCTTACGTTTTTTGGAATTTTCAGGTCAGTGTCAAGTTGTGTTTATCAATACAACCCTCTAAGTTCATGTTACCTGATTGAATGAACTGTTTTGGACTTTCACGGTTTTTCACTATACTTAAAGTGCTTACGGTATTCCCGGTATTCCCGGTATCCGCGATCATGATGATTGCAATAGCGTCGAAATATCGGGAGCTTATAGAAACAGAAGAAAACACGGATATTATCCCGTAATTAAAGTACTTTAAGTGTACTGATTGAATGACTTTGAAAAACAGTCATTCACTCAGATTACATGTACTTACGAGTATATACTTAATCAACATACAACCTGACACTGACCTGCAACTTACAAAAAAAAAAAAAAAAACTTGATTATTTTTCTGAATTTCACGGGCTACCGTGGAGCACTTTCAGTGCCAAAATGATACTAGACTTTTTTTCTAACTCCATCCCCACTATGTTTAATTTTTTTTCATCAATTTATTGTTATTAAAAATACGATGTTCAGTTTAAAACACCCACAACAACAACAAGTTTTGGTCGGAATTGTGAAAATCGGTCCAGTTTTGCAGGCGAAAACATGGGAAAACGAACCGTTGATTTCGTCTTTTTTACACGAGCAACATCTATCAGGTGTTTTCATTTACTTGGGACGACGGACGCCTCGGTATAAGCAAATGTAGTAGTAGTATATCGTATCGTTATCGTTTTGCCTGTAGGTATTTGGCTTATTCGTCAACTGGCGACTGACTATGTCGCGAGTGCTCGCAAGTTGGCACCTTCCGTTTTTTTTGTTGTTGTCGTCAACTCGCTCGACCTTATAAATCTGACGTAAAATACGTCAGATGTACAGTCAGCTACGTATTTTTTTTTTATAAATTAATGTCTAATCTAATAATATCTTCAAACGAGCAAAGCTTGTTTTTTTTGTAGGTATTGGTTTCAATCCGTTTTCATTTGACTGTACTTTATAACGTGCGTGCGAGTTGACGAAAAAAATAATAATTGGAAGGTGCCAACTCGGTATTAAGAAAATTGATTCTGTTACATTAATTGTTACATCATCTGCTTTAACTCCTTTCCTTTATTTGTTTTACAACGAATCACGTATTCAGTCCAGCAAATCAATTTACATACTAGCGTTGTTCTAACGGCCTAAAAACAGTGAGTTTACAGCTAAAACAAATAATGTAAAAAAAAAATCATTTCTGCTCCGTGTTCATGAAAAAAATTTTGCTTTTAATTAGTTAACATTTTGTGCTTTTGTGAAATTGGGCCTAGAGCTTTTTGTTGTTCATTTGTTTGAAAACTTTGAGAGATAACATCGGATAACAATAAATAATGATAATGGATTCAGTTCCTAGGGTAAGTTATATCTATTGGAAATGAGAAAATCTACTGTCTGTCTCTTTCTGCGTTGTGCAAATAAATTGGTATATATAGGCATTGGGTTTCCATATGATGTACAGAGGCGGACTTAATGACATCGGTATTTGCTTCCAGTCCCGTTCTGGCGATGTATTACATGAAAACCAACGGGGAAGCTAAAGTCACATGCTTGCCTACCCTTTGAAGAATACATCTCGTGTATCAAATAAATAAAATAGTAATGACGGTTGTAATTTCAAAATAACAGCTTTGAATACATATGAAAACAAATTTATTATTTTTTAATTGTTGTCTCTTTGTTTCCGCCTTATCTCCGAAACGGCTGGACCGAGTTTGCCGGGACTTGTACTGGCAGATAGCTGGTGTTATCTGCAGTAACTTAAGTTTTCATTTCGGAAAAAAGATTAGAGTACCGTGCAAAAAATTAAAGCCCATGAATTTATAACAAAATATTATTCAAACAAGGTAGTAATATTTTCACAATAATTTCAAGCGTACCAAGGTTGCAAGCAACAGCTAGTATTAAATGAAATGTTAAGAAAAATGAACACAACATGCTGTTTTCACAAACGTAACTCAATTCTTCTTGCACTTAGATGTTCAAAGAGATATTATAGTTACTACCACCTTTTAAAGAAAACAGAGAACATAATAAACTTAAAACGTTCTACCTATCTACTTCATGTTTCATTTGCTGTTTGATCGTCTTAAGCTCAACGTACACGCAAAATATTTTTATTTAAAAGAGTTTCCATGGAGTTTCGTGACCATTCTTATCCATAGAGATCTACGGTTTGAAATAGGTAACTACAAGGTGTCTAAAATGGCCACTTTGGCAGAATCATAATGTGAATCACGTTTATAAATTAAAATTCTTAAAATATACTTTATGGTTAATATTATTATGACTCTGAAGTCCATTTTAAGGCGCTACCCCAGGCAAAATTAGCAACTCTATTTGTGGTGATTCAAACTTCGTTTGAAATACTATTAGAATAATGTTCTAATCAGCTTGCACTACAAAGTGGTTTTTACGTCAGTCACTGCGGGTCGAATAGTGCGAAATTAGTGATTTTTATTCTTTATAAAATCAAATTTCCGTCTTTTGAAAAAAAAAAAAACTAGCATTATGTTCATTATTAAATTGTCTATCCATTAGTATAAGAAGCAAATCAAAATAATGTTAACTTTACGAGAAGAAGCATGTTATAAATATTTTTTTCTCATTTTTGTGGTTTCATTGTGAGGGGATTTATTACACATTATGAGACTTAAAATAAAAAATAAAACTACCACTTTGCAGTCTAAGAATATGTAGAAATTTAATGTATTTTTATTACTTGGTATTTCTTTTGGATAAAGAGGAGTTGGCTCCAAAAAACTGCACAAAAAACGGCTTTTGCCTGGGGTAGCGCCTTAAGAATTTTAAATTTTTAACGTGATTCATATTAAGATACTGCTAAACCGGCCATTTTAGGCCCGCAGTACTTTCACAAGTTATTTAGCCTTGTAATTGGGTCTATCGCTTCCGATCGCTTCATTTTTTTGACAGTTCAATGGCTGTCAAACATCTACAAATGACAGCATGTTGACAGCCAGATCCAACGGTAGGATGACGCACGCTAGATTGTGCCCGGACCTGGCACAGTCTAGCGTGTGTAAGCCGAGTGTCGTCCAAGCAATTTTGTATGACAAATTGACAATCCATTGTCCGTTGCTCTTTAGCGGCTTGGATGTTGTATGTCACGCTTCCGAGCACCAGAAGGTATTGTGCTACGGCCAACACTCGGTTCGAACCCGGCACGGTCTAGCATGCGTTATCCTTATGAAAGAAAGAAAGAAGGAAAAGTATTTATTTGACGTCAGTTAATAAAGCACACACACATTAATATAAAAAAAACCGGCCAAGAGCGTGTCGGGCCACGCTCACTGTAGGGTTCCGTAGCTTCCCAGACCATTAAAAATACCAACATTTTTCGTCAGCAAAAATAACTTTGTTTTTCATAGTATTTGTATGAAAAACAAAGTTATCATTTGCGTTTTTTTGAAAAAGTGCTATATAACTCAAAAACTATTCAACTCATCAAGTTGAAAATAATTTTCCTAGAAAGTTCATATAAAGGTCTACTTCTGTGATTTTTTTCATATTTTTTAAACTTATGGTTCAAAAGTTAGAGGGGGGGGGACACATTGTTTTTGACTTTCGGAGCGATTATTTCCTAAAATATTAATATTATCAAAAAATGATTTTAGAAAACCCCTATTCATTTTTAAATACCTATCCAACAATATATCACACGTCAGGGTCAAAATTAAAAAAAAAATCGCTCCCCACTTTACGTCTGGGGGAGGTACCCTAATAAAAATGTTTTTTTAAATTTTTATTTTTGCACTTTGTCGGCATGATTGATATACATATTGGTACCAAATTTCAGCTTTCTGGTGCTAACGGTCACTGAGATTATCCGCGGACAGACAGACAGACAGACATGGCGAAACTATAAGGGTTCCGTTTTTTGCCATTTGGCTACGGAACCCTAAAAAAAGATACAAAACAATAAGTAAAACATAGTAGGTATGTGCTGTGTGCCTCACAACTGCGCCAACAAAAATTTTTTGTATCTTTTCGAGACACGGAGTAAATGGTATGTAATGGTCAGTGACCCATCCACGGACCAACCTCACCAAGCACGGCTTGACTTAAAAATCGACCCTAGTGGCTGTTATATAATTAGCCATGAGCTCCTCATACGTTGACCTTTAACCGCAATAACTTTAGTATTTAGATTGAATTGCTCAGTACGAGACATTAAAACCAAGCTGACTCTTAAACTTGACCGTATTTCATTGAATTGGGTCACCTAGTATGCAGTTTGTGACTTAACGTTATTAGTAAGAATTTTAGCTAAAAGGTGTTTTAGTTAATACTGTCGGAAAGGTCAAGAGCAAGACAGTGACGGTAACATGCCAGGGCTGGCAGTCTCGACAGAGATAACGACAAAATCGTTAACTTTCGGTTGCTAATTACTAACGAATAAAGTGGGTTCCAATAATGATACTTGCGAGTAATGAAAGTCTTTACATCCTAGATGCGTTTATCGTAAGCATAATTATTGCAACCGAATATATTCGTTAGTAATCAGCGATCGAAAGTTAGCGATTTTGTCGTTATCTCTGTCGAGACTGCCGGCCCAGGACATTATGTAGTATATCAACTATCTGGTGCCCACGACACAAACCTTGCTAAGTGTGGCTCTGTGTGTTAATATCAAGCGATATGTATTATTATTATGTCTAAGCCAAAGTCCATTATACACGTACTTATGCTAAAATAGGACAAAAACTGTGTATGAATGAGCCACAAAGTAAACGTTACAGCTAGAAAATGCGCGGTGATCACTAGATCACTACATATTATAAAACAAATTCCCCTAACGTGTGTGTCTGTCTGTCTATTCTCGATAAATTCAAAAACTACTGCACCGATTTTCGTTCTGATTTCTATAATGGATAGAGTGGTTCTCGAGGAAGGTTTATTTTTTAAAGTAAGATCCCATGGGACAATTATCAAACTACATGCGAGCAAAGCCGCGGTCAGAAGCTAGTTTAACATAAAAAAGAAAAGCTGCTCTGAAAGCTGACCTTTAATTTTGTTAATTGTAAAGTTGTAAATTACGCTTACCGCTTTCTATGAAAAATTGTGATTTATTGTGGTGCTTTCGCACAATCTAAATGAATGGACTCATTTGAATTGTTTTGCGTTGTACGATACTGTGGACTTTGATGTTTATTATTGCTGCCTGCCGGGGCTGGTTCGAAAGAGATACCGTGGCCCCGGAACATAAAGGGCGAGGAAGGAACATGGATAGGTTTTATTCATTAAAAGTCTGGCACAAAAAAGGTTATCTCGGGCTGACTATTTTCCCTAAAAAACCAAACAAATTGCTGAGTATTTAAAATAACTTCTCTAGTCGCTAGAGGATAAATAAACGTTAGAAGATTTCTTGCGTCGCTTACAAAATTGTGAAAAGTCGACAAATTACGCGTGGTGTCACCCATTTACGTTCGTCACGTTTTATTTGTTCTCTACTCTAGTGAATTTATTCAGTCCAAAGGCCCCTAGCACGAACGGGTGACGTAAACGTAACATAAATTCTAACAATTTTCGAATGGAAAATACCAGAAAGAATTAAAGCTTTTTTTTTCACCCATAACTTATGGGCATTATCAAAAGGCAAAGGGCAATGGAGAGGGCTGTGCTCGGAGTTTCCTTGCGTGATCGAATCAGAAAAATGAAGACATCCGCAAGAGAACCAAGGTCTTCGACGTAGCCCGAAGAATTGCTAAACTTAAGTGGCAGTGGGCAGGACACATTGCTCGCAGAACGGATGGATGGGGCCGAAAAGTTCTGGAGTGGCGACTGCGAACCGGAAGACGATGCGTTGGAAGGCCTCCCACTAGGTGGACAGATGACCTGATGACGGCTGCGGGAATTCGCTGGATGCAAATCGCATGGAACCGGTTAATGTGGCGACACTTGGGGTAGGCCTATGTCCAGCAGTGGACGTCTTTCGGCTGAAATAATGATGATGATGATGTAATATGAATGAAGTCTAAATAACTAAAAATATTTTAGGCGAAACGTTTTAGGCGAAATATTTTAGGCGAAAGTTTGAAATAATTTTCGTCATTTCAGCCCGTAATAACGTATAACGTAATAATTGTTGAGCATACGGGCTTTCTCCTGTCACACTTACCGGTTCTCTTCGATCTCTTTCCCGCGATTTTGACAATATATCGCTTTTGGATGGCTCTGGATTCTTTGTCCCAAGTTCGGTAAGTTAGCTGGTTAGCTAACTTAAACCTTATTTTTAGTGGTCCGCAGGAGGTTTTTTATTTTGGATCGGAAATCATCAAATTACTTCTCCCACTCTGGGCGGAGCGGGAGGGAGTGTCAGACTTTTACTGACTAAACCCCATCCATGTTCCTTCCTCGCTCTGTATATTCCCAGGCCACGGAATCTCTTTCGAACAGTCCCGCAGCCGTCCGCAGCAGCCTGGAATATGGTATGTTTAAGATTAAAGTCGTTTCAATTTACGTTCCATTATTTCGCGAGTTCGTGCTTGGCCCACGGTTTCCAGTATCAGATCAGAATCTCGATATGTGGTCGATCAATGGCAATTCGTAGACTTGGCTCTTGCTCTTATTATAATGCTATGATAGGTACTTCTTACACCGGTAACTGTGGAAATGCAGGTGTAAGTCGCGCGTTGAGTGTTAAATTATTCTGTTATTCTACAGAAATTCCGTACTATTTATTCTAGGTCAGGCAATGACCAAAATGTTACCACAGATACCACGATCTACTTGTAATAAAGGGTGAAAAAACCTCTTAACGATGCCGACAGGCACTAGTTCTACCCGTCATTGCAATCATTTTTTTGTTCTACACCATACCTCGGAACCTTCTAGGTCAAAGTTCCAAATTTTTGCCAGTTTTTTTTTTTAAATACAAGTTTTTATTGTAAGATTTTTACTTTAAACGCCTCCACGACCTCCATACTATTCAATCCATCCATCAGCACAATATTTTGAGTGCGTTACATTGAGTTCTACCACAAAACATAATTTTTCACCCAAAAAAAAGTCATTTCCCAGCAATATTGTTTGCGTAAAGTAACTTAGTTTGATGTACAGAATGCTTGGATGACGGCTTCGTGATGACGTTGTTTACACCCTGTATAACATAACGCTTGTAACACCGAAGTGTTACGTACAGGTATAAGAGTATGGAAAATAGCGTGTAATATAGAAAATGGAGTAACCTCCGACCAGACGCGTGTTGTATCCGGTGGGCAACTGCACATCAGCTGTTGATGTCGGGTTTTTCTAGTACTCGTATGTTCTGAACTTACGGAGAACTCTTATATCGCGATGCAGGATGTTTACACACGAGGGAGCGCGTGGCTAAATAATAACAGCCGCTCGGGCCGATCTTTAGGTTGAGCCGTGCTTGCTTAGTCTGGTCTGTGGATGGGTGACCACCCTTACATACCGAGTTTCCTCCGTGCCTCGGAAAGCACGTTAAGCTGTTGGTCCCGGCTGTCATTTGTCCGTCTTTGGCAGTCGTTACAGGTAGTCAGTGGCCCAAAAAGTCTGACAACCTGTTTTACCAAATGGTATCGCATTACCCAGTACTACCTGGTTGTGGAGGTCAGATAGGTAGTCGCCCCATGTAAAATACTGGTATTCAGCTGCATCCGGTTAGACTGGAAGCCGACCCCAACATAGTTGGGTCACGGCTAGGCAGGTGATGACCTACCTAGGTTTACATAAATGCTGGAATATTAACTAACAGTTACTTTGTCTGCAGGTACCCTACATACAGTCCGACGCTATGCACGGACCGGAGGTGCACGATCGCTATATTGCTGAGCTTCGTGTTACCGCCTATACTCTGCATACCTTCGTATTTTGTAAGTACCTACTAGTTGATGTCTTCACCATCATCATATTTTTATAATTCCTTATTGTAAATATGTTTCTTTTAACTGTGCAATGACTGGAACTTGTCTGTTATGTTGTAAACTTTTTCTCAAAAAAAAAAAATACGGGCAAGTGCGAGTCGTACTCGCGCACGAGGGGTTCCGTACCATTATCTAATCTAAGTATACAATAAAAGGGCAAAAAAATCACGTTTGTTGTTGTAATCATCAAATGACTTCTCCCACTCTGGGCGGAGCGGGAGGGAGTGTCAGACTTTTACTGAGTAAAACCCTTCCATGTTCCTTCCTCGCCCTTTATGTTACGGGGCCACACAGTATCTCTTTCGAACAGCCCGATGGGAGCCCCTCTTAATTTATTTTTCTGTTTTTAATATTTGTTGTTATAGCGACAACTGAAATACATCATTTGTGAAAATTTCAACTGTCTTGCTATCACCGTTTATGAGATACAGCCTGGAGACAGACAGACGGACAGACGGATAGCGGAATATTAGTTATACGATCCCGTTTTTATCCTTTGGGTACGGAACTCTAAAAACAGTCGTGTTCCGACTGCTGGATATAAGCGTCCCCCAAGATTCGTGACGTGTATGTCAAAATTAAAGTGCATGAACATTCACTTCATTAAGTTTCACTAGTAACGTACCCAACGTTGCTAGTGAAAAGCTGTTATAGCGGCACTACAAAAAGTACCAACATATAGAACAAAAAGTACTACAGCGCCATCTATGAGAAAGATGATGAACTAACAGCGAAATACGTCAGAATTCCTACATCGCGCATGCAACATTTTCCGCGACTTAAGAGCATATTACGCGAACCCGACAACAACCGTCGGGCAGTAGCCCACCAGACATAACACCCGTCAATCGGAGGATCCTCCCTTTTCTACGGGGGATTCTTCTTACCCCCAAACTGTAATAATATATTATAATATTACATACAGAGTTTGAAATCCATCATTATCTCCCGTTCTTATACCAATTTACTTTGGGGCGGGGCAGCATGTCTCTTTTTTGCCATACTTCTATGTTATTCCTCATCTCAGCAGTCACAGGGTTTGCAATTAGGAGGAGCCTTTTCAAAACAGTATCGAAAGTAAAGTTACATTTATTCAAAATAGTGCTCATGGTTCCATTAGACCTGTATACATAGAACCTACATAAAGCAAGAGGCTTAGGTAACGAGTCGGGGTCGGTTTTCAATCAATCTAACTGCAGGCTGCGTCTGAATACTTCACGCGAAGTCTGACTTTCCGATGATCAAAACCACACACAACTTGCGTGTCACAATTCATAGACTGAACAGTTTTTGTTTTTTAGATTTTCTATCAACTCTGGCCGTACAGATAGTAGCTTTTAGTTAGGACTTTAATTAATTGTAAAACATCAAGTACCTAAGTCACCGGGGAACAAAGCTGCAGCCAATTAGGCCATACTATGAATTGAAGAATTTAGGCTTAGGTAACGAGTCGGGGTCGATTTTCAATCAATCTAACTGCAGGCTGCGTCTGAATACTTCACGCGAAGTCTGACTTTCCGTTGATCAAAACCACACACAACTTGCGTATCACAATTCATAGACTGAACAGTTTTTGTTTTTTAGATTTTCTATCAACTCTGGCCGTACAGATAGTAGCTTTTAGTTAGGACTTTAATTAATTGTAAAACATCAAGTACCTTAGTCACCGGAGAACAAAGCTGCAGCCAACTAGGCCATACTATGAATTGAAGAATTTACTATGAGCTATGATTCCACTTTGACCAAGACTGCTGCCCAAAAGTGACGTGTTACTAACACCAATGGTAAGTAGATACTAATTCGGTAATGGTGTGCCTCTCATTGGTGATTTAGTTTGAAATACGCAATTTTTTTAAAAGCGTTGCGAGTCAAATTCACCATTTTATCAGAATGATACAGTATTTTACGTGATTAAGACAAATCCACCGTTGAGTTCGGTAATTCTCCTACGGAATCGTAATTCCGTATTAATTGTCTGTGTCCCAAATTTCATCCAAATCCGGTCAGCAGTTTTTGCGTGAAAGAGTGGCAAACATGCAGACATCTAACATCCTCTCAAACTTTCGCATTTAGGTACATACTCGTAATAATATTAAGTAGGGTGTAGGCGTAATGTAACTTTAGAAGCTTAATGAACGTGTTTGATGAAAACAAAGTCGAAAACCTTCTCGAATCAGAAGGCAAAATAAACGTTTCTGACAAATTGCTAATATTAAACAATTCGTAGCGTTTCACGTTTCGTTGCGTATGTAAACCTTTATACCCTCGTCTTAAACTGGTAGGTAGGACTCCGGCGCCATTTTGAATTACGTCATCGCGCTTTTTGACATCTCATTTATTGGTAAAAAAAAAAACAGTCCGTCAAACCTGTGTCGTACATGTAAAGGTTTTCCGATACGGAAAAATACTCTCTTGTATAAATAATCGATTTTCTTGTATATATAACTTTTTTGTTTTTGTTGATTCCAGTTTTTGTAAATAAAAACAACGAAAAATGGAAAATATGGAATCCATAACGAGATTTAAAAATACTATAAAAGCTCTTAGGTTGGTTATGAAAACTAAATTTTAATTTTACTGGGAAAAAGCTTTATTGTACTGTACATCACTGAAGTATAATACACAGAATAGGTACATTTTAAAAATCCATTTTACAAAGAATGTTGGAGAAAAGTGCAGAAATTTTCTGAAGACCAGTTTTTCCACAAATTTGTATTTGTGAGTTTGGGTAGCTTATAATTTTACACAAAACAGGAAGCACATACTTTGGAACCCATATGAAATAATGACTGTATGAGAAATCCAAGTAGATACCTTAACAAGAATGATTACCATCGTGTGCAGTGTTACCAGCGATTTAAAAACGATATTTTTCTTATTTTGTCAGTTTGTTAGTCCGGAAATACAGCTCTGCTTAACCGTTAGGGTTTAACGGGCTTAATGTTTTGTGATATATCAAATTAAAGTAAAGTAAAGTGGTTGGATACATTTTTTCTTAACACATATTTAGAGTGAGATTAAATCGAAATCAAAAGTCAAAAAATCAATTGTTGCAATTGAACAATCGGGGCCCTGCTTAACAAACGTTACAAATTGTAAATGTATTTTACTAGTTTCTGTTTAATAAAAATTACAACTTACGAATTTACTATGGTGCAAAACTGACAAAATTGTAAAATTTTACCTACAATTTTACAGATTTTTTTTCAATTAACATGTATTTTCAAAACACTTCCTCGAAAATTGTTTTTTTTTTCGCACTACGATTAGGTTCAAAATGCAGTTTATTTCACACACGTGCGTTTTGTGACATGTTTCCACACGTGTGCGGGAATGAAAATTGCCACAGATAACTATACCTATACTTAGTCCAAATTGGTTCAATGCTTATAGTCAGAGGTGAATGTATTTTTTTGTCAATTCGGAAAAGCAGTATGCGTCTTTACGCCGTAAACATTTTTTGAACATTCTAATTGTGTTTATAAATTCAATTTCGTAGATAAACATGAATATTTAAAACTAATATTTTCTTTTATAAACAAATTAACATTTACTTGTGTTCTAAATTCAAAAAATTATAAAAAAAAAAACTATTTTTTATATTAAACTGTAATCATAGTCTCGTAATAATTCATGACACAAATATTTTTCATTAAGTACTTATTTTATACAAAAGTGTATTGAAAAATGTCGTTTAATACACGTGGACATTTGTTATTGTTATACAGTTCTCGGCTCAAAAACACCCTCGCTTACGGCTCGTGTGTTAATTCCGCCTCGAACTACAATAACAAACTTTCTCCACTTGTATCGAAATGTACTATTTCTTTACAGGTGACAATTATTGTAAGGTTTTTTAAACAACACTTGTCAAACAACTTTAAATATACCTAATTAGGTATGCCACTTATGTAGAAAGTTGTCGGATTGTAACGTTTATTAAACAAGACCCAGGCCGTTTTGAAGGCAAAATTACATACAAAGCAGTTCCTCAAAACGCCCGCCCTCCTCCGCGTTCTAGTGTAAATCAAGTTAGTTAACTTTACTCGCGATAAGGGCAACCCAAATTACGGTTCACAATGCTTTATCATCATAAAAATGTTATGTACTTACGTTGAACTTGTCACGACAGCTACACGCAAGAAACCCATCTCGCGATATCAAGTTAACATACTCATTCATAAGAATTAGCAAAGATGCCAAGTGGAAGAACTTTCTTTTTGTAATTCTTTTACTTGCATGTTTGTACCATGTCCATTTCATTGTGACCTTGTGACTCCTAAACGGATAAAACGATTTGGACAAATTAAGCTCGTACACATAAACACGATGCGACGTCGTATCGCGGGAATTTACATTCAAAGTCAAACTACTGCTTTTTTTACTGTGCTTTAGAACAGGGAATACGACCTTTTTTCTGCAAACACTGCAGATTTATAGCTACTTGCTACGTCATCAAAAGACAAAGATGCCGCGTCGTAGCTCGATGCGACGTCGTCGTATCGTGTTTATGTGTACGAGCCCTTATACGTTGCTAGATTCATCTTAGGGCTTATTCATCAACTGGCGACTATAAATCACGCGAGTGATCGCGTGTTGGCATCTTCCAACTTGATTTATTTTTTTGTCGTCAACTCGCACGCACGTTATACTTAAAGTACAATCAAATGAAAACGGATTGAAATAAATAACTAAAAAAAAAACAAGCTTTGTTTGTTTACTTTATTAGTTTACATAATTAGATTATACATTTTATAAGAAGTTTACGTAGCTGACTGTACATCTGACGTATTTTACGTCAGAATTACAAGGTCGCACGAGTTGACGACAGCAAAAAAAAAAAATCGGAAGACGCCAACTCGCGAGCACTCGCGAGTTTCACAGTCGCCAGTTGACGAATAAGCCCGTCTTAGTGGCGCGAGTGTCACTGGCCACATGAGAATTAAAAAAACAATGGCGTATTTTCGGCGCTATATTGTGGAGATCGTGTTTTTTTTCTCCAGAACCCGTCGATTGTAATAAGTATATTGTAGCGAGTCGACTCAGTACTTTTCTTTTCTATCAGCGTCACCACTAAATTAATGACAGTTTATCTTGGCCCTAAGGGCATGATTACAAGAGAACGAGTATTTCTACTGTGGAGAGTATAGCTACGAAAACCAATCTAGTTTCCCAAACGTGGAGATTATTCGGTAACCTCATTACCGATAATTAAGCCTGTGCTCTATTTTATGCTGAGAGCGAACGTAATCCAGAAAGAAAGCTGCTTAGCTTAAACAGGATTCGGAGGAGCGAATCCATTCGCATCTACAAACTATCACTTCCAAATACAAAAATAAAAGAAGCCGTCAAACAAGCATTTTGAATTTCAAACTAAGCAACGCAAAAATGATTACTAGGTTTTTTATTTTGGGCATAAAAATCACGTTTCAGGATAGAACTCAATGTAACGCACTCAAAACACTGTGCTGATGGATGAATTGAATAGTACGGTAGTCGTGGAGGTATTTGAATTAAAGCTATAATATTAAGAGTAAAAAAACACGTTAAAAAGTTGGAACTTTGACTACCAATATTTCCGTAACAAGAAGGTGCCCTAAATCCGAATGCCCTAAGCATACCTATAGGCACCTCTTTGGCCCTTTTTTTTGTTCTAGACGGGTTTCGTTAAGCGTACACCCATTTACACCCATTATATTCCGAATAATGTTCAAAGATATCAAACACCATCTTAAACAGACATCTATCGGTGCCAAACCCATCAATGTATAAAATTGCAATATGATATTACAAATTCCTTTCATTTACGTATAAACAGAGTTTACAATTCATGACCCAATTTCGAAAAGTCACGCATTTAGTATTAACTAGCTTCTGCCCGCGACTTCGTACGCGGATCCTATTGCTTTTGCCAGCGACACCGGGTTCGTCAAAATCGAAGATCTGAAACATCTAATTCTAAGAGCCCGGGGACGGGAAAATAATGGATCTTTCCCACCTGAGCAACACATACCGTTTGTTTCTTTCTGCCATTTAACAGCTTCACAAAAAGTAAAATTTTGAACCATACCTCCGATGGCGGAATATGTGGCGTATTCAATCATAGGAGTATACGTAAATGAACTCCGTTTCTTATCAACCCAAGGAAGGTCATCATGCCCTACGGCTATATCTTGAGACACCCGATTCTTCAGATGTTATCGACATTCTGTTCAGAGAATGTCGAAGTCTTCGCGCTCTTCTTCTGTCTCTTCATGCCGTACTCCAGCAATTCTTTCTCTCTCACTTTCTAACAGATTATGAATATTTTGTTGTGCGCGTGTTCGGCGCTCTTCTTCTGTCTCTTCATGCCAAAAACACTCAAATAACATAAGCTCGAAGACATATTTATTCGATAAAATAAAATAATAAATGGGAGTTTTGGCCAGTAGAGTCAAATTTTCAATCCATCGTCATCGAAAATCGAAAATCAGTCCTAATCCTAAACTGTTACCTCCTTAACCGCGTGGAGGTACTCCCAGTTTTTGTCATTTTATAATTATACAGTGAAATCAGTGATAGCTTTGCAATAATTTTCACATCGTGATATGGTGTAGCTGGGCTCTTGTAGTTCCACAACAGGTGTTCCAGATCTTCGATTTTTATAAATTAACAGAGAGTGCTCATCAAATTGAACAACTTTTGCTAGAACGTCATTCCTATATGCGTTATGGTGTAGCTGGGCTATTGGAGTTCCACGACAGGTGTCCCAGATCTTCAATTTTTATAAGTCAACAGAGAGGGCTTATCAGATTGAACAACTTTTGCTAAGACGTCATTCCTATATGTGTTATGGTGTAGCTGGGCTATTGGAGTTCCACGAAAGGTGTCCCAGATCTTCGATTTTTATAAGTCAACAGAATGGGCTTATCAGATTGAACAACTTTTGCTAAGACGTCATTCCTATATGTGTTATGGTGTAGCTGGGCTATTGGAGTTCCACGACAAGTGTCCCAGATCTTCGATTTTTATAAGTCAACAGAGAGTGCTCATCAGATTGAACAACTTTTGCTAAGACGTCATTCCTATATGTGTTATGGTGTAGTTGGGCTCTTGGAGTTCCACATCAGGTGTTCCAAATCTTCAAATTTATTCTCTCAGCAGAAAATGCTCATCACGTGAAACAATTTTTGCTATGGTGTCATATTTGTATCTCTTATAGTTAAGCTGGTCTATTGCGGTTCTACATCAGGTGTTCAGGTTTCCAAGATAAATTATAGCTTATGTGTTGCCCAGACATAATACCTATACAACAAAAAAAGAATCATTCAAATCCGTCCAGTACTTCCGAAGATTAGCGTGTACAAACAAACAGACAAACAGACAAACAGATAAACAGACAAACAGACAGACTTTTTTTTTTGGATTCGTGCTCTATTACTGTTTCTAAACCCGCTTCAATTATTATTTTTTAAATATATTCAATGTACAGACACAGCTTTTTTACTCTTTTATTATATGTATATAATATATATATATATAGAAGATATAGATATCGGAAATTAATAATTATTTTCAATACTGAGCCACTGCCTATCTGACCTCGACAATCCAGTTGGTACTTGAGAAAAAGGTACCTCTTGGTAAGACTACCTGCTACTGCTGTCAAAGATCTATAAATAACAACCGGTACCAACAGATTAACGTGCTCCACGTTCGCTTCTTGTACAATACTGGTACTCAGCTGCATTCGGTTACACTGGAAGTCGACCCCGACAAAGTTAGGCAAACGCTAGACCGATGATGATTATGCTATAGAATAGGCTTGTGTCCTAAAAAAATCTAATTAGTCCGTCAGTTAGATTATAAAAAAATATTTGACCCGTATTTTTTCTTTTGTTACATAAACCAAAATTGACGAAGTTAGGACGCTTTTAAAATTCGCAATACGTCACGCCGTGCTATAGTTTTTAGTGCGTTGTGACGTCACGAGCCCCCACTCCCGAGTTTTGATGAGTTTTATCTTTGTCAGTACTCAGTCATTTACAGAAACAAAAAATACGTGTCCATTATTTTCCAATACTCTAACTGACGGACTAATTAGTTTTGCAATTTATTGATGGTGGAAACTAGCCTATTGTATTAACCAATCTAAATTCGTTCGTATTTACGTTTCCCGAATGAACATTTAAATAAATATTATGTGGGAACTTATATTGTCATAGTCATGTATATTGAAATTCACGTTATATTTTCAATATACATGACTATGAGGATTTAGGATGCCAGTTATATGGGGTAATATTAAATTATTTACCCACTGTCAAACCTTCGTTATGTACGTTGTTAGTGTAAAACTTCAGAAAGGGTATTTCATATTATTATTTGCCATGGCTTCGTTTCTTGTGTTAGTATCACATACTACACTGGTTCGGCGACGTCTCGTAAACGGTTACCATTTATGTAAGTAGGTTCAGGGTTGTAGACCAATCAGTTTAAATGTTTTTTCGCTTTTAAATAAAGCTTACCCCAAAAACACAAGCTTTGAAATATAGGTGTAAATAGTATAATAGCTTCTGCCAGCGGGTTCGCCCGCGCGCATTTGATAATTGTCCCATGGGATCTTACTACCGGGATAAAAAGTATCCTATGTGTTAATCTAGGTTATAAACTATGTGTTTGCAAGATTTCACCCAAATAAGTTCAGTAGTAATTGCGTGAAAGAGTAACAAACATTTATACACACATACTCACAAACTCATTTATAATATTTGTAGGATTTTTCTCTTTTCTCGGGCACGTCCCATTTCGAAAACTAAACAAAAGACGTGTCCCATTTCGTTACTATTTTAATCTTCATACATTGATGATACCCTTAACATGGTCCACTAACCATGAGTTGTACCAAACTAAACGTGTATACGAACTTCAGCCCCATAAGTTGGGGATAAGTAACTGTTTTAAAATTCATTTGCAAAATTTGACTTACCTTCTAAACATACAATCACTGCAAGTTAAATAAAAGGTTGGATAGAAAAGTAATAACCGCCTCCATGCATTATAACCGTGCACGAGTCGAAAACATTCCGTTTTGTTAAAAACCGAAAAACGAACGCCCGTACGCAGTACAAACGCACTGCTTCGGCGCCGCCGCGCCGCAGCGGTGCGACACGAAACGTCTAAATTGAAAGCGCCCTCATGGTGCTGTTATCAAGTATATCTGTGTTTAACATTTATGAGCTGCCTAGCCCAAGTCGATACCATAGATATAAAAAAGAAGGTCGAAACTCTCAACTCGAGTGTTTCCGATGAAATCTTTTGGTAAAGTATCCCTTCACGACTGTCATGAAAACTTATGGGGTGTGACGCACACACACACAGTCTAGACTAAATAGCACATATTTAGTATATTTAATTTTGTATATTTTAACCCAGATTGATGTAAATAAGTTCGTTTAAGCTGGATTTTGTAAAAGGGGAATAGAAACCTGTCAATACATTAATTGAAATAAATTGCGTGCGTGCGTGTCAGCTTTTTAGTTTGCCCGCGTCACTGTTGTATGGCATGTAATTACATGCAGATCCATATGCTCGCAGATGTGTGCTTTTCACCCATGTTATTGCAAACGAATTCAGGGATGAATTTAAAATAATTGTCCTCAAAATAAGCTGCTGTAAAGCGCAAAATAATGTTACTATCGAATATCACTAGCTACGATTTCGTTCGTTTTTTTCTCTATAAAGTAACATAGACTAATTCATGTACTTATTACTAATTACTAAGATAACAACATCACCAACATAATAGTATAACGAAATGTATCAAAACCTATTACTGAAGCGAGCAAAAATACTAATAAAATCAATATGAGACCACCGTACAGACTTTTTCTACCAAATGAAGAAAAGATCACGAAAATCGGCAAAATAATCATTGAGAAATTGAAGTTCATTAATAGAAAAAGAACTCGTCGTATGCACGGCATCCTTTCAAAATTAGCATATATTCGGCACGTATGCACTAGTTTTTGGAAGCGCGTGTAGCTGCGTAAAAGCGTGCCTTTTGCCACACGCGCTAATACGAACGTTGACGCGCTTATAGGCGCGAGAGATACTATGTGTATGACATATTGCTAATTTGCTCTGACAAAACCACGCACGTCCAAATTTTTGTAGCCCGTAATGTGAGCGGCTTATGTGCGAAAATACGCTAATGAGTGTAATGAACAATCCACAGGCCGGCAAACTACGTCTTCAAGCATAGTTTAACTTTCAATCAAACCGTGGTACTGTTATTAATTAGCCACGAGCCATAAAAATAGACCACATATCAATATGAAATTCTCCCACCAATTCCACTTGATTGAAGTGTTGTTTCTTTCACAATGATTCGCGATATTCGTCTGTTTCTTGATTGATGTTAGTTCGAGTAGCGTGAAACTATGCCGTTATCGCAGCCGAGGTTGGCCTCGCCTTCAATTAATTGATTTCTGTTACGTGTTCTGAGTGTATGTGGTATTGTTTTCTTTTAATTTGGAGATGTACTCTTGTCACTGTTTGGTTCTTGGTGAAAATAGATCTCGCGATCATCATTAGCCTATAACACTCCACTGCTGAACATAGGCCTCTTCAATCTTCAATTCGATTCATGGATTCTTCATCCAGTTGCTACCAGCCACTGAGCCACCATATGAGGATGTCACTCCACGCTTGTCTGAGGACGTCCTTGCGCTTGCCGACTTGCGGTCTCCTCGTAAGAACACGTCTAACTCAACGGTAATTGGTCCTACAACTCATATGGCCGACCCTTTGACACTTCAGCTTACTTATTCCGTGAGCCCGATTCCGCGATGTCGTGCCTCAATTCCGTAACACACTAGCAATCACAATCTGAAAGATTTTTAAAATCTTGTCTTTATTTAAAAAAGTGGCTGCAGACTCCCGCCGAGACTCTCTGAGAAAGGGCGAGTGCGAGTGTGTGCAGCAACTATAGTGAAATTTGATTGCTCGACAAAGTTAATAACACAATTAATGTTGTCAAACTTGAAGACGTTTCGATTGCGAGTGTGTTATTATTCAATTTCCTAGACGGACTTCGGTAGTTTAGTAGAGAAATGTTGCCAGACATCGATGGAGATAGTTGCAATATTGTGTTGCTACAAATAGCTACTGAATTCCTCCGTTTTCTGAGAACAGATTATAAAATAGTCTCGTCACCGAAGTTTTCAATAATAGGATTTGATATTAAAAATTTAAAACATTAATATCTATTTCTTCCATCAGGTATTTAGAAACAGTAGGTTGGTTAGCTAATTTTGACAAAACAATCGAATGTTATAACATTTATTGTTTGAGTTTAAAGAGTTTTTTAAACGCAAAGGAGGCGATATGACCTGACCACTTCTCCTCAACCGGTAGTCTGCTAGACCTGAATCCTCCAGCTTTCATAGCTTTCTGGTCCTACACTTGAATCACTGCCTTAGTCACTGCCTTTTTTTGTAACTATTATTAAATGTTCTATTCACTTGGCCTGCTGTTGTATCCCCCCAGCCAGCAGATGCAACATCGACTCATCAGCTGCAAGGTTTATCGGACGATAGCCCAGTGGGATTGCTAATTATGCGTTCGGTCAGGCAAACAGAGATAAGGGGACATTATCTTATCAATATGAACAATTTCTGCTAAATTGTTATACTCGTAGTACATGATTGATGTTGCCTTCACGAATCAATAAAATTAGGACAAAGTTTGAAGTATTACCTCTTGGGCCCGAGTTAAAGGCTCAAGCAACAACAGAGACACAAATGGAAAAAGTCGTTTAAGAGTCTCCGCGGTCTCATCATCATCATCATCAGCTCTGCTGGGACGCAGGCCTCCTCTCTATGAGAGGAAATGGGCCATAATGGGCCATAATTGACCACGCGGGCCCAGTGCGGATTGGTAGATGTCACATGTCTTCAAATGTTTTGGTTCTTATTTGAAAGCAATCGTGTAGCCTATTAAACTGATTTATCAGCCAATACCGAAATGTTGTAGTATGCGCATCATAACATGTCCATACTGATTGACAGCCCGATTAAACCATGGCCCGATTGACAGTATGCAGTTTGCGGGGACTCATCCCACGCCACGAGTCGCCGAGGTGCTTTCAGAGCGTGTCGTTGGTACAAAGTGGACGCGCGAGTCGCTTAACGAAAATGGAGTCCCTCGAGGCCGCGAATGCCCCTCAAACATTTCAATACGCCGCCGCCGAGAAGCACTTTTCAAAAACTTTTTACAAGAAATTGCTTTTAAAATCACCCTTTGATACCCCGTTTATCGTGAAAAATTATATTGAGGAAAGTAGGTAAAGAAAATGTTTCTAAATACACAGCGCGTCTATTATAAATTAATTAAAAAGGAGAACTAGCTAAAACTTTAAAACTCAATCACGTGGCCCCTTATCAAGAAAGTCTGTCGAAACCACTAACAAAATTAATTTCTCTTTCAGGTGTTCACAATACACAAAGACTTCGCTTTTGACAAAAGTGGAAACATGCTGACTAAAGTCTACTTCGTCGATTCGAACTACAATGGCAGTTTGTACCAGATTAATTTCTGGGTCCACGCAGTGCTTATAAAGCTGCTTCCTTGTGTTATACTAACTGTAATCAGCGCATGGTTGATAAGAGCACTGTACAGAGCGAATAGTAGGAAGAAAGCTTTGAAAGGGTACAGTGCTTGTCCTGCGAACACTGTTGCTAATGGCAACGGGAATGTGTTCACGAGAAAATCGACGAAGCGGTCAAAAGCCGAGCGACGAACCGACAGAACGACGAAGATGCTGGTCGCTGTGTTACTTCTCTTCTTACTGACGGAGTTCCCTCAAGGGATACTAGGTCAGTATTACAATTTTCTTGTTTAGTCTGTACCGGATTGTTTGCGAAAATTTTGTTTAGTAAACATCATTACGGTAGTTAATAAATCTGTACTTTATAATGTTGAACATATTACAAACATCATCACTCATTAGGTTTTATGACTGAGTAATAAATCATCTTTTCTTGTATCTTCGTACCTTATGACAATAAAAAACAAAATTAGGTAAATGTTTCAGACAGAAAACAGCCAATGATATAATTGACCTACTAATAAAATTAGAGAAAAGTGCCGAAAAAAGAAAACGAAATTCGGTCGGACTTAAATCAACATAAGTGGGAGTGTTTGTATAAACATTGAAGTACGTATTTATAATTAGGTTCACTCGTGCGTTTGTAAAACAATATCTTTGTTTAGATCTTCCTGTTGTCTTTATACTTAAAGGTATTTGGTAACAGACTGAGGAAAGTTTCTATGTAAACAAAATGTAACGTTGATCATAATTTGCGCGTGCTCATTATGTTGGTATATCTTGGTACACTAACTAGAACTAGGTAGAACTAACTAACTCTATTTTTAGATTTTTTTTTTAAGTGCGTATTGTATATTTATCACTTGCTTTCGGTGCAGCCGCTCGGGCCGATCTTTAGGTTAAGCCGTACTTGCCTAGGTTGGTCTGTGGATGGGTCACCACCCTTATATACCGAGTTTCCCCCGTGCCTCGGAAAGCACGTTAAGATGTTGGTCCCGGCTGTCATTTGTCCATCTTTGGCAGTCGTTACAGGTAGTCAGTGACCCAAATAATCTGACAGCCAGTCTTACCAAGTGGTATCGTATTACCCAGTATTAACTGGGTTATGGAGGTCAGATAGGCAGTCGCTCCATGTAAAATACGGGTATGCAGCTGCATCCTGTTAGACTGGAAGCCGACCTCAATATAGTTGGGAAAAGTACCCAGTTTGCTTTGTATTGCTTTGCTATGAAAGAGCGGGGCTTCCCAACACAGGCATTAATTGCTTAAAGGGAAGCTCCATACACTAAACTTTTATGTTAACTTATGAAGCAATAAACTATTTTGTATTTTGTATTTTGTGTTTTGTATTTTGTATTTTGTATTTGTATAAAAGGCTAGGCAGATGATAATGATCACTTGCTTTTGGTGAAAGAAAACACCATGAGGAAACTAGCATGCCGGAGAGATTTTTCTCAATGGCATGAGGCCCATGGGCTTCATAAAAACTATGACACCAGGTTAGGCACTAACACGAAAAAGAAATACAACAATAAATTTTTAGGTTTTACAAAAATAAATCTTCAGAATCAGAATCAGAGTGCTTTATTTGTAACTAGCCGATGCCCGCGGCTTCACCTGCGTAAAATATACTTAAACCTTCCTCTTGAATCACTCTGTCTATTAAAAATAAATTGCTGTTTTCGATTTATGACGTATTAAAAAAAACTGCTCACTAGATTTCGTTCAAACTAATTTTCGGTGGGAGTTTACATAGTAATGCACATCATATTTTTTTTTTAGTTTTATCGTTCTCGTATTTTAGAAGTTACGGGGGGGGGGGGACCCTTTTTTCCACTTTGGAAGGGTCTCTCGCTTAAACTATTCAGTTTAGTAAAAAATTATGTTGGAAACCTCTAAAGTTTGATATAATTTTTGAAGACCTATCCATAGATACCCCACACGTACGGGTATGATGAAAAAAAAAATTGAGGTTCAGTTCTAAGTATGGGGACCCCCAACATTTATTGTTTTTTTTTTCAATTTTCGTGTGAAAATATTAACGCGTTGTTCTTATAGTTTCGGAAAAAAGTGGCTGTGACATACGGACGGACAGACCAGACAGACAGACATGACGAATCTATAAGGGTTCCGTTTTTGCCATTTGGCTACGGGACCCTAAAAACCCGCATCAAAATCCGTTGCATAGTTTTAAAGATCTAAGCATACCTACATAGGGACAGACATGTATGCAGCCAACAGGCATGACGACAGTATCAAAAATTACAAATCTATTTAGTCCATCAGTAACATTATTTAAAAGTAATGGACGGTATTTTTTATTTTTGTATCTTTATCAATTTTGATTTACGTAAGAAAAGAAAAAATAGGGTCAAATATATTTTAATAATCTACCAGACGGACTAATTCGTTTTTTATTTGTCGTCAATCCTACTGAACACCATCTTTCCATTTTGTTACTTATCATATCATCTTTGTTACTCGTATTTTATTCATGCATATCTTTTCCTTTCTCAGGTCTTCTAAGTGGCGTCCTAGGCAGATGCTTCTTCAAGCAGTGTTACGACCTCTTCGGAGAGCTGATGGATGCACTGGCCCTCCTAAATGGGGCCATCAACTTCGTCCTGTACTGTTCCATGTCGCGACAGTTCCGGACAACGTTCGGGCAGATGATCAGGAACCGGTGTGCTCCCGCGCAGAGAGCGAATTCACATACTGAACTACAGACTACTTATGTTTAAGGTTGATTGTAGTTTGACAGTATTGAGTGACTTTTTTTTAAACGGCTTGAAATGTGTTCTATTGACGAAGCATGAACAGTTTTAAACTTGGAACCCGTTAAAATGCTTCATAAAATGTTCATGACTAAAAGACGCTGTGTTTAAGTGATGGGCTAAAACGTGAAATAAAAAGATTTTGTGCGCTGATTTAAGTGATTTAAAGTGTTATATGGACAAGTAAGCTATGTAGCCATTTTTATCCGCCATTTTTATCATTAAAATAGCTTTTTGTTTTATAAAAGAAAATGTATTAATTGCTGTAGATGATCTAAGTGTTGAGTTGAGAATATCTACTAATTCTCAACGTAATTGGTGTTGTTGATTGATGAAAATTTAAAGCTAGGGCGTGTTTATGAGTTTGTAACGCAGTTATATATCTATTTACCAAGTACATAAACATGTTATTTGGTACCAAAGTTTCAAACAAGCCTGTTTGTGAATATTTGTAATTACTTATACGGAACTTCGAGCCTCTGTTAACTGTAATAAACACGGATTAAAATCATGGTAAAGTTAAAACTTTAATGGTATGGTTTATCATCTTCTACTAATTACTGCTCAAATATTATTTGTTGATGGTAACTTTACTCTTATCATAACATCACGACTGTAGCACCCGAAAGGTAAGGCAGAAGTGTGCTTCTGTAGCAACAAATTAGTAATAACTTTACTCCACGTTTATTAACTAAAAGACGTGTGTCTCTCATGGAAAATTACAATTTGTAAGACGTTACTTATTAGAATTTGAGTCTCTGAATTGTATTTCGAATTAGAAATAAGTAAGGTATGAACGGGGTTTTAGGGCTGTACCCTACCTACATTAAAGGAGATAATTTTTTTTGGGCCCACCTGGTCGTTGCATTTATTATTCATAATAACACCAAAAAAAAGTAACCGTTTTACTATGGTATTAAACGAAATATTACGTACAAATGAAAACGGAATCTTAAAATCATAATAAATAAGCTATGTCATGATATTATTTTGCGAGTCAAATCATTCCTGTTGTGGTCAATGTCATTTGACAGCAAACACTTACGTGAATAGGGGCGTTTTTTTTCTGTTTACTAAAAAAAGTACTAGTAGCAATCATGTCTGATATAATTATTATAGAATCAGAAAGAATATAAAATAACAATTATTAAACTGTGAGCATTTTGAATGCTACTTTTAAAGGTTTACACTAAAATCGCATAGATGGTTTAAACAATCAACGTGGCACGGAACGTTATAAACCCACTTTTTTATTGATTGACAGTCAACTTCATTATTTTGACATTTACTTTTTCTGTTTATTTTGGTTTTCGTAAGTTTTTTTTTGCAGATTTTTCACATTTATTCCGGTTAGACAATGCTTAGCTAATTAACCACTAGAATTTAGAGGTTATAAGAAAGAAATCCATGTAAGTTTCATTATTAAATGCTACAATTTATGTGGGTGGCCTAATCGCCGAACAAAAAAAGTTGTCTCCTTTCAGCCTTTTCTTGTCAAACCTTCATCTGAAAAAAAACAAAAGAAATTATGTCAACAAACAGCATATCGAATTCCTTTTCAACCGACTTCTTTGTTGTAAAGTAAATACGAAACACCCGCTTCTGAAAAAGGTTTTATTTCCACAAAACGTTTCCTGAAACATGATACTTATAAATCCGTTTTAAATTGAACCTTGGAGCCTATTACAAATTGTTATTCCATTTAACGTTGTCAATGGAAAATAAAAAGAAAATGTTGTCAATCCACTATCGATCATTTTGACATAAGCTATCGAAAACTTTATGTCAATCCTGTTTAATATTCTAAATAGTTTGTTAACCACATTTCTTATTTCCATTCAGTAATATTTCGAATTTAATTAAAACAGGTAAATATTTGACAGGTATTTGCGAGGTTGTCAACTTTCTGAATACGTCCTCTTAACACATTTTGACCGTGTAGGACTGTAAGTATTGAACTTTCTTAGGAAACAGCTGTTTTTGTTTTTTAAACCGATGAAAAATTTCTATGGAAGAATAGGTCCCTTTAACCCTGTATTTCTAATAGAGATACTTTTATTATAAAACCAGAAAAACCCCCTTTTAAATAAAAGAATAAAAAAATATATAAAACCTACTAAACCTGGTGGGACCTCCCTTCAAAATACGAAGCTCAAAATGAGGAACTTCCATCTAATTTTCATTCCTTATCGAAGCCTTTTAGATGAAGAATTGACAATATTCCTTTCCTTATGGTTCGCTATTTGAAAGAATTATTGAAAATTCATCCTTATTTAAAGAGGTGTGCCTCAGGGCTAGTTCAGCTAGGGTGAACCTTTTATATGAAGAACTTATGTTTAAAACTTAATGCATTCTAGACCCAGCGATAGAATAAATAAATAATATAATTGTAAACAAGGCTTTTATTATTTCTCATTTACCTGCAGTTTTTCAATTTGTATTTTGTTCATTGAATGCAAAAATTTACAATCATACTTAGTAAATTTAGGATTCATTTTAGCTCTTTAATGCAATTTCAATTGGGTTTTAACCCAGATATTACTGAAACTATTTTTGAGCTTCGATAACCGTGATTTTTGAATATGTTTCTATAGATGACTCATTGTAACTAGGAAAAATTATGAAAAAAAAATATCTTTTCAGGAAAAGCCAGAAAAAGGTGGCCTTTTAAAAGGCCGGTCGTAATATGGGGGTCGTATACATGTATGGTCGGTCTAGTAATGAAACAAAGTCTTATAGAATCAGTATTTAATCAACTCATATAATAAAAACACAAAGTTATTAGAAATACACACACACACCTGCAAATACGTTTGTTACTGAGTTTGATTGTGATATGCCATAGAACAGTTCTTGGGCTGTAAATGAATTTAAATTACACTTTTGGCAAAAACACCTCTTTACTTGGCAAACTTTGCATCTTAGGTGAGGCGCACTATATTGGAACAAGTGATCAACCTCATCATATTGAGATGATTCTCGATGAGACCAAGGTGTAGGACAGGTTCCTCTCTTATCGCTCTTTTTTGTAGGTTTCGAGCAAACGCTTTGCCAATGATCTGAGAAAATTACCACTTGTATAGCTGTCACGCATTATGTACAGGCTTACAGATATATTATCTAGGCTATGACAGAAAAGAGAAAAGTCCCATTATTGCTACGAATAGAAGTCCGATATAAACCTATGTTCTGGTCCGACCGATCTACCCCTCCCATATTTTTTATAACAAAGGGTTGATAAATATGCATATATTTCTTATGTTCTTGTGAAAACCTCTTCACTTCATGCAAGGGCTCCACAGTTTCAGCATTTGATTCAACAGTAACGACACTGTTGTCATTCCGTTTGCAAACTAGTATGTGCTCACGTAAACTAGATTTGTACTCAAATGAACCTCTATCAGTCTTTTTGAAGTCTTTGTTGGTAGTAAGAGGACCCTTAGACGTTCTATTTTCCCGAATCGTTCCAGTCGATCTCAGGCCCCCCTGTTATCGGTACGGTTGGCTGAATCAACCCAGAAATGCACAGAAACTTCGCTATCTTCACCGATCGTGTCAATCCTGCGTCTTCTCTTACGCAAGCTCGACAAAGGCACGTCATCTTCCTCGTCAGAGCTCTGTGAAAACGTTACCTCGAGAGCCTACAAGAAAATAACATAGGCACATATTGTTATAATATAAACAGAAAACATACCTACTCGTGGGTTCATTAAGATGTAAATGAAATGAATTCATAATCACTTTACCTGGAAGATTTTGTAATGTTACGAACTCTTCATCTCCAGAGTCTTCGTCAGTAACATCCGCATTGGCATTCTCAGGTGGGAAAATGGTTATTTGGTTCGGCACCAAAGTGTCTTCATCAACTCGCTCTAACTCATCAACAATTTCAACGAGATGGAGCGCTTTTGCAAATCGCATGATAAAATAGAAATAATCATCGATAAACCCCTATATTACGACGGGACTTTTAAAAGGCCATCGATTTCAAACGTAAAAAAAACACATTTGTTTTGCGTTTTGAACCAAACAAATGAGGTTATATATTGATGAAATAACCAAGATATCAATATCTAAGCGAACTTCTATCAGATTCCACATGTAAATAACATAAAAGCTTACCTTTGTGCAGCCATTGTAAAAAAATAATTCATGATCTTCAAAAACACTTAATATAGTTAAAACTGTGTGTCAAATTGTAAACGTAACTGCATCGAATAAAATTTTGATAGCTACTAAGTAAGTTGTCAATATGAATATGCGTGTCAATTGATTGAAAAAATATGAAAAATTAAGGTAGATTTAGTTCTTTATTTGGGCCTTTTAAAAGTCCCGTCGCAGTATCTGGGTTAACACATTCACTGTCCACGAAAAGACACAATAGTTAAACAATCGCTCTGAACCATATGTGGCTCATGGGACTGGAAATGGGTTAATCATATTTTCATTTGTTTTCAATTAACAATTCTTATAATTAATTAACATAATACTTAACCTCTTGTATGCCGTAATTATAGACACAATTAAAAAGCCATTGTGTCTTGTGTAGATCTACGTTCGGTACGAAGGGTTAATTATTTTAGTGAACCCCTCTGAAGGGTAAAGACTCCTCCAGTTTTGTCCCATCGATGGCCCAGCGGTATAGACCTGTAATCCATTGTCTGACAGTAAGTGGATCCTAGATTATTGAACCAGGCAGATATATACCCAAACAATGTTTGTGATAATCCGGCACGTGTCCCAGTCCCAGTCAATTGTAATAAGGGTAGTAACTATGCAAATAAAAGAGAAATAATTTCATTTCATTACTTTACGTCTCGTTCCTGACTAATTGTAAATACGACTCATTCTGCCTAATATACAGGGTGACTGGCTCTGGACCCGCCATAGCAAATTCGCATATAGAGAAGGTAATTTCCTAATTACTGAACCTTACTTTCCGCAAACAAAGTTTTATAGTTTAGGAGATAGGTCAATTGTTATACTTTATTGAAAATTTTATTATTAAAAAAAAAAAAATATTATAAAAAAATTTATAATATTATTTTTTGCTTTATTTTTGTGGGATTTTCTTACTATTTGTTGGTAGTCATAAACATTGGTGATTAAAATACTTCGAAACTTCCCTCAAACTAGGGTTAAAAATAAGATTAATACGCTTTTTAAAGAAAATAATGCCAAATAAAAATAACTACGATCAAATTCAACCTCAAATAAAAAAAAGCTACGGTGTTTCAATAATTAATTTTTATCAAAAATTTTATCTATTTTTTTTTACTAATTTTTATCAACATTTATCAAAAATATTATCAAAATTTGCTCTCTAGTTTATAACCTTTCCAACGGTTTCCAAATTTGTATTTTAAAAGTTGCTAGTTTAAAAAAAACAATTCAGTATCCGTCTTATTACAAAACGTGGTCTTAAAAATAGTACCGGGTTTAGTACTAGGTCTAAACCATGAACTTGAAAAAACGTTATTACAAAACGAAGTTTATCGCTAGTCCTAGAACTGAAAGTTACCGAAGTTAGACCATCGTGACGTGTAGTTTAACTATGGTACTAAATTGTCAAACGTCAAATCCTTTTTTAGTTTTGAGGTTAATTTTCGGAAAGTTTTTGTGATTTAAACAAAAATTGATATTATTGATAGGATTGATATTATTGATACGATTGATTTGGAAGATTTGGATCTGTTGGGTATTTTTGAGAGTTCCCGGGGACCCAACCGAGTTCGTCAGCGACGAAATCCATTTCAATTATCTGACGAAGATTTTCGATGTAAATACAGATTTACAAAACGTTTTGGACAAAAGATTGTCGATCTGCTACGTGATGCTTTATCCCACGATCCTCGAGGACATCCTTTAAGTTTGTAACTTATTTCGATATCTTACTCGAACTACGCGCGCTGCCCAGTTCACTCCGTTATACGCGCTAGCTCGATAGTTGTTCCAAACCAGAACAATTGAATTATGAACATGCATTCAAAAAAAATACAAGTCGGAATATTTAAATACCTATAAATAACAAAACTTTATATTTTATCACTACTTACAAATAAAAATTTATGAAATATTTTTTCTTTAATTTACGTTACAACATTTTGTAAAAAGGAACGGCGCATAGAACTATGCACGAATGAATGAACAGTTTAAATATTTTGTTGCATAAAATCTGTGGAAAATGTTAAGACCAGAGACTTTCTTTGGTACTAGTTAGTCCTTTGTTGGTCTTCGATTTGTAATACGAATGAAAGAACTAACGTTAGTACCGTACTAAACCTAGACCTTTTAGTTCTGGTTTAAACCTGGTACTTATGGAAGTTTTTATAATAAGACGGCTCAGGTTTGTTGAAGCTAATTGTGCAAAGTATTTTTTGCAAATTTATGACTTAAATTCTTCGTGGATTTACATTTTTATTATTCAAAAAAATACTTTTACAATGTAAAACAGAAAAAATATAGGAAAAATTATCGGGAAAAAAAAGCAAAAATTAAAGATTTTGCTCGAATTACTGCCCGAGAGCATAATTAAATAAGGACAAAAGAATAGTTTATTTTAAAAAAAATCTCCTAAACTATAAAACTTTGTTTCCGGAAAGTAAGGTTCAGTAATTAGGAAATGACCTCCTCTATATGCGAATTTGCTATGGCGGGTCCAGAGCCAGTCACCCTGTATAAAAAAAAAAACTCAAAAACGAATTTTAATACACCATGCTTTAGGGGTCATTCATTAAAGGATCCGTAGGTAAATTGTCCTTTTTTATAGGCACAATTTAAAAAGAATTAGAGACCTTTTTATGCGACTGTCCTCTCATAAACAAAAGGGAGTGTCTTTGCAAAGATTTATGGACTAGGGTCTCTTACGAATCGGCTGGCCTACTCAGTCCGTTCGTTCCGTTCGTATCCGCAATATAAATGGAAAGTGACGCTGTTTTTATGTTAGTCTTCCACACTCAAGGTGAAAGCGTCAGGGTAGTCCAAGAAATTTAAATTTTCTTACGTTTTTTGCAATTTGCAGGCCAGTGATAGATTGTATGTTGATTCAAATATTGTTCCTAACTGTAAGAGGCATATAGTTACAGAATTATTATCATCAAAATCATCAAGACCTTGAAAAAGCAGTTCCTCGACCTTTATGAACGTGGAGGGTTGTATTGATGATTTTGATGATTATAATTCTGGAACTACATACGTCCTACAATCGCCAACGATATTTTAATCAACATACAACCTAACCTACCACTGACCTTCAAATTGCAAAAAACGTAAGAAAATTTCCGCCCGTTCCCCGTTTCCGCCTTAACTGTTTCAAGCGCCTAGAATTCGCCGACTCTTTTTTTTTTTTTTTTTTTTTAGGATGGTAAATCATCAAATGACTTCTCCCACTCGGGCGGCATAATAGAACAAGATCCAAGGGCCGCCAGACGCATCATGTAGTGTTGATACGTACTGTGCACGTATATGTCGGCGGCATCATGGCCGTCGTCGTCGTAGAGAGTCACACAACATATTGGTTGGCACCAATTTATTTACACAGTCACACAATTACTCAGCAAATAAAAGGAAATATCAGCACAATTAAAGAAAATACCTTACTCCAGTTTAGAGTGTTTATTCCATGATTAGCGAACTAGGAATCTCCAAGAATAATAATGATCTTTGTTTTACATTACAACGGCTTTTATACACAGAAATTAAAACTGAGATTGGTAGCGATGGGTAGAATAAAAATATCAATATTTGCAAGGCGGGAGACATCAAAATAACTACTTAATAATCTTCATCTTAGGCTAGACTTTTAAATAATTCTAGCGGACATATTAAAATAACTTCCTATTAAAATAAACAGAAGTAACTATATTTTAGATAAATCAATCATAAATCCTTATTATTGAAGCAAACGGAAATAACGATTACTTTTAAATGAAATATACGGAAATACAAATATTTTAGTTCAGTAATTTAACACAAAAACCTCACTACCCTACAATACAACTATTAATTCGATAAACCTGCATAAGTCAAAATAATAATGTAACTACCCTCAAATTACAAACTAACTTAAAATTAAAATCAAATGATGGTTTAGCGCCCATACGGCCATTCTGATTCAGCGCGTTCTCTGCGCTATAAATATTTTACATAAACGGCATCAACCACCTACCGTCTTATTATAAAAACTTCCGTAAGTACCAGGTTTAAACCAGAACTAAAAGGTCTTGGTTTAGTACGGTACTAACGTTAGTTCTTACATTCGTATTACAAATCGTAGACCAACAGAGGATTACTTAGTACCAAAGACAGTCCCTAGTTCAAACATTATCCACAGATTATAAGCAAAATAGTACATTATGGTACAAGTGTGTAATGTTGGTGATTACCGCCGAGGCGCCATTGAGAACCGAGCCGTTAGGCGAGGTTCTTAAGAGAGCCGAGACGGTAATCATCAACACACACGTGTATCATACGACGTTTTTCAACACACTTGAGAATAAAATAATACTAAAAATAACTATAATTTGTTGAAAACGAGTTGTGAATTTTTTTTCGCAATGGCGGGAATAATTAATCAGTTTTTTTTTTTTTTTTTTTCCTGGCTTCGCACGGTTTGTGCATTTAGCCAATGTCATGTTTAGGAAGGTAAAGTTAAAGGTGGTAGGGAAACTGGAATTTATCAAATATTAACGAAATATAACGGAATTTGGAATATGATATAGGATCAGTAGGATTATAACTAACTATATTAATAATGATTGATGAAATATAATTAATCAGTTTTCCTATGCGCGCGCATCTAACAATGGCGATCGGCCATAGACTAAAAGAATGAGGTTTCTTTTTTTTGGCTTTTCGCGGATAGCGTTTTAGCCACGTACGAAATGGGGAATTCAAAGTTTTATTTAATACAGAGAAAACAAAAGTTACATTTGATTGAAAGTTTTATTTATTAAAAACTTATAAGTTGAAATTATCTATGTAGATACGAAGTTGCATAAAATGAGCAAGCAATAGGTACATTAATTTATTTGTACTATTGAACACGATCTTTTTGTATCGAAACTTTTTTAAGAACAAAGCAATTCAACCAATAAAAAAAAAACCCTATAACTCACTTGTGAATAATAGCAATGAAAAGTCACAGTTTGATTACAGGTGTCATTATGTGCCTAATTGCGGTGAAATTAGAGCCACTTTATGAGCAAGTGTGTTGAAAAAATATTTAAACCATTCATTCATTCGTTCAGCGTTCTATGTGCCGCTCCTTTTTACACAATGTTGTTACGTAAATTAAAGAAAAACTTTTTTATAAATTGTTATTTGTAGTGATAAAAATTAAAGCTTTGTTATTTAAAGGTATTTAAATATTTCGAGTTGTATTTTTTTAATGCATGTTCACAATTATTTTACATTGTTCTGGTTTGGAACAACTGTCGAGCTAGCACGTATAACGAAGTGAACTTGGCGGCGCGCGTAATTCGAGTAATGTTATCGAAATGTCTATGTTACAACTTAAAAGTAAACTCAAGACAAGAAAAACATCAAGATTATTAAAACAAGTAAAGGTACAGTTCTTTGTGGTGAGATCGTGTGTGCGTTCAAGTTTTAAGAAAATGCAAAAACCTAAGAAAAAAGGGGTGTTAATTGGAGTCCAGAAGAAAGGTTAGTAATAAAGGACATGCTAGATTACGTACACAACAGTATTTTTCATTTTTGGTTTTTATCACAAAATAATACTTTCCGAAAGATAATTTGCTAACCTCAAAGTTAAGAATTTGCCGTTTGACAATTTAGTACCATAGTTAAACTAGGGGTCGCGATGGTCTAACTTTGGTACCATAGATAGTTCTAGGACTAGCGATAAACTTCGTTTTGTAATAACGTTTTTTCAAGTTCATGGTTTAGACCTAGTACTAAACCCGGTACTATTTTTAAGACCACGTTTTGTAATAAGACGGCTAGGGTTTAGCCTAAGTAACACGGCATCACCCCCACAGGGTTAGCCCCCTAACACGGCATTACCCGCCTTGGATCTAGCCATAGTCATTGCTCATGGCATCACCCGCCTAGGATTAAGCCGTCTAAGACCGGGAAAAAGGATACGCGTGGTAGCTAGCCAGCGTAATAGGTGGGAATGGTGGAGTTGTTACTACAATATTATTTCGATAATTTCACATAACTAAAAATAAATGACATACAATTATTTTAATGGCATCACCCGCTTGGGATTTAGCCCCCCTAACACGGCATTACCCGCCTTGGATCTAGCCATAGTCAAGCTCATGGCATCACCCGCCTAGGATTTAGCCGTCTAAGACCGGGAAAAAGGATACGCGTGGTAGGTAGCCAGCGCAATAGGTGGGAAAGGTGGACTTGTTAATACAGATATTATTTCGATGATTTCACAAAACTAAAAATATTTATCATTTAAAACATACAATTATTTACATGGCATCACCACTTTGGATCTAGCCATACTTCATGGCATCACCCGCCTGCGATATAGCCCCCCTAACACGGCATTACCCGCCTTGGATCTAGCCGTAGTCATTGCTCATGGCATCACCCGCCTAGGATTTAGCCGTCTAAGACCGGGAAACAGGATACGCATGGTGATCAGTCAGCGTAATAGGTGGGAAAGGTGGACTTGTTAATACAATATTATTTCTATAATTTCAAGACATTATAGTTTCATAAACTAAAAATAGAATGACATACAATTCTATTCACGGCATCACCCGCTTTGGATCTAGCCATACTTCATGGCATCACCCGCCTGGGATATAGCCGTCTAAGACCGGGAAAAAGGATACGCATGGTGGCCAGCCAGCGTAATAGGTGGGAAAGGCGGACTTGTTAATACAGATATTTTGTGATGATAAATCATCCGCCCATACGGTTGGGTCATATTCACTGACATCCATGAATGGATTATTTTGAGCCAGAGGTTTTGGTCTCAAAATAACATGACAAACGATCAATTCGAAACCACTCATCAAATTAACATACTTTACCTTTGGCGATTATAAGACAAAACTTCCGTAGGACCTTCATATTTAGGACCATGTTTAGTCGTATGTCTTTCATGCTTACAATAATATATCAAAATCCCCCTTTTTCAAAGGATTTGATTTAAGCTTTGCCTATGTCACGTTTATTTGTCACGAAATGATCGCTCGTCCATCCTTAATTTACATAAGCATAACCACTTTTATTCTATGCTCAGTCTCATATTAGTGAGAACTAGAATGACCAAATAACTAAAATATTAATCCAATTATGAAAGTTGGCTTAATAAGCCAAGTTTTAACAAGCATTCTCTATTTTTTTCTTAAATTACTTTCAATTTTATCATCTCATTAAGTTAACAAACACATCAAAGCTTTCTAACTCGAGATTACCTTTCAAAATCAATAATTTGTTTGGTTTATAATTTACAGTAGTTTTCTCTAGAATCTTTCAATTCCGACTTTTCAGATGCCAAAATATTAAAGCAGAGCCTCTGAAGGCCTTACCAACATTAGCTATTTCGTACTGCTGCTCAGTTTCATCCACAGCATGGCTTCGAAGCTGTCCCAGCAGCTTTACAGTCCCGCTATCAGAGTCGCCAGCACGTCGTCATAGCCCTTGTTGAATCAAGCTGGTAACCCGTAGACGTCACAGCTTTCAGCATAATACCAATATCTCCGACATTGATCATGAAAATATCAAAATAAAGACCATTAGTAATCATATTAATTCTTGAAATACATAGTTCTCTTCTTATCATTCAACTGATAGCAAGAAACGAAATTAGAACTTAATCATAGCTAACTAAAATATCAAACAGGGTTTGGTTAGCTTCTACCACAAAAAGTTCCCATTTCATAATAACGTAATCGATCTCGACAATCGTCGAGATATTTTCGGAACACGGTGACATTCAAGTCTTTTTTCTACATAAAATTGAACCAGAAAAACTTTTTCTGACTATTGAAGAATCTGCGCTGGATTATTAATAGTTGTCATGCAACAATTTATATGACAACAAAAATTAATTAGTTTTAATAAGTTGACCTACATTTTTCTCCACTTTGTTAACGGTAAAAAGTGTTCTCGGAATAACCATCTTTATGGCATAACAATTAACTAATGATGTCTATAACAATGAAAACAAATTAGCTTTGAACGACCTAAACCATCATCATTCTTGTAATGATTTTTGTATGTAGGTAATAACAGATTTCGGTCGATTACGTTTACGAAAAGTTTTAAGAACTGAATCAAGTTGGGGCAAGCAGTCAGGCGTATTACGTCTGATTGCACTTATTTCACAAAATCAGGGTAGATAGCAGTGATAAACAAATCAATTACCTCTGCATCCGTGGTTTCGGACCATATGCTTTTGAACAGCGTCTATCCCATGGTTTTGTAGTCTGCACAGCTGTTTGCCTGCTCCGATGCGTAGTCGCGCCACCGTAGGGCCTCGTCAGCATACCGGAATTTCTCGTCGAATGTCTGGATCGGGTGATCAGGTGGTGGATTGCAGGGACCACGTGTCTGCCCACATCTTCACTCTTCCTTTCAGCTGCCTTGCGATGATAAGCCTATAGTCGCCATAGTTTGATCGACATAAGCACGCTGGTCTCTCATGTCGTGGGAGCGCGCATCAGGATCTAATGGCAGTAGGTAGAAATTGCCAAGTTGTGGAGATGGCACTGAGGTGTGGCGAACAGCGAACAACCACGGTGCTTGTTGTAACTTTCTTCATGGTTGACATCACCAGATTCATCACTTGTTCCATGGAGAAACTTGAGTCTGGCTGGTCCGTCGGCAAGAGTTTACGGACCCGGGATCCAGTAGACTTCAGTAGGAGCGAGTTGGATCCCACCGCTGCTGTCGGCGGCATCATGGCCGTCGTCGTCGTAGAGAGTCACACAACATATTGGTTGGCACCAATTTATTTACACAGTCACACAATTACTCAGCAAATAAAAGGAAATATCAGCACAATTAAAGAAAATACCTTACTCCAGTTTAGAGTGTTTATTCCATGATTAGCGAACTAGGAATCTCCAAGAATAATAATGATCTTTGTTTTACATTACAACGGCTTTTATACACAGAAATTAAAACTGAGATTGGTAGCGATGGGTAGAATAAAAATATCAATATTTGCAAGGCGGGAGACATCAAAATAACTACTTAATAATCTTCATCTTAGGCTAGACTTTTAAATAATTCTAGCGGACATATTAAAATAACTTCCTATTAAAATAAACAGAAGTAACTATATTTTAGATAAATCAATCATAAATCCTTATTATTGAAGCAAACGGAAATAACGATTACTTTTAAATGAAATATACGGAAATACAAATATTTTAGTTCAGTAATTTAACACAAAAACCTCACTACCCTACAATACAACTATTAATTCGATAAACCTGCATAAGTCAAAATAATAATGTAACTACCCTCAAATTACAAACTAACTTAAAATTAAAATCAAATGATGGTTTAGCGCCCATATATACATACCTGCTAACTTGTGTCATCGTCCAATTTTTTTATATTGATGTGCTAAAGTTGTAAAAATAATACTATTTTTTTCTTACAGTACTCGAAGTAAAGTTGTACTTTGCTTTGAATACGTACACGACCCCTTTTTTCGGATGGGAAATCATCAAATGACTTCTCCCGCTCTAGGCGCAGCGGGAGGCAGTGTCAGATTTTTACTGACTAACCCATCCATGTTACTTCCTCGCCCTTTATGTTCCGGGGCCACGGTATCTCTTTCGAACAGTCCCGCAGCACGTACACGATCCCTGTGCTATTCAATGCATCTAACAGCACATTGATTCCTTCCGTTAAAAGTATTAAAACCAATAAAAAAGTCGTGTCCCAGCAATATTTTTTTAAGTGGAGTTACTTGGTTTGATGAACATAATGCTTGGTAGACGGCTTTATAAAGGGTCCGTTTACATATAAAATACAAATACAAAATAGTTTATTGTGCCAATTAGATATAACAGTACATGTTAATGTGTTTGGAGCCTCCATTTAGGCAAACAATGCCTGTACCTATTGGCAGGCTCCGCTCTTTCATCCACATCTTGTATTTATTTTCGACTGTCGTTTCAAGTAAATTTTTGGTATGTTCTATCACCGCTTTACACGACGTTTGTAGGGTTAACTATGGTACCCACGACCTGAGCATGGTGAATATACCATTATACCATGGTGACATGACATAAAATACTTTAGTTTTGGTAGTACGTTCTCGTGATATAATTTCCGAATTCCACCTAGACGAAACCGCGCGTAAAAGCTGTCATAAAAGATAATGCCATAAAAGTCACATGAATAAAGATATAATTTACTTAAATCCAAAGTATTGTATAATATTCTCGTAAATTTTACAACCTAGTTTAGTTTCGTGCAAAATCGTGGCAGATCGAGAAAATAGTGATACTAGTTTATGATGTTGCACAATTTTATGACTGAAAGTTTTATTTGTAAAGGATACATTTCTGTATGGCAGAGAGCTCGAGAGTTTCCTAAATGCCGTATCGTTGAATGAAAGCTTCCGAGACTCTTTTTCATGTAATAAAATGGCTTTCGCTAAAGGCGTTGTTGGTTTTTCATTTTATTGCGGTTGCTTGAGTGAGGGCAAATAAAAATCTCAGTTTCTGCAAAAAAGATTTTTGTTAAACTCGACGGTACTGGTGACGGTTCTATATTACTTAGGTTTTTATGGCACGTTTTTAATATTAAATTTTTAAACCTAGCAATACATTGCCTGATCACATGGTCACTGCAAAAAAGGAAAGTAGGTGTAAAAAAATGCTTGATGTTCAAGAACGTTGTCTTTATCTAGGACAAAAGAAAAGTGTTATAAAATCATTTTAAAATCTCAGGAACCTTAATTTTATCGAAGATGAAAATATGCTTAAGACTTTTTTTGAAAAGGCGTGTTATAAGTTTTGCATATATCGCGCCATAAGAGTTGAGCAGACCAAAGAAATGATTGATGGAATATGTAGAATATGGCTATTAATAAAGAAGCTCACATAGACATCAAAATAACTTATAGTCACCTTTATCCCGTTTTAATTAGAACATTGACCAGAAAACGTTCTACATCGCATATTGTAAAGCCAAGGCCGAACAAAGATAGGCGAATTCTGCTTTTCCCATATTTTACGATTTTTATGTATTTACCAGTGAAGGTAAATACGTTTGTAGGTATTAAAGTTTGCCGACGACCGCTAATATAAACGCTTGAGATATACACAAACTCTTCTTTGTATCCATCATTTAATAAACCGTACATACATCGTTTTATAACACAGATACACCTTTGATCAGTTATGTTTGTGTAAAATGTTTACAAACGAATAAAAATTTGTTTATTTGAATTTAATTCTCAAACTTTGTAAATTGTATGTATCATGTATGTTTGCTGCTTAGGTGAACGTCTTCATAATAATTTATTATTCTAGTTTAAAATGGCATGCCTTTTTTTCTTTTGGTAGCCATTTTTTTAAAGATGGCCCACACCAAGATTTTCTCCTATATCGTGGGTGCGTTTAAACATTTAAACTCACATACACAAACAATAGCCAGATCCGGAACATACCTGTAAGCGCGTAAGCCATTCAAATATTTGTTCCTTGCGCGAATCGAACTTGCGACCATGACGTCTGCGTAGTTTCACTTTTCTCTTCGTTCACGTATCCTCCTGGCTGGGGGTCGCGACCACTAGTGGTCGTCACTTTGCGCACCAGAGCTCTCCAAGACCCTCTGTTGACCCTCTGTTGGCCATCGATATGGATGTTTGCAGATTGGTTTGGCAGACTTGCTTCACGGTATCCGTTCATCGGGTTGTTGATCATCCACGGCCCCTTTTTCCGTCCACCTGGCCAGCTTTTCCAAATTGTCTGGCTCTCGTCAGTCCACAGGACCGAAGTATTCGAGGAGTCACCGTAAACCGGTAGCATAGACTGATGGATCTCGACCTTTAGCAGAGCCAGAGCCATCGAAACCATGGGATACCCAGTATTTTATAACATATTGATGTATAGTTTCACTGCTTAATTACCCTGTATAGGAAAACATCTAAATCCAGAAAACCATCATTATAATGCCTTGCCTTTTTCCGACAACGTTGGGGGTTGACTTCCAGTTTAACAACTGGATGCAGATGAAAAGCTAGTATGAAAGCAAGAAAACCAGCTTTGCATAATTTCGTATAAAATCCTTTTAAAATCTGTATTCCTGCCTCATAAATCAGAGCATATTTTAGTTCCCTCGTAATGAGGAAGTGGTTACCTTTATAACTCAACATAACCTAACTGGAATGTACATAAAACTAGGCTATAAAGTAGGCGAGAATAGTCAGGTTTAAATACTAGATATGAGGTTTTTATTGGTCTTTTATGACCAGCAGGACCGTTTGGCCCTGGTGATGTTGGCAACACACAAATTATTCAAATATTTTAGTATTGAACGTGAATTATATGATACCAGATTGTTTAGAAAACAGAGTTGTTTCGGGCACTTTAAAATAAAGCTACGATTTAATGAAAAATTACCGAAGTATGTGGGTTTCTAAGAAAAACTGTTCGGGAAAAGCTTAGTTTTAGTGAACAACATTTCTTGAAAAACATAAGGAAAATAGTTTGCGAGCTAGCCCATAGCTCACCGTTCACAGGCCCGCGGTAGCCGGTAGTCACAACGTGGCCCCCGACGCCCGGTGCGTCTCCCGCGGCGGCTCGGGCGACAGGGTCTCTCCTTCTCGCGTTCCGCCACCTCCTTCGCTAGCATGACTGCTTCGCAGAAAGAGGTGACGGCTTCCCATTCCGTCTCGCTTCGGACCATGGATTGAACCAGGGCAGGGCGCGAGAAGTCACCGCCGCCGATCGCCGCTACGAGGACACGGCGGTGCTCCGCACACGCGGAGCAGACCTCGACCGTGTGCTCCACCGTGTCCTCCGGTCGATCCTCGCAGTGGAAACACCCGAGCGTTTCCTCCCGCCCGAGTCTGTGTATGTCTGTATGTATGTTTGTATTTATGTAGGTTTCACCGTAGCGCCTAAACTATTCATCCGATTTTGATGACTAAGGTGTCAATCGATACGTTATGATAGCCCGGGTAACATAGACTGCATTTTATTCAGTAGTCGGGTTTTAGTGGTAGTATAGTATACGGGTATACTACACAATTACAACAAAAATTGTTCTTCTTCTTCGTCGTGTCGATGATTTCCCTTTTGTTTATCAAAATTATCAACGTGACTCATAATGAAGGTAAAAGTAACGCTGTCTGTCGGTCTGTCTCCTTGTATAGATCTTTACCCGGGGTAGGACTTAAGATACGTTTCATTCAGGTAGTCCGCATCATCATCCACGACCCAAATTTACCCAATTCTGGGTATAGGTATCACTTTGCTTATGCCAAGCTACACGTTCTTCCAGCGTCATCTGGGATATACTCGCGTTGCCGCGTTGGCAACAACGTCGTCTGATAACCTCGCTGTTGATAAAAAATCATGCGGGAAGGACTGGGGACTGCAGATAGAGTGAAAACTAAGTAATCTATATCTGATACGGGTTGTGCCCAGCGCACGCCCAAGTGATGCTACGCCGTAGAGGATCGGTTACGAGTGCTACTAAACGTTAGGTGACGGTCACGCGAGTTCCATAATTTTTGGTTACCCAAAAAGTGTTCAACGCGCCAGAAGTTTTCACCTCAAACATTCAGCATCATTATCGTGGTGGGGCTGGCAAAGCCCAATAAAATGATAAGTCGTAATGTTCTTCGATACGATAATTTGTTTATAACTTAGATTATGTTACCGGCCAAACCCAACTTCAGGCCATCCCTTTGGGGAGGGGCCCGCAAGGGTCGAAGCCTGCCGGGGTTGCGGGCCTATTCGAAAGAGATACCGCGGCCCCGGAACATAAAGGGCGAGGAAGGAACATGAATGGGTTTTAGTCAGTAAAAGTCTGACACTCCCTCCCGCTCCGCCCAGAGTGGGAGAAGTCATCTGATGATTTCCCATACTAAAAAAAAAAAAAAAGGCCAAACCCGTTCAAAGACGAACATAGGACTGAACAGGTTAGCATAAGTTACAACTGATCAACCGGCGAGCGCTATATATATCCAAATTAATCGTAGTGTAATTGCTTAGTTGAGGTTAATTAAGTATATCTTTTCCCGAAGAACTAGCAAACCGGTTTGGTCTGAAAGTGGGTTTCGCCGGGAAGAGACCGATACATACCTACTATGATCTCCCTCACTATGATGACCTCATTACTTACTGAAGATCATAGTAGGTATTTGTCTGACACATGAGAGCAATATGTCAGATTCATTACATAAACTGAAGAAACAACGGCACACGTTTTGCTACTACTTACACAGCAAACTAATCGATTTCTTGTTGACATTACCTACGGGGCTTGAACATGTCGCGTCGTGTGGGCTGTCAAAGTGGGTGACATTCGATTATATATGTATAAGCCTAAGTTGTTGTGATATAAAATAACTTGACATGTTTAGGGTGTTAGTACATCACTGGCTTGATTCGTTTATTCATTGTATATTGTATTACAATACGGAAAATATTTTCTTTCAGTCAAATTTCCAGTATTGCGCAATGTACCTTAGTGTTTCTGTGGATTTTTGGGTAAAATTGTAACAAATTAAGCGTTTCATTACTACAACTACATGATAAACAATAATTACATGCTAGCAGCCTTTAATGTCTAAATCCTGGACCTTCAAATACCTTCCTTTATATCTTTCTAGGGACTCTTCCTGCACCACCTCAAACTCTTTTTAGCCGACTTCTAAAAAAGGAGGTGGTTCTCAATTCGGATGTTTCTATTTTTTTTTATGTTTGTTCGCGCATAACTCCGTCGCTTGCCAACCGATTTAAAAAAATCTTATTTTGTTGGAAAGGGTATACTTTCCAAATGGTCCCATAGTCACCAAGTCGGGATCTGATGATGGAATCTTGGCGAAATCGAAGGAACTCTTCTTTTATAGGATAACGAATAGCGATTTTAGTATTTTCTTCAACAAATGAAGCATTTCCGTTTGATAAGAACCATTCTACCATCAGATCTGATGATGAAGCCGAGAGTCAGGCACCGGAACTCCATAATGAGACAATGTATCCTAGTGGTGTTAAGGCTTGTTGTAATTAGCAAAAACATTAAATCAATCAAACAAAGGTCACACCGACTTCAGAAGCTAGAATTATTTTTCACTTTTTTTTTTAAGTCGGTTTTATTTTTTATAGAAGTATGGAAAAAGAAGACAAATGCTGCGCCGACCCCAACTGATTGGGATGGGCAAGAGAATGTTGATGATGTGAGCTTTGTGGAATGCTTTTTATGCTCCTAGAAGTGTGTTAGAAAAGTGTGCTAGGAGAGCAGCGGGACTAACGAACAATAAGTCGTGGGTGCGAACCCAGGCAGGCGCATTACTTTGTGTAATTTATCTTTTTTTGTGTGTTTTGTCCTGGCGGGCTAATAAATACCTGTTTTTTGTTTTTTTTTTCACCACTGCAATCAAAACGGTAAAGGAAAACATCGTGAGGAAACCGGCATATCCTAGAACAAAAAAATCGAAGATATGTGACATCTACCAATCCGCACTGGGCCAGCGTGGTATATTATAATTTAACATGCGGGCCCAGTGCAGATTATGCAGATATGCCCATTCCCTCTCATAAAGAGGAGGCCTGTGTCCCAGCTGTGGGAACATTAATAGGCTGGTGATAATGATGAAGTGTGCTCTTATTTTGTGTACTCTGTTCACTCATGATAATTATTCCTAGGCCCCCCTATATCAGCATCCTTACAAAACATACGAAACCATTATCTTTTTTACTTAAGCGAAAGTAGCTTACGAAAATGGGTTGTATTGTAACCCACAATAGAATTAGCATACTATTGTTAGTACATACAATATTGCGCTTTTTGACCCACTTGTTATTCAGATCAGAGGACACAAGCATCGCCATGATATATTAAGGAATTCTCCCTAAAATAAGACCCGCCAAACTTATTTATGAGAATGAATATATATAGGTGAAGGTCTTTTGTATGAGTTGTAATGGATCAAGATGTAAGGAGAGTAGATGTGTGGGTTTTAACCTGTGTGAGAACCCGGTATTGTGAGGGCTATACAGATTTAATAACAGTGGACTAAGTTATAGAATCGAGCGTTACTTGGCGGAAATCCATCACGAAAAAAGATCCAGGGCCGGCAGTCTTTCGATTGCTAATTACTAACGAATAAATTCGGTTGCAATAATGATGCTTGCGAGTAATGACATGACTACATTGCAACCGAATTTATTCGCTAGTAATCAGCGATCGAACGTTAGCGATTTTGTCGTGATCTCTGTTGAGACTGGCCCAGGCTTCGATGCTGGTTGCAGCACCCACCGCTCGCAAAATGTGAACAGGAAACTTTCTAGTTGCGGAGATATTGGAGGTCAAAGTTCTAACTTTTTCGCAAGTTTAATGTTACTTCTTTACTTTAAATACCTTAATGAGCACTGTACCATTCATTGCATCCATCAGCACAATACTTTAAGAGCGTTACATTGAACCCCGACTTTATACCCCAAAAAAAAACATTTTCCGGTGGTATATTTTTACTAAGTTTTGACAAACACAATGCTTGGTTGACGGCTACCTGAAGAGTCTGTTCACACCCTCTATATCAAACCAACCGATCAATCAATAGACGAAGTGGGGCAACATTGTGGGGCTATGGTCATTGTTTATGGGAAGTTTCCAATCCATCAATAGACTATGAAGTCTGACAACCCATCAGTCTTTGTTTATGAGGTCTGTAACGTGGTAAATTGTGCTCTATTACCAGTTGGTAACACCGAATATGCGAAAACTTGGAACAATGTCCGCGATGCTTATAAAATACGAGTACCAACTGGACTTTGTCGGAAGTTTGTCTGTTACATTTTGTATGGATATTAGTCCGTTACATTTTGTATGTATATTGTTATCCTATAACGGGAACTGATATTACTATCCGATTTAGTTGTTAAAAGACTAGTTCATACGTGTAGTTAGTGCTGTAATCCTAATAGCTGTGTAGCCAATGCACGATCAACTGCCGATAATAACATACGTACAAACCAACCCTGCTTTTAGAACATGACAAAGCATTGTTTCTTCCTTTTAAATAATAATTATAATAATAATAATTTATTTAAAGAAGAAGAAGGTTTACAAAAGTATACATTTAAGTGCAGTAGAGTTATTTTTAACAATTGTATAATTAGTGCTTATAATTAAACTACAATTACAATATATAAAACAGTTGCTGCCGTTGCTGGTAACGAAATTGTCAAAACAAATGTTAGGTAGCGACCTACCTGATCTAGGTTTATTTAAACCTGTGTTTCAGGCCATCACTTTACATTGCATAATTTAATTAGGACAGTAAAAGTTTTCAAAATAAAATAAATCTAATAACAATTACAACAAAAATCAAACTGGTACAAAAACAATAAACATAACAACTAATTTTAGGTAGGAGATGTGTACAAAGTAGATACGAGGGCATAACATAATCAAACTAAGACTTCTAGAAGTTTTTCCGTGTCCGTGTAATTAAGTGTCGCTAAATAATCTGATATTACAAATCTACATTTCCTATAACTTAGACAGTAGAAGTTTAGTTTCTTGTTCAGTCTATTATACAGAAAAGGACCTAAAAACACATAGAATCGACTAGCAAAAGCATGTTTAGTTTGAGGCTTTGAGCAAACCAGGTCCTTCCTTCTCCTATCGGAAGGAACTTGGTCATAGTGAAGAGTAGAGTGCTGCTGCAGTATAATGTGAAGAACAAATAATTGCCGTACTGTGAGCACATTACATGCTTTGTAGAGCAGCTGTGTCGGAAATCTAAACGGACGAAAGGTAGCGACCTTTAGAATTGCTCTTTGAGCACGTTCTAGAGGGAGAAGAATTGAATTTCCCGCGCCACCCCAGGACGTTATGCAATACGTTAGAATAGACTGACACAAAGCCAAATAAACCTGTTTTATTAATTTATACTCGGCTACATTACGTAAATACTTAAAAACATATATTAATTTGCGAACTCTAGTGCATAGTAACTCGATATGTTTACGGAAATTTAAATTGGAGTCAATTGTGACACCAAGATATTTCAAATGGTCAGCTTTTTCTAAAGTAGGGCAAGAACATGCAGTGTCAGCGTACGTGCTACAGGTATGCGCGTTAATGACTAAGTTAGTAAGCGGTGTGTTAGTATTTCTCATAGTAAATGAAATGTATTTTGTTTTATCAGCATTCAGTGTTAGAAAATTATCTTGGAGCCAATTAGATACAGTGTTAAAACCATTCTGAGCATGTTCATAGGCCTCTGCTCTTGATTTAGCTGCAAACAACAGAGCAGTATCATCTGCATAAGACATTACAACACCATTTTTGAGTGGGAGGCTGCACAGGTCATTAATATAGATTAAAAATAATGTTGGCCCTAATATACTGCCTTGTGGAATTCCAAAACGAGTATTAGAAAGATCAGAACTCGTGTTCGGACCAATTTTTACACATTGCTGTCGATCACTAAGATAATCAGATAAAAGTAAAAGCTGCGCTCCTCTTATCCCAAGAGTTTCTAGCTTCTGCAAAAGACTGGTGCAAGAAATAGTGTCAAATGCCTTAGCAAGGTCTAGAAAAATACCAACTGTATACATACCCCTGTCCAGATTTGTAGAAACGTAATTGATCAATTTATTTACTGCTTGGCTAGTGGATTTTTTGGGCCTAAACCCAAATTGATTGTCTGAAAGAAGCTTGTTATCTTCCAGATATTTAATTAGTCTACTATTTATTATCTTTTCCAAAATTTTTGATATACCCGTTAGTACTGAAATAGGTCTGTAGTTATTCACACTCATTTTGTCGCCAGACTTGAAAATAGGTGTGACCACAGACTTTTTTAGCAATTTTGGGAATATCCCATTAGATAAACATAGCTGAAAGATGTGGGTAAGCGGGGGGGCCAGTAGGTGTTGAAATCTTTTTAGTACGTTATTGGGTATATCATCCCACCCCGTTGCGCAGACATCCTTTAAGCCGTTTATAATTCTAACAACTTCGTTGACGTCCGTATCCAGTAAGACAAAAGAGTTCAACGTGGAGGATGTCCCTGTTGGGTTTTGAGTAGGAGGAGTGCTGATATTTATGAATTTTTCAGCCAAGTTTTTACCAACGTTGACAAAAAAGTGGTTAGCCTTATTTGCTGCTTCGGATGGGTTAATTTCAGATGTCAGTAAATCCAACGGAGGTTCGGAATTTTTTGACCTCAGTGTATTGGTTTTTATAAATTTCCACACAAGTTTACTATTTTTCCCCGCCTTCTCGAGTTCATGTTTGTCGTACTGGTTTTTTAGTTTTTTCAACAGTTTATTACAGAAATTACGATATCTTTTATAGGTAACAGAAAGTATTAGATCATTTGGTGCAAGTTTTGATTTTAGGTGAAGTTTGTCTCTGTGTCTTATACAACGAACGAGACCGGGTGTGATCCACGGTTTAATGCAACTATACTTTCTAGGGATTTTCTTAGTGAAAGTGTTTTTCTTTATTACATATTGTAAGGAATTTATGAAATACTGTAACGCGATATTTGCATCAACAGAATCGTAAAGGGTTATAATTAATGCCGCGTATGTCAGTTTCAAGTTTTGTCATATTGACTTTAGTGTAGCTACGCTCGCAGTTTTTTCTAGGTGAATTTATTTGCATTGTTAGTAAAACAGCTTGATGATCGGTAAGCGCAGAGTTAGTAACCAATGTTTTAGATGGATTTTTTGATTTTAGAATGATATGGTCTAAGCAAGAACCGCTTTGATGTGTGGGGTAATAGTGAGCTGGTAAGAGTCCATGAAATGCACAAATATTTAGGTAATTGTGTGTGTGGGTATCGGGTTTCTCGGAGGAAATGTTTATGTTGATATCTCCTACAAGTATTATATTTTTGAAAGTACTTATGGTTTTTAAGTTTGTGTCGAGTGAGTCTAAAAATCTGTCGATATTATGAGAGGGCGGCCTATAAATAGCCATGACTACTGTATCGGGAATAATTTTGATGAATAAGCAATTGCTTTCTTGGGATATTGGTTCTTCTTTGACAGTTCGTAAATTATTTTTAACATAGACTACAACTCCGTCATTTTGGTTGGTGTTTCTGTCTGTTTTGTATGAATAAAAACCCTCCAGTGATGGTAAGTTGATTGTCTGTTTTGACAACCAACACTCTGTTAGTACAATAATATCACAGCTTATATCAAGACTTTGTAAAAAAACTTCAAAACCGTCCATATTTCGGTTTATGCTGCGAATATTTTGTGTAAGCAAGGTAAGTGATTTGTCGCCAGAATGAAGTAGGTATTTACAGTCCTCAACATTGCAGATTTTGGATTCGGACACAGTAAAACTATCTAGATCACTTATTATCTGATTGCTCATGATAATTACTAACTAAGAAGAAATAAAAGAAAACTATAAGCTACCTGTTTGTGTGCCTATTAAATATACTATACTGTGGCGCTCTTAGGCGCCTTCATAGTCTATTGAGTTTATGTAGTTGGTCTCTGCATATTTACGTGCCGGGCAACTTACATCACCGGTTGAATGATCACATTTCCTCTTAAATCTATTGCACGTCGCACACTGGGGGGGAGAAGATTTTCTGCTGCATTCCTTCACGGAGTGTCCCGTCTCTGCACAGTGGTTGCAAGTAGGACTCGTTTCACGGCAAAACTTGGCTGCGTGGCCAAACTGCTGGCAATTATAGCACCTGGTGACTATAGTAAAATCTCTCACCGGGCATGAGGTCCAATTTATAAATATTCTGCTCTGGTTTACCAGCAATTTTCTTATGCCAGCGGGTACTTCCAAAATGTAGTTGCAAGTAGGAAGACCTTTCTTACCGGATTTATGGCTCAGTTTAATGTTTTCAAGGAAGGATTCACGAGTTGTATTCGGCAATTTATCCGATAGGTTTTGCTCGTAAATGCAGTCGAAAACCTCCTTTTCAGTAAGGGCTACGGGAACCCCAATGACGGAAACCCTAGGGCGTCGTTTGGAAGGTTCTTCTATTGTAAGACCCGAGGTAAATATCGTCTCCGAATTCTTTAATTTTTCTATATCGCCTTTGTTTTCCGTGCTGATTAGTACTCCCCCATTTTTCACCTTTTTCAGGCCACGAACCTGGAGCTTGAGTTGCTCGGGAGATATTAACTTCTGAACTAGTGACTTGGTGTCGTCACTAGTTTTAGTTTTATCGCTGGGATAAATGGCAATAGAACTCAGATTTGCAGGACGGACGAAATTGTCGGAGCCTTTCTTCACCATGCTAGCGTAGGAATTGTTGGGCGTATTCATCTTTGACTCTATTACTTCTTTGACCTGGTCCAGAGAGTTCGCCATGTTCTTCTGAAGCTGTAGGTGCTGAACGGTGCTGTGGGACTGGAGCATTTTCTGCTTCACCGACTGGTAAAGCACAGCCATTTGAGAAGTACCACTTTGGACCTTCCGGCAAAGGTTTACGACGCGTTGCTTCTGGTCCGAGTTCATTTTTCCTTCACCAACAATACCGCAGACTTCGGTCAGAATGCCATCAATAGATAGTAACCATTTCTGGATCTCTGGCGTGCTGACAACATCACTCGGCAAACAATTCTCCTCAGGTGCTGGTACAGGTGGTGGTGGATTTGGTGCACTCGGGGGCAATTGTTCGGTAGGCGTTGGCGGAGGACTTCGCCGTAGTAATTGACTACGACCAAATGGGCTCGATCCTGGGTTCGATCCTGGTTGGGATCCTGGGTTAGACATCCTAACCACAACACTTTATTTACTGTCAATGTAAAACAAAAGATTCAGTTCATCTTGCACATAAAAGTTGCTATGGCTAGTCACAGGTGACACACTTTACTTAGTTTTTAACTGACGCCGCATATAATTATTAAAATATTTGTCGTAACTGCGTAAAGATATTTCATTTAAGCACGTACACAAAAACACGTCCGCTTAGTCTCGCGTCTCGTAAAGCCACTAAAGTATCTCTGTGCTATAAGTACAGTAAAATACAGTCGCTCCATGTAAAATACTGGTATTCAGCTGCATCCAGTTAGACTGGAAGCCAACCCCAACATAGTTGGGAAAAGGCTAGACTACATATAGATGATGATCTATAATATGTAGTACAGCCAAATGTATGATTCACAAACACCAAAACCTTTCAAAATAATTTTGATAAATGATACTCGTAGTAGAAACCTCATGAAAATCCGTTTCACAGTTTAGAACAACGACGCGATCGATACAGACACGAAAAGTAACATATAGATACAGTCTAGGCGGGTGTACCTACTATTAGATATACAACGTGTAACGTTAAATACGCAAAACCTGAAAATGTTTGATCAGAATCACGAGCAGAATCAATTGAACCACTTTTTAATATAGGTCACATTTTTCAATAATGTCTTCATTAAAAATGTTGCCCTGTCTATTTATTAATAGGTCAAGTCATCACGTGCGCAAACCCGCCAAAATAGGTAAACAAACAAACACGTTGTTGTCGTCCAAATTAAATTTTCTCATACGCGGGATAATAATAGTTCTTGCCAGTAAATCTAATTGCCAGTAAAACTAAAACAGCACATAAAACTTCTAATTTTTTTTTCTCAGAATTTGGTCAATTGAATTAAAAATCAGTTGGGGTGTCTGAGGTTTTGCGCATTTAACATTAGACGTTGTATACACGTCTGCCTAACCCTTCAGGGAACCTCGAGAGCAGCGGTGGCCCAGTGGTGGCGGCCCCGACTTCCGAACAGTAAGTCGTGGGTTCGAACCCAGGCAGGCGCATTACTTTGTGTAATTTATTTCATCGCCACTGCTCTCAAAAAACGGTGAAGGAAAACATCGTGAGGAAACCGGCATGTCCTAGAACTAAAAATTCGAAGACATGTGATATCTACCAACCCGCACTGGGCCCGCGTGGTGGATTATAGCCCATTAGCAAAATACGCGCTTTGACGTGGAGTTGCGGACACCAGCCCGTTGTACAATACAATACAATACAACCCTTCAGGGATTATAGGCGTGATGTTACACGCCTGCCTCCACTTTTTTTTTAAATTAGCGCATTGCGTGGCTCGAGGCAAAGTGATGAACATTTTGAATGAATTATTTTCGTTTAGTTCACTCATGCATTCATTCTGCACGGTGTATGTGTCTGTAAATTAATGCACAATTGTACAATGCACCTCCGCTCAGGAACTAGATTTAACATGAATCATCCTTTGTTATGCGTTTACGTCACTCGTATCTTTTATATTCTTTCTTGTGATTCAACTTAGGATACAGGAATATAATTATGGTATTGAAATACGTTATCATCGTCAGTCGGTCCGAATTTTGACCGATGTCGACCACAACAATCTTCCTGTTCTTGTACCAGGTTGTGACGTAGTGGATGAAGATGAAGAAATAATATACGTTTTTTATGCGACTTGTAGTTTATTTGTGTAGAATACGGTTAAAAATAAAAAACTGAAACAATAAATAGAAAATACATGATTAAAAAGAGTCCTAGTAAAACTAAATTTTAATAGGCGGCGAGGAGCCGCAGTTACAAGACTATTTTGTGATCACAAACTTACCCCGTGCGTCGGATTTTTTTAGAACTTTCTTATTAAATAGAATCTAGCTGTGCTAGTTAAAGTAAACCGTTGTTACATAGTCAATACTCTGGTACAAGAAACTTAGGAAGATGTATTCTGTTCAATAATTTTGGTAGGACTCAAATCGCAGTCAATGCGACAAGCCAATTTCAAATTTGAATTTTGAAAGGACTGTTACATTTCTTTCCTGAGTACCAAGTAAGTACTATGGAGGTTTTTTAGTCGTCGTGGAGGTTTTACGTCCACGAGACTGTAAATGAAACGACATCGTTACAAGGTTACTTGGAGCCGACGAAACACGTTTTCTAGCCATTCACTGCCTCCAATGTCAATGTCTTCTCTACATCGGTCTAACCTTTTCTCAACTATGTTGGAGTCGGCTTCCAGTCTCATCATCATCATCATCTCAGCCGAAAGACGTCCACTGCTGGACATAGGCCTCCCCCAAGTGTCGCCACATTGACCGGTCCCTTGCGACTCGCATCCACCGGATTCCCGCAACCTTCACCAGGTCATCGGTCCACCTAGTCACTAGGTGGACCGATGACCTGGTGAAGACCTCCCACTAGGTCCTAGTGGGAGGTCTTCGAACGCATCGTCTTCCGGTTCGCGGTCGCCACTCCAGAACTTTTCAGTCTAACCGCATGCAACTGAATACCAGTATTTTACATGGAGTGACTGTCTATCTGACCTCCACAACCCAGTTTCTACTGGTTAGTACGATATACCCCTTGGTAAGACTGGTTGCCAGACTTTGGGCCACTGACTACTTGTAACGACTATCAAAGGTCTACAAATGACAGTTGGGACCACCACGAGGTTTCCGAGGCATGGAGGAAACTACGTATGTAGGTAATGGGTGATCATATGGACCAACCAAGCGGCAAGCGCCGCCTAATCCGAAGATCGAACCAAGCGGCTGTTATTAATTAGCCACTAGCTCTTCAAATCATTTCTCACCCACTTCATCTAAAATGTTCTTTAGTTTCCTCTCCCTGTCCATCCGTCATTTATTTTCGTCACTCTTTTAGTCAGAAGCATTCCTGATTCTGTTGTTGATTTAATAGATTTAATTACTGTCACGAAGCGATTTGAACTTTTGGAAAGTTCTCGACGATGAATGGCAATGTTAGGACGAATGTTCTCAAGGTCCTAGGTAATAGGTATTTTATATTTCAGAAACGTTGAAAGTTCACAACCGTCCGTTCTGTTGTTATCATATCTTATAGTAACTATTGTAGGGATTGAAAATATTCGAGACTACCTAATTCATCATCATTTCAGCTGATAGACGTCCACTGCTGGACATAGGCCTCCCCCAAGTGTCGCCACATTGACCGGTCCCGTGCGACACGCATCCAGCGAATCCCCGCAATCTTCTTCAGATCATCGTTCCAACTAGTGGGAGGCCATCCAAAGCCACTCCAGAACTTTTCAGCCCCATTAGCCATTTAAAAATCTAACTAGTACCTACAAAGTAATTAATTGCGCAACAAATTAACACCATGTATAAAATGTTATTTTACGTTTTAAATTTTTAAATAGATCCAGGCTTGGCTGTAGGATGCAGCACCACATTCCCGAAGTCATCCACTTTAATTATGTCATGGACTCTACAAGTTCTATCCAGTTGCTCTTCTATTCAGCTGAGAAAATGTCCAGATGTTACGGAAGCTAAATAATGGCTATTTTGCACATGCAGGAAGTGCGAAATACAAGCATGCTCCATGCACCGAAACTGTCACTATAACACCATAAGTCAAATTTTCCGTGATAAAGCCATTTCTTACGAATGTCATAGAATTAAAGTTGCAATTTGCTTGGCAATTTATGAACCTGCCACTACTCCTAAGACATACTGGAGGGCAAATGTATGCGTAGCAAGACAAAAATAAACCGAAGCGAACCCATATTTGATCAAGAAGACATCGTTAGCGAAGTAAGTGTTTCCATGTGGATACAGAAAGTGTCGTTTACCAAAACCGTGTACCTATTCCTAAGAGATTTCGTAATTTCTATGTTTGTTAGAAATACAATTATATCGTCGGGTAACACACAGAGACAGTCGTATGTGAGAAGGTAGGTAGGTAGGTACTTTATTTGTGAATATTTAAAGACAGAAAAAGAAAAATAGATCGCTCAAACTCAAAATCTTTGTTATTATCATGATAAAACGTCATGACGAAATTGAACATGACATTTCGACAATAGATTTTGATTTTACAATTTCTGTAACGATGGATGGACTGTGTAAAGGATGATATATACTTATATGGCTAGAAAGAAGGTGTCTGACGAGATGACGAGTAATAGAAAAGTATAGAAGAAGAAGACGTGATGCGCCGACATATAAATCGGGATAAGAGCACGAGAATTATGAATTTCGATACTGTGAAATCAATGTTTCTGGAAGTAAACAAAAATAGTTTTGAAAAGTAGGTATATATAGTAAATCTTTGGAGAGTAAAGCCCATACAAAAGTATGGGTTTTACTCTCCAACTAACCTTTTTTTTTTTTTTTTCGGATGGTAAATCATCAAATGACTTCTCCCACTCTGGGCGGAGCAGGAGGGAGTGTCAGACTTTTACTGACTAAAACCCATCCATGTTCCTTCCTCGCCCTTTATGTTCCGGGGCCGGTATCTCTTTCGAAGAACAGGCCTGCAACCCCGGAACAGGCCCGCAACCCCGGAAGCCGCAAACTAACCTGCCGACACAAATGTTGGCTGTCTTTGATGTGCAAACCACACAAATTTTCATGTCAAAGTATGATCATCATTTCATTAAATGTTACGAATCAATGTTTTTAAGCGGTTCCTACTTATGTACGAGTAAATATAGTTTAAGACATTTAGTATTATCTAGAATTGTAGAACATACCAATCTTTGTATGTAATTAATATCTGTGCTTGAAATACCTTTACTGAGCGTACTGAACGACGTCGTATCGCTAGTTCGCGATACTTAGGTTAATACCACACTTGGCAATCATACAGCGTGTAGATACCAGTAAGGTGTAAGTACTCATATTTCAGGTGGTAATTTTGACCATGAAACTGAATTGCGTTCTCCATAAGACAAACAGCTGCCTCATTCAAAACTTTATTACCTACTCGACCCAAATGTATCGTGGTCACCTGGAAAAAGTTGTTCAGTTTAATAGTCCGAATCACACTCTGAAATATGATCACACCTTTCTGTCAAGCTTAAATAGAAATAGGATATATTTTTTAAGATTTATCTTTTTAAGGCAGTGCTGTTTAGCCAGTGGCAGTGTGATGTTAGCCTTAATAAAACCTAAAACCTGTATTCTTGTCGCGCTGATGGTCGGTCGTGTGCGGACGGTCGCGGGTCGCGGCTCCTATTCTGTCTGCAGTGTTTAAAGGAACCTAACGTCGGGGTGCTTTAAGTCCTGATCATGGGGGCAGAGAAACCTCCGTCGCATGCATTTCACAATATTACGGTTTCACTTCTATAGATTATTGTCTACCGAAACGTAATGCGTTAAATTATAAGCACTATGTTCGTTTGACAATCAATCGAGAGTTTACAATCTCGCTAGAGTCGATTGTCTAAGGATGTGAAATTGTGGACGGACGAGTTTGTTGCTCAAAATCTATGTTCTATGTGTCCCACTGTGTATACAAAAATGTGCCGCAAACATCGACGCTTTGCTTGAGTGTACAGTTCACCTTAATACCTACTTGTTAATTGTTGTTTACATTGCCAAATAAAAATGCTTTCAAGATAAAAAAATACAATTAAAAAGACGAACAAGGTTATGTTATTTCATTTACCTTCCTAATATCTACTTGAGAAAATTCCAATTAGTTCGAAAAAATCGACAACTGCCTAGTAATAGTCGCATCTGGAGTTTCTTACAACATTCCTTGCGCTACATCTAGGGTTGCCAACTTTTTTTACAAGAAATAAAGTATATTCAGGTCTATGAAGAATTTTAAACAGTATTTTAGAAAAATGAACAGTATTTTGTTTATTTATTGTTTTAAATACATATTTTTTAGAGCTTCTCGCACAACTTATTAATTTACAATCTTTTTTTAAAACTTCATACGCCTCACCACAATTATAACTGAAATTAAAATAAATAGAGAGAGGAGCTCATTTTTTATTAAATTTATGGAAGCTCTATTTCTATCCTCTCTCCACTTAGCATTCATTACTGAAAAATCTCTTTCAGTAAATGCTGAGGTGGCGAAATTTGTGTGAGCTTCTAAGTATAACACATAATAATGTGTTTGCATTTTGATGCTGAAAACAGTATTTTGTATACTTTATTTTTGTTCAACAGTAAAAAGAATAATTTAGTTAAAAACAGTATAATACTGTTTAAAGCCCGGTTTACACCGCAAGCGGAGCGGACCCATTAATGACTTCTTTTAACACGCAAGAGAAAATTGCTTACACATGTTTCCACCATTAGAAATTAACGAGCTCATTATTTACTCTTTTTGCTCGCTGAGTCATTTCCGCTCGACTTTTTGTTGGAGCAAAAACAATATGAGTAAGCAGTTTTCTCCTGTGAGGTAAAATAAGTAATTAATGGGTCCGCTCCGCTTGCGGTGGAAACCGGGCTTAAAACAGTTTAGTTGTCAACCCTAGCTACATCCCCAACTACGTTTACGTCGGCTTCCAATCTAACCGGATGCAGCTGAATATCAGTATTATCTTACCTTCTTAATCTTTCTTTTCGTGTGGTTAGCGCCTCTGACTTGGCTTTACATGTCGTCGAGAAATATCTCTCAGGCATGCTGATTTGGTTCCCTCACGATGTTTTCCTTCACCGGAGCAAGTGATAATTATACAACCGGTATATGCACACATGTGCGTGGAGGAGCTCATGGCTAAATAATAACAGCAGCTCGGGGCGATCTTTAGGTTGATCAACCTTACATACCGAGTTTCCGGCTGTCATTTGTAAATCTTTGACAGTCGTTACAGGTACTCAGTGACCCAAAAAGTCTTACGACCAGTCTTACCAAGGGGTCAAACCACTAGGTCTAGGTCTTACCCACTTGCTCACTGTTACCTATTTACTGAAAGAAAAGAAAGAATAGAAAGAAAAGAAAGAAAGAAAAGAAAGAAAAGAAAGAAAAGAAAAAAAGGAAAAAAAAGAAAAGAAAGAAGAGAAAGAAAAGAAAGAAAAGAAAGAAAAGAAAGAAAAGAAAGAAAAGAAAGAAAAGAAAGAAAAGAAAGAAAACAAAGAAAAGAAAGAAAATTGTGTTTATTTGGCATTAAAATACCTATAAAATTTTACATACCAAACAGCTTATAATACCAAAAAGGCCTCAGCTCAGCATAATGTCAGATGGCAACAAGGTGTGCCACCTGACGCTGATTTTCAGCTGCAGCCCAGAGTGCCATACGCTCGACAACATAAACAAACACATATTAATGTCTAAAATTTCAACTAACAATATAATGTTACATAAACACAATGGGATAAGGGCAAGAGAATGATGATGATGCTGATGAAACACATTAAAAATAGGAAGAAAAAGTAAAAAATGGTGAAATGTGACGATGTGTGATGTGTGTCTGTGTGTGTGTGGATGTGTGACTGAGAATTCGGAAGACCCCTTGATAAAACTTGTTGACAGACATCTTGGCTTCAGATTAAGAGTAATTTTTATTCAACGAAACCATCCATTGTTTTAACTGAATACCTTGGTTAAATTAATTTTTCAAAGTACCACGAAACTTAATTGATTTCTTGGTCTTCCCTGTCGATAGAATTAATTAATTAAGGTGAAGGAGATTAATGGCGTAAGTAATCAAGTAATTAATTTAATGGTTGTCCGTTGGGTTGACAGCGACCTGGCTCGTGTGATCTAGTACAACAACTTGAAGCCTTCTCCGTTATGTAACCTTCGTGGTAAAGAATCTATGGTGATGGGAAAGATGTTTGTTGTTGATTGGCCTTTAAAACAATCTGGGCGTTTTTTTGACAGTTGAAGTGTCTGGCAGAATAGTCAACAACGGATCGTCGATCGGTTTGATTGTTCTGCCAGACACTTCAAAGATATTTTACCTACTTCTATTATAGAAAATCTGAACCATAATAAAACTGTAAGTACTTCAAATAATGAGTTCCCATTTTAACTGAAAAATCCTGAAAGTCATATTGAGTCGTCTTACATATCATCGTAATAGTCAACCATAGTTTAGTAATAACTCTTTGTCATTGTCCTGGCCTAGCGCAGTACAGAGTTTGAATAGAATACGAGGCCAGCTTATACTGGTCATATTTGTCTTGCGAGAGTTGAGTAAATGCACGTATATTGTTAGCTCTACTAGCCAATTACTAAGGAACATGATGTGCCAAGGTTGATCTGATACTCAGACTCGAGAGGTATTGTACAATTTGAAGCTAGACATGAGCAATCGTTACTGAACTTAATTAGCTAAAAGAGAGAATTTTATTGAGAACTAGTAAATCGCACGCGACGTCGTCCGCAAAAAGTAGGTTAGAGCTTATACTCGTAGCACTCACGAATAATGTAGCTTTTTATTACTGAAAAATTTATAGAATTGGATAATTAGTTCCGGAGATTACCCCCCACATAAAATTAGTAAGTATCGATAGATAAGAAATAAGTTAAACTATAACCCTACGACTAAAAAATCACGCTCTTAGAAGTATGAAACAAGAAAATATTCTCGTCTGAAATTGTTATGTATACCTACTAACCATTCTCATTAATTACACTTCAACTAAACATTCAATTTTTTGTCTATTAAATAAACAACTTGCTCGTTTTAGTATTATGGATATTTATTTAATATTCATAGTGATTTTCGGTGGATAGCCATTCTTTCTCAACTTCGCAACAAAAAAAAAACAAGTTTTTGGGAGTAAAAAAATTGGAACTTATCAAAACATAAAAAAAATTAGGTACACTGGAAATATTTTGCAATCATAACCCAAAAAATAAGAGCAGAAATAGTATAAATCTGACTAGGCCTTAAAACCGAGATGAGTATGGCTACGTTAGTTAGCCTCGGAATTGTATGAAATAAACCACTCTCTTTAAAATTTGAGCTTCGTTGCAAGTGTCGGTTTTTTTCCAGTTTGAAACTAACACTTTATATTTATAATTTTAAACTAGCACGTTAACAATTTCAGTTTTTTTATTTTAAAGTTTGAAAATGTGAGATCTTAAAATGTCGTTGGGTTAATAATTAACCGACTTTTTGAGGCTCAGTTGTAATAATAAAATTACTACAAGCCTCTTATCGTATTTTTCAGTACACACCTGCCTGGGTTTATTTGTGTTAATTATACTGTGACCTACTTTGAATATTCCAGTAACATTGCAATAGAGAGATAACAGCTGGTACCGCTCACACGTGGAGAAAAGTTCACTAGCCCCAGTGAAAATAGACAGTTATATTTGTCGGAGAAGCAGCATCCTCCTCGACATCATCAGTGTTCACGAGTTTAGTGGGCGTCATTTGGGTAAAATGCGAGCACAAAACAAAGTATTCATTGTTTCACAGAATTTAATGGCAATATCTCACGATAACTAGTTTGCATAGCAATTATATTCGAGCGGCAGATTCGCGACACCAATCTTACTTTATCACCAGCGATCCATCTCGATCTACAACTATTTATTGTACCTATGTTAACAAATGATTAAATGACTTATGACTTATCTTCGATCCACCACCGTTCTCTAAGCAATCCTTGCTCTGTCACCACATGTGTCAAGAAAGTAAAGATGGCGACTCGAACCTATAACTATAGTTTTTTTATCTATTATACAATGCAATGAGTTTTAAAAGAAATTAGTTAAATTTTACATAATATTAAATGTTATAAATCAAATCATATTAAATAAAGATTTAACAAGTTATTTTAAATTAACAATCAATCTTATCAATTGATCGTATGCAACCAACAACCAACTCCTCGGTTACTTCCTCTCTCTCCGACATATTTTTGTTGCTTTAGAACATAATGTACTTGTTATTATATAGTGTAGTTCGTTGGTCTTGTGGTCGCCATTGCGACTGCTGAGAATGAGATACTGGGTTCGATGCCCGGGTTGGGCAAGTTGTTATTTGGTTTTTTCATCAGGAATTTCTCAGTCGCAGCCATGGAGTCTAGATTTGTGCCCGGATGATGGCAATAGGATCGCACCTTATTATATGGAACTTTTAAACATAACTGGCGAAATGTGGGTGCTGTTTAACCCTTCAGGGTATACCAGCTATGTTTTGTTGTCTAATGGAAAATTCAATAATAATTTGCCAGACCCCGGATCGAAACCAGACTCTAGACCCTGACCACCCTGATAAACTGACCACTTTACAAATGGGACCAATAAATAAATAAATATCGCTTGACATTACACAGCGCCATCTAGTGCCACACTAAGCAACGAGGCTTGTGTCGTGAATACCAGATAGTTGATATACTACATAGATACTTTTTTGTTTGTAAATACATACTTATAATCATATACATACTTATTATAAGTATAAACCATCCATGGCTTGGAAACAATATCCATGCTCATCACACAAACATTTGCTCCTACCAGGATTCGAACCCGGGACCCTAAGAACGTCAGGCAGCTTCACTATCATTGCGCCATTTGGGTCGTCATGAATTCATGTTCGGCCAAATTAAAATGTCTAAAAGTTTCTTTTAGTAGCTCTTATAAATGTTAGAAGTATTTTAAATGAGTATAATTCATATCTTTTAATCACATTTTTATGCTGAAGATGATGGTTCCATATTTTTTACGCCCGTCACAGACACTGAAATTAGGACAGTTTATAAAGATCACTCTTGACTGGAATACGCAAAGAAGGCGTTGCTGAGAGAATATAAAGTGAAATAACTTTATAGGAGAAATACACACCAAGTTTCCATTGTATTCCGAATTTAGGATAACAAATTGTAATTTATGAAATAATTTAAATCATTTTTGAATAAGTCAATATCTCGATTTCAAACTCAAGACACGCACCTCTGATTTTTCGGATTCATGTGCGTATTGCATAAATTATCACTTGCTTCGGTGCAGAAAAACATCGTCGTGAGGAAACCAAATCTGCATGAATGAGAGATTTTTCTCAACGGCATGTAAAGCCAAGTCAGAGGCTAAAAAAATCTCAGATACCTACCAGGTTAGGAACTAACGCATGAAAAAAGAAAACGAATAATTACATCACCTTTTCCGGCTCCTGAAACGAAAACCAACACAAAAATCAGTGAATTGAATTATGAACAGCTTTTAACCGGGCCAGGATCCGGATCATTGGTTATCGTTTATTTTTTCACGTCGTTGATTTTTGACCCGAAAACCGGGTGTTATTCGTAAACCAAGTCAAGATTGAAGTTCCACGGCCCTGAACAAAGCGATATGCTATGCTGTGCTTTGTTCTTTCTGTGTAAGTTTTATTAGTAAGTTTTATACTGATAATTTTGATGTGTTTCGTCCTGTGCGGGCTAATAAATGCTTTTTCTTTCTTTGTTTCTTTCTTTCTTCCACAGTTATAGTGCGACCCGCCAGTCTATGGAATTACATTTCGGCTTCTTCTCTGATAATTATAATTTTTGATCTGTTCAAGGTTTGAGTGAATTGGCTAAACTAATATTATACAGAAGAAAGATTTAGTTTTTGATCGTTTGTATGTTTGTTTGTTTGTTACGATTTAACTCAAGAGCGACTCAACCGGTTTTAAAAATTCTTTCACTATTAGGAAGTTACATCTATACCGAGTGTTTTGGCATAGGATTGATCCAGGGTACCAAAATGAAAAGAATCTGACTCCAAATAATAGCGTATATTCTGCTTTTACAAAGGTATTTTGCACTGTTACATAAGTGCATAATTGTTGGCTATGTCGAGGACGGCGCACGACTGCCTAGTGAATGTTGAAATGGGTGAATGACGTAGGCCGAATGAGATGTCATGAGGTGCTCGAACGCCGAAAAACATAAGCTATAAACTATTATCATGCAAATTAACCGAGATATTACAATTTTCGCGCACCAAGTCGTGGGCGATTTGCTAGTTGAGTATAAAAAGACAAAAAAGATCAGAGTCATCTAGAGTAAATAATGGACCGTACACGACAAAAAAGGTTAGATAACTATAATGGAAAAGTTCGAAAGGTATTGAATTGACATAAACTACTGAAAAGCCAATTGAAAGTTGTTATAGAAATATGAAACGCTTTGAAAGTTATTGCCACTTGTCTCAGCTCTTAGATATGTCACATGAGTAGATAAACGGAATGTGCACACTGACTAGACTGACCAGAGCCTATTCTGGGTGTGCAGTTTTCATATCAATACATTGAAATATGGGAAACCCAAGAAGTATGCACAATTTCGAACTGTGTGCACTTTTCACTGCTTTCAGATACGAACTTACGCCGACCACATAGAGTAGGTTTTAATTTAAATTTCCGAAAAACAATGACTTTCAAGCCGTGCTATAACATGCGTAACTCGCGTTTAAACATCAACAATTTATTTGGTGGCTGTAGGTTCGAATTTATGTTTACTCAATCCGAACTTGTGATTTTTAATTTGACACTCTTTACTATTTGTGACGTTTGCAAGGAACGGTGCATCGAGGTTTTTTATATTTAATGTACCAGTCTACCAATAACAGTGTTCCTTAGGTCGACTTCTATAAAAGCTGCTCCGTACGTGCTTGAAATTTTTTCGTCTTTATCTTAACACTCTTAGTTTGACATTTGTCAAAGTTGTTGTTAGTTGTGAAAGTGACATTTGTGTGACAGTGACCGGTAACTGACACTGTCACACAAATGTCACTTACCCAAATAACGTGCTGTTTTATGGTACTTTTCCAACTCGCAAAGGATAAGGACAAATTTCCAAAGTTAATGACCAACCTTTCGAAATTGGAGCGGCACCAAAATAAAAAGAAGAATTGGCTAATAATTGTATATTTCCTTGATAATAAATCTAATTACTCGTATGTGACGTTGGGCTCTGAATTAAGCGAGTGTGCCTACATTTGTCTTACCCTAGAGAAAATATACTCGTACCTACTAGCACGTGCCTCTTCAATGTCGGTCAAGGAACTGGGCTAATCCAGATTGAACTACGAGAAAATTTTTGAATGCATAGGTGGGGAACCCGTAGGTATAGTGTGTTGTGTCATGATTTATGATCCCTTCTCGTGTTGATGGCAAATATTGTTCGAAAAATAGTCTTTGTTTGGCCCATTTCTTTACACTGCTGCACTGTTTGCTGGTGCAGATATATGCATATGTCAGCGACACATTGTAAAAATCGTTAGATTGTAATATAACTATCGGTCGAAATATTTTCAACGGAATAATATACTGCTTACAATATGACGCATTATTTTTCGGTTGATTATATATTATGCATAAGTAATAATATTAATATTTTAAATGTATAATAAATAATCTGTCGAAGTGAAACCGTAATATTGTGAAATGGAACTCAACTGTCGCTGTGTGGAGGGGGGGGAGGGAAGGCAGGGTCTCCCTTGCCCGATGGTACCACTCTCGTTAAAAGATAATGCACCATTCCTGAGAAAAACCGATTAATGTAACGTAACCTCAAAACACTTTTTATTCGCCTAAAAGCGTGGTTCTATTATTAGCTATTTCTGTTTGCAGGGTTTAAAGGAACCTAACTAACCTAACGTCGGGGTGCCCGAAGTCCCGATTATGGGGCCACTTCCGTAGCACGCATCTTACAAAATCATGGTTTCAAAAATAATGCGTTAAAATGTAAGCAGTATGTTCGTTTGACAATCTTTCGAGAGTTTACAATCTCGCTAGATACATGTGTTTTACATCCACATTTTGGCGGTCCAAGAATTTGGCGGATGGCCGATGGAGCCGAAAAATTTTGTAGTGGCGACCGCGAACCGGAAGACGTTGCGTTAAAAAACCTCTCACTAGGTGGACTGGTGGTTGCAGGAATCCAGTGGATGCGAGTCGCATGGGACCGGTCAATGTGGCAACACTTGGGGAAGGCCTATGTCCAGCAGTGGACGTCTTCGGGCTGAAATATGATGATGATGATGATGATGATATGCTGCGGATCAGGGACTCTCGCTGTGTGGAGGTGGGGAGGGAAGGAGGGGTCCCCATTGGCCCATGGTACCAATCCCATGAAAAACCGATTAATGTAACCTAACCTCAAAACACTATATTCGCCTAAAAAGCGTAGTCTGTCGACTACGACTACTAGTGTTGCCACCGGATGGTGTCATGCTTCCAAGAATTATGATTTTATGAAGGAACTGGTCACTCTTTTGACGGACCTCTGAATATTTCTTTTTTCTATGTGTCTGCATATAAAAAGCTATCTAATTTTGGCGGAGTAATTGACTTACTCAACAAAACACTTATATAGATGAATTTAGAATTAATCTAACAGAATAAAATCCCTCTAGAGTGAACATAACGAAGTCGCTACTTAACTATTACGAGACCACGCTTCATCGAGTCCTTTCATTCCAAGTACCTTACCTTGATTACCTTAATTACACCATTATCTTAATAGGAGCAATTCACATTCAGGTATAAGAGATATCAGCTTATAAGGGTAGTCTTGTGGTATGAAATTGTTGGACGAATTCAAGGAGTAAGTTGGGTAAGTGATTGCAAAATCTGCTACGGCCGTAGCTCACTCGTGCTACGAAGGTGTACGAAGAAAGAGGTTGAGTATTCTAGAGATTACTTATAGTGCTACGGCGTAGGGCACTCGTGCTACGATACGAAGGCGTTGTTTCTCGACCTACGAAACATTTGAGGCGTACGTGCAGCTACGATGCTCATACAAGTGCGTTGCAGTTGGAGTCTCTGCAATGCTTAAACCTTTTCGGTCGCCAGGTCCAGGCGGTCCAGGCGGTCGGATGTAGCCGACAAATGAATACGAGCCCAACAAGCCATCGTCGGCTATAGCCGACAAGAAAACATTTTTTTCTTGATAGTATAACGCGAAATAGTACCAAATAAAATAAAGATTTTACGAGTGATTTTATAAAGGGTGTAAAACACCTCTTAACGAAGCCGAAAGGCACTTGTTCTCCCCGTCATTGCGATCATTTTATTGTTCTACACCATACCTGGGAACCTTCTAGTTACGGAGGTAGGTATTAGGGGTCAGAGTTATAACTTTTTGACATGTATTTTTTTAAATACAAGTTTTTGTTGTAAGATTTTTACCTCTACGACCCCCGTACTATTCAATTCATCCATCAGCACAATGTTTTGAGTGCATAAAATTGAGTTCTACGACAAAACATGATTATTCACCCCAAAAAAAAGTAATTTCCCAGCAATAATTTTTGCGTAAAGTTACTTGGTTTTATGTACTGAATGCTTGGTTGACGGCTTTGTGGTGAGGTGGTTTACACCCTGTTTTTCAAAAATTTAATTTTTTAAATGTTGTAATATTTTTTGCAGGTGTTTGCGCTGAATATGTGGCTTGACGTGGAAGGCTGATGAGTTTACGCTCTGGCGTTCAAAGGGTTAAAATTTACCGGTGACTTTTCAAAACCACATGATATAAAGCATAATTTATTTTACATATGACGTTACCTCACTATGCTACAAAAATACTTCGTTGAACGCAAATCTATGACAAAACTTTTCAAACTGATTTTATAATGTGAATATACTCGCTCCGGCCAAAACCGTGGCTCGATTTTGCGGTGTCTGAACAAATTCCAGTTTGTTTAGTAATACAAACGGAAATTAATCAAGTTGATTGCAGAAGTTCAAACTTCGTTGGTAACCTCTCAAGTACAATATGAGGAAATAAGTTAGTCTATTAGTTAAATTGATCCCCGGATTGTATGGGGTGAACTTTGGAGAGGGATGTGTTGAGATACTTCAATTTGGTTAGAGGATTCTTCGAGAGGGTTCGTGATAGATATTAGATTTATTTTTATTTCTGTTACGGTAAAGGTGAAGTTAATATTCCCTCCACTCACTGTTACCAAAATATAACGTACCTATGGTCCCCGTCACGAGAAGTTATAAATTTTGTAACACACATTCGGGTTCGCAACCTTTGGATCAAATTAAAAACTGACAGAGTGATCCTGACGTGTGTGTGTAACGTGATGTTACTTCAAAATTGCGACCCAAATATTTACGGTCCATAATGTCAGATGCGTTCCAGTACTATAAAACATTAGACGACAGCGCTTTATATTGCCAAAATATAACCCGACCAAGTGAAATTGCTCGTTAGTTTTGTATTACTTACACGCATGATAATTTGAGTTGATTGAATTTGGGAGTATTTCTTGTTGATTGAATTGTCGCTACGTATCTTGGTAGAAATTATTTTTTACAAAAATTATACGTGCTTTTGTCTACGTTTTCACCGGTGCGGAAACTTTACCACTCGAAAATACTATCTATATAAAAAGTATTAGACAGACAAGGGCTAGTCTCATATTTAGAAATGTATATAAAGTCACGCCTATAACTCATGGAAATAGGATAACTCCTCCGGTTCTGGGAGGAGGGGGAGGGAGTGTCAGACTTTTACTGACTAAAACCCATCCAAGTTCCTTCTTAGCCCTTTGTGTTCCGGGGCCACGGTATCTCTTTCGAATAGTCCCGCAGCCCAGCAGGCTTCGGCCCTTGCGGACCCCTTTCTTTCTGCCGACATCTCTTCGAGGCGCGTGGAACACAAATGCGACACGGTCTGTAGTCATAAGACGGACAGACGGCGAGCTAGCTGCTATGACCCTTACAGACTCCTTTAGCCTCATCCACGTACATACAACTGGTCATTCACAGACTACTACGAAAGTGACCTTTCTGAAAAACCTCACAAGTAGGTCGTTGTCACTGACATCTGCCTTGTACCTTTTTCTCAAACATGCTTGGAAATTTGAGTATTATTTTGACAACCTTCTTCGATAAATCGAAATGGATGTACTGGCCAGATACATGCGACCAGCGGCCGGCAAAAGTTGTATGAAAATCCATATCTGTCGTGTTTTAGCGGCCAAATAAATTACATAGTAAACTCATGTGTGTCGTGTTATTTAAAAATGGAACGTTCTTTCACTCTGAAACATGGCAACCAAGGAGGTAACTTATCAAAGGTTTTATTTAAATTTCGAATTGGCTTGCAAAAAGAGAGGGGTCTTTTGAAAAAAATGAACTCTTTAACGCGAGATAAAATATTGTTGTTTGTGTGCATCATTGATTTTGGAAAGTAATTGTATTAATGCACTCGCATTATTTGAGAAAAGTACTTAACAAGCCTTGGCCACAACGAGGCCTCTGTTGCTAGCCGCTGCAGTAATGTACTATTGTTTTTCGCATTTCACCCATCCTCTCCAAAACAATTAGAATCTATGTTTCTTTGATTCATACTCCAATTTTATCGTAATCTTCTTCTTCATGTCACTGGGACGACACCAAAACAAATCTACTTCCACAGCGTCGTCGGTGTCAGCACAGAGGTCACCTTCACTACATATTTAGGGCACAAAAAGTAGAGACATCCCTAGCGAGTCATGTAACTTATATTACTACGAAGTAAGTAAGTTCAAAGAGTAACTACACCAAATCCGTCTGTAAGTTTATCTCCATAATCACAGAGAACATGACAATCTACGTGGAGACCAAGTTTCTTACCCACTTGACTTGAGTTTTGAAATTAATAGTGTTCTATTGTAACTCCACGTTCACATCAGATCCATACAAGTTGAGATATTGGTTTTCGAAACACAAATTCGGGTTTAAAATGTTTCACAAACATGTTTTGAACAAGTTTTGTACACAACTATAAATAAAAACAGTAGGTCACACAACTTGGAGAATACATGTTTTATAATTTGGTAATATATTCGTGACATACAAAGGTTTTTGAAAGTACACCCAACTTTCAGTTATAAATAGTCATGACGAAAGTTACAGGACAATGTGGGATGAAGGGGATGAATGTCAAGTATTGTTTCAGGGAAACATTTATAATTCCGAGGACAGAAGAACTTCTAAAGTACGTAGGTGTAGTAGAGCTTCGTGAAGGAGACTGTCCCTGGAACACAAACTTTGAGCTGTTAGAGGTAGCAAAAAACAAAGCATCGCGCAGCATCGTTGGCGGAAAATGAGATAAGAGTACCAGAGGAAGACCAAAGAAACGATGGATGGACTGTGAGAAGGATGGTTTGGCTAGAAAGCAGGTCTGATGAGATGACGAGTCATAGGGAGTATGGAAGAAGAAGGCGTGCTGCACCGACTCGAAAAAAATTGGGTCAAGGGCAGGAGAATAATGACGTTTGTAGATATGGATGTAGGAGATAATTGTCTTTTTTAAACTTTCACGATCAGAACACATGGAAACGGGTATTTATCGCGAATTTTACCATTAACATAAGCCCGACGTTTCGACCGGATTGCACCAGCCGTGGTCGCGGGAAACTGAAGTATTGGAGGTACACCGCCACAGCAAAGCGAAGGCGTTTATTCAACTACCCTCAGTTGATCTTCATAAACGTTAGTTAGGGCCGGTTCACACTAGGACAGCACACTACACTAACAGTGTCCGCATACTGAGATGATTTCACTTGACGATTACACTTAGTGATCACTGGATTCCAAGCAAAATAAGAAAAAATGGTAAAATCCGCAAAAAAGATCCGTTTCCATATGTTTTAGAATGAGTAGGATCTACTGATGATTCCGAATTTTTTTTCGCTAATGGGAAGTTACTTTATCCCCAATTGTACTAATAATACCTACTATTACTATACACCACGTTCCCGTGGGGTAATTTCCAAACATAATGCAAACGGTGCGGGAAAAAGGTGAATAAAGATTATAAAAAATTAAACCTAGAATATAATTCCCGTAAACTAGATAGCTAAGTATTTATTTCAAAAAAGTTTTAAATTCTTGCCTTTTTTAGGTTTCATTGTAAAATTATGCTATTACATCCTTCAATTTATTTTAACAGCGGTATTTATATGTATAATTATTGTATCTTAAAGTATATTTTAATATTTTATAATTCCATTTCCAGACATTTTCTTAATCTTTTCCAGTGGTTAGATAACACAGGGACATCAAAATGAATTAATTATATCACTAAAGATTAGAGATAATCCCCAAATTTGTGTTATTTCACCACGACCCTAATACCTTACTTTCTCTTGATGATAAGGTAAAATTATTATAACTTCTGCAGGTATTTTGAACAAATTCGTGAAGGTTTCGGGACTCTCCAGGATTATTTAGAGTAGAAAATGCCGTAGGGAAATAACCGTAGTAGTGCCGTATTACCGTAGTGGTGCAAAGTTCATGAGAAGCAGCTCCTGGCTAAATAATAATAACAACAAAAACAATATTAACAACCTGCCTTGTTGATCCGTGGATGGTTGACCATTACAAACCGAGTATCCTCCGTGGTTCGGAAAGCACTTTAAACCGGTCTCAGCTGTCATTTGTAGGTCTTTGACAGTCGTTACAGAAAGTCAGTGGCTTGTCTATTTTGACTTTGATTTTGAGGACACAAATCCGATCCGGTCGTGTCACACGTGTTTGTGAGTTTTTTTTTTTTCATTCAATGTACGGGATATTGGCAAAATTGTGGTAATTCTTTCACAAAAGCCATTAACTAAGAGTTGAAGTTGAAGTCTTTTTTAAACTGTCACGATCAGAATACATTGTAAAACGTATGGAAACGGGTATTTTATCGCGAATTTTATTTCGACCGGATTGCACCAGCCGTGATCGCGGGAAGACTAGCGTGGTTTGAAAGTCTGACAAAAAGTTTTACCAAGACATCGTATTACCCAGTACCAACTGGGTTTTGGAGGTCAGTTAGGCAGTTGCTCCATGTAAAATACTGGTATACCTTAAGCTGCATCTGGTTAGACTGGAATTCGATCCCAATGTTTTATTTCAGAAAATGCCAGGCAAATATTTTTAGAGCAAAACAAGATTAGCAAAACCTTAAAGAAAAGCTTATTTTCCTATATATCCTATGCATAGCGTCAACGTTCAAGTGCATAGGATTATCCGTACAAAGCTTTGCATTTTTATGGAAAATATTCATGTGCTGATCTGAAATTATAATATAAATGTAATATCTAATCCAATATCAATGTTGAAGAGTCAAAAAAGCATTAATATTAGAGAAAGTTGCTTTATTGAAAAATCTATTATGCAAACAAGTAAACAAACCTTTTTAGATTGAAATAATCTAAGATAACTGAAGGGTGAATCAGGGCAAACCAGTAATATTTACTACTAACTATGTATGTTATGGAACTCAAATGGAGTTGGGCAGGACACCTAGCAAGACGCGGTGATGTCAGGTGGAGTAAAGCTGTGACCGAGTGGCGTTCAAGAAATAGAAAGAAAAGTTTTGGTCGTCCAACGGCGAGATGGGCACAGATATTATTGCTATATCCTGGATAAGGTTGCTACGGGTTGTGCCCCGCGCACGCCTAAGTGATGTTACGCCGTAGCGGATCGGCTACGAGTGCTACGAAGCGTTAGGTGACGGTCACGCGAGTCCATGATTTTTCATCATCTGTCTAACCTTTTAACGGCTTCCAGTCTTACCGGATGCAACTAAATACCAGTATCTTACATGGAGCGATTGCCTATCTGACCTCCACGACCCAGTTAATACACTGGGTAATACGATATCACTTGGTAAGAATGGTGTCAGACTTTTTGTGCCACTGACTACCTGTAGCGACTATCAAAGATGGACAAATTACAGCCGGGACCAACAGCATAACATGCCTTTCGAGGCATGGAGGAAACTCGGCCACCCATCCACAGACTAACCTAGGCAAGCACGGCTTAACCTAAAGATAGACCCGAGCAGCTGTTATTATTTCGCCACGAGCCCAACTCGACTTCCATGATTTTTGTTCACTACAAAAATTCATTCGAATACATCCAGTAATTCAGCCATGGAACATTATTTTTCATTTTTTACATGATGTAAATTAAAAGGCTCATACCGACAGATTAAAACCCCCGCATCAACATAATCTCTTAACACAAATGTCACCGGCTTCAAAAGCATTGCCAAATTCGTTCCTCTACTAGTCGACTTACTTTACGCCTTCGATAATGAACAATTAGATTTACATCTTCTTTACGAATGTAACACTTTTAACGAAATAAGTGTGATTTTCAAACGCTGCGGCTTAATTTAATTCTGAACAGATAAACACAAAGTGATATTGAGTTCGTCTCTGAGAACAGTTTCCAAATTAGTCTTTATTAAAATGGAGAGGCGCGATTTTTTGTTAGAGAAAAATAAATTATGTTTGAAATTCGCTGTTTTATAAATTATTTTTTATTATAGCGAACCTTCCATAATACATTTGAGTCATTATTAAAATTTTCGTTGAAAAGAACTGCTGAATTCCGAGAAAAGGCAATATTATCTTATCTTGTTTATATAAAACATAAACCCTCGTTTTCAGTTAGTAAGTGTTTCATGATCTTTATTTATTGAAGTGAAAACTTCATAAGGCGCGTTGAACAAAAATCATGGAACTTGCGTGGTCGTTTTCGGATCGTCTACTAGTTTTCACTTCTATCGGCAGTTTTTTTTAGGGTTCCTTACCTCAGTCGGCAAAAAGAGAACCCTTATAGTATCACTTTCTTGTCTGTCGGTTTGTCCGTCTGTCAAGACCCGTTTGCTCACAAAGGCGTGGAGGTATCAAGCTGAAATAATATCAAATACTTAAGTCTGCTACTTCTTGCAGCAGTGAAAAAAACAAACTTGTAAATCGACGTTGTCAAAAGATATGACCGTTTGTGTCGCACATTTCGCATTTCACAAGGGAATCTTAACCTGTGCGGTACCTAAGTTGTCCTTGAATAATTCAATTTCACAAGAAGAAATGTATTTAACAACAAAAAACTTTCGAGTTTATACAGAATACTTGGTGCATAACTCTAAATCGTACTTGGCCGATATTTTTGTTACTATCTTTATTAAATTAAAAACAGTATGGCTAAATAATAAATATTTAATTAAATTATAGGCCTTAACCACTCAACTGTGGAGCTGTCAAAATGGCGCTGGCCCTAAGGTGTGGGGCCTTTTCGGGTGGCCGCTAGCGATTCCGGCGCGTGTGATTAAAACGTGAATATCTCCGAGACTACGCTAGATAGCTCGTTAACAGTTATATCATTGGAATCGTTATTAAATTAGCTAACAGGATATGTATAGTTTTGTATAGTTTTGCTTTATAATTTATCATGAATTGTAATATGCGTCAGTGTGAGATAATTTTTATGACTTTCTTGTGTAAAGGGCATTGTAATTAAATAAATAAACCATTATTTCAATAAGTTATTGTTTTATTTGATCAAATATACATCATTCCACATAAATCAAACAAAAGAACAGACCGCGCAATACATTTTTTTCATCTCACAAGCTTAACAAAACATGACATCATTTACGAGTGCGACATTCGAATTACTTCTCGATTTCAAGGCTCAATTTATTCGTAAATTATATTTTAAAGATTTAATTTTTTAATTTAATTTAAAGTCCTATATTTCTTCTCCATTTTGGAAAACTGCGGTAGTCAGAAAAAAAAACATCGTTGGGGAATCTTGGCATTGTTATGGTATGGACGGAATAGATCGCTTTCATTTCCTTTCCCTTTTGTTACAAAATACAGTGTGTAAACAAAATCTTCACGAAGCCGTTAACCAAGCATTCTGTACATCAAAATATGTAACCCTACGCAAAAATCATTACTGGGAAATGCCGATTTTTTTGGGGTTAAAAATCATTAAAAACTTTAATGATTTAAAACAAAAACTTGTCAAAAATATGGAACTTTGACCCCCAGTAACTCCGTAAGTAGAAGGAAAAAATAGAACAAAAAAATGATCGCAATGACGGGCACAACAATTGCCTTTCGAGGTTTTTTACATTTATTATATTTACTTTTTTTTGTAAGTGTGCTGAACAAAATAACGTTTGAGCGCAAGCATACCCTTTTGTCGTTGCACTCTTGGCTCTATTTGCCCCTCACCGCTAGCTCGCCCACTTGTGTCGAAATGTACTATCATATTATATGCCAGAACTTTCATATGGCAATATCATATTTTACGAAATACATGTTTGTGATTACATTTTCAATTCAGGGTCGCAACAGACAATTGAAAATGTAGTCGTGCAATAAAATATTCAATTGAATTTATTGCTTGTGTCTTCATACCTTTTTCATATTTCTGACAGATCAATTTCCATCACAAGTGCAGCGGAAAATATAATTTATCCATCAACTTGACACATGACTGGCTTGTATGAATATTTTATATTATTCACCGATATATACATAATTATAGTAATCAATCTTAATTTCTGTCAATGTAAAAAGAACTTTGTTAAAATAAAGATTGAAAAAACCTCTTAACAAAGCCGAAAGCCACTTTTTTCTCCCCATCATTGCCATTTTTTTTTTTTTTTTCTACAGCATACTTTCTATAGTTACGGAGATATTGGGCCTCAAAGTTCCAACTTTTTAACGAGTTTCTTTTTTCCAATGTAAGATTCTTACTTTAAAAATCTTCAGGAAACCCGTATTATACTATACGATCCACCCATCAGCACAATGTTCTGAGCGCGTTCCATTGAGTTCTACCACAAAACATAATTCTTCAACCTAAAAACAAAAGTCGTTTCACAGCAATATTTTTTGCGTAAAGTTACTTAGTTTGATGTACAGAATGTTTGGTTGACGGCTTCGTGATGAGGTTGTTTACCACCTGTATGAAGGCGCGCGTGGCGGGCCTCTCAAAATGTAGAAGGTGCCACCGGGGTGATGGTCGTTCGGAGAACAGAAATAAAAAGTCTAAATGCACTGTAAACTATTTACACAAAAATGTATGTACAATATAAGAACTTAATGGAAATATTTTAATCTACGAAATCAACAAGAAATATTATAATACAGCAAGAAAAAACTTTTGTCAAGAAGTGACAGACAATGTCAAATCAAAAAATAAATAAATATGGCGTCGCAGCACCGGCCAGTAACAAAACGAACGCCGCCTCCTTGGTCGCGGCCTAGTGATGAGTAGTGTTAGGCACTACATCAGCCCCCCCCTTGAGACCGTCAAGGGCGATAATAGTCATAATATTATGACTTTAAAACCTATAAATGTGATATTTGTATAAAAAACGTTCTGCTGCTGCTGCACGTAGCTAGCTTTTACTATTAGCTGCCCGCTCGAAAAATTTTCGCATGCATAATTGATACCTACCACCAAAATTGGTTGACCCGAGTTCCTGGCACAAATTCCAATTTAACTCTAAACTTAGTTAGACAATAATAAGAATAAAGTATTATAGCTAATTAATCATTAAGTTTGAATGAGTATTTTAATTCGTTTGAAGTAACCTAATTACGTGGTTAAATAGATTTGAAATACTATTTTATGTCAGGTAATTATTTAGCTAATTTCGGTGATTTTAGCTGTGTGTTGCAAACCATAGAAATATATTATGTAGGTATATATATTTTTTAAAACAGATGCAGACACTGAACAGCACTCATAATCGTCTAGGAAAATGATGCCGCAATACTGAAAAAAATGGATAAGGGATTCCTATCCCTTATCTTGTTATTCCATACTTCTCTATTTTCCCTCACCACACAGACTCATCCACTCTATTGCTTATCACACCAAGAAGTCATATCGACTCATTGAACATTTACAAATAACTACGCGATAACAAGCAATAGATTAAATGACGGGAGAATAGCGGTATCTATCAATTCCTCCATGAGAACATTGTTTCAACAACTAACGCGGGTTACGGTTTGGGAAAGACCTCGGCCTGGTAGTTCATGTTCACGATGATAGATGGCGTTACTGGTCTATGTTCTAGGTATGTATGTTATAACTAAGTTAAAGTTATGCTATTAATTCTGACATAACATAACGCCTGTAACTTTCGAAGGGTTGATAAAGATGTATCTACAACAACCATATTAAGCCAGTTTGTTTATGTTCAATGTAAAAGGACGAGATTATTGCCAGGAGCTAGGCGCGAATACGGGTCACTACTGAGTTTCTGACGAATAATCTCAATAACTCAATTTCTTAATGTGCTCCGACTTGCGAATGGCACCCAAGACGTCATCATCAAACAGAAAAGAGACACAAAAATAAAAGTATAGAAATTAAGTTTAAGCATATTTTCTTAAACAGACCAATTGTTTAGAGCTTATTTTCGCTAGGTTATTCATTCTTTTGATTTTTGGTATGAAAAGGGTGCAAAAAACCTCTTAGCGAAGCCGATATACCTACTGGTTCTCTCCATCATTGCGATCATTTTTTTTTGCTCTACACAGTACACACCTGGGAACCTTCTAGTCTATCCATCAGCACATTGTTTTCAGTGCATAATATTGAGTTCTACCTCAAAACATGGTTTATCACCCTAAAAAAAGTAGTTTCCCAGCAATAATGTTTGCGTAAAGTTACTTAGTATGATGTACAGAATGCTTGGTTGACGACTTCGTGATGAGGTTGTTTACCACCTGTATGTTCGTTTGACATCTTTTTCGTGGACCGATTTCGGCGACGATTTCTTTTCGTCCGCAATGATCGAGTTATACTTGGTGAAGATCTGGTGTTGGCCATCGGAGATGGACAATCTTAATCTTTGATTATACACAGTAAATCTGATAAGATTGCATCATCGATTTGATATTAATTGTTTACAGAATTCTATAACATAAACATCATACCCGTATGCTCTGAATGTTTTTTTAGTTGCTATCTACGCTAGCAAATTGTTAAGTCGCCGAAAGTGAGACGGGTGCCTAAAGTAAAACTTGAGTAGGTAACATTTTCCTGCACCGATTTATTTGAATGCACCTGAGTACCAAAACTTTGAGCCGTTATGTTGGCATCCGTGAATTTTCAGCAAACAACTAAATCCTTAAGCGTATGTGCAGCTGGCTAAAGTTTACTTCACTAAAGTTAATAACGTGCATGTTTCGGCAACCATTTCAGTCTTTAGAGCGTTTCCTGAAACTATCTGAGTTCGACACTGTTGGAATGTTGGAAACAGATAAATTTACATAACGCGCATTTATTACACCTGCGTTTTCCAGTGACGTAAATGACACCACCACATACGAACTCTGACGCGGTTCTTGCGTTGTAATTTGGGTAAATCGACACGCTCATGCGTCACTTGTTTCATTCGTAAGTCGCGTCGCGGTGTGTTATGGCATGTTCTGTATAAGCAATTCATTGTGACACACGTGTCGTTTGATCGCGTTGGTTGTAGCCATGCGGCAATATTGTATCTTCCATTGCGACATCAGAGTTATCCTTGCGGTTACCTAAACCATAGGGTGCACCACCACTAAAGTCTGGCAATTCTTTGGGCTACGTCGGTAAGCTTGGTTCTCCTGTGGATCTCTTCATTTCTGATCTGAAACTTTGAGCATAGCCATTTCCTAATGGGCTTTATGAATTCTGATGAGGCAACTGACAGACTGCCAACACACACCGGCCACGAACTTGACTTCGTCTTGAGACACTGCCATTACTTATAATCCGATTAAAAAAATACCAAATTCTTTGTTGAAAAGCTACACTATCACCAAATGCCATTAGATATGTTGTCAACATGGACGAAGTCGCGGGAGACGCCAGCCATAGATAAAATAACAAGTTTTATGGATATTGATTTGACAGTTCATAGTTCTTCTTATTTAAATCTCTTGAATGATTGGATTTTAATCAGATTAAAACTTTGTTTGACGTCATCCAATCCCAGGTATACTATGAACTTTTGTGTAATTAGTTTGGGCATTTTGGATCATTCGTTATACCTAACTAATATTGAAGAATTTCCCGAAGAATTGCCAAACTTAAGTGGCAGTGGGCAGGTCACATTGCTCGCAGAACGGATGGCCGATGGGGCCGAAAAGTTCTGGAGTGGCGACCGCGAACCGGAATACGATGCGTTGGAAGACCTCCCACTAGGTGGACCGATGACCTGGTGAAGGTTGCGGAAATCCGTTGGATATGAGTCGCAAAGGACCGGTCTATGTGGCGAAACTTGGGGGAGGCCTATGTCCAGCAGTGGACGTCTTTAGGCTGAAATGATGATGATGATGCCCTAATATTCATCTGTCGATATTTTTACTTTGGATAAATGATACAGACATTTTGGTTTATGTCGGTATTTATTTATCCTTATCCCAATTTATTTGGAGTCGGCGCAGCATATTTTCTTCTTTCATACTGGTCTATTACTCCTCATCTCATATCTCTTCTCTTTTCTTGCCACATTCACACAATCCATCCATCATTTCTTTGGTCTTCCACTGCTCATCCACTCACCCACATTCATACTCGGTGTCGATTCTGTTGTGCACAAACTAAACTTAATTTAGGGTATTGCGATCTGGCCCGCAAGGGCCGAAGCCTGCCGGGGTTGCGGGACTGTTCGAAAGAGATACCGCGGCCCCGGAACATAAAGGGCGAGGAAGGAACATGGATGGGTTTTAGTCAGTAAAAGTCTGACACTCCCTCCCGCTCCGCCCAGAGTGGGAGAAGTCATTTGATGATTTGCCATCCTAAAAAACGAAAAGGAAAAGAAAAAAAGGGTATTGCGATCTTTTTCTCTCTAATAAAATGAGAAAGAGAAGGACGTAATTTAGAGCTGTCAAATTTAATTGGATCTACAAATGAAGGGTGCACGTAAAAACATGTCGACTAAAAATACGGTGAAGCGCAGGGCATAAACTATTTTGACATCTCTAACTTAGTTCATAGCTATAGCCGTCCCTTTTTCGCACTGCCTTTTAGTAAAAGATAGCAATAACCTAAATTATGTTTAGTTTGTATACAACAGAATCGACACCAATGTAAGCATACCACGTATTTAGTACATTATTTTGACTGAACCCCCTGTACTTCCACCCTGTACTTTAGCGGGGTGAATTTAAAGATTTAGCTTTGATTCCATTCCTAACAATACTCCTACAATCACAATACTGTTTGCCAAGCTCAGAGTCTTGGTAAACCTCGTTAAATATCATATCACATATCTGGAAAGGGAAGTTATAATTAACACGAGATATGTTAATCTTGGTAAAGCTGTTTATATTGGGGTTTGTGTATCAACAATCTCGTGGGTACAAGAGGGGATTGACTTGTACCTAACGCCAGAAATCGTGTCGTGTTAGATACACGAGGAAACACGTGTAGGTACCTATTTGGAACGTAGGTGTGTTATAAAGGGTGTAAAAACGAAGCCCGTTTTTCCCGTCATTGCGTTATTTTTTTTGTGCTACACCATACCTGGGAACCTTCTAGTTATGGAGATATTGGGGGTCAAGGTTTCAACTTTTTGACAAGTATTTTTGTAATAAAAGTTTTAATGTATTAATCTTACTTTCTACGACTCCCGTACTATTCAATCCATCCATCAGCACAATGTTTTGAGTGCGTTACATTGAGTTCTACCACAATTAAAACATGATTGTATACCCAAAAAAAATCGTTTCCCAGCAATAATTATTGCGTTAAGAGGCCTGCGGAGCATTCGAATTTCATACAAACGTAATACCAAAATAATTTGTAAGTCAAACATATTCGGTAGTGTGTATTTATTTTGATTGGATTACAGAATATATAGGTTCCCAAACACATATTTTGAATGTACACCGTTTTAAACAAGAGTTATGAGAAAAATAAATGTTCTATAGAAATTTTAAATTCCTCATATCTCGTCTTTATATCATTGTCCTTTCAAAATATTTATTTGGGATAAATATTTACACACTACCTTAAAAATATGTTTGATTTTCATATTATTTTGGTATTACGTTTGTATGAAAAACGCATGCTCCGCCGGCCCCTTAAGTTAATGTTACAAAATGCTTGGTTGACGGCTTAATGATCACCCTGTATACGAAGATGAGTGGGTGGGTGGGTGGACTTATTATGCTGGAAATACAAGTTTAGCATCAACTAAGGAAGAATAGTGACCAGCATGGGCGTCGCCGAGGAAAATGGGGCAGGTTTCTTTAGTTGTATCTATTCCCGCCTTCACAGAATAAGAGACATCAAACACTATTTTTGTTGTTCTGGTTTTGGTTAAACAATACCAAAAAATATATACAATATAATATGAAATAAATTGTATATAATATAAGGAAATGTGTTATACACAATATAAAATCATTGCTCCACAAATTAATTTTCACGCTTTCCGTAGTTAAAAGTCATGAAGCCAATCAAACATTATTATCTTTGTGTATTAAGTTTACGAGCTATGAATTTAATAATTGAAATTACCTTCTGAAAGAAAACTCGGTATATTTTATGACTGCTGTAAATTTCATAATATCTCATAATAACAGCCTTTGAACATTATAAGGCAGGAATGGTGGATATTACATTTTATACTTCGCTACGGAAGTAATAAGCCAAAGATACCATCTTTATGGAAAAAATGTTAGGATGCAAAACTTGGTGGCTCAAAAGTTCCATTGAACTATACTGCATAGATAACAACGAAAAAATAAAGATAAACGTCATTGGATTTGCCTCTAGGCCTGAATTCTTTTCGCACGTCAACGAGAACATAATACGGCTGTGGGTCGCCGCTGACGTCAGCGTCAAAGTTTGGTGCTATATAACACAATGTATAATACCCGTACACGACCAAAGCTGCGCGACCAACCGTTAGCGCAACAAGAATTCAGGCCTAACAGTACTTGAAGTCGAGAAAAAAGTATCTATATTGAGCAGAGTAAGTTCATACATCCCATATCTGACGATTCCATTACTGTCTTTGGTCAAAGTTTAACAATATCGAGATCATCTTTTGACGCTGTAGCATGACAGTTGCCTCTCTGTATTTTCAGAATAGTCAGTGCGTGTTATGAAAAACAACGATTTATTTTAAATTCTGCAAATTATTTGGTTTCAAACAAAATGAAATGAATTTGTAAACACGCGCGCTTCAGGGATCAAATCTTTCCTATAATTTTGCTCGTGTAAACAAAATGAAAAGGACAGTAAATATACCGCTGGATGGGTTACACGAGCGACACATTATAACATTAATATATTTTAATCGCCTCTTTCGTATTTCCGGATTTAGACGAAAATTGCCAAAGCGTAAACTTTACTTAGGAAAATTGTAGGGGTGTTTTGGACCCAAATCATTATCTACCTCTATTTTTAATAATTTCTGAAAAACTGACGCCCTTACTGAGAATTTAATTAAAGGTATAAAAGTGTAATTTACTGAGCAGTTCCAATAACAAACATGGAAAATTGTAAGCGCTAAGACTTTTTTCCGCATTATTTGACGTTTTCATCAGATAAATTCTCTTTGTCCGTTTATTTTTGTGTTCAGTGCTGAAAAAGTAAAAAAATATATTGAATCGGACTTGAACACATTTATAGGCTTGTAAATAATCCTGTCGGGGCTGTCTGACTGTTCGAAAGAGATAACTTGGCCCCGAATCTTTAAGGGCGAGGAAGGAACATGGATGTGTTTTAGTCAGTAAAAGCCTGACACTCCAGTCCGCCCAGAGCGGAAGGAGTCATCTGATGATTTCCCATCCGAAAAAAAGGCTTTTACAAATAATATAGTACATTTTGATACAAGTGGAGAAAGTTTGTTATTGTCGTTCGAGGCGGTATTAACACACGAGCCGTAGGCGAGGGTGTTTTCGAGCCGAGAACTGCAATAACAAATGTCCACGTGTATCAAACACGTTTTTCAATACACTTTTGAGGAAATAAAATAAAAGAATGTAAAATATTTGTGTCCTGAATTATTACGAGACTATGATTTCAATTTTATTTTTTTTCCGCTCATTCTTTCGCCAGGTTGAAGGAGAAGCAAAGGTATGAAGCCGTTATACAGCGTAATACAAAAAAAATGTTTTTTCATATATTTTGAATTTAGAACACAAATAAATGTTAATTTGTGTACTTATAAAAGTAAATATTAGTTTTAAAAAATCATGTTTATCTATGATATTGAATTTATAAACACAATTTGAATATTCAAAAAATGTTTACGCTGTAAAGATGTAGACCGCTTTGCTGAAATTAAAAAAAAACATTCACCTCTGACTCTATAGTCAGAGGTGAATGTTTTTTTGAAATTATGCGTTGAACCAATTTGGACTAAGTATAGGTATAGTTATCTGTGGCAATTTTGCTTTCTGCACATGTGTGGAAAAAACATGAAAAACGCACGTGTGTGAAATACACTGCATTTTGAACCTAATCGTAGTGCGAAAAGAACCAGTTTTCGAGGAAGGTAGGTAAGTAAAGAACGCCTGACGGAACGGATTTCAATAAAATGATGGCACAAAGGTTTATAAATAGAACCGTAAAAAAGGTAAAGGCCGACTATGACCAGATTTAGAACGTAGGATGTTTTTCATCCCAATTCATTCCAATAGGATAATTTCCGACTTTCACGCGAGCAAGTTGTCTGCAAAAACGATCGAATCATGCCCAAATCGTAAATAAAACTATAAGTTATTTCGTAAATATGTTTTTCTTTTTGTATTTTAATTATACTTTTGTGTGTTGTGCTATGTCTTTTGTGTGCACTAAATAAAGGATTTATCTATCTATCTATCTATCTAAAAAAGAAAAACTATGTCTATTCGTTGAATAAATAATGACCGCTAGCAATGAAAATGATTAAAAGTAACTGATACCATTGCCATTTAAGTATTAACAACGCTTACTCCTTAGCTTTTTTTTCTTTTCTTATTTGAGAAATTCTGTTAGAGAAAGGTAAGTCCAATAATGCCCAATGAAATGTTAAGGGACTTGCTCCCGTGGGACCTGAAGGATTATACCCGATCGATACAGCGTTAAGTCCCGATTTCACTAACGCTAGGTGATACTTAAGGGTCATTTCACACTGAAACACGACGCGACGCGATGTGCGCATATTTTAATGGAGCGACTCAAAATATAACTAACTCTAAGTACTACACGAATAGATACACACTTCATTGGGATGCGTCTCGCGTATGCGCGAAATCACTGGCCTATTTCAGTACCGTCGCGTTGCGTCTCGGTGTGTACTGACGCTTAAAGAACGGCTAAGTATAGTGCTCTATTGGATTTTTTATGTTCGACTCTGTGGCGTGAGTTCAAATTCCAAGAATTTAATAACTTTCAGGTATTTTACTGTCCATGTGTCGCCGGCCAAGAACACCCCATTTCATCCCTGTATAGGTAGTGCTGCTGTCCGACCTCTCCCCACAGTGAAGTGATGATGGTACCACGAATCATTTACTTTTTCGTACTGTACGCCTTTGGAATTTTCTTCCACATTCCTTGCGGAATAGCCCTTCTTTAGACGTGTTCAATAAAGGAGTATAAATTTCCTGTCCAAGTGAGAAATATTTACTTCATTTGTAGGAAAACTTACAGTTAACAGACAGCAGTGAGTAATAGTTTAAACAAAATATGGCCAATATACAAATTTCCCTGCTCCTTTCAAAGAACATCAGACCGCACGTCACGGTCAAGACTATATCTACTCTATTTATAAGTTTAAATAAGGGGTCAAACGTGGGACATATAGTTGCTATATTTGCCACAAAAGCTGACGAAAACAAGATTGGTCACATACCCGCGGGAATACCGCTTCCCGGTCACATACTGGCAGAATAACAAAGTAATCACGTGGATGAACCTCGATTTGTTTTTACTATGTAGAAAATACCTGCCCACTTGTTTTTCCATAAGTATTTCTTTTAGGATGAAAGGGTAAGCGCTGTTTCCTCGAACCTTTGTTTCGTGTAAGGCATCTGTCCTGCCGCTCGCGATAAGCGTGAAGCGAGTAGGGATAGCGACTGAAAATTAATTAGCGAGTGGCGAGTGTGTAACAAGTGAGTCTCTTGTGTAGCTCACACACTAAAGCATGTCTATGCAACTTTCGTACGTGTGCAGTGGTCACGCCGGTGACATCGGCGGCTTTAGTGTGCAAGCTCCATTAGAGGGTGATCTTAATGAGAACTCTCTTTAACAGGGCTAGTCGCTGTGACAAACAAGAGTGCGGTCGACTAATCTATTTGGTTTACATTTTAACATGCAAATAACATTGTAAAATGTGAACCAAATAGCTTGGTCGGCCATATATGTAAACAATCAGCAATCCACTATTTATACAAGGTGGAATCATCATCGCACAAACGATTACTATTTAATCAGTAGGTACGGTCGAACCAGCTAATTGGTATACATTTTACAATGTAATTTGTTCGTTAAACTGTAAACCAAATAGCTTGTTCGACCGTACATTATTCCGAACCAAACAGAATTTTTTATCTGTGATTTATAAAAAAAATCCCGTTTTTTCTACACATTTTGCCCATGTAGGTCTTGCACTTTTGTAGGAAACAGATGTTTTTAAAATGGTCGATGAAGAATTTCTTTGTGGGTGGATCGGAATGAAGTACTAACCATTTGGGCGTTGATGTCCCTTCCTCTCTATGTCTCCTTTACTTATTTGTGACCTCTAAATCTTTTGTACGGTTCTTGAGCCATAGCGAGTCGCTTTCCCGTCAGCGGTAAGACAGGCGCCTTAGACAGCCTCCTAACATCCAACAAAAGGATTAACTGTTGATCCGGAAGTTGTTTTGCTTTCTGTTTATTTGTGTTATGATAATCTCAGTAATAGGAACTTGAAGTTATCAATAGCTACCGAAGCGATGACGTAGTTTTTATTTTTGTTCACGTTCAATTTATTTGTCACAACAGCAAAACTCGTTGTAAAGATTTACTTTTCATTTAACTGTCGTTGTCAACAACAAAATGTCAAAAGAAGAGCTTTATTTTATTGCATAATGTAAAATATCATGCATAAATTGATAATCTGAATAATAAAACTGAAGTCATAAATAATTGCGTCAGGAAGTGAAAAATAAACAAACAATAAATGAATTGAAACAATTTCATTGAGAATGTCAGCTATTGTTTTTACTATTATTATAAACTAGCTGTTGCCCGCGACTTCGTCCGCGTAAACCACCCTTGTCACATAGGGGTAATAAAAGTAGCCTTCGACTTGTTCTCTGACCTACCATATAAATATACACAAAAAAAAAATCGATGCAGTCGTTTCGGAGGACTTCGATAACAAACAATGTGACACGAGGTATTTTTATGTATTAGATAGCTTTGTCTGCGGCTTTGCTCGCGTTGAATTCGGGGTAATTTTAATTAAAAAATGAAAGAATTTCATTGCGCTTAAAACAAAGAGTAAGTAAAATTCAAGATCCAGCAGACTTTTAAAGATATACATATCTGGGTTGCTCATAAATTAGTTGGTTTCAAAGCAGAACAGAGGAACTTTTCAGAAGTATTGTGTAAAATCTTAAATTATTGTCTAGGATGGAATTACTATGGCCGGTAAATTACATAACGATACGTAGCTACGAGGACAAACAAAAATTAAAGAAAAAAAACCATGAAAACGACACCCATGAAGGAAAAACGAAAAAAAATTCTAGGTGCCTTCTTGGATTTTCATTTTGACCTCATTTTCGATATCAGCGACCCCAAAAAACATGAAAATAACACACGTTACGAAAAATTTACTTCAACGCCATTTCGATTTTCATTTCGATCTCAATTTTGTAATCAGCGACCTCGAAAACCATGTAAACGACACCCGAGATGGAAAATCAAATACTTTTCCTGGGCGCTATCTTGTATTTATCAATAGGAGTACTCTTGTGAGGTTTCGAATGAAATAGTCTTACCAATCTTGTTTCCCCTTAGAAACATTTGAGGCCCGTTTCACCCCTTGGAGGGTAAATTTTGAAAAATTCTTTCTTAGTGCACCCCTAGGCTACATAAGGAACCTACTTGCCAAATTTGGAATCAGTAGACCCAGCAGTTTGGGCTGTGCGTTGATTTTTAGACTTTGTCACCCCATTTACCCCTCTTAGGGGTTGAATTTTGAAAAACCTGAAACCCGTTTCTACTCAGTTATCAATAAGAGTACTCTTGTGAAGTTTCGAATGAAATAGTCTAACTTATCTTGTTTCCCCATACAAACTTTGGAGGCCCGTTTCACCCCCTTAGAGGGTGAATTTTGAAAAATGATTTCTTAGTGCACTTTTAGACCACATAAGGAACCTACTTGCCGAATTTGAAATCTGTAGATCCAGCGGTTTGGGCTGTGCGTTGATTTTTAGACTTTGTCACCCCATTTACCCCTCTTAGGGGTTGAATTTTGAAAAAAACTGAAACCCCGTTTCTTCTCATTTATCAATAGGAGTACTCTTGTGAAGTTTCGAATAAAATAGTCTAACTAATCTTGTTTCTCCATACAAACTTTGGGGGCCCGTTTCACCCCCTTAGAGGGTGAATTTTGAAAAATCCTTTCTTAGTGCACCCTTAGACCACATAAGGAACTTTCGTGCCAAATTTGGAATCTGTAGACCCAGCGGTTTGGGCTGTGCGTTGATATATTATCACCCAGTCAGTCAGTCAGTCAGTCAGTCAGTTTACCATTTTATATATATAGATAACTGCTCTTTTTTAATGACGTTGTTGTACTGGGTACACACTTTACTGCGTCACCGCTTTGCCACGAGCTACTTAAGATACGAGTTTTTTTTTTGAAATGGCATCTCGCAGTGCCACCTAGAGAGGTTGTCGTCTGCTTAACCGGAATGAAGGAAAACATCGTGAGGAAACCGGCATGTCCTAGAACTAAACATTCGAAGACATGTGACATCTACCAACCCGCACTGGGCCCGCGTGGTGGATTATAGCCCATTCCCTCTCATAGAGAGGAGGCCTGTGTTCCGGATGATGAACCGGAATATAACCTAAGATACAAGTATGACCATTCCCTCATTTTAATTCAGAATCAGCGCTGTTGTAAACGTAATAATTCATTCACTACGTTTACAACCAGCTAATGCAAATAACTATAAACTCGGAAACGGATGTCTGCAAGTCCACATTCTCACACGTTCTTTGTGGTCGGCTTATACAGGGTGGTTTATGCGAACGAAATTGATGTGTATTTTTAGACCCAAAGCCGTTAAAAAGCTGTTTATTTTTCAATACGAAGCCACGAAACTGATGCTTATTATTAGACGAAAGCGTAAAAATATGTGTTTATTTTTCAATAACTGCTATAAAACTGAGCCGAAGAAACAAATAAAATAAACCGGATAAGTGCGAATCGGATTCGCACACAACGGGTTCTGTGGCACCAAACAATTAACAATAATTTTTTCATTGGTCATTTTACACTCTACACCTACAGTAAAACTTAATTTGTTTTTCATAGTATGAGAATGAAAAACCAAGTTAGCGCTGCAGATTGCCGGAAAATACTCAATTTTTACGACTTCAAAAGCAAGTTCTCATCAACCATTGACATAAGAAAACAGTTTCCAACAACCCCGTTATCATTTTTCAAGATCCATCGATAGACAGAGACACCCCATATATGTCAAGTTTGACACTGTCTTGTTGACATTTGCAATTCAGTATTCGTAAAAACTGGCATTATATTATTACCATTGGCATTATATGATATTTTGACGATCCGAATGACGTAGCGGTAGTGAGGCTGCCTTACGTTCTTAGGGTCCCGGGTTCAAATCCCGGTAGGAGCAAATGTTTGTGTGATGAGAATGGATATTTGTTTCCGAGTCATGGATGGTTATATGTATAATAAGTATGTATTTACAAACAAAAAGTATATATGTAGTATATCAACTATCTAGTGTCCACGACACAAGCCTTGCTTAGTGTGGCACTAGATGGCGCTGTGTGTATTGTCCAGCGATATTTATTATTTATTATGGTAGAATATCAAAATTACACATAAAATTTTACCAAACCTTTTCTTTTTTAGCTCGTGAATAAATATTAACAGCCGCTTGGGTTGATCGTTACGATAAACCGTACTTGCCTAGTTTGGTCTGTGGATGGGTGACCACCCTTACATACCAAGTTTCCTTCGTGCCTCAAAAAGCACGTTAAGTTGTTGGTCTCGGCTGTCATTTGTATTATAGATCTTTGACAGTCGTTACAGGTAGTCAGTGGCCCAAAAAGTCTGAAAACCAGTCTTACCAAGGGGTATCCCCAAGGGGTTACCCAGTACTAACTGGATTGTGGAGGTCAGATAGGCAGTCCTCCATGTAAAATACAGGTATTCAGCTGCATCCGGTAAGACTGGAAACTGACCCCAACATAGTTGGGAAAAGGTTTGCCTAACCTTTTCCCTGATTATGATGTTGTTTTTTTTTTCAATATTTCACATAATGTTTGTACAGTTGCATAGAAGACACTTACTCTTCAAATTCTATCGGTGTGGTGCCAACAGTCTCAGAGCGAAATGGCTGTGACAAACAGACCGACAGAGAGACAGACAGATGTACAGGACAAATGTAAATGTGTAATGTTTGTCGGGCTCCGTTTTTTACCATTTGACTACGGAACCCTAAAAAGAGATTGTTGGCTAAACTTAAATATCTTTCCACAGTTGCATGAACATATTAATTTAGTTTTTGTTTACCATAGATCCAAAAAATCTGCTACATTATAAAGATTTATTTAAAAGCAAATGTTGGATTTCAAGGTTAGTCTCGTAGGTTTCTTTTTGTAATAATACGAGTAAGTAGGTGCAATAACCCCTTAAGAGGTTTATTGTTCATTTAAACCAAGCTAGTGTAGGTATTAAGTATACAAAAGTAAGTTTGAATTTCAGATTTTGAGTCAATCAATATCACTACCACCTTCACTTATTGAATCCAGTCGCGACTTTTTTCAAATATAAAACCTTTATAATTTTTCAAGCAGCACTATTCAATACGGCACGTGTTGCTTTTTACTAAATATATTTTTATATTTCTATGCAGATCCACACAATGGTGTTTTTTAAAAGCAAACTTAATGCCACGACATACCTACTGTATCGAGGCAATTTTAATGAAAATCTGATTAAAAAATACTACTAACTTCATAATGGATGGATAGCGCTGGTCAGATAAGCAGGCACCCCATGTAAAATATATAATTTGATAGGACTGGAAATCGACCCTGCAGGAGGTGGTGATCTCTCGGAAACATATTGGGGATGAAAAATGGTGTCCACCTAAAAAGTTTGCTTAAAACTTCCGTTAGGTAGGTACTTATACTTTTTTTTAAATTGTTGTTTAGTTCTTGACAAATCTATATTTTTACAGCATGTATATTCAAGTGTTTGTACAGGATGCTCTTAAGTTAGCGTCCAAGACTGAAATTATTATCTTCACTTTGTTTAAGTAAATCATGAAATGTTATATTCCCTGTGAATGTCATAGTAGGTACATACAACAAAAGGATTAGGTGTGCAGGTTGGGATATAAACCTCTTTTCACTGCACTTTAAATTTCATGACGCCTGTAATTTCCTAAGCAGAAGTGTACCAAGTAGTGCGACCACATTTCGGCAGTTAAGTTTTGACGACCCAAATGGCGATGGCGTAGCGGTAGTGAGGCTGCCTTACGTTCTTAGGGTCCTCGGTTCGAATCCCGGTAGGTCCAAATGTTTATGTGATGTGCATGGACATTTCATTATGTTTCAGAGTCATGGATGTTTTTATGTATAACTATCAACGACGACATAGTTGCCGTCGGGGGAATAACCTAGATGAGGCTGGCGCAGGACCGTGGAAATTGGCACAAGAAGAGAGAGGCCTATACCCAGCAGTGGGTGAGTTCGGGCTGTGAATGATGATGATATCAACTATCTGGTGTCCCCGCGGTGGCACTAGAGGGCGCTGTGTGTAATGTCCAGCGATATTTATTTATGTATTTAAGTCCCATTCAATAAGGGGCAAGCCTATTACCGTTAACCGGACGAAACTGTGGAAAATCGTAGCTACTACTGAGAAATTCCAGATGGAAAATCCCAATAGCAATTTGCTCGACCCAGTAATCGAACTCAGGACCTCTTGTTCAGCTGTCGCGCTTGTGACCACTAGACCTACGAGGCAGTCTGTCACTTTAGTTATAAACGCTATAAGGAGTAGAAAAAAATACCAACTTGACGTCTGTATACTTAATTGCTTGCTTGACAGTACAAGCATTACTCATACAATTTATTTACGTCAACTGTTGCGAATCTTCAAGTTTGTAATAGAATCACGTAGTAGGTATTTTATTATCCGTGAAGTTTTTTAATGTAACGCTTTTTTTGGGAAAACGTCGAGTTTTCCCTTTTTTGTTTTACCTATCAGCATAAATCATGAAATATATCATTAAACATGGTACTCATATTTGCATGAGATTCATTACCCTGTAAAATATAACGGTAAAGTTTTTAGAGCACCTAAAATTATAGCTTCTTCCTTATAAAGATTTATTGCTGATATGCCTATATCAGAAAGAGGGCTGATGAATTATTTCTCAGCCTAGTTATAAGTTCAAATTTATATTTAAAAGAAGTGAGGAATTTCAATTTTCAAGTTAAGGGTATCGTCAGTTGCAGGAATTTCAGACTTTTCCGGATTGGATTCCATGTTGCCTGCAGTGTGACATTTAACAATTGATTGCAACCTAAAGAAATCAGTTGAGAAACACTTTTTTGTTGGTCACTAAAGCTAACCGAAGAGAAAGTAGTAGTAGTAGTAGTAGTAATAGTGTAATAGTAGTAGTAGTAGTAGTGTAATAGTAGTAGTAGTAATAGTAGTAGTGTAATAGTAGTAGTGATAATTAGATCTCAGATCGGGCAAAGTGTAATTGGGTATTTTCTATTAGCCTTTGTACCCGGTAAATTGAAAAAGGCTCGTTCCCTATATGGAAGCCAAACATAACTGGTGAAATATGGGTGTAGGTACAATAGACATTTGCGGATTATCATACGTATCATGTCAATGTCAAAAATATAGACCCAAAAGAAGCAAGTACATGAGCGCTGATTCAACAAAGTGGTTAAGCTTAATTCGATATGGGATCAAAGCATGCTTGCACACGCAAGTATCCACAAATTTTAAAGCGCCGCCGTGTACGTTTGGATTGCATTTACATAACAAAAGGTTTGATTTGCTGCCGCGGGCAAAGCGAACATTGCCGGTACAAATGTGGTGTCCGGTAGTCTACAAAAGCCTGTAACAGATTACCTCGCGCGTCATATTCAACTACATTTTATTGGCTGGAAAGCTTGCGCATGTATGTAGTAAAATGTGAGCAGTATTAGCCCCACATATTGGCCCAGTGGAAACATCACTGATTAACGATTTAATATTGTATGTATGAAACGGGTCACTTTACTTTTTATTACTCACTTAATTATGTCATCAGCGTCAAATAATTGTGAGGAAATTTTCCTAAAATAAAAAAATTAAACTTTCGGGGTAGTCTTTGGGTACTACGAAATACGTACTTGACGATCACGCGAGTTCTATGATTTTTGTTCACTCAAAAAGGGCTTAAAGAAGTTTTCACTTCCATAATATCAAAGACGTATTGTGACATCTTTCAATCTACACTAGGCCTACGTGTCACTCAGCAAGGAAGCCTGCATCCCAGGTGTGGGACGGTTTCCTCAAAATTTTGTTTTGCGTTAAAAAGAAAGGCACCCACCCGTTCTATCACCGGCGGTTGGGGAGTAGAGCTCATCATCTGCCAAGCTTTTTCTCTACGTTGGGATCGGCTTCCAGTCCAACCGGATGCAGCTTTATACCAGTATTTTATATAAGGTGTTAAAAAATTAACTGCAAGAAACTTGAGTTTGGAATCACAAATAAAAAATAATCACGAAAAAAAATTATATAAGTAACGATCCGTTTCTAAGATATGCAACATTTTCACTGCGCACAAAATTATTGAATACGCACTTGACTGTACTGTGACTGCACCGTGCAGGGCGCCGCGCGCGTGGTCGTTCACCCCTGCGACAGCGCAAACGTAGACAGCTGATTCTAATTTTTCCCATCACATTTTGCAGACTTTGGACTGGCAATGTTTTTATTTTATGTAAAAACTAAAAATGCTTGAAAAACGTTTTTTTTTGGAATATATTATTATGTGTTTTTTGATACCGAGCACGTACACGAAATTCTTGCAGTTAATTTTTTAACACCTTATATAATTATACTCGTAGAATGGCTGCTTACCTGACGTCCGGTGGTATTCGGGCTTCTCTTTACGAATGTCAAAGACCGACAAATGTCAGCCAGGACTAACGGCTAACGTTGAAAGTTGCAACTTGGTATGCCAACCACTGCGGCTGTTCTCCATTTAGCTAAGAGCCCCTCGAAATGGCGAAATGTATCAACCCACAAATAAAACGAATTTTGATTGAAGTTCTATTTAAAGCCGTAAAGCTTATTTAAGGCGTAATAAATTTGAAGTAATTTTGTTCAATAATGTAGTTTACGCCTAAGCAAGGCCGTTAAAAAAGAGCTTTACATAATCATATTAACGGTATTTAAAAAAAAAACAAATGAAAGGTGTCAAAAATACTGAATATGGGCCAGTCGTTAAGTAGTCAGCTTAGTGACCAGAAAGTATGACAAATGGTCTTACCCAGAGATATCGTAGTACCCAGTACCTAATAACTGGGTTGTGGGTGGAGGCCAGATAGGCAATCGCTCCGTGTAAAACCCTGGTATTCAGTGAGACTGGAAGACGACCCCAACATAGTTGGGAAAAGGCGAGGCACATTATGATGTAGACATATGTTTTCTCTTTTACTTATCTCAATAAGATTAACGTTTGTGGCATAGGGTAAAAGTGTAACATAAAAATGAAGTCTTAAAGATATTAAGACAGAAATATCACAATATGAGAGGACCCAAGTGAGACAACAAAGAAAAACTCCTTGATACAATTTTGGTGAATTAGCATAATGTTCGCACTGCCAGACATGCTAGCGCTGTTCTCGCCCGTAGGTTACATTTTATTAGCTACAGAAATAAAGCGACAACAAAGGTAATTGTCTTGTGCACATTCAGAGATCAGGCAAAGTTGAAGTAGCCAACGTAGAACTGTATTTTGTTCAGAAATATCTGAACAGATATTCTTTTTTCTTCTATCACTACATATTAATAATAAAACAAAGGCCTACGCCGCGTCTGTCTGTTCACGATATACTCAAAAACTGCTGCGCCGATTATCACCAATGGATATAAGAGTTGTTCTCGAGGAAGGTTTTAGTAAATAATATGTACGTGGGCGAAGGCGCGTGAATCAACTAGTTATTACGCAGTCTTCTGGCGAGGCCTGTGGGCCTGGAAAGTATTCTGTTATCGATAATGGGGATGGATAAGTAGAAAATGTTTTCTATTTCTTACTCACGTTTGGTTAATTTGCCAACATCCGCAGCTATCGTTGTTTCCATAAAAAAGTTAGCTTGGAATATCCTATTCGCGTCACCTACCGGTCACTTGATTTATAGAAAAATTAAAGAAAGCTTTTCTGCGCATTTTGTTTCTAACCATCTGTTAGCAAAATGTCAGGCAGACAGAGATAGCAACCTATCGATACCCGTCAGTAAGTATTGAATATGGCCGGTAGGCTAATGGTTCTGTCAGTCCCATTGAAAGTAATAGGCCGCGTCCTAATCAAAGCAATCTTCGCACAAAAAACGGGGCAATCGCGCATGTACAGTCGCCAGCACATTAAATTACCACAACTTATCTCTAGAAAAAAAAATTAACGAGTAAAAACCATACTAAAATACATGCGATCATTCTGATTTTTTGGCAATTTATAATTCTACAAGCATCATAGTGTTTTATTTTTTAGTCCAATACATGGATTTTTTGTAAATCTATCGAAACCACTCATTTGTCCCACAGTGACTGACGCACAACCACTTTGTAGTGCAACAGTATTTCAGACGAAGTTTGAACCACCACAAATAGAGTTGCTAATGCTCATGTAGTCGCCTGAGTTTAAGTTGAAAATCAAATGAGAAAATTTGACAGTTCGTTGAATATATCACGACGCACTGCTGTTGACTATACAGCGATCGTTTTGTTGAAATACGGGTGTTGTAGACTGTGATTTGCCACTGTTTTAAGTCCGCAGCTAATAGGTCACACTGCAATTCTGAATTTAACGAACATTTCTCATACCTGCTAACTTTGAATTCATTAGTAAAGTTTAAAGTACATTCTCTGTAGCTACAAGAGTCTAAATTCTCTTCTTAACTTTACAAGAGTTTCTCAAGTAAAATGCACTGGGCCGACAATGCACATTGTTCTACAAGATTCATGGGCAGTAAACACGACGGTAATCTCTAACATAAATCCTAGTTCGCGACGTTTATGAAACACTCCCAGAGGATACAGATTTTATGCCTATTAACTGCAAATTGATGTTGTAAGGACGACGTGTTATACGATCTAAAATTACTTGTTAAGTTATTGAGTGAGGAGCTCATGACTAAATAATAACAGCTTAACAGTTAAGTGGTGCTTACATACCGAGTTAAGCTGTTGATCCCAACTGTCATTTGGCATTTGGCATCTTAATGCATGATAATGCGCGTCCCCATACCGCCAGAATTGTACATGCCTACCTTGAAGAGGTCGGTATCAAACTCATGCAGTGGCCAGCGCGAAGCCCGGACTTTAACCCCATCGAGCACGCCTGGGACAAGCTTCAGAGATGCGTGAAAGGTCGAAACCCCCCACCAATCACGCTCCCCGAGCTCAAACAAGCACTGGTGGAGGAATGGGAAGGTATTCCTCAGCACTGGCTCCGAAATTTGGTGTACAGCATGCCTAATCGCCTGGAAGCTGTCAGAAGAGCTCGTGGAGGCAATACAAAGTATTAAATGAAGAAAGTGATGAAAAACAATCATAAAAAAAATGTAATCTTAAGAAAAATATGACTAAGTACTTCAGTTTTTTTTTATTTAGAGATTAATATTGTGGGTGCAACTAAGTTTTAATTTATTTTTCATCTGTATAATTAAATTCTCAATTGAACAGTCTTCGTTTCATTAGGATGGCATACGTAGTTCGGGAGATATTCGGGTTTATGTGACTGACCCGTTATTTTTGGAACCGAGTGTAGTTGGGAAAAGGCTAGACAGATGATGAACTTGTTCAGCTGACTATCCATGATTTGGCCTCACAAAGTCATAGCTCAATTAATACTGGGTAACACGATACACTTTGGTAAGACTGGTTCTCAGACTTTCAGACCACTGACTACCTGTAACGACTGCCAAAGATCTACAATTAAAAATTGACCGCCGCGACCAACACCGAAGCACGTAGGAATCTCGGTAGGTGGTCACCCATCCAAGGACCAACCTAGGCAAGCATGGCTTAACATAAAGATCGACCAGAGCGGCTGTTATTATTAAGTTGCGAGCTTTTCTGCTACCGGAAATCGCTTCTGCGAGTCCTATGACCTATGGAAACGGAATCTGGTGGCAGGGTGCACCTTCTATGGCAGTGAAGTAAGTCGTGTTTGTCATAACGATTGGATTAGCGAATGTCGACAGCGTAAATAATATTAAGGTATAACAGCGCTGTTCACGCCCACGCTGGCGCCATCTAGCGCCAGGGAGCGTTACGCGGTGCGCCACTGCGCCATCAGCGGCATCTGTCACCGAGAAGACACATCGCTGCGAGCTCTGCCACTCCTCCGGTCTCCTGCTCACTCCATACGTTCACAACTTCATTCAGGGCGCCTATAAAAGGCTTGCATTGTATAAAATCATTCCTTTTTACCTTCTCGACCACCTACTCATACAGGTGCTTCCCGCTATGGCCATAGCGGAAACCAAAACTACTGTAATACCAAATTATTTTCAATACAAGTAATGTAACCACGCAAGTCGCTTCATTCAAAACAATAACCCACGGGAACGAACCTCATCCTGCACATATTTTGGTCATTCGAGCCATATTTTGATCCTGCGAGCCGTAAAATCTTGGACCAGCCGGAAGAAGACTCCACGCCAACCACGTGGCGACAATTTGGAGCTTCAATTGGACCAGGAGCCGGGTGCTGAAGACACGACGCTGACCGAGAGCAGCGGCGATCCCAGACAACCGGCAGCCATTTTACGAGGTTTATCGGAAAAATCTCGAGACGGAAGGCGTACACGTAAGAAACGGCGGTCAGGTCTCCGTTCCCGTCCCATCCGTTAATATTGTTTCGATTTGTGTTAAAGCTGTGTTTTATACGTTACAGACGCGAGTGCCAGCCACGTGGTCCCAGTGATTCTTGCATGCGGTGAGTCAATCCCACACTACCACACAACACTCATTCAGTTCGCCAAAATGTCGGTGAAAGCTGTAGACGAAGTCCTTTCCGAATTAAAAAAACGTAGGGGTAATATCAAGGGTCGTTTAACCCAATTCAAAAATCATGTAGATTCATTCGCGGGAGCTAACTTAACCCCCTTACAAGTAGCTGAATTAAATTTACGCGTACAAGCCGCGAACGAAATCTATGACAAATTCGATAATATTGAAAATGAAATAGAATTACTCCTGCCCGAATCGGATACAGCAGCGAATTTACAATACGTTGAAACATTAGATGCAATATATTTTACGGCAGTAGCAAGTGCTAAGTGCTTGATAAAAAACGCGGAAATTAGCGGACTTCCGGGTGCATCAGCTGGACGAACGGAATGTGCTCAACCACGTGTCAATATAAAATTACCGGACATAAAGTTACCTGCCTTTGATGGATCATATGATCAATGGCTGGAATTCAAACATTCATACACCACGATGATTCATAACCGTTCCGATTTAGATGAAATACAAAAATTCCATTATTTACGGTCAGCTCTGGGTGGAAGCGCGTTGCAAGTGATAGGTGCATTGGAGTTCAGTCCTGCCAACTATACTCATGCGTGGGAGTTATTAGAAAACCGATATCACAACGAAAGGTTGCTAATTAACAATCACGTAAAAGCATTGCATAATATTCCAACAATAAAACAGGAATCACCAACGCAGATAAGGAAACTAATTGATACAATATTACGTAATCTTCGTGCCTTAAGCTCATTACACGAACCCACAGTCAATTGGGATACCTTAATCATATACTTAGTGGTAACGAAGCTAGACTCGTCTACGGAACGCGAATGGGAAAATCACATAGGAACCACGTGCTTAGGGTCACGCGAGAAGGTCAAACTTAGCGATTTAATAACATTTCTTCGAAGCCGTGCGGACACGTTAGAAATGATCGGCGCGAATCACGTTAAATCATCGCCTCAGATTGATAAAATACAAGCTACAAGCGAGAAGCGAAGTTCACACCGCGTGCATAGCTATACATCTGTCAAGGCGACACGCCATCATAATAACCGCGGTGATATCAGTTATAGGGGGGATTTACCCAAGTGTGTTCTATGCGATCGAGAACATTCTTTATACACATGTATAACCTTCCTTAACATGTCCGTGAGAGATAGAATCAAAGTAGTGAACGAAAACAAGGCGTGCGCGAATTGCCTGCGAACGGGTCACACAATAGACCAGTGTAGATTCGGGTCATGTAAGCAATGCCAAAGAAAACATAACAGCTTGCTACACTTAGACGAAAAAAGTAACAGTGCCTGTGTGCGCGTCCAGTCGCACGGGGAGGCCGGCCACGCACACAGCCGAACAACCACGTTGCATTCAAACAATAATTCAAATACAACTGTTGTGTGTGACGCAGGCACAACCGAATTTAAGTTAATAAATACAGTTCTACTCTCTACGGCGTTAATAGAAATAGCGGATGATAAAAACGTCTACCATACGGCTCGTGCGCTATTGGACAACGGAAGTCAAAATTGTTTCATAACAGAAAAGTTATCAAAACAAATAAATGCGTTATACCTACAGTCCACTGTTCAAATCTCGGGTGTGGGACAGTCAGTCTCACAATCTCGTCATTCATGCGATGTCACGATACGTTCCAAAACAAGCGATTTTAACACCAAGCTTCGATGTATAATATTACCGTGCATAACATCCAGTTTGCCTACAATGAACATCGAAGTTGGTCACATACGTATACCTGAGTTTTTGCAATTGGCAGATCCGACGTTCAATGTTAGCTCAGACATTGATCTGTTGATTGGCGCGGATAGATTTTGGGATCTACTGGAAACCGATAAAATACGTTTAGCTAGTGGTCCATTCCTACAAAATTCAAAGTTAGGATGGCTGTTATCCGGTCCAGTGTTCGTAAATAACCCAAAACAAACTCACGTTCATTGCCACTTCAGTCAGGACATTGATAAACAATTACGACTGTCTTGGGAAATCGAAAACATTCCTTCATCATCATGCGTACCCCTAACAGATGATGAACGCAATTGCGAGGAATTATTTAATAACACTAAACGCGTTAAGAAGCGGTAGATTTTCGGTTCGTACACCGCTAAGAGAAGCTGCACCAGACACGCTGGGCGATTCTTATACGTTAGCGAACAACCGACTTCTAACCTTAAAACGTAAACTCGAATGTTTACAAAATAATATACGTTTAACACTTACTCTATGCGAATACATAACGACCTAGGTCACATGTCCAAGTTAGTGTTTCCCAATTCATTGATCATCATGCGTTCCCTTAATAGGTGATGAATGAACTTATGCGTTTTTGCACTAACTTTATGCGAAAACATGATGACTTAGGTCACATATCCGAGTAAGTGATTAGTAGTCAATCAAACTGCTATCTTCTGCACTATTACGGTGTCGTTATAGAATTTAGCAGGACTATAATGCGTTATCTTCAATGCTAGTGTCGTCACTAGTTAGAATAAATCATTTACATATTTCGTTATTCAGTACCCGGGACCCGCCTTACAAAACGATATTTTTTCGATTTTGATGCGAATCAGACAATATTAGTACGTAGTTGTGCAGACGTGGAGAAAACGTTTCGTCAAGTTCTTCTCCAGCCATACCAAAGGTCACTACAATTAATATTGTGGCGGGATAACCCTTCAGATACGTTAAACAAATATCAACTGAATACAGTTAGGTACTTATGGAACTGCGTCAGCTCCATATTTAACCATGCGTTATATATTATAATACATAGTTACTCGTAGCATTAGAATGCGATAATGACGTTGTCGCTCATGTCATCACATAATACGTTTACGTAGAAAATAGTTTTACCTTCTACTTAAGATAAAACTTTAAAAACAAATACGTTTCATTTTAATACATTTAATACGAATATAATAAATAAATAATTAATTAATTTAATTCTATACGAAAAAATAGTTTATCTTAATTACATAACCGTTTACACTGTTTTAATCAAGTTAGATGCGACAACTCCGATGCATGCAGCTTACCAGATGTAAAACACAAACAAACCTGCTTACCATCTTTTCAATACGAAAGCGTAATCAACTTCGAGAAATATGCGTCATTCACTAAAATCATACGAATAGGTGCCTACGTACTTAGATTCATTAATAACTCACGCCTCACCTCAGCTGATCGAAGCGGCCGACAAACCGGTTTGTTATCAGTTAGTGAGCTGAGCTCCTCGCAAAAAATGCTAATTAGACTTGCACAAAGGCATTCCTTTCCGGACATTTTAAAAAACTTAGTAGATAATATTCCTCTTCGACGAAGTTGTAAACAATATAATAAAGTTTCTAGTCTTAATATTTTTGTAGATGAACATAAGATAATTCGGGTTGGCGGGAGATTAAATAATGCGTCTAGTTTCGCCTACGACAAAAAACATCCGGTTTTGTTGTGTAGTCGGCATCCATTCACCATTAGTTTATTTAGATTCGAACATGTACGTTTATTACATGCTGGGCCTCAACTTTTATTAGCTACCGTGCGTGAGTGTTGGTGGCCATTGAACGCTAGAAATCTAGCTCGAAAGACAGTGCACGAATGTGTGACGTGCACACGTATCCGGGGTAAGACGTTAGCACCTATCATGGGCAACTTACCTCCTGAGCGTTTGGACCCGGGCTACCCGTTTATGCGAACTGGTGTAGACTATGCTGGGCCAGTCTTCATATTATCTAGAAAGGGCAGAGGTTCTAGATTGACTAAAGCCTATATCTGTCTTTTCATTTGTTTCGCGACTCGAGCAATGCACTTGGAACTCGTAACTAGTCTATCTACAGATGACTACATACTAGCATTAAAACGGTTTATTAGTAGGCGAGGTAAGCCTTGCACTATCTTTTCCGATAACGGCAGGAATTTCGTCGGCGCGGAAAAGGAATTTCCTGTATTCCTGGAACAGGGATCGGAACATATCATCGATTATGCTTCCGATAACAGCATCGAATTCCGATTCATTCCTCCTTATTCACCACACTTTGGCGGCCTGTGGGAAAGTGGGGTACGGTCATGCAAGCATCACCTGAGACGCATAGTAGGAAACGCACGATTAACTTACGAGGAATTTTCCACAGCTTTGACACAGATCGAAGCTGTTCTAAATTCCCGTCCAATCTCACCTCTCTCCTCAGACCCTTCGGACCTTACTCCTCTCACCCCCTCTCATTTCCTCATTGGCCGACCGATGACGTCGCCACCTCTGAGAGATGTTACAGACCAGCCACCTTCAAGATTGACACGCTACGAACGCGTTGAGCAGCTGCGGCAACACTTCTGGCGGCGCTGGTCCACTGAGTACGTGTCGGAGATGCAGCTGCGAACTAAGTGGAAGACCAGGCAGGAGGACATCAAGTTGGGAAGCCTAGTCCTCATTAAGGACGACCAGTTGCCACCGTTAAAGTGGCGGCTAGGTCGCATTCTACATATATTTCCAGGGAGAGATGGCGTGGCTCGAGTGGCTGACATCAGAACAGCTGCCGGGACGATCAGGCGGGCCTTCTCAAAGATCTGCCCGCTGCCACCACAGCCTGCGGGTGGCGACGCCTGACTTCTGGTGGGCATCATCTTGGAAGCAATTCTCCCAAGGCCGGGGGGATGTTCACGCCCACGCTGGCGCCATCTAGCGCCAGGGAGCGTTACGCGGTGCGCCACTGCGCCATCAGCGGCATCTGTCACCGAGAAGACACATCGCTGCGAGCTCTGCCACTCCTCCGGTCTCCTGCTCACTCCATACGTTCACAACTTCATTCAGGGCGCCTATAAAAGGCTTGCATTGTATAAAATCATTCCTTTTTACCTTCTCGACCACCTACTCATACAGGTGCTTCCCGCTATGGCCATAGCGGAAACCAAAACTACTGTAATACCAAATTATTTTCAATACAAGTAATGTAACCACGCAAGTCGCTTCATTCAAAACAATAACCCACGGGAACGAACCTCATCCTGCACAAGCGCGTCTCCTTTTTAAGGAAATTTCTCGCCGACTGCTTGACTCTTCGCTAACCAGAGGGTTGGCTCTTTCTTTGCAAATACTGCCCGTCTTCTGGGATAGGACAATGATGTTATTTCGAAAGCGTCAGGGTGGCCCGCAAAATTCAAATTTTCTTACGTTTTTTGCAATTTGCAGGGCAGTATTAAGTTGTATGTTGATGAAAATGTTGGTCGCAGCTGTAAGACGTATGTAGTTACAGAATTATAATCATCAGAACCATCAATACAACCCTCCAAGTTTATAAGAGTCGAGGAACGATTTTTTCACGGTCAAAGTCGTTCCTCGACTTTTATCAATAGGTATACGAGTACAACTACGTTTTTAGCAATTTGCAGGGCAGTTAGCACTGCCCTGCAAATTGCTAAAAACGTAAGAAAATTGGAATTTCGCTGGCTACTTTGGAGCATCAGTCTTAACACCCTGTTGTTTGTTTATTTAGTAATAATTAAATAAATATTACATAATAGATTTTACTAGAATAAATTAAGTTGTTAGTAAAGGTAAGTTTTATCTAGGTCAGTCACCCACTTTGTATGTACAATCACAGAAAATATTTCTGCCGTGGAAAGCCAAAGGAATCCCGATGGAGTAAAGTTTGACACCAATTTACCAATAGATAGGATACATAAGTCACAGTTTCCGACTACGCCTCCAATAGTGAGTAGAGTTTGGCATAGTTTCCACGGAAATAATTTGTGTCAAATAGGTAGGTCAAACCCAGACAGGCGTATTACCTTGTGTAATTAATTTCATCACCACTGCTCTCAAAATTGTGAAGGAAAATATGGTGAGGAAACTTGCATGTCCTGGAGCCAAAATCCAGCAGACTTGTGACGTCTACTAATCCGAACTGGGCCCGCGTGGTGGGTTATAGCCCATTCCCTCTCATAGAGAGGAGGTCTGTGTCCCAGCAGTGGGAACATTAATAGGCTGATGATGATTAAGTTTTCAGTAGTACTGCCACGTTGGTCTAGTGGACGTAATCGCGACTGCTGAGCTTAGGGTCCTGGCTTCGATTCCGGTGCCGAGAAAATAGTTCTTAGGATTTTCCATCAGGAATTTCTCAGCTGGTGCTACGGACGTATTGGTGCCCAGTTGATGGCAATAGGCTCGCTACTATTACATGGGACGTAAACATAACTGGCGAAATGAGGGTGTCCTAATTGGTACGTACATCTCTGCTTAACCCTTCGAGGATTACAGGTGTAAGGTTATGTTATGTTAGTAGGATGTTGGTCGAGTTCATTTTATTTTTCACGCGACGCGAAGTTGTGCATCTGAAAATAAAATGAAACAAATGTGAAAAATGAAAAATGTGAACTCATCCAACTATGCTGTAATAGGCTTGTGTCCTGAAAAAATCTAAGTAGTCCGTCAGTTAGATTGTCAAAAACTATTTGACACGTATTTTTTTCTTTTCTTACGTGAACCAAAATTGATGAAGCTATACGACGTTTATAAAATTCGCAATACGTCACGCCGTGGTATTATTTTTAGTGCGTTGTGACGGCACAAACCCGAGTTTTTATGCGTTTTATCTCCATCTTTGTTTTTATTTACAAAAAACAAAAAATCGTATTTATTATTTTATAATACTCTAACTGACGGACTAATTAGATCTGCAATTTATTGATGTTGGAAACTAGTCTATTGTATGTGCAAAAAATTAACATTCACTTGAGCCAAAACCTTTGATTCCAACTTTATGAAACATGAAAATCACAAAGGCGAGACATTCATATTTTTCCACCTTAAAACATACGTGTTATACAGTACGGTTAATAATTCCATGTCACGAGCAGATCCAAGGCCGAAGTGTGGGTAATAATGACTCCTTTGAAGTTCTCTGGTCCCCCAATTTCTATGTTAATGTTGGGATTGATGAAAAACATACAGAAACGTTTGTTTATCGTCACCGCAGTAATATGTTATGAGTTCAGTCGTCCCCAATTTGATATTCCAAATTGGTTATTACATTCACTAGCTTCTAATACATTATACAGGGATTGTTTTTACATCTTAGTCAAAATTCAGGAGCTAGTCACAAAATACATAAATAATAATTATAAATTACGATACCCGGTCAATCTAAATATACTAGGTTTACATTTACCGATTTCCGTAACTAAGAAAAAAAACCTACCTATTTTATTATCGATTCGGGTGGAGAATCATGAGCATAGATACCTCCTTGAATTTGACCAATTTGCAAAGCGACACCTTGTTTAAGTAGTTAATTATTCTTAAATTTGTTTTCAAACCCAGTTTTAGTCTTAACAACACAATTAACTTAGATAATTCAAAAAGCGATTTTCTTGTGAAATATTGTTTGCAATACTATGCAATAAGACCTATTTTATAATATGTCGTCCGCGGCATTGCGATAGCTCGGCTAACTTGCATGATATCAATATAATTTATAAAATTATATATACACATATATATATTTTATGGTACCTACTAAAGATGTAGCGTTCTAATGGTAAAAGATTTTTTTTTAATTGATTGAGCAGTTCTTGTGTTAAATTGTAACAAACATACACACAAACAACCTCTTTATAATATTAGTTTAGATATAGAATAATACACGATAGAGAAGAGCTAATGACTCTTTGACTTATACAACGTTATTTTTTAGTAGTTTTAATTCTTTTAAGGGCGGATAGTACTCATGAAAATGAACAACTTTTACTATCGGACTGACTATGAAATCTCGAAAAAAAAATCAGCTGCTGCCTACATTTTTTCGAGTTACGCGACCAATCATGTATGAAGCAGCTGATTTTTGTAGTCCGGAAGGTACCGTTGCATTTCAGGATAGTGTTTTTACGCCGATCGGTTACCATTTTGTTCAATAGATCTCGAATGACCGATAAGTGAACCCAGCGTCAGCTACAGCAACGCACCCGCCGCGGTGGGCTTAGGATTGGGAGGTTATTGAAGTTGTGAAAGAAATAAGTCATGTACGCCTGCTGAAACTTGTTTCATAAATAGTTTACATCATACTAAGATTGAAAAAAGACGTCAGCTGCATAGTGGAGAGGGGATTATGCGTCAGTCGCTCTCGCATGAACTAGTAAAACGAACCGCCTGATGAAAAACTCAATGCCACCCGAGTAAATATGGATCGATTTTAATTGAAAACTCTTTTCAGAATCTCAATTACATGCCGAACGCTACTGGAACCGTCCAAGCGATAAAGAGAGCGCTCAACACAGTGCTCGAGAGGTCACTCGTGTGGAAGACGAGGTGTTATAACTTGGCACCTGATTGAGTATCACGTGAAGCCACGCACGCTTTTGAAGTTTTCAACTCAGAAACAGGCTAAAGGATATAAATTGAAAGGTCAGGTACTCACAGTTTGCTGGGAACCAGGAGATCACCACGCGCGTATTTCGCGATATTTTGGTGGTTTAACCGCACGCGCGCGGATTTTCTTGCCGGCCGGCTTTTTGGTTGAGTTCGAACTAGTTTCTGTCTTCACGCCGTCAGATGGCGGGAGCGATGCGTTGTCCTTGTCGCACTCACAGCGAGTGCAAGTGGCGGCAAATTTAAAGTAGGAAGGAAACGGGAAGGACTGGGAGATTATCCAGAAGCCTGTTCAGCACCGTTCCCTTCCTGATAAGTTCTTTATATTGCTTTTCACAGAAGAAGTTAGTCATTCATTAAAGCTTTTGCTTGTAGGTCAGAAGTTATCTTTTGTAAACGTGTCGTACTTAGATTAAGTTGTATCCTATCTCCCAACCTCTTTTTTTATGGATTTTGAGGCAATTTAATAGGGTAGAAATTACATTTTTTTCTATCTTCTTATTTCCTTTTCATGTAGTTAGTTAGTGCTTTATATGGTCGGCCCATTGGCCTCTGACTTGCCTGTACATACAATCGAGAAATATCTCTCAGGCATGCATAGAAGTGATAATTATACAACAAATAATACAAATAATAAAAAAACCTACAGGCTGCTTGTTGTAAATAGTAAACTAAAATGCCTATGTCTCAGTGCTATGTATGTGGCATAGAGCATACTTGTGAGTGTCAATTTAACTTGTCTTTGCTTTTTCTTAACGTATGTCTACTTTTTTCCATTATAATTATACATTTTTACATATTTCTATATTTTTAGCAAACAGAAGCGAAGATGTTTAAAATAAGTCAACGAGGCACAAAATAATGAATATAACCGTTTATTCTAACTTGGAACAAAATATCAACCACTGAAATCAACTTAAACCGCCATACATTATAACGAACTCAATAATCACGTAATTGTTTAGAAAAATAGTAAGTACAAAAAATAGGAAAATATAAATCTAAGAGCCCTTTGAGCGATATTTCCAACAAAAGTCTCTCGCGACCAGTGGCAGTTGTCTATCCCCCTCGCTTTCTTGCTTTATTCTTTTCCTAACAATATATTATTATTAGGAAAAAAATAAGGCAAGAAAGTCCAAACTATAGTTATAGTTACGTCAATAGCAGTGTTGGATTAACATAAACCAAAAAAGTAAGAGCTGTTATAGTTATTTATACTTACCTCTTAATTTTGCGGCTATATTAAGCATTACAATACAGCTCTATATTCGACAAATTAAAGCTGTGATTTTCAACAATGATCGTTAAATTTTCGACAGCTGTGGACGAGTATAAAATCAAAAAAAAAATCAAAACCTAGCATAATATCATGTAACCGCTGTGTTTAGATACTATTGTATTCAAATACAAATAAAACGACAAAGTTTCAGTTACTGTAACAGAAATTTCTCTATTGTGTATTTCCCAGAAAACTGAAACAATACCCTGTTATTATGAAAACTAACCATAAAATGGTGTCTGATTCCGGGAAATTAGATACTTTATTCCAATCGTTATTTTACTAGCTGTGCCCCGCGGTTTCGCCCACCATTTTTCTCGTGGCCTGCCTTTAACTTCCTTAGAATTAAAGAAAGATTTTTGACCATCAATATCAAAGCAAAATTTTCAAATCCGACTGGTGTTCAGAGATAAGCCCGCTAACGTCCAAAAGTAAATTTATACGGGATGCCTGCTTGTTGGAGCATGTGGAGATCTGGATATGTTATTGATGGTCACCATAGTTGGGGAAACAAAAAATAATAATGATTAGTCCGTCAGTGTAGATTATCAACAAATATTTGACCCCTATTTTTGTTTTTGTTAAATTAACCAAAATTGACGAAAATACGTCGCTTTTAAAATATTCTCAATACGTCACGCCTAGGTATAATTTTTAGCGAATTATGACGTCACGAGCCCCCACTCATTCCCGAGTTTTGATGCGTTTTTTAATTTTCAATATTCATTGATTTACAAAAACAAAACATACGTGTTCCTTATTTTCCAATAGTCTAACTGACGGACTAAATAGATTTGCAATTTTTTGACACTGTCGTCATGCCTCTTAACCATCCACGGACCTACTGCGGCAAGTATCGCTTAACCTTCAATCGCCTCGCACTGTTACGTTATAATGTTACTTAGTGACGAGCCTCCCTTTCTATTTTTCACAACAGCAAATGGCGCAAAAAGCTTTTAAAACATTTTAATGGTGTTGCGTAAGAAACAGCAATATTAACGGGCGTCCATCAACAGTATTATAAACAGTCTCGGAAACCACATTTACGTTGGCTCGATGATTTTGTTGCTAATAAAATGGGAAATGGATTTTTCCGGACGTCGATAATTGACGAGTTTCCTCTTGGCTATTTTTGTTTGTTAGTTTTTTATTAGTAGCTGATGAATCAATCTTTTGCTTTGGCTATACAATTTTATGGAAGGAACGTTGCTTGCTGATCCTTCACAAAAAACGTCAAGCAAAAGAATCAGGAATAACATTACATTACAAAAGCTGAAATCTGACATTAAACATTATGCAAAAATGTAGTTCTAAATTTCGCAAAAAGGATCCATCTAGGCCTTATAGTAAAAATTCTAGTGTTTCACCCAGATTAGATTTTTAAACATTATGTTCTAGTAATTTATATTTCATTGTAATTTGTATTGTCTTCGAGGGTTGACAGACTCCTAGCCTTACCCAGTTGAGTACCGAAAGTAGTTTTAGTTTGCAGAAGTGGTACCATTGACCATCGATCATCTGAGTCCTAAGTTTAAAACTGTTTATTTTCTACACTCGGCCATTGTAATTGAGGCGAAGATTTAAATGAGTTAATAAAGCAAAATAGCAGACTATTTTAGTACATTTCTAATTCATGTAACGGCTAGGCCCACATTGGGGGATCTCCATTCTATGTTGGGGTGTTCCTTCCTGTATAAGTATACTCTGTGTCTGGACACTGCCCCCTCAATACAGGCCTAGCCTAATTTAGGGGACTGGGTTAAACAATTATTATACGAATATTCCTAATGCTAAATTAAGAACTTTAATCTGTTTATATCGGAAACTTTGAAGTAATAAGCTGTCACGAATCAGAGTGTCAAACTCAAGCATTCTTGTCACAGAGTCTACTAATCTCAGGTAGTAATAGTTCCTTAATACCCCCCTGATTAAGTTTACGACATATTAATTAACGATTAATCTTACGACCCTTTGTGCGATCATAAAATCCATTTCCAACGAGCTGTATTACCTACGTCAAAGTTATTAAATAATCAAAAGAAATTGTTTTTCAGACTATTGTTTGGTATCGAAAGTCTTTTGATTTGAATCGAAATATTAACTTCCATTGTTTTGATTTTCTTTTCATAAACTTACAAGGAAAGGGCAAGCTCAGTACTGTTCAGTAACAGTTCTGAAGGGTATTTTCTTTTCTTTTAAGAGTACAATGAACTTATTACACAAAAAAAGGAAAATTTCTTAGAAGAGTTTGAAGGAAAGAAAAGAGAGTTTGGAGGAAGGTTTCAGTTTGAGTTTGGTGTCCAGTGTTGTTTTTCCTTTTTTTTCTGAGACTCTTAAATCATCCATAGATGGACCTCATTTAATTCACTAAGTAAACTGTGATTTATTTTCGCTTTTAAACAGTCTTCGGGGTGCTTGGTCAAGAAACAAAATCAAAAGTCAACAGCAATTTAAAAAGTCGTGATCGATTGAAACATTGACATCGTGAAGTTAGCGCCTAACCTGGTGTCAGAGTTTATATGCCAAGCATGGGCTTGGCTTTACATGCCGTCGAAAAATATCTCATAGGCATGCTGGTCTGGTTTCCTCATGATGTTTTCCTTCACCGGAGCAAGTGATACATTGCAACTTAGAGATAAAAGTTATTTTAGAATCGTAATGAGTTCCAAAATGCAACATGCTACTTGAAGTAGTGGTTCATTAGTGTTCCTGGCCCCGTATTCAATTTGATTTCGATTCAGGATATCTATCTCGCTCGTTTTCGTTATGTCAAAAAAGGATAGACATACGACTTGTCGAATCGAAAATTCATTCGAAGCGTTGTGATTACGGGGCCAGGAACACTAATGAACAACTACGAGTATTTCAAGTGATTTTCACCTAATACCTACTGTATTGATTGCAATTTCATGTTGCATTTTGGAACTTTACGACTCTGAAATAACTTTACTGTAACCGTTGTTTGAATAACTTGATTTTCTCACATCAGTTTTTAAGGCCTACGCAGACCGGGATGGCATGGCAAGGGATTAATTTTCTTACCAATTGACATTCAAACGTATAGATATAGAAACACGTCTGCGTAGGCCATAATTCTTCCTAGTTTACTAGTTTCTTTTGAGCACCATTTGACCGTGCAGTTCTCATTTTGCAACCAGTTTTAACGACGATGTACATTTCGATTCTCCGGGGAATTTTCCAATTACAAATACTTTTACTATCAAAAACAATAATTAAAACCATTGAGCGTCACGGTTAATTAATAAAACGATTGCAATTTAATGACGTTGTTATAAAATCAGTGGTTCGTCATTCAGTTTTTACTTAATTAATGTCTGAACGAAGTTTATAGGGCCCTAATTGTGGGGAAATGGCCTACTGAATTCGTCGGCGTCCTTAATAAAGTTAAGTTTATTGGGGAACATTAACTGGGTTGCCGCCTAGGCGCACCTGTCACATTTAGGTAATTTGCTGGTTACCTTTTGGCTTTATCGTCCTATTTAATGTGTAAGTGTATTGTTTGTTCGTAGTACTTAAACGGCATGAGAAAATAAATAAAATGTATCGCTGGACATTACACACAGTGCCATCTAGTGCCACACTAAGCAACGAGGCTTGTGTCGTGGACACCAGATTGTTGATATACTACATAGAAACTTTTTTGTTTGTAAATACAAACTAATTATACATATAAATATAGTACTGTACTGTGTGTGTGTGTGTGTGTGTATAGTACTGTAGTGTTGTACTTATTAGTCATATCCATGACTCGGAAACAAAATGTCCATGCTCATCACACAAACATTTTGCTCCTACTGGGATTCGAATCAGTGGCCCTTTTTTACGGTCACTCCCTCCCCTCTGGGCGGAGCGGGAGGGAGTGTCGGACTTTTACTGACTAAGACCCATACATGTTCCTTCCTCGCCCTTTATGTTCCAGGGCCACGGTATCTCTTTCGAACAGTTCCGCAGCGAATCTGCGGCCCTAAGAACGTAAGGCAGCCTCAGTACTACCACCACGCCATTCAGGTCGTCGTGTATGATCAGATGTATGAACGTGAACGAAGAAAAAGGAGTATTTAAGGATAATAGCAGGTTCTTTCCGGCTTTCTATCTATCCCCTATCTATCTATCATGGGGTTTAGGTTTCCGCACTTGGTCCTTGAAGTGGACCATTGTGCGTGTATCATCCCCTTTGGAAAATAGGTTTATTTTGCAGGATCAATCTACACTAATATTATAATGAGGAAAGCATTGCATTTTTGTATGTTTAAAACGAATAAACTCAAAAATTACTAAATCGATTTGAATAAATATTTCACCGTTGGGAAGCTACACTATCCCCGGGTACTTTTGAAACCGCCTGACGTCCTATAGAATTAAAATAAAATAAATAAATAAATTCGAAGACATGTGACATCTACCAATCCGCACTGGGCCCGCGTGGTGGATTATATAGCCCATTCCCTCTCATAGAGAGGAGGCCTGTCCCAGCAGTGGGAACATTAATAGGCCGATGATGATGATGATGATGAAATAAAACGTTATTGTTCTTGTTGTATATTGTCTTGTGTATTGCTAATTCAGGTAACAAAAGACCCATATTACATATACCTTACAGACTAACATACATATTTATAAAAAACCACTAAACATTAAACTATTACACATGAGGAGACGGCGTCATGTTGCGCTGCGTGGTGTCGCGTAGCCTTCCGCGGAATCGCCGATATATGACACCCTTCGGCCGAAACTCTTCCTTGAGGAAGGTCTCAATATGATGAGTCAGAACTCGCACCACAAACGACTTAAAATTTGTGTTGTGGCGCGACTCCAACTACTCAACCCTCAAGGTCCAGCTGGTCTTCACTCGGACATACTCCACGATGTCCTCAACCTTCGTGGTGTGATGTAGCCGGGACACATAGAGCTGCGTCGTTGGTATCGCCGGACGCAGCAGCATATTGGGTCCTGCCAGTGCGGACCCGCACTGGTTCCGACTAGGTGGCTTCTTCCTCTTCTTCTTCTCCACCATCACAAAGCCATCCTTGTCACACGTGGCACGTGGTCTTTAATGCAGATGTGCGGTTTGACTTGGTGTGACTTGGTGTGTGCGGTTTGACTTGGTTGTGGGAATAAGTTGGATTCAAGAAGCTCTACCAGTTCACATGATGACTATTAGTGAAAGCCTATCCTACATCCAGCAGTGATTATGAAATCTTAGATGATGATAACAGTAATCTGCGAATATATTGTTAGGATGGTCTTCTCTGAAAAGCCGACTACCGGTAGTTCGGACCCTGTTCCCGTATTTTTTTTGTTTACCTTTTAATTTTATTATTTCAAAATAAATAATAAAATAAATAAATATCGCTGGACATTACACACAGCGCCATCTAGTGCCACACTAAGCAAGGCTTGTGTAGTGGTTACCAGACAGTTGATATACTACATATATATTCTTTTTGTTTGTAAATACATACTTAATATACATATAAACATCCATGACTCGGAAACAAATGTGCATGCTCATCACACAAACATTTGCTCCTACCGGGATTCGAACCCGGGACCCTAAGAACGTAAGGCAGCCTCACTACCGCTGCGCCATTCGGGTCGTCAAAATGTCATTACTATGGTTGATTCATTTAAAAAATTGAATACCTAAAAGTTAAATTATTCAATAATATTTCACTTTAATAGTATGGAGATGGAGATATTTATAAAATCTACGACTAAAACCGATCGAAAATGTCGACTAGCCCCTCATCGTTATCACGTCAGAACAGAAAGAAGTGTCTCAGACCTAATTTTTAAGCTCGTCAATTTATTCAGACAAGGCCTTTACGATAATAAAAAGGTGTAGTCCTAATTTATTTCTTGCCTATATTTCACCAGACTTTATTATGTACGACAGCAAATTAATCTTAAGTTTAACATTATAGAGACTTGCAAAATAAACATAATTACATTGAACTTTTCAAAAATTAAGTTTTCTTTTGTACTAAGAAAGGCCGTTTCTTAGCTGCCAGACTTTTAAATTTTAAAATTAAGTGAAATAATTGCCACACTTAAATGGCAGTGGGCAGGGCACAATGCTCGCAGAACGGATGGCCGATGGGACCGAAAAGTTCTGGAGTGGCGACCGCGAACCGGAAGACGAAACGGAAGACCTCGCACACGGTGGACCGATGACCTGGTGAAGGTTGCAGGAATCCGTTGAATGCGAGTCGCAAGGGACCGATCAATGTGGCGACACTTGGGAGAGGCCTATGTCCAGCAGTGGGCGTCTTTTGGCTGAAGTGATGATGATAATGATGAAGTGAAACAATTTTTTTTTCGGTACATAGTTAGGTTTTTTATTTTAAAATGATTTATTAACATACATACATACGAGTACATACAGTATGTTAGTTTAAACGAGGGACTTATTCAAACCCGCAATAGTCCATGCTTACATGATACTAATCAACATATGAAGAAAACGAAAACACTAGTACATATCAGATAGATCCATACCAAAAACTTCGCCTAAGTTTCGCAACGTGTGCGCCATGCGCTTATCGCAGAACATGTGTGCGGGTCAATGACCTTTCTAGGTGTAATCATTTCATTTTTTTTTTTCATTTTTGCGCGGGGATGTGCCCTGTCGGTGCATCGGGGACATTACAAAGGAAAGGGGCGGAGTTTGCGCACGGAGCTCAGGACCGGCACTTGTTTTGCCGCGTGACACCTACTTGCGCGCTCAGTGTCCATGAGTAATGTATTTAATTAGACAATAATGTCAAAAATTAAGGTTATAGGTTTTTTACTTATTTGGATTGAGAATCGAATACTGAATACCTTCCCTCAATATGTCCCTCGTTTAACCTAACACGCTGTATACTATGTCAAGGTGTTGGTCCCGGCTATCATTTGTAGATATTTGACAGTCGTTACAGTTAGTATGTGTCCTGAAAGTCTGACAACCAGTCTTACCAAAGGGTATCGTATTACCTAGTACTAACTGGGTTGTGGAGGTCAGATAGGCAGTCGCTCCATTTAAAATACTGGTATTCAGCTGCATCCGGTTACACTGGTATATAGTTGGGAAAAGGCTTGGCAGATGATGGTACGAGTACATAAACTCACGATTTACTTACCTCCTTGGGAGTAAGTTATAGAAACTATAGAACGCTACTTACTAGGATCCCTTTGCTTCGTCTACACTCATAAATCTAAGACATTGCGTAAGTATTTCCGAATGTATTTCTGGTTCGTAATGTCTGTGTTCAGAAATGTCGAATTGTTTGATTTTGGATTACCCAGTACTAACTGAGTTGTGGAGGTCAGATAGGCAGTCGCTTTATGTAAAATACTGGTATTCAGCTGCATCCGGTTAGACTGGAAGCCGACCCCAGCATATTAAGTAGTTAGATAAAGGCTTGGCAGATGATGAAAGTCGAATTGAGGATCGTATATGTTTTAGAAACCACACCCTTCATTAAAAGGGTTTATTAAGTCAGGTCCTTTTAGTATTTGTTTAATTAATCTGGTTTATCCACGTATTTGTACGGACGCTTCATGGTTTTTAATGGACCTTCATTATTTTCTCCTAATTATCCATCTTCTTCTAAAGTAGCTGAAGGCCAAAATGGACTTACAGCAACTGAATTTGAATATAGTTTATATTACAGTAACTCCACGTTAAAGCCTTGCGTATGGGCTGTAATCCACCACACGGGCCCAGTGCGGTTTTGGTAGGTGTCTTCGAATTTTTTGGTTCTAGTACATGCCGGTTTCCTGACGATGTTTTCCTTCACCGTTTTTGAGAGCAGTGGTGATGAAATAAATTACACAAAGTAATACGCCTGTCTGGGTTCGAACCCACGACTCACTGTTTGTAAGTCGGGGCCGCCAGGACTGGGCAGCATAATATAATATAGCAGCAGTATAAGTGTGCATATGTGTATAGTAGCAGTATAATATAATATAGTTTATATTATATAAAAACGAATAAACAATCATCTAACTGCCCTTGTCCCATGTTATTTGTGTCAGCACAATACTTCTTTTTCTTCTATTCTCCCCTGTCAATCTTTACTCCTTGATCCTCTACACCATTCCTCTTACAATCCATCCATATTTTCTTTGGTCTCCCTCTCCCTTTCCATACATCAACATTCATATTCATCACTTTTAGTAACTTGGTTCCATTCTTCTTCTCGTCACATGATACAAAGACAGACTTCCTTTCATCTTTTCTGTAACAGGCGCCACTTTCAAACCTTATTCTCATATGCTTATTTCGTAATTTATCCATTTTAGTCACTCCACACGTCCATCTAAACTTTCTCATGTCTGCTGCAAGCAATTCTTTTTCATCCATCTTCTTCGCTGCTCAGCATTCCGAGATTCCGATCTATACAGTACCTATGACAGGTCCAATCACGGACTGAACGGATGAACAAGAAAGGTAGTCCCTAATTGAATAAATAAAATAAACTTAATTTAAAGAGTAGCTGGTGCCTATTTTCATTACTGGGGTTAAGCAAATTGATTAGGAAAATCAATTTGGCCTTGAGTTCCAATTGCCCCGAAACAAAGCGTCATCGAAGTAAATTGGCTTAATGTTTTGAATAAAGCTAATGATATTGTATAAAAAATGAGGCAAATATTAATTAACCATGAACGCAACATTATCCTGTGTCTAATGTCATCGGTCGTGAGACTAAGCAGGGATAAACTATAGTTAATCAGGTAGGCTTAGAGTTTATTGGTAAATAGGCGGCTTGTACCTGTGTGTATACTAAATGTATGTACCTGGATAGAAATAACCAGTTTTGAGTTTTGAAAAAAGTACTATCGATTTGTTTTAGTGCTGTATAGGTTTGCGTAAATGGTAATGTCTCGCTCATTCATTTATACAAAAAAGCGTATGTATCGCTCCATGCACGCTGTGTGAGACTCCTCCCTGCGGCAACAGTTTTTTTTTGCGATCTATTGCAAGGGCACATATAATAGCTTAAAACTCCGTCTACAAAAAATATCCAGCTAAATTTATAAATGGTAAATTATTACCAGTATATTAAGATCTTGCCATCTGCCTAAAAACTAAACATTTGAGGGTAATTTTCTTTTGTGTAAAATAATAACTACGCTTAGTTAATTAATTATAACCTACTAATGGAACCGAATCGGAACTACTTGTATTATATGTATTCTGTGCCGTAACTAACGGTTCTACAGATGAAAGTAGCCCGAAGGCTCATCAAACAGACATGTACTTATACAAGGATATAATATTACAAATCCCGACCTCCATTTCCCGTATATAGCCCGAAACTGTATGTTCGGAAAACTCTCTCTGGTTTAACATTCAACAAAGTCTAAGGTATATTAAGTACTTATTATTAGGTGTGCTCTTACCACAGGCTCTTACCTTACTCAGGTAATGTAATCGTTCACACAAAAAAAAGTAACCGCGTAAATCTCGCAGGGAACATACTCGTAGATACGATTTAAAGTATGCCTTTATTTTTGTTAGCCTGTCGAGTGTCCCACTGCTTGGCCTCTCATTTTCTCTGTATCCTCTTTTTTCTTAATCTAGTGCGATGTCTGGCCATATTTGCCCTGTAAACAATATCAAATCGTCACAACACCTTCGCCGTGGTCTACTCGGTGGTTATTTCCACTCAAATTCCATTGAAAATAACTAAGTGAGCCATAAAAATACATATTTGAATGACATTGTGAACAAAACAGAGAAATTATCTATCACATATGCGCGCCCGTGCGTGCGTGCTCGTGTCTAAATAATAATAGCCACTCGGACCAGTCTTAAGGTTAAGCCGTGCTTACCTAGGTTGGTCTCTGGATGGGTGACCACCCTTACATACCGAGTTTCCTCTGTGCCTCGGAAAGCACGTTAAGCTGTTGGTCTCGGCTGTCATTTCTCCATCTTTGGCAGTCGTTGCAGGTAGTCAGTGGCACAAAAAGTCTGACAGCCAGTCTTACGAAGTATCGTATTACCCAGTATTAACTGGGTTGTGGAGGTCAGATAGGCAGTCGCTCCATGTAAAATACTGGTATTCAGCTGCATCCGGTTAGACTGGAAGCCGACCCCAACATAGTTGGAAAAAGGCTTAGAGGCAGATGATAAATGGTTACACTATTTCAAATTATTTTGGAACCAAAAGTACAATGTGGTTTAAAAAGAAAATTATTGCTATGGTGTATTCGTTTTGGCTTTCCTTAAAAAGACCAGAACTCATTTAAGAGAAGGATTTACCTGTCGGTGTGATCGATGTCTATTATCGGGTTTTTAGACCACGTCCGTAGGCTATCATTATGGGATGACATGACGAAATCTCTATTTTTCAAGCAAGGTGGGATACCATAAATCATAAAATATTTCATAATACGTATCGTTTAGGGTTCTCTATCGTGTTACCTAACTTTTTAATCCATAATCTAAAATGTCATAATATTTTTGGAATGATAATTTACCCGAACTTTATATCACATTATATCATATGCCATAAAGTTGAAATCCCTAAATATAATATGCACTAAATCCGTTTGTCATAAGTATTACAATCTATATACAACGTGTAACAGAAAGGGTATAGTCATATGAAAGGGTGTGCTACAGACCATCAAACTGAACAACTTTCTCTATGGAACCACAATCGTAATCGCGAAAAAATTTTCAACGGCCCCATACTAAATTCCAATACCTACTCGACCAAATGTATGAAACAGCTGATTATTTTTTTACGATTTCGATGGTGGTCCCATAGAGAAAGTTGTTCAGTTTGATGGTCTGAAGCACACCCTTTCATATGACTATACCCTTTCTGTTACACGTTGTATATAAAATAGTAAACTGACTGACTGACTGATTGACTGACTGACTGACTGACTGGGTGATATATCAACGCACAGCCCAAACCGCTAGGTCTACAGATTCCAAATTTGGCATGAAAGTTCCTTATGTGATGTAAGGGTGCACTAAGAAAGGATTTTTCAAAATTCACCCTCGAAGGGGGTGAAACGGGCCCCCAAAGTTTGTATGGGGAAACAAGATCAGTAAGACTATTTTATTCGAAACTTCACAAGAGTACTCCTATTGATAAATGAGTAGAAACGAGTTTCAGGTTTTTTCAAAATTCATCCCCAAAGAAGGGTAAATGGGGTGACAAAGTGTAATAATTAATGCACAGCCCAAACTGCTGGGTCTACAGATTTCAAATTCGGCAAGTAGGTTCCTTATGTGGCCTAGGATTGCACTAAGAATTTTTTTTTCAAAATTCACCCTCTAAGGGGGTGAAACGGGCCCCCAAAGTTAGTATGGGGAAACAAGATTAGTTAGACTATTTCATTCGAAACTTCAGAAGAGTACTCCTATTGATAAATGAGTAGAAATGGGTTTCAGGTTTTTTCAAAATTCAACCCCTAAGAGGGGTAAATGAGGTGACAAAGTCTAAAAATCAACGCACAGCCCAAACCGCTGGGTCTACAGATTTTTAATTCGGCAAGTAGGTTCCTTATGTAGTTTAGGAGTGCAGTAAGAAATAAATTTTCAAAATTCACCCTCTAAGGGGGTGAAACGGGCCTCCAAAGTTTGTATGGGGAAACAAGATTAGTTAGACTATTTCATTCGAAACTTCACAAGAGTACTCCTATTGATAAATGAGTAGAAACGGGTTTTAGGTTTTTTCAAAATTCAACCCCTAAGAGAGGTGAAACGGGCCTCCAAAGTTTGTATGGGGAAACAAGATAAGTTAGACTATTTCATTCGAAACTTCACAAGAGTACTCCTATTGATAAATGAGTAGAAATAGGTTTTCGGTTTTTTCAAAATTCAACCCCTAAGAGGGGTGAAACGGGCCTCCAAAGTATGTATGGGGAAACAAAATAAGTTAGACTATTTCATTCGAATCTTCAGAAGAGTACTCCTATTGATAAATGAGTAGAAATGGGTTTCAGGTTTTTTCAAAATTCAACCCCTAAGAGGGGTAAATGAGGTGACAAAGTTTGAAAATCAACGCACAGCCCAAACCGCTGGGTCTACAGATTTTGAATTCGGCAAGTAAGTTCCTTATGTAGTTTAGGAGTGCAGTAAGAAATAAATTTTCAAAATTCACCCTCTAAGGGGGTGAAACGGGCCTCCAAAGTTTGTATGGGGAAACAAGATTAGTTAGACTATTTCATTCGAAACTTCACAAGAGTACTCCTGTTGATAAATGAGTAGAAACGGGTTTTAGGTTTTTTCAAAATTCAACACCTAAGAGGGGTGAAACGGGGCTCCAAAGTTTGAATGGGGAAACAAGATAAGTTAGACTATTTCATTCGAATCTTCAGAAGAGTACTCCTATTGATAAATGAGTAGAAATGGGTTTCAGGTTTTTTCAAAATTCAACCCCTAAGAGGGGTAAATGAGGTGACAAAGTTTGAAAATCAACGCACAGCCCAAACCGCTGGGTCTACAGATTCCAAATTTGGCAAGTAGGTTCCTTATGTAGTCTAGGGGTGCACTAAGAAAATTTTTTTCTAAATTTACTCTGCAAGGGGTGAAACGGGCCTCAAATGTTTGTAAGGGTAAACAAGATTGGTAAGACTATTTCATTCGAAACCTCACAAGAGTACTGCTATTGATAAATACCAGATAGCGCCCAAGAAAAGTATTTGTTTTTCCATCTCGGGTGTCGTTTACATGGTTTTCGAGGTCGCTGATTACAAAAATGAGATCGAAATGAAAATCGAAATGGCGTTGAAGTAAAATTTTCGTCATGTGTGTCATTTTCATGTTTTTTGGGGTCGCTGATATCGAAAATGAGGTCAAAATGAAAATCCAAGATGCCGTCTAGGGTTTTTTTTATATTTCCGTCAATGGAGGTCGCTGATTAGAAAAATGAGATCGAAATGAAAATCGAAATGGCGTTGAAGTAAATTTTTCGTCATGTGTGTCATTTGCGTGGTTTTCGGAGTCGTTGATAACAAAAATGAGGTCAAAATGAAAATCCAAGAAGGCACCTAGGATTTTTTTCGTTTTTCCTTCATGGGTGTCGTTTTCATGGTTTTCACTGAACACAAATCTAATTTTTCTTTAACTTTTGTTTGTTTTCGTAGCTACGTATCGTTATGTAATTTACTGGCCATAGTAATTCCATCCTAGACAATAATTTAAGATTTTACACAATACTTCTGCAAAGTTCCTCTGTTCTGCTTTGAAACCAAGTAATTTATGAGCAACCCAGATATGTTTATCTTTAAAAGTCTGCTGGATCTTGAATTTTACTTACTATTTGTTTTGCGCAATGAAATTCTCTCATTTTTTTATTACAATTACTCCGAATTCAACGCGAGCAAAGCCGCAGACAAAGCTATCTAATACATAAAATCTCGTGTCACATTGTTTGTTATCGAAGTTCTCCGAAACGACTTCACCGATTTAACATTTTTTTTTGTGTATATTTGGTAGTTTAGAGAACAAGTCGAAGGCTACTTTTATACCCCTATGTGACAAGGGTGGTTTACGCGGACGAAGTCGCGGGCAACAGCTAGTCAATAATATACAAAAGACTTAAAACCGTTTTTAATAAAAGTCCTATTCTTAGAACTAATTTGTCTTACAAAGTTTTTGCAATGAACTTCTTCTGTCAGGCGTTACATAGATAAAAGCACGCAATATTTTTTCCTCTACTGACTTGTTTTGAGATGCACGCATGTATGTAGGCAATGACCTGCAATGCAAGCAAACATGCAGCAAGCATGCGGCACGCATGTAGCAAGCATGCGGGAAGCATACAGCAAGCGAGCATGCAGCAAGCAAGCATGCAACAAGCAAGCAAGCATGCAGCAAGCAAGCATGCAAGCAAGCGTGCATCATGCAAGCAAGCATACAGTATGCAAGCAAGCATGCAGCATGCAAACGAGCCAGCCTCAGCCGCGGCGGCGAGTGTTACAACCACCAGCTCCTCAACTCGCAGCCCGCCTCGCCCCTCCGCGCCTACGCGATTTTAAAATACACTCTCGGGGTAGGGCAGACAAGACTGCGTGGAGTCGGATTTACAGTGATTCGTTTCTGTCACTAAAACCTAACTTTTAGGGATTTTTTTAGCGACTAACAATTTATAAATGACCATTCGGAATCATGCACATTATGTGATACAATACTTAGGACATACGACTTTATGTCATGTAAAATTAGGAGATTCAATTATTATAGTATTCGATTTTATGACAAAATAGTATTAGAAGTAAAGTTAGTTATGTCAAACAAAATTTCGGTATTTTGAACATTATGGTTACTGAAGTTTATAGCAAACGTGTTAAGGATCATGATTTTCGGACAAAAAAAATTCGGACAAGCAAGGGAGTACCATCGTTTAGGGATGCTTCCCATTTCTTAGGTTAAGCACATTACATTCAGCCGTATTTGTTGAATAACAATATTACTTCAGCTTTCATATGGCTTGTGTCAATCCGCAAACCATGCGGTTTCGGCATCGCTACTTGGTTCAGCATCATGTTCAGATCGGCTCCGCACAATCCTAGCAGACTTTTGCCCTATCGTATTTCCCCCCGGCTGTGCCAATCCGACATCGTGATCATGTATTTACTAATTTATGGACATACAAACAACTTTAAAAAGCAAAAAGTTAAATTATAAATATGGATAAGTTTTTGTGACACCCCTAATTTTCATTAAAGCGTCGTCGCTAGACAAAATCTCATTGTCACGAAGATTTATTTCCAATAACAACTTTTGTCCTTTTATATTATTTATACTCAATAACAATAACACCATAAATCATTATAGGTTTTCGATAAAAAAATAAAATGTAATTATGAGTGTATTGACCCTTGAAGTACTTCAGAAGCAGATGTACGATAAAAATTCCATCGTAAACGTTTTTCACGGTCACACAGAAAAGCTCTCATTCGATTTTAGTATCTCTTTCGTGGTCTACCTCTATGGTGAAGCTTGGAATAATGCTGATTAGTTCGTGCACAGATTTGAGTGACCTGTCCAGTCAGTTCAAGCCATTTTCAGTATTCAATAACCTCCGGCTGTTGCACAGTCCACTACTAGGTATGTCTAGTAGATACCCTACCGAGCTGCTTCAGTAGGTACAGCTTGTCGTCCGCATTCGGTGTTGGGTTTGAGACAAAAGGTGTGGGAGCATGAGCTAAAACTAACAGAGACCAAACCGGAGAAGGCTTACTCGAGACGAAAATCACAGAAGGCACACTGAACGTAGAGATATCCTGTAAACACGAATCATTGTAGTCAAGAAATTTTGGAATAAAAGGCTTTATTAGATAAGAGTATACGCAAATATCTCCCAAAAAACATCCTTACTATCCCAATAGCATCGGTTTACCATCTCAATACAGTTATCCAAAACTTCAATTCAAACGATGTAATTTGAAACACTGTTCAAATAGTAAAAGTAGGAAGCGTTTAGTATAAATAGTTTTCGCTTTTGGAGTTCTCGAATTGTTGAGTCTCGTGTCGTTCAATAAACATAGCTTAGCAGAAACAAAATTAAATCTAATCGGATCAGTTTGAAACATTGTTTCGTATTTAATTTGATTCTTATTGGACCTTTGGGCATGGAAGAACTAAAAATAGGTCTTAGATTGATGAATAAGCTCTTAACGTTTTTGGATAAGCAGCTGTCTAGTTTTATTTCCCGCATCAAGTTAATATTGAAAGACTGTAGTCCATTAAATATTAACTTGAGAGCTATAAATCTCCTCACGGCTGTCTTCCGAGTGCCTGCACAGAGTCTTGGAAATATTTCGGTCACATTGCGAGGAAAGACGATGGCTACCTAGAAAAACTAATCGTGACCTGTAAGGTGGGGCAAAAGACACGAAGACGTAGCCCAATTCGATGGCCTAACCAGATCCGCACCGTCCTTGGCTCCACAGTCCACAGCACCCAACCAGAGACAGAAACAGATGGAGAAATATCATCCAAAAGAAGGTGATAATCTACCGAAGGGATACCTCCCTTTGGTATCACCTTTAGAAGCTAGTTTAAATCTTTGCAGTAGATCATCATGATCATCATCATCTACTTATCTGCATTTTCCCTATTGTGTTGGGGTCTGCTTCCAGTCTAACCGGATGCAGCTGAATATCAGTATATAACATGGACTGACTACCTAACTGACCTTCATACCTGGCATAAATCCGAACTGGTTTTGGGCCGCTGGATGTCACTCTCCTCTCGTTATTCTTTTCAAACACTTCCTCGAAAACTGGTTCATTTCGCACTACAATTAGGTTCAAAATGCAGTGCGCACACACACGCGCTCCCATAGTCGCGCGCGCATAGTCGCCCTGTCTTTGGGTGGCCATCTTTCGCCAAAAGTACACCGATGTTACAAACAGTGCAATGCTAATCGCAACAACCACATAGATTGCAATGTAGTGATGAACGTCGTGAGAGGATAAGGTGTCTAGCTTAGACTGTTCTTCTATAGAGCGTAGTTGCGTGTCAATCTTCTTGAACGCATGCGTCTTTACGGATTAAACATTTTTTTGAACATACAAATTTTGTTTATACATTCAATATCATAGATAAACATGATTATTTAAAACTAATATTTACTTTTAAAAACAAATTAACATTTATTTGTGTTCTAAATTCAAAAATAAATAAATAAACTATATTTTATATTAGGCTGTATAACGGCTTTGCTTTTATACCTTTGCTTCTCCTTCAACCTGCCGAAAGCAAAGCGCGGAAAAAAATCATAGTCTCGTAATATTTAATTCATGACACAAATTCTTTTCATTCTTTAATTTCATTTCTTCAAAAGTTAATTGAAAAACGTCGTTTGATACACGTGGACATTAATTATTGTAGTTATCGGCTCAAAAACACCCTCGCCTACGGCTCGTGTGTTAATTCGGCCTCGATTACATTAAAAAACTTTCCCCGCTTGTATCAAAATGTCTCTATCACTTTCTCCCATGATACTTTCAATAGGTACTATGTATTGTGAGCTTTATCCCCCGATAGTTGTTTCAGTACTGCACGTCACCTTTAAATCTTTTCAGAAGATATCTATCTATATTTAATGTACAGAGTTGTTATTTTTTTTCCAGGGTGAGTATTCGCTTTCATCTCACACACTCAGTTAGATTAAATCTCGTCTGTTAACTGGAGTGATAATGTGCCGACATCTGTCAGTACTGACCGACTACTGACCTAGTTTTCGTTATCCTTCGCGGTTTTCTTTCGAAAAACAAATATATTATCATAAATGAATAGTCTGGGCTGTGTTTTTCAGACTCGGACATTAAATTTATGTGTTCTGTTATAGTTGGTAAACTGAGAATTTTTCATCATCCTGCCCCTATGCCAATTTATTTGGAGTTCTCTAGTACTCGTCATCTTGTCAGTCACCCCCTTTCTAGCCATAGGTACCATCTTCACGCAGGCCATTAATTCTTTCTTTGGTTGTCTAAGCACTTTTTATACGTGTTTGATTTAAAGATTTAAAGTACTCGTAATTAAATTTAAAAAAAATTTTTTTTTGAGCATGCCATTTTTGTAGTCTGAGTTTTTTCCTATATCGTGGGTGACATACACAAACAGCTAGACCCGGAACAACGACCTGGCAGCCATACAAATAATGTTCAGCCCATCGATCAGCCACTGCGCCAACTGTGCCTTCAAAAATGCAAAAAGTCAATGAAAAATGCTCACCAATATCAAACAAAGATTTTCAACACCCTTGGAAAGGAAAACTTTTTTGCAAAAAATAAAACCGACTTCAAAAAGAAAAAGTGAAAAATAACTTTAGCTTCTGAAGTCGGTGACGTTTGTATGATTGATTTAATTTTTTTGTCACCGACTTCAGAAGCTAAAGTTATTTTTCACTTTTTCTTTTTGAAGTCGGTTTTATTTTTTGCAAAAAAGTTTTTATTTTTCACTTTTTAGTGGTTCACATGGAAAGTGCATACCGTTACAATTACAACAAGCCAAAACACGACTAGGATACATTGTCTCATTATGGAGTTCCGTGACTCTTGGCTTCATCATCAGATCTGATGGTAGAATGGTTCTTATCAAACGCAAATGCTTCACTTGTTGTAGAAAATATAAAAATTGCTGTACGTTATCCTATAAAATTTGAAGAGTTCCCTCGATTTCGCCAAGATTCCATCATCAGATCCCGACTTGGCGACTATGGGACCAACTTGGAAGTATACCCTTTCAAACAAAAAAAGAATTTTTCAAATCGGTTTAGGCGTCTTCGAGTAATCGGGTAACATACATAAAAAAAAAAAAAAAAAAAAAAAAAAATACATACAGTCGAATAGAGAACCTCCTCCTTTTTGGAAGTCGGTTAAAAAATAAATACAAACTATCGAGAACGGTCAGTCGGTTATTTCTTTGTAATTTAAAAGTGTGAAAAGCTTCTTTTGTTATCTCGATATCCTCAAAAGCTTTTGCTCGCTAGGAACCAGCTTCTTCGAGCCAACTGGCTTTATTTACGATCCACAAAGTAATAGGTACACTCCGTACACTAGTATGTTTTCACCTTGTAGTAGCTATGAATGAAAGGAATATAGAGCGCTGCCTGAGTGGCCTAACAGTGTTTATAGCAAGAGTGTATTTTTCTGATAATAAACTAACGACCCATCAAGAAGAACAAAGGAAACGATGGATGGATTGTGTTTGGAAATTGCATTAAGGGGCTTAGACGAGCTAAATTAGCAACTCTATTTGTGGTGGTTCAAACTTCGTTTGAAATGCTGTTAGAATAAAGTTCTAATCAGCTTGCACTACAAAGTGATTGTTACGTCAGCCACTGCGGGCCAAATAGCGCGAAATGAGTGGTTTCGATGGATTTACAAAAAAACTATTGATTGGATTAAAAAACTAAAACAGTATCATGCTAATATATTGCTTGTAGAATTATTTGCCAAAAAATCAGAATGATCGCATGCATATTAGTATGTTTTTTATTCTTTGAAAGATATTTTTAGAGGTAAGTTCGTGATTTCTTTTTACCGAGCCAAATTAATTGTATTATGTTTTCAAAACAGTATCATGCTAGCATATATCCTGAAGAATATCATATATTTTTCTGGTCTTGTTTATAGCAGTGAATCATATACTTTTAGTAATTATAAAACTCGCGTTTAGCTCGTGTAATCGCCTTAAAGAAAAAGGTAAATGATTGCGTGACGGTTGACAGAGGGGAGGGGAAGAAAAAACCGTGTTGCGCCGAACCCAAGTAACATGGGACACGAGCACGAAGTTTATGAAAATTAAACAAATTCGTTTTTGGTTCGCCTTTTCGGAATTGGTAGAACATCAAGTTCTTGGTCTGCGTGATGGAAGCCAAAATCTTGTTTAAATAAATATGACATAGATGATCCAAACCAGAGCCTTTGAATACAGTTATAGGAGCAACACGTTACCACCAAACGAACCCTTTCCCTTTAGTTTGAAATTCTTAATCATCCATTTTCACATTCAAGTTTGATCATTAATGTTTGCTTAAGACATTCAATTAATCAAGAAATCCTTTAATTTCCGATATCCTTTTTCAGTTTAAAGGTGGACGCACACTTATCCGCGCCTTATTAAACCTTTATTTGATAAAACATGTTTTTTATTCAATTGCCTTTAACAAGGCGCATATCCGACTTGTTAGGCGTAGCTCCATGTCGTATGGTATTTTGAATTCAAATTTAAAACAATACGATCGAAAAAGATGGTAAAATGTATCAGGTTTAAAACTGCATCAACAGTTTTTGTTCAATCTAGCCATCATATTTCGGTAGGGGCCATCGAAACCTAAACTCTAAGGTGGGCCAATAGATGTGTCCAGAAGTGTATTTATTGATCTCAATTATTAATCTTGTTATTTTATGTGATTACTTTACCTACTTATAATAATAATTTAAGTTACTCTGATAAATGTTTAACATACCCTCTGTTTGTAAATAATATCTTCAATTAACTACTTAAATTTTTTTATGTTAATCTTGTTTATTGCTGTGCCCTAACAGGGTCCATAATTGTTCTTAGCCGTAAGCCCATTGTAACATCTATTAAAACTTATGGTACACAAAATAAAATGAATATGAATATAACGTTGCGCTGTCGTACGCAACTGATAGAATGCGACCGCATCGGTCGAATCGCCCGCATATGCCGCACCGAATCTGTTGACGTCATCCAAATTTGTCTAGGATTTCTGGGGTTCTGCTTGATTCGGATGATTCGACGTGGATAAGTGTGCCAGGTTTCATAGGATTTCATACAAGTAATTCTAAAATTCGATTGTTTCGGCGCAGATAAGTGTGCGTCCACCTTAAAGAGTCATCATTTCCCTACCCTTATCTTGATTTATTTGGGGTTGTTGCAGCATGTCATCTTTTTATTCTTCAGTTTAATGAATCTCTTACAGCAATTCACAGTTGCAGAAGTACACCCGCAATCACCGGTAAGGCTTCAGTACTAACCGTCCTATTTATACGCTTTGCATAAGAATATCAAAGCCAAACACTGGCTTTGATGCAATTTACGTCGTACCGCTCCTATGGTGGCCCTATTGGCCCAAGCAGGTGTCCCGTAGCACATACAGTCATACAACCCAAGTAAGTAGCCACATACTAGTTACTACTAGCTAGTCTGATTCATACTCCAAGTACACTCCGAGTATGTTTGTCTGTGTTTACACACGCGTCTGTATACTTACACCACAGACTAGCCAATGTTTCTTTGTGTTTACAAGTGAATAGTAAAACACAGTTTTTCGGAAACTCGTACCAAGGTAAGTCTGTGGTATTTCGTGGTATTACTACGATCGCTTTGAACTTTTTGAATGTCAAAAGTGATGGGTGTCGTTCTAAAATAGTTTCGTCTGGAAAAACAGTTTTGAATTTATAGGAGTACCTTCCTCTTATCTAAACATTTTAGTGATTAATTGAAGAGTTACGTTTGGTTTTTGTTTATAATTTTTCCATCGATTAGTAGTTTTATTTTTGAGGAAAATTATTCTGTGAACTTATTTTTTTCACAGTATTTTGTTTTAGTTCTCAATTGTTTTCATCTAGTATTTCATAACTTTTGTGTGTGTAGAAAAATTATTAGTAGGTATTTTTGGGCAGTTTCGAACTCTGCTGGATAATAAAACAACTAGTTACTTTAATGATATGACTTTGAAATAGATTAAACAATAGACTGACACATTTTTTGAAGTGAAAACTTTTTTCGCGGCGTTGTGCACTTTTTGGGATGGGTAAAAAATGGTAAACTCGCGTCAGACATGTGACCTGATCGAAAATTCGTAAGGCGGAGGGAGAATGGTTAGTCAAAACCAACCTTATACAATTAAGATAAGGGAAGTTTGTTTTGGAATACTTAGTTTTCACTGCTATCGACAGTACCAAAGACTGCCCCGCGTGTTCTTTTTTGCATAAAATGTTACATCATATTTTTTCAAAGTTTTTTCCTTACCCCAGAATCCCCAGATGACATTTAAATCACCCCTTTTTCGTAACTTAATTACGAGGTACATAGAAATCCTTTTTGCAGAGTTTAATTTATGGTACAAATTGGACCAGAAGTCAAAACTAATGAACTGACACTTTATCACTTGAGTTTTTCATTATTCCTTTAATTAAATTGTATTTCAGTTTAATTCCGTGCAGATTACATGCTTGGAATGATCACAATATTTTGAATTTAACAAAGTAATTAAGTAGAGCGGAATAAAATGCTGGTTTAGGGACAACGCACACTAATTATGAGCACTGTAGTGGTTTAGGACCCGGAAGACCTGGTAACAATATACCGTGGTGATCACGGTATATTGTGACAAGGTCATCCGGGTCCATAGCTGACTGTGATAGTCGTTGCAATAGTGAATTGGAGTACTTCATCACCTGTCCAGCCTTTTCCCAACCGTGTTGTGGCATGCTTCCAGTTTAACCAGATGCAGCTGAATACCAGTATTTGGGTTGCGGGCCTGTTCGAAAGAGATACCGCGGCCCCGGAACATAAAGGGCGAGCAAGGAACATGGATGGGTTTTAGTCAGTAAAAGTCTGACACTCCCTCTCGCTCCGCCTTCCAAAAAAAGAAAAACCAGTATTTTACATGTAACGACTGCCAATCTGACCTTTACACCTCAGTTAATACTGGGTAATACAATATCCTTTGGTAATTCTGGTTTATTTATTCATTTATCTGGTACACCAACAGCAATACATACTAAAAATGAATGTGGAACAATGAAAATAAGACTGGTTGTCAGTCTTCCGGGCCACTGGACTACCTATAACGACTGTTAAAATAAGACTGGTTGTCAGTCTTCCGGGCCACTGGACTACCTATAACGACTGTTAAAATAAGACTGGTTGTCAGTCTTCCGGGCCACTGGACTACCTATAACGACTGTTAAAATAAGACTGGTTGTCAGTCTTCCGGGCCACTGGACTACCTATAACGACTGTTAAAATAAGACTGGTTGTCAGTCTTCCGGGCCACTGGACTACCTATAACGACTGTTAAAGTAAGACTGGTTGTCAGTCTTTCGGGCCACTGGACTACCTATAACGACTGTTAAAATAAGACTGGTTGTCAGTCTTCCGGGCCACTGGACTACCTATAACGACTGTTAAAGTAAGACTTGGTTGTCAGTCTTTCGGGCCACTGGACAACCTATAACGACTGTTAAAGTAAGACTGGTTGTCAGTCTTTCGGGCCACTGGACTACCTATAACGACTGTTAAAGTAAGACTGGTTGTCAGTCTTTCGGGCCACTGGACAACCTATAACGACTGTTAAAGTAAGACTTGGTTGTCAGTCTTTCGGGCCACTGGACAACCTATAACGACTGTTAAAGTAAGACTGGTTGTCAGTCTTTCGGGCCACTGGACTACCTATAACGACTGTTAAAATAAGACTGGTTGTCAGTCTTCCGGGCCACTGGACTACCTATAACGACTGTTAAAGTAAGACTGGTTGTCAGTCTTTCGGGCCACTGGACAACCTATAACGACTGTTAAAGTAAGACTTGGTTGTCAGTCTTTCGGGCCACTGGACAACCTATAACGACTGTTAAAGTAAGACTGGTTGTCAGTCTTTCGGGCCACTGGACAACCTATAACGACTGTTAAAGTAAGACTGGTTGTCAGTCTTTCGGGCCACTGGACAACCTATAACGACTGTTAAAGTAAGACTGGTTGTCAGTCTTTCGGGCCACTGGACAACCTATAACGACTGTTAAAGTAAGACTGGTTGTCAGTCTTTCGGGCCACTGGACAACCTATAACGACTGTTAAAGTAAGACTGGTTGTCAGTCTTTCGGGCCACTGGACAACCTATAACGACTGTTAAAGTAAGACTTGGTTGTCAGTCTTTCGGGCCACTGGACTACCTATAACGACTGTTAAAGATCTACAAATGACAGCCGGGGCCAACGGCTTAGCGAGCTTTCCGAGGCATGGAGGAAACTCATGACGGAATGGATGGTCACCCATCTACAGACCGACTGAAGCAACCCCGGCGTTACCTGAACATTGATACGAGCACCTGTTACTATTCGGCCAGCTAGCTCCTCTACTTACTTACTAATTACGAGCTATAACTTGAAATATATTTAAATTCTGTTAAATCAACGTACCTTAAGATCTTTGCGTCGTAGTGTAGATTCATAAAAAGAAGCAACAAGTAGGGTTACCGGGTCGAGTTGAGGCATTGCCGTGCTTATAACCAGGGGCGGTTTTTCCTGTAGACCGAGTAGGCCCGGGCTTAGGACGGCAAAATTTAGGGGGCGGCAAAATTTAGTAGTTGCCCATGCGCCTGCGTGTAACAACTTAAAAATAGGTCCATATAGCACCCATCCCGCAACAAAATGTACCTACATGTACGGCGATTACGATTATTAGAAGTGTTGCTCATCCAACTGAATCTTTGCTTACTAGTTTATTCCAAGGTTCATTTAATTTTCACAGTGTTTTATAAATTATATTAGACTCTAAGAAAGTGCTACGGACTTGTGTAAAAGTGCAAATGAACACTATTCTTAGTTTTAACATATTCTATCACGTAACATATTAAGTTAGCGTTAAATTACTTATTAGTCTTTTAGGCTAGATCGTAATTAATTATTAAGAATTTTGTTCTTAGTAATAAAGCACAAAAAAAACCAACTGAATCTTTGCTTACTAGTTTATTCCAAGGTTCATTTAATTTCTAAAGTTTATTTATTTTTCTTTACAGCACATAGGGGGGCAGCAATCTTTCGTAGGCCTAACAGCCAACGTATCAAAGCCACCCCTGCATATAACTGTGCGTTAACCTTTTGTTGTTACGTACGAAAATTCAGATTATTTCTCATTAAATATTTAGTAGCTCACTGAGTTTCCTGTTTGCGTATTCTAAAGGGAATAAGTCGGGGATTTTGGTTGCTTTTTATATCTTTTTCGGATTTTACTGTTTAATTTTGTTTATTGTTTAATGTAAAGTATTCTAAAAATAAGCTTTGTACAATCAAAAAGACGTGGAAAAGACATTTTTGTAAGGGAAGGTGCAAAGAACTTCTCAGTTTGTAGTAGTCTATTTAATTAATAATAAATATTTTTGTAGTGCACATCACGATTGTAAATACGATACGCAGTTACCCCAGATTTGAAAAAAAAAAAAAACAAAAAGCAAATCAGGTTAAAAGGAGTGAGGAGGTTAACCCTCACTTTACTGACCACTATCAAGCTGAAACCCTCTCAATATTAAATACCCGCATCACTCTCAGACTACGACTTCTCAAGTGGGCCATTGAAAAGGTTTATTTTCACTTATGTACATTGCGTTCAGAAAAGTTATCGATTTTAACTTATGTACATTTATCATGATGAGCTGTTAGTCCTGGCTGTCATTTTTAGATCTTTGACAGTCGTTACAGGCAGTCTGCAGTCTGACAACCAGTCTTACCAAGGGGTATCGTATTACCCAGTACTAACTGGGTTGTGGAGGTCAGATAGGCAGTCGCTCCAAGAATAATACAGGTATTAAGCTGCATCCGGTTAGACTGGAAGCTGACCCCAACATAGTTGAGAAAAGGATAGGCAGATGTTGATTTACGGTCGAACAAGCTATTAGGTTTACAGATTACAATATAATTTGTGGGTAAAAGTGTAAACCAAATAGCTTGATCGACCGTTCATAAATCACGATCAGATGTCTAAAATAATTACGACTTACGATTGATTTGAAGTCGACGAGAGAAAAACCTGTTGTTTATAACAGACTGATTTCATGGAAATTAATTGAATAAGTCTGTTCAGTCCAGTTCTTAAATCAATGCCTGTTTTCAGCCACAATAGGATGGAATGCCAATACATATTAAACATTACAATACAGAAGGAACATCGGTATTCAGTACGCCATTCCGAACCGGGCATATACATTTGTAATCAGTCAGTAAAAAAAAAAACTGTGGTTCCATACATTTTGACTGTGACACCCCTATGTGTTGCACTTTTGCGGAAAACGGCTGTTTTTTTTAAATTCCGATGTTATTTTTTTTTTGTTGAATATGTTCGAAATTATGGATATACGAACTGAATACGTGGTTATCGTATGTGCGTAGATGGCACTTCTACCCTGTATTTATCGATATTTCTCTAATATTTTTGAGTGGCCAGCCCTTCGACGACAGCATGAAGTTGATCTCTTTGAAAGGTAGCGTTCTATCACAAGAAAAGATCATAAATTCAAAGAGCTGTTTACATTTTTTGCTGTGAACATTAAAGTAATCCACTTAGGTCTATTTAACAAGAGCAAAAGAAGTCTAGTTAAGTTATTCATTCGGCACAAATAGGTAAACAACGTGAAACACCCCTGAAACTAAAAAACCCAAAGAAAAACAGATTTTTTCTACTAAACAAGCCGAAAAGCATTTAGATGTTTATTAAGTTGAAGTTCGAACCGAGTTTCCCGGAGTACTTTAGGTAACGTAATATCCGATCTGCGTTAACAAAGACTTTGGAGGACCAAAGTCTTTGAATGATGAAAGTCTTTGGTTATTTTAGGAGAGTTGGAATGTCCTTCGAGGACGGGAATTGTTTTGAGGAAAGGTAACTGTTCTTCTTTGTTATTTGTGTCGGAGTATCGTCCCTTGATCAGACGGTAGATAACTTGAAAAGTTTTATCAGATTAGGTAAGCAATCTGTTTAACGAACAATGCTCAAAGTAAATGTGGGTCGGTAAGTAAGGTATTCATAGTTTTTAACTTAGTTCTTATTTGGGATAAATATATCTTTAATAACGCAGAATAAGAGGTATTAGTCAGTGTCTATTCAACAGTAATAATAGTCTAGTCCTTCTAACCGTTTTCGGTCACGATGGCCATTCTCAACCGACGGGAGATATTAAAGTGCACAAGCGTGTGCACTTGCACTTGTTTCTGCGCAGAAACAAGTGCAACTTCCAAACTTCGCGCTACTACTGATACATTTTTAAACAAATAAAAAGAAACCAATAACACTTTTCCGACCTGGAAATCGAACCCAGCACCCGCAGCACGTCCTCAGCGTATCTACATTCTTTACTTCTACATTCAAATATTGAAACATTATGTATCTCTAAAATAGAGCAAAAACCATACGCTCTGGTTTCTGCTGTTTTTGCACTATTCATCATATTAAAATCATTCCAGATAGTGAGCATAGTTCTTCACTATCAATCAGTACTTTCAATTAGCTCTCCGTTCATTAATCATAAAAGCTAAGGCGCGAGGAAGTCGCCGACGTTGTAAATCATGGAGTTGAGAAAAGGGTTTTCAAGGAAAACGTGGGATTATTAAGGCCCCGATCACGAACTCGTGAGAAGCGACTAGAGTCAAAGGACACGCACGCGCGTCATTTTGTTTCTTTAACGTGAGTGTCGTTGCTCTGCACAATGCATCGCGGTAACTCTCGGCATGCTCTAAGGCCCGGTTTCCTCGAAAGCGGAGAGGTTCGGAGCAGAGAGGAGCGGAGCGGAGAGAAGGAGAGAAGGCGGAGCGGAGAGGAGAGCAATCACAAGAAAGACGAGGGACGCGGTGTAGACTTCAACCAATGTGATTGGACGAATCTTTCACATTTCCTCACCGCCCTGCTCCTCTCCGCTTTGGTGGAAATCTGGCCTAATCGTCGCGGTATAGTCACGACCAAAAGCTCCCGACGCGTCAGAAAACTACTTATCCAATCTCGAACTCGCATTGCCTCCGAGTGTCTCGGCAAGACTGTACAGCTACCAAATCAACTTCTGTAAATTTTGTCTGCAGTCGCTGCCGCAACATGATTGTCGCTTAAGCGCTTAAGTAGCAGCCACAGTGTAAGAGTTTGAGAACTGCTGTTCTGTTTCAAACTTAAGGGACTTTTGTTTATTCAAGTTAATTGCAACAAAGTTGGTGCGGAGCAGATGCTTTCCAATGTGGCCTTGACAAATGAAAGATAACGCGTATGGTTAGCAAGTTCGGGCTAGAAACGGGTAAGTCAAAAATGTTGATGGAAATCTTTGAACCGATTGCTGGTTTTATTTGGCCGCTGCAGGTCCAGTCTATAGCTAGATAATACAACAGACCCATCTCAGATACAATGCGAGGTGTGGAGCCAACACAGGTTTATCCTGTATTGGCACTGTGTTGTTCCACACCTCTTGTTCTGCTCGCTATGCACAAACTGAATAAAGGAGTTGGGAGTGGGGTTGGTAATGGGTTGGTTGGTTGGTTGGCTTGGTGTTGGTGTTGTTGGTTGTTGTTGTAGTGGAGTTGTTTGTTGGTTGTTGAGGAGTTGTCCATGTCCAGGTCGTTACGTACTGGTCGGACAAAATCTGAGTCAACGATACGAGAAAAATAAAAAGTCAAATGTGATAAAAACCTAAAAATACAAACAAATAAACCTCAACAATAAAATACTCACAGTAGTAAGAAGTAAGCACCGAGGGCATTTGAGACGTTCTATCACATATTATATTAAGCACTAGTTTCGTAACTAAACAAGCTTTTAAATATGGTGTGACGTCTTTTTTTCGCATTCTTCGCAGCAAACCCTTTTAATTGATAACCATATCAGGCATCAATTAAAAGAGGCCCGGAGGGCTGACAGCGCCCGACATGCTGAAAAAGGTTCTCAAGATAATAATTATTTGAATTTATTATTCAATACGCCTTTCATTATTGACGTAACCGACACGAAGCTAGAAATAGGCAAGATAGTGAGGACTTAACATCATAAGAACTATACCGAAAATATTAGAAAGGGGTTAGCTCAGAAGAAACGGTTCGGCCCATCCAAAGAATTGCCTCACCCCTAGTCTTAGGTACAACGTAACATCGTGTTCAAGCGGTAACATCATCATCTGCCTAGCCTTTTCCCAACTATGTTGGGGTCGGCTTCCAGTCTAATCGGATGCAGCTGAATACCAGTACATTACATGGAGCGACTGCCTATCTGACCTCCACAACCCAGTCCGTAACCCAACAGATCAATACGATACCCCATGGTGAGACTGCCTGCCAAACTGTCGGGAAACGTTCTGACTACCTACCAGTAAAAGAAAGATCTACAAATGACAGCCACGACCATGAACGACTTAACGTGCTTTTCAAGGCACGGAGGAAACTCAGTATGTAATGGATATATAGTCAATTATCTATGGTTCGACCTTGACAAGCACTGCTTAACCTGGAAGATCTTCTCGTGCGTCTGTTATTATTTCTGTAGGTGAAAAGTGAAGAATCTTAAGTCTCATTTTTAAAGTATTCAGTAGAACTCATTAAAGATGTCCTTATCCGAAATAAGTCTAGGGACTTAATGTTATTTATAATTTTACACCTGCGAAATTAGCGGCTGTAGGACTTAATGTCTTTTACCATTTGATCAATACGGGTATTCTGAATAAAATCATTTAAAACATAAAAATTACAAAAAATGGAGTTAAGGTCCTTTAGCTTTCACCTACAGATTTAGCCACGAAATTCTCTCTTCCACGAGTTGAAAAATTAATTCTATTTTCAATATCTATACATAAGTCAAGAGTCAACGGGTCTTACGCTTTACTAGTATAGAAACTTCAATTACATCAAAACTCATTAACAAACTCATTACCTAAATGTCAGGCTAAATGTATTATTTTCCAACTCTAATAATACGGAGGCGTGTTTCTGCCATATAAAAAGGAACAATAAATTTTCCTGGAATCCGCTAGAGTCGATCAGGCGAAAATTGGAGATCAATACAAGAAACTTTCCTAGTTATATTATTTAGACCATCAATAAGACCTAGAACACAATCATGACATATACCTAACGTTCCTCAAAATGAGACGACATGATACGATGACAAGACAGTGTTTTGTTTTTGTTTGGAAGCTCAAAACAGGATCATTTAAAAAGATTGTAAACGATCACATTTGTTTTTTTTTCAAGGGTAACAAGCTCTTTTGTGTTTCACAGATAAAAAAATTCTTTTGTTTTAAACTATTTCTAACGACGAATACCAGATAAAACATGACATCACTCCCATGGTAGACCCCACATTTCGCCAGCTAGGTGTGTTAAGAGGCCGGCGGAGCATGCGTATTTCATACAAACGTAATACCCAAATAATTTGTAAATCATGCATATTTTTAAGGTAGTGTGTTTTTATTTCGATTGGATTACATAATATCTAGGTTCCCAAATATTTAAACAAGAGTTATGAGAAAAATAAGTATTCTATTGAAATTTTAAATTCCTCACATCTCGTCTTTGTATCATTGTCCTTTCAAAATATCTATTTGGGAACCTAGATAACCTAAAGACCTATACACTTTAGGTATACACAACCTAGTTTCCTCCGTGCCTCGGAAAGCAAACCCAGCTTTGGCAGTCGTTACAGGTAGTCAGTGGCCCGAAAAGTGTGACAACCAGTCTTACCAAGTGATATCGTATTACCCAGTATTAACTGGGTTGTGGAGGTCAGAAAGGCAGTCGGTCCATGTAAAATACTGGTATTCAGCTACATCCGGTTAGACTGGAAACTGAACCCACAAATCTTCAACATATGCTTCTTACATGCTTGTTTGCATGCTTACTTGCATGCTGGCTCTCATTATTCAATCTTTTGGATTCAAAGAAAATAATTAAAAATCTACCTGGCTAGCTATAAGGACAGGCCGTGTCGACAGTTGAAAAAAAAAGGTACGCCACGTGTACATTAAATATTCACAACAATTTTAACTAAACTAAGCAGGAATATTACCTTCTTAGAAGTTTCTAGAAAGGTACTCGCCAAATGTTACGACTATGCTACGAGCATTTCCTGTGAACCAACGTTAGGTTAGTATCTCTATGAAAATACGTCCAAGTTTCCATGTTTAAAATTCTTGGACCAATTTCCGTTGAATTTTCACCTCGAGTGTTCTAACGAAAATTCGTACACAAACACGTGGCAAATAGTATTTTAAAAGAAAATTATGCTGGCCTGGAAGAACTCGAACTCAAACTCGAACTCAAATCATTTATTTCAATTAGACCATTACGGCACTTTTGAATGTCAAAAAAATACAAAACTAAATCAAAGCTACAGTCACAGTCACAAGGCATAATAACTTGAGAAAGTACTGTAGTTGACCATTCCCTAGCGTAGATCTCTATGGAGAAGAACGGGCAAGAAACTCCGTAATCTCTACTACGGGCTGTGCCCCGCGCACGCCTAGTAGTGCTACGCCGTAGCGGATCGGCTACGAGTGCTACGAAGCGTAAAGTGATGCGAACGTGAGTTCCATAATTTTTTTTTTTTACGTAAAAATGCTCAACGCGTCTAAAAAAGCTTTCACTTAAAAAAAATCTGCTGTTACATACATTTTGTATGTGTAGGTAGGTTACTAGTAAAGCTAGAAAAGAGTGCTACACAATAAACGGTGATTATTTCTTAGATTGTTTCCATCCAGCAGAAAAATCCTCGAAAATTTTTTTGGTGTCCCTGAATAAAAGACTGTATCACTCTATTATTGTTAAGTACCTAGATAACTCATAACATCACGCTTGTAATCCCGGAACGGTTAGGCAGAGATGTACCTCCCAGTTATGTTTAAGGCGACTACAGGAGCTAAACGCGAGTTTTATAATGTCTGAAAGTATATTATTCACTGCAATAAATGAAACAAAAAACAAAACAAATCACGAACTTAACTTAAAACCATACTAATATACATGCGATCATTCAGATTTTTAGGCAAATTATCCTGCAAGCAACATATTAGTATCGTAGTGTTTTATTATTTTAGTCCAATCAATAGATTTTTTGTAAATCGATCGAAACCACACATTTCGCACTATTTGGCCCGCAGTGACTGACGTAACATTAACCACTTTGTAGTGCAAGCCGATTAGAAATTTCATCTAAACGAAGTCTGAACCACCTCAAATAGAGTTTATAATTTATTTATTTAAAGACTTTGGAAGACTTACAGCTAAATACAATAGTGATAAGTAACAGAATGATAATCAGACAGCCAATTACAAGTCTTCACGTCTCGAGCTTGTCTGGTATAAACATTACTGTGGAACAAAATATACACACTGCCAAATAATGCCAAAAAAAAAAGAATAAAAACATGCAAATAGATCATCACCCAAAATATGAAAATAAAAAATATAATAATTTGCTACAGGCATTGATATAATATCTCATGATATAAATCATGAGAACCAAGATGTTAAAATACGTTTAAGAAAAAATAGAATAAAAATAATAATAAAGTCTGAAGAATCGCTCTGTAGTCCCCTTAAGTCCCACGTAATAGGGGGCGAGCCCATGGCCATCAACCGTGTACAAATGCTACTGAGAAATGACTGATGGGGAAACCCAATAACACTTTGCCCAACCCGGGAATCAAACCCAACGTAAAGGGCGAGGAAGGAACATGGATGGGTTTTAGTCAGTAAGAGTCTGACACTCCCTCCCGCTCCGCCCAGAGTGGGAGAAGTCATTTGATGATTTCCCATCCTAAAAAAAAAAAAAAAGGACCTCTTGCTCAGCAGTCGTGCTTGCAACCACTAAACCAAGGAGGCAGCCGACCAGTTTTCAAGGTAGCCAGTATCCAGAATCTAAGCTTCAGGGAAAGTTGTCGTGTCTGCGGTCTGTTTACTACGAAGACTATGAACTGTACTTTAATGATATTCACTATGACATTCTTGGAATATTATTTCACAGGAGAATGATCCGCACACCTGACGCCTTAGTTAATTAGAAACTAGTTTGATATTAATACTACTGTTAGATTAGCTGCCACTATTAGTTACTTTATAGAACAACAATATTCAATTACAAATTCTGGGAAACTTTCAATGATATAAAAATTATGGAATTAGCGGATCTCATGGACCCTCGTTCGCGATAGTAAGAAGAGCTTCATTGTTGCAAAGAGGTCACGTTACTGCTTTCTGCAAGGAACACATTTAATTACACATAGGTAGGTCACCCAGCTTGGGCACAGTAAAAAGATAAGCAGTAGTATGTCTCAGACGTGTCCTTGAATTCAATGCCTACTGACGGTCATGGTTAGTGTTGCTGCTATCGGATATACTGTGTGGAAGTGCCAGCGGCAGCGGCGGTGGCGCAAGGGTACGAGCGGCGGCGGCGCGCGTGTATCTTAAGTGAAGTCTGTTCGCACCTTGAAGTATCCTTACGGGCGGGGGAAGGGACGCTCGATTAATTATTACGTTAGTGTGTCGGTCGTTTCTTTGAAGCCCACCTACTGCTTATAATTTCACTGTGGCATCAGTATATATGTATCTAAATATACCATTTAACGTTGTTTCACGATGACTGCACTCTCTTGCACTCGCTCTGCCTGCCTCGGAGTGTCTTGGTAGGAAAGTACAATCACTTTTACATTGAAAAGAGCTAAGAGCTTACAAAGGCTAACGAGAATGAAATTAAAGTTAATTATTTCAAAATTGCCAACCATTCTGAAATTAAGTAAGTAAAAGGCTTTGCGCTGCAAAGTAGGTAGGTATTTCACACATTCACACATACTCACGAGTACTTTAGAAATCGACGTGAATGTTAAGAACATTTAATATAAGACTTTTTTTTAATTAATTTAATTTTTTTTTCAAGAGTACCTAATCTATTTTCTACAACTAAAATTAATATCGTACACTTGCATTTTAAATGAGAAATTGTTTCGAATCCTCCAATCTATCTCTTATTCACTAAAGCTCTTTGAAAATTACTACGCCAGAACGAATCCAAATTGTTTCTTCGAAGAAATAAAAATTATCACAAATCCTCTTGGACAATTTATCTCTAAATACAAAAACCAGTGTTATGTTCCCGTTATTTAAAACTAAAGCAAAGAAATCATTTTCCTTCACAAAATGAACAGCTATTTAGTAAAAAACCTTTGCAGTTAACTTATGACTGCTGATTTGCTCATTCGTAACTCGGAAACCATTTATTACTCCGTAGCTTTCACAAACAATACGTATACAATATGGAGATAGGTTAAGAGAGGTTGCATTCAGAAAGTTGGCAACGTCGCACAAAGCTGTCAAATATTTCGTTGATTTGATTTATCACGGCATAAAAATATGAAATATCGCACCCTAAAATGAAATCGTAAAACTTCTCCAGATACTTACTTTTTTAGCACAGTTAGGTAAGCATTAGGTAGATAACCTACCTCTCGCGGCGCGGCGCGCGTTGCGCTGCGTCGCGCGGCTTCGCGAGGTGCAGCGGCGCTCTTGCACGCCGCGCGTACCAGCACCGCTGCATCGCGATGCATCGCTCTGCGCCGCGCGTTGTGAGGCGCAGCGCTGCATTGTGCAACATACAAATATGTATCTTTTCGTCTAGTAAACAAAGTTATATTTTGAGTGCACGCAGCGTCGCGTCGCGTCGCGTTTCGGTGTGAACGGAAACTGACCCTAAGTCACCACTGTCCTGTAAATCATTTTTGTCTGACAAATTAAATCGCAGAAATAGCTACTTACCCACTTTCGTTTTTTATTATCACCATCATCATCATCATGTCCATCATTCTGCTGCCTTTATCCCAACTCATCTGGGGTCAGCGTAGCATGGTCTTTTTCTTCCATACCTTTCTATTACTCATTATCTCATTAGTTAACTCCTTAAATGTATTTCAATATAGCTTTTATTAAAGTATCAATCTTGAATGTACCAATATAAATTGTTATGCGGTTAAAAGGAAACTCATGGAACTTTCGTAAACAAAACAAAGGCACTCCAATTTACATTTAAAATTACCTGTAATAATAGATTCACCAATTCACTCTCATTGCAAATTATGTAAGTAGAATATTCGAAGGTAAATACGTAATAAAAACACTCAATAAAACATCCAACTTTTCAGTATCAATATCAATAATATCACCATAGAATCGCGGGGAGAATGTACGAGGATTCTCATCAGTTCGTTCCCGGCGCGCGTGAACAACGATTGTATCTTGGCCAACCAAAAAGGACGCTTTGGCATAGGTTGCGTTCCGAGATAAACAGAACTTATAAACAATGTTGGCACTATTCAGTTCAAGTGATTTTGTTTATGGAATAACGTAGTTCTTTTTTTGAAACTGTGGTTTTTATTTTTATTTTGGTGCGTTTGTTTTGTGAAGGTAAGTGGACATTTGTTTTTTTCATAAGTTTTGTATTTAGAAACGTCTGTAAAAAGTTATAGGATTGTATATTTTATTTCATGTTTTTGGTTTTTTTAGTAACTACGTATCAACTAGTGTCTAGTTAATCAACTAGGTATTTTTTAGTGACTAGTTAATCAACGCCAGGTATATTATGTTAACGAATTATTATAATAAGTATTGCATATCGGGAAACACAATAGAGAACCTAATTAGATAGTTTATCATGAAGTAATTAAATATCAAGTACTGAGGTCAATTGTATAGCCAATATCTTAAAAAAAACTTAGATTAATCGTTCGTTAGTGCGATTAATTTTAGTTGAATCAAAATTTGGTAAGGAAAATATTATTTGTGTCGACCAATATTATGCGTTATGAACATTATTTGAATGAACCGTAGTTATATCGAGAATGGTTAGGATAAACTTAATATTAAAGTAAACGTTTCAATATTTAACGTTATTTCCATGTCATAAAACAATTTAATGAAAAATGGATGTAACCGACATATTTGCGGTTAAAAGGTAACAGGTTGTTTTCACATGGAATGTTACCTAAGCGTGTTTTCTACATTATTTGTTAGTATAGACGAGGTATTCAAGTACTACCTGTTAAAATATCTATTTAGTCAAAAAAACCTTTGCATATACTTGGGTTGATTGTACCTGTGTGTGTATCCATAGAATTTTCTTTTCTTTTCAAGCTTTTATCATTGAAATATATCTAAGCGTAGACGAGTTTTTAACAAGCTCTTTTGGTTAGCAACAAAATTTTCCGTAGGTTGGTACGCTTTTCAATCTGTTGTTAAAACGATGTTAACAATAACATTCGCAACCAGATAACCTAGGGTAATCTGGTTATATTAAAAACACATTTGATAACATGTTGCTGGCATCATTAGATTGGTTTAGTAAAGTATTCATTCTGATATTAATAAATCTCTTGGCAGCAAATACATTTTATCTACTCATTCATCAAGTTCCAAATATGGAATCAAATAATATAATACCTACCTTACTTATAAAAATATACGCATCGACTTGAAAATCTCCTTCTTTTATTGTCGGTTAATGACAGACTCTATATTCAACTATTAGAATACTACTGGCCTTGGCTCCTCAGTATGACATGATGCTTGAGCATCATGATGTGAAGACTGCATTTCTCAATGGTGACCTAGAAGAGTCTGTCTACATGGAACAACCTGTAGGTTATGTGGTAAAAGGATCTGAGAAGAAAGTTTAGAAGCTAAAAAAACAATTTATGGCTTAAACTTAAAACAGTCGGCGAAACAATGGTATAAGAAGATTAATGATGTTTTAACCATCAATCCACGTGCAAGATTGGAAAAAAAAATGGGTTTTATAGCGCTATATCTTGGTTTTTTATTTAGTCTGAGGGTTCTATACAACTCTCTCTATCTCTCTCTCTCTCTCTTTGCTAAAAACTACACAGCTGAACCAATTAGTTCTGAATTATAGCTTTCAATTGCCGTTGAGCAGAATACCCAACTGAATAGTGATAAGTATTTCATTGTTTTATATTTGTCGATTATGGCTACTACGTTAAGACATTGGTCCCGGCTGTCATTTGTAGAACTTTGACAGTCGTTACAGGTATTCAGTGGCCCGAAAGTCTGGCAAACTGTGTAACAAAGGGGTATCGTATGACTGGGTCATAAAGTTGGGTTTTTAGGTCAGATAAGCAGTCGCTCCATGTTAAATACTGGTTGACTTAAAAGGCCCGTTACCAAAAAATGGGAAATTGCGAGCGAAAACGACCGGAACATATCTCTAGCTGGATTCAAACCTATGATTTACTCTCATAAGTAGTGGCCGTTACCACACTGCCCTTAAACGTATAGATTCTTTCAAAAATACCCAATTGATTTACTTTTGTTGACGCAAAAACTACAAAAGAAGATCTTTTTGTGTGAACCCTTTGAAACTGGATAGGATTAATTACTCAGTAATCAATGTTGATCGGGCGTTAATCTACGCAACGTATGTACTGTATCTGTGTAATCGAATCACGTGGTTGTTAAACGCAGCTTCGAAACTTTTATCTCTGTGAAATAAATCATTTGGGTTTCTGGTCGGGAAATTAAAGTAATGAACAACCCACAGTTGGAATAGTTGTATCGGAAAAGTTTCAATTGCAAACGTTACTCTTTTTTAATGAATATTTGGAATTGGCTTAAAATCTTGCTAATTTTATAAATGCGAAAGTAACTATTTGGCACACCACTATTAAATCCACGGTGGTTTGTGTGGTATGTTTACGTTTTGTAAAATAGTTGTCAATTATGTTTTTTTTTTAAATAAAAATAGCCTTGATTTTCTATTACAAGTTTTGCATAGATAGGTACATAATATAGGTTTTAACAGTATAAATATATATTTAAATGTTTGCATGCACTCTGAAATTACTTAAACTTTTTTTTTTAATTACTTAAACTTTATTTGTAGTAGTCGCCTCCGCGGCGTAGGCCTCTCCTAAACCCTTCCATATACCTCTTTCACGCGCCAATCCCATCCAACACGAGCCACATCTCTGTTTCAAGATGTCTCTCCATCTTTTAATTGGTCTCCCTTTTTTCCTATCTATTATTACACATTCTGCATATGTGTCCTGCCCATTGCCATTTCAGTGATCTCGTTCTTTTCCTTACATCTATTATCCTCGTTTTCTTTCTGATGTTATCGTTGCTGACCTTATCTGCAAGTCTTAAGCCAAGCATGCTCCTTTCCATTTTACGTTGGCAGATAGCTATTTTTTTTCATCTTCATTTCTTAATGACCACGTCTGGCCACCGTAGGTAAGGCATGATAATACTAACATGCCTTACCCACGGTTTTTTTTATAATAAAAGATAAAAAGGAATAGCGTTACTTTTTCAGGCCATTATAACTGTTCAATGGTTTTGATTTGAAATTGGCATGATAATTTCGACCACACCGACTGCATTCGATGGCTTTCAGTGGTTGTTGAGTTTGGTATCCAACTGGCCGAAAAACTTTGAGCACAAAGCGGCCTACCTACGTATAACGGTGTAATCAAGGCTTAAGTTGTTTGTTATTAATCTTTGTTAGACTTTCGGTCCCTGACCACCTGCAACCGACTATCGAAGATTTACAAATGACAGCGAAGACCAACGGGTTAAGGCTGATGCTCCGTGAAATAAATTTCTTACGTATTCTGCAATTAGCAACCGTCCAAGTTATAATTAGGGTCGACGAACTGCTTTTTCATGGTCAAAATCGTTCCCAGACCTTTATGAACTTTGAGGGTTGTATTGATTATTTTTATGGTTATAATTCTGTAACTACATATGTCTTACAGTCGCGAACAATATTTTAATCAAAATACAACCTAGCAATGGCCTGCAAATGGCATAAAACGTAAGAAAATTTGAATTTCGAGGGCTACCCAGACGGTTTCACCTTGACGTGCTTTGAAGACAGTCGGTTTTTAACGGATGGTTACCTACCCATGGAGAAACCTTGACAAACACAGCTTAACCATAAAGATCAACCCGTGCGGCTGTTATTATTTAGCCCACGAGTTCCTCATAAAATATGACCCTATTATTTGTATCTTGCGACTTTTCACCAGTTCAGACTTTCAAAGAAGAGTTAAACAACTGTGTCAAACTTCTTAATACAGTGGCGCACTCTGTGGCAATATTTCTAAATCAAATAAAAATGTATCTTGTAGCAAGTCACAGATATTATAATACAAGTAAAGTCATGAACTCATGATCTACGAGGCCGTTTGTATCGTCTTAAAGTAATAAACGTCAAAGGAGTCACTTAGAAATAACATAATTGTCAACAATACGGATAAAATAGCTTTGGACAGAAATATTATAAAGGTTATTTCGGTTAGGTTAAGTTACTGTTTTTTCTTGAAAAGAGAGAAAGAAAATTGTGCTTTATAACAGTAACTTGTACGTTTATTTTTGACTGAAACACCGTGTCCTGTCTTTTTGTTGGCATAACAGTATACCAGTAATCGTAATCGTTCGAAAGAATGTTGCTGAGCAAAGACCTCCCTCGCCTTAGCCCAACATGCAATATATTTCACATACGTGCGTTTTTTTTTATTTTCCAACACGTGTGCGGCAATGAAAATTGCCACAGATAACTATACCTAAACTTAGTCCAAATTAGTTCAATGTCTATAGTAAGAGGTGAATGTTTTTTTTTTTAATTCGGCAAAGCAATTTATGTAGGTACCGTCTTTACAGCGTATATATTTTTTGAATTTTCAAATTGTGTTTATAAATAGAATATCGTAGAAATATACAATTATTTAAACTAATATTAATTTTTAAAAACAAATAACATTCATTTGTGTTCTAAATTCAAAAATATATAAAAAAACCTGTTTTTATAGTACATATTAGGTTGTTTAGCGGCTTCATATCTTTCATACCTTCATATCTTTGCTTCACCTTCAACCTGCTGAAAGCAAAGCGCTGAAAAAAATAAAATTAAAATCGTAGTTTCTTAATTAATAATTCATGACAAAAACATTTTTCATTCTTTTATTTTATTTCTTCAAAAGTGTATTGAAAAACGTTGTTTGATACATGTGGACATTAATTTGTTATTGCAGTTCTCGGCTCAATAACACTGTTGTTTTCTTTAATTGCCCCTCGAACACAATAACTCTCCACTTGTATCAAAATGTACTATTATCTACTAAATCTACCATTATTTGATACGCGATAAATGCGCCTTAATTAATCTTTAATTAAATAATACTAATATAACATCGATAACTTATAACAAACAATGCATTCCTTGTGAATGCACTCAGAGAACAACAGAATAAGTCCATCTCACTCGCTATGAAGTTATATTTGAATGTGCGGAGTGCACGGGTCAGAGCACTTATACCTACTATACTCTTGAAACTTGTCAAATACACCGCTGTTTTGTTATATCGGAGAATAGTTGTCATCTACAATACCTCCTGATCAATAGATGTTATGTTTAGTCATGAGCAGAGACAATATTATACATAAAATATGCAATGTCTAGAAGAAGGTGAGATGATCTATCATCACGAAGGCTGGTCCGAGGTGGCTCAGGAGAAAAGCACCTGAAAGGATATGGGGTAGGCCTTTGCCCAGCAGTGGGACATTCAGTGCTACTAAAAAAAAGTATTTTCTGCCTTTTAATATTATACAGAATGTCCAGTATATAGAACGAGAGTATTTTTTCCTTGAGCCTGAGCTGTCAGGTCTACCCCGATCACCTCCGAAAAATCAGAATCGAAGGGAACAGAGTGCACACCACGTCCTCCATAAGAGGCTTATGCTTGAGCTCTGTGACGAGGGGGCTCAGGCTCAGGTGCGGAGTTTGTCCCGCACCATCTGGTAAGGGCGCCCCCACGCATCTCCGTCTAGAGTTTCCAGCATCTCCTCGCGGGCCAGGTCCTTGGCCCGAAGGACAGCCTCAGGGCGGTCTTTGCCGCTCCAAAAAATCCACTTTTTTAGTGGTTGACAGACAGCTTCATTGTTATGACGTTTACTTTTTCTGTTTATTTTGGTTTCCTTAAGGCGACTATACGAGCTAAATTAGCAACTCTATTTGTGGTGGTTCAAACTTCGTTTGAAATGCTGTTAGAATAAAGTTCTAATCAGCTTGCACTACAAAGTGGTTGTTACGTCAGCCACTGCGGGCCAAATAGCGCGAAATGAGTGGTTTCGATCGATTTACAAAAAAACTATTGATTGGATTAAAAAACTAAAACAGTATCATGCTAATATATTGCTTGTAGAATTATTTGCCAAAAAATCAGAATGATCGCATGCATATTAGTATGTTTTCTATTGTTTGAAAGATATTTTTAGAGGTAAGTTCGTGATTTCTTTTTATCGAGCCAAATTAATTGTATTATGTTTTCAAAACAGTATCATGCTAGCATATATCCTGAAGAATATCATATATTTTTCTGGTCTTGTTTATAGCAGTGAATCATATACTTTTAGTAATTATAATACTCGCGTTTAGCTCGTGTAGTCGCCTTAAGTGTTTTTGCAGTTTTTTCGCATTTATTCCCGTTAGACATGGCTTAGCTAATTTAACTACTGTATAAGGAAGAGGTTATAAGGAAGAAATCGATGTACGTTTCATTATTTAATGCTACAATTTATGTGGGTGGCCTAATCGCAGAACAAAAAAAAATATCTCCTTTGGCTCAATATTTCGAAATTATCAAGATAACTATTTTCGTTGACAATTTTCATGATATTTATTGGATAAATGATTTTCATACATATAATTAATTTTATCATCAGTGCTGATTCATAACTTGATCTCCATAATCTGACTTACAAATTGTTTTGTACTTGAAACATAACACGGCTTTATTTATTTTTTGGTTATTCTTAAATCTGTGTGTTGATTGAACAGATTCTTCCACGCGTTTTGATATTCCCGGGGCCCGGAGGTGGAAAATCGCGTTTGCACTCGTTAGCAATTTGTTTTAAATATTTTTGTCGTACGATTTTTTACTATTGAGGTAAAAATTATCATATCAAGATAATTATCACTTTGAACCCTGTTCAATCTTCTACTCACTACCAATTAATTTGAATTACTCGTTGTTTACCAGATATTATTAATCACTATTACCAGCGAAATTGAAAACTATTGGTTTTCTATTTCGCTGGTAATAGGTATGCCACTTGAGAAGGGTACCAATGCTTTTAAACCTCGTGAATTTAAAGGTACGATTTCCAAGACAACAGCGGCAAAGCCACAATAGCCATCCAATAGACAGACTGTAGCGACACGCCTCGTTTCTAAGTAACCGCCTTCGGAGATGGCGAGTTTGCTGCCCCTAGGCACACACAGGATAGTCCGGTTAAGCTGACGACAACATCCTAGGTTGACCTGCGAGAAGCCATTCGCAATAAACTGGCCAAGTGCAAGTCACCCCTTAAATATTTATTTTATTCTGTTTGCAGCTCTTATAGGGGCAACCGATATACATCATCTGTGAAAATTTTAACTGTCTAGCTGTCACGGTTCATGAGATACAGCCTGGTGACTGACAGACGTACAGACGGGCAGTGGAATCTTAGTAATAAGATCCCGTTTTACACTTTGGTCACGGAACCCAAAAAAATGACGATATTGGTTGTCTGTCATTGAGATTCGTCTTTGTCGTTGTGTTTACAGTAGTCTTCGGAGTCTGCACGTGGTTCTGTTTTTTAACCGACTTCCAAAAAGAGGAGGTTATCAATTCGTCTGTATGTTTTTTTTTTTTTTTTTTTTTTTTTTTTTTTTTTTTTTTGTGTTTGTTACCTCATAACTTTCGACTGAATGAACCGATTTTGATGATTCTTTTTTTATTTGAAAGCTAGTGCTTCCCATGTGGTCCCATTTTAATTTGCTAAAGATCTGATGCTGGTCTTCGGAGATATACAATGGAACTCTTCAAAAATGTACGGAAAATCTGCAGTGATTGCTGTTATCGCTTGTAGGTTTATTGTTTAAACAACATCATGACGTAATATCACGCCTGTATGCTCTGAGGGGGTACGCAGATGTGTACAATACACCCAGATTTCGACAGTGTTTGTTACCTCAGTACTTTCGACTGGGTGAACCGATTTTGATGACTCTTTTTTAATTTGAAAGCTGGTGCTTTCCGTGTGGTTATATTTTAATTTGCTGTAGATCTGATGCGGATCTTCGGAGATATACAATGGAACTCTTCAAAAATACACGGCAAATCTGCAGTAACAGCTGCAATAGCTTGAATGTTTATTGTTTATACAACATCATGACGTAACATCACGCCTGTATGCTCTAAGGGGGTACGCAGATGTGTACAATATTCCCAGATTTCGACAGTTAGGTGTATTAAGTTCCATTTATTGGGGATAAGCCTATTACCTTGACATGTATTGTTTTTTTTTTTTTTTTATTGGGAAGGGTACTTCAAGGGTAGTTTGATGAGAATTTGGTTAGGTTCTGATTATGGGATCCATGACAAAGGAACGGAACTCTTCAATTCTTAGAAGCAAATTAACGATACTCGGCCAAATCTTTTAAAGGCTATCCGGATATTTGAGTCACGTACCATAACGTCATTATTAACCGACTTCAAAAAGGAGGAGGTTCTCAATTCAATGTTTCCCGATTACTCGAAGATGACTGGACCGAATTTGTTTTTAATTGTTTGAAAGGGTATACTTCCCAGAAGGTCCCATAATCATCAAGTCAGGATCCTGATAATGGGATCCTGGAGAAATAGAAAGAACTCTTCAAATTTTATAGGCACACCAGAAGCGATTTGGGTAGTTTTAGAAAGAGTACTTTCTCGGAGTAATCCCGTTTAAATTTGGTAAAGATTAGATGAAGAACTTCGGAGAAAGGCAATGGAACTACTCAATATATGTAGCAAATGTCTCTTACTGGGATTGCTGAAATCTCATGTCTGTCTATTGTTTACACCAGTTCATAACAAAAAATCACGCTGGTACGCTGTGAAAGGGTATGCACATGTGAACCACTAAAAAGTGAAAAATAAAAACTTTTTTGCAAAAAATAAAACCGACTTCACACAAAAAAGTAAAAAATAACTTTAGCTTCAGAAGTCGGTGACAAAAAAACTAAATCAATCAAATAAAGGTCACCGACTTCTGAAGCTAAAGTTATTTTTTACTTTTTTGTGTGAAGTCGGTTTTATTTTTTGCAAAAAAGTTTTTATATTTATTTAAGATAACTAGGTATTCAGTGTTAAAACATTGGATTTATTAACACTGAATACCACCTCAGTTTTCAGTGGTAGAACATCGAAATCATTTTGGTTATTTTTTGTTCATGTAGGTAATTAATATCACTTTTTATTTGACTCGGAATTGGTTAACATTTTAGGGAACACGTAATAAATAATTTATTACGTGTTGCCTAAAATGTTTACCAATTTCGAGTATTATTATGCTGTTACTTCATTATTAGTTATCTGATCATTTTACACTCACAACTCTGACATGACATTTCATTTGTGCATTCGATAGTTTTCGACTAGTTTTGTAAAAACGTGTCGTTTGTCAAACATGTCCACGTTACGAAATTACGTGTTCTAGTTATCTATTTTTTTGGCTTTATTTTGGCATTTTTGTTTTACGTGTAAATGATAAACAAAGCCAAAGGACGCGACATAAAGAATAGGTAGGATCTTGTTTTATACTGTGGTGGAAAAGCGGGAACAGACGCAGATGTTTTGAAATAAATACATTCCGGAGCATCGTTTTACGCCAGTCCATCAATTAATGTCCTTCCAGTCGTTAAATTCATTTACTTTATTGAACTATTTCTCGAAAATTTTCCGAATAACTAACTGCGTATGGAAGAGTTTAAATTAAGTTAAATATTTTCTGTTGAGAGGTCAACAAAGTGACATTTCTTAAATGTTATTACTTATAATGGAATCTTAATGTGAAGAGCAATTAACGAACTAATTGAAAACGGATTACAAGCTTTGTGTTAATCTCTGTTAATGTATTTTGAGCCGGTAGGAACAAATGCCCGGAGGCCCAGAACGGACGCTCGAAGGAAATGCTAACAATTTTCAAAGCGAAAATACAATTACTATCCTTTTGGGTTTCTTTTCAACAAGCACAATTAGTATCACATTATATTATTATGTGTACCCAAACTAGCTGACCCAAGCAACTTTGTCTGCGTCACAAAAAGCTCACAAAAGGAATAAGTATTCCCCGTTTTTGCAACATACATTTTTCATTTATGCTCTGCTCCTATTGTTAGAAGCGTGATGTTAATAGCCCTATAACCTTCTCGATAAATGGACTATCCAATACAAATATAATTTTTCAATTCCAGGAAGTAGTTCCTGAGATTAACGCGTTTAACCAAACATACAAATTTTTCAGCATTATAATTTTAATATAATTAATAAGAATAGATAATAAGGAAGGCATACGGACGGATAGGCCTTGACCTGGATCAGGACAAAGGAGATTATGGACGTTTTTTGTGTGATAATTCTCGACCACCCGCGCGATAAGCCGTGGTCGGAGCTAGTTATCTTATAATTTTAATAGTTGTAAAAGTCTAAAGTAATGTTTTATTTCGACACCGCAATAAACAGCAAGTTCAATTCTGTAATGTAGATGAATTTAACCTGAATTTTTACTTCTATAAACCAGATACTCCAATAAAAATATACCGATCAGAAAAATTCGACTGCAACGGAATAAAAATAAAATAAATTGCCATTCAAGTCTCTGTGGGAAAAAACAATTCACAGGCTTTTTAAAGGTGAATGCGCACTTATCACAACCGAAGGTAGCGAAAGAGCCGAAAGAATCGAATTTAAGAATTACTTGTTCATACAAGTACAATCCTATAAAACCTTGCACACTTATCCGCGTCGAATTGGACGAATAGATAACGTTATACGGATGAGAAAATGTTTCTTTCGGCGCAGTCGGTTCTTTCGGCGCGGATAAGTGTGCGTTCACCTTAAGAGCTTGCTTTATTAATTATTCATTCATCAGACATTTTTAGTAAATCAAGTTGAATTGTCGAAAATTTTAAGGTACCCTTGAAATTACCTGTCCAGTCCGTGATCGGAATTTTCACGAACCTGCAGTGCAAGCACGTAGGATTCGACAAGACTCGATTAGATAAATTTGTCAGTTATTCTCGATAAAATGAGTTTTTACGAAGTCAAACACTCATTTTATAGACAATAAAGCTGTCAAATTTATCTAATCGAGTCCCATCGAATCCTATAACGTACTTGCACTGCTAATGTTCAAGGAAACAACTGTCTATCTGTTCTATACCTATGAACCAATTCCTGGAAATCACGACACCTCCCTTGTTAAGGACTGTTTGACAGAATTTCGACATTCTTCTAGTGATCCAAGGTTTCTTTTTGCGCTTGAGTGACACCCTTCAGGGGAGTATGTTGGTGAACTTTTTCTAAAAGTGTTTCATGAAAAACATAACATAACAACACGCCTGTAATCCCTGAAGGTATAGGCAGACGCGTACCCATTAATTGGCACACCGGCATTTCGCCAGTTTTGTTTAAGCCCCATGTAATAGCTTGCCTATTGTCATCAAGGGGCCACAAATCATGACTCCGTGGCTGGTACTGAGAAATTCCTGGTGGAAAAACCCAATAATATTTTGCTCGACCTGGGAACATAATCCAGGACCTCATGCTCAGCGGTCGCGCTTGCTACCACTAGACGAACGAGTTACTTTCGCAAAATTTGGTTTACGCACTAAAAGATCCATGTGCGAGTACCCTATACGAGCTTAAGAGCCTTATCACACTAGCGGATTGCGAGCGGATTCAAATCGGAGCGGGCGCGCAACAAATTCGCCGCGGATGCGCAGCGAATTCGTTGCGAACGTGCAACGAATTTGTCGCGCGGTAATTTAATTAATCGGTTTATTACTTAATGTAATAAAATTATGATAATTATTATTCGATTAATTTTATTACCGTCCGGTCTATAGGTATTGTTACCGATCGTATTGTACGTCGTTAGTTCGCGACGAATTCGTTGCGCACCCGCTCCGCTTTGAATCCGCTCGCAATCCGCCATTGTGATAAGTGATAAGGTTCTAACAATATTACCTATGACGACTGTCAAAAATCTGCAAGTGACAGCCGGGATCGACATTTAATTACCCAAAGTATTTTGCTGGACAAAATTGCCTACCAAACGTTTGGCAGGTATAAGTACATATTTGATGACCTGAAACCGATATATTCACTCATGAAATCCTATAAATCGTATACATCAATGAATTATTAACATGACGGGTAACGAGAAAGCCAATATTGTTTAACGGTAATCTCTGGTAATCGTAGTTTGCATATCGATGCCATAACAACGTTTTGATTGATCTTACATATTAGATTACCTAACCGGTTAACAATATGACATATTGTATTAGAGCGTATACCACGGGTAACAGAAAGGGTATAGTCATATGAAAGGGTGTGCTACAGACCATCAAACTGAACAACTTTCTCCATCGGACCACCATCGTAATCGCAAATAAAATAATCAGCTGCCTCAAACATTTGGTCGAGTGGTTATTGGAATTTTGTCCAGGTCCCGTAGAGAAAGATGTTTAGTTTGATGGTCTGTAGCAAACCCTTTCATATGACTATACCCTTTCTGTTACACGTTGTATAGACTGCATCTGATGGAACAACATTAAATCAGAGCCATATCTATGATGTAAAATCACAGATATTTGTCTTTTTATAGGATTACTTCCTTGTCCGTCTGTCAAGAGCTCAAGACCTTTTTCTCAGGGATGCGTGGAAGTAGCAAGTTGACATGAGTGAGGTTAAAGTGTTTCAGGTAAAATTTAACGAATGATTAAAGTAGCATAAGAGCATCCCCACACTAATGAACGGCGACCGTGCGGAAACGCACGAAATGCATATTGTGTCAAAGAATATACGATACTTGTACAGACGCCAGCACATCAAGTTACCACAATCTGTCAAATTTCTGCACATGATTTTCAACTTTATCACAAAGTTGGAAGGTTCACTTTCCATTGGAAAAAAATGACAGATTTCGGTAGGTTGACCTGCTGGCGTCTGTACATTTTCCAAGAAAATTCATGAGTCAAAGAATATAAGCATTACCGACGTTGTGGTTCCCTTCGTATTTGTAAGAGTTTCTTCCGTTACATTTCAGGCAACTTTGTTTTTATTATGTTGACAAAATATACATAACACAGAAGCGCAACCGACAACCTAAAAACTTCCATTGGGGTAAAAATCTTGGAAAAAGGGACGAGTATTAAATAAGACGTAATTTTGCGCCATTTTCAACCAAATAGACATAAGATCTGTCAAAGAACTTAAGAACCTTTTAAAAGACTCGTGGTTTAAATTTTTATTCATTTCATAGAACTTGTTCCAAAATGTTAACTGAAAATTGATGTGGGAATGGACGTCACGTCGAAAAAAGACATCGAATGGACATCGTAGAGGTTTCAGCGATTTTATTTGCTCTAAGAATAGGCTGGAAATACGAAACGCCAGGTGGCATACCATGACGTCAAGTGGAAATTACGGCGTTTTCCTACTCCTCCGCTATACTTTCTGATTAATTTCGTTGCGTCGGGATCCAAGACAGTTAAATTCATTCTGTGGGACTTCGTCGAGCTTCATTGTCTCGGCGCTTTTCTGGTGGTCGCCACTGTTGATTCTGCATGGCTTTCAGGAGTTACAGTGGTTTGGAAATAGTGTGGCGGGCTTGCCCCAAAAAAAAGAGAAAAAAAAACCGTTACGTCAATTTATACGTAAAACAAATGCAAAATTAAAAAAATTAAATCCAAAAAAAAATATTTATTTACTTACAATTTTTTTTAGATGTTTTTATTTTTATTAAAATAGAAAACGTTTTTATATTTCCAATTAAATGGCCTATAAATCCGCCAATTAATCTTACATAAATTACTACTATTTTGAAATTAAAAGGCAAATAAAATATAAGCAGTTTTGTTTTAATCTTATTCTAGAGTGGGAAAGCCTGTAGCAGCACTACAAAAAGTACGAGTACTACAGAGCCTCAGAGGCACAAGTGAAATTCTAAATCGCGCAATTAAAGTTATCCGCGACTGAACACCATATGGATAAACCCGTTAATTGTTGGGCAGTATTCCACCGGACACAACACCCTGATTGGAGGGTCCATCTTTTTCTATGGCGGATGAAGAACTTTACACCCAATTCTCCATACCTCTACGTAAAAATTCAGACCCTGAAACCTCCTTCCTTTCCTTTAATTTTCATTACACATTCTGTGAAAACTTTAACTGCTTACCTATTACGGATCACGAGATACAACCTGCTGACGGACAAAGGAATGAATGGACGGGCGGACAGACGGACGGACAACAGAAGCTTAGTAATAGCGTCCTGTTGGTTACAGACGGACGGACCAACGGACAACAGAAGCTTAGTAATAGCGTCCTGTTGGTTACAGGCGGACGGACGGACGGGCAACAGAAGCTTAGTAATAGCGTCCCGTTGGTTACAGGCGGACGAACGGACGGGCAACAGAAGCTTAATAATAGCGTCCCGTTGGTTACAGGCGGCCGGACGGACGGACAACAGCAGCTTAGTAATAGCGTCCCGTTGGTTACAGACGGACGGACGGACGGGCAACAGAAGCTTAGTAACAGCGTCCTGTGTTGGTTACAGACGGACGGATGCACTAACAACAGAAGCTTAGTAATAGCGTCCCGTTGGTTACAGGCGGACGGACGGACGGGCAACAGAAGCTTAGTAATAGCGTCCCGTTGGTTACAGACGGACGGACGAACAGCAGAAGCTTAGTAATAGCGTCCCGGTGGTTACAGACGGACGGACGGACGGGCAACAGAAACTTAGTAATAGCGTCCCGTTGGTTACAGGCGGACGGACGGACGGGCCGTCCCGTTGGTTACAGACGGACTGACGGACGGACGAACGGAAGGACGGACGGACAGCGGAGGGTTAGTATTAGCCCTGCTGGTTACACTTATTTATTTATTTATTAAAACTTTATGAACAAGTAAACACTGTACAAAGGCGGACTTAATGCCTTGGGCATTTTCTACCAGTCTACCTTAGGGTGATGCAGAGACAATACATAGTAGGTGCAATAACAGAAGACAAAATAGTTAAAACATAAAACTAAAATACAATAATAAATACATATATACATACATAAAGCAAAATATAAAAAAGGTTATGAGAGATTAACAAAAAAAACTACAAGTTAGTACTGAGACGACTCTGCCAACTTCTTGTGAATGTGCTCTCGAGCTTTCACTTTAAAAGTAAACCGATTGGTTACCGTCCTGATATTCTGAGGGAGCGCATTCCAAAGAAAGACCGCCTGAACAAAGAAAGATGACTTTATAAAGCCAGAGCGATGAGAAGGACAACGAAGAAGACGATTGGTCTCGGACCGAAGATTCTTGTTGTGTGCAGAGCATAAATATTGACAAAGGGGAGTCAGGTAAGAAGGAGAAATGGGATTATGAAGAAGAGAAAACAGGGTGGTCAAAGCCCTCAACGCTCTGCGCTGCCGGATAGGTAACCACTTTAAAAGCGAGCGATGTGCAGATACATGATCATACTTACGGAGATTGAAAACGAATCGAATGCAGCTATTAAGAAGTCGGTCAAGTTTGTTGAGGAGATCTGCATTCAGGTCATAGTAGCACACATCACCATAGTCAATTATGGGGAAGATAAGGGATTGTACAAGCATTGCCTTAATGTGTGATGGGAGAATATTTTTTAACCGATAGAGCGACCGCAACGTTCCAATGACTTTTTTGCTCACAATCGCGACCTGCTTACGCCAGTCAAGGCAAGTGTCAACATGCAAACCCAGATCCTTAACATCAGAGCTAAATGGAATCACAGTGCCATCAAAGGTAACCGGTGGCACCGTTGAACCATTCAGTCTCCTCAGGCTATGGGGGCTCCCTACAATGATAGCCTGACACTTAGTTGGGTTAACCGCCACTCCGAAACGATCAGACCAGTTTTTGACTACTCGTAAATCCCGATTTAGCTCCTCGACCGCCCCGGATAAGCTGTCAACACTTGCCTGACAGTAAAGCTGCAAGTCGTCTGCGTAAAGATGACACGAGGACAAGAGGACACTTCGGGATCCTTCCCCTAAAAAAGACATAGAAAAAAGTTTCTAAGTAAACAATATCAAAAAGTTAGAAAAGGGTAACTCAACGAGGTCTAATGGCTTGTAAACGATGTCTTAAAACCTTTTTCTTTGTATTGAAGATTTTTACAGCCAATATCTTAATGCTATTGGGTCGCGTATCTTTCAGGGTTAATAGTAACCTATGCTATGTTAGTAGGTGTTAGAAACCTTTTATTGTATTTTGTATACGTGACTTTGGAATTTTATTTTTATTTTATTTTATTTCATTTTATTTTGGTGATGAGCTATATTTGTGAGTTTCTTTTGAAGTCAAAGAAGAAAAATTATGTTCTGTCGAAAAACGTGCATCAAATAAAGAAAAAGAGACTTATTTGACAACCCGAATGACGTAGCAGTAGTGAGGCTGCTTTACGTTCTTAGGGTCCTGGGTTCGAATCCCGGTAGGAGCAAATGTTTGTGTGATGAGCATGGACATTTGTTTCTTAGTCATGGATGTTTATATGTATAAAAAGTGTGTATTTATAAACAAAAAAGTATCTATGTAGTATATTAACTATATGGTGTCCACGACACAAGCCTTGCTTAGTGTGGCACTAGTTGGCGCTGTGTGTAATGTCCATCGATATTTATTTACTATTTACTGAAGTTCATATAATTATGTCTTTGTCCCATAAGGAAAGGCAATATATGCCTGTTCCCAAATGTGTTGGGGTCGGCATCGTTATCGATCGTATCGTCGATATCGTAGGGAATTTTAAAAGCGTCGTATCTTCGTAAATTTTGATTTACGTAACGAAAGAAAAAATATGGGTCAAATATTTTTAAATAATCTAACTGACGGACTCATTAGATATTTTTTGTCGTCTACCCATAAACTACAATTATATACAAGGTGGAGCAGGACGATTGACATTCCTTTAAACCAAGCATTCTGTACATCAAACTAAGTAACTTTACGCAAAAATTATTGGTAGGAAACAACTTTTTTTTTGAGGTTATAAATCATGTTTTGTGGTAGAACTCAATGTAACGCACTTAAAACATTGTGCTGATGGATGGATTGAATAGTACGGGAATCGTAGAGGTATAAGTCAAAATCTTACAAAAAAAACTTGTATTTAAAAAAAAAAATTGTCAAAAAGTTGTAACTTTGACCCCCCATATCTCCGTTACTAGAAGGTTCCCAGGTATGGTGTAGAACAAAATAATGATCGCAATGATGGGGTCTTTACGTGGTTTAAAGGAATGTCAATCGTTCTGCTCCACCTTGTATATTGCTGAAAGAAAACCCTACATTAAAAATTTCTCATACACAATACAACATTCAAACGAACAGGTAAAGTAGTTGCAAAAGAAACTCCGTCAGACAACAAACACGAGGTTGAATTCAATTCAATTTTCTTTTACTTTAAAGTATTACCTTTGTAAAACTAGATTCTGTACCTATTTACTGGACAAATGGAAGTAGTATTTGATGAAGGGTGAATACAAACCAGCAATTTACTTGTGTTTTTATTTATTTTGAAGTAGTTGTTCCTCGCAGTTTCGCTCGCATCTTTGAAGAATTTATTTTATAATGGGATCAAAGCTATACCTATAATAAATCTACTTTAGGGATCTGACCCCGTATTTACAATGCTTTGATTCGACTCCGATTCGGCAAGTCGTATGTCTATCTCGCTCGTTTTCGTTAGGCAAAAAAAAATTAAACCGACTTCTAAAAACACACAAAAGTGAAAAATAACTTAAGCTTCAGAAGTCGGTGACCTTTGTTTGATTGGTTTGGTTTTTTTGTCACCGACTTCTGAAGCTAAAGTTATTTTTCACTTTTTTTTTAGAAGTCGGTTTTATTTTTTGCAAATAAGTTTTTATTTTTCACTTTTTAGTGGTGCACATGTGCTTACCCATTCACAGCGTACTGGCGTGATGTTATGTTATGAACTAGTGTTAACAATAGACAGATATGAGATTTCAACAATCCCAGTCCATTTGCTATCATTTATTGAGGAGTTCCGTTGCCTATCTCCGAAGTTCCTCGTTCAGATCTTCAACAAATTGAAGTTGGACCTCTTCGAGAAAGTACTCTTCCGAAAACTACCCAAATTGCTTCATGTGTGCCTATAAAATTTGTAGAGTTCTTTCTATTTCTCCAGGATCCCATCATCAGATCCTGACTTGATGATTATGGGACCACCCTTTCAAACAAAATAAATCACACATACACAGACATAAAAAAAAGAAGGTTCCGACGAATTGAGAACCTCCTCCTTTTGGAAATCAATTAAAAAAATCCCTCCGGCAAGCCGCAGGAGGAGGTAGATTTCGAAGAAGGTGCTGGAGCGTCCGACTATTGAAAATTTGTATAAGGAGTTGTACTTATGTGTACAATCTACAAAAAAAAATATTGATTTCAAAATCGTTGTCCTGTAATGGAAAGTTTACCCTTTTTAAATTATCTCATAAGAGTTTAGCATGGAAACGCCCTCAAAAGTTTATTAATAATTTTTTATTTCGAAAACTATAAGTTTTATCGCTAAACTTTGAAGGTAACAATTGAAAAGTAAACAATTTGCTTTTAAAAAAAAATATTTGCGACGCTCAAAATGTTTACTGTTTCGGAGATATGATTTTTTTTCGCAAAAAATTTGGAATTTTCAACCCCCTCCCCAATTTAGGGGTTGTATCAAAAAAGTTTTAATTTAAAGATGTCCGTATTCGTACTCAGAGTGATAAAAATGAGAAACGGTTCAAAAATTTTCCATAGGAAAAAAGTTATGGCCAAAAAACTGATTTTAGAAAAACCGCCCCCCCGCCGCCCCCCTTGGACGAATTTCGCCCATTCACGAACTTAGCCTAAGTTTTGACCGTTTCGATTTTTTGGCCAAGTTTGAAAGCAATCGGTTCATAATTGCGACCTGTAGAGTGTGGCTAAATTTTGCTTGTCACCCATATACATACGTATTCACATATATCCCCGTAGGTGAGAGACCAATAGGTAGATTTTTTTTTTCAAAAAAAGGAAATCTACCTAAAAGATAGACATACAAAATCAAAATCAAAGCATTTATTTCAAGTAGGCCAGTCACAGGCGCTTTTGAATTGTCGAAACAAAGGTGAAAATTAAATGTAGCAACAGTCCCAGTCACAAGACATAAAAACTGTGAAAGTACTGTAGTTGCCCACACATAGACACATAGAGAACCACACACATAGAGATCTACGCTAGGGCATTACCTAGCGTAGATCTCTATGGAGAAGAACGGGCAAGAAACTCCATGGACACTCTTTTTAATCATAATGTTGTTACAAAATCTTGGTTACCTACATCATTCATGTTGAGATGGTGCATTATGTGAGAACCAGATGTGCACGATAAAAGTGTCCATAATAAAAACAATTCAAAAATAAAATAATTAATTCAAAAAAAGCCGTGGCAACCAAGAGCTGACCAGTCCCAACCGACAGCGCCGGTCACGAAAATGACGCATTACGACTTGTCGAATCGAAATTCATTCCCAGCGTTTGTGAATACGGCGGAGGCTAGGCTATTTGGGTGACTTTGATTCTATTTTTCATTCGGCAGGAGACACGTCGAATGCGTCAACGGGGTTGTCACTGTTATATTTTTTAGTAAATAGGCGGCAGAACGTGTCTTTCAACCGGTCAAAGAGCTCAGTCACAATAGCCAGTTCTTTCGACCAGTTTAATAGAACTGGGCCGTAAACAGTAGACATCTATAGAAATGAATAGTTGAGGAGGAGCTCATGGCTAAAACATAAACCCCTCGTATTAGTCTTCTGGTTAAGACGCGCTTGTCTAGGTAGCTATGTAGATGGGTGACCACCCATTACGTACCCAGTTTTTTTACGTGTCTCGGAAAGCACGTTTAGCCGTTGTCTGCTGTCATTTGTAGAACTTTGATAGTAGTTCAGGTGGTCAGTGGCCCGAAAGTTTGCCAACCAGTCTTATCAATAGATATCGTATTGTCCAGTGCTAACTGAGTTGTGGTGGGCATATAGGCTCCATGTAAAATACTGGTATTCACCCCAACATAGTTGGGAAAAGGCTAGGAAGTTGATGGTGAGAAATCATTGTTGTAACAAACCACCAATAAACATAGCACATCATTATTTAACTGTCCTTAATCCAATTTATTTTTGTTGTTATTCCACCTCGTACCAAATAAAAAAGTTGATTCGGAACTCTGCGAACAGAGAAGTGAGGCCGGTTTCGTAAGCATGGTGTGCATTTATTGAGACGTAGTTTCATTGCAGTTTGATGTATCTGCGTGCCTGTGAGCGTGTATGCACAGAGCGAGATGTATAATAGTTTTACGCTGGCCTCGCTTTATTGTCCGCAGCGCTTTCTTTGTCTTGGTTTTTATTTTGTCTGTGTATTCCACATATCAGAAACCCCCTTTCCAGCTTTATCATCCTTCACACAGTACCTACATACCAAAACAAATAAGGATTAATGAAACTCTCATAAAGAACTTCCTGTTTCGTGCCCGTAACGGCATATACCGTAACATCATTCCAAAAAGGTTTTATTTACCAAAACACGTGTGTACTCGACGTAAGAAGACCCCAATACAAATCCCCACTTCCCAGGTTAGGTGCAATGTCAATATCCTAATGGAAATAACATCTACCTCGTAAATATACAGGGTGGAATTTTTCAATGCCACCTGGAGGTAAAGTACTCTAAGTACAGGAGATCATAGCAAATTTTACTCAAAGGAAACATTCCTTTATTTAAAAAAAAAAGTCTGCATTCACAGATTTTTGAAAATTCGCTCGCCACACTCGAGAATTACATCCTGTACTTTTTTGACATCAATCGATAGGGTAAATCGTATGAAACAAATGTCTCCTACAGAAATGGTTTTAATGAAAGGAAAATCATGAAAAATTCAATGTGATAAATTCAACAACATAAAGCACTTTTACTCAATGTTTGTACCTTATGTTATTGAATTTATGGACCTTTTCAATGGAAGAAAGAAATTCCACCCTGTTTAATACATACCTTGTATATTAAAAACTTTGACGAAGAAAGAAGACACCCACACTTTCATAATAAAATCCCAGACTCCCACAATCCACATACAATGGTATCAGATTCGCTTAGTAACAGTATTTTGCTAGATCGTAAACAAAATATTTTTACCTGGACTAAGCAATATTTTGTCTACGTATTTTTATCTTTTCAGACTAGACGAGTCTCAGACTGGAGTATTATGCCCACCTACACAGTTTTCAGCAGTTTTCACCTTTGATGTTGTCAAAACTACACGGTTTTGACAACATCAAAGGTGCTGATAAGTTTTAGTTTTTGCTCTTTGAATACTTTATTTTAAAAATAAAAGAAATCCATTTTTGGGAAATTTGGAAAAAATAACGTGTCACTTCAAAGATCGTGTTTTAAGAGGCCTCCGGAGCACGCGAAGTTCACACAAACGAAATACCAAAATAAATTGTAGATCAAACATATTCAAGGTAGTGTGTATTTATTTCGATTGGATTACAGAATATATAGGTTCCCAAACACATATTTTGAATGTAAACTGATTTCAACAAGACTTATGAGAAAAATAATTTTTCTATAGAAATTTTAAATTCCTAATATCCCGTCTCTAAATCATTGTCCTTTCAAAATATTTATTTGGGAACATAGATATTCTGTAATTCAATCCAAATAAATACACACGTTTGTATGAAAAACGCATGCTCCCGGCACCCTTTTTTTTTTTTAGGATGGGAAATCATCAAATGACCTCCCACTCTGGACGGAGCGGGAGGGAGTGTCAGACTCTTACTGACTAAAACCCATCCATGATCCTTCCTCGCCCTTTATGTTCCGGGGCCGCGGTATCTCTTTCGAACAGGCCCGCAACCCCGGCAGGCTTCGGCCCTTGCGCGCGTGGAACACGAACGCGCCGTCGACACGGCCTATCGTCGTTAGACGGACGGACGGCTAGCTAGATGCTCCCGGCCCCTTAAGTAGGCTTTTGGCCAATTCCTGAAAACTTTCAAAATCTTCAAACAATTTTATTGACAGATGGAGTAAACCGGGGACTAGAATGCAACCGTTCTTTTCAGTTATCCCTCACCGTCAACATTGTTCTGACCTTATCTCAATTTACTTGGAGTCTCCATATTTCAAACTTCTTTATTACTTGTCATCTCATCCGACACCTATGATTAATAACTGAAAGGACATTGGGCGGTATAAAAACCTATGACACCAGATTATAAGGCTCTAACCACACGAGAAAAAAGAAGGAGAGAAATCGATAAATAAAATGAATTCTTGGAAAAGAAATACCCACCAATTTTCAGATTTTTTAAATTAAGTAGTCTAGAATTCAAGAGATTATGTTTTCAAGTCTGGTGCCAAGCCAAATTAACACATTGATCAAAGAAAGTTTAGAAATAGAAATATTCCAGACGTGTGTAGCTTTCAAAAAATCTGTATCTAACAAGTACGGTGTGAGAGAAATAGCGATGAATAGGAATTTTCAATGAATTTTTGTCTATTGCGTAGGAGTGACGTCTTGCTGAGAATCGATGCGAACAGATGTTTCAGTTAATAGCCAATAAACTTGCCAACCATCACTATTTAATGGCCAAACTCGGGTAATTAACACAACATTTTTGTTGAGTGACTGAAATATTTGCACAGACGTTATAATGCAGTCTGAGATAATTTATCAGACAAAAGAACTACTACTGTAGAACAAAGGAATAAATTATATTTCAATATCTGCCTAAAATGCTTTTTTTTTTCTAAAGAAAAGTCTTAAAATGTTATAAAATAAAATTTAAATCAAACCATAGTTCATCGATACTTTGTTCCAGAATATTTCACCTACGTAATAAAGTCAGTTGAGGTTAAAACAAAAGTTTGCAGCACCGACACTTTCACTGTAAAAGACAATCCTCTACCACCATACTTTATCATTAATTTAATCGTACAGGATCGCATACGAGTCGAATCATAAGAAGTAATTGCCAATGTTCTTTTTCCCCCTATCATCTCGTAGAACCAAAAGAATCCCAGACACGATTAATCAAAGAAGAAACATAAATTCAACGCATGCAAAGAACGCAAATCTATCTTCTGGAGTCGTGGCACGCCAGTGAAGTGAAAAGGAACATCGAATATGTAAAGAGCAACGACGGATAGCTATTTCCATGCGGACAGTGCCACAGGTCATAACTAGTAGATGTATACGTATATTGCCTGAAAATGGCACCTACGGGCACGGCATTGGGCAAAGGTTCGCATGTTATGAATGTAAAGTTGGAGAAATAAGTAAAATATAGTAATAAAAATGAGTTGCGTTCCGTGTTTTTTTTTAATATACAGATAGGGTCTTTTACTGCGAGTGTATAATCTTACAACGCCGAGAGCGGACGCCCTAAAAGGACACACTTATTGGTGAGGTTCTTCCGAAACGGTACACGAGAAACCATAATTTTTGTAAACAAAGAAATTATACCAAGATACGTAGCGACAATTCAATCAACAAGAAACACTCCCAAATTCATCATCATCTCAGCCGAAAGACGCCCACTGCTGGACATAGGCCTCCCCTAAGTGTCGCCACATTGACCGGTCCCTTGCGACTCGCATCCACCGGATTCCCGCAACCTTTACCAGGTCATCGGTCTACCTAGTGGGAGGTCTTCCAACGCATCGTCTTCCGTTTCGTGGTCGCCACTCCAGAACTTTTCAGCCCCAACGGCCATCCGTTCTGCGAGCAATGTGCCCTGCCCACTGCCACTTAAGTTTAGCAATTCTTCGGGCTACGTCGGTGACCTTGGCTCCCAAATTCATTCAACACAAATTATCATACGTACTCGTATACTTAATACGAAACTAACGAGCAATTTTACTTGGTCGGGTTATATTTTAGAGATAAAAAGCGCTGTCGTCTAATGTTTTGTGGTACTGGAACGCATGTCAGATGCGTTTTGGAACGTAAACATTTGGGCCGCCATTTTGAAGTAAGATCACGCTGACGCTGTCATTTTTTAATTTGATCCAAAGGTTGCGAACCCGAATGTGTGTTTACAAAATTCATAGCTTCTCGTGGCGGGTACTATAGTAGTAGTACTACTACTGTATGGACCTGACCTTTCTGTACTAGTAGGCAAAAGGAGTATGCAAGGACTGTAGCAGGTGGCTTTCTGTACTTTCTGCCTACTCCCGTGGAAAAAAGGCGTGAGTTCGTTTATTACCTTAATTTAGTAAACAGTTGTGCTTGTGAACTCATATTTTAAAACCTCAAAATAATATTTTCATCCCCCATCTCGGAAAGAGTATTTTTGCTCTTCAATATCTGAGTGCAAAAGCCGTTTTTATCGTCTTGAGGGTAAAGTAAATTTGAATTTAGAACATCGTGTGCACTAAGCATGTGAATTCAAAATATCATTAAACCTATTTACTTCTACCTCTATGGTGCCGAATTTATCATACATTTTTTTTAAATTTGTTAAGAACTCTCAGCAGACTCGGAACCTTCTTGGTGTACTTTTTTTAATATGTTTTGCGCGCGCCATTTTCTTTTCACGTCTTATGTTAATTCCTTAGGTTAAAAACAAGGAATCCAACTTGAAAACAAGTGAAAGACCTAAAATGACCACTCATTATCTAGCGACGAGGAAGTTTATTTGACGCCAACAGAATTAACTGAATTTGTTAATAATGCGCAATTTTTTTTTTGCGTTTATTCATTTCCTCGCTGAGGTGGGATGAAAAGTTACGTGTTGCACTCGAGTGCAAAGATTTTTCACCTCACAAACAATTTTGCACTCTTGTAAAACAAATAACTATTTTAGGGCTCAAATAACGAGGGTAAAGGAAATTGAGACGATTCAAATTAAAAGACTACAAACAGTTTTTAATGAAAATTATGTGGAAAACTGGAAACATAATTTAAAAGCGAGTCTCTTAAATGGTATTGAAGAGGACAGACTGGCAACACAGTAAAAATGTCATAGTGCCTAATTTCTTTTAAATTGCTAAACGAAAGCCTACATATCTGATAAACTTGACCTTTTTCTCAAAGAAAGTATCTACTTATGTCAGCTACACCCAGTTCAATTATGGAAATTTCCTACCTACGACCGCAAAATCTTTAAATCTTTAGTTGCGACCATTATCATTGTCTATCTATTACATGACTAAGAAACTGTGTAAAAAAAGAGTGTAATAAACCTTTTTACGAAGTCGAAAAGCACATGTTTACCCTATTATTGCGTTTTTTTTTTTTATTCTAGACTTTACCTGGGAACCTCCTAGTTACGGAGATTTTATTGACCACCCGAATGGCGTAGCGGTAGTAGAAGTTGCCTTACGTTCTTAGGGTCCCGGGTTCGAATCCTGGTAGGAGCAAATGTGTGTGTGATGAGCACGGACATTTGTTTCCAAGTCATGGATGATATGTTTATTAAAGATGTATTTAAGTACAAACAAAAAAGTATCTATGTAGTATATCAACTATCTGGTGTCCACGACAAAAGCCTCGTTGCTTAGTGTGGCACTAGATGGCGTTGTGTGTAAATTGTCCAGCGATGTTATTTATTTATTTTATTTTGGGGTCAAAGTTCCAAAAGTTTCACAAGATTTTTTTTAAAGTAAAAACTTTACTTTAAACATCTCCACGACCCCATACTATATTCAATCCATCTACCAGCACACTGTTTTGAGTGCGTTTTGAGTTTTACCGCAAAACGTGTTTTTAATAATTAATTTCTTTACCGAAAATTGAAAAGAGGTTCTGTTATTTACGTGTTTCGTTTTTTGGTCCCACCTGGGTGCCATTACATTAAATGGCGCCCCGTCGGGGCCAAAACGAACTATTCAAAATTACGTTTGCAGTTCATTTAATTGAAATTTACCTTTGTGTTGTCGACATTGCTTGGAAACTAAACTACTTAGCACTCAACTAGTGTTTGAAGTGCTGCCATGCGTAGCGAAGCGAGAGTTTCATTATGGCCATGATTTTAGCTGTTTGATGCGTCATACGGTAAGATATGGTGGTACAGACCTTACATTATTTTTTAACTCTAACTTTGGAGTCATAGTCTAAGTGACAGTTATCTTTTTTCTTTTGACGACCCGAATGGCGTAGTGGTAGTGAGAGTGCCTTACGTTCTTAGGTTCCTGGGTTCGAATCCCGGTAGGAGCAAATGTTTGTGTGATGAGCATGGGCATTTGTTTCCGAGTCATGGATGTTTACATAAATGTATAATAAGTATGTATTGACAAAAAAAAAGTAATATAATATGTAGTTTATCAACTATCTGGTGTCCACGACACAAGCCTTGCTTAGTGTGGCACTAGATGGCGCTGTGTGTTAATGTCCAGCGATATTTATTATTTATTTATTTATTTATAAAACATATGAAAACGGATATTTATTGCGAATTTACCTTTAATTTATGCCCGACGTTTCGACCGGATTGCTTTTTTCTTATTACAATGCTGTTGATTAGCTGCCACTGACAAATCTGTCAGATTTTTATGAACACAATTTTTAATGCTCGCTATTTTTACATCTATTTGGGATGGAGACAAAGTATACACAGATAGAACATAGTATGTCACAGTTAACCATAGGTTCTATAAAGTTGCTGTTGGCTTACGTAACAAAATAACTTTGAAAGAACTGTAACTACAAGGATCTTTTGGCGCGCTAGGACATTGAAAAAGGGGTTTTTGGCAAACAAAAATAGAATTGTTTTGTCAAATGTGTTGATGGCAGTGGATTCTGATTTTTACTCGTCAAAAAACCCCGGGGCAGCTTTGGCACATAGGTATCTCTTCTCGGTTTCACTTTTGTGATGAAAACATTATCTATTTTTAGAATTATTCGTTTATAGTGGGAAGTGGCTACCTCCCACATTTGAGGGTGCGTCTGCCATTATAATCTTTGCGTCATTACCTCGGTCATATAGCGGTATAATTTCCCAAAGCTCCCACATACATGGGTAGAAAATTCTTAAGTAATGATTATCATATACGTTGGCGAGGTTAGTGAACTTGCTATTTTAATTAAGGCAATTTGAGTACCTTTGTTAATTACCCTGAAATAGTTTCTTCATGAATAATGTTTTCATTTTAAACATTTTCGACTTTCCCGGAGGGGTCGTTCCATTTTTGACAGATCTAGAAATTAAAGTTATTCCTTCAAGAGTACCCCGTTTACGTAAGAATAACCTCGTTTACTCCAATGTTACCTTAGTTACTAAGAAAAACAGTAAGAGAACCAAATGTACCTACATATAGGTTACTATAAATGTTTAGTAGTCAGGAACAAATTGGCAAGTGGTCCCGATCTCACGTTGTACATGAATTTACGGACCAATGCGAAGTGGTTTGCTACAATAGGCGGTCGATTGAGAGTCTCTTTTGGTCCCAAGAAATATGAACCCAATATTCCATTCTATTCTATACTAAATATATTCAAGAAAAGATTCAGGGATGTTATTAAATCGAAATCGTGAAAATAGCCTAAGTATATTCAGTTTTTTTTTTCATAGCCTGCTCTATAAAGGTTACGTCATAACCTCTTCCATTTTTAGAAGTCGGTAAAAACCGGTTATATAGGTACATATACATATAACCGGTTTTTTTTTCATGTTCATACTACGATAACAACCTACGTTATTGTCTATAAATTGCCTATCATAAAAATTGCCATCTGTCTATAGTTTTTTTTCCAATTACGTTATGGTCGGCTTCCAGTTAGTTGGATGCAGCTCCATTCACCTGCTTTCCACCACCAGTTACTGGGCATTGGCAAGATATGCTGACTGGTTGTCACACTTTTCGACGACCAACAACTTAACATGCTTTTTGAAGTAGGGTGTACCACCTCATCATCTACCTAGCCTATCCCAACTAAATTGGAATCGCCTTCCAGTCTCACGAAATGCAGCCAGATACCAATACTTTACATGGAGCGACTGCCTATATCTGACTTCCTCCAGCAAGTTAGTACTGGGTAATACGATACCCCTAACTAAGACTGGTCTTCAAACTTTCGGGCTACTGTAACGACTGTCAAAGAACTAGGTACAAATGGGAGCCGGGACCATAGCTTAACGTGCTTTCCGGGGCACGGTGAAAAAACTCGGGATGTAATGGGTGGTCACCCATCCACAGACCAACTTAGGAAAGCGCCACCTTACTATCAGTTACCTACTACCATTATGCGTATTACAGGTTCAAGCATGTTCCTTGTTTTTACTGTCTGTGTAACATTGTGAACTTAATCATACAATTTGTTAAAGAAAGATGTTTTGCGACACAACTCGGGAGGACACTAACTTCCAGCAGTATACACAGGGAGCGTTAGCGAGAAGTAACTTGATATTGTAGTGAACACTGTTATTTGTAGGAACGAAATAGACGACTGTTTAGTTCGCAAACTGTTATTTGTAGACAAAACAACGGTTAAATTGGTAACTGTGTAAGCAGCAGTAGTGAAGTACTCTACGGTAAATAGAGAGACCAAACTGTACTCTTGTTTATGACTTTAATTGATCGGGAGTTTTCGTGTTTTTTTAGTGTTTTCGTTCAAACTAATAGAGGCTTGTCGAATTAAAATTTACATCCGTAGCTATAGTCATGTTAAAATAATGACTTGAGTTTGAGTAATTAGTTAGGCAACTTTAATTTTTTTGACAAGAATTGAATCAAAAGAAGAACCGTCACACAAAACAAAGACAAGGATTCCGACTTAAGGCGCTTAGACGAGCTAAATTAGCAACTCTATTTGTGGTGGTTCAAACTTCGTTTGAAATGCTGTTAGAATAAAGTTCTAATCAGCTTGCACTATAAAGTGGTTGTTACGTCAGCCACTGCGGGCCAAATAGCGCGAAATGAGTGGTTTCGATCGATTTATAAAAAAAACTATTGATTGGATTAAAAAACTAAAACAGTATCATCATGCTAATATATTGCTTGTAGAATTATTTGCCAAAAATCAGAATGATCGCATAGTATGTTTTTTATTGTTTGAATGATATTTTTAGAGGTAAGTTCGTGATTTCTTTTTATAGAGCCAAATTAATTGTATTATGTTTTCAAAACAGTATCATGCTAGCATACAGGAAAAGTTTTTAACCAGTGCGCAAATTTTGACATGATAAACTTGAAGGTTTTTTAATAGACACGTATTTTTTATTTTGATATGTGTTAGTAGTAAAAAATAAAGTTATCACTTACGAGACTTATTTACCTATAAACTTATTTTATGGTCGCTTGCCAGTCGGGCGCCCGGTCGACCGACTCACGCGTCGACCGGTCGCCCAACCGGCAACCTGAGATCAGCTGAGTTTTGTAGGTGCGCTCGCTGGATGCGACGGCGCCGACGTAAACTTACCTACCTACGCGCTGACGGTTACTGACCGCCGTTTCGCGCTACTTTTTTAAGTTTAGGCTGTGATATGTTATTTGTAAACGTAATTCCAATTTTTCCTTCATACTTTCATGGGCTTAGGATACATCGTACGTCAGCAGCCAGCGCGTTTTCATTCACAGTATTACAATTAAATTATGTCCATGTTATGCTTATTTTAAAATGGGACAAGATGGAAAAATTTGAAAAAAAAAAATTAAAACTAAAAATGGGAATGTGTTCTATTACTAACACTGAGCTACCAAAAAAAATTTACGCAGTGGTTAAAAACTTTTCCTGTATATCCTGAAAAATATCAAATATTTTTCTGGTCTTGTTTATAGCAGTGAATCATATACTTTTAGTAATTATAAAACTCGCGTTTAGCTCGTGTAATCGCCTTAAGTCAAACCGCGAAGTCCGTAAGAAAAAAAGCGGCTCCTACAAATAAATTCACCGCCACATTTGGTATTCAGTTTACGTCATCATCTGCTTAGCCTTTTCCCAACTATGTTGGGGCAGGCTTCCAGTCCAACCGGATGCAGCTGAATACCAGTTTTTTACATGAAGCCACTGCCTATCTGACCTCCACAATTCAGTTAGTACTGGGTAATACAATACCCCTTGGTAAGATTGGTTGTCAGACTCTTTGGGGCACTGACTACCTGTTCCGACGAAGATCTACAAATGACAGCCGGGACCAATAGCTTAACGGGCTTTCTGAGGCACGGAAGAAACTCGATATGTAAGGGTGGTCACCCATCGACAGACTGACCTAGGCAATAACGGCTTAACCTAAATATCGATCCGAGTGGCTGTTGTTATTTACCTGAGAAATTCAAAAGTAAAAAAAAACACGACCAAACCTTTTAGCCTTTACAAACCGTACTAGAATGATACTCGTATATAGAAAAATATTTAAGTCTGCTGATTTAAATAATTGCTTGTTACCAAATCATAAATCTGTCAAGTTTTTTAGAGGACCTAGAAACGCCACAGGCGCGAGTCGCCGCGATTAATATTTAACTTTCATTATATGCTATTCGGGAAACTTACAGCAAATTTAAACAATGCTCTCAAACAATACGTATTTGAATTTATAAGTTTCCGCAATTAAGTAATTCAAACACTCGAAACAAAAAAGGCCACAAAAGAAAAATGTAGGTACAAATTACTTACAATTTACATAGCAAAATTTACGAAACAAAATAACACGATCGAGATAACCTAAAAACTAAAAAAATATAATTGAAAAAAAAATACTTAAGGGGCTTGCGTCGTTCATACAAACGTAACACCAAAATAATTTGTAAATCATACTTATTCTTAAGGTAGTGTGTATTTATTTCGATTGAATTACAGAATATCTATTTTCCCAAATATATATTTTGAAAGGACAATGATATAAGTACAGACGAGATAATGAATGTAAAATTTCTATAGAAAACTTATCTTTCTCATAACTCTTGTTTAAATCACTGTCCATTCAAAATGTATATTTGGGAACCTAGATATTCTGTGATCCAATTGAAATAAATAGACACTACTTTAAGAATATGTTTTATTTAAAAATTATTTTGGTATTACGTTTGTATGAAATACGCATTCTCCGCAGGCCTCTTAAAACTATTTCATTATACATGTGGTTATAATAATTGAAACCGATACAGAAGACGAAGAGATACGAAAGAAGATCTACCATGTTATAAAAATAAACTGAATTCTGATTAAAATAAATAAACGGGAAGGGAGGCACTCAATAGTTGTTTGCTTAGCTGGCAAATGCGATCAATGTTTTACTTCCAACAGATACAAAATATAATATCCCACCAAAAAACATTCTGTAAAAAACTAGCCAAGTCTCGATGGAGCTGCTTGTTTATCTCTAAAAAGTAATGAAATCTAGACAAAGTCGTGCCAAGTCTAAGGTTCCTTACTGCGATTTCTTTATTATTATAGTTAATGTTGTGTGACTTGGCCGTTGAACATTAATTTTGTTTACACGTAATGTTATATCTGTTGTAACTACAAAATTGACTTGTACCCACTAACGTATAAATAATGTTCAATGGCCAAGTCACACAACATTAGGCATTAGGCTATAGGCTAGATTAAATTAGAAGATATGTCCCACTACGCTGGATTTTTGCAATGACAGTCGATTTTTTTTATGTACCAATAGTAGAAGGGGGCATTACCATATCTATACTAATATACTAATAATATGATAAAGCAGAAGAGTTTGTTTGTTTGTTTTGTTGAACGCGCTAATCTCAGGAACTACCCGCTCGAATTGAAAAATTATTTTTGCGTTGGATAGTCCATTTATTGAGGAAGACTATAAGCTATATGACATCACGCTGTGACTAATAGGAGCGAAGCAGCAATAAGAAATGTAGCAAGCGGGAAATTCACGCGAACGAAGTCGCGGGCAGAAGCTAGTCTCTAATACAGCTGAGACCAGCTGAGGGTTCTTCATCAGACACTTCAGACCTTCGATTTTTGACATCAAATGAAGCGGCCCACTAAGTTCAATATTTTTTGTAAAGGCGGTATGTCGATCTCTCTAATAGTTTGGTTAGGCTCTTGTGTTTTCTAATCAGGGTCACCAGGTACTCCAGATCTTCGATTATCCTAGTTTTTATAGTTTTCCCTTTATGTGGTCATTAAACCCTAACTCTGTACCAAATTTCAACTCTCTGAGTTTATGGGAAGTACTAGTTCTATTTTGATGACCATGAGTGAGTGAGTGAGTGAGTGTCATAAATGCGAAACTTTGCTTTCGCTTAACTTCGGAACTAAATGACCTACAGACTTGAAATTTTAGATTTTAAGTAAGTGATTATGGCTTACTAGATGACAAAAATTTCTGCGTTCTGGTCTTATCCAGAGGTTCTCAAATAGGGGCCTGAAAATGCGGCAAAATGGTTCCAGTAAAGGATGGTACGGCAGTGTTTGCTTCGCGCTCGACTTGGCGGGGGCACTGCCGTGCCCCCAGATTCTATGAAGTGCTTCGAACTAAAACTATGGAAACACAAGCTAAGTGAATATTTCAGCGAAACTATGAGCCGGGTTTAGAAAACTTCTATCGCAAGGCAACGTGATATTTATGAGCTTACCGTGAGCCACAGGTTGTCAATATAGAATGTCTTGTAGATTATAATGTTCTTGTTACTGCTAAATATTCTGAATATTGGTGGTTCGAAAACTGTTCAGATTTTTTAAATACTTTAACAGTTTTCAAAATACTTCTTCCATTTCCATCAGGAATTTCTCAGTAGTAGCCAATAATTCTGGATTTGCGCCCAGTTGATGGTAATAGGGTCGTCCCCTAGTACAGGGACTGTAACATAACTAGCGATATGTGGGTGTACAACTAGGATAACTCATCTGATATTACAGGCGTGATGTTAAACCATGTGATTCTTGACTGCAGTTTTATTGCATTTCCAATATAAGAGTTGCTTTGGCAAACCTAACGTGTAACAGAAAGGGTATAATCCTATGAAAGGGACCGCAGACCATCAAACTGAACAACTTTCTCCATGAAACTACCATCGTAATCACGAAAAATAATCAACAGCCCCCATACTAAATTCTAATACCTGCTCGACCAAATGTATGAGACAGCCGATTATTTTTACGATTAGCAGTATACGCTTAATTTTCATTCATTAAATCTCACGCTGAAATAAATTTAATTCTGAAGCATTTACGTGAGCAGAAATGATAGATGTCAGTCTTGTTACGATAAAACTTTGTACAGTAAATTATTCCAATTACGTGTTGTTGGTGAAACATATTTTTTCACATGTTGGCGAACATGTTTTATCACATAACAAAAGAAAAGCAATGGAGCGTAAAGCTTAATTCACGTACATCGTGTTCCACATTTTCGTGGTCTACGCCAAATATTTTTTGGTGATTTTTCTTCTACGCATCTCTTTTATCTACAGAACCACTCAGTTTTACGGCTAACGTAATCATACAATATCTTTTTTATTTGGACCTAGTTCCCTCTTAGAATCAAGAACCATTGCTATTCTGTTTGAATTAGCCCTAATGTTATTTGATGTTGGAAAAATAGTATTTTTATGTGCCGCAGTATTTATCCTGACTGAGCGTGACGCCGAAATACCAAATCGTAATATGTATTTAAGTATCTTGATACTATATTCAAATATCCATACAATTGCCTTAATATGAAAGTAACTTTATCCGTCGGTCTATTTTATTTTTTCATACCTTAACAAGTCAAAAATTATAAAAAAAAAATATTGGAAAGAGAAATTCGGTTTACAAAAACTCTGTGTTCGGTAACAACTGCATTAGTATAAAACTGTGTCGTCCAAAAATCTGATGAATAGTTTAGGCGCTATGGTGATACATAAATACGTACATATATGTATACATAGACCGCTAAAATTATAACCCTTCCTTTTGGCTTAGCCGTATACGAGTAAAAAGTCGAGACAAAAGCAAAACTAAACATTTTAATTAAAAAACTAAAACTTGAAATTACAAATGAGTAATTTTAAGTGAGATTGTGTGTTTGTAGGTATGGAGTGTGTATGATTTGTCCGATATATTTCAAGGCCCACAGTTAGATCATGACCAAGATTAGGATATAGAATAATTTTACATTCCGTAGTAAAATTTCCAATTTCTTTGCGAGGAACGCCACGGGTGAAAGCTAGTGCTCAAAACATAATTACGACCAATTTCGAAGAATTTTACTTTCATTCTGCCAAGAATGTAATAGCTAACAAAAAGAAAGATGAAATGAAGAAATTCTACCTCAACCTTGTTTTAAAGTACTAAAAGTCAACCTTGGTAATAACGCAGCCGAGGTATAAACTTGCGTTATGATTATGAACCACGTTATTGCTACCTAAGGTACTAGGAAGCAAGGATAAAATGTTACCCATTTGAAAGAGAACGTTACATTTATTGGGTGGAGTATAGCAACGTGAAAACGGTTACAACGTATAATGTCACTACTTATGCATGATTATTTATGATTGTTATTAGTCTGTAAGCTTTCTTTAAAATTAAATAAATAAATAAATACAACATACTCAGTAACGATCGTTTTCTATAACTTACTTACGTGTAACTGTTGGTTAATATACCTACTTCCGTAGGTATCGGTGTTTCTTTAAACAAAGAATAACCTATTTGCGTCATCTACCTGACATTTGTTTTATAGAAAAATCAAACAAAGCTTTTCTGTGACGTTTTGTTTCTAAACGGTCAGTAGGCAAAATGTCACTTACTTACCTGCCAGTTATTAAAAAAATGGCCATAAATCATTCCGCCCATCGAAATCTTTAAGCGGAAATAAAAAAAAATCATTTCCTACAAAGGTGCAGTATCTACACGGCCAAATGTACCTATGGTAAAAATTACCGATTAATAATTTCGATAGAGGGGGTTAAACAATTAATGAGTACGTGGTGTCCCTTCCAACGTGTAATTGCTTACCTTTATTTAATACCGTTTGATAAATTCCTTCTATGAGGAAATGCATACTCATAAATAAACGTAGAGATACCTTTAAGCACAACTGAAAGCTTACCGAATGAAAAAATACTAAAATGGTTCCATATCTGTTACAGGAAATTGAAGAGCCAACAAAAGAACGACAATGAATAATGATTTCAATTGAGATGATCATAGAACAATGAGTGAAGATGATACTTCAAATATAACACAAACTCTGACAAATCTATTTGAGGAGATGCTACTGGAAACGGAAATGTCTGGTGAGAATAGAACTAACGTGGACTTCACACAGTTCCTGTCAGCGTTGAGGGTGCCAACTATCAAGAACAGTTCCCAGGACCCCTGGGACTTTGATGCCTTGGTGAAGCTTGTGGATGGATTGAGGGTCAGATTGAACCTGACCAGACCCAGTGAACCGGCCTGCACTTACTGCGACGGAAACTTCAGAGATATCGTCCTCGCTTACAACAGCATTCATGGATACCTCAGCCTCATTGTGAGTATTAATTATTTTACGAGAAAATCTAGCCTATCATATGGTTTATTCCGAACCTGACCCAAAATCCTAACCCGGTCGTGGGTAGGTGAAGAGCTGGAAAAAAAATGTTCCGAACGTAACCCGAACTGAGATATATGTAGTTAGGATTTCCCCTGTCCTCTTTCTTGGAATAAAAGGTACTAATGTGTAAATCAGGGTTTAACAATTATTATGCGTAGGTAATCAAAATAACAATTTTAACAATTCCACTTTTTATTGAAAGAAAGAGGAGAGGGTAAAAATTATCTATATCGCAATTCGGGTTATGTTGTATTCGTATAGTTCTACCGTTCAGTTTTAGGACTAAACGGAGAAAAAAATCCAATTAGTACTACTATCTCCTATATGAATTTTAATCGAACTAAACATATAGAACAGTTATTTCAGTACTACTAATTTGAAGATACGTCGGGTCAGGCTAGGAAGAGGGTTACGTTGGGAACAATTTTTTTTTTTTAATTCATATACTTACTCGCACCGGGTTAGGTCTAAGTTGGTGACTGCGACGGTTATGCACTGGGTTCCAACGTCAGGTCGGCTATGTTACTGGGGTTTGGGCCCAATCTTCTATTTTTTTGTTTTCTCTTTTGTTCTGTCCTGTGTTGACTAATAAATACTTATTCTTTCTTACTTTGTTGGGTTTTTTCATTATGAATTTCGTTGTAACAATTCGGAGTCTTGATTTTAAAGCGATGTGTGTAAATTGTAAAAAAACGTTAGATTGTAACCGTAATATGTGACGCTGACATTGTAAAAACCGTTAGATTGTAAAATAACTAGAGAGATTGTAAACTCTCGAAGGATAGTCAAACGAACATACTGCTTACGCAAACTACAACGCATTATTTTTGGGTAGATTGTAATGTATCGAAGTGAAACCGTAATATTACGGTTACAATCTAACGTTTTTTTACAATTTTACGGTGACATATACAACGGAACACAAAGGGTATAGTCATATGAAAGGGACTACAGACCACCAAACTAAACAACTTTTTCTTTGGGACCACCATCGAAATCGCTAAAAAATAATCAGACATTGTATTTGACAAGTTACAAGGGTTGAGACATATGGGCAGGTAAACAAGGTATTATGTCTTTATACATACGTTTTTGTCAGTGAAAACTCTGAATTCTTTTGTTATTATGTTTAAGTATTTATTTAGGCTTCTTTTTCGAATATTTGGTTCAAAAACATG